>CP136059.1:257449178-258677928 GCA_032464435.1 Aegilops umbellulata
GAACACATGCAAACACTTAGGTTGACTTGATGAGCCTAGCATGTACAGACATGGCCTCAGAACACAGAAGACCGAAAGGTCGAGCATGAGTCGTATGGTAGATACGATCAACATGAAGATGTTCACCGACGTTGAGTAGTCCGTCTCACGTGATGATCGGACACGGCCTAGTTGACTCGGATCATGTAATCACTTGGATGACTAGAGGGATGTCTATCTGAGTGGGAGTTCATAAGATGAACTTAATTATCCTGAACATAGTCAAAAGATCTTTGCAAATTATGTCGTAAGCTCGCGCTTTAGTTTTACTGTTTTAGATATGTTCCTAGAGAAAATATAGTTGAAAGTTGATAGTAGCAATTATGCGGACAATAGAAAGCTTATGTCCTTAATGCAACGCTCGGTGTGCTAGACCTCGAACGTGGTATGTGGATGTTGCGAACATTTGACATACACGTTTTGATGACTACATGATAGTTCGGTAATGTTAAATGGTTTAAAATTGAGGCACCGAAGACATTTTTGAAATGTCGCGGAACATATGAGATGTTTCGAGGGCTGAAATTGGGATTTCAGGCTCGTGCCCACGTCAAGAGGTATAAGACCTCCGACGATTTTCTTGGCCTGCAAACTAAGGGAGAAAAGCTCAATCGTTGAGCTTGTGCTCAAATTGTCTGAGTACAACAATCACTTGAATCGAGTGGGAGTTGATCTTCCAGATAAGATAGTGATGTTTCACCAAAGTCATTGCCACCAAGCTGCTAGAGCTTCGTAATGAACTATAACATATCAGGGATAGATATGATGATCCTTGAAATATTCGCGATGTTTGACACCGCGAAAGTAGAAATCAAGAAGGAGCATCAATTATTGATGGTTAGTGAAACCACTAGTTTCAGGAAGGGCAAGGGCAAGAGGGGATACTTCATGAAACGGCAAATCAGCTGCTGCTCTAGTGGAGAAGCCCAAGGTTGAACCCAAACCCGAGACTGAGTGCTTCTGTAATAAGGGGAACAACCACTAGAGCAGAATTACCCTAGATACTTGGTAGATGAGAAGGCTGTCGATAGAAGTATATTGGATATACATTATGTAAATGTGTACTTTACTAGTACTCCTAGTAGCACCAGGGTATTAGATACCGGTTCGGTTGCTAAGTGTTAGTAACTCGAAATAAAAGCTACGGAATAAGCGGAGACTAGCTAAAGGTGAGCTGACGAGATGTGTTGGAAGTGTTTCCAAGGTTGATATGATCAAGCATCGCACGCTCCCTCTACCATCGAGATTGGTGTTAAACCTAAATAATTGTTATTTGGTGTTTGCGTTGAGCATAGACATGATTGGATTATGTCTATCACAATACGATTATTCATTTAAAGAGAATAATAGTTACTCTGTTTATTTCAATAATACCTTCAATGGTCTTGCACCTAAAATGGATGGTTTATGGAAATCTCGATCGTAGTGATACACATGTTCATGCCAAAAGATATAAGATAGTAATGATAGTACCACCTACTTGTGGCACTGCCATGTAAGTCATATTGGTATAAAACGCATGAAGAAGCTCCATGTTGATGGATCTTTGGACTCACTCATTTTTGAAAAGGATTGAGACATGTGAACCATGTCTATTGGTATATACGCATGAAGAAACTCCATGCAGATGGACCGTTTGGACTCGCTTGATTTTGAATCGCTTGAGACATGCAAATCATACCACATGGGCAAGATGACTGCAAGCTTCGGTTTCAGTAAAATGGAACAAGAAAGCAACTTGTTGGAAGTAACACATTTTGATGTGTGCAGTCCAATGAGTGCAGAGGCAAGCAGTGGATATCGTTATGCTCTTACTTCACAGATGATTTGAGTAGATACTGAGCATATTTACTTGATAAAACACAAGTCTAAATTATTGAATGGTTCAAGTAATTTCAGAATCATGCTGAAGATCATCGTGACAAGAGGATAAAATATCTATGATATGATCATAGAGATGAATATCTGAGTTGCGAGTTTGGTACACAATTGAGACATTGTGGAAATTGTTTCACAACTAATACCGCCTGGAACACCATAGTGTGATGGTGTGTCCAAACATCATAGTTGCACCCTATTGGATATGGTGCGTACCATGATGTCTCTTATCGAATTACCACTATCGTTCATGGGTTAGGCATTAGAGACAACCGCACTCACTTTAAATAGGGCACCACGTAATTCCGATGAGATGACACCATATGAACTATGGTTTAGAGAAACCTAAGCTGTCATTTCTTAAAAGTTTGGGGCTGCGATGCTTATATGAAAAAGTTTCAGGCTGATAAGCTCGAACCCAAAGCGGATAACTGCATCTTCATAGGACACCCAAAACAGTTGGGTATACCTCCTGTCTCAGATCCGAAAGCAATAGGGATTGTTTCTCAAATCGGGTCCTTTCTCGAGGAAAATTTTCTCTCGAAAGAATTGAGTGGGAGGATGGTGGAGACTTGATGAGGTTATTGAACCGTCACTTCAACTAGTGTGTAGCAGGGCACAGGAGTTGTTCCTATGGCACCTACACCAATTGAAGTGGAAGCTTATGATAGTGATCATGAGACTTCGGATCAAGTCACTCCCAAACCTCGTAGGATGACAAGGATGCGTACTACTTCAGAGTGGTACGTAATCCTGCCTTGGAAGTCATGTTGCTAGACAACAATGAACCTACCAGCTATGGAGAAGCGATGGTGGGCCCGGATTCCGATGAATGGCTCGAGGCCATAAAATCCGAGAGAGGATCCATGTATGAAAACAAAGTGTAGACTTTGGCAGAACGGCTCGATGGTTGTAAGGCTGTTGAGTACAGATGGATTTTAAAAGGAAGACGGACAATGATGGTAAATGTCACCATTAAGAAAGCTCGACTTGTCATTAAGATGTTTCCCGACAAGTTCAAGGAGTTGACTGCGATGAGACTTTCTCACTCATAGCGATGCTAAGAGTTTGTTGGAATTATGTTAGTGATTACTGCATTATTTATGAAATTGTGCAGATAGGATGTCAAAACATTGTTTCCTCGACGATTTTCTTGAGGAAAGGTTGTAAGTGATACAACCAGAAGATTTTTGTCAATCCTGAAAGATGCTAACAAGTATGCAAAGCTCCAGCAATCCTTTTAAGGACTGGAGTAAGCATCTCGGAGTTGGAATGTACGCTTGGATGAGATGATCAAAGATTTGGGTTTATACAAAGTTTATGAGAAACTTCCAAAGAAGTGAGTGGGAGCACTATAGAATTTCTGATGAGTATATGTTGTTGACATATTGTTTATCAGAAATGATGTAGAATTTCTGGAAGGCATATAGGGTTGTTTGAAAAATGTTTTTCAATGAAAACCTGGATTAAGCTACTTAAACATTGAGCATCAAGATCTATAAGGATAGATCAAAATCACTTAATAGTACTTTCAAACAAACACATACCACGACAAGATTTTGAAGGAGTTCAAAATAGATCAGCAAAGAAGGAGTTCTCGGCTGTGTTACAAGGTGTGAGTATTGAGCAAGACTCAAGACATGACCACGGCAGAATAGAGAGAAAGGACGAAGGTCGTCCCCTATGCTTTAGTCGTAGGCTCTAAAGTATGCTATGTTATGTACCGCACCTGAAGTGTGCCAAACCATGAGTCAGTCAAGGGGTACAAGTGTGATCTAGAAATGGATCACAGGACAACGGTCAAAGTTATCCTTAGTAACTAGTGGACTAAGGAATTTTCTCGATTATGGAGGTGGTAAAAGAGTTCGTCGTAAAGGGTTACGCCGATGCAAGCTTTGACACTAATCCAGATTATTCAGAGTAGTAAACTGGATTCGTATAGTAGAACAGTTATTTGGAATAGCTCCAAATAGAGCGTGGTAACTGCATCTAGGAGATGACATAGATATTTGTAAAGCACACACGGATCTGAAAGGTTTAGACCCGTTGACTATAACATCTCTCACAAGAATAACATGATCAAATCCAGAACTCTATGAGTGTTAATCACATGGCGATGTGAACTAGATTATTGACTCTAGTGCAAGTGGGAGACTGTTGGAAATATGCCCTAGAGGCAATAATAAATTAGTTATTATTATATTTCGTTGTTCATGATAATCGTTTATTATCCATGCTAGAATTGTATTGATAGGAAACTCAGATACATGTGTGGATGCATAGACAACACCATGTCCCTAGTAAGCCTCTAGTTGACTAGCTCGTTGATCAATAGATGGTTACGGTTTCCTGACCATGGACATTGGATGTCATTGATAACGGGATCACATCATTAGAAGAATGATGTGATGGACAAGACCCAATCCTAAGCCTAGCACAAGATCGTGTAGTTCGTATGCTAAAGCTTTTCTAATGTCAAGTATCATTTCCTTAGACCATGAGATTGTGCAACTCCCGGATACCGTAGGAATACTTTGGGTGTGCCAAACGTCACAACGTAACTGGGTGGCTATAAAGGTGCACTACGGGTATCTCCGAAAGTGTCTGTTGGGTTGGCACGAATCGAGACTGGGATTTGTCACTCTGTGTGACGGAGAGGTATCTCTGGGCCCACTCGGTAGGACATCATCATAATGTGCACAATGTGATCAAGGAGTTGATCACGGGATGATGTGTTACAGAACGAGTAAAGAGACTTGCCGATAACGAGATTGAACAAGGTATCGGGATACCGACGATCGAATCTCGGGCAAGTACAATACCGCTAGACAAAGGGAATTGTATACGGGAATGATCGAATCCTCGACATCGTGGTTCATCCGATGATATCATCGTGGAACATGTGGGAACCAACATGGGTATCTAGATCCCGCTGTTGGTTATTGACAGGAGAACGTCTCGGTCATGTCTGCATGGTTCCCGAACCCGTAGGGTCTACACACTTAAGGTTCGATGACGCTAGGGTTATAAAGGAAGTTTGTATGTGGTTACCGAATGTTGTTCGGAGTCCCGGATGAGATCCCGGACGTCACGAGGAGTTTCGGAATGGTCTGGAGGTAAAGATTTATATATAGGAAGTATGGTTTTGGCCACCGGAAGAGTTCTGGGCATCACCGGTAGTGTACCGGGACCACCGGAGGTGTCCGGGGGTCCACCAAGTGGGGCCACCAGCCCCAGAAGGTTGCGTGGGCCAAGTGTGGGAGGGGTCCAGCCCCAGGTGGGTTGGTGCGCCCCCCCACCAAGGCCCAAGGCGCCTCCTAGAGGGGAAGGGGGCAAACCCTAGGGCAGATGGGCCCTAAGGCCCACCCCTGGTGCGCCTCCCCCTCCCCCCCTTGGCCGCAATCCTAGATGGGTTTTGGGGCTGCCGCCACCCCTAGGGAGGGAACCCTAGATGGGGGCGCAGCCCCTCCCCTCCCCCTATATATACTTGAGGTTTTGGGGCTGCCCAATAGATGATTCAATCTCTCTCTTGGCACAGCCCTGCCTCTCTCCCTCCTCCTCTCTTGCGGTGCTTGGCGAAGCCCTGCTGGATTGCCATGCTCCTCCACCACCACCACACCGTTGTGCTGCTACTGGATGGAGTCTTCCTCATCCTCTCCCTCTCTCCTTGCTGGATCAAGGCATGGGAGACGTCACCGGGCTGTACGTGTGTTGAACGCGGAGGTGCCGTCAGTTCGGCACTTGGTCATCAGTGATTTGGATCACGACGAGTACGACTCCATCAACCCCGTTCACTTGAACGCTTCCGCTTAGCGATCTACAAGGGTATGTAGATGCACTCTCCTTCCCTTCGTTGCTGGTTTCTCCATAGATAGATCTTGGTGACACGTAGGAAAATTTTGAATTTCTGCTACGTTCCCCAACAATACCACCGTAGAGAGAATAATATTTCCACAAATCTAATTTGTCGATCGTTTTTCATAATGTGACGTATTGCCACGGTCTGGTCATGACGAACCGTCTTCCTCAACCAGCCTGCCACTACACGTTTTGCAAGGTGATTTATTTGGCACGTCTTGTCGAAACAGAGATCGTCCCCCTTATTACGGGATTCTCATCAATACGGATGTGGGTAACCCAATCGTGCCCGTTGGTATGACTCCTCAATTTTAGGCAAGTCCCAAACAGCCACGTGGAGGACGCTTGATATTCATCCCCTTTATAAAGAGGCCAAGGCCTGTGCTTTTTCTTCTCGTGCTCAATCGAATCGTTCCCCCACCTCGAGTTCCAACACCCAAGGCTCAGGTCAAGTGCTTCGAACCTTCAACCATGTCCGGACCCAACCTTCAAGGTCGGTGGATGCCTTCCTCTGTCACGGAGGAAGACATTAAGAAGCTAAGAGAGGCCAGGTATTTGACCGACGAAATCTTGCACAGGTTGCCTGCTCGAGGGCAGGTTATTCCCACTCCCGAACCCGGCGAGAGCGTTGTATTCATCTCTCACTTCCTCTGAGGGCTAGGCCTTGCTTTAGATCCCTTTGTAAGGGGGCTCTGTTATATTACGGGCTGGATTTCCATGACCTGGCCCTGGATTCCATCCTTCACATCTCGTCGTTCATCGTTGTGTGTGAAGCTTTCCTCCGCATTACCCCACACTTCGGCCTGTGGCTCAAAACTTTCAATGTGGAGCGAAAGATGATTGAGGTGCCACACGCAGAGTGCGGAGGTGCCGTAATAAGCAAGGGCGTCGAAGTTCCATGGCCAAAAGGTTCCTTCCCGAAGGTGCCCAGTTTATGGCAATGGGAGTGGTTCTATATCACAGCTCCCCGGGCACCAAGTGGGTAGCTGCCCCTGCCTTTCGCTCGGGCCCCCACCACAACTGACGTCATGGATCAACAAGGGGCTAGACTGGGGGCCAGTAAATGATGTGCCGATATTGCAGAGCCGCATCTGAGATCTCCTCGAGAGAGATGTCATCTTGGTCACGGTAATACAAGTCATGCTAGTTCGTCGGGTCCTGCCTTGCAAACGTCGACCCCTCCGAATGTGGGAGTTCAACCCAGAAGGACCGCGAGCTATTCAGCACTTCTTCTGCATGACGCTCGAAGAGATGTACAAATTGTTCTCCGGACCGCAAATAAGGAGTCCGGACCTCACCGAGGATGCGGGTCTGAGCTGCAATCGCCCAGACACCCAAGTAAGTAATCCCATGGCCGAATACGCTGTTTTTTTATTTATCTTAACATCATTCTGAAAAGTCGCTCTTTGACCAGGACTGGGTAACAAAGGCGAAGATGATCAGGTGTTCGGCTCCCCTTCCCGAAGGCACAACAGATCCAGTACTAGCCAGAATGCTCGAGCCGGCACCTCATCAGGCACCCTCAAGGGAAGATAAAGGGGGAATAAAGAGGCTGTAAGCGGGCCTCACTCATCATCCATCCAAACCGGTGGAATTAGCGCCTCCGCGAAGGAGGACGACCGAGGAGAGGGATCTGAAATTCCCTCTCCCCAAGGAAGGAAGAGGACCACCTCTGAAGACCCGGAAACCTAGGTTTCCAAATAGAGGAAGAAATCTTCACCAGAGGGTTCTGCCTCAGAGGGTATCCTTGCCACACAGTGTCCGCAAGGGGATCAGCCTCCCACCAAGCTGTAAGTAAACGAAAAGTGCTTAATAGTAAAAATATCCTTCTTTACCTCCGAGGACAATAACCAAAACATATATCTTGTAGTTCGGATCATAGCCCTTCTCGACAGAGTTCGTCTTCGGGGGATCTTCTTTCGGAGATGATGGAGAGCGAAACACCTCCCCATGCCACCCCGCCTCACGAGTTGGGCGACGCTGAAGTGTCGTCGCGAAGGGCTTCTCCTGATCCGCCAAGGCTAGAGGGTAATCCCTCGGCCACCCGAAGTCCTCAGCATTCGGCTCCTAAGGAGAGCAACAGAAAGAGTCCGGAACTGTCTGGTGTGCAATCGGACGCACTGAAGGATCTTCTGGAGCAAGCGGCTATCTCAGAGGCACATCGTACGCTAATGGGTACGGTGATTCAGAGGATTTCATCCGCCGTAAGTGGGTTGCATGAAGCATTTATGAGTGTGCTGAAAGGCTTTGAGGTACGTGAAATAGTGTGTGTTGTTGGCAGTACCACACACGTTAGGTGTGCCCTATGCAGACAGTAGCCCCTGAGACTCTGGTTGCTGTCGAGAACGACGGCAAACAAAGGATCATAGTCCCAGGTGATAATTGGTCCGCCTTCATGTGCAGGTGGCGGAGGGTTCGGTGGCTAGCCGGACTAGTGAGTTTGCCGAGCTGAGGCGACAACTTGATGCGGCAGATGCCGACATCGTGCTTGTCAACAAGCGGCTAGACGAGGCACAGGGTATGTGATTTCTCCGGTGATCAACACATAGCAAGAGGAGCATGACGCTAGTATCTTTAATATGTATGACTGCAGATGGAGCTGCCGCCATGGAGACCCTTCAGGCGGAACTTGCCCGAGCCAAGGAAAAAGCCAGAAATAGTGATGTGGCCGCTCCGAAGGCGGTCAAAGAGCTGAGAGCCCAACAGGCTGCGCATTGCCAAAGAAAGGAAAAAATGGCCAAGATGGCCGTTGAATTGAAAGATGCCGCCGACCGTTACCAACTTCTTGAAAAAGAAAACCAAGCGAAGGCGACGGACCTGGAGAAGGCCTGGCAGCCAAGGAAGCCCGCTCTAAAATTAGAGCGGTGAAGGAGGAGTTGCGTCAAGCTGGAGGTATCGTGGTTGGGAAGCCCTTTTGTTGCGGACGAAGTTCAGAGATCCGAAATATGCCCCTCTTGATCAACTATGGAGTTCTGCAGACGCATACGTGGATTTGGCAGCCAGTGCCGCTGATGCGGCCGAATACTTCAAGGATCAAAAAGATCGTGAAGTGGAAAAGTTGTTATGGTCGCAGTTCGACGGTCCAGTGCGTCCGCTGCTGTTGAATGAGCGAATGACCAAATGGGCCGAGCTCCATAGGTTGTCCGGGCTTGCCATGAGCCCTGTTGTGGATCATCTATGGCCGAAAGGGCCAAGGCCGAATAGTTATTTTAGTTTAGTGCAACAGTTCCTTGGTGTCGTGCCGCACATCGATGCTATGAAGAGGTCGGCGTGCATAGAGGGTGCGCGGATGGCACTTGCCCGTGTCAAGACATACTGGGCAGAGATGGAGGCCACCGCTATTGCAACCCAGAGTTCGGCCGTGGGCCGAGTAGCTACCGAGCACTACTTTGAAGAAGTCCTTGAAGGCGCTCGTTTAATAGAGGCTCAGTGCTCGAAGAATATTATGTTCTAATGACACGTATTCCCATTGTGAAAACAATGTTTTATTGAATTATAGAGGCTGTGTTTATACTTTTTCCTGAAAGTATTATGATGCCTCCTATGCGGCCGTTTATGTATATATGTATATAACCTGAAAGTTTGCAGTCGTCGGCTTCAGCCCCCACGCATATAATGCGGGGGTGTTCGCAAAAAAACGCGTATTCACACTTGATCCAACGTCTTGGTCCATTAAAGAGGTGGTAGCGCAGCGAACAAGGCAATCAGACTATATTGCTTTAACACTTTCACTTAGCCATAGGAGTTGGACGGTGGGACTACTATATAGCCCCTGGTACCTCCGCACTCGTCCGGATATGGGGCGCGTACGTACATGACCGGGAAACGACCCTTCGTTAATGCGGAGGAATCCCAAAGATTCCAGTAAGTCATTGAGTGGTTGACCAGTCTCGCGCTTTATCATGACACTCAGTTTTCGGCTTTCTCTACTGAGGTGCTCATCCGGATGAACTAGGGCACAATCGCAGTAGTTCTCCCGGTGCCACCTTAGCCGATAGAGCGGAACGTAAGGTAGAAAAACGCGGGAGCCGGGCAAACCCAACATTTGACCAAGGACATGATTCGGAGCTGATGCATATAAGGCCAAACTCGCGACGCCGAACACTCCCTAAGGTATTCGGTCTTTAAAACATATGCCGGGCAGAGCAATACCCTTGATAATGAACCCCGAGTGTCCAGGTACGTGCAATGATCTGACGTGGTGAAATGTCAATAATGTCAGCATCCTTCTCGGTTGTATTAAGTATCCGGAGGATGTGAACAACAAGAGACAGTAAAAAAGGTTTACGCAGGGTCTTAATCTAAAAGGAAGCCTTTGAGGGGGTCCCTGCTGCACGTCTGCGCCTGTGTCTCCGTTGTGCCGTATCCTGGACGGGTGTGACGCGATTGTCATCTGTAAAAGATAAGAACTTAGGTGAAAAGTTATCGTGCCAGAAAAGATTGGTTATTCTCAATAAACCATTAAAATTCAAGATAAGTTAAGTTGAGCAAAACTAGCCCCTATTATACGCGGGAAGCCCCTGGTGCCGTCTATGGGGATATAACCATCAAACCAACCTCGGGTTTATCCAAGCTGTTATAGCTAGTAATGCACCGGACTCGTCTAACCATGTCCGCGGTCTTGACGACCGATCCTTTATTCTGATTGGAGGGGCCATTTAGTGTTCGGCTGTTAAAGCCGTCACATTTCTTCCGCTTGTAAGGAACGTTCAACGTTTCCGCTAATGGTGATGATGCCACGTGGACCGGGCATCTCAAGCTTGAGAGAAGCGTAATGCGGTATTGCATTAAAATGAGCGAAGGCCGCTCTTCCGAGTAGTGCTTGATAGCCACTTCGGAATGGAGCAATGTCAAAGGTTAACCTTTCGCTTCGGAAGTTGTCGGGAAAACCGAATACAACCTCTAGTAATAGAGAGCCCGTGCAGTGGGCCTCTGGGCCTGGTATTACTCCCTTGAGATTAGTATTACTGTGGCTGATTTTTGTTGGGTCTATCCCCATTTTGCAGACTGCGTCCTGATATATCAGGTTGAGACTACTGCCACCGTCCATAAGGACTCGTGTGAGATGGTATCCATTTATTATTGGGTCTAGCACCAAGGCAGCCAGTCCGTCGTGCCGGATCCTTGTTGGGTGATCCCTGCGATCAAAAGTGATCGGGCAGGCCAACCAGGGGTTGAACTTAGGGGCGACGGTCTCTACGGCGCGTGTGTCTTGGAGTGCATGTTTGCTTCTCCTCTTCATCATGTGGATCACGTTTACTGTTTTAACCTTTGGTGGGAATTTTTTCTGTCCCCCAGTGCTTTGCTGGCTTGGCCCGTCCTCATCTTCACTTGGTGTCTCCCTCCCCTTGTGTTCGGCGTTTAGCTTACCGGCCTGCTTGAAGACCCAGCATTCTTTGTGGGTGTGATTTGCAGGTTTATCGGGGGTGCCATGAATCTGACATAGTTTGTCTAGAATCTTGTTTAGGATGGACGGTCCATCTCTGTTGCCTTTGACATGCTTTTTCCGCTGACCTGGTCGAGAGCCCCTGAATCCGGCGTTTACCGCCGTATTGTCTGGGTTGTCTTCTATATTTCGACGCTTGCTTTTACTGCGTCATGGTTTTCCATTGCCATCCCTGACTTCGGATGTGCTTGGGTCGTTGGTGCTACTGTGGGCTAACCAGCTATCCTCGCCCGCGCAAAAGCGGGTCATGAGGCTTGTTAGGGCTGCCATTGTTCTCGGTTTTTCTTGGCCGAGGTGTCTGGCGAGCCATTCGTCTCGGACGCTGTGCTTGAAAGCTGGTGTCGGTGTCAAAACCAGTGGATCTCGGGTAGGGGGTCCCGAATTGTGGGTCTAGGCGGATGGTAACAGGAGACAAGGGACACGATGTTTTTACCCAGGTTCGGGCCCTCTCTATGGAGGTAAAACCCTACTCCTGCTTGATTAATATTGATGATATGGGTAGTACAAGAGTGGATCTACCACGAGATCAGAGAGGCTAAACCCTAGAAGCTATCCTATGGTATGATTGTTGTTGTTATGTCCTACGGACTAAACCCTCCGGTTTATATATACATCGCAGGGGGCTAGGGTTACACAGAGTCGGTTACAAGGAAGGAGATCTACATATCCGTACTGCCAAGCTTGCCTTCCACGCCAAGGAAAGTCCCATCCGGACACGGGACAAAGTCTTCAATCTTGTATCTTCATAGTACAACAGTCCGGCGAAAGGTTATAGTCTGGCTGTCCGGATACCCCTAATCCAGGACTCCCTCAGTAGCCCCTGAACCAGGCTTCAATGACGATGAGTCCGGCGCGCAGATTGTCTTCGGCATTGCAAGGCGGGTTCCTCCTCCGAATACTTCATAGAAGATTTTGAACACGAGGATCGTGTCCGGCTCTGCAATACAAGTTCCACATACCACCGTAGAGAGAATAATATTTCCACAAATCTAATCTGCTGACGTATTCTGTAGCGTGAAATCACACCACAGCCAAGCCCTTATGCGAATCGTTTTTACAGCCAACCTCAGCACGTTTTGCGAGGCGGTTTCCTTGGCACGTCTTGTCGAAGCAGACATCGTGTCCCCCTTATTTATGGGATTCTCATCAACACGGACATGGGTAACCCAATCGTGCCCGTTGGTATGTCCCCTCGATCAAAGGTAAGTTCCAAACGGTCACAGGGAGGGCTCTTGGTATTCAACCTCTTTATAAAGAGACCAAGGCCTTACTCTTTTCTTTCGATCTCAATCGAATCCGCCTCCCGCCTCGAGTTCCAGCACCCGAAGCTTCAGATTTAGGCGCTTCGGACCTTCGATGATGTCCGGATCCAACCTCCAAGGCCGATGGATGCCTTCCTCCATCACGAAGGAAGACGTATAAAGCTAAGGGAGGTCAGGTACTTGACCGGCGAAATCCCGCATAGGCTGCCTGCTCAAGGGCAGGTCATTCCACTCCTAAGCCTGGTGAGAGCGTCGTGTTTGTATCTCACTTCCTCCGAGGGCTAGGCTTCACGCCGGATCCCTTCGTGAGGGGGCTCATGTTCTATTATGGGCTGGTCTTCCACGACTTAGCTCCGGAGTCTATCCTCCACATCTCATCGTTAATCGTAGTGTGTGAAGCCTTCCTCCATATTACCCCTCACTTTGGACTGTGGCTCAAGACCTTCAAAGTGGAGCCTAAGATGGTCGAGGGACGGCACGCGGAGTGCGGAGGTGCTGTAATAAGCAAAAATGCTAACGCCCTATGGCCCGAGGGCTCTTTCCAGGAGGAGTCCGGCCTATGGCAGCAAGAGTGGTTTTATATCACAGCTCCCAGGGGTACCAAGTGGGTGGCTCCGCCTGCTTTTCGCTCTGGTCCCCCGCCACGACTAACGTCATGGGTCAACAAGGGGCTAGACTGGGGCCAGTAAAGGATGTGCCCCTATTGCAGAGCCGCATCCGAGATCTCCTAGAGAGAGACGTCAGTCTGGTCATGGTGACGCAGGTCATGTTAATTCACCGAGTTCTGCCCTGCAAACGGCGTCCTCTCCGCTTGTGGGAGTTCAATCCGGAGGGACCGCGAGCTATTCAACATTTCTTTGGCATCACGCCCGCGGAGATGTACAAATTGTTCTTCGGACCACAAATGATGTGTCCGGACCCTACCAAGGACGCAGGCCTGAGCTGCAATCGTCCGGATACCCAAGTAAGTAGCCTTGTGTTCGAACACGCCATTCGTTTATTTATCGCAACATCGCCCTTAAAAGAGCTGTTCTTGAACCAGGAGTGGATAGCGAAGGCAAAGTTGATCAGGTGTCCGACCCCTCTTCCTGAGACCTCGCCAGACCCTGTGTTAACTCGGATGCTAGAGATCACGCCTGCGGAAGAAGATGAAGGGGGGAACAAGGAAGCCACTTCCTCCGTAGAGGAGGTTGTCCGGAAGGGAGGAATCGAAAGTTCCTTTCCTCAGGGGAAGAAGAGGACCGCCTCTGAAGACCCGGAGACAATGGTATGGAAGCGGGGGAAGAAATCTTTGCCAGAGGGTCCTGCACCGGGGGATACCCCGGCCGTACTATACCCTCAAGGGGATCAGCCCTCCACCGAGCCGTAAGTAAAAGGGTGTTTAATAATGAGAGAAATCCTTGCTTTACTTCTGAGGAAAGTAACCGAAGCATTTATCTTGCAGTTCGGATCTTAGCCCCTCTCAGCAGAGCTCGTCTTCGGGGGATCTTCTTCCAGAGATGATGGAGAGCGGAACGCCTCCCCCTGCCATACCGCCTCAAGAGGTGGGCGACCCCGAGGTGTCCTCGTGGAGGGTTTCTCCTGATCCGGCAAGGCCAGAAGGTAGTCCTATGGCCACCCGAAGCCCTCAGTGCCCGGCTTTTGAAAAGAGCCATCGAAGTAGTCAGGCACCGTCTGGTGCGCGGTCGGAGGTACTGAAGGATCTGCTAGGGAGAGCGTCTATCTCAGAAGAGCACCGTACGTTGATGCGTACGGTAATTGAAAGGATTTCGTCCGCGGAGAGCGGGTTGCATGAAGCTGTCAGGAGTTTACTGATAGGTTTTGAGGTACGCGAAATAATGTACCTTTTGACAGTACCGCATACTTTAAGATGCGCCATGTGTAGATAGTAGCCCCTGAGACTCTGTGTGCTGTCGAAGACGACGGCACGCAGAGGGTCATAGTCCCAGGTATAATTTTGCCGCCTTCATATGTAGGTGGCGAAGTGTCCGATGGCCAGCCGCACTGATGAAATTGCCGAGTTAAAGTGGCAACTTGACGTGGCAAATGCCGACATCGTGCTTGTCAACAAGCAGCTTGACGAGGCACAAGGTATGTAATTTCTCCGGAGACACCTGGTAAGAGGAGTGTGATGCCAGTATCTTATAACGTGTGTGCTTAATGCAGATGGAGCTGCAGCAATGGAGAACCTTCGGGCAGAGCTTGCCCGAGTCAAAGAACAAGCCAGAAAAAGCGATGCGGCTGCCCTAAAGGCGGTTGAGAGCTAAAAGCCGAACAGGCTGCTCATTGCCAAAGAAAGGAGGAGATGGCCAAGATGGCTCTGAAGTTGAAGAACGCTGCTGACCGTTGCAAGATTCTTGAAAAGGAATACCAGGTAAAGCGGACAGACCTGGAGAAGGCCACGACGGCCAAGGATACTCGTTCTGCAATGAGAGCGATGAGGGAGGAGCTGCGTGAAGCCGGAGATATCGCGGCTGGGAAGCCCTTTATGCTGCGGATGAAGTTCAGAGATCCTAAATATGCTCCTTTGGACCGGATGTGGAGTTCTACGGACGCATATCTGGATTTAGCGGCAAGTGCTGCTTATGCGGCCAAACACTTCAAAGATCAAAAGGATCGCGAAGTGGAAAAGCTTTTCTGGTCACAATTCAACAATCCAGAGCGTCTGCTTCCATTGACTGATCGGTTGGCCGAATGGGCCGAGCTGAATAGATTTTCCGGACTTGCCATGAGGTATGTCGTGGATCATCTGTGGCCGGAGAGACCAAAACCAAACAATTATTTTAGTTTGGTTCAGCAATTCATTTGTGCGGTGCCACATATCAACGCGATGAAGAGGTCAACATGCGTGGAGGGTGCGCTGATGGCTCTTGCCCGTGTCAAGACATACTGGGCAGAGATGGAGGCCACCGCCGTTGCAGCCCAAAATTCAGACGAAAGCCAAGTACCTGCCGAGCACTACTTTCAAGAAGTTCTGGAGGGCGCTCGTTTGATAGAGACGCAGTGCTCGAAGGATATTATGTTCGAATAACATGTATTCTTATTGAAAACAATATTTTGCTGAAATGTAAAAGCTTTTTTATACTTGTGCCTGCAAGAATTATAATACCTCCTGTGCGGCTGTTAATGTATATATGTATATAACCTGAAAGATGGCAGCCGTCGGCTTCAACCCCCACGCATATAATGCGGGGGTGTTCGCAGAAGACGCATTTTCACACTTGATCCAACGTCTTGGTCCATTAAGGAGGTGATAGCGCAACGAACTAGGCAATCGGACTATAATGCTTTATCACTTTTACTTAGCCATAGGAGTTTGACAGTGGGGCTACTATATAGCCCCTGGTGGCGCCGCGCTCACCCGAATTTGGGGCGCGTGTGTGCCTGGCTAGGAAACGGCCCTTCGTCAAGGCGGAGGAATCCCGAAGATTCCGTTAGGTCATCGAGTGGTTGACCAGTCTCGCGCTATATCATGACAGTAAGTTTTTGGCTTTCTCTACTGAGGTGCTCGCCTGGCTGAACCGGGGCGCAATCGCAGTAGTTCTCCTGGTGCCGCCTTAGCCGATAGAGCGGAACGTAAGGCAGCAAAACACAGGAGCCGGGCAAACCCAACATTTGACCAAGGACATGATTCGGAGCTGATGCATATAAGGCCAAACTCATGACGCCGAACACTCCCTAAGGTATTCGGTCTTTGTGATTTTAAACGGGCTGAACAATGCCCTTTGTAATAAGCCCCTGGTGTCCAGGTACGTGCAATACTCTGATGTGGCCACATGCCAAGACACCAGCCTCCTTCTCGGTTGTACTGAGAATCCGGGGGATGTGTATCAACAAGAGACAGTAAAAAAGGTTTACGCAGGGTCTTAATCTAAAAAGAATCCTTGGAACGGGTCCCTGCTGCACGTCTGCGCCTGTGTCTCCGTTGTGCCGTATCCTGGACGGGTGTAGCACGATGGTTATCTGTAAAAGAGATGTACTTAGTTGAAAAAGTAGTCATGCAAAATGTCTGTTATACTAAATAAACAAAGTATAATTCAAGATGGGTAAAATTGAGCCTTATTGTCGCCTGTCTATATGCGCGGAGCCCCTTGTATAGGGGTATATAGCCATCAATCCTTTATCAATTATATGGTTATGCCGGACTCGTCTAGTCGTGTCCGTGGTCTTAACGACCTGTTAGATGCTCTGGTTGGTGAGGCTGTTTTAGTGTGTGGCCGCTAAGGCAACCGCACAGTCTTCCGCGCGCGAGGAGCGCTCAATATTTCCCTTTAATGAAATGATGCCTCGTGGATCGGGCATCTTAAGCGTGAGAGACGCATAATGCGGTATTGCGTTAAAGCAAGCGAAAGCTTCGCGTCCCAGTAGTGCTTGATAACCACTTTTAAACGGAGCGATGTGGAAGGTTAGCTTTTCGCTACGGAAGTTATCGGGGGAGCCGAACATAACTTTTAGTAGGAGGGAGCCCGTGCAATGGGCCTCTGGGCCTGGCGTTACTCCTTGAAAGGAAGCATTGCTATGGCTAATTTTTGTTGGGTCTATCCCCATTTTGCGGACTGTGTCCTGATATATCAGGTTTAAACTACTGCCGCCATCCATCAGGACTCGTGTAAAGTGGTATCAGTCAATTATCGGGTCTAACACCAAGGCAGCCCATCCTGCATGCCGGATACTTGCAGAGTAATCTCGATGGTCAAAGGTGATCGGTTTGGACGACCAGTGGTGGAACTCCGTTGTGATAGGTCGTAGGGCACGTATCTCTATGGGCGCCACTTTGTTTCTCCCCTTTGTCATGTGTAATACGTTTACTGTTTTGACTTCTGGTGGGAATTTCTTCTGTTCCCCAACGCTTTGTTTATGGGGTTCGTCATCGTCTCCGCTTGGTGTATCCAGCCCCTTGTGTTCGGCATTGAGTTTGCCGGATTGCTTGAAGACCCAACATTCTCTGTGGGTATGGTTTGCAGGCTTACCAGGGGTGCTGTGGATTTGACATATCTTGTCCAGGATTTTGTTTAGGCTGGACAGTTCGTCCCTGTTATCTTTGAGAGGCAGCTTTTGCTGACCCTGCCGAGAGCTTTTGAATCCGGCGTTTACCGCCGTGCTCTTCGGGCTGCTTTCCTTATTCCGGCGCTAGTTTTTGCTGTGTCGTGGCTTCCCGTTCCCGTCCCTGACTTCGGATGTACTTGTGTCGCTGGTTGTGCATCTTGCCAACCAGCTGTCCTCGCCTGTGCAAAAGTGGGTCATGAGGCTTGTTAATGCAGCCATTGTTCTTGGCTTTTCTTGGCCGAGGTGTCTGGCGAGCCATTCATCTCGAACGCTGTGTTTAAAAGCTGCTAAGGCTTCGGTGTTTGGACAGTCGACTATTTGATTCTTTTTAGTAAGGAATCTGTTCCAAAGCTTTCGGGCTGACTCTTCAGGCTGTTGAGTTATATGACTTAAATCGTCTGCATCCGGTGGTCGGACATAGGTCCCTTAAAAATTTGCCCGAAAAGCGTCCTCGAGCTCTTACCATTGCCCAACTTCCAATGGTGTTTTCGGGAAGGCCTTTAAGCCAATGCCGGGCTGGCCCTTTGAGCTTGAGGGGTAGGTACTTTATGGCGTGGAGGTCGTCTCCTCTAGCCATGTGGATATGGAGGATGTAGTCCTCAATCCAGACACCAGGGTCCGACGTTCTGTCGTATGCCTCTATGTTTACGGGTTTGAATCCCTCTGGAAATTCATGGTCCAGCACCTCATCGGTGAAACATAGGGGGTGTGCGGCACCCCTGTATTTGGGTGTACCGTGGTGTTCGGATTTTTGTTGTGTTGCATTGCTTGCTAGAGCATGCTTTCTTGGCCCGTAGATAGATCTGGTTGGGCCGTCTTTTTGATGCGAGTCCTCATGTGGATCGCGTGCTGGCTTGTGTGCGTCGTCGTTTGCCGTTCTATATTGGCCGTGAGGTCGTCTATCAGACCGGATGGCTGCTTTGTTTTTTGATTGCGAGGGCTCTAAGGCCTCCTCATCAAATTCAGGCAGTAGCTTTCGCTTCGGGTAGCTCTTTGTGTGGCGACTGCCGCCTTATTTGTCTGCGGTGTTGAGTACTTTGCTCCATTTGATTCTAAGTGCATCTTCCGCAGTCTTGAGCTTCCGCTTCTGCTTTTTCAGGCTACGCGCGGTGGTGACGAGCCTTTTGTGGAGGTTCTTCTGCTCCAGGCGCTTGTCAGACGTGAGGTCATCCGGACTGTTATCGCCGGAGACGGGTTGTTCGGTTCGATTATCCATGTTGTCCTGGTCGGACGGTTGTTCAATGCCATGTTCGTCGTCCGCCGGCTCACCCTGCTCTATGGCTGGGTCTGTGTGGCCGCTGTTTCTGTCGAAGCGGGGTTTGGAGCGGCGCTTACGCCGCCACTTTGACTGATTTTCGAGGGAACGATCCTTCGCTGCGTCCTTCCACTCTTCGTCGTTATTTCCTTTGGGTCTGTCCACCATGTATACATCATGGGATGAGGTGGCTGTCCCGTGCCATGTGGGCAGTGGTTCCTGTTCGTCTCCTGCATCGTCGTCCATACCGTCGATGTCTTCGGAGTCGAAGTCGAGCATGTCGGTCAAATCATCGACAGTGGCTACATAGTGGGTGGTGGGTGGGTGTCGAATTTCTTCGTCATCCGCATCCCAATCCTGCCGGTCATAATCCGGCCAGGACTCTCCTGACAAGGATAGAGACCTTAGCGAATTCAGTATGTCGCAAAAGGGCGAGTGTTGAAAGATATTCGTGGTGGTGAACTCCATGATCGGCGCCCAACCGGATTCGATTGGCAGGGGCGCGGGTTGATCGGAGTCCGGAGGAGAGTCCGGCAATTTGGATTCACGGGCCTCACGAAGGGTAAGGCTGGTATTCGGCTCGATCGCCGTTGAGGCTGCTGCCTCCGTGGCGCGGTCTAACCACCCGCCCACGGACGGCGCAGTTGGCTCCGACATGAAGGTCGAAGCGGTTGCAGGCGCGGTCTCCAGGACATTGTTCGGCGGCAGAGCTAAATCATGCCCATCGTGACAGTGCGGCACACTCGGCCGGGGCTCGAACCATCGAAGATCAAGTCCCCGCGGATGTCGGCCGTGTAGTTTAAGCTACCAAACCTGACCTGATGGCTAGGGGCGTAACCTTCAATCTGCTCCAGATGGCCAAGTGAATTGGCCCGCAGTGCAAAGACGCCGAATACAAAGATCTGTCCGGGGAGAAAAGTCTCACCCTGGACTGCATCGCTATAGATGATCGAAGGAGCCATCGAGCCTAACGATGACGACACAGAGGAACTCTCAATGGAAGCACCAATGTCGGTGTCAAAACCGGCGGATCTCGGGTAGGGGGTCCCGAACTATGCGTCTAGGCGGATGGTAACAGGAGACAAGGGACACAATGTTTTTACCCAGGTTCGGGCCCTCTCGATGGAGGTAAAACCCTACTCCTGCTTGATTAATATTGATGATATGGGTAGTACAAGAGTGGATCTACTACGAGATCAGAGAGGCTAAACCCTAGAAGCTAGCCTATGGTATGATTGTTGTTGTTATGTCCTACGGACTAAACCCTCCGGTTTATATAGATACCGCAGGGGGCTAGGGTTACACAGAGTCGGTTACAAGGAAGGAGATCTACATATCCGTACTGCCAAGCTTGCCTTCCACGCCAAGGAAAGTCCCATCCGGACACGGGGCAAAGTCTTCAATCTTGTATCTTCATAGTCCAACAGTCCGGCCAAAGGTTGTAGTCCGGCTATCCGGATACCCCCTAATCCAGGATTCCCTCAACTGCTAAGGCTTCGGCATCTGGGCAGTCGACGATTTGGTTCTTCTTAGTTTGAAACCTGTTCCAAAGCTTTTGTGCTGACTCTCCGGGCTGTTGAATTATATGACTCAAATCGTCTGCATCCGGAGGTCGGACATAGGTCCCTTGAAAATTAGCCCGAAAAGCATCCTCGAGCTCCTCCCAGCTTCCAATGGAGTTTTCGGGGAGGCTTTTCAGCCAGTGCCGAGCTGGTCCTTTAAGCTTAAGGGGCAAGTACTTGATGGCGTGGAGATCGTCCCCGCGAGCCATATGAATATGGAGGATAAAGTCCTCAATCCAGACCCCAGGGTCTATGGTCCCGTCGTACGCCTCTATGTTCACTGGTTTGAATCCTTCTGGAAATTCCTGGTCCAGTACCTCATCGGTGAAACATAGGGGTGTGCGGCACCCCTGTATTTAGATGTATCATGGCGTTCAGACGGTTGTGGTATTTGGTTTTGATTTTGTGCCGTAGTGCACTTCCTAGATCCATAGATGAATCTGGTCATACTGGATTTTTGGCGCAAGTCCTCACGTAGATCGTGTGTTGACTTATGTGCGGCCTTGTTAGCCGCTTTATCTCGGCCACGAGGTGGTTGATCCGACTGGTTGGCCGTTTTGTTTTTCGGCTGTGTGGGCTCTAAGGCCTCGTCGTCGAATTCGGGCAATAGCTTGCGCTTTGGATAGCTCTTTGTGTGGTAACTTCCACCATACTTTTCTTCGTTGTCGAGCACTTTGTTCCATCTGCTGTTGAGCGTATTTTGTGCGGCCTTAAGCCTTTGCTTCTGCTTCTTTAGAATCCTCGCTGTGGCAATAAGCCTTCTGCGGAGGTTCTATTGTTCCAAGTGCCTTTCCGGGATGATGTTACATCTTCGCCCGGACTGTTTCCTCCTTGGAGGGAGGTTGGTGATTTTTATCCTCGGCGTCGCCGTGTTCGGACATCGGATCCATACTATGTTCGCCGTTTGCGCCTTCATTGTGCTATGCCTCTGGGTCAGTGTGGTCATCATTTCCTCTGGAGTCGACCGGGGTGTTGTTTTCTCTTTCGCTGTTATCGTTGTTTTTGTCGAGGCTGGATTTAGAGCGGCGCCTACGTCGACGCTTTGTTTGCTTCTCGATGGAGCTGTTCTTTGTTTCTTCTTTCCTTTCCTCGTCATTATTTTCTTTGGGTGTATCCACCATGTATATGTCATGTGATGAAGTGGAGGTCCAGCGCCCTGTGGGCGGTGGTTCCTGTTCGTCTCCTGCATCGTCGTCCATACCGTCAATGTCTTCGGAGTCGAAGTCGAGCATGTCGATTAAATCGTCGACAGTGGCTACTAAGTGGGTGGTGGGTGGGCAGAAAATTTCTTCGTCGTCCGCATCCCACCTTAACCGGACATAGTTCAGCCAAGGTTCTCCTGTCAAGGAGAGAGACCTTAACGAATTTAGCACGTCGCCGAAGGGCGAGTGCTGAAAGATATCCGTGGAGGTAAGCTCCATGATCGGCGCCCAATCGGATTTGATAGGCACGGGCGCAAGCGGCTCGGAGTCCGTGGCCGGAGATGAATCCAGTGGTTCGGCATCATGATACGTCTCCAACGTATCTATAATTTTTGATTGCTCCATGCTATATTATCTACTGTTTTGAACTATATTGGGCTTTATTTTCCACTTTTATATTATTTTTGGGACTAACCTATTAACCGGAGGCCCAGCCCAGAATTGCTGTTTTTTTGCCTATTTCAGTGTTTCGAAGAAACAGAATATCAAACGGAGTCCAAACAGAAAAATCCTTTTTGGAACGTGATTTTCTTCCCGAACAAGACACATGAGACTTTGACCCTACTCCAAGAAGTACCTGAGGCGGTCACGAGGGTGGGGGCGCGGCCCCCCTACAGGGCGCGCTCCCCTGCCTCGTGGGCCCCTTGGTGCTCCACCGACGTACTCCTTCCTCCTATATATACCCACGTACCCCCAAACGATCAGAACAGGGGCCAAAAACCTAATTCCACCGCCGCAACTTTCTGTATCCACGAGATCCCATCTTGGGGCCTATTCCGGAGCTCCGTCGGAGAGGGCCGTCATCACGGAGGGCTTCTACATCATCATAGCCTCTCCGATGAAGTGTGAGTAGTTTATCTCAGACCTTCGGGTCCATAGTTATTAGCTAGATGGCTTCTTCTCTCTTTTTGGATCTCAATACAATGTTATCCCCCTCTCTTGTGGAGATATATTCGATGTAATCTTCTTCTTTTGCGGTGTGTTTGTTGAGACCGATGAATTGTGGGTTTATGATCAAGTCTATCTATGAATAATATTTGAATCTTCTCTGAATTATTTTATGTATGATTAGCTATCTTTGCAAGTCTCTTCGAATTATCCGTTTGGTTTGGCCAACTAGATTGGTTGTTCTTGCCATGGGAGAAGTGCTTAGCTTTGGGTTCGATCTTGCGGTGTTCTTTCCCAGTGACAGAAGGGGCAGCAAGACACATATTGTATCGTTGCCATCAAGGATAACAAGATGGGGTTTATTCATATTGCATGAATTGATCTCTCTACATCATGTCATCTTGCTTAAAGCGTTACTCTGTTTTTAACTTAATACTCTAGATGCATGTTGGATAATGGTCGATGAGTGGAGTAATAGTAGTAGATGCAGAATCGTTTCGATCTACTTGTCACGGACGTCATGCCTATATACATGATCATGCCTAGATATTCTCATAACTATGCTCAATTCTGTCAATTGCTCAACAATAATTTGTTCACCCACCGTAGAAAACTTATGCTCTTGAGAGAAGCCACTAGTGAAACATATGGCCCCCGGGTCTATTCTCGCCATATCAATCTCCATCACTTTAATCTTTCTTTGTTTTTACTTTGCCTTTTACTTTTCACTTTGCATCTTTATATCAAAAATACCAAAAATATTATCTATCGAATCTCACTTTCGTAAGTGACCGTGAAGGGATTGACAACCCCTAATCGCGTTGGTTGCATTGAGCTCTTTGTGTTGTGTAGGTACGAGGGACTTGCACGTGGCATCCTACTGGATTGATACCTTGGTTCTCAAAAACTGAGGGAAATACTTACGCTACTCTGCTGCATCATCCTTTCCTCTTCGGGGAAAACCAACGCAAGCTCAAGAGGTATCAAGACGAATTTCTGGTGCCGTTGCCGGGGAGTCTACGCAAAAAGTCAACATACCAAGTACCCATCACAATCCCTATCTCCCACATTACATTAGTTGCCATTTGCCTCTCGTTTTCCTCTCCCCCACTTCACCCTTGCCATTTTATTCGCCCTCTCTTTCTCCTTCTCATTCTCCTTCTCCTTCTCTGTTTGCCTTTTTCTCGCTTGCCTTTTGTTTGCTCGTGTGTTGGATTGCTTGTTTGTCGCGATGGCTCAAGATACTACCAAATTGTGTGGCTTCACCAATACCAACAATAATGATTTCCTTAGCACTCCGATTGCTCCTCTTGCCGATACTGAATCTTGTGAAATCAATACTGCTTTGTTGAATCTTGTTATGAAAGATCAATTCGCCGGCCTTCCTAGTGAAGATGCCGCTACTCATATGAATAGCTTCGTTGATTTATGTGATATGCAAAATAAAAAATATGTCGATAATGATGTCGTTAAATTGAAGCTATTTCCTTTTCCGCTTAGAGATCGTGCTAAAGCTTGGTTTTCTTCTTTTCCTAAAAATAGTATTGATTCTTGGAACAAGTGCAAAGATGCTTTTATCTCTAAGTATTTTCCTCCCGCTAAAATCATCTCTCTTATAAACGATATTATGAATTTTAAGCAACTTGATCACGAACATGTTGCACAAGCTTGGGAGAGAATGAAATTAATGATACGTAATTGCCCTACTCATGGTTTAAATTTGTGGATGATTATACAAAAAATTTATGCCGGATTGAATTTTGCTTCTAGAAATCTTTTAGATTCGGCCGCGGGAGGCACTTTTATGGAAATCACTTTAGGAGATGCTACTAAACTCCTAGATAATATTATGGTTAATTATTCTCAATGGCACACTGAAAGATCTTCTACTAAAAAAGTGCATGCGATAGAAGAAATCAATGTTTTGAGTGGAAAGATTGATGAACTTATGAAATTATTTGCTACTAAGAGTGTTTCTTCTGATCCTAATGATATGCCTTTGTCTACTTTGATTGATAATAACAATGAATCTATGGATGTGAATTTTGTTGGTAGGAATAATTTTGGTAACAACGCATATAGAGGGAATTTTAATCCTAGGCCATATCCTAGTACTCCTTCTAATAATTATGGAAATTCCTACGACAACTCTTATGGAAATTATAATAAGATGCCCTCTGAATTTGAAAATAGTGTTAAAGAGTTTATGAATTCACAAAAGAATTTTAATGCTTTGCTTGAAGAGAAATTGCTTAAAGTTGATGATTTGGCTAGGAACGTTGAGAGAATTTCTCTTGAGGTTGATTCTTTAAAGCTTAGATCTATTCCTCCTAAGCATGATATCAAGTCTCTCAAAGCTATGAGAATTTCCATTGATGAGTGCAAGGAAAGAACCGCTAGGATGCGTGCTTCAAAAGATGCCTTTATTAAAGCGTGTTCTTCCAATACCTATGAAAATCAAGATGCAAATCTAAAAGTTATTGGTGTGTCCCCTATCAAATCTTTGTTTTGCAATATGAATCTTGATGAAACTGAATATGATCTTCCTTTACCTAGAAGGCGTTCCAAAAATTCGGAGTATTTAGATCTTTATGATGAAATTGATGAAAGTGGGATTGAAATTAATAAAAATTTAGATGTTGCTAAACCCACTATATTGGATTTCAAGGAATTTAATTATGAAAGTTGCTATTTGAATGATTGTATTTCCTTGTTGCGATCCGTGCTAAATTCTCCACATGCTTATAGTCAAAAGAAAGCCTTCACCGAACATATTGTTGATGCCTTGATGCAATCTTATGAAGAAAAAGTTGAGTTGAAAGTTTCTATCCCTAGAAAACTCTATGATGAGTGGGAACCAACTATTAAAATTAAAATTAAATATCATGAGTTTTATGCTTTGTGTGATTTGGGTGCTGGTGTCTCCACTATCCCCAAGACTTTGTGTGATTTGCTAGATTTCCGCGATCTTGAAAATTGCTCTTTAAACTTGCATCTCGCTGATTCTACTATTAAGAAACCTATGGGAAGGATTAATGATGTTCTTATTGTTGCAAATAGGAATTATGTGCCCGTAGATTTCATTGTTCTTGATATAGATTGCAATCCTTCTTGCCCTATTATTCTTGGTAGACCTTTCCTTAGAACGGTTGGTGCGATTATTGATATGAAGGAAGGGAATATTAGATTCCAATTTCCATTAAAAAATGGCGTGGAACACTTTCCAAGAAAGAAAAATAAAATTTCCATATGAAACCATCATGAGAGCCACTTATGGATTGCCTTCCAAAGATGGCAATACCTAGATCTATCCTCGCTTTTATGCCTAGCTAGGGGCGTTAAACGATAGCGCTTGTAGGGAGGCAACCCAATTTTATTTTTAGTTTTTTTTTGTGTTTTTCTTCTGTTAGGGGATAAATAACCCATCTATCCTATGGTTGGATGTGGTTTTGTGTTTTAATTAGTGTTTGTGCCAAGCTAGACCTATTGGATCTTCTTGGATGATAGTTATTTGATCTTGTTGTAATTTTCAGAAACTTTGCGTTTAGTGCCTGAATTATTAAAAATCATCAGAACGTGATAAAATACTGATTCCAATTGCTGCTGATCAATAAACAAATTTTCTAGGTCGTCTAATTTAGGTAGATTGTTTGGAGTTCCAGAAGTTTGAGTTAGTTACAGATTACTACACACTGTTCTGTTTTTGACAGATTCTGTTTTTCGTGTGTTGTTTGCTTATTTTGATGAATCTATGGTTAGTAAAATAGTTTATAATCCATAGAGAAGTTGGAATACAGAGGTTTAACACCAAAATAAATAAATAATGAGTTCATTACAGTACCTTGAAGTGGTTTTATGTTTTCTTTCTCTAACGGAGCTCACGAGATTTCTATTGAGTTTTGTGTTGTGAAGTTTTCAAGTTTTGGGTGAGTTCTTTTGATGGATTATGGAACAAGGAGTGGAAAGAGCCTAAGCTTGGAGATGCCCATGGCACCTCCAAGATAATCCAAGGACACCAAAAATTCAAAGCTTGGGGATGCCCCGGAAGGCATCCCCTCTTTCGTCCACTTCCATCGGTAATTTACTTGGAGCTATATTTTTATTCACCAACATGATATGTGTTTTGGTTGGAGCGTCTTGTATTATTTGTGTCTTTGTTTGTTAGTGTGCCACAATCATCCTTGTTGTTCACACCTTTTAGATATCCATCTATGAAATTAAAATTTGTTAGAATACTCTTTGTGCTTCACTTATATCTTTTGAGCGTTATAACTTTGCTCTATGTGCTTCACTTAGATCTTTTAGAGCACGGTGGTGGTTTGTTTTAAAGAAACTATTGATCTCTCATGCTTCACTTAAATTATTTTGAGAGTCTTAATAGCATGGTAATTTGCTTAAAAATTAATATGCTTGGTATTGATGATTTGTGAAATTTTCTTTTGAGTGCGTTGAATACTAAGAAAAGATTGAAGCATGATAATTGTTTTGAGATATGGATGTGATAATATTAGAGTCATGCTAGTGGAAGTAGTTCTGAATTTAAAGAATACTTGCGTTGAAGTTTGTGATTCCCGTAGCATGCACGTATGGTGAACCGTTGTGTGATGAAGTCGGAGCATAATTTATTTATTGATTGTCTTCCTTATGAGTGGCGGTCGGGGACGAGCGATGGTCTTTTCCTACCAATCTATCCCCCTAGGAGCATGCGCGTAATACTTTGCTTTGATGACTTCTAGATTTTTGCAATAATTATATGAGTTCTTTATGACTAATGTTGAGTCCATGGATTATATGCACTTTTTCCCATCCTTCCACCATTGCTAGCCTCACTAATACCGCGCACCTTTCGCCGGTATCATACACCCACCATATACCTTCCTCAAAACAGCCACCGTACCTACCTATCATGGAATTTAATTAGCCATTCCGAGATATATTGCCATGCAACTTTCCACCGTTCCATTTATTATGACATGCTCCATCATTGTCATATTGCTAGCATGATCATGTATTTGACATCGTATTTGTGGCAAAGCCACGATTCATAATTCTTTCATACATGTCACTCTTGATTCATTGCATATCCCGGTACCCCGCCGGAGGCATTCATATAGAGTCGTATTTGTTCTAAGTATCGAGTTGTAATTGTTGAGTTGTAAGAAAAATAAAAGTGTGATGATCGTCATTTTTAGAGCATTGCCCCAAGTGAGGAAATAATGATGGAGACCATGAATCCCCCACAAGTCGGGATGAGACTCCGGACGAAAAAAAAGAGGCCATAAAAAAGGCCCAAATAAAAAAAGAGAGAAAAAGAGAGAAGGGACAATGTTACTATCCTTTTACCACACTTGTGCTTCAAAGTAGCACAATGATCTTCATGATAGAGAGTCTCTCGTTATGTCACTTTCATATACTAGTGGGAATTTTTCATTATAGAACTTGGCTTGTACATTCCAATGATGGGCTTCCTCAAAATGCTCTAGGTCTTCGTGAGCAAGCGAGTTGGATGCACACCCACTTAGTTTCTTTTGTTGAGCCTTCATATACTTATAGCTCTAGTGCATCCGTTGCATGGCAATCCCTACTCACTCACATTGATATCTATTAATGGGCATCTCCATAGTCAGTTGATACGCCTAGTTGATGTGAGACTATCTTCCCCTCTTTTTGTCTTCTCCACAACCACCGTTCTATTCCACATATAAGTGCTATATCCATGGCTCACGCTCATGTATTGCGTGAAGGTTGAAAAAGTTTTGAAAATGTTAAAGTATGAAACAATTGCTTGGCTTGTCATCGGGGTTGTGCATGATATAATTACTTTGTGTGGTGAAGATGGAGCATAGCCAAACTATATGAATTTGTAGGGATAACTTTCTTTAACCATGTTATTTTGAGAAGACATAATTGCTTTATTAGTATGCTTGAAGTGTTATTATTCTTTATGTCAATATGAACTTTTGTCTTGAATCTTTCTAATCTGAATATTCATACCACAATTAAGAAATTTTGCATTGAAATTATGCCAAGTAGCACTCCACATCAAAAATTCTCTTTTTATCATTTACCTACTCGAGGACGAGTAGCAATTAAGCTTGGGGATGCCTGATACGTCTCCAACGTATCTATAATTTTTGATTGCTCCATGCTATATTATCTACTGTTTTGAACTATATTGGGCTTTATTTTCCATTTTTATATTATTTTTGGGACTAACCTATTAACCGGAGGCCCAGCCCAGAATTGCTGTTTTTTTGCCTATTTCAATGTTTCAAAGAAACAAAATATCAAACGGAGTCCAAACAGAAAAATCCTTTTTGGAATGTGATTTTCTTCCCGAACAAGACACAGGAGACTTGGACACTACTCCAAGAAGTACCGGAGGCGGTCACGAGGGTGGGGGGCGCGCCCCCTGCCTCGTGGGCCCCTCGGTGCTCCACCGACGTACTCCTTCCTCCTATATATACCCACGTACCCCCAAACGATCAGAACAGGGGCCAAAAACCTAATTCCACCGCCGCAACTTTCTGTATCCACGAGATCCCATCTTGGGGCCTATTCCGGAGCTCCGTCGGAGAGGGCCGTCATCACGGAGGGCTTCTACATCATCATAGCCTCTCCGATGAAGTGTGAGTAGTTTATCTCAGACCTTCGGGTCCATAGTTATTAGCTAGATGGCTTCTTCTCTCTTTTTGGATCTCAATACAATGTTATCCCCCTCTCTTGTGGAGATATATTCGATGTAATCTTCTTCTTTTGCGGTGTGTTTGTTGAGACCGATGAATTGTGGGTTTATGATCAAGTCTATCTATGAATAATATTTGAATCTTCTCTGAATTATTTTATGTATGATTAGCTATCTTTGCAAGTCTCTTCGAATTATCCGTTTGGTTTGGCCAACTAGATTGGTAGTTCTTGCCATGGGAGAAGTGCTTAGCTTTGGGTTCGATCTTGCGGTGTTCTTTCCCACTGACAGAAGGAGCAGCAAGACACGTATTGTATGGTTGCCATCGAGGATAACAAGATGGGGTTTATTTCAAATTGCATGAATTTATCTCTCTACATCATGTCATCTTGCTTAAAGTGTTACTCTGTTTTTAACTTAATACTCTAGATGCATGCTGGATAGCGGTCGATGAGTGGAGTAATAGTAGTAGATGCAGAATCGTTTTGATCTACTTGTCACGGACGTGATGCCTATATACATGATCATGCCTAGATATTCTCATAACTATGCTCAATTCTATCAATTGCTCAACAGTAATTTGTTCACCCACCGTAGAAAACTTAGGCTCTCGAGAGAAGCCACTAGTGAAACCTATGGCCCCCGGGTCTATTCTCGCCATATCAATCTCCATCACTTTAATCTTGCTTTGTTTTTACTTTGCCTTTTACTTTTCACTTTGCATCTTTATATCAAAAAGACCAAAATATTATCTATCGGATCTCACTTTCGTAAGTGACCGTGAAGGGATTGACAACCCCTAATCGCGTTGGTTGCGTTGAGATCTTTGTGTTGTGTAGGTACGAGGGACTTGCGCGTGGCCTCCTACTGGATTGATACCTTGGTTCTCAAAAACTGAGGGAAATACTTACGCTACTCTGCTGCATCATCCTTTCCTCTTCGGGGAAAACCAACGCAAGCTCAAGAGGTAGCACATCACGGCTCTCGTGAGGGGTGAAGTCAGTATCCGGCTCTATCGCCGTTGAGAGTACGGCCTCCATGGCGGGGTCTATCCACCCGTCCTTGGGTGGCGCAATTTGCTCCGGATTGAAGGCCAGAGTAGTTGCCGGTGTGATCTCCCGAACACTGTCCGACGGCAGAGCTATATCATGCTCGTCGTGATCGTGCGGCACACCTGGCATGGGCTCGAATCCGTCGAAGATCAAGTCTCCGTAAATATCGGCAGTGTAATTCAAGTTCCCAAACCTGACCTGGTGGCGAGGGGCATAGCTCTCGATCTGCTCCAGATGGTCAAGCGAGTTAGCCCGCAGAGCGAAGCCGTCGAATACGAAGGTCTGTCCGAGGAGGAAAACCTCACCCTAGACCGCATCTTTACCAATGATCAAAGGAGCCATCATGCCTTATGGTGACGACACAGTGGAACTCTTAATGAAAGCACCAATGTCGGTGTCAAAACCGGCGGATCACGGGTAGGGGTTCCCGAATTATGCGTCTAAGGCGGATGGTAACAGGAGGCGGGGGACATGATGTTTACCCAGGTTCGGGCCCTCTCGATGGAGGTAATACCCTACTTCCTACTTGATTGATCTTGATGATATGAGTATTACAAGAGTTGATCTACCACAAGATCGTAGAGGCTAAACCCTAGAAGCTAGCCTATGGTATAATTGTTCTTATCCTACGGACTAAACCCTCCTGTTTATATAGACACTGGAGGGGGCTAGGGTTACACAGAGTCGGTTACAAGGGAGGAGATCTACATATCCGTATTGCCAAGCTTGCCTTCCACGCCAAGGAGAGTCCCATCCGGACACGCGACAAAGTCTTCAATCTTGTATCTTCATAGTCCAACAATCCGGCCAAAGGATATAGTTCGGCTGTACGGAGACCCCCTAATCCAGGACTCCCTCAGTGACCACATACCGAATATATCGCCTCACAACCTCTTATTTTCCTTCACGGAATCAGCTAGCTGGGCCCGTACATCTTTCAGTTCTTCGCCCAGCTGGGTGTGGGCATCGTGCAGCTTGTTTTTCTCATTTCTGACTTGTGTCAGCACACGTTCGCCCGCGGCCAGCAGTCTTTCAGCTTCTTGTTCTTCCGTTTGGGCAGCTTTCAGTTGCTCCTTCAGTTGATCTCACGATCCTGTCATAAGTTGAGCAACATGTCAGCTTTGCCGGTATACAATCATGTTTCCTCGATGGAGGGGAACATTACCAGGTGATGCCTTTTTGGATTTCTCCAGTTCGGCGGTAAGAGCAGTTAGCTGGGTCCGACAGTTTTCTAGTTCCTGAGACAACATGTTGTTCTTCTCCGTGAGCGCCTGGTTATACAATGATCCTTAAATCAGTTGTATTCACTGCTTCAAGTCTCGGGGGCTACTAGTATATAATTACCAAATTTGTACAAATGTGTATATGCACTTACCCGCATGTCTTTTAAATGCTGGTCTGTGGCTCTGGTAAGCCCATCTCGAGTAGCTCAGATATATGCATCAGCCGAGCTGAAGGCACTAAATGCCTCTTTTGAAAATCCGGGGTCGCGCAGAGCGGCCCTCCGGCACCGATGGTTCATGGCGCTCTCCACCTCCGAGTTTGTGACGGATACATCATCTGAATCCTCTGCTAAAGGACAGTCCGGCGTTGCTCCCGTATCAGGCCTCGTCGCTACAGCAGGGTCTGGAGCCTGGCTGTTGGGAGTGTGACCGGCAGAACCCCCGGACGTAGTCCGGCGAATACTCTTCCTAATAAGACGCAAATAGACAATGTCACAGTTGGATATGACTACCAAAGGGCATATTTACAAATCCATACGTCTTCGAGGAAGGCTTGGTTGTGCCTTCATTGGCCTTCCTCTTAGAAGGCTTACCCAGCATGGGGGCCGCTCTCTTTGGAGTAGTCTCTGGGGTAGCATGGCGCGCCGAACGCCTCCCCTTTTGAGCGCAAAACAGTGCGGTGGGTGAGGCAGAACGAGGGAACCCTTTCGGAGGATATGTATCATGATTACTTACGTGCGAAGCGGGGAGAAGACCGGGATAGTCGGCGGTGATGGCTGCTTCCGTGCCGTCATAGCTCGGTTGGTAAAACACTCCGCCCTTGAGCACCACGAATATATCCGGATCCTGTTTGAATCCGGGGTCAAGATCCCGGTGTTGGCCCTGTAGCTGCGGGGCGGGGCTGTGAAGCCCCTCCGAGATCTTTCGCCAGTGCTGTTATAAATGGACGGATTAAACACTCATTGAAAGTGGCTCGAACAATGGAGTAAGTGAAGCAGAGGGGTTGGGACTTACCCAGCTAGGAGGATTGTACATTGAAAATCCATCTCTGCGTTTGATACGAAGAAATTCCTCTTCCTCCCCTTTGAACTGTTCGGCCAACATTTTGGCCAGAGAGGTGGGGGTGTCCGGACCCTTTCGGTTGCAGCGGGAGGCGTCATCCTCCCCATTGAAGTGCCACATGGGAAGCCCTCTGTATTGGAGTGGCTGAACCCCCCGTACTATGGCAGTTCCCATTACCTCAACTATTGACAATCCGGATTGGCTGAGCGTCTTTATCTTGCTCATGAGTTGACGAACTTCTACGCTATCTTTCTCCTCGAGGCTCCGAGAGCGCCAACTGTGGCGCTTCTTCAACGGAACACTCAAAAATTAGGGAAGACCCATACGGGTTGGGTCGGGAAGGGTGACGTCCTCGATATAGAACCATTCAGAAGGCCACTCTTCGGATGCCTTCTTCGGCGTGCCGGACAGGTATCCTGTCCCGACAATGCGCCATACCTCGGCACCGCCCACTTCAAATATTGATCCCTCTTGGTTCCGAGGGACGAGGCAGAATAGTCTCCTCCATAATTCAAAATGGGCCTCACAGCCCAGGAATAGCTCACAAAGAGCAATGTAACCCGCGATGTGCAGGATGGAGGCAAGAGTGAAATTGTGCAGTTGGAGGCCATAATACTCCAGAAGTCCTCGGAGGAACGGGTGGATTGGAAATCCCACGCCTCTTAGCAAGGAAGGAATGAAGCACACTCGTTCCCTCCTGGATGGATTGGGGAAATTCTCTGCTTGGACCCCTCCGTCGAATGAAGTCATTCCTGCTCGGACAGGGACTAGATCCGCGGGGGGGGGGGGGGGGGGGGAGGAATCCCTGCGTCTGCAGCTTCTCTAGCTGACTGTGAGAGACAGAACATCTCTCCCAATTGCCTTTTTCGGGGTCGTGGGGACGAGAGGAAGAGCTGGGAGTATTAGCCATGTTGGAGTGGTTTCTCCTAGCAAGTTCTGAGGATTTCCTGTTTGATGTGGAATGGATCTGACGATCTCAATCTCCTTGAATAGACACCTTTTTCACACGGGCAGGGTGATATGTGCAAAAATACCCCGGCCGCTCGTATTCGCTCGACACGTGGAAACTAAAATTGTGGAGGCGTGGAAGCCGATGGGCACGACATTAAATGAAGTGCCAAATACATCTCTTTGAAAGTCGTCTGATGAAGAACCCGCCTTGCAATGCCGAAGATAATCTGCGCGCCGGACATATCGTCATTGAAGCCTGGTTCGGGGGCTACTGAGGGAGTCCTGGATTAAGGGGTCCTCGGATGTCCGACCTATTATACATGGGCCGGACTGTTGGGCTGATAAGATACAAAGAACGAAGACTCTACCCGTGTCCCGATAGGACTCTCCTTGGTGTGGAAGGCAAGCTTGGCGACCAGATATGAAGATTCCTTTTTCTATGACCGACTTTGTGTAACCCTAGCTCCCCCCGGTGTATATATAAACCGGAGGGCTAGGTCCGTAGAGGCCAATCATTATAATCATAGTCATATAGGCTAGACTTCTAGGGTTTTAGCCATTATGATCTCGTGGTAGATCAACTCTTGTAACACTCATATTCATCAAGATCAATCAAGCAGGAAGTAGGGTATTACCTCCATAGAGAGGGCCTGAACCTGGGCAAACATTGTGTCCCCCGTCTCCTGTTACCATCGATCCTAGACGCATAGTCTGGGACCCCCTACCCGAGATCCGCCGGTTTTGACACCGACAGTCAGGGGCGCGCGATGGTTAACTCCTACCAACCTCCAACCTAGGGGCATGCGTAGTAGTACTTTGCTTCGAGGGCTAATAAACTTTTGCAATAAGTATATGAGTTCTTCATGACTAATGTGGGTCCATGGATTATACACACTCTTACCTTTCCGCAATTTGCTAGCCTCTACGTTACCGTGCATTGCCCTTTCTCACCTCGAGAGTCGGTGCAAACTTCACCAGTGCATCCAAACCCCATGATATGATATGCTCTATCACACATAAGCCTTATTATATCTTCCTCAAAACAGCCACCATACCAACCTATTATGACCTTTCCATAGCCATTCCGAGATATATTGCCATGCAACTTCCACTGTTTCCGTTTTGATGACTTGAACATTCATTGTCATATTGCTTTGCATGATCGTAAGATAGCTAGCATGATCTTTCCATGGCTTGTTCGTCTTTTTAATATCTCTGCTATGCTAGATCATTGCAGATCCCGGTACATGTCACGACCGTTTTTCCAATAAAACATTTATTGAAAAACCAACCATTATATCAGACCGGTATAGGAGAATCCTCCTTACTGGTAGACAAATCCTTGATACAGAAATCCAGAAATATTAAATATTATTCAAAGTTGAGCTGAGGCTGCTCAACAATTTATTACAAGCACGCCGATATTATACATAAAGGAGGATATGACACAAAGGGTATGGTGGCATAACTACTGACTCGTAATAAAAGTGGTGGTGGATATGTCATAGTGAAGTGGGTGATGACATGACTCCAAAATCTTACAGCTCATCAAGCGCCGGAGTGAGGCTTGATGATTTTTATTAGGGTAGCGGAAGCGTATATAATACAAGTGACCAACTCCAGGATCGCACGGGACTGACTGGGACTCCTCTAGGCGTCGGACTCGCTATCGTACTCTTCATCCATAAGATCGCCTTCGTCAACATCTGGCCAAATCAACAAGCCAGGTGAGTACTTTGAATGTACTCGCAAGACAGTTTGGACATAAGATATAAGAAATTCAAACATGATGCACATGAGCAGACTAGTAATGCGCACTCAGATAATAAATTTGCACTGCATGTTAAATAAAAGGAAGTCAGGCGGTAGTCCTCCCGAAATCCTAATAAAATAGCTGAAGACCGATCGGGTGTCTGAAGCGATGCCTCGAAAGGTAAAATAAATTAACATGCCGCAGTCGAGCGTCAGGGTGACACCACATAAAGGGCTTATATTGAAACGTAAATGACAGTGTGTCGGTGGGAAATCTGCCTCCACGAACACCTATGGGGACCGAGCCCCTTTCTTGGTTCGGCGGGGGCGGAGGTCGCGCGAAGAGCGGATCGAGGCGATGCACACAAGGGGGTTTACCCAGCTTCGGGCCGCACGGATGCGTAAAACCCTACTGCTGCTTTGTGGTTTGGTATTGTGTTCTTGCTCGGGAGCGTGTGGTGCTACAGTACACGCGAGCTGCTGGTGAGACCGAGCGTGAATGGCCTCCTTCCCCCCTCCATTGCGCATGGGGCCTCCTTTTATATGTGCAAGGGGTTACCCACAGGTGGCAACGTAGGCGGGGGTAAAACTGGAAAACGCTGCGTTGGGTACAGCTGTTTGCACAGTGCTATCATACCTAACTTTGACGGCAGGGGACAAGGGCATTAAATGCCCGTCTGGATCGCCCAAACAGTGCAGGAAAGGGGCCGTCAGGAGCGCCACCGTTTGCCATGATGGCTACTCTGTCAGCGTTGCTTCGCCACCGCATGCCCCTGGCTGCGCAGCCTCTCGCCACGTACGCCTGGAATGGCCCCCAGAGCGATGCGTGGGTGGATGAGCTGGAGCGCAGCCGCGGGGTGGTGACTTGCCGCGGCAAGCGCCTTGCCGCGGTTGGTGCCTTGTCGCGCCCGGGAGCTTGTCGCTCACCGGTCCTTGCCGGGACGCGGGGCGCGTCGCGGCAAGTATCTTGTCGTGCCTCGGTCGGCCTTCCCGGTAAGCTCCTCTTGTCGGGGCCTTGTGCTTCGAGCGGTCGTCCCGGCAAGCTCCTCTTGCCGGGGCCTTGCTCTCTTCGGGTGGCCTTCCCGGCAGGCTCCTCCTGCCGGGGCCTTGGCTCAAATACTTTGTTCTTGGGTGGCCCAAAAAGGGACCACGGAGAGTTTTGGCGATCGCCTGGCAAGCCTTGCCGCGGGGTGCTACGACTGCCCGTGCACAAGTCCGGGGTACTAAGGTACCCCTACTTTAGTACACCGACAGGAGCCCCCGGGCCTGGGCCATACATGGTGCCGAGCGCTGTTGGGCCAGGCCCAAAACAGTGCACGGGCACGCGTGGCCTGGGTCACGCTGCATCTGCTTCTGCGTCCACCACGCCCTCCCCAAACGGCACGCGTCGAATGCGGCATCGTGGGGAGCGGCGTGCGTGACGTGGGCGGCGTGCGCGGGGCTGAGCCCCGCAGGCATGCATCACGTCGTAATAAAGGGGGACGGTTCGCGCTATCCCCATAAGTGGAGGAAGGCGTGGAGGCGCGGCTCGTTTGCGGGACGGGGCCGAGGTACGGTTTCCGAAGCGCCCGCTCCCCACGATCATGGGGCGAGGGGAGGTCGCCTCATCCGTCGCCTCGGTCCTGCACGCCAGCCACGCGGCTTCCATGCGCCTAGGGTCGCGGACGGTGGAGGCAGGAAACCGGGCCGAGGCAGCAGGCCGGTCCCAGTCGCCTGTTCTTCCTGCATCTTGATTGGCTGAGCGGGGCGGCCGAGCCCCCACCTTGCTCCTTTATAAAGAGCAAGAGGGGGGGGGGGCGACGAAAACCCACACTCCTCCATCTTCGCTTATCTTCAGCTTCTGATCCCCTCTCTCCATTCGCCATGGAGAAAGGGAATCCTGGTCCTTCATCGGTGGCGGCGAGGGTCGCCGCTAGGCAACGCGCCCCTCCTCCCCTTGCACCCGCGGTGGCAGAGCCAACCGTAAGGGGACGGGGGAGGGGGCGAGGTCGTGGACGAGGCCGTGGACGAGGTCGTGGACGAGGCGGACGGGGCGACGCGCCGGCCTCGCCTCCGCCAGCGGCCCCTCTTCTCACGGCAGTCCACATCGGGGACGACCCCTGCGAGTTCTTCGTCAGGCTGCGCCGGGCGCCTCGGCGCCACCTCCGCCTCCCGGCTCCCTTCGCCAGCGTGATGGAGATGGAGCAACCCGAGATGCTAAGACTGCGCATGAGGGGCTGCGGGATCAGCGGCACGCGGGTCCACGTTGAGTCCCCAGCCCCCGGCGTGATGTATCTTGGTCGAGGGTGGAAGACGTTCGCCCGTATCCACAGCTTGATGGAGGGGTTCACCCTCCATTTTAAGTTGATGGAGGGCGATCTCCTCTCCGTCAAGGTCTTCGGGGACCTCGGGACCCGGGCCCGGTGCTGCGTGGATAGCTCCTCCGACAGCGAAGGCTCCTCCTCGAGCGAGAGTGACGAGGAGGGGAGCGACAACGACGACGAGGGCAGCGGTCATCGGGATGACGGGTCCGAGTGGCACCGACGACCCCATCATCCGTGTCGCCGGCTTCTTGAGCTTCCCGGGGTCGTCTCCTTGGCGGCTGGCGTGGCGAGGCTGCGGAAGAGGAAGAGGGCTGGCGGCAAGGCCGTCAAGTCGGAGTACGAGGGCGAGGTGCCCTCGACAGCGTGCTGACGTCCTGCCGCCCCGTCGAGCCCTGCTTCCGGCGCCGCCGTCACCGTCCAGCTTTCAGCCGGCCCCCGGGGCGTTCTGTTGGTGTCTTCTGCCACCCGTAGCTCGCCTAGGCGCCCCTTTTGCCATTTTCGCCTCCTTGTCCTACCTCTTGAGGAGAGAGACAAGAAAGGGATTACGGGCATCTTATCTTTTTTCAATCTGTAAGCCCTCGGGCCTTAGCTGTGTTTAAAACTTGTAATCCCATCTTTCATGTTTTTCATTCTCTCTGAACTGTACCTGAGCGGAATGTTTTTAATGAAAAGGGGATGTTTGCCGGGCCATTTGTCCCGCAGGTAAAACCCACGCCAAGGAGCGAATCCTTTATGTCGTTAAGATGGACACTTCTTTGCCCGACAACAGGCCCTGCCGTCTTCCCGCGCCACTCGACCTTCCTCACGCCTTTGGCGGAGGTAGGGATGAGGCGGGTTCGGGCTCCTCATTCCGTTCCTTTGCCGCCGCGGCTGCTACCAAAACTGGCCCCAGGAACGCGCTCCGGGGCTCAGAGTTAAGGGAGCACGACAGCTTTTTAGGAAGGAACAAGGTTTTCGCATTCCTCAGTCCATAAGAGAATGCATGACAAGGGATGAAAGACTTATCTGGGATTGCAGCGCCCCGGCAACTTTGGCTTGCCGCGGGCGAACCTTTGTGCTTGCAGCCCCCGGCAACACTGGTTCGCCGAGGACCAGATGCTGGTCCGCCCTTCTTCTCTCCTTCGTCCTTAAGCGATCTGGCCAGGATATGCAAAACCCTGCGAACCAAAGGAAACGAAAGAACAGGAAAAAGGACGCGGACTCGACCTCTAAGCTAGGGGTTAGCAGCTGTTAGGCACTATCAACCCTAACCAAGGACGAGACTCGACTCAGCATGCATGCTAAAACTTAGGGCGCCAGCGCTTCATTTACTGCTGCTCAGGGTCTGCGCCTGGCTTTGTACAAAGGATTACATGCAACAGCGGCAAGACTTGTACAAAAGGTTGGTTGCCGGGCGGGACCCGACAACCGCGCCTTACGGGTAAAACTTACGAAGATGCTCAATATTCCAGGAGTTGCTCACCGGAGTGCCATCTTCGGTCTCGAGGCGGACAACGCCGGGCCTCGTGACTCGTCTCACCCGGTAAGGGCCTTCCCACTTTGGCGTCAACTTGTTATGATTCTTGGCGGACGGAGCGCGCCGAAGAACAAGGTCGCCTTCCTCGAAGCTTCTGGCTTTAACCTTGCGGCTATGGTAGCGACGCAAAGCTTGCTGGTAGCGAGAGGCTCGCACAGCAGCCTGAAGACGATCTTCCTCAAGGAGCAGCGCGTCATCTTCACGCAGCCGCTCTTGCTCAAGCTCATCATAATCGAGCACTCGAGGTGACCCGTATACGAGTTCCGTGGGGGTAACTGCTTCTGCTCCATAGACTAGAGCAAATGGTGTCTGGCCAGTGGCTCGATTTGGCGTCGTTCTGATCGACCAAAGAGCCACCGGCAGCTCCTCGATCCAGTTTCTTCCGCACTTGTGCAACCTGTCGAAAGTTCTGGTCTTGAGCCCGCGCAGCACTTCGGCATTGGCCCTTTCCGCTTGACCGTTGCTCCGGGGATGAGCAACAGAAGCGAAGCAGACCTTGGCGCCGAGATCTTGGACGTATTGCATGAAGGCGCGGCTTGTGAATTGTGTACCGTTGTCGGTGATGATCCTATTGGGGATCCCGAAGCGGCAAACAATCCACCTGAACAACTTGACTGCTGACTGTGCTGTCACCTTCCTCACTGGTTCCACTTCCGGCCACTTTGTGAACTTGTCGATTGCGATGTGCAAGTACTCAAAGCCCCCGACAGCTCGGGGGAAGGGGCCGAGGATGTCGAGCCCCCAGACCGAAAATGGCCAGGATAAAGGGATCGTCTGAAGAGCTTGAGCTGGCTGGTGTATCTGCTTGGAATGGAACTGGCACGCTTCACACTTGGTTACTTGTGCAGTTGCATCCTGGAGGGCTGTCGGCCAGAAGAAACCTTGCCGGAACGCTTTGCCGGCAAGTGCTCTGGCGCCAATGTGGTGACCACATATGCCTCCATGTATCTCTGCCAACAGCTTTTGTCTGTCTTCCCGGGAAATACACTTCAATTTCACACCGTTGCGCCCTCTTCTGTACAGTGTGTTGTCGACGAACTGGTACATACTCGAGCGTCGGGCTACTCTTTCCGCTTCTTTTGGCTCTTGGGGAAGTTCTCTGTTTTGGAGGAAATGGACAGTCTGCTGCGCCCATGCTGGAGCCTGTGGCTCGACAACAAGGACTGAAGGCACATCTGCTGCTGCGGGAACGTCCGCTTCTACGGCGAGGATCTGGGGCTCGGCCGGAGCTTGACGTTCCCTGGCAAGCTTGCCAGAGCAAAACTTGTCGGGAGCGCCTGCTTCTACGGAACAAACCCTGGGGTTTTCCGGAGCAGACGGCTCCTCAGCGCTCTTGGCGTCGATCTTGGGGACCTTCTTGGCGGCGGCTCCAGGGAGCTCTGCCGGAAGATAGTCGCCGGAGACCAACTTCCTCTTCTTGCTCTGTATGGTTGATGGCGTTACGGATGGCTGAGTCAGCTTGAGCACAAAGGTTCCTGGTTCCACAGGTAACTTAAATGATGCGCACTTTGACAGGCCATCAGCGATGTCGTTCTCAGCTCTTGGAATGTGTTCCATTTGCAGGCCGTCAAAGCGCTCTTCTAGCTTCCTCACTTCATCAACGTACGCTTCCATCAACGGACTTTGGTAATCTTTGTTCACTTGGCGGACGACAAGCTGCGAGTCACCCCTGACAATGAGCTTCCTGATCCCAAGTTCTGCCGCGATCCTCAAACCGGCGAGCAGACCTTCATACTCTGCAGTATTGTTGGTTGCTTGTTCCTTGGGGAAGTGCATCTTGACTACGTACTTGAGGTGCTCTCCGGTGGGCGCGATAAGCAACGCGCCAGCACCGGCGCCTTGCAGCGAGAAGGCACCATCAAAATACATCAGCCACTCTTTGCTCGCTTCTTTGGCGGGGATGCTCGTCTCTGGGATTTCTTCGTCTGGCGTCGGTGTCCACTCCGCTATGAACTCCGCCAAGGCTCTGCTTTGGATAGTCGAGGTGCTCTCGAACTTGAGGCCGAAGCTCGACAGTTCCAGCGCCCACTCGACAATCCTGCCTGTTGCTTCTGGATTCTGCAGTATCCTCTTCAGCGGAAAGCGGGTGACAACTGTAATCTCATGTGCTTGGAAGTAATGGCGCAGCTTTCTCGAGGCCATGAGAAGGCCGAAAAGCAATTTCTGCACACCAGAGTACCTTGACCTAGCCCCCTGCAGAAGGGAGCTGACAAAGTAAACTGGGCGCTGCACCATTTTCTTCTTCTGCACCTCCACTTGCTCCTGCGTAGATTCATCCTTCTCGGGGTCAGAGCTTGTCGGGGAAGCCCCCTGTTTGTCGCTGGACGTGCTTGCCACGGTTGCTGGCTCATGATCTGCCTCCCTCTCCGCTACTAACGCAACACTAACCACTTGATTGGTTGCCGCCAGGTACAGCAGCAACTTCTCTTGTGGTTTAGGCGCGACAAGTATTGGAGCGGAGGATAGGTATTTCTTCAAGTCCTGCAGCGCAGCCTCCGCTTCCGGAGTCCATTTCACTGGACCCGCCTTTTTCAAAACTTTGAAAAATGGCAGGGCGCGTTCTGCAGACCTAGAAATAAACCTGCTGAGAGCCGCGACGCAGCCGGCAAGCCTTCGTACGTCCTTGACGCGCGTTGGTGCTTCAATCTGCTCGATGGCCTTGATTTTGTCTGGATTGGCTTCGATTCCTCGCTGAGACACGAAGAACCCGAGAAGCTTGCCGGAAGGGACTCCAAACACGCACTTCTCGGGGTTGAGCTTGAGGCTGATCCTGCGCAGGTTCGTGAAGGTCTCTTCTAAATCTTGAATCAGGGTTGCCCTGTCCCTGCTTTTGACCACTATGTCATCCATGTAGGCTTCCACATTTCTGTGGATCTGTGGCTCAAAAGCGGTATGGACAACCCTCGCAAACGTTGAACCAGCATTCTTCAAACCGAAAGGCATCCGTACGAAACAGTACGTGCCACATGGAGTGATGAATGCGGTCTTCTCCTCATCTTCTTCAGCCATGAAGATCTGATGGTATCCTGAGTATGCGTCAAGAAATGAAAGCAGGTCACATCCGGCCGTGGAGTCAACAATCTGGTCAATGCGCGGCAAGGGAAAAGGATCCATGGGACAAGCTTTGTTAACATCAGTAAAGTCGATGCAAAGCCTCCATTTCCCATTTGCTTTGCGCACGACAATAGGATTGGCCAACCACGTCGGATGGAGCACACCTCTGACGAGGCCTGCCGCTTCCAACTTCTTGATTTCTTCTGCGATGAACTCTTGGCGTTCCACCGCTTGCTTCCTGACTCTTTGCTTGACGGGCCGCGCATGAGGACAGATGGCGAGGTGGTGCTCAATCACTTTCCTGGGAACGCCGGGGATGTCAGATGGTTGCCAGGCAAACACATCAACATTCGCCCGCAGGAAAGCAACGAGCGCGCTTTCCTATTTGGAGTCGAGAGTGGCACTGATGGTGAAGGTACCACCAGTGCCGTCCTCCTTGGCGGACACCTTCTTGGTTGTTGGCGGAGCTGCCATTGTCTTCTTACTCTTGCCGGTGGAGCTCGATGGCGCGTCCTCGACGGCAGCGCAGCACTCCGAAGAGGTGCGCTTGCCGGACTGGGCACCAGAGCACTCGCCGGGCTTGGTCTTCTTCTTGCCGGCGGAGCTCGATGGCGCGTCCTCGACGGTAGCGCAGCACTCCGTAGAGGTGCGCTTGCCGGAGTGGGCGCCAGAGCACTTGCCGGGCTTGGTCTTCTTCTTCCCTTCGGGAGCTTCAGCGGCAAGTGGCTTGTGATCCGCTGCAGCTGCTGCTTCTCGGTAGATCTTGTCGGCACAGATAAGGGCGTCCTTCTTGTCGCCAGGGACAGAGATGACGCTTATCGGGCCTGGCATCTTGAGCATGTTGTATGCGTAGTGAGAGGCCGCCATGAATTTGGCGAGCGCTGGACGGCCGAGAATTCCGTTGTAGGGCAACGGAAAATCGGCAACGTCAAAAGTGATCCTCTCTGTCCTGAAGTTCAGCTCGCTGCCAAATGTTACTGGCAACATTATCTTCCCCTTCGGCTTGCTCCTTCCCGGGTTGATTCCTTGGAACGTGCCGGTCTCTTCGAGCTCGCTGTCGGTGGGAAATCTGCCTCCACGAACACCTATAGGGACCGAGCCCCTTTCTTGGTTCGGCGGGGGGCGGAGGTCGCGCGAAGAGCGGATCGAGGCGATGCACACAAGGGGGTTTACCCAGCTTCGGGCCACACGGATGCGTAAAACCCTACTGCTGCTTTGTGGTTTGGTATTGTGTTCTTGCTCGGGAGCGTGTGGTGCTACAGTACACGCGAGCTGCTGGCGAGACCGAGCGTGAATGGCCTCCTTCCCCCTCCATTGCGCATGGGGCCTCCTTTTATATGTGCAAGGGGTTACCCACAGGTGGCAACGTAGGCGGGGGTAAAACTGGAAAACGCTGCGTTGGGTACAGCTGTTTGCACAGTGCTATCATACCTAACTCTGACGGCAGGGGACAAGGGCATTAAATGCCTGTCTGGGTCGCCCAAACAGTGCAGGAAAGGGGCCGTCAGGAGTGCCACCGTTTGCCACGATGGCTACTCTATCAGTGTTGCTTCGCCATCGCATGCCCCTGGCTGCGCAGCCTCTCGCCACGTACGCCTGGAATGGCCCCCAGAGCGACGCGTGGGTGGATGAGCTGGAGCGCAGACGCGGAGTGGTGACTTTCTGCGGCAAGCGCCTTGCCGCGATTGGTGCCTTGTCGCACCCGGGAGCTTGTCGCTCACCGGTCCTTGCCGGGACGCGGGGCGCGTCGCGACAAATATCTTGTCGTGCCTCGGTCGGCCTTCCCGGTAAGCTCCTCTTGCCGGGGCCTTGTGCTTCGAGCGGTCGTCCCGGCAAGCTCCTCTTGCCGGGGCCTTGCTCTCTTCGGGTGGCCTTCCCGGCAGGCTCCTCCTGCCGGGGCCTTGGCTCAAATACTTTGTTCTTGGATGGCCCAAAAAGGGACCACGGAGAGTTTTGGCGATCGCCTGGCAAGCCTTGCCGCGGGGTGCTACGACTGCCCGTGCACAAGTCCGGGGTACTAAGGTACCCCTACTTTAGTACACCGACACAGTACGTGCCATAGTCGGACGTCTAAGCGACATCTCGAAAAGGGCTAAGTAAATAACAAGGATGCCACAGTCGGACGTCTGAGCGACATCACATAAAGGGCTTATATCAAAGGTAAATAATAAGCATGCCATAGTCGGACGTCTGGGCGACATCACATGAAGGGCTTATATCAAAAGTAAATAACAAGAATGCCATAGTCGGACGTCTGAGGGACATCACATAAAGGGCTTATATTTCGTCATTCGAATTCAAGTAGCTCATGAAAGTAACATCATCCCAAGGGATACTCGGTACATAATAATAAACTGGTTAGTCCACCCCTAGGAATAACATTCAGCCGGGTTTACCATTTTCAGTTTCATGTTGATTCTCCGGCGACTGTCACTGAGACTGACACTAATATGTTGATCAAAGTCCTTGACCACAGATATGGTTACTCGACTGGTTTTGACTCTGAGTTTGTACTCTTTACCCACACCCAACGGATTTCAGTAGTCACAAAGGACTAGTTCCGTTTACGGTATTTTAGAAGACACACATCTAACCAGTACACACCCATTCCACATTCCGTTGCCATGAATCACCCTAGGCAACGTTCAAGAAAAACTCTAAGACGGGGAGGCCACAACCTCGAATGGCATGGGATCAAATTTATATCGCGCGCTCTAAGGGGTGCCCCCCTCTCGGTCCCAACCGGAAACACCCATGCCCCCTGACCGGATGACGGGCTTTAATCCAGGCATGGAACCCTCATCATGGCCCCTCTATTTGGTGTGTACAAGGAAAGAGGTTTGCAACTGACTAAACCGCATTCTTTGCAGAAGACATGTGGCAGCACGAAAAGGGGACGAACGGGAACATGACTTGATCCATGTTAATACCGGAGTTAAACGGTTGACATAAAACTGGCATGCTTCAACAATACCATCTTACAACCTATCATGCCACCACATGATCAAGTTATCGCACCATCATATGGACACATCAAATTTCGAAGCTCACTTGTAGCTTGCCTTGCATGCAATATAACATTCACAAATGCTTATATAAACATGCCATGAGAAAACCACTGAAGCAAACATGTAAAACACTCATCATATCAAAGGTTCAAACATGATTACCTGGTTCGGAGTAGTCAGAGTCTAGCTCGACGAAGTTTGCGGCTCCGTCACCTCCTTCGGTATCTACGTTATAAAAGAAATCAGATACTAACGTAAATACCGTGCGTGCATAAAAATTGTTCCAAATATTTTTCAAATAAATTTGATAAAAAACTAGATAGAAAAATAAAGATGACAGAAAAAGAATCAGCTCAAAATCATCTTTTGTTTAAACGTTATAACGGTTTTAGTCTAGGGACTAATCTGTGATGAAACAGAAACTTTCCAGGGGCTAGTTTAGAAAAACAGAAAACGCTTCAGTTAGAAATACACCAACCCAAAGGGAACACGTACTTTGGCCGAAGGCGCTTTCAGAAAACGTTTCGAATAACAAGGGAGAGGCTGACGAGGGGGTCCCGCATGTCAGGTTTGAAATCTCACCGTCGACCAAAGCAAACGATGATCGCCGGCGATCCAGAGGAGGGCAAGGGTATGGTTGCACTCACGGGACAATTCTGCATCGGTGGGTGGTGGACTTGGTCGTCGGCGAGCACCACGTCGACGGCGGCTTCCACTCCGGCGGACGGCGGTTCGATCGAGGATGGATCCCTTCGAAGAGAGCTGCAAACGCCAAATTGAAGCGCGGGTTAGGGAGGTGGGTGCACTAGGAGGCTACTGGCACAGTTTGGGCGGCGGGGGTGCTCTCACCAGAGAGAATCTTACCGGTGCCCGAAGCGGATCGGGGCGGACGGAGTCGGGGAAGAAGGCCTCCTCGAGGTCCTCCTAGCGGCTGGGCGCGGTTCTGGTGAGGTGGAGGGGTGGTGCTGGGTCGAAGGCGAGCTCAGGGCCTCCATTTATAGCCGGCCCGAGGCAGTTGCCGAGACGGGATTTCTCCGGCGAGTAATTACGACGAGGCAGAGGTTGGACGGGAGGTTAAGGTGGCTGGGCAGCTCCGGATTGGTCCACCGGCACCATTCAACGGCTAACCTGGTCGGATTTGGCCTGCTCCCGTGGCTTCGACAGAATAGAGCTCACGGGCTCATCGGCAGCAGAGAGTGCGCTCTATGCCTCTTAGGCCATGGCGACGGTTCTGCAGCGCGCACAGGGAAGAGGACGGCCACGCGGAGGCTCCTGGTGGTGTGGGCGGTGCTGGACGGCGTCGTACTGCAGGGTCGGTCCCTGCTGGCCGCCACGGGCGGTTCTGCCACCGCGGAAGACGCCGGAGCTCACGAGAGCACTAGCGAGATTGACGCTGCCGACTGACAAAAATGATATTGTCTCTGAACAGAAACACTGAACTCTGAATTTGAACAGAAACAGTGCACACGAGCTGTTCGACGAAATGTTTTAAGCATGTGGAAAATTTTTCTTGAGTTGAGGCTTGGTGAGGTGATCTCTTGATGCACCTGGGGGCTGCCTGAATTATCTCAGAATTTTTGGAAAATAAAAAGAATGAAATTCACCAAATTTGGCAAATCTGGTCCAAACTTGCAGCAAGCAAATTTTGAAAATTTTGAACTGTGGACTAGCAGATCTTGATGGATCTAGGTTGAGGGTACTAAGGACTAGCCAGAGGAATTTATTTGGAACCAAAACTCAAAGGAAATCTAGTAGTTCCTTTATAAATCACTAAGGTCCAAATTAAATTACAGAAAAAGGTTTGAGGATAAAATAAATAGAAATAAAATCTAAGAGAGGTTGAAACTTGCTGGGATTAGATGCTTGGCTAGACCCAGAGTAGGGAGGTGGGTTTTGGAAGAAAGTTTTCAACATAGGTCATGGCAAGAGAGAAATTTTTGAATGGGGAAGAATAAATCCATAATTTATAGGAATTCTTTTTAATAAAAAGACTTGTAAAAACCTTCCAAAATTATTTGTGTTGAGCCAACACAAGATGAAAAACCCTTAAGACCAAAGATCAAGATTGGGAAGAACCCATAAAAATTACTTGTTATAAAAGAATTTTTTGAGAAGGAGAGTCTTTTAGAAAAAATTAGATAACCTCCTTCCAATTAATTAAAGAATTTGATAAAAACCAAATCAAAATTTTGGAGTGTTACAACACCTACCCTCTTAGGAAAAATCTCGTCCCCGAGATTTCACCTGATCCTCAAATAGACGTGGGTACTCTGTCCGAAGAAAATCCTCCCTTTCCCATGTTGCTTCATCCTCGGTGTGGTTGCTCCACTGAACCTTGAAAAACTTAATTGTTTTCTGACGGGTCCTTCTTTCGGACTCATCCAATATTTTTATTGGACGTTCCGTGTAGGTGAGGTCTGGTTGTACGTCAATGCTCTCATGAGATACATGTTTCTCTGCGTTGCTTACACATTTCCTCAACTGTGAGACATGGAACACGTCGTGGACGTCTGACAGCTCTTCGGGTAGGTCTAGCTGGTAGGCCACTGTGCCTCTTCGTGCAATCACACAGAAGGGTCCAATAAACTGTGGTGCTAGCTTTCCTTTAGCTTTGAATCCTCGCAGGCCCCTCGTAGGTGATACTCGTAGATACACATATTCACCGGGTTCAAAGCTGACTTCACGATGTTTTTGGTCGTAATAACTCTTTTTTCGGCTCTGGCTGTCTTGATTCGATCCCTGATTAGTCTAACTTTCTCCTCAGCTTCCTTGAGCATGTCTGGGCCGAAGATACAACTGTCTCCTATTTCTGACCAATTCAATGGGGTACGACATCTTCGCCCGTACAAGGCTTCAAAAGGTGCCATTTGTAGACTGGCTTGGTAACTGTTGTTGTATGCGAACTCGGCATATGGCAAGCTTTCTTCCCAACTGGTTCCGTAGGTGAGAACACATGCTCTCAGCATGTCCTCTAGAATTTGGTTCACACGTTCAGTTTGTCCTCCAGTCTGGGGGTGGTATGTTGTACTGAATACTAGTTGAGTTCCCAGAGCTTGTTGTAAATGATCCCAAAATCTAGAGACGAATTGAGTGCCTCTGTCGGATATTATAATCTTTGGAATTCCATGCAGACAAACTATACGGGAGAGATAAAGTTTGGGAAGCTTCTGAGTGGTGTGGGTTGTCTTTACTGGGATGAAATGTGCCACCTTAGTTAATCTATCTGTGATGACCCATATGGCATCATTTCCGTATCGTGACCAAGGTAGTCCGACAATAAAATCCATTCCAATTTCGTCCCATTTCCACTCAGGTATCCTGTTTGGCTGTAATAGTCCTGTTGGTTTTTGGTGCTCGGCTTTAATGCGCTGACATGAATCACAACATGCAATGAATGTGGCTATATCCCTCTTCATACCGTGCCACGAAATTTTTTCCTGAATGTCCTTGTACATTTTGGTTCCTCCAGGGTGGATTGAATATGGATCGGTGTGGCCTTCGGCTAGAATTTGCTGTTTGAGGTCCTCTATATTTGGTATGCAAAGTCTGTCTCCATACCATAATATTCCCTTATCGTCTACGATGAATTCTGAAGCCTTGCCCAGACTCACTTTTATTTTTATGCCTTTGATGCTGGGGTGTCCATGTTGAGCCTTCTTAATCTGTTCCATTAGGGTGGGTTGTATTTCCAAATTTGACACATTGCCTTCAGTGACCATCACCAAGTTGAGTTTGGCGAACTCCTGCTGAAATTCAGGTCTCAAGTTCTGAGGACTGTCATTGCCCGAGCTGGGGTTTCGACTAAGAGCATCTGCCACTACATTCGCCTTTCCTGGATGGTAGTAAATGCCAACATCATAATCTTTGACTAATTCCAACCAGTGCCGTTGTCGTAAATTGAGTTCTGGTTGTGTGAAAATATATTTGAGGCTTTTGTGGTCCGTATATATTTCACAACGGTTTCCAAGCAAAAAGTGCCTCCACTCTTTGAGTGCATGAATGACTGCTGCCTGGAAGCGTATGCGACTACTTTACCTTCTTGCATTAGTACGCATCCGAGGCCCTTCCGAGATGCGTCACAATATACTTCAAAACTTTTGTGTATGTCCGGTACAACCAATACTGGTTCTGTTGTTAATTTCCTTTTGAGTTCTTGGAAAATTTTCTCGCAAGCTTCCGTCCATACAAATTTCTTATCCTTCTTGAGTAACTGTGTCATTGGTTTTGCTATGGTGGAAAACCCCTCAATAAACCTTCGGTAATATCCAGCCATTCCCAGGAAACTTCGTACATCTGTTACGTTGGCTGGTGGTTTCCAGCCAAGTACGGCCTTGACTTTTTTTGGGTCCACGACAACACCTTCTTGGGTCAATACGTGGCCTAGAAAACCAACCTGTCTTAACCAAAATTCACATATGCTAAATTTGGCGTATAATTAATGTTTCCTTAATTCTCCCAGTACAATTCTGAGATGTCCAGCATGTTCTTCTGGTGTCTTAGAGTATACCAGAATATCATCAATGAACACCACAACAAATTTGTCCATAAATTTCATAAATACTTTGTTCATGAGGTGGAAAAAATATGCGGGGGCGTTTGTCAGTCCAAACGTCATTACTGTAAATTCATATAATCTGTATCTGGAGGTGAATGTTGTCTTAGGGATATCTTCTGTCCGTACTTTTAATTGATGATACCCCGACCTTAAATCAATTTTTGAGAAAACCTTGACTTGTTAGAGCTGGTCAAATAAATCATTTATCCGTGGCATCGGATATTTGTTTTTGATGGCGACCATGTTGAGTGCTCGATAGTCTATACATAATCCCAGTGTCCCATCCTTTTTCTTGGCAAATAATACTGGTGAACCCCAAGGTGAGGAGCTGGCCCGTATAAATCCTTTGTCCAGTAATTCTTTTATTTGCTTCTTTAATTCTACCAACTCGGAGGGTGCCACTCTATAGGGTTTCTTGTAAATGGGGGTGGTTCCAGGTGCTAGTTCGATGATGAACTCTATTTCCCGGTCTGGTGGCATGCCTGGTAGTTCTTCGGGAAATACGTTAGGGAACTCACACACCACTGGAACTTTTCTAATCTCTGAAATGTTCATCTTGTTCAACCTTGGTTGCTGTGATATGGGTCTTTCTTCAGCTGCAATTTTTATCGTCTTTCCGTGATGATGAGTAAGAATTACAGTCCGATTGAAGCAGTCGATAAATCCCTTGTTGGTGGTTAACCAATCCATCCCTAGGATAACATCCAGTCCCTTATTTTCCAATACAATGAGGTTTGCCTGAAACTTTAGTCCCTCAATCTCAATAACCACACCTTGGCAGTAACTCTGAGTGATTTGCTTAATCCCGGGGGACTTGATGGTCATGAATTTTTCCAAGGGAAGTATCGAAAAATCATGTTGCAAAGCAAATTTCTTTGAAATGAACGAGCGAGAAGCTCCAAAATCAAACAAAACCGTGGCAGGTATTGTGTTGACAGGGAACGTACCGAGTACGATATCCGGGGCATTCTATGCTTCCTCCTTGGTCACATGGTTCAAGTGACCCTTCTTGTGATTGTTATTGGGGTTGAAGTTGTTACACTTGGGTGTTGAATTATTTCCACTGTTGTTCGGCTTGGGAGCCGAGTTTCTTAGCTTTGGGCATTGTTTGGCATAGTGTCCTTCCTCTCCACAAGCGTAGCAAGTAACACCTGGGTGATATGTAAAATACTTGTCCCTTGCATGAAAATTTTGGTTGGGCGTGGAACAATGGTTGTGGATTTTTTCGCTCCAATTTTCTGAAAATCAGTGTTGTTCCGATTGTTGCAAGCATGAGTAGTCTTGTCCCTTTTGCGCTTGCGAAAATCCTCCAAGCTGCGGCGCTCATTTTCCAATGTAATAGCTTTGTCCACAAGTGTTTGAAATCTGAAAAGGTGTGTACGACCAGTTGGCATTTAAGTGCTGGTGCCAGGCCGTCCAGAAATTTTTCCATCTTTTTATTTTCAGTCATATGCTCTTCGTTGGCATAACGAGATAATTGAGTAAACTGACTATTGTACTCAGTCACTGTCATGCTTCTCTGCTTGAGGTCATCAAACTCCCTTTTCTTGATCCTCATAATGCTTCTGGGAATGTGCGCCCCACGAAAACCTTCTTTAAATTCTTCCCAGGTGATGTTATTTTCATTGGTGTGCATGTGTAGGAAATTTTCCCACCATGATACAGCTGCTCCAGTGAGGTAGTGTGGTGCATAAAGTACCTTCTCACGGTCCAAACATTGTGCAATAATTAACTTCCTTTCAATGTCTCGAAGCCAATCGTCAGCCTCAAGAGGTCTATCAGTGTGAGAGAACGTTGGGGGACGTGTCTTCTGTAGTTCAGACAATTTGGAATGCTGCTGATATGGTTCACAATGATTTCCCATATTGATAACATGGTTCATCATTTCTTGATGCTACTGCTGGCTTTGCTCATAAAGGCGGCATACTTGAGAAAATGTTGCTTCACTGCCTTGCTGACTTGACTGCCCCTGAGTGAAATTGTTACTTGTCTGGGTACCATAGTTTTCCTCCGGCGGACTTGGCATGGAACGAGTCCAGGGACGAGGCATTTTCCACTCTAGGGTATTTTTGCAGAACTCATGAGAAAAACTAAGTGGCAAAAATAAATAATTTGCAAAGGCAGAATTTTAAGAACTCCAATTTTTTTTGAAGAAAAAACTTGATTGCGCATGGTGAAGGACCGCTCAGTACATATTTTACACGCAAGCCGTAATTATACAATACATCACTCAGGATGTGCGTACACATTCCTGACATGTTATTTAGGCTAGTGCACTTCTCCGAGTTCCTACATGATGCGCACTCAAACTACTTCTCACCAAACCTATATACATATAAACATATCATACAAGCTGGTACATCGCACGACTGCTAGGCGCACTCAGTCGGAGATGGTAAAAACTTCCCTCGGCCTGCCGAGGGTAAGACCCAGTGATGCGGGAGACTCAACCTCCTCCTCACTAATAGGCTCCAGGCACGAAGTACTGGGTTGAGGAGCTGGTGCGGGCACGGCAGCTGGTGCAGCACTGACTGGAGTAGGAGCAATGACTTGGTCAAATTCCTCAGTGGTAGGCAGGCGGCGAGCGGTGGCTAAGATGACAGGTGTATAGGATGCTGAGGACGAGACATAAGTCAGTGGTGGTGCTGTATGGAGGAGCTCCCTCCTGTTGGCGGAACAGCCCTGAACTAAGTCCATGTGAGCAGCCACAAGGTCGTCCATGAGGTTGTCAAAAGCTGCCTCAAGAGCTTTGAGATACTCAACCAACATTTCAATAGCCTCATCTCTCTCCCCCCTAGCGCAAGCGAATGCATAGTGACATGTATATGGCACGTGGCATGGGAGGTAGCGGTAGCGACGAGCCTTCATCGAAGGAAGAGCATCCCGGAGACGAGCTATTGCCTCACGGGCAGCCATCTGCATGGCATGCCTCTCCGTAGGCATGGCCCTCCCAACAAATCGGAAGCGGCGTGATTCATAACGTCCTCCCTTGAATTGCACCGCGGCCCGGTGCATAGACACGCTGTCGCTGATCTTGTGCTGGTAGAGTGTGAACTCCGGACGAGCCGATGGCCCGATCGCGACCTTGGTGATGGAGACGAGAAGCTTGATAAACCCCTCAGGTACATTGGCGAACACCTGTGACTCACAGTCGCTGCCAGCCATCTACAAAGGTAGACAAAAATTCCGAATAGTCAAATCATAAATTTATGATGACTAACAGAAATTGCTACATTTGCAAAATGTTAAAAAAAGCACTTATTACGCTAATAACCGATTAGCGATCGCACCTAGTGGCTTCCTACAGTCAGCCTGGCTCTGATACCAAGGTTGTCACGACCGGTTTTCCAATAAAACATTTATTGAAAAAACAACCATTATATTAGACCGGTATAGGAGAATCCTCCTTACTGGTAGACAAATCCTTGATACAGAAATCCAGAAATATTAAATATTATACAAGGTTGAGCTGAGGCTGCTCAACAATTTATTACAAGCACGCTGATATTATACATAAAGGCGGATATGCCACAAAGGGTATGGTGGCATAACTACTTACTCATAATAAAAGTGGTGGTGGATATGTCAAAGTGAAGTGGGTGATGACATGACTCCAAAATCTTACAGCTCATCAAGCGCCGGAGTGAGGCTTGATGATTTTTATTAGGGCAGCGGAAGCGTATATAATACAAGTGACCAACTCCAGGATCGCACGGGACTGACTGGGACTCCTCTAGGCATCGGACTCGCTATCGTACTCTTCATCCATAAGATCGCCTTCGTCAACATCTGGCCAAATCAACAAGCCAGGTAAGTACTTTGAATGTACTCGCAAGACAGTTTGGACATAACATATAACAAATGCAAACATGATGCACATGAGCAGGCTAGTAATGCGCACTCGGATAATAAATTTGCACTGCATGTTAAATAAAAGGAAGTCAGGCGGTAGTCCTCCCGAAATCCCAATAAAATAGTTGAAGACCGATCGGGTGTCTGAAGCGACGCCTCGAAAGGTGAAATAAATTAACATGCCGCAGTCGGGCGTCAGGGTGACACCACATAAAGGGCTTATATTGAAACGTAAATGACAGTGCATGCCACAGTCGGACGTCTAAGCGACATCTCGAAAAGGGCTAAGTAAATAACAAGGATGCCATAGTCGGACGTTTGAGCGACATCACATAAAGGGCTTATATCAAAGGTAAATAATAAGCATGCCACAGTCGGACGTCTAGGCGACATCACATAAAGGGCTTATATCAAAAGTAAATAACAAGAATGCCACAGTCGGACGTCTGAGCGACATCACATAAAGGGCTTATATTTCGTCATTCTAATTCAAGTAGCTCATGAAAGTAACATCATCCCAAGGGATACTCGGTACATAATAATAAACTGGTTAGTCCACCCCCTAGGAATAACATTCAGCCGGGTTTACCCTTTTCAGTTTCATGTTGATTCTCCGGAGACTGTCATTGAGACTGACACTAATATGTTGATCAAAGTCCTTGACCATGGATATGGTTACTCGACTGGTTTTGACTCTGCAGAGTTTGTACTCTTTACCCACACCCAACGGATTTTAGTAGTCACAAAGGACTAGTTCCGTTTACGGTATTTTAGAAGAAACACATCTAACCAGTACACACCCATTCCACATTCCGCTGCCAGGAATCACCCTAGGCAACATTCAAGAAAAACTGTAAGACGGGGAGGCCACAACCTCGAATGGCATGGGATCAAATTTATATCGCGCGCTCTAAGGGGTGCCCCCGTCTCGGTCCCAACCGGAAACACCCATGCCCCCTGACCGGATGACGGGCTTTAATCCAGGGCCATGGAACCCTCATCACGGCCCCTCTATTTGGTGTGTACAAGGAAAGAGGTTTGCAACTGACTAAACCGCATTCTTTGCAGAAGAAATGTGGCAGCACGAAAAGGGGACGAACTGGAACATGACTTGATCCACGTTAATACCAGAGTTAAACGGTTGACATAAAACTGGCATGCTTCAACAATACCAGCTTACAACCTATCATGCCACTACATGATAAGGTTATCGCACCATCATATGGACACATCAAATTTCGAAGCTCACTTGTAGCTTGCCTTGCATGCAATATAACATTCACAAATGCTTATATAAACATGCCATGAGAAAACCACTGAAGCAAACATGTAAAACACTCATCATATCAAAGGTTCAAACATGATTACCTGGTTCGGAGTAGTCAGAGTCTAGCTCGACGAAGTTTGCGGCTCCGTCACCTCCTTTGGTATCTACGTTATAAAAGAAATCGGATACTAACGTAAATACCGTGCGTGCATAAAAATTGTTCCAAATATTTTTCAAATAAATTTGATAAAAAAACTAGATAGAAAAATAAAGATGACAGAAAAAGAATCAGCTCAAAATCATCTTTTGTTTAAAAGTTATAAAGGTTTTAGTCCAGGGACTAATCTATGATGAAACAGAAACTTTCGAGGGGCTAGTTTAGAAAAACAGAAAACGCTTCAGTTAGAAATACGCCAACCCAAAGGGAACACATACTTTGGCCAAAGGCGCTTTCAGAAAACGTTTCGAATAAGAAGGGAGAGGCTGACGAGGGGGTCCCGCATGTCAGGTTTGAAATCTCACCGTCGACCGAAGCAAACGATGATCGCCGGCGATGATCGACGGCTATCCAGAGGAGGGCAAGGGTATGGTTGCACTCACGGGACAATTCCGTGTCGGTGGGTGGTGGACTTGGTCGTCGGCGAGCACCATGTCGACGGCGGCTTCCACTCCGGCGGACGGCGGTTCGGTCGAGGATGGATCCCTCCGAAGAGAGCCGCAAACACCAAATTGAAGCGCGGGTTAGGGAGGTGGGTGCACTAGGAGGCTACTGGCACAGTTTGGGCGGCGGGGGTACTCTCACCAGAGAGAATCTTGCCGGAGCCCGAAGCAGATCGGGGCGGCCGGAGTCAGGGAAGAAGGCCTCCTCGAGGTCCTTCTAGCGGCTGGGCGCGGTTCTGGTGAGGTGGAGGGGTGGTGTTGGGTCGAAGGCGAGCTCGAGGCCTCCATTTATAGCTGGCCCGAGGCGGTTGCCGAGACGGGATTTCCCCGGCAAGTAATTACGGCGAGGCAGAGGTTGGACGGGAAGTTAAGGTGACTGGGCAGCTTCGTATTGGTCCCAGGGCACCATTCAACGGCTAACCTGGTCGGATTTGGCCTGCTCCCGTGGCTTCGACGGAACGGAGCTCACGGGCTCGTCGGCGGCAGAGAGCGTGCTCTACGCCTCTCAGGCCACGGCGACGGTTCTGTAGCGCGCACAGGGAAGAGGACGGCCACGCGGAGGCTCCTGGTGGTGTGGGCGGTGCTGGACGGCATCGTACTACAGGGTTGGTCGCTGCTGGCCGCCACGGGCGGTTCTGCCACCGCGGAAGACGCCGGAGCTGACGAGACACGTCGCCACCGACGCTCGCGCCCTTCCAGACGACCGTGCGACGCGATGGATAAGAAGGAGGAGAAGTGAGCAACGAGCCAACGAGAGCACTGGCGAGATTGACGCTGCCGACTGACGAAAACGACACTGTCTCTGAACTGAGACACTGAACTCTGAATTTGAACAGAAACAATGCACACCAGCTATTCGACGAAATGTTTTAAGCATGTGGAAAAAATTTCTTGAGCTGAGACTTGGTGAGGTGATCTCTTGATGCACCTGGGGACTGCCTGAATTATCTCAGAATTTTTGGAAAAGAAAAGAATGAAATTCACCAAATATGGCAAATCTGGTCCAAACCTGCAGCAAGCAAATTTTGAAAATTTTGAACTGTGGACTAGCAGATCTTGATGGATCTAGGTTGAGGGTACTAAGGACTAGCCATAGGAATTTATTTGGAACCAAAACTCAAAGGAAATCTAGTAGTTCCTTTATAAATCACTAAGGTCCAAATTAAATTACAGAAAAAGGTTTGAGGATAAAATAAATAGAAATAAAATCTAAGAGAGATTGAAACTTGCTGGGATTAGATGCTTGGCTAGACCCAGAGTAGGGAGGTGGGTTTTGGAAGAAAGTTTTCAACATAGGTCATGGCAAGAGAGAAATTTTTGAATGGGGAAGAATAAATCCATAATTTATAGGAATTCTTTTTAATAAAAAGACTTGTAAAAACCTTCCAAAATTATTTATGTTGAGCCAACACAAGATGAAAAACCCTTAAGACCAAAGATCAATATTGGGAAGAACCCATAAAAATTACTTGTTATAAAAGAATTTTTTTGAGAAGGAGAGTCTTTTAGAAAAAATTTAAATAACCTCCTTCAAATTAATTAAAGAATTTGATAAAAACCAAATCAAAATTTTGGGGTGTTACAGTACACTGCCAGAGGCATTCATATAGAGTCATACTTTGTTCTAGGTATTGAGTTGTATTTTTTATTTATTTTGAGTTGTAAGTAAATAGAAGTGTGATGATCATCATTATTCATTATTAGAGCATGTACCAGTGAGGAAAGGATAATGGAGACTATGATCCCCCCACAAGTTGGGATGAGACTCTGGACTAAAAGAAAAAAATTGAGGCCGAGCCCAAGAAAAAAGAAAAAAAGAAAAACAGAGAAAAAGAGAGAATGGGCATGCAAATACCACACTTGCGCTTCAGAGTAGCACCGTGTTTTTCATATAGAGAGTATTCTATGTTGTCACTTCCATATACTAGTGGGAATTTTTTCATTATAGAGTTAGATGCAAACCCACTTAGTTTTCATGTTGAGCTTTCATACACTTATAGCTCTTAGTGCATCCGTTGCATGGCAATCCCTACTCCTCGCATTGATATCAATTGATGGGCATCTCCATAGCCCGTTGATTAGCCGCGTCGATGTGAGACTATCTTCTTTTTTGTCTTCTCCAAATGAATCTCTACCACTGTATTCTATTCCATCCATAGTGCTATATCCATGGCTTGCGCTCATATATTGCGTGGGGGTTGAAAAAATTGAAGCGCGTTAAAAAGTATGAACCAATTGTTTGGCTAACACCGGGGTAGTACATGATAAATACTTTGTGTTAATACGAGCATGACAAGACTATATGATTTTATAGGGATAACGCTCTTTATGATTGATATTTTGAAAGACATGATCGTTTGTTGGGATGCCTGAGTATTGATGTCTTTATGTCAAATTATAGACTATTGCTTTGATTCGCTCGTGCCTTAATATTCATTCCATGATGAGATATATGATCAAGATTATGCTAGGTAGCATTCCACATAAAAAAATATTTTTTATGTTTACCTACTCGAGGACAAGCAGGAATTAAGCTTGGGGATGCTGATACGTCTCCATCGTATCTATAATTTTTGATTGTTTCATGCCAATATTATACAACTTTCACATATTTTTGGCTATATTTTATATGATTTATTGGACTAACATATTGATCCAGTGCCTAGTGCCAGTTCCTGTTTGTTGCATGTTTTTTGTTTCACATAATATCCATATCAAACGAAGTCCAAACGCGATGAAAATTTCCGGAGAATTATTTTGGAATATTTGTGATTTTTGGGAGGTGGAATCAACGCAAACGGAGGCGCAAAGCCACCACAAGACACCAGGCGCGCCCTACGGCGCAAGCGCATGGTGGTGGGTTGTGCCCTCCTCGTAAGTCGGTTAGAGCTCTACTTCGGGCGCAAGGAAGCTTATATCCGGAAAAAAATCATGTTAAAATCTCAGCGCAATTGGAGTTATGCATCTTCGAATATTTAAGAAACGGTTTTCGGCCAGATCTAGGGAATGCGAAACAAAAGAGAACAGATAGGGAGATCTAATCTTGGAGGGGCTCCTGCCCCTCCGCCGCCATGGAGGCCATGGACCAGAGGGGGAAATCTCCTCCCATCTAGGAGGGCAAGGAAGGAGAAAAAGGAGGGGGCTCTCTCCCCCTCTCTCCCGGTGGCGTGATGTCTACTACGCAACCTTCTCCTTGTAGACGTTGTTGGGCCTCCAAGTGCAGAGGTTTGTAGGATAGTAGCAAATTTCCCTCAAGTGGATGACCTAAGGTTTATCAATCCGTGGGAGGCGTAGGATGAAGATTGTCTCTCTCAAACAACCCTGCAACCAAATAACAAAGAGTCTCTTGTGTCCCCAACACACCCAATACAATGGTAAATTGTATAGGTGCACTAGATCGGCAAAGATATGGTGATACAAGTGCAATATGGATGATAGATATAGATTTTTGTAATCTGAAAATATAAAAACAGCAAGGTAACTAATGATAACAGTGAGCACAAACGGTATTGCAATGCTAGGAAACAAGGCCTAGGGTTCATACTTTCACTAGTGCAAGTTCTCTCAACAATAATAACATAATTGGATCATATAACTATCCCTCAACATGCAACAAAGAGTCACTCCAAAGTCACCAATAGCGGAGAACAAACGAAGAGATTATTGTAGGGTACGAAACCACCTCAAAGCTATTCTTTCGGATTGATCTATTCAAGAGTCCGTAGTAAAATAACACGAAGCTATTCTTTCCGTTCGATCTATCATAGAGTTCGTACTAGAATAACACCTTAAGACACAAATCAACCAAAACCCTAATGTCACCTAGATACTCCAATGTCACCTCAAGTATCCGTGGGTATGATTATACGATATGCATCACACAATCTCAGATTCATCTATTCAACCAACACAAAGAACTTCAAAGAGTGCCCCAAAGTTTTTACCAGAGAGTCAAGATGAAAACGTGTGCCAACCCCTATGCATTGATTCCCAAGGTCACGGAACCTGCAAGTTGATCACCAAAACATACATCAAGTGAATCACGTGATATCCCATTGTCACCACAGATAAGCACATGCAAGACATACATCAAGTGTTCTCAAATCCTTGAAGACTCGATCCGATAAGATAACTTCAAAGGGAAAACTCAATCCATTACAAGAGAGTAGAGGGGGAGAAATATCATAAGATCCAACTATAATAGCAAAGCTCGCGATACATCAAGATCGTGCGGAATCAAGAACACGAGAGAGAGAGAGAGAGAGAGATCAAACACATAGCTACTGGTACATACCCTTAGCCCCGAGGGTGAACTACTCCCTCCTCGTCATGGAGAGTGCTGGGATGATGAAGATGGCCACCGGTGAGGGATCCCCCTCCGGCAGGGTGCCAAAACAGGGTCCCGATTGGTTTTTGGTGGCTACAGAGGCTTGCGGCGGCGGAACTCCCGATCTATTGTGTTCCTCGATGTTTTTAGGGTATATGGGCATATATAGGCGAAAGAAGTCGGTCAGGGGAGCCACGAGGGGCCCACGAGGGTGGGGGCACACCCAGGGGGAAGGCGCGCCTCCCTGTCTCGTGGCCACCTCGAAGCTTTCCTGACTTCAACTCCAAGTCTCCTGGATCACGTTCATTCCAAAAATCATGCTCCCGAAGGTTTCATTCCGTTTGGACTCCGTTTGATATTCCTTTTCTGTGAAACACTGAAACAAGGGGAAAACAAAAACTGGCATTGGGCTCTGGGTTAATAGGTTAGTCCCAAAAATACTATAAAAGTGCATAGTAAAGCCCATTAAACATCCAAGATGGATAATATAATAGCATGAATACTTCATAAATTATAGATACGTTGGAGACGTATCATGGCGCCGGAATGCATGCCATCGGGGCAATCATCGTGTGACGACGATCTACTCCAACAACTCTGTCATCTTCACCAACATCTTCATCACCTTCCCCCATCTATCTACAGCGGTCCACTCCCACAACCCCATGTACCCTCTACTTGAAGATCGTGCTTTATGCTTCATATTATTATACAATGATGTGTTGCCATCCTGTGATGCTTGAGTAGATTTTTGTTGTCCTATCGGTAATTGGTGAATTGCTATGATTGGTTTAATTTGCTTGTGGTTATGTTACTCTCCTTTGGTGCCCATCATATGAGCGCGCGTGTGAATCACACCATAGGGTTAGATGTATATTGATATGACTATGCATTGGAGGGAAAGGGTGACAGAAGCTTCTTCCTACCATAGAAATTGATGCATACGGGATTGAAGGGGGACCAATATATATCTTAATGCTATGGTTGGGTTTTACCTTAATGAACATTAGTAGTTGTGGATCGTTGCAAATAGTTTCTATCATAAGTGCATAGAGTTTTGAGTAAGGGATGACATGCTAGCAGTGGCCTCTCCCACATAAAAACTTGCTATCGATCTAGTAACTTAGTGAAGGAAATATGCCCTAGAGGCAATAATAAAGTTTTTATTTATATTTCCTTATATCATGATAAATGTTTATTATTCATGCTAGAATCGTATTAACCAGAAACTTGATACACGTGTGAATACATAGACAAAACAAAGTGTCCCTAGTATGCCTCTACTAGACTAGCTCGTTAATCAAAGATGGTTAAGTTTCCTGACCATAGACATGTGTTGTCATTTGATGAACGGGGTCACATCATTAGGAGAATGATGTGATGGACAAGACCCATCCATTAGCTTAGCATAATGATCGTTAAGTTTTATTGCTATTGCTTTCTTCATGACTTATACATATTCCTTTGACTATGAGATTATGCAACTCCCGAATACCGGAGGAATACCTTATGTGCTATCAAATGTCACAACGTAACTGGGTGATTACAAAGATGCTCTGCAGGTGTCTCCGAAGGTGCTTGTTGGGTTGGCATAGACAAGATTAGGATTTTTCACTCCGTGTATCGGAGAGGTATCTTTGGGCCCTCTTGGTAATGCACATCATGATAAGCCTTGCAAGCAATGTGCCCCCTGGGCGCGCCCCCTGCCTCGTGGGCCCCCTTGTGGCCCTCCGGTTCCCATCTTCTGCTATATGAAGTCTTTCGTCCGAGAAAAAATCATAAGCAAGCCTTCGGGAAGAAACTCCGCCGCCACGAGGCGGAACCTTGGCGGAACCAATCTAGGGCTCCGGCGGAGCTGTCCTGCCGGGGAAACTACCCTCCGGGAGGGGGAAATCATCGCGATTGTGGATGTCTCCTAGAGGGGCGGTGAATAGGCAATTTAAAATAATTACGGTTTAGGCTTGAACAAATATGGAATAAACCTAGCGGTTAATTTGTCAAGCACAAAACCTACAACAACTAGGCTCACCTATGTGCACCAACAACTTATACTAAGCAAGATAAACAACTATGTGATAGCAAGATATATGACAAGAAACAATATGGCTATCACAAAGTAAAGTGCATAAGTAAAGGGCTCAGGTAAGAGATAATCGAGGCACGCGGAGACAACGATGTATCCCGAAGTTCACACCCTTGCGGATGCTAATCTCCATTTGGAGCGGTGTGGAGGCACAATGCTCCCCAAGAAGCCACTAGGGCCACCGTAATCTCCTCACGCCCTCGCACAATGCAAGATGTCGTGATTCCACTAAGGACCCTTGAGGGCGGTCACCGAACCCGTACAAATGGCAACCCTTGGGGGCGGTCCCGTACACTTTGGCAACCCTTAGGGGCGGTCACCAGTACCCGTCAAATTGCTCGGGGCGGTCTCCGCAACCTAATTGGAGACCCCCGACGCTTACCGGGGCTTTACACCACAATGATTGAGCTCCGAACACCACCAACCATCTAGGGTGCCCAAGCACCCAAGAGGAACAAGCTCAAGGGTACAAAGCACCCAAGAGTAATAAGCTTCTCAACTTGAAACTTCCACGTATCACCGTGTAGAACTCAAACCGATGCACCAAATGCAATGGCAAGGGCACACGGAGTGCCCAAGTCCTTCTCTCCCAAATCCCACCAAAGCAACTAGTGATAGGGAGGAAAATAAGAGGAAGAACAAGAAGGAGAACACCAAGAACTCCAAGATCTAGATCCAAGGGGTTCCCCTCACATAGAGGAGAAAGTGGTTGGTGGAAATGTGGATATAGATCTCCTCTCTCCTTTCCCCCCAAAACTAGCAAGAATCCATGGAGGGATTGAGAGATAGCAAGCTCGAAGAAGGTCAACAATGGGGGAAGAACACGAGCTCAAAGGAGTAGGTTCATTGGAGAAGAAGACTCCCTTTTATAGGTGGGAAAAATCCAACCGTTATGCTCACAGCCCGCACAGAGCGGTACTACCGCTCATGGGAGCAGTACTAAAAAAAGACATCCGTGCCTACCACCGCTGGACTTATGACGAGTTTTTGGTCCGGAGCGGAAGAAGCAACGGAAGTAACCGCGGTAATACCAGTCCAAGCGGTAGTACCGCTCCCAAGAGCGGTATTAAAAAATTACATCCCCTCCAAGCGGTAGTACCGCTCCCATGGGCGGTAGTATCGCTGCAGCCTTTTTAAGGACACCAAAATTGACACAACTTCTGCAAACGGACTCCGAATTCAACGAAACCAAGTTTGTTAGAAATCTAGCGACAAGGGCTAACACAATCTTGATAGAAATAACAATAAGAAGGAAATTAGAAAAGGCCCAAGAGAAAAAGGTGAGAACCCTTCCTTGAATAAGACCAGTAAAACCTCCAACACCGAAAACGCAATAGAAGAAGCATGAGAACTCTGTTTTTGATGAACTCGAGCTTGTCATCAAGATGATCATAAGCTCTAAGACTCACAAAGAGAACCAAACAAGAACCAAGAAAGATGATGCAAGGATGCAATGGTCTGAGCTCTCTGCGTACGTTACAATCAAGCTACTCATCAAGATCCGCCCTTGATAGTTCGGCCATCGATCCTATAACCCGGTCTCCCAACTACCACCATGAGACCGGTAAAATAGAAAACCTGTCAAGGGAAAACCTTTGCCTTGGACAAAGTCCACTTGAGCTAGATGTAGACGATCTTGACTTCCTCAAGTTGGACCACCTTTCTTGATTGCGTTGGCTTGGTGAAGACTACTAGATTGCTCCCCCAGACTCCACTATGGGTGAGCCACTCTTCGGCACATCTTCACAAGTCCATTGTCACCATAATGGATGGCAAGCTTCAAGCACTTTATCTCTTCGTGATGCATCACTTAAACTTGCGCACGACAACCTAACCCCACAAAGAACTCTCACGAAGACCATGGGTTAGTACACAAAGCGTAATTGACAATGCTTACCATACCATGGGATCACTTGACCCCTCTCGGTAAATCTTCTATGCTTTGTGTGTCGATCAACTTGATTCACTCTTTGACTTAGTCTTGATGAACCTCTCACAAGACCAATCTTTAGGTAATTCCTTGAATAGCACCTTGGTCACAAACTCTCCGTGAAATCAACACATGTACTCCAAGAAAAGCCTATGGACAAAACCTTCAAATATAACTCAAGGCAACCATTAGTCCATAAAGATTGTCATCAATTACCAAAACCAAACATGGGGGCACCGCATGTTCTTTCAATCTCCCCCATTTTGGTAATTGATGATAATAACTTTCAACAGAGTTTATACAAGGAATTCTACATCACCATGCAATGCAACAACCAATAATGCATGCATATGAGGTGCAAACGCTTAGGAACACAACCAAAGCAAGAAAAGATGACTCTCTAAACTTCTCCACAAAACTCTCTGAAACTTCTCCCCCATTGGCATCGATTGCAAAAATGGGAGAAAAGCTTAGAAGGCCAATATAAATTGTGTTTCTCCATAAATTGTGTATTTATCCACAAGAGAGTGGAATGCAATATACATATCCAACGGTAAATACTTGGAGGAAGACAAACTATATTGAGGCCCAGTGATTGCAAATAAATGATATGCCACAAAGACATAACAAAGAGAGAAACAAGCAATCAAGCAATCAAAAGATACCAATTGAAGCAAGCTATCAAAAGATACCAATTGAACCAACTAGACCAAAGTCCTACGAGCCACATGAATAAAAGATATTATGATATGAGCAAAGGAGTGTTCTAGAGGAACTAGAGAAGCTCCCAATGATTTGTGCATAATTTAGTTTTGTAATTGGATACAATGAGCACAAAATAGGATCGTCACTCCCCCAAGATCAATAGAACCTCACGACAAGGGCAAGAGAGCAACGGAGTGTTCTAAAGACACTAGTGAAGCTCCCCATGATTTGTGCACTCCTTAGAATATTTGCATTAGGATACCAAGTGAACAAAAATAGGATCACCACTCCCCGAAAATCAATAGAAACTCACAACAAGTGCAAGTGGACATGTAGGAAACAAAGCCTAGCACTTGCAACAAACAAATGGTTGAGCAACATATAAAAGAGGCAACTTAAGAGTAGGCTCAACCAAAATGATGTGTGTGAGTCATGTCAAAGCACTTGAGAAGACTAATGTAAGGTGAGCATTACGCATCAACATAGTCTTGAATAGTGGAGATACAAGGTGCATGACATGTCCTTCCCACACACACCAAGTAAATGGGTTCACAAGCACACTAAATATGCACAATGAATAACCCACACTTGTGACAACCCATGGTGAGGAAAGAAAATGATAGCTTTGTCAAGAGGAGGGGTACCAATCGAAATGGCAAAAGCCTCATCAAGACAAGCAAGAGAAAAAATATCTTCACCATAACAGAGTGCATCAAGATGCAACGATATAAGATCCCCACTCAAGATAAATCCTTTCACATAACCACCAAGGAAAGGTGGACGTGAAAGAATAAGGATATCAACTATAGATGTAACTTCTCTCAAGTGTATAAGATTCTAGGTAGATGAAAATCATGATGATATCAATCCACAAAGAAGGATATACACACGAAATAGTTACAAAAAGGAAAGAACAAGATATCCATAAGGAAGTCATAAATATACCAATAAGAAATTTGCTTGAGAGCATAGCACATGGATATATATGGTCTTATTGTATATAAATGAATTCCAACCACACGAACATCAAAGACATCACAACTAGCAACAAGAGATCATTGTTGGGATGCTTTGAGAAAGGAAACAAGTATCACAAGAAAGAATGAATAGCATGCCATGATACAACCTACACAAGGTTGATGCAAGAAATGTGTGCATGAAGTATATGAAGATACTTGTTACCGAGTTAACATTGGAATGATGTAGTAGATACCAATTGAAGGTAGATAGTAGTTCATTGATCATCCTAGCTTGATTCCAATAAGCACATGGTGACAACACCTTCCTTGTGAGTGACCTGAGCATCCAATGCATCTCCAATTGTTCCTAGAACAACAACACAAACAAAATGGTATCCAAACTCATTGGGTCCAAAGAGTTAGAGAACCAATAATATACAAGACAAACTCCACATAAATATGTGCATATAGATATGAAAAAGAATTTCATGCACATCTCATCCAATTTGAGACTTGGTGGAGTTTCCCCTATATATTGGGTCAAAGAAAGAAAGAAAGCATGCCAAAGAAACTACATGAAGTTAATATGCATGCTCAAGACTTTGAAGAACCGATACCAATTGACAAAGAAATACCAAGTGAAGAAAAGATACCAAATGAATAAATCAACACTTGGAGGATATCAACTGAAAGATACATCAAGGAATGAGATATCCATTGATACACGCAAAAAGAAAGATGCCAGACTCCCAAAAGAGAGAATGGTTCCAAACAAACCAAGTGCTCTACAAAGTTTCATGATGGCACAAAGTACCAAAAAGAAACCGCTTGCATTCCACCAACACACACTTGATAAGGATCACAAGGTGAGCGTTCTAAGAAAAATAGGATAGCTCCCCCAAGCATTGTGCATTATAGAGAATTTGCATTTGAATACAAAAGCACAAGATGGGATCACCACTTTCACTATATCTATACAGACACTAGACAAGCTCAAGGAAATAACAAGATCCACAAGTGGTATGGAATACAATGGGAGTTGACACAATCCTAGGCAACAAATAAGGCAAATAAAAGCTAAGGCCAATGTAAAGATGATCAATAATTTCTACCACACATAAGTGAGTACCTATTGTAAAAAGACAAGAAGTATTTGGAAATAATTCCCGTTGGTAGATAGCAAGGATATCCGAAATCATCTTCACGCCGAACACAAGCAAATTGTAACTTGCAGAGCTAACATGCCACCTAGGAGCAAGATAATTTACAATATCAATTCTAGGTGACAATATCTCAAATGTACACATTTTCTAGGCTTGTAATATGCACATAGCATATTACTCCCCCATAATGTGATACCAATAAAAACTTAACAAGAGGCAATAAGAGGATCCAACAAGAGATAATTAATGGACTATTTAGAATTTGAATTTCTCATGAGAAGACATACCACATAGCGACTAGATAATCTTGTAATATCAATAGTAGATGGTATTCCTCATGTACACATATTTATAGGATTGTGACGCGCACAAAGCACATCACTCCCCCACAATGGGATATTGCATTAATCTCTCACAAGAGCCAACTAAGATACAAACAAGATGCACAAAGGCTCAACGTACGACACACATGTACATGATGTGCAAACCAACATATAAGCAATTTGGGAGACACAACATATACAAACACATGCAAGGAAAAACCAAAACATGCAAAGGGGCAAGTAACTTTCCATGTAAACAATTGAAGTACAAGTTACCAGAAGGAGGCACATTGGATATAGTATAGAAACTTGATAACCCAATTGACTTGCCTTGAGACAGTAAGAATGATGAAGTCCCCTTAATTCTTCATAATGTAGCCAAGTCTCCAATGCCCTCCAACAACACCTATTGATCAAGTTTGAGCTTGTTGGTCCCCAACCAAGTTGGGCCCTAAGAGGTTAGTCACAATAGGCTTGGCAACCCAAATGGTTCTTTGCTTGAAACCACTTTGAGTACCAAGAAACTTGGCAAACACATTGCCAAACTTATCCTTCCAAAGAGAATAGATATCATCAGTAATAATTGGGTTGGATAAGTTACCACTAGTGCATGAGTAAGCAAGGTGACCTTTCTCACGACATAGGTAGCAATGTCTACTCTTCACTTTCTTCTCACTTGATTTCTCAACTTGAGAAGCATTACCTTGAGATTTCTTGGGAAGATGCCTCTCTTCAACTTGAGGTTGAGCATGAGAATGAACTTGTGGCCGCTTTCCTTGTTGCTTGTCACTAATGGCCTTCTTCTTCAATGGGCAAGATCTAACATGATGCCCTTCAATCTTGCACTTGAAGCAAATAATCTTGGCTGAATTCTTGACTTGTTTTTGGCCCTTCTTCTTGTTCATCTTGGACTTATTATTCTTATTGGAGTTGAATCCAAGTCCACCTTTGTCATTGGGGGATTTTTGCACACTCAAGATATTGTTGAGTGTGGACTTCCCTTCATGACACATTTCCAAGTCTTTCTTTAATGAAGTGACTTGGGCCTTGAGCTCTTTGATTTCCTCTACATGGTTAGTCTCAACACAAGTACTAGAGGAAGTATAAACTTCATCGTTAGAGCAATAAGGCAAGGAGAGCAATTCATCACAAGATGTACTAACATTATGAGTAGATGAATTACAAGGACTAGCACATGACAATATAGCATTCTGACTTGAAGTAGTGCTAGTATCCACATGAGGCTCACTAGATGTTACCTTAGCAATCATGGCCTCATGAGCTATATTCAGAACATTATGGGATGCTAGAAGATCATCATGAGAGCTTGGGGGCTTTTCATGGCTTTCTTCCAATTTCCCATAAGTGCTAGATAGCAACTCAAGTTGAGCCCGTAGCTCAACATTCTCCTTCAAAATGGATGCTTCACAAGTAATAGAGTTAATAGCACAAGCATCATCATTCACAACAACAGGAGAGGACAACTTGGCAAGCTCTTTTAAATAAGAAGCTTCAAGTTGAGCATGACACTCGGTGAGTTTGATGATCTCACCCTTGATGACCCTTGATCCATTTTTGAGGTGCTCAAAATCCTCAAGGAGTTTACCATGAGCAACTTCAAGCTTAGCATTTTTAGTTACGAAACCATTTGCCACCTCAAGTGCTATATCATGAGATTCCTTTATTCTAGATAATTCTAGAGAAAAGGTCTCCTCAAGAGATTCCTTGGTGGTTTGTTCAAGTTCAAGAGCTTGAGAGAGGTCCGCGATCTCATTAGCGTAATCACGCTCATGACCTTCCATTTTATCAATGGTGACCTCATGCTCCTCGAGATGAGATTCCAACTCCCCAATGTATTTCTTGCCCTCAATGGCAATAGACATGATTTCCATGAAGTTGGAACGAGCAATTTTATTCTTAATTATGAAGAGCTTTAAAAATCATTTCTCCCTTGATTTTTAAGTAAGCAACATTATCGTTCTCTTCATCATTATCCTGATCATCATTAGCATCAACATCATCATCAAGATACATATTGGGGTTCAAAGTAGGAGATACCTTTGAAGCCTTAGCCATAAGGCAAAAAGCAATAGATGATGATGTAGGATCCCTTGAAGCACCATTTAAGACCACATCTTGTTCCATGGAGTGTTGAGTTTCCTCTACATTGTTAGCACAACAACTCGAGGAAATAGATGCATTTTTATCATGGCAACAAGACATAGCAAGCATATCATCATGAGATTTGAGCAAGCAATTTCTACATGATATGCAAGGAATACCAACACAAGCATGTGAAACATGTAAGGTGCTCAAAGTGTTAAAGTCCAAAGAAGGACCTTTGCAATAAGATAGTGATGAAGAATCACCAAGAACAAGCACATTATTATCATTGCAATGACCAACACTACTCACCCTAGCATTACCTTGTGGCAATCCGCATGTAGGTGAAGTAGAATAAGTTAAGAAGGCAACACGGCTGGAGGTGGAGGGAGAACAATCATCCCCGCAAATCTTGGACACACCATATTTATCTTGAAGCTTTGTCCACAACTCATGAGCATCCCGGAACGGCATGAGTTGAAATATAACTACATTGCTCAAAGCATCAAAAAACACATTAGAAGCTTGAGCATTGAGATAAGAGTTTTCTCATCCTCTAAAGATAATCTTTGGGGATCCTTTGGAGGAGAAAAACCCATATCTACAATTCTCTCTAAATTTGGGTCCATGACCCTAAAGAGATTAAGCATGCGAATTACCCAAACATCAAAATTTGTGCCATCGAAACTAAGAGTGTCAGAGAATACTAATCCCCTAGTCGACATCTTTACTCTCTAGGCGGTTAAGCCTGACAAAGAGAGACGAGGATTTGATACCAATTGAAAGATCGTGGATGTCGCCTAGAGGGGGGTGCATAGGCGAATTAAATAATTACGGTTTAGGCTTGAACAAATGCGGAATAAACCTAGCGGTTAATTTGTCAAGCACAAAACCTACAACAACTAGGCTCACCTATGTGCACCAACAACTTATACTAAGCAAGATAAACAACTATGTGATAGTAAGATATATGACAAGAAACAATATGGCTACCACAAAGTAAAGTGCATAAGTAAAGGGCTCGGGTAATAGATAACCGAGGCATGCGGAGACGACGATGTATCCCGAAGTTCACACCCTTGCGGATGCTAATCTCCGTTTGGAGCGGTGTGAAGGCACAATGCTCCCCAAGAAGCCACTAGGGCCACCGTAATCTCCTCACGCCCTCGCACAATGCAAGATGTCATGATTCCACTAAGGGACCCTTGAGGGCGGTCACCGAACCCGTACAAATGGCAACCCTTGGGGGCGGTCCCGTACACTTTGGCAACCCTTAGGGGCGGTCACCAGTACCTGTCAAATTGCTCGGGGCGGTCTCCACAACCTAATTGGAGACCCCGAAGCTTGCCCGGAGCTTTACACCACAATGATTGAGCTCCGAACACCACCAACCATCTAGGGCGCCCAAGCACCCAAGAGGAACAAGCTCAAGGGTACCAAGCACCCAAGAGTAATAACCTTCTCAACTTGTAACTTCCACGTATCACCGTGGAGAACTCAAACCGATGCACCAAATGCAATGGAAAGGGCACACAGAGTGCCCAAGTCCTTCTCTCCCAAATCCCACCAAAGCAACTAATGCTAGGGAGGAAAATGAGACGAAGAACAAGAAGGAGAACACCAAGAACTCCAAGATCTAGATCCAAGGGGTTCCCCTCACATAGAGGAGAAAGTTATTGGTGGAAATGTGGATCTAGATCTCCTCTCTCTTTCCCCCCCAAAACTAGCAAGAATCCATGGAGGGATTGAGAGATAGCAAGCTCGAAGAAGGTCAACAATGGGGAAGAACACAAGCTCAAAGGAGTAGGTTCATTGGGGAAGAAGACTCCCTTTTATAGGTGGGAAAAATCCAACCGTTATGCTCACAGCCCACACAGAGCGGTACTACCGCTCATGGGAGCGGTACTAGAAAAATACATTTGTGCCTACCACCGCTGGACTTATGACGAGCTTTTGGTCCGGAGCGGAAGTAGCCACGGAAGTAGCCGCGGTAGTACCGCTCCAAGCGGTAGTACTGCTCCCAAGAGCGGCAGTAAAAAATTACATCCCCTCCAAGCGGTAGTACCGCTCCCATGGGCGGTAGTACCGCTTCAGCCTTTTTAAGGACACCCAAACTGACACAACTTCTGCAAACGGACTACGAATTCAACGAAACCAAGTTTGTTGGAAAGCTAGCGACAAGGGCTAACACAATCTTGATAGAAATAAAAATAATAAGGAAATTAGAAAAGGCCCAAGAGAAAAAGGTGATAACCCTTCCTTGAATAAGACCGGTAAAACCTCCAACACCGAAAACGCAATAGAAGAAGCACGAGAACTCCGTTTTTGATGAACTCGAGCTTGTCATCAAGATGACCATAAGCTCTAAGACTCACAAAGAGAACCAAACAATAAACAAGAGAGATGATGCAAGGATGCAATGGTCTGAGCTCTCTGTGAACGATACGATCAATCTGCTCATCAAGAGCCCCCCTTGATAGTACGGCAATCGATCCTATAACCCGGTCTCCCAACTACCACCATGAGACCGGTAAAATAGAAAAACTCTCAAGGGAAAACCTTTGACTTGAACAAAGTCCAGTTGAGCTAGATGTAGACGATCTTGACTTCCTCAAGTTTAACCACCTTTCTTGATTGCGTTGGCTTGGTGAAGACTACTAGATTGCTCCCCAGACTCCACTATGGGTGAGTCACTCTTCGGCACATCTTCACAAGTCCATTGTCACCACAATGGACGGCAAGCTTCAAGCACTTGATCTCTTCATGATGCATCGCTTGAACTTGCACACGGCAACCTAACCCCACAAAGAACTCTCACGAAGACCATGGGTTAGTACACAAAGCGTAATTGACAATGCTTACCATACCATGGGATCACTTGGTCCCTCTCGGTACATCTTCTATGCTTTGTGTGTCGATCAACTTGATTCACTCTTTGACTTAGTCTTGATCAACCTCTCACATGATCAATCTTTAGGTAATTCCTTGAATAGCACCTTGGTCGACACAAACTCTCCTTGAAACCAACACATGTACTCCAAAAAAATCCTATGGACAAAACCTTCAAATATGACTCAAGGCAACCATTAGTCCATAGAGATTGTCATCAATTACCAAAACCAAACATGGGGGCACCGCATGTTCTTTCACAATATGACTAATGAGTTAGTTGTGGGATGATGCATTACGGAACGAGTAAAGAGACTTGCCAGTAACGAGATTGAACTAGGTATGAGGATATCGAAGATTGAATCTTGGGCAAGTAACATACCGATGACAAAGGGAATTATGTATATTGTTCTTACGGTTTGACCGATAAAGATCATCGTAGAATATGTAGAAACCAATATTAGCATCCAGGTTCCGCTATTGGTTATTGATCGAAGATGTGTCTCGGTCATGTCTACATAGTTCTCAAACTCGTAGGGTCCGCACGCTTAACATTCGATGACGATTTGCATTATGAGTTATGTGTTTTGGTGACCGACAACTGTTCGGAGTCCCATATGAGATCACAGACATGACAAGGAGTCTCGAAATGGTCGAGAGGTAATGATTGATATATTCGACGATAGTATTCGGACACTGGAATGGTTTCGGGATGTTTCGGATATTTATCGGAGTACCGAGGGGTTACCGGAACCCCTCGGGGAAGTAATGGGCCTTCATGGGCCATAGGGGTGAAAGAGAGGGAAGCCCGCAGGGTTCCCCACCCCAAGGGAGTCCGAATTGGACAAGGGGGAGGGGCGCGGCCCCCTTTCCTCTTTCCCTCTCCCTCTCCCTCTCCTTCCCTTTTCCCCTCCGATGAGAAAGGAAAAAAAGAGGGCGAATCCTACTAGGAGTCCCATCCACAGTTTACTCCTCCGGACATAGCGTCGTAGTGATTAGGCGAAGCCCTGCGTGGATCACATCACCATCACCGTCACCACACCGTCGTGCTGACGAAACTCTCCCTCGACCCTCTGCTAGATCAAGAGTTCGAGGGACGTCATCGAGCTGAACATGTGCTAAACTCGGAGGTGTCGTACGTTCGGTACTAGATCGGTTGGATCGTGAAGACGTTTGACTACATCAACTGCGTTAACCTAACACTTTCGCTTTCGGTCTACGAGGGTACGTGGACACACTCTGCCCCTCTTGTTGCTACGCATCTCCTAGATAGATCTTGCGTGATCGTAGGAATTTTTTTGAAATTGCATGCTACGCTCCCCAACAGTGGCATCCGAGCCAGGTCTATGCGTAGATGATATGCACGAGTAGAGCACAAAGAGTTATGGGCGATAATAGTCATACTGCTTACCACCAATGTCTTACTTTGATTCAGCGGTATAATTGGATGAAGCGGCTCGGGCCAACCTTACATGACCACGTTCATGAGACCGGTTTTGTCGGTGTACTAAAGTAGGGGTACCTTAGTACCCCGAACTTGTGCACGGGCAGTAGTAGCGTCCCGCGGCAAGGCTTGCCAGGGGAGCGACAAGAGTCTCCACGGCCCTTTCTGGGCCGGGCGAAGGCCAAGTGATCGAGCCTAGAAGACGAAGCCCCGGCAAGAGGAGCTTGCCGGGCCAAGGAGGCGAGGTCCGGCAAGAGGAGCTTGCCGGGCCAAGGCGACAAGGCCCCGGCAAGAGGAGCTTGCCGGGACGACTAAGCCGAAGCACCAAGGCCCCGGCGGGAGGAGCTCGCCGGGACGGCCAAGCCAAGGCACCCCAAGAAAAGCCCGCCGCGGCGCGCCGCGCGCCCCGGCAAGGCCTGACGAGCGGCAAGCTTTCAGGTGCGGCAAGACAACCACCGCGGCAAGCCACATGCCGCGGCAAACCACCACCTCAGGCCTGCGCTCCAGCTCACCTGACCACGCGTCACTCTGGAGCTTCCCCAGAGGCACGTGGCGGCGCGCCGCGCAACCTGAGGCGCGCGGTGGCATGCGACGTTGGCAGAGTCGCCCCCGTGGCAAGCGGAGGCGCCCCCAACGGTCCGCCTCGGTACTGTTCGGGCGATCCAGACGGGCATTTAATGCCTTTGTCCCCCGCCGTCAGAGTTAGGTGCGATAGCACTGTGCGGCCACTGTTCGCACAGTTCCTTGCCATTTTTACCCTCACCTGCGTCGCTACCTGTGGGAAACCCCTTAGCATATAAAAGGAGGCCCATGCGCACGTAGAGGGAGGACCCCGGGAGGGAGGACCCCGGAAAAGAGGACCCCGGAAAAAAGGGACCCGGAAAAGAGGACACCCAGTAGACCCTCGTCTACGTCCAGCTCCAACTTATTGTAGCTTCTTGCGCTCCAGAGCAAGAACTCGAATCAACCAGACAAGCAGCAGCAGGGTTTTACGCATCCGTGCGGCCCGAAGCTGGGTAAAATCGTTGTGTGTGTGTCGCCTCGATCTGCTCTTTGTGCAACCTCCGCCCCCCGCCGAACCGAAAAGGGGCTCCGTCCCCATAGGTGTTCGTGGAGGCCGATTTCCCCCGACATCTTTGGCGCGCCAGGTAGGGGGTGCGTCGAGGTTGTGTGAACCAGATCCGGCGTCCGCGCGAGCCAGACTCTCATTGTTTGCGCCGGCATGGCGCCGAAGAAGAAAGCTCCGGAGGTGACCGGTCCATCAGCGTCGAACCCACCGCCCATGGAGCAAACGGGTGGTGGGGAGGACGTCGGCGGAGGAACGGGTGCCGTCGAGCCAATTCTTGGTCCCGCGATGCCCGAGCTCGCCCCGCGCCCCTCTCAGGAGGCGCGAAACCAGCAGCGTCATGGTACCCATGGTACCATACGCTCGCTGGACCCAGACCGTGCTGGTGGGTCCCAAGGCGCTCAGGACCAGCATGCGATCCAGCGTGCCGGAACGAGCGTCGCGCGGCTGCCTGGACCGGGTGCTGCTCCTTCTAACATAGTTAGGAGTTCGGGCACATCCCGCTCCTCGCGCCGTTCGCCGCCTCTGCCCGCCACCCCAGCGGAAGCTCTCGCGCGAGCTCAGCTACTCCTAGACTACCCTCCGACGGCGGACAAGCTCGACGACTGGAGGGCAACCATCCAGAGCCTCATCGGTTTCACCAACGGCGACACTCCGCGGCAGCACAGCGCGTCGCAGCCGCGACCAGTCACCCAGGCGAGAACCGATGGCGCCAAGAATGGCGGGGGTGCGACCACCGTGCACTCCCCGCCCCAGAAGCCGCGGTCGCCGACTCGCCGGGCTCGCCTCGACAACGACTCCACCGCGTCGTCGAACCCGCGAACTCGCAGCGACCAACGCCAAGTCCTTCACGAACGAAGGGAAGAAGACGCTCGAACCCGCATCGAGCGCAGAAGAGAGGCGCGGCGTCAATCAGACCAGCGCGTTGAGCCCTCTGGAAACATGCACGCACCGGGGGAACCAGGCGAACTGCCGTATTCGGTAGGCTGCCCCGCATTCACCCGCGAGCTGCGGCAAGTCCAGTGGCCCAGCACGAAGAACTTCAAGCCCGACGTGCCCGAGAAGTACGACGGCAAGTCGCACCCGTCGGAGTTCCTCAGCATCTACACCATTGCGGTGTAGGCTGCCGGGGGACGGGACGACAAGATCCTTGCCAACTACTTCCCGCTGGTACTCAAGCCCAACGTCAGATCCTGGCTCATGCACTTGCCGGACGGCTCCATCTCCTCCTGGCCAGATCTATGCCATCAGTTCGTTGGCGCCTTCACGGTCGGCCACAAACCCCATGGCCAGGCAAGCGACCTTCATCTGCTTGTTCAGAAGGAGGGGAAGCCTTTGCGCAAGTTCATCCAGAGGTTCAGCCGTGTGCACTACAACATCCCAGACGTCCACCCCGCCGCGGTGATCAGCGCGTTCCACCAGAACGTGCGCAACCGCAGGATGCGGGAGGAGATGGCGATGTGCAAAATCAAGGAGGTCAGCGAGCTTTACGCCCTGGCCGACAAGTGTGCACACGCTGAGGAGGGGAGGAAGCTCCCCGGAGAAAGTGTTGGAGAAGGAGAATCCGACAGTGAAGGTACCGCCCCGGCAAGGAGAGGCCGGCGGCGGAACAGCAAAAAGAAGAAAAACCCAGAGGTGCTGGTTGTCGAGAAGTCCGGTAGCGGGGGCTCCGCCAAGAAAGACCAGGCGGGAGGCCCCGGCAAGGAGGTTGTCGGGTGCGCCAACTGCATGGCGGTGGCTGCTGCCGATAAGCGGGACGGTACCGACAAGAAGTACTGCAAGATCCACCGTACCAGGGGCCACGACCTCCAGAGTTGCAAGCAAGTCGAGCGACTCGTCGAGCTGCAGAAGGCTGAGTACGCACGACGCGACATGGAGAGAGCCCAAGCAGGCGGCGGGGGATCCGACACGAAGCGTCCTGGCCCGGGGGAGCGCCGCGGCAAGGACAAGCAGTGGCAAGCAGACAGACCTCCCCGGGGACGCGACAAGGACGAAGACGATGACGACGACGAAGACATGGAAGACCCCGAGACCAGCGAGCAGGAGTTTCAGAAAGCCACTGAGGTCTTGTGTGTGGACGGCGGTGCCTCCCTGCACGCTTCCCACCACCAGCTTAAACGGTGGGTGCGGGAGGTCAATGCAGCGGAGCCACCCGTCGAGTCACGCAGACCCCTGAGATGGTCCAGCACGCCTATCATCTTCGACATTGAGGACCACCCTGATCGCACAACCGCGGTCGGGTGCTTGCCAATGTTGGTTTCCCCAACGGTCCGCAACCTCAAGGTCACTAAGATGCTAGTTGACGGCGGGGCCGGCTTGAATCTGATCTCCTATGCTGTTCTCCGGAGACTCCAAGTTCCCGACAGCGAGCTCGAAGAAACCGGCACATTCCAAGGAATCAACCCGGGAAGGAGCAAGCCGAAGGGAAAGATCACGCTGCCGGTAACATTTGGCAGCGAGCTGAACTTCAAGACTGAGAAGGTCACCTTTGACGTCGCCGACTTTCCGTTGCCTTACAACGGGATCCTCGGCCGACCAGCGCTCGCCAAGTTCATGGCGGCCTCTCACTACGCGTATAACATGCTCAAGATGCCTGGCCCGATAAGCGTCATTTTTGTCCCCGGCGACAAGAAGGATGCCCTTATCTGCGCCGACCAAATATACCGGGACGCAACAGCAGCAACGGCCTGCGGCCCACTTGCCGCTGGAGCTTCCGGGGGAAAGAAGAAGTCTGGCAAGTGCTCTGGCGCCCACTCCGGCAAGCGCGCCTCTTCGGAGTGCTGCGCTGTCGTCGAGGACGTGCCATCGAGCCCCGCCGGCAAGAAGACCGAGCCCGGCAAGTGCTCTGGCGCCCACTCCGGCAAGCGCGCCTCTTCGGAGTGCTGCGCTGCCGTCGAGGACGTGCCATCGAGCCCCGCCGGCAAGAAGACCAAGCCCGGCAAGTGCTCTGGCGCCCACTCCGGCGAGCGCGCCTCTTCGGAGTGCTGCGCTGCCGTCGAGGACGTGCCATCGAGCTCTCCCGGCAAGAAAGCCAAGCCCGGCGAATGCTCTGGCGCCCACTCCGGTAAGCGCGCCTCTTCGGAGCGCTGCGCTGCCGTTGAGGACGCACCATCGAGCCCCGCCGGTAAACACAAGAAGAAGCGGAAAGAGTAGCCCGGCAGTCCAGTATGTACCAGTTCGTCGACGGCGCACTGTACAGAAGAGGACGCAATGGGGTGAAATTGAAGTGCATTCACCGGGAAGACGGACAGGAGCTGTTGGCGGAGATACACGGAGGCATATGTGGACACCACATTGGCGCCAGAGCACTTGCCGGCAAAGCGTTCCAGCAAGGTTTCTTCTGGCCAACAGCCCTCCAAGATGCAACTGCACAAGTAACCAAGTGTGAAGCGTGCCAGTTCCATTCCAAGAAGATACACCAGCCAGCTCAAGCTCTCCAGACGATCCCTTTGTCCTGGCCCTTCTCGGTCTGGGGGCTCGATATCCCCGGCCCCTTCCCCCGAGCCATCGGGGGCTTTGAGTACTTGTTCGTTGCCATCGACAAGTTCACAAAGTGGCCAGAAGTGGAACCGGTGAGGAAGGTGACGGCCCAGTCCGCGATCAAATTCTTCAGGTCGATTGTTTGCCGCTTCGGGGTCCCCAACAGGATCATCACCGACAACGGTACGCAGTTCACAAGCCACGCTTTCATGCAGTACACCCAAGACCTCGGCACCAAGGTCTGCTTCGCTTCTGTTGCTCATCCCCGGAGCAACGGTCAAGCAGAAAGGGCCAACGCCGAGGTACTGCGCGGGCTCAAGACCAGAAGTTTTGACAGGCTGCTCAAGCACGGACGGAACTGGATCGAGGAGCTGCCGGCGGTTCTTTGGTCGGTCAGAACGACGCCAAATCGAGCCACCGGCCAGACACCATTTGCTCTAGTCTATGGAGCAGAAGCAGTTACCCCCACGGAACTCGTATACGGGTCACCTCGAGTGCTCGCTTATGATGAGCTTGAGCAAGAGCGGTCGCGTGAAGATGACGCACTGCTCCTCGAGGAGGATCGTCTCCAGACTGCTGTGCGATCCGCTCGCTACCAGCAAGCTCTGCGTCGCTATCATAGCCGCAAAGTTAAAGCCAGGAGCCTCGAGGAAGGCGACCTTGTTCTTCGGTGCGTTCAGTCGGCCAAGATACATAACAAGTTGACGCCAAAGTGGGAAGGCCCTTACCGGGTGAAACGAGTCACGAGGCCCGGCGTCGTCCGCCTCGAGACCGAAGATGGTACTCCGGTGAGCAATTCCTGGAACATTGAGCATCTTCGCAAGTTTTACCCGTAAGGCGCGGTTGTCGGACCCCATCCGGCAACCAACTCTTTGTACAAAGTCTTGCCGCAGTTGCATGTAATCCTTTGTACAAAGCCAGGCGCAGACCCTGGCAGCAGATAATGAAGCGCTGGCGCCCCCAAGTTTTAGCATGCATGCTGAGTCGAGTCTCGTCCTTGGTTAAGGTTGGTAGTGCCTAACAGTCGCTAACCCCTAACTTAGAGGTCGAGTCCGCGTCTTTTTCCCGTCCTTCCCCTTTGGCTCGCAGGAATTGCATACCCTTGCCGAGCCGCTCAAGGACGAAGAAGCGGAGAAGGGCGAACCAGCACCCGCGCCCCGGCAAGCCAGAGTTGCCGGGGGTTGCAACCTCAGATAAGTCTTTACATCCCTTATCATGCATTCTCTCGTGAGCTGCGGAATGCGAAGACCTTGCTTCCTCCTGAAAGCTGTCGTGCTCTCGTAAGCGACAAACCCCGGAGCGCGTTCCCGGGGCCCGCTTCTGATAGTAGCCGCGACGGCAAGAGGAGGAAGCGAAGGGCCAGAACCTGCCTTCCCCCTGCCTCCGCCAAGAGCGTGAGGAGGGGCGCGGGGAGACGGCAGGGTCCGTTGCCGGGTGGGGAAGTGTCTATCTTAACGATGCAAAGGGTTCGCTCCTTGCCGCGGGATGTACCCGCGAGACAAATGGTCCGGCAAACACTCCCTTTTCATTAAAAACATTCCACTCAGGTACAACTCAGAGAGAATGAAAAACATGAAAGATGGGATTACAAGATTTAAACACAATTAAGGCCCGAGGGCTTACAAGATAAAAAGAGATAAGGTGCCCGTGATCCCTTTCTTGTCTCTCTCCTCAGGAGGTAGGGCAAGGAGGCGAGAAGGGCAAAAGGGGCACCTAGACGAGCTACGGGTGGCAGAAGACGCCAAGAGAGCATCCGGGGCTCCGCCCGGGGGCTCCGGAGGCCGGATGGAGACGGCGACGCCGGAAGCGGAGCTCGAAAAGGAGGCTACGGGACGTCAACACGCTATCGAGGGCATCTAGCCCTCGTACTCCGAGTTGACGGCCTTGCCGCCGGCCTCTTCCGCAGCCTCGCCGCTCCGGCCGCCCGAGAAGACGAAGCCCCGACAAGAGGAGCTTGCCGGGCCGGAGAGAAGACCCCGGTGGTCGTCGCCGCGAGCAGGGGTGGTGACGGCGTCTGGGGCGAAGCTAGAAGACGAGGCAGCGGCCTTGCCGCCCGCCCTCTTCCTCTTCCGCAGCCTCCCTACGCCAGCCGCCCAAGGAGACGACCCCGGGGAGTTCACGGCGCCAGCGACGCGGACGATGGGGGTCGCCGGTGCCACGCGGAGCTGCGACCGGCACCTAGTCGGACCCGTCATCCCGGCGACCGCTCCCCTCGTCGTCGTTGTCGCTCCCCTCCTTGTCACTCTCGCTCGAGGAGGGCCTCAAGCCCCGCGCACGCCACCCACGTCACGCACGCCTCGCACGCCTCGCCGCCCCCCCCCCACGACGCCGCGATAAGCGCGCGCCACTTGGGGAGGGCGCGACGGGCACGAAGTTAAGGAGCAGCGCAACCTAGGCCACACGTGCCCGTGAACTGTTAGGGCCTGGCCCAACAACGCTCGGCACCGTGTATGGCCCAGACCCGGGGGCTCCTGTCGGTGTACTAAAGTAGGGGTACCTTAGTACCCCGAACTTGTGCACGGGCAGTAGTAGCGTCCCGCGGCAAGGCTTGCCAGGGGAGCGACAAGAGTCTCCACGGCCCTTTCTGGGCCGGACGAAGGCCAAGTGATCGAGCCTAGAAGACGAAGCCCCGGCAAGAGGAGCTTGCCGGGCCAAGGAGGCGAGGTCCGGCAAGAGGAGCTTGCCGGGCCAAGGCGACAAGGCCCCGGCAAGAGGAGCTTGCCGGGACGACTAAGCCGAAGCACCAAGGCCCCGGCGGGAGGAGCTCGCCGGGACGGCCAAGCCAAGGCACCCCAAGAAAAGCCCGCCGCGGCGCGCCGCGCGCCCCGGCAAGGCCTGACGAGCGGCAAGCTTTCAGGTGCGGCAAGACAACCACCGCGGCAAGCCACTTGCCGCGGCAAACCACCACCTCAGGCCTGCGCTCCAGCTCACCTGACCACGCGTCACTCTGGAGCTTCCCCAGAGGCACGTGGCGGGGCGCCGCGCAACCTGAGGCGCGCGGTGGCATGCGACGTTGGCAGAGTCGCCCCCGTGGCAAGCGGAGGCGCCCCCAACGGTCTGCCTCGGTACTGTTCGGGCGATCCAGACGGGCATTTAATGCCTTTGTCCCCCGCCGTCAGAGTTAGGTGCGATAGCACCGTGCGGCCACTGTTCGCACAGTTCCTTGTCATTTTTACCCTCACCTGCGTCGCTACCTGTGGGAAACCCCTTAGCATATAAAAGGAGGCCCATGCGCACGTAGAGGGAGGACCCCGGGAGGGAGGACCCCGGAAAAGAGGACCCCGGAAAAAGGGACCCGGAAAAGAGGACACCCAGTAGACCCTCGTCTACGTCCAGCTCCAACTTACTGTAGCTTCTTGCGCTCCAGAGCAAGAACTCGAATCAACCAGACAAGCAGCAGTAGGGTTTTACGCATCCGTGCGGCCCGAAGCTGGGTAAAATCGTTGTGTGTGTGTCACCTCGATCTGCTCTTTGTGCAACCTCCACCCCCCGCCGAACCGAAAAGGGGCTCCGTCCCCATAGGTGTTCGTGGAGGCCGATTTCCCCCGACAGGTTCCACCGACAGACATGCAACTTTTTTGCATAAAGGTGGCTGGCGAATCGAATTTGACTACGGCCGGTCCTTGTTGAAGGTTAAAACAGCACACTTGATGAAAAATCGTTGTGGTTTTGATGTGTAGGTAAGAATGATTCTTGCTAGAAGCCCGTAGCAGCCATGTAAAACTTGCAACAACAAATTAGAGGACGTCTAACTTGTTTTTGCAGGGCATGTTGTGATGTGATATGGTCAAGACATGATGTGATATAAGTTATTGTATGAGATGATCATGTTTTTTAAAAGTTATCGGCAACTGGCAGGAGCCTTATGGTTGTCGCTTTATTGTATGAAATGCAATCACCATGTAATTGCTTTACTTTATCACTATGCGGTAGCGATAGTTATAGAAGCAATAGTTGGTGAGAGGACAACGACACTATGATGGAGATCAAGGTGTCAAGCCGGTGATGATGGAGATCATGATGGTGCTTTGGAGATGGAGATCAAAGGCACAATATGATGATGGACATATCATGTCACATATTTTGATTGCATGTGATGTTTATCTTATTATGCATCTTATTTTGCTTAGTATGGCGGTAGCATTATAAGATGATCCCTCAGTAAATTTCAAGGTATAAGTGTTCTCCCTGAGTATGCACCATTGCTACAGTTCATCGTGCCGAGACACCACGTGATGATCGGGTGTGATAAGCTCTGCGTTCACATACAATGGGTGTAAGATAGTTTTGCACATGCGGAATACTCAGGTTAAACTTGACGAGCCTAGCATATGCAGATATCGCCTCGGAACATTGAGACCGAAAGGTCGAACGTGAATCATATAGTAGATATGATCAACATAGAGATGTTCACCATTGAAAACTACTCCATCTCACATGATGATCGGACATGGTTTAGTTGATATGGATCACGTGATCATTTAGATGACTAGAGGGATGTCTATCTAAGTGGGAGTTCTTAAGTAATATGATTAATTGAATTTTAATTTATCATGAACTTAGTCCTGATAGTTTTTGCATATGTATGTTGTTGTAGATCAATGGTCGTGCTACTGTTCCTTGAATTTTAATGCATTCCAAGAGAAAGCGAAGTTGAAAGATGATGGTAGAAACTACACAGACTGGGTTCGTAATTTGAGGATTATCCTCATTGCTTCACAGAAGAATTACGTCCTGGAAGCACCGCTAGGTGCAAGGCCTGCTGCAGGAGCAACTCCGGACGGTATGAATGTCTGGCAAGCTAAATCTGATGACTACTCGATAGTTCAGTGTGCCATTCTTTACGGCTTAGAATCTGGACTTCAAAGACGTTTTGAACGTCATGGAGCATATGAGATGTTCCAGGAGTTGAAGTTAATATTTCAAGAAAATGCCCGAGATGAGAGATATGAAGTCTCCAACAAGTTCTATAGCTGCAAGATGGAGGAGAATAATTCTGTCAGTGAACACATACTCAGAATGTCTAGGTACCATAACCACTTGACTCATCTGGGAGTTAATCTTCCGGATGATAGTGTTATTGACAGAGTTCTTCAATCACTGCCACCAAGCTATAAAGGCTCCGTGATGAACTATAATATGCAAGGGATGCAAAAGACAATTCCCGAGCTCTTTGCAATGCTTAAGGCTGCGGAGGTAGAAATCAAGAAGGAGCATCAAGTGTTGATGGTTAACAAGACCACTAGTTTCAAGAAAAAGGGAAAAGGGAAGAGGGGAACTTCAAGAAGATAGCAAGAAAGTTGCTACTCCCGGGAAGAAGCCCAAGTATGGACCTAAGCCTAAAACTGAGTGCTTCTACTGCAAAGGGACTGGTCACTGGAAGCGGAACTACCCCAAGTATTTGGCGGATAAGAAGGATGGCAAAGTGAAAGGTATATTTGATATACATGTTATTGATGTGTACCTTACTAATGCTCGTAGTAGCGCCTGGGTATTTGATACTAGTTCTGTTGCTCATATTTGCAACTCGAAATAGGGGCTACAGATTAAATGATGATTGGCTAAGGATGAGGTGACGATGCGCGTTGGAAATCGTTCCAAGGTCGATGTGATCGCCGTCGGCATGCTACCTCTAAATCTACCTTCGGTATTAGTTTTAGACCTGAATAATTGTTATTTGGTGCCAGAGTTGAGCATGAACATTATATCTGGATCTTGTTTGATGCGAGACGGTTATTCATTTAAATCATAGAATAAGATTGTTCTATTTATATGAGTAATATCTTTTATGGTCATGCACCCTTAATGAGTGGTCTATTTTTGTTGAATCTCGATCGTAGTGATATACATATTCATAATATTGAAGCCAAAAGATGCAAAGTTAATAATGATAGTGCAACTTATTTGTGGCACTGCTGTTTAGGTCATATTGGTGTAAAGCGCATGAAGAAACTCCATGCTGATGGGCTTTTGGAATCACTTGATTATGAATCACTTGATGTTTGTGAACCATGCCTCATGGGCAAGATGACTAAGACTCTGTTCTCCGGAACAATGGAGCGAGCCACTGACTTGTTGGAAATAATACATACTGATGTATGCGGTCCGATGAGTGTTGAGGCTCGCGGCAGGTATCGTTATTTTCTGACCTTCACAGATGATTTGAGCAGATATGGGTATATCTACTTAATGAAACATAAGTCTGGAACATTTGAAAAGTTCAAAGAATTTCAGGGTGAAGTGGAAAATCATCGTAACAAGAAAATAAAGTTTCTACGATCTGATCGCGGAGGCGAATATTTGAGTTACGAGTTTGGTCTTCATTTGAAACAATGTGGAATAGTTTCGCAACTCACGCCACCTGGAACACCACAGCGAAATGGTGTGTCCGACCGTTGTAACCGTACTTTATTAGATATGGTGCGATCTATGATGTCTGTTACCGATTTACCACCATCGTTTTGGGGTTATGCTTTAGAGACGGCTGCATTCACGTTAAATAAGGCACCATCTAAATCCGTTGAGACGACACCATATGAACTGTGGTTTAGCAAGAAACCTAAGTTGTCATTTCTTAAAGTTTGGGGTTGCGACGCTTATGTGAAAAAGCTTCAGCCTGATAAGCTCGAACCCAAATCGGAGAAATGCGTTTTCAAAGGATACCCAAAAGAAACTGTTGGGTACACCTTCTATCACAGATCCGAAGGCAAGATATTCGTTGCTAAGAATGGATCCTTTCTAGAGAAGGAGTTTCTCTCGAAAGAAGTGAGTGGGAGGAAAGTAGAACTTGATGAGGTAGGTGTACCTTCTCTCGAATTGGAAAGTAGTTCATCAAAGAAATCAGTTCCAGTGATGCCTACGCCAATTAGTGAGGAAGCCAATGATGATGATCATGAAACTTTAGATCAAGTTACTACCGAACCTCGTAGGTCAACCAGAGTACGTTCCACACCAGAGTGGTACGGTAATCCTGTTCTGGAAGGCATGTTACTAGACCAAGACGAACCTACGAACTATGAGGAAGCGACGACGAGCCCAGATTCCGCAAAATGGCTTGAGGCCATGAAATCTGAGATGAGAACAAAGTGTGGACTTTGGTTGACTTGCCCAATGATCAGCAAGCCATAGAAAATAAATGGATCTTCAAGAAGAAGACTGACGCTGATGGAAATGTTACTGTCTACAAAGCTCGACTTGTTGCGAAAGGTTTTCGACAAGTTCAAGGAGTTGACTAGGATGAGACCTTCTCACCCGTAGCGATGCTTAAGTCTGTCCGAACCATGTTAGCAATTTCCGCATTTTATGATTATGAAATTTGGCAAATGGATGTCAAAACTGCATTCCTTAATGGATTTCTTAAAGAATAGTTGTATATGATGCAACCAGAAGGATTTGTGGATCCTAAAGGTGCTAACAAAGTGTGCAAGCTCCAGCGATCAATTTATGGACTGGTGCAAGTCTCTCGGAGTTGGAATATATTCTTTGATAGTGTGATCAAAGCATATGGTTTTATACAAACTTTTGGAGAAGCCTGTATTTACAAGAAAGTGAGTGGGAGCTCTATAGCATTTCTAATATTATATGTGGATGACATATTGTTGATTGGAAATGATATAGAATTTCTGGATAGCATAAAAGGATACTTGAATAAGAGTTTTTCAATGAAAGACCTCGGTGAAGCTGCTTATATATTGGGCATCAAGACCTATAGAGATAGATCAAGATGCTTAATTGGACTTTCACAAAGCACATACCTTGATAAAGTTTTGAAGAAGTTCAAAATGGATCAGTCAAAGAAAGGGTTCTTGCCTGTGTTACAAGGTGTGAAGTTGAGTCAGACTCAATGCCCGACCACTGCAAAGGATAGAGAGAAAATGAAAGTCATTCCCTATGCCTCGGCCATAGGTTCTATCATGTATGCAATGTTGTGTACCAGACCTAATGTGTGCCTTGCTATAAGTTTAGCAGGGAGGTACCAAAGTAATCCAGGAGTGGATCACTGGACAGCAGTCAAGAACATCCTGAAATACCTGAAAAGGACTAAGGATATGTTTCTCGTTTATGGAGGTGACAAAGAGCTTGTCAGAAATGGTTACGTCGATGCTAGCTTTGACACTAATCCGGATGACTCTAAGTTGCAAACCGGATACGTGTTTATATTGAATGGTGGAGCTGTCAGTTGGTGCAGTTCCATGCAGAGTGTCGTGGCGGGATCTACGTGTGAAGCGGAGTACATAGCTGCTACGGAAGCAACAAAAGGAGTCTAGATGAAGGAGTACATATCTAATCTAGGTGTAATACCTAGTGCATCGGGTCCAATGAAAATCCTTCGTGACAATACTGGGGCAATTTCCTTAGCTAAGGAATCTAGATTTCACAAGAGAACCAAACACATCAAGAGACACTTCAACTCCATCTGCGATCAAGTCAAGGAGGGAGACATAGAGATTTGCGAAATACATATGGATCTGAATGTAATAGACCCGTTGACTAAGCCCCTTCCACGAGCAAAACATGATCAGCACCAAGACTCCATGGGTGTTAGAATCATTACAATGTAATCTAGATTATTGACTCTAGTGCAAGTGTGAGACTAAAGGAAATATGCCCTAGAGGCAATAATAAAGTTGTTATTTATATTTCCTTATATCATGATAAATTTTTATTATTCATGCTAGAATTGTATTAACCGAAAACTAGATACATGTGTGAACACATAGACAAAAAAAGTGTCCCTAGTATGCCTCTACTAGACTAGCTCGTTGATCAAAGATGGTTAAGTTTCCTGACCATAGGCATGTATTGTCATTTGATGAACGGGATCACATCATTAGGAGAATGATGTGATGGACAAGCACTGTAAGTGCATCTAGTGCCCCTTAGTGATTTTGGTGTATTGAAGACTTATAGGTTAAGGATCTAATGTGTTTATGAGTGTACACAGGTCTATAAGTCTATGAGGAGTTTGATATTTACAGAGAAAGTCGACCCCTAAAAATGAAGTTCTTTGACTGAAGACTTTGACATTCTGAAGACTTTCTGAAGACTTTGAAAGTGAAGAAATTGGTGTGACCTTGAAGACTTGGTATTCATTCGAGGAACATGTAGCGTGAAGACTTTTGTTTTCGTAGTTTCATTTTCTCTTTCTTGAGTCATAGGAAACACCATACTGTTAAATGGGGTCGAGGAAATACTAAGGAAAATTTTCCATGTGATGCTCAACTCAAATCCTACACCTACCAATCCCTTCGAGTGAAGCCATTGGAAATCTCATACAGTTCATTCAATTTCTTTAGTGACAGAGACGAAGTTCTTCTGGTCTCTGAGGAATTTGTTCTGACTGAGGAGTTAGGAATTCGCCAGTGCGGATTGCCTACAAAGTGAGGAACATGATAGCCCTGAGGAATTTGGACCTCAAATTTTCGACCATTGCTGTGCTGCGAGCCAGCTGTCCCAAAATATCTTATCCACCTAACGGTCATATCATTGAAGGGCATTTATGTCTTATCATGTCGGGTTGCTCCCTAGGCTATAAATAGCCGCCCCCTACAACCACTAGCTGGTTGGCTGCTCCGCGAGAAATTGACACTTGTCATTTGAGAGCATCCCATCCTCCGAGGACTTTGAGCGAAAATCATCAAGTGAGGAAAATCCAAAACTCAAACCCAAACACCTACAAACCCAAAGTGATTGAGCATCACTGAAGAGATTGATCCTGTGTGGATCCGACGCTTGTTACCTTTGAAGACTGTGCTTCTTCCAGACGGTTAGGCGTCATGGTCTAGAGCATCCAAGAGGAATTGTGGATCGCCGAGTGACCGAGTTTGTGAAGGTTCGGAAGTCCCCTGAAGACTTACCACGAGTGATTGAGCGAGGACTGTGTGACCTTAGCTCAAGGAGAATACGGTGAGGACTGTGTGTCCTCAGGTTTAAATACCTAGCCGCTCCAACCAGATGTACAACTGAGACAGCAGTTGGAACTGGTCTACCAAACCATTGTCTTCACCAAGCCAACTGGTTCTATTTACTCAACTCTTTCATTTCATCAGTATTGTGTTGTGTGCTTGTCATATCTGTGTTTGAAGACTTTGACTGAAGACTTTCTCAATTTCCTCAGTTCGATTTCTTCAGTCTGTTTTTGTCTTCATCTTGTGTTATCCTGTGACTACGATTTCTGTACTCTATGCTTGTTTTCATTTCATCATGATGATTATGCTTGTCTTATGTTATGTTTACTTCTGAGTACTTATTCCGCTGCAAGTAGTTCTTTGCTAAGGAATTTCCTCACTAGCAAATTCCTTAGTGAAGAATTCATAAAAATTGCCTATTCACCCCCCTCTAGTCGATATAACGCACTTTCAATTGGTATCAGAGCAAGGTACTCCCTTGTTTTGTGTGATTTCGGTTTAACCGCCTGGAGTTTTAGTTATGTCGACCGCAGGTATGATCAAGGTTTCTGCTGGGTGTCCTACCTTCGATGGGACGGACTACCCCTACTAGAAGAATAAGATGTGAATGCATCTTGAGGCAATTGATAACGATCTTTGGTATGGTGTGGAAAATGGTGTTCCCTCAGTCACACCTTCTCTGAATGCTGCTGATGTGAAGAGATTCAAGCAACTCAATTCTCAAGCGAAGAATATCATATGTGGCCATCTGAGCAAAGGATAGTATGGAAGAGTGAGTGCTTTGGAGACTGCTAAGCTTATCTGGGATAGGCTGTCCAAAGTCAATGAAGGAGTTTCAACTCAGCGTGACTCTCGAGTTGATGTTCTTCGCAATCTCTTCAACCGCTTCAAAAGACTCGACAATGAAAATGTTCCGCAAACCTTCGATCGCCTCACTGACATCTCAAATGAGCTTCAAGCACTTGGTGCCACTGACATCACCGACCATGAGGTGGTGAAGAAATTGCTGAGATCGCTTGATTCCTCATTTGATACTCTGGCATTGATGATACAAGAGCGTGCTGATTACAAGTCACTTGACCTCGCTGATATCCTCGAGAGGCTAAATACTCATGAGTTCCAGCTTGCTGAAAAAAGAGATCTCTATGGTCGAGCTATGGCAGATCACGTGCACTGAAGGCCAAGGCAGTATCTGAGTCCGAAGATGAAGACTCTGGTAGCAGCCTTGGTGACCCCGAAGAACTGAGTCATGACCTAGCACTGCTCGTGAAGAAATTCCAGAAGTTCTCAAGACGTGGTCGCTTTGGAAGACCCTCAAGGAGCAATGATTCCTCATCCAGTGACTACAAGAAGAGGCTTTGTCACTAGTGCAAGAAACCTGGACACTACATTCAAGATTGTCCTCAGTGGGAAAAGGAATCAAAGAAGAAGAAATACAAGGATTACAGTTCTGATGATGCGAAGAAAAAGAACAAATCCTCAAAAATCTTCATCATCAAAATCCTCAAAGTCTTCATCTCACAAGAAGAGCAGCTCCAAGAAGGCTCGGGCATTCATCGGTAAGGAAATGGACTCTGAAGCTGAATCTGAGGAACAAGAGGAAGAGGAGGCATCTGAAGACTCCGATTCTGGTGTGGCGAGCCTAGCCCTCGCTACTGCATCATCAGCAAGTCCATCTTCAACTCTGAAGAAAATGACCTCACCAACAAGGCTGGTGAAGGAAGTGATGACTACGCTCCCACCTATTGCTTCATGGCTAAGGGTGCCAAGGTACCTAAATACACCTCCTCTGAATCTAGTGAAGATGAATCTGATGAAAATTTTAAGCCCAGCTCCTCTAAACTTGCTAAGATTGTTGTCAAACAACAAAGGGCTTTTGAAAAGGTTCAAAACATGCTAGACAAAAGTGATGATATGTTGGGTGAAGAAATGGATCGCACTAAAATCTTGACTGAAAATCTTCAGAGACTTCAGACCAGGTTTGACAACCTTCAAGGTCATCATAACACTCTATTATCTGATCATGAGAAGCTTTCTTATGAATTTCTTCAAAGAAATCAAGATCTTGAGAAGCTAAGAGTGAGTTATGAAGATCTTCAGAAGGAGCACGATTCATTACTTGCTCAACAAATCAGCGCTGCTCGGGAAGAATTTGTTCCTCCATGTTTGAAATGCATTGAACGTGAATCTGCTAATTCTTCACCTGAATGTTCAAATGCTTCTAATACTACAAATTCTTCACCTGCCTCTGCTATCACTAATTCCTCATCTGAGGACGTTGCTAGTATCACTAACGATGCAGGGCTGAAGGAATTGTACATGACAGGCATGTACAAAATCCTCAAAGGGCATCAGACTCTTTGTGATGTGCTTAAAAAGCAGATCCTCAACAGGAACCCTAGGAAAGAGGGTATTGCCTTTGAGAGGAAACTCAATGTTGATGGTACATATTGGAAGCCTGAGCAGTACCCCAAGACCTCATGGGTTGCTGAAAAGGGACCTCCAGTTGATCCATCTAATTTATCTTGTTATACATGTGAATATTCTCATTCTTCTGATGAGTCATCTGACTCCAACTATAAGCTGTTCAAAAATTAGAATGGTGAAGTATTTGCTAGATATGTTGGCACTAACTGCAGGAATGGTTCCCCTATGAAGAAAATCTGGGTTCCCAAAAGGTGTCTTGAAAGTCTTCAGGTGAATGTCCTCATGACACCACCTGTGAAGAATAGGAACCCCAGATCAAATTCTTCATATGGATCCAAGTCCTCATATGGACCAAATTCCTCACGCGGATCAAATTCCTCAAAAGGATCAAAGTCCTCATATGAACATCATCGTGCTAACAACTATGTTTCGCAGGGAAAAGCCAAGGGCTATGAATATGAGCATTATTCTTCTAATTAGTATGTTCATAAGTCCTCGAAGAATTTCTCTGCCTATTCATATGCTTACCCTAACCACTCTTATGTGAAACGAAATGGATTGGCCTCTATGACACCATTCTCATATGGAGCTCGCAGAGTGATGAACTCTTTGCCACCCCTTCAGATGTGGGTGGTGAAGAAAAAGAACTAATCTCTTCTGCAAGGTCAGGTCTCCAGACATGCTCAAACGTCTGAAGAATTTGCTGGAGACCTGCAAATTGCCTGAAAGGACGCAGGCTAATCATGAAGAAATGAACTTTCATTTCACACGTCCTCCTACTACTTCATTTGTCTTACTACTTGATGAAATTGATCTGATGAATTGTGGTATCATATTCTTCACTGATGAAGTATATGAAGTTCGTAAGTTGCACTAATTCATCTGCAGGATGATCAACCCAAAGCCACTGAGTGGGTCCTCGATAGTGGATGTACAAATCACATGACTGGTGGCAAGAATCTATTGATGGACGCTCCCTTATCACCATCGCATCTGAAGCATATCATCTTCACCGACAAAGGCAAAAGTCAGGTATTGGGTCTAGGTAAGGTTGCAATCACAAAGGATCGACACATGGACAAACTCATGCTTGTTGAGTCCTTAGGATACAACCATATGTCTGTCTCAATGCTTTGTGATCTTGATATGGTTGTTGTCTTTGGCAAGTATCGTTGTGTTGTGATTATGGAAGCTGACAATTCCAAAGTCTTCGAAGGCTTTAGGAGAGGAGACTTGTATATTGTTGATTTCTCTACAGGTTCACAACCAGCTGTGTGCCTACTTGCAAAAGCTTCAGAAGGATGGCTATGGCATAGACGACTTGGTCATGCAGGCATGAGGAATTTGCACACGCTTGCAAAGAAGAAGCATGTCATTGGCATTGAGAATGTCAAATTCCTCAAGGATCACTTGTGCGGTGCCTGTGAAGCTGGAAAGATGACGAAGGTCAAGCATCTAGCGAAGACTATCATGACCACTACTCGTCCGTTTGAATTGCTTCACATGGATCTCTTCGGTCCTAATCATTATTCTGCCGTTTCAAATGAAGCATCTCAATATGGTTTTGTTATTGTTGATGATTACTCTCGTTACACATGGGTACACCTTGTTACTTACAAACATGAAGTGCGGGAAGTCTTCAAACGATTTTCCTCGAGGGCTTCAACCAACTTTGGTGTGAAGATCAAGCACATCAGAAGTGACAATGGAACTGAGTTCAAGAATTCGGGTCTCGATGACTATCTTGATGAACTTGGTATTACTCATGAGTTATCTCCTCCTTATACTCCTCAACATAATGGCGTCGTGGAGCGCAAGAACAGGACTCTTGCTGAGATGGCTCGCACTATGCTCGATGAGTACAAAACGCCTCGTCGTTTCTGTGTTGATGCAATTGATACTGCGTGCCACATCATCAACAGAGTATATCTTCACAAATTCTTCAAGAAGACTGCCTATGAACTCCTCACTGACAAGAAACCCAATGTGAGTTATTTCAAAGTCTTCGGTGCTAAATGCTGAATTAGAGATTCTCATCACAACTCAAAATTTGCACCGAAAGCACATGAAGGTTTTATGCTTGGTTGCGGAAAGGACTCGCACACCTACAGAGTCTTCAACAATGTTCTTCACAAGATTGTTGAAACTGTAGATGTGCGGTTCGATGAAACTAATGGCTCACAAAGAGAGCACCTACCTTCTGTGTTAGATGAACCAGCACCTGAGGATTCTATCAAGCACAAGGCTACTGAAGATGTCATTCCTACTGAAGAATCTGCTGAAGAATTCATTCCAGAATGTGAAGAACGTCGAGCTAATGCACCTGAAGAAAATGCTGAGGAAATTGATGGTGAAGAAAATGCGGATCAAATTCCTCAACGACAACCAGCTCACCCTCGCGTTGCAAAAGAAGTGCAAGTGGAGAAGATCATCGATGACATTAGAGCACCAGGTCCTCTCACCCGCTCAAAAGCTTCACATCTATCTAACTTTTGTGGGCACTATGCTTTTGTCTCTATCACAGAGCCCGCTAAGGTAGATGAAGCATTTCTGGAGCCTGAGTGGATTCAGGCCATGCAAGAAGAATTACATCAATTCAAGCTCAACAACGTCTGGGAACTGGTCAAACGTCTAGATCCTCGCAAGCACAATATCATTGGCACAAAATGGATCTACCGCAACAAGCAAGATGAAAATGGCCTTGTGGTGAGGAATAAGGCACGACTAGTAGCTCAAGGCTACACACAGGTTGAAGGAATTGATTTCGATGAAACTTTTGCACCTGTTGCTAGACTTGAGGCTATTTGCATATTACTTGCTTATGCTAACCATCATGATATCATCTTATATCAAATGGATGTGAAAAGTGCATTCCTCAATGGTAAGCTTGAGGAAGAAGTATATGTTGCTCAACCCCCGGGTTTTGAAGATCCAAAGAATCCTGACAAAGTCTTTAGACTCAATAAGGCCCTCTATGGACTCAAGCAGGCCCCTCGGGCGTGGTATGATACTTTAAAGGAATTCCTCATGAAGAATGGCTTCACACCTGGTTCACTCGATCCTACTCTCTTTACTAAATCTTATGATGGTGAACTGTTTGTGTGCGAAATATATGTTGATGATACTATCTTTGGCTCTACTAACCAACGTTATAGTGACGAATTTGGTTATATGATGAGAGAGGAATATGAAATGTCTATGATGGGAGAGTTGAAATTCTTCTTAGGTCTTCAAATTCGTCAACAGCGCAATGGCATATTCATATCTCAGGAGAAATAACTCAAAGATGTACTGAGGAAATTCGGCATGCAAGATTGCAAAGGCATCAAAATTCCTATGCCCACAAATGGTCATCTGTGCACTGATGAAAATGGTATCGACTTCGATCACAAGATATACCGCTCCATGATTGGTTCCTTATTGTACTTATGTGCATCTAGACCAGATATACTGCTTAGTGTTTGCATGTGTGCTCGATTTCAAGCTGCACCGAAGGAACCACACCATAAGGCTATGAAGCATATTCTTCGATATCTAGCTCACACACCAACACTGGGATTATGGTATCCCAAGGGCTCGGGTTTTAATCTCATTGGATATTATGACTCTGACTATGCTGGTGATCGTGTGGACCACAAGTCAACATCTGGTACATGTCATTTCCTCAGACAATCTTTAGTCTGTTGGTCCTCGAAGAAACAGAACTACGTATCACTGTCTACTGCTGAAGCTGAGTACATTGTTGCTGGTTCATGCTGTGCTCAACTGCTATGGATGAAGCAAACTCTCAAGGACTATGGCGTCAACATGAAGAATGTGCCTCTCCTCTGTGACAATGAGAGTGCCATCAAGATTGCTCACAACCCAGTTCAGCACTCGAAGACAAAGCACATTCAGATTAGTCATCATTTTCTTCGCGATCATGTGTTGAAGGGCGACATTTCTATTGAGCATGTGAAGACTGAAGAACAGCTAGCCGATATCTTCACAAAGCCCTTGGATGAGAAGAGATTTAGCAAGTTGCGGTGTGAGATAAATATCTTAGAATCTTCGAATGTACTTTGAAGAAGGCACTCATCCTAACACTTATGCAAAATTGATGACTTAGATGTGCAACACATGATGAAACATTTTTCTTCAAATCAATGAAGAATAACACTCTAAGTGTGAAGAAATTAATGAAGAATTTGATTCTCAGAACCCTACGACAATTGTACGCGGTGTCTGAAATCATCATTCTTATACGGTGGGTCATGCCACCACAAAAGTTGAAAATCTTCTATTTGAGTTTTTCCTCAGTTTTGTGAAATCCCTTAGTTGTTCAAATTCTTCAACCTTGCAAAATCTTCACTTGTTCCGTCGTTTTTATTCATTGGCTATATATATATATATATATATATATATATATATATATATATATATATATATATATATATATATATGAGTTTTTGTCCTCTACAGCATTCACTTATGGCTATTTCTTCAAGATTGGTTTTTCTGCTAAGTGAATGTGATCGGACCCTTCCCCCTCTATGCTATACTCAACCCAATCTATTCACAAATTCTTCATGTGTGCTCTATTTGAAACTCGTTCAAAATCTTCACTGTGTCCTTCTGAAGAAATTGCGAACGGATCGTTAAAACTAATATTATCCAAAGTTTCAGTTTTGCCGCTCAAACAGTTCCGCATCCCACGATACATTATTCTACTCACCCACGATCTTACACGATCTCCACTACACTGTACGTGGGTGACACATGTCGTGCGAAGGAGAAGGGTCAGGGGCACATTCGTCCCAAAATCTTCGGGCGAACAGTTTTTCACCGTGGCTATAAATACCCCCGTCCCCTTCCTCACTTCCTTTAATCCACTCGAACTCTCTCTCCCGCTCAAGCTTCCCAAACCCTAGCGCCGCCGCTACTCCATCGTCGCCGGTGAGGAAGAGCTTCACTGCCTCGACCTCGTCGCTGTCGTACTCGCGCCGACCGCGGAAATCTTCACACCGCCGCCGCCGTAGATGTCTTCCTCCACCAAGTTAGGTCGTGGAAGATCTACACCGACGAACTTCACTTCTCCATCTCTGTGTTCATCGTGTTCTTCATTCAGGGTAATTAAAAGTTACTTTTACTGCCCTCTTTGATTCGAAAGTTTTATACAGAATCTTCAAAGGTGTTTTATTCTTCAAATCCTCACACACAAAACACCTCACAAGTCATCTATTCTTGATTCGTTTCTCTAAGCATCATTTTTTTCCTCAATTGTGTGGATCTTCGGTCTATACAACTCTGGAACCTAAGACAAAACGCTTAGTTAAATTCTTCAAGACTCATCTGGTCAAATTCCTCAAACTTGTTCTTTTTGAAAACCCCTCTGAGAACGCATATCACCTCTCCAAATTCCTTGCAACTATACTCTGTTCACAGGTACACATGTCCGCTGCTGAATCACTAGGTTCTCATCAACTTAACTCATTTGCAGCGTTCCTCGAAGAAAAGTTGCATACTTCTTCAGAGAATTCGATTGTTCAAATTCCTCAACTGAAGAAAATGTCTGACGGTAAAAGGCCACAGAAAGGTGGAAAGAAGCCTGAGGTCATGACTGCTTTTGAAATCCCTGAGGACGTTTACAAAGAATACTGCACACCTGATGAGGCCAAGTTTGGCAAAGAAGATAAAAATCAGCGCAAGGTGCGCATACAGAGGATTGAAAGGATATGGGCACGAGAATGGAGGGAGTACATGTATGTAACTCCAAAGTATATGAAGAAATTCGCGCTTAATCCTCCATGCCCAAGAGCCCCATTGGCACCTGGCCAAGTGGCAGATCCCACTAGCATCAAACGTGGTGAGGACTTTCCTGAAGAATGGGCCAAGCGCCAAGCCAAGTTGGCCAAGCAAGCAAAAGAAGCAGTGAGGAAATTCAATGAAGACTCTGCTACTGCTGCTGCTGCCACTGAGGCCTCTGTCAAGCCAAAGAGATCTATGGCAAAGAAGCATGCACGCAAGCCAAGTGCTTCACCAACAGTGCCATCATGGCCAAGTTCCTCAGTTGTGCCCTCACGGCCAGAATCTACAAAGTCCTCAAAACCTATTCCTCATGCTGCTGCTGCTCCTCCGAAATCCTCAGCTCCTCCAAAGTCCTCAGCTGTTCCGACAAAGTCCTCAGCACCTGCGCATCTGGCCTCGTGCCAAAGGACTACAGGCATCTCCATTGCCTCTGGTGTCTCTGCAAGTTCCTCAGCTGCACCAAGTTCCTCAGCTGGACCCTCTCTGCTGAAGAAAAAGGCTACTGCTGGACGAGGTCCTCGCCCTAGTCCGAAGAAAAAACAGGTGTTCCAAGTGCCCTCTGACGATGATGAGACTGATGAAGAAGAACTTGCCGAAATCATCAGAGATAGGCAAGCAAAAGCCGCTAGTGCCAAAGGAAGCAATGTGCTAATGCTTTTTGATCCAAGGTTGATCCTGGAATTCATTGATCTATGGCACAAAGATCCAAATACGCCTGTGCCGGAGATGAACCTCACTCCTGGTCAAAGTCACGTCTTGACTGCTTTCATTCAAGAAGAAAAATGGAAGTATGAGAGGGCTAGACAGATCAAGAAATCGCAGTACAGAAAAGAGAAACTGCTGAAGAAAAATATTGTCAAGATGACACCTGAAGAACTCGTCAAGATGCAGGATGACATCAAAACCCTCGGCGATGAATTTGATGCTTACTATGCTGATTGGAAAGGAGCCAAAGTCAGGTTTGTGAAACTGACTAAGAAGTTCACCAAGGTTGTAGCTCCATCACAACCAGAAGTTCCTCAAGCTGAAGCTTCTGCTCAGCCCACTGAAGAACATGCCAGCACCGCTGATGACTTTCAGGCTGTTGAAGAAAATGCTAGCTCCAGGGCTGATGACTCCATTCCAGCCGCTGAAGAAATTGCCAGGGCATCCACTAGTGGTGCGCCTGAAGAAACTGAAGAAGTCAGGGCAACTGCATCAGTTGCGCCTGAAGAAATTCAAACAAATTCCTCAGCTCCTCCCGCGCCTACACCAACTCCTATCCTTCCATCTGCATCAGATGTGAAGAAGACCAAGGCTGCAGAGCGAGTTGAAGTGAAGAAACGGAAAGCATCAGGTGCTTCAAATTCTTCAGCTCCAAAGAAGATGAAGCCTATGACTAGCTCGTTTGACAATCCGATTGATATTGTTCCAATTACTACCATGCCATCAAAGGACCTTGTTCCTTTTGGTGAAGACTATGAGATCCCTAGTGGATCTGATGAAGAAACTCAATTTGCTGCTTCGTCAGAGCAGATTGATGAAGAAATTGAAGTGGAGGCGATCCCTTCTACACCTGTTGTATCCTCACCAATGCCTCAGTTCACTGCTGAAGAGGCTGGTGTTGAAGAATTGGAATATGAAGACGTGGATATTGGAAGTACAACGCCAGTAATGAATGATGACTTTTGGGAAAGTCAGCACCCGAATTCTCCACTCTTCACCCCGCTACAACAAATTCCTCAGTCCCCTGCACCAACAGTTCAAGTGGGTTCTGAAGAAACTCATCCCACTGCATCTGTGCATGAAGATATTCTAGCCACTAGTGCTCAAGAAACTGCTGTCGCTGATCATAAGACTGCAACTGAAGAGGAACCAGAAATTCCTCAGCCTGATGAACCTGAGATTGCTATTCCTGAGGTCGTGATGCAACTCACTAACACTCCTCTTCCAAAGCCAAAGGATCCGTTCTCAAGGAAGCAGAAGTTCAAGGCTGAAGACTTCTTTGGCGAGCATGTATTCTTCACTGATTACAACCCATATGACTCTGCTCGCATAAGGAAGAGGCGTTTCTGGACTGCTAGTCAAGCAAACTTCTATTCCTCAATGTTGTTCAACAAAGACAAAGTCTTCGATCATGCACATATTCCTCATGTGGACATGGAGTCACTGCTGTGCTTCGAGCCAGTCCTTAGTGTTCTTCACGATGCTGGGCTGCTCAACTTCTGTACTGACATCTGCGATTGGAATGAAGAACTCATTCTTCAGTTCTATGCAACACTGCACATCACAAGAGATTCTGAAGATGTGAACTCTTGGGTGTTGGACTGGATGACGGAAAATACTCACTACAAGGCACCAGCAAATGAATTGCTTCGTGCCCTACCACTCAATCCTCTCCTTGAAGGTGCATGTTGTGTCTATAGTGACCCTGAGCTTACTGATCACTACATGCAAGTGTTGATGAAGCCTTTGAAGCCAGGACAGGCCCTCGAACCAAATTCCTCGTTAAGGAATTACTGTATGTGCCTCGGACTGTCTATCGCATTCTGTCGAAGACAATGAGTCCTATCAAAGGCCACGACTCAAATGATGAAGAAGTCGTTGGCATCATGAAGAATCTGCTTTTCAACATCATTCATGGCGTTCCCGTCAACTTTCATGATTTCTTCATGAGGACTCTGGCAAATATTGCCATGTCCCCATTTGAGCTGAAGCCTTATGCACCGTGGATTATGAGATTCATCAGGACAAGGTCTTCACTCAACTACAAAGCTGACACTCTGAACCACTGCAGCTACTTGCCTCCAATTGAAGTCCTCAAACGGACATTTTCCTCAACTGATGACAAAGGCAAGGCAGCTGCTGTGATAGATGAAGGCATTCGTCCATTGGATGGTCAATTTCGCAAGGCTGCATCATATTCCACCAATGATGACTCTGCCACACATGACTCTGCCGCCAACAACTCTGCCAGGCAAAATCCTCAAGCCACAGCACCCAGGGTGATGACTGATCGTGAGTTACTCCTCAGTCTTCATCAGAAGGTTGATCGCAATCATAAATGGGTCAAGCATCAGTTTGCTTCAATTATTCACAACATGACCTCAACACACAATGCAGTGAAGAAAAACCAATACTACCTCCATGAAACCTTCAACCGTACCTGGGCTGTTCTGTCTCATGTCTACAGCGCTAAAGATCTGAAGAAAATGGGTCTCAAGGAAGAATTTGACTAGTCTGCACCTCCTCCAAAGAAATACAAGAAGGTCAAGGTTCCTTCCTTGGTGGCCAGATCCTATTCTTCATCGCGTGACACTGATGAACATGAAGAATTGGACGACACTGCGGCAGGCGCTACTACAACAACCGACCCCGACAACGCTGGCGCTCCTTCATCAACCTGATTTTCTTCAGGCGCGTTAGTCCTCAGTTTCGATCCTTTTGGTCATTCGATGACAAAGGGGGAGAAAATTGAGTTAGTCTTCAAGCGGTTCTATTATATGGGCGTTTTTTTGCTAAGTTACAACTCTCGTTCTTCTGAAACTTTTATTGGATCGAGTTGTAAACTTAAACCCGATGGTGGTCTGATACTTCTGCTACGTTATTCTGCATGCTTATTCCTCATTAATATTATTGCACGCATGTTGAATTACATCAGTCACCATATTTCATCATGCATTTCAAATTCTTCATATTATATGTCAAATGCGTGTATGAATTACAAGATATATGGGGGAGATCTCCATGATTCTACTCTTCAAGTGTGCATTGCTTCAAAAGCAAATTCCTCACTATGCACATCTTCAGGGGGAGTTCTTCTGTATCTTGTAATCAAATTCCTCAATATCAGTATTTACACTTCATATGTTTATCCCCTGAAAGTGCGTTATATCGACTAGAGGGGGGTGAATAGGCGATTTTTATGAAATTCTTCACTGAGGAATTTGCTAGTGAGGAAATTCCTTAGCGAAGAACTACTAGCAGCGGAATAAGTACTCAGATGAAAACATAACAGAATCCTAGCATACTCATCATGATGAAATGAAGACAAACACTGAGTACAGAAAGCGTAAACACAGGATAACACAAGATGAAGACAAACAGACTGAAGAAATTGAACTGAGGAAATTGAGAAAGTCTTCAGTCAAAGTCTTCAAACACAGATATGAACAAACACACAACACAGTAATGAGGAAATGAAAGTGTTGAGGAAATAGAACCAGTAAGCTTGGTGAAGACAATGATTTGGTAGACCAGTTCCAACTGCTGTCTCAGTTGTACATCTGGTTGGAGCGGCTGAGTATTTAAACTCGAGGACACCTAGTCCCGGACACACAGTCCTCACCGTATTCTCCTTGAGCTAAGGACACACAGTCCTCGCCCAATCACTCGTGGTAAGTCTTCAGGTGACTTCCAAACCTTCACAGACTTGGTCACTCGGCGATCCACAATTCCTCTTGGATGCTCTAGACCTTGACGCCTAACCGTCTGGAAGAAGCACAATCTTCAAAGGTAACAAGCGTCGGATCCACGCAGGATCAATCTCTTCAGTGATGCTCAATCACTTTGGGTTTGTAGGTGTTTTGGGTTTGGGTTTGGATTTTCCTCACTTGATGATTTTCGCTCAAAGTCCTCGGAGGATGAGTTGCTCTCAAATGACAAGTGTCAAGTTCACGCGGAGCAGCCAACCAGCTAGTGGTTGTAGGGGGCGGTTATTTATAGCCTAGGGAGCAGCCCGACATGATAAGACATAAATGCCCTTCAATGATATGACCGTTAGGTGGACAAGATATTTTAGGACAGCTGGCGCGCAGCACAGCAACGGTCGGAAATTTGAGGTACAAATTCCTCAGGGCTATCATGTTCCTCACTGTGTAGGTAATTCGCACTGGCGAATTCCTAACTCCTCAGTCAGAGCAAAGTCCTCAGTGACCAGAAGAACTGCGTCTCTGTCACTGAAGAATTTGACTGAACTGTATGAGATTTCCAATGGCTTCACTCGAAGGGATTGGTAGGTGTAGGATTTGAGTTGAGCATCACATGGAAATTTTCTCCTTAGTATTTCCTCGACCCCCTTTAACAATACGGTGTTTCCTATGACTCAAGAAAGAGAAAATGAAACTACGAAAACAAAAGTCTTCACGCTTCATGTTCCTCGAATGAATACCAAGTCTTCAAGGTCACACCAATTTCTTCACTTTCAAAGTCTTCAGAAAGTCTTCAAAATATCAAAGTCTTCAGTCGAAGAACTTCATTTTTAGGGGTCGACTTTCTCTGTAAATATCAAACTCCTCATAGACTTATAGACCTGTGTACACTCATAAACGCATTAGATACTTAACCTATAAGTCTTCAATACACCAAAATCACTAAGGGGCACTAGATGCACTTACAATCTCCCCCTTTTTGGTGATTGATGACAACATAGGTTAAGTTTTCAACGGGGATAAATATATGAAGTGTAAAAACTGATATTGAGGAATTTTATTGCAAGATATAGAAGAACTCCCCCTGAAGATGTGCATAGTGAGGAATTTGCTTTTGAAGCAATGCACACTTGAAGAGTTGAATCATGGAGATCTCCCCCTATATCTTGTAATTCATACACGCATTTGATATGTAATATGAAGAATTTGAAATGCATGATGAAATATGGTGCCTGATGAAATTCAGCATGCGTGCAATAATATTAACGGGGAATAAGCATGCAGAATAGCGCATCAAAGTATCAAAGCATAGTGCAACAAAAGTATCAGCGCACCATCGGACTTAAGATTACAACTCGATCCAATAAAAGTTTCGGAATAATGAGAGTTGTAACTTAAAAAAACGAATATGCCCTTATTATAGACCCGCTTGAAGACTAACTCGGATTTCTCCCCCTTTGTCATCGAATGACCAAAAGGATCGAAACTGAGGACTAACGCCCCTGAAGATTTTCAAGTTGATGAAGGAGCGCCAGCGTTGTTGGGGTCGGTCGTTGAAGTAGGGCCTGCTGCAGTGTCGTCCAAGTCTTCATTTTCATCAGTGTCGCGTGATGAAGAATGTGAACTGGCCACCAAGGAAGGAACTGGGACCTTCTTGTATTTCTTCGGAGGAGGTGCAAACGAGTCAAAATCTTCTTTGAGACCCATTTTCTCCAAATCATCAGCACTGTAGACTTGAGATAAAACAGCCCAGGTGTGGTTGAGGGTTACATGAAGGTAGTAGTGGTTTTTCTTCACTACATTGTGTGTGAAGTCATGTTGTGAAGAATTGAACCAAACTGACGCTTGACCCATTTGTGATTGCGATCAACCTTTTGATAAAGACTGAGGAGTAACTCACGGTCGGTCATCACCCTGGGTGCTGTGGCTTGAGGATTTGGCTTGGCAGTGTTAGCAGCAGAGTCATGTGTGGCAGAGTCATCATTGGTGGAGTAAGATGCAGCTTTGCGAAATTGACCATCCAATGGACGAATGCCTTCATCTATCACAGCAGTGGCCTTGCCCTTTTCTTCAGCTGAGGAAAATGTCCGTTTGAGGACTTCAATGGGAGGCAAGTAGCTGCAGTGGTTGAGCGTTTCAGCTTTGTAGTTGAGTGAAGACCTTGTCCTGATGAATTTCATTATCCAAGGTGCATAAGGCTTCAGCTCAAATGGTGACATAGCAATGTTGGCCAGAGTCCTCATGAAGAAATCATGGAAGTTGACGGGAACGCCATGAATGATGTTGAAAAGCAGATTCTTCATGATGCCAACGACTTCTTCATCAGTCGAGTCGTGGCCTTTGATGGGACTCATTGTCTTCGTCAGAATGCGATAGACAGTTCTTGGCACATACAGCAATTCCTTGACGAGGAATTTGGTTCGAGGAGCTTGCCCTGGCTTCAAAGGCTTCATCAGCACTTGCTTATAGTGATTTGAAAGCTCAGGTTCGTTGTACACACAGCAAGCATCTTCAGTGGGTGGACTCAGAGGAAGGACCTGAAGCAATTCAGATGCTGGGGCCTTGTAATGTGTGTTCTCAGTCATCCAGTCCAAAACCCATGAATTGATATCTTCAGAGTTCCCGGTGATGTGCAACGTTGCATAAAATTGAAGAATAAGTTCTTCATTCCAATCGCATATATCTGTGCAGAAATTGAGCAGCCCAGCGTCGTGAAGAACACTGAGCACTGGCGTGAAGCACGGCAAAGACTCCATATCCACGTGAGGAATATGAGCATGGTCGAAGACTTTGTCTTTGTTGTAAAGCACTGAGGAATAGAAATTTGCTTGGCCGGCAGTCCAGAAACGCCTCTTCCTTATGCGATCAGAGTCATATGGGTTGTATTCAGTGAAGAACACGTGCTCGCCATAGAAGTCTTCAGCCTTGAATTTCTGTTTGCGTGAGAATGGATCCTTTGGCCTTGGCAGAGGAGTGTCAGTGAGTTGCATCACTACCTCAGGAATCACAATCTCAGGTTCTTCAGGCTGAGGAATTTCAGGATGTTCCTCAGGTGCAGTCACCTTGTCAGTTTCAGCAGCAGTTTCTTCAGCACTAGTGGCTGGAATTTCTTCATTCACAGATGCAGTGGGATGAGTTTCTTCAGAGACTATTTGAACAGTTGGTGCAGGGGAGTGAGGAATTTGCTGCAGTGGAGTGAAGAGTGGGGAATTGGGGTGCTGACTTTCCCAAAAGTCATCATTCATCAACGGAGTTGTGCTGCCAATATCCACATCTTCATCAATTTCTTCAACACCAGCCTCTTCAGCATCAAACTGAGGCATTGGTGATGAGACCATTGGGTTTAAAGGGATTGCATCCGCTTCAATTTCTTCATCAATCTGCTCTGACGAAGCAGCAGATTGAGTTTCTTCATCTGATCCACTTGGGATCTCATAATCTTCACCAAAAGGAACAAGGTCATTTGATGGTACGGAGGAGATAGGAACGGCACTAATGGGATTAGCAAACGAGCTGGTCATGGGCTTCATCTTCTTTGGAGCTGAAGATTCTGAAGCATTTGATGCCTTCCTTTTCTCCACAGCAGCTCGTTCTGCAGCCTTTGTCTTCTTCACATCCAATGCGGATGGAAGGATCGGAGTTGGTGTAGGCGCAGGTGGAGCTGAGGAATCTGGTTGATTTTCCTTAGGCGCAACTGATGCAGTTGCCCTGGTGTAACGCCCCGAGACCGATGTGCCAGTTGTCCTCCCGTTATTCGCTGTTGTTGCTTTGTCATTTGCTTGCGTGTCGCATCTTGCCATGTCATCATCCGCATTGCATCATCATGTTTTCAAAACTTGCATCCGTCCCGGTCTCTTTGTTCTCTCCGTTGTCCGTTCTCAGCCCAGACACACTTGCACGCACCCGCGGCATGTCCGAAATATTATTTTATAAGTGACCGGAAGATGTTCTCGGAATGGGACGAGATTTGACGTGTGGTCTTATTATAGTGTAGATAGACCGCATGTAAAGTTTTATCGCATTCGGAGTTCGTCTGATAGCCCAACCGTTAAACTATAGCGGCAGTATAGCCGGTCTAACGCCGGACATTTTCGGTCTCCGGAAACCGTGCCGGGCTGCATCTCTCCCCTCTTCTCTCAGACCAACCCGCTCTTCACAATTCGCCAGGCCCAACCTAACCCCTCTCGTTAGCCCGCGGCCCTCCTCGCGCGCGTCCGAAAACTGTCCCGAACCCGACCCGGTTAGTCGTCACCGTTGGATCCGGATCATCCCCTAACGTCTACAAAACATCACCGTTTTCTTATTTGGGCTCCCTAACTATTTTTCCGGGACCGTCCGATTACGATCGAGTGGACCTAATTGTTGGGGAACGTTGCAGAAAATTAAAATTTTTCCTACGGTTTCACCAAGATCCATCTATGAGTTCATCTAGCAACGAGTATTCAGATTATATAGCATCTACATACCACTTTGTAGATCGCAACGGAAGCGTTCGAGTGAACGTGGATGAGGTAGTCGTACTTGCCGTGATCCAATTCACCGATGATCTAGTGCCGAACGGACGGCACCTCCGCGTTCAACACACGTACGGAAAGCGTGACGTCTCCTCCTTCTTGATCTAGCAAGGCAAAGGAGAGGTTGGGGAAGAAGGTTCCAGCAGCAGCACGACGGTGTGGTGATGGTGGAACTACAGTACTCCGGCAGGGCTTCGCCGTGCTCAATGGAGGAGGAGGAGGTGTTGGAGAGGGAGAGGGAGGCGCCAGGGCAATGGGTAGTCAGCCCCCTCTCCCCTCCCCCTTTTATATAACCCCCTGGGGGGGCGCCGGCCCTAGGAGATGAGATCTCCTAGGGGGGGCGGCGGCCAGGGAAGGGGGCTTGCCCCCCAAGCAAGGGGGGCGCCCCCTTTAGGGTTTTCCCTCCCCCCCAAACCCTAGGCGCATGGGCCCATGGGGGGGAGGCACACCAGCCCACTATGGGCTGGTTCCCTCCCTCATACAGCCCACGGGGCCCTCCGGGATAGGTGGCCCCACCCGGTGGACCCCCCGGGACCCTCCGGTGGTCCCGGTAAAATACCGATAACCCCGAAACTTGTCCCAATGTCCGTATGATGACTTTCCATATATAAATCTTTACCTCCGGACCATTCCGAAACTCCTCGTGACGTCCGGGATCTCATCCGGGACTCCGAACAACATTCGGGTTACTGCACATACATATCCCTACAACCCTAGCGTCACCGAACCTTAAGTGTGTAGACCCTACGGGTTCGGGAGACATGCAGACATGACCGAGATGGCTCTCGGGCAATAACCAACAGCGGGATCTGGATACCCATGTTGGCTCCCACATGCTCCACGATGATCTCATCGGATGAACCACGATGTCGAGGATTCAATTAATCCCGTATACGATTCCCTTTGTCAATCGGTATTTTACTTGCCCGAGATTCGATCGTCGGTATCCCAGTACCTCGTTCAATCTCGTTACCGGCAAGTCACTTTTCTCGTACCGTAATGCATGATCCCGTGATCAAACACTTTGATCACCTTGAGCTCATTATGATGATGCATTACCGAGAGGGCCCGGTGATACCTCTCCGTCAAGCGGAGTGACAAATCCCAGTCTCGATCCATGTCAACCCAACAGACACTATCAGAGATACCCGTAGTATACCTTTATAGTCACCCAGTTACGTTGTGACGTTTGGCACACCCAAAGCACTCCTACGGTATCCGGGAGTTACATGATCTCATGGTCTAAGGAAAGGATACTTGACATTGGAAAACTCTAGCAAACGAACTATGCGATCTTATGCTATGTTTAGGATTGGGTCTTGTCCATCACATCATTCTCCTAATGATGTGATCTCGTTATCGATGACATCCAATGTCCATAGTCGGGAAACCATGACTATCTGTCGATCAACGAGCTAGTCAACTAGAGGCTCACTAGGGACATATTGTTGTCTGTTATTCACACATGTATTACGATTTCCGGATAACACAATTATAGCACGAATAAAGACAATTATCATGAATAAGGAAATATAATAATAATGCTTTTATTATTGCCTCTAGGGCATATTTCCAACAGTCTCCCACTTGCACTAGAGTCAATAATCTAGTTACATTGTGATGAATCGAACACCCATAGAGTTCTGGTGCTGATCATGTTTTGCCTTAGGGAGAGGTTTAGTCAACGGATCTGCGACATTCAGATCCGTGTGCACTTTACAAATTTCTATGTCTCCATCTTGAACATTTTCACGAATGGAGTTGAAGCGACGCTTGATGTGCCTAGTCTTCTTGTGAAACCTGGGCTCCTTTGCAAGTGCAATAGCTCCAGTGTTGTCACAGAAGAGTTTGATTGGCCCCGACGCATTGGGTATGACTCCGAGGTCGGTGATGAACTCCTTCACCCAAATTGCTTCATGTGCCGCCTCCGAGGCTGCCATGTACTCCGCTTCACATGTAGATCCTGCCACGACGCTTTGCTTGCAACTGCACCAGCTTACTGGCCCACCATTCAAAATATACACGTATCCGGTTTGTGACTTAGATTCATCCAGATCTGTGTAGAAGCTAGCGTCGACGTAACCTTTTACGACGAGCTCTTCGTCACCTCCATAAACGAGAAACATTTCCTTGGTCCTTTTCAGGTACTTCAGGATATTCTTGACCGCTGTCCAGTGTTCCTTGCCGGGATTACTTTGGTACCTACCTATCAAACTTACGGCAAGGTTTACATCAGGTCTGGTACACAGCATGGCATACATAATAGAACCTATGTCTGAGGCATAGGGGATGACGCTCATCTCTTCTATATCTTCTGTCGTGGTCGGACATTGAGCTGAGCTCAATTTCACACCTTGTAACACAGGTAAGAACCCTTTCTTAGATTGATCCATATTGAACTTCTTCAATATTTTATCAAGGTATGTGCTTTGTGAAAGACCTATGAGGCGTCTCGATCTATCTCTATAGATCTTGATGCCTAATATATAAGCAGCTTCTCCAAGGTCCTTCATTGAAAAACTTTTATTCAAGTAGGCCTTAATGCTGTCCAAGAGTTCTATATCATTTCCCATCAAAAGTATGTCATCTACATATAATATGAGAAATGCTACAGAGCTCCCACTCACTTTCTTGTAAACACAGGCTTCTCCATAAGTCTGTGTAAACCCAAACGCTTTGATCATCTCATCAAAGCGAATGTTCCAACTCCGAGATGCTTGCACCAGCCCATAAATCGAGCGTTGGAGCTTGCACACCTTGTCAGCATTCTTAGGATCGACAAAACCTTCCGGCTGCATCATATACAATTCTTCCTTAAGGAAACCATTAAGGAATGCCGTTTTGACGTCCATTTGCCATATCTCATAATCATAGTATGCGGCAATTGCTAACATGATTCGGACGGACTTCAGCTTCGCTACCGGTGAGAAAGTCTCATCGTAGTCAACCCCTTGAACTTGTCGATAACCCTTAGCGACAAGCCGAGCTTTATAGATGGTCACATTACCATCCGCGTCTGTCTTCTTCTTAAAGATCCATTTATTTTCAATGGCTCGCCGCTCAACGGGCAAGTCAGTCAAAGTCCATACTTCGTTTTCATACATGGATCCTATCTCGGATTTCATGGCTTCCAGCCATTTGTCGGAATCCGGGCCCGCCATTGCTTCCTCATAGTTCGAAGGTTCACCGTTGTCCAACAACATGATTTCCAAGACAGGGTTGCCGTACCACTCTGGTGTGGAACGTGTCCTTGTGGACCTTCGAATTTCAGTAGGAGCTTGATTAGAAGTATCTTGATCATTATCATTAATTTCCTCTCTAGTCGGTGCAGGCACCTCAGGAATGATTTCTTGAGTTATCGCCATTTTCCGGTTCAAGAGGTAACACTTCATCAAGTTCTACTTTCCTCCCACTTACTTCTTTCGAGAGAAACTCTTTCTCTAGAAAGGATCCATTCTTGGCAACAAAGATCTTGCCTACGGATCTGAGGTAGAAGGTATACCCAACAGTTTAGGGTATCCTATGAAGACGCAATTTTCCGACTTGGGTTCGAGCTTTTCAGGTTGAAGTTTCTTAACATAAGCATCGCATCCCCAAACTTTTAGAAACGACAGCTTAGGTTTCTTCCCAAACCATAATTCATACGGTGTCGTCTCAACGGATTTCGAAGGAGCCCTATTTAAAGTGAATGCGGCAGTCTCTAAAGCATAGCCCCAAAAAGATAGCGGTAAGTCGGTAAGAGACATCATAGATCGCACCATATCTAATAGAGTGCGATTACGACGTTCGGACACACCATTACGCTGAGCTGTTCCAGGCGGCGTGAGTTGTGAAACTATTCCACATTTTCTTAAGTGTGTGCCAAATTCGTGACTCAAGTATTCTCCTCCACGATCTGATCGTAGAAACTTGATCTTTTTCTCACGTTGATTTTCAACCTCACTCTGAAATTCTTTGAACTTTTCAAAGGTCTCAGACTTGTGTTTCATTAAGTAGACATACCCATATCTACTCAAGTCATCAGTGAGGGTGAGAACATAACGATAGCCACCGCGAGCCTCAACACTCATTGGACCGCACACATCGGTATGTATGATTTCCAATAAGTTGGTTGCTCGTTCCATTGTTCCTGAGAACGGAGTCTTGGTCATTTTACCCATGAGGCATGGTTCGCACGTGTCAAATGATTCATAATCAAGAGACTCTAAAAGTCCATCTGCATGGAGCTTCTTCATGCGTTTGACACCTATGTGACCAAGGCGGCAGTGCCACAAATATGTGGGGCTATTGTTATCAACTTTAACTCTTTTGGTATTCACACAATGAATATGTGTATCATCACGTACGAGATTCATTAAGAATAAACCATTAACCATCGGAGCATGACCATAAAACATATCTCTCATATAAATAGAACAACCATTATTCTCAGATTTAAATGAGTAGCCATCTCGAATTAAACGAGATCCAGACACAATGTTCATGCTCAAACTTGGCACTAAATAACAATTATTGAGGTTTAAAACTAATCCCGTAGGTAAATGTAGAGGCGGCGTGCCGACGGCGATCACATCGACCTTGGAACCATTCCCGACGCGCATCGTCACCTCGTCCTTCGCTAGTCTCCGTTTATTCCGCAGCTCCTGCTTTGAGTTACAAATGTGAGCAACTGCACCGGTATCAAATACCCAAGAGCTACTATGAGTACTGGTAAGGTACACATCAATTACATGTATATCACATATACCTTTGGTTTTTCCGACCTTCTTGTCCGCTAAGTATTTGGGGCAGTTCCGCTTCCAGTGACCACTTCCCTTGCAATAAAAGCACTCAGTTTCGGGCTTGGGTCCATTCTTTGGCTTCTTCCCGGCAACTTGCTTACCGGGCGCGGCAACTTCCTTGCCATCCTTCTTGAAGTTCTTTTTACCCTTGCCCTTCTTGAACTTAGTGGTTTTATTCACCATCAACACTTGATGCTCCTTCTTGATTTCTACCTCTGCTGATTTCAGCATAGCATATACCTCAGGAATGGTCTTTACCATCCCCTGCATATTGTAGTTCATCACAAAGCTCTTGTAGCTAGGTGGAAGCGACTGGAGGATTCTGTCAATGACCACTTCTTCCGGGAGATTAACTTCCAGTTGAGTCAAGCGGTTGTGCAACCCAGACATTTTGAGACGGACTAGTCAACATCGGTGAACATCTTCATGTTGATCGTATCTTCTATACGACTCATGCTCGACCTTTCGGTCTTCTGTGTTCCGAGGCCATGTCTGTACATGCTAGGCTCGTCAAGTCAACCTAAGTGTTTTGCGTGTGTAAATCTGTCTTACACCCGTTGTATGTGAACGTTAGAATCTATCACACCCGATCATCACGTGGTGCTTCGAAACAACGAACTGTCGCAACGGTGCACAGTTAGGGTGAACACTTTCTTGAAATTATTATGAGGGATCATCTTATTTACTACCGTCGTTCTAAGTAAACAAGATGCAAAACATGATAAACATCACATGCAATCAAATAATAAACGTGACATGATATGGCCAATATCACATAGCTCCTTCAATCTCCATCTTGGGGCTCCATGATCATCTTGTCACCGGCTTGACACCATGATCTTCATCATCATGATCTTCATCATCGTGTCTCCATGAAGTTGCTCGCCAACTATTACTTCTACTACTAGGGCTAACGCGTTTAGCAATAAAGTAAAGTAATTTACATGGCGATTCTCAATGACACGCAGGTCATACAAAAATAAAGACAACTCCTATGGCTCCTGCCGGTTGTCATACTCATCGACATGCAAGTCGTGATTCCTATTACAATAGCATGAACATCTCATACATCACATATAGATCATTCATCATTCATCACAACTTTGGCCATATCATATCACAAAGCACTTGCTGCAAAAACAAGTTAGACGTCCTCTAATTGTTGTTGCAAGTTTTACGTGGCTGAATTAGGGTTCTAGCAAGAACGTTTTCTTACCTACGTTCAAACCACAACGTGATTTGTCAACTTCTATTTACCCTTCATAAGGACACTTTTCATCGAATCTACTCCAACTAAAGTAGGAGAGACAGACACCCGCCAGCCACCTTATGCAACTAGTGCATGTTAGTCGGTGGAACCGGTCTCACGTAAGCGTACGTGTAAGGTTGGTCCAGGCCGCTTCATCCCACAATACCGCTGAAGCAAGATAAGACTAGTAGCGGCAAGAAAAGTTGACAACATCTACGCCCACAACAAATTGTGTTCTACTCACGCAAGAAGAACTACGCATAGACCTAGCTCATGATGCCACTGTTGGGGAACGTTGCAGAAAATTAAAATTTTTCCTACAGTTTCACCAAGATCCATCTATGAGTTCATCTAGCAACGAGTATTCAGATTAGATAGCATCTACATACCACTTTGTAGATCGCAGCGGAAGCGTTCGAGTGAACGTGGATGAGGTAGTCGTACTTGCCGTGATCCAATTCACCGATGATCTAGTGCTGAACGGACGGCACCTCCGCGTTCAACACACGTACGGAAAGCGTGACGTCTCCTCCTTCTTGATCCAGCAAGGCAAAGGAGAGGTTGGGGAAGAAGGTTCCAGCAGCAGCACGACGGCGTGGTGATGGTGGAACTGCAATACTCCGGCAGGGCTTCGCCGTGCTCAATGGAGGAGGAGGAGGTGTTGGAGAGGGAGAGGGAGGCGCTAGGGCAATGGGTAGTCAGCCCCCTCTCCCCTCCCCCTTTTATATAACCCCCCTGGGGGGGCGCCGGCCCTAGGATATGAGATCTCCTAGGGGGGGCGGCGGCCAGGGAAGGGGGCTTGCCCCCCAAGCAAGGGGGGCGCCCCCTTTAGGGTTTTCCCTCTCCCCCAAACCCTAGGCGCATGGGCCCATGGGGGGGAGGCGCACCAGCCCACTATGGGCTGGTTCCCTCCCTCATACAGCCCACGGGGCCCTCCGGGATAGGTGGACCCACCCGGTGGACCCCCCGGGACCCTCCGGTGGTCCCGGTACAATACCGATAACCCCGAAACTTGTCCTGATGTCCGTATGATGACTTTCCATATATAAATCTTTACCTCCGGACCATTCCGAAACTCCTCGTGACGTCCGGGATCTCATCCGGGACAACAAACAACATTCGGGTTACTGCACATACATATCCCTACAACCCTAGCGTCACCGAACCTTAAGTGTGTAGACCCTACGGGTTCGGGAGACATGCAGACATGACCGAGACGGCTCTCGGGCAATAACCAACAGCGGGATCTGGATACCCATGTTGGCTCCCACATGCTCCACGATGATCTCATCGGATGAACCACGATGTCGAGGATTCAATTAATCCCGTATACGATTCCCTTTGTCAATCGGTATTTTACTTGCCCGAGATTCGATCGTCGGTATCCCAGTACCTCGTTCAATCTCGTTACCGGCAAGTCACTTTTCTCGTACCGTAATGCATGATCCCGTGATCAAACACTTTGATCACCTTGAGCTCATTATGATGATGCATTACCGAGAGGGCCCGGTGATACCTCTCCGTCAAGCGGAGTGACAAATCCCAGTCTCGATCCATGTCAACCCAACAGACACTATCAGAGATACCCGTAGTATACCTTTATAGTCACCCAGTTACGTTGTGACGTTTGGCACACCCAAAGCACTCCTACGGTATCCGGGAGTTACATGATCTCATGGTCTAAGGAAAGGATACTTGACATTGGAAAACTCTAGCAAACGAACTATGCGATCTTATGCTATGTTTAGGATTGGGTCTTGTCCATCACATCATTCTCCTAATGATGTGATCTCGTTATCGATGACATCCAATGTCCATAGTCAGGAAACCATGACTATCTGTCGATCAACGAGCTAGTCAACTAGAGGCTCACTAGGGACATATTGTTGTCTGTTATTCACACATGTATTACGATTTCCGGATAACACAATTATAGCACGAATAAAGACAATTATCATGAATAAGGAAATATAATAATAATGCTTTTATTATTGCCTCTAGGGCATATTTCCAACACTAATAGCCCCTAACCAAATCTGATGCTATATATATATATACCTGACCAATCCCTAATTTCTAGGGATTCCTAGCCGCCGCCAGTCCTCTTCCATGTCTTCCTCGGGATCCAAGCCCGCACCTGATCCAAATCCTCTTCCCCTCCACTCACAGCCTCCGCCTACCAGCCCACCGATCCATCCAACCACCTCCTCCCTGTCCCCTGGACACGTCCGGCTGCCACAGCTGCCTTCATCCGCGTCCACTGCCGGCAAGACCACGGCCAGGTCGTGCCTCGTCTCTTTGTTCCGCTCCAATTCTCTCCTTCTTCTTCCCCTTCTCTCTCTCTCAGTCCTCTACCTCTCTCTGTACAGGAATGAGCAGGAGCTCACCCAAGCTCCATGGCACCGCCTCCGTCGTCCTGCTTCGTCCGGCGACCCTGAGCAGCAAGCAGGAGCCGAGCCGTCGCCGTCCCGCTCGACTCCACCGCCCTGGAGATCCATCAACGCCACCGGGAACCGCGCCCCTTCGCCGGGTCCGCCTCCCCTGTGCGTCCATCTCCTTCCCTCGTTCTTCCTCCTCCCTCTGTATTCAACTCTTAGGTCTCTCTCTCTGCCTTGGACAGCAGCTCCACGCCATGGCCCTGCAGTTCCTCCCCGCCTTGGAGCTCCCTTGCACCGCCGGATCCGAAACCCCTCGCCTGGACAGCGTCTCCCCAGCAGCTCGCGTTGCCGTCCTCCGTCGCTTGCTCTGCCCCAAGTCTTCGACACCTCCATGCCGAGAGCAGCATCGCCTCGTCCCGCTCACCGCATCGACCCCGCGGCCCTGGCCCCAACTCGCCGCCCGGATCCGCTTCCTCCGGCCGCCTCCATCGCCCACTTGACTGCTCGCCCGCGCATTGAATGCGCCCGCCTCGCGCGTGGATCGCCTGCTGGCCTCCAGATCAGGCCCAGCGTCCCGGCCTGCCTCCTCCTCTCCACGGTTCTGGGCTTGGCCCATGGTGAGCCACCCCAAGCCCAGCTCCCCAGCAGATTTCGGCCCGATCTGTTTTTTTACAGATCTGTGATTTTAGCTATTATCCAGAGATGCCAGTTTTACAGAAAAACCTCTAAGCATCATGCATATAATATCTCACAAACGGTGCATCATATGTAAAAACCTAATACATGAAAAATGCGTAAAATTGTGTCTAGTTTAATAACTTGCCACTTTCACCCATGTTTAAAAATGTTTAAATTGCTGTTTGTGTAGATTTACACAAATGCCATGTTAAAATGATTTATTCCATAACTATTTAACCGTAGCTCGGAATTTAATAATTTATATATGTAAATGGGGTAGAAAAATGCCTAGTTTAACATGTTGCACTTTATTTTCCTGTTTAACAACATTAAAATTGTGTTTAGGTCAGATCAGTACCAAATTCAAAGTATGCATATGAGGATTTTCCGGAATTGTTGTTCGTTGTTTCCGGCCTCATTTAAATTGCCTAGATAGGTAGTTTTGTTGTGCTTCACCTCTTGCCATGTTTAAAAGCATTTAATATTGTTGGGTACATAAACAAGAGAGAACTAAATAATTGTTGTGGTGTTTCATCAATATGCAACTCGTTGCATATTGAGCTCCACTTAATTTGTAGTATTGTTTGTGCACTTTGCCATGCCATGCTTCATTAAACCGGACATGCATCATCCTTGGTTGTGCATCATGCCATGTTTATGTTGGTTGTGCATCATGCCATGTTTATGTGATGGTTGTTTACTATGTTGCTTGCTTCTTTCCGGGTTGCTTCTCTCGTTAGCTTCGGTTTCGTTCCGGAGTTGTGAGGATCTGTTCGACTACGTCCATTTGTCTTCTTCATGGACTCGTTCTTCTTCCTAGCGGGATCTCAGGCAAGATGACCATACCCTCGAAATCACTTCTATCTTTGCTTGCTAGATGCTCGCTCTTTTGCTATGCCTATGCTGCGATACCTACCTCTTGCTATATCATGCCACCCATATTGCCATGTCAGCCCCTAACCATCCATGTCCTAGCAAACCGTTGATTGGCTATGTTACCGCTTTGCTCAGCCCCTCTTATAGCGTTGCTAGTTGCAGGTGAAGATGAAGTTTGTTCCTTGTTGGAACATGGACTTGTTGTTCCTTGTTGGGACATGTTTACTTGTTGGGATATCACAATACCTCTTATTTAATTAATGCATCTATATACTTGGTAAAGGGTGGAAGGCTCGGCCTTTTGCCTGGTGTTTTGTTCCACTCTTGCCACCCTAGTTTCCGTCATACCGGTGTTATGTTCCCGGATTTTGCGTTCCTTACACGGTTGGGTGATTTATGGGACCCCCTTGACAGTTCGCTTTGAATAAGACTCTTCCAGCAAGGCCCGACATTGGTTTTACCATTTGCCTACCACCTACTCCTTTTTCCCCCGGGTTTTCGCGAGCCCGAGGGTCATCTTTATTTTAGCCCCCCCCCCCCCGGACTAGTGCTTCTCTAAGTGCTGGCCCAAACTGAGCTGCCTGCGGGGCCCCCTCGTGGAAACTCGAGGCTTGGTTTTACTCGTAGCTAGTCTCATCCGGATGTGCCCTGAGACCGAGATATGTGCAGCTCCTATCAGGATTTGTCGGCACAATCGGGCGGCTTTGCTGGACTTGTTTTATTACTGTCGATATGTCTTGTAGTCCGGGATTCCGAGGCTGATCGGGTCTTCCCGGTAGAAGGAATATCCTTCGTTGACCGTGAGAGCTTATAATGGGCTAAGTTGGGACACCCCTGCAGGGTATTATCTTTCGAAAGCTGTGCCCGCGGTTATGAGGCAGATGGGAATTTGTTGATGTCCGGTTGTAGAAAACCCGAAGTTGACCTTAATTAAAACACAACAACCGCGTGTGTAACCCTGATGGTCTCTTCTCGGCGGGGTCCGGGAAGTGAACACGGTGTTGGAGTAATGTTTGGCGTAGGTTGTTTCAGGATCACTTCTTGATCACTTCTAGTCTCACGACCGTGCTTTGCCTTCTCTTCTTGCTCTCTTTTGCGTTGTAACCACCATATATGCTAGTCGCTTGCTGCAGCTCCACCTCACTATCCTTTCCTACCTATAAGCTTAAATAGTCTTGACGCGGGTGTGAGATTGCTGAGTCCCCGTGACTCACAGATTCTACCACAACAGTTGCAGGTACCAACGATGCCAGTGCAGATGACGCATCCGAGCTCACTTGGGAGTTCGACGAGGAACGTGGCCGTTATTATGTGTCTTTTCCAGATGATCAGTAGTGGAGCCCAGTTGGGGTGATCCGGGGATCTATGTAGCTTTTGGGGTAGTCTTCTTTCATTTTGGTACCATAGTCGGACCTTGAGTGTAATTTGTATGATGGATGTTTATTTATGTATTGTGTGAAGTGGCGACTGTAAGCCAACTATGTATCTCTTTCCCTTATTTATTACATGGGTTGTGTGAAGATTACCTCACTTGCGACATTGCTTTCAATGCGGTTATGCCTCTAAGTCATGCCTCGACACGTGGGAGATATAGCCGCATCGAGGGCGTTACAAGTTGGTATCAGAGCCTTCCCCGACCTTAGGAGCCCCCACTGATTGATCATTTTTAGTGGCCGAGTTGTGTCTAGAAAAATGTTTTGAGTCATTTAGGAATTATATATCAGAGAGTTTAGGAATTCTTTTTACTTCCCAGTCTCCTCATCGCTCTGGTAAGGCATCCTGACGTAGAGCTTTGACTCTTCTCTTCTCAAATTTCACCAAAAAAAATTAGGATCACGCGGGTATCTTAGAATCGTTCCGATGGTTTTATGATGACAACATTGTCTTGGTTGCCTCCCGTCAGCAGGGGTTTTAGAGGAGGTGTCCCGGGGAGTTGAGCTCCGAGGTGTTGTCGTCATAATTTTATCGTTGCGGTTTTGGAATACCTGAGTTTAGTACGCCGACATCGAAAATCTCTTTTGTACAGTTGTTGGTGAGATAACCCTGATAGCCCAGTACTGAGGCGAGTGCGGGAGTATCGCCATGACTTGTATAACGGATGCTTTTCGAAGGTTGAGGTAGATGATTTCCGAGAATTTCTTGGTTATGTGTTGAAGGATGGATACAGCTGGATCTAGGTATTGTTAGTTTGGGTGATATATTTTGTGTCCCCTGTATCCCCAACACCTGGTTGCTAACCAGAAAGTTTCGGGAGTTTATAAGTGGGAATTCTAGTATCACGTAGGAATTCTTTCCAACAGACACATGATACGATATGGGATCTATCATATGTTTGTTCCGGCTTATTCTGCAAGCCAATCCTTTGTTTTTGTTTTGTTTTGTGGTATTCGAGTTGCTTCGAAGGCAAGTGTGGATTCCTTACCTTTTCTAAACGGTGTTCTCATATTTCTATGGAAATACTAATCCTTCTTGTTCATCAAGGTTGTCTTTTCAATCATTTCCAACCGGTGTGCTTCTCTCAAAGTAAATCCGATCATTCCAGCATCCGCAAGATCAACTCTAAGTTTTCTTAACGGTGTTTGTTTTATCCGTTCCAAGTTGTCTTTGTTTTCCCGCCCTCCCACCCTTTTTCTTCAAGGACTCAGATTTCACAATCAAGTATCCTTTTTATTGATGGAAGTTTCTTCATTCTTTCCTTCAATGTTCTTATCCGGTGATTATCATGAAGATGGTTAGGATTTTCAAGTTCATCATTCGTCATTCTTTTCTTCTCCGGTGGTTCCAATTCAAGCTTTATGGATCATATCTTTTCCTCGTTTCTAATGTTTTCTCGTACCGGTGCACCTCTTAATCATTCACCTCTCGCTATTCATTTGTTCCGAAGTGATGAAGATAACTCATAAGATTTATGTCTCCATTCTTAACCCGTTCAAGTTATTTCAAGATTGTTATCTTATTCAAACCATTTAGTTCAACCGGTGCAATCTCTCTTTTCAAGCAATCATTCAACGGTGGTTCTTTTGAGTGGGCCCTAACCCACAGGTCTTTTTCCAGGATCTTACCTGACTCTTCTAATTTCCCCGGAGCTATTCTCAAATTCATTCAAAAGTTTCACGTAAGAATGTATTCCATCAGTCATATGTCTTTCTCCAAGATCTTTCAAATTCTTTTCATCGTTGGTTCAACCTTTCTAGTGTTCATCCCGGAGTATCTCAACAAATTCTTGGTGGTTCTCATCATCGTTCTCAGCATTTGAAGACCGAAGAAGAGTTTCTCTTTAATCTTGCTCCATTCTCTTCAAGATTCATGGTTCTATATTGATGGCATTCTCTCATAATTGTTTCGATTGTGAGAATTCTTTTCACCCATCCGGAGCATTTCAGGAGTCTTTTCAGTTTGATTCTTCGAAGGCCATCATTTAAGAAGATTTATTCGTTCTCAACATTCAACTCTCGTTCTCCAAATCTTACCGGTGCATCATTCAAGTTTTCTCTAATCAGTTCATGATCTCTTCGTTCTCATGTATCTAAATCCTAGCAAGCATCTTCGTTCATTTGTTATTTCTTCCTGCTGATTCGTTCTCTTTTCTTCATTCATTTTCAATTCTTACGGTGGTTTGTTCAAGATCCTTCTTCCTTTGTTATCATATAGATTCATTCATTCTTTCCAATCCTACCGGTGGTTCGTTGAAGACCTCCTCAAGTTTGTGCTATATCTCTCTTGATCCTTTCTATGAGAATAAGTGGTATGCCAAGTCCATTGCTTGTCATCAATTTAAATTGGTGAAGGATACGCATAACATAATTCTTATTCTTGATTCACCCAAATGTTTAATTTCCTATTCCGGAGGTTCTTCAAATTCTTGATTTCAATTGTTTCATATTTTGTTTTCCCGGAGTTCCAAGCTCTCATCATCACGAAGATCCATCTAAATCATTGCAAGGCTTCAACCTTATTCTTTTCATCCTTCATTTCATTTGATCTTCCTTTTCTTACCGGAGTTCTTTATGGAGGCTACATGTTGATTCACAAAGGATTTAATTCCTTCTCGAAGTGTTCATCGAGATTCTTTTCAGAGCAGCTCAAGTATTCTTTATCTTGCATTTTAAAGTACAATCCTTTCATCCGTATCATTCGAGGTGGTATTATGTCATTCTTGATAATTGGAGTTCATGTCTCACGACTCACATGTTGTCAAGAATGAGGTATTTTAAATCCATCAATCTCTTCATTGGAGTTATCTTGGGTTATATTTCACCTAAAGCTTTCCCTAAGGATTGCTGCTATTTATGGTGCTTATAAATAACCCAAGTTCTTCATTTGTCCTCCCGGTCAAATAAGTTTCTCGTCTCCTTGTTGATATCAATCCAATCTATTGTTTTCCGGTTGTGGCAGAAGTTGTCATTTTCTTCTTTGTCCTTTATCCCAACGATCTATCTTCTATTCTCTCTTCCGGAGGCAAAGTGATGTTGCTCTCTTCGCTCATCATCTCGAGTTGTGAAGATCGTGTTCTTTTCGTGCTTATCCATTTAACCGGAGTGTCGTGTTTTCATTCGAGCTCTCTCATCTTATCTAGTCTTGCATCGCTTCTCAACCGGAGTGCTGTCTGAAATCTTTCTTACCCCTTGTGCCATTCTTTTAATAGTTCTGGAAGCAGTGTGTTGTTAATTTCAGCAAGTATCCTCTCATCTTGTCAAGTTCAGATTCTATTCCTTCCATTTTCAGTCGGAGTGCTGCCCAAATCTTATCATTCATATTCCTTCTCCATCTAGTTTTAACCGGAGTGGTTTTGATATCTATCTTGTCACTTAACCTCTTGGCTCTCGTCGTATCCCTTGCTCCTCTTACCTAACGGAGTGTTTTCAAGTTCGTTCAACTCCGTTGTGTTCTTTCTTTCAATTTGTTCAACCTCGCAAGGTTCCTTGGTTTCACTCGTTTTTCAAAGAAGCAACTTAGTTTTACCTCTTCCTCTTAGGCTTTTCTCCGGTGCCATCCTAGATCTTGGGACGAGATCCTCTTGTAGTGGTGGAGTGTTGTAACGCCCCAAGACCGATGTGCCAGTTGTCCTCCCGTTATTCGCTGTTGTTGTTTTGTCATTTGCTTGCGTGTCGCATCTTGCCATGTCATCATCCGCATTGCATCATCATGTTTTCAAAACTTGCATCCGTCCCGGTCTCTTTGTTCTCTCCGTTGTCCGTTCTCAGCCCAGACACACTTGCACGCGCCCACGGCATGTCCGAAATATTATTTTATAAGTGACCGGAAGATGTTCTCGGAATGGGACGAGATTTGACGTGTGGTCTTATTATAGTGTAGATAGACCGCCTGTCAAGTTTTATCGCATTCGGAGTTCGTCTGATAGCCCAACCGTTAAACTATAGCGGCAGTATAGCCCGTCTAACGTCGGACGTTTTCGGTCTCCGGAAACCGTGCCGGGCTGCATCTCTCCCCTCTTCTCTCAGACCAACCCGCTCTTCACAATTCGCCAGGCCCAACCTAACCCCTCTCGTTAGCCCGCGGCCCTCCTCGCGCGCGTCCGAAAACTGTCCCGAACCCGACCCGGTTAGTCGTCACCGTTGGATCCGGATCATCCCCTAACGTCTACAAAACATCACCGTTTTCTTATTTGGGCTCCCTAACTATTTTTCCGGGACCGTCCGATTACGATCGAGTGGACCTAATAGCCCCTAACCAAATCTGATGCTATATATATATATATATACCTGACCAATCCCTAATTTCTAGGGATTCCTAGCCGCCGCCGCCAGTCCTCTTCCATGTCTTCCTCGGGATCCAAGCCCGCACCTGATCCAAATCCTCTTCCCCTCCACTCACAGCCTCCGCCTACCAGCCCACGATCCATCCAACCACCTCCTCCCTATCCCCTGGACGCGTCCGGCTGTCGCAACTGCCTTCATCCGCGTCCACTGCCGGCAAGACCACGGCCAGGTCGTGCCTCGTCTCTTTGTTCCGCTCCAGTTCTCTCCTTCTTCTTCTTCCCCTTCTCTCTCTCAGTCCTCTACCTCTCTCTGTACAGGAACGAGCAGGAGCTCACCCAAGCTCCATGGCGCCGCCTCCGTCGTCCTGCTTCGTCCGGCGACCCCGAGCAGCAAGCAGGAGCCGAGCCGTCGCCGTCCCGCTCGACTCCACCGCCCTGGAGATCCATCAACGCCACCGGGAACCGCGCCCCTTCGCCGGGTCCGCCTCCCCTGTCCGTCCGTCTCCTTCCCTCGTTCTTCCTCCTCCCTCTGTATTCAACTCTCAGGTCTCTCTCTCTGCCTTGGACAGGAGCTCCACGCCATGGCCCTGCAGTTCCTCCCCGCCTTGGAGCTCCCTTGCACCGCCGAATCCGAAACCCCTCGCCTGGACAGCGTCTCCCCAGCAGCTCGCGTTGCCGTCCTCCGTCGCTTGCTCCGCCCCAAGTCTTCGACACCTCCATGCCGAGAGCAGCATCGCCTCGTCCCGCTCCCCGCATCGACCCCGCGGCCCTGGCCCCAACTCGCCGCCCGGATCCGCTTCCTCCGGCCGCCTCCATCGCCCAGGGCCCCGGCGACCTCGCCGTCCGGGCCTCCTCCGCCGCGCCCGCCGCTGCGAGTCCCTGCCGTGGCTCTGTTTCTGACGAGAACAGGGCAAGGTGCCCGCTTGACTGCTCGCCCGCGCGTTGACTGCGCCCGCCTCGCGCGTGGATCGCCTGCTGGCCTCCAGATCAGGCCCAGCGTCCCGGCCTGCCTCCTCCTCTCCACGATTCTGGGCTTGGCCCATGGTGAGCCACCCCAAGCCCAGCTCCCCAGCAGATTTTGGCCCGATCTGTTTTTTTACAGATCTGTGATTTTAGCTATTATCCAGAGATGCCAGTTTTACAGAAAACCCCCTAAGCATCATGCATATAATATCTCACAAACGGTGCATCATATGTAAAAACCTAATACATGAAAAATGCGTAAAATTGTGTCTAGTTTAATAAATTGCCACTTTCACCCATGTTTAAAAATGTTTAAATTGCTGTTTGTGTAGATTTACACAAATGCCATGTTAAAATGATTTATTCCATAACTATTTAACCGTAGCTCGGAATTTAATAATTTATATATGTAAATGGGGTAGAAAAATGCCTAGTTTAACATGTTGCACTTTATTTTCCTGTTTAACAACATTAAAATTGTGTTTAGGTCAGATCAGTACCAAATTCAAAGTATGCATATGAGGATTTTCCGGAATTGTTGTTCGTTGTTTCCGGCCTCATTTAAATTGCCTAGATAGGTAGTTTTGTTGTGCTTCACCTCTTGCCATGTTTAAAAGCATTTAATATTGTTGGGTACATAAACAAGAGAGAACTAAATAATTGTTGTGGTGTTTCATCAATATGCAACTCGTTGCATATTGAGCTCCACTTAATTTGTAGTATTGTTTGTGCACTTTGCCATGCCATGCTTCATTAAACCGGACATGCATCATCCTTGGTTGTGCATCATGCCATGTTTATGTTGGTTGTGCATCATGCCATGTTTATGTGATGGTTGTTTACTATGTTGCTTGCTTCTTTCCGGGTTGCTTCTCTCGTTAGCTTCGGTTTCGTTCCGGAGTTGTGAGGATCTGTTCGACTACGTCCGTTTGTCTTCTTCATGGACTCGTTCTTCTTCCTAGCGGGATCTCAGGCAAGATGACCATACCCTCGAAATCACTTCTATATTTGCTTGCTAGATGCTCGCTTTTTTGCTATGCCTATGCTGCGATACCTACCTCTTGCTATATCATGCCACCCATATTGCCATGTCAGCCCCTAACCATCCATGTCCTAGCAAACCGTTGATTGGCTATGTTACCGCTTTGCTCAGCCCCTCTTATAGCGTTGCTAGTTGCAGGTGAAGATGAAGTTTGTTCCTTGTTGGAACATGGACTTGTTGTTCCTTGTTGGGACATGTTTACTTGTTGGGATATCACAATACCTCTTATTTAATTAATGCATCTATATACTTGGTAAAGGGTGGAAGGCTCGGCCTTTTGCCTGGTGTTTTGTTCCACTCTTGCCACCCTAGTTTCCGTCATACCGGTGTTATGTTCCCGGATTTTGCGTTCCTTACATGGTTGGGTGATTTATGGGACCCCCTTGACAGTTCGCTTTGAATAAGACTCTTCCAGCAAGGCCCAACGTTGGTTTTACCATTTGCCTACCACCTACTCCTTTTTCCCCCGGGTTTTCGCGAGCCCGAGGGTCATCTTTATTTTAGCCCCCCCCCCCCGGACCAGTGCTTCTCTAAGTGCTGGCCCGAACTGAGCTGCCTGCGGGGCCCCCTCGTGGAAACTCGAGGCTTGGTTTTACTCGTAGCTAGTCTCATCCGGATGTGCCCTGAGACCGAGATATGTGCAGCTCCTATCAGGATTTGTCGGCACAATCGGGCGGCTTTGCTGGACTTGTTTTATTACTGTCGAGATGTCTTGTAGTCCGGGATTCCGAGGCTGGTCGGGTCTTCCCGGTAGAAGGAATATCCTTCGTTGACCGTGAGAGCTTATAATGGGCTAAGTTGGGACACCCCTGCAGGGTATTATCTTTCGAAAGCCATGCCCGCGGTTATGAGGCAGATGGGAATTTGTTGATGTCCGGTTGTAGAAAACCCGAAGTTGACCTTAATTAAAACACAACAACCGCGTGTGTAACCGTGATGGTCTCTTCTCGGCGGGGTCCGGGAAGTGAACACGGTGTTGGAGTAATGTTTGGCGTAGGTTGTTTCAGGATCACTTCTTGATCACTTCTAGTCTCACGACCGTGCTTTGCCTTCTCTTCTCGCTCTCTTTTGCGTTGTAGCCACCATATATGCTAGTCGCTTGCTGCAGCTCCACCTCACTACCCTTTCCTACCTATAAGCTTAAATAGTCTTGATCTCGCGGGTGTGAGATTGCTGAGTTCCCGTGACTCACAGATTCTACCACAACAGTTGCAGGTACCAACGATGCCAGTGCAGATGACGCGTCCGAGCTCACTTGGGAGTTCGACGAGGAACGTGGCCGTTACTATGTGTCTTTTCCAGATGATCAGTAGTGGAGCCCAGTTGGGGTGATCCGAGGATCTATGTAGCTTTTGGGGTAGTCTTCTTTCATTTTGGTACCGTAGTCGGACCTTGAGTGTAATTTGTATGATGGATGTTTATTTATGTATTGTGTGAAGTGGCGACTGTAAGCCAACTATGTATCTCTTTCCCTTATTTATTACATGGGTTGTGTGAAGATTACCTCACTTGCGACATTGCTTTCAATGCGGTTATGCCTCTAAGTCGTGCCTCGACACATGGGAGATATAGCCGCATCGAGGGCGTTACACCTGGTTTCTTCAATTTCTTCAGGCGCACCACTAGTGGATGCCCTGGCAATTTCTTCAGTGGCTGGAGCAGAGTCACCAGCCCTGGAACTAGCATTTTCTTCAGCAGCCTGAACTTCATCAGCGGTGCTGGCATGTTCTTCAGTTTGCTGAACAGATGCTTCAGCTTGAGGAATTTATTGCGTTGAGGCTGCACCCTTGGTGAAGGTATCAGTTAGCCTCACAAATCTGACCTTGGCTCCTTGCCAATTAGCATAGTACGAGTCAAAGTTGTCGCTGAGGGCTTTGATTCAGCCTGCATCTTGACGAGTTCTTCAGGCTTCATTTTGAGAACATTTTTTGTTCAGTAGCTTCTCTTTGCGGTACTGCGATTTCTTGATCTCTCTGGCCTTATCATATTTCCACTTCTCCTCTTGGATGAAGTGAGTCAACATGTGACTTTGACCAGGTGTCAACTTGAAATCAGGCATAGGTGTGTGAGGATCCTTATGCCAGAGATCAATATAATCGAGGATCGCCTTTGGATCCAATAGCAGGGGCACAGGTGTGCCCTTGGCTTTAGCAGCCCGTTCTTGTCGGTCCCTGATGATTTCAGTAAGTTCTTCTTCATCAGCTTCATCATCATCAGATGGCACGGTGAAGACTACCTGCTTCTTGTTGGGACTTGGGCAATTTCCGCATCCAGCAGTAGCCTTTTTCTTCAGCAGAGAAGGTCCAGCTGAGGAATTTGGTGCAGCTGAAGAACTAGCTGAGACACCAGAGGCAATAGAGATGCCAGTAGTCCTTTGGCACGAGGCCAGATGCACAGGTGCTGAGGACTTTGTCGGGACAGCTGAGGACTTTGGTGGAGCAGGAGCAGCATGAGGAATTTGCTTTGAAGATTTTGAAGATTCTGGCCGTGAGGGCGCAGCTGAGGAACTTAGCCGTGAGGGCATTGATGTTGAAGCACTTGCCTTGCGAGCGGGCTTCTTTAGCATCGCTTTCTTCGGCTTGACCGAGGCCTCAGTGGCAGCAGCAGCAGCAGCAGCAGAGTCTTCATTGAATTTCCTCACTGCTTCTCTGGCTTGCCTTCCCAGTTTAGCTTGGCGCTTGGCCCATTCTTTAGGAAATTTCTCACCGCGTTTGATGCTAGTGGGATCAGCCAGTTGGCCAGGTGCCAATGGAGGTCTTTGGCATGGAGGATTTACTGCGAATTTCTTCATATACTTGGGAGTGACGTATCTGTACTCCCTCCATTCTCGTGCCCATCTCCTTTCAATCTTCTGTATGCGCACCTTGCGCTGATTTTTATCTTCCTCAGGAGGTGTGCAGTACCCAGCATAAATGTCCTCACGTATTTCAAAAGCAGTCATGACCTCAGGCCTCTTTCCTCCTTTCTGTGGCCTTTTACCTTCAGCCATTTTCTTCAGATGAGGAATTTGAACAATTGAATTTTCTGAAGAAGTATGCAACTTTTCTTCGAGGAACGCTGCAAATGAGTTAAGTTGATGAGAACCTAATGATTCAGCAGCGGACATGTGTACCTGTGAACAGAGTATAGTCGCGAGGAATTTGAAGAGGTCATATGCGTTATCAGAGGGTTTTCATAAAGAACAAGTTTGAGGAATTTGACCAGATTCGTCTTGAGGAATTTCACTACGCGCTTTATATCTTAGGTTCCAGAGTTGTATAGATCAAAGATCCACACAATTGAGGAATCTTTGAAGAAATTGATGCTTAGGGAAATGAATCAAGAACAGATAACATGTGAGGTGTTTTGTATGTGAGAATTTGAAGAATAAAAACACCTTTGAAGATTTTGTAGAAAAATTTTGAATCAAAGAGGGCAGTAAAATTAGCTTTTAATTACCCTGAATGAAGAACACGACGAACTGGGAGTTGGAACAGTGAAGTTCGTCGATGCAGATCTTCCACGCCCTAACTTGGCGGAGGAAGACCTCTACGGCGGCGGCGGAGGTGAAGATTTCCGCGGTCGGCGCGAGTACGACGGCGACGAGGTCGAGGCAGTGAAGCTCTTCCTCACCGGCGACGATGAAGTAGCGACGGCGCTAGGGTTTGGAAGCTCGAGCGAGGGAGTGAGATCGAGCGGGGTAAAAGAAGTGAGGATGGCGATAGGGGTATTTATAGCCACGTGAAAAACTGCTCGTCCGAAGATTTAGGACGAACGTGCCCCTGGTCGTTCTCCTTCTTGCGACATGTGTCACCCACGTACTGTGTAGTGGAGATCGTGTAAGATCGTGGGTGGATAAAATAATGCACCGTGGGATGCGGAACGGTTTGAGCGGCAAAACCGAAAGTTTGTATAAGATTAGTTTTAACGTTCCGTTCGCAATTTCTTCAGCTGACAAGGACACAGTGAAGAATTTGAACGAGTTTCAAATAGAACGCACATGAAGAATTTGTGAATAGATTGGTTTGAGTATAGCATAGAGGGGAAGGGTCCGATCACATTCACTTAGCAGAAAAGTTCCAACTTGAAGAAATAGCTATAAGTGAATGTTGTAGAGGACATAAACTCATATATATATATATATATATATATATATATATATATATATATATATATATATATATATATCCAATGAAGAAAAACGACGGCACAAGTGAAGACTTTGTAAAGTTTTAAGAATTTGAAAAACTGAAGAATTTCAAAAGTTGAGGAAAAACTCAAACCGAAGATTTTCAACTTTTGTGGTGGCGTGACCCACCGTATAAGAATGATGATTTCAAACACCGCGTACAATTGTCGTAGGGTTCTAAGAATCAAATTCCTCATTAATTTCTTCACACTTAGAGTGTTATTCTTCATTGATTGAAGAAAAATGTTTCTTCATGTGTTGCACATCTAAGTCATCAATTTTGCATAAGTGTTAGGATGAGTGCCTTTTCAAAGTACATTCGAAGATTCTAAGATATTTAGCTCACACCGCAACTTGCTAAATCTCTTCTCATCCAAGGGCTTAGTGAAGATATCGGCTAGCTGTTCTTCAGTCTTCACATGCTCAATAGAAATGTCGCCCTTCAACACATGATCACGAAGAAAATGATGACAAATTTGAATGTGCTTTGTCTTCGAGTGCTGAACTGGGTTGTGAGCAATCTTGATGGCACTCTCATTGTCACAGAGGAGAGGCACATTCTTCACGTTGATGCCATAGTCCTTGAGCGTTTGCTTCATTCATAGCAGTTGAGCGCAACAAGAACCAGCAGCAATGTACTCAGCTTCAGCAGTAGATAGTGATACGCAGTTCTGTTTCTTCGAGGACCAACAGACCAAGGATCGTCCGAGGAAATGACAAGTACCAGATGTTGACTTGCGGTCCACACGGTCACCATCATAGTCAGAGTCTGAATATCCAATGAGATCAAAATCCGAGCCCTTGGGATACCATAATCCTAGTGTTGGTGTGTGAGCTAGATATCGAAGAATATGCTTCACAGCCTTATGGTGTGATTCCTTCGGTGCAGCTTGAAATCGTGCACACATGCAAACACTAAGCATTATATCTGGCCTAGATGCACATAAGTACAATAAAGAACCAATCATGGAGCGGTATACCTTATGATCGAAGTCAGTACCATTTTCATCAGTGCATAGTTGACCATTTGTGGGCATAGGAATTTTGATGCCTTTGCAATCTTGCATGCCGAATTTCTTGAGGACATCCTTGAGGTATTTCTCCTGAGATATGAATATGCCATTGCGCTGTTGACGAATTTGAAGACCTAATAAGAATTTCAACTCTCCCATCATAGACATTTGATATTCTTGTCTCATCATATAGGCAAATTCATCACTGTAACGTTGGTCAGTACATCCAAAGATAATATCATCAACATATATTTCGCACACAAACAGTTCACCATCATAAAATTTAGTAAAGAGAGTGGGATCGAGTGAACCGGGTGTGAAGCCTTTCTTCATGAAGAATTTCTTCAATGTATCATACCACGCCCGTGGGGCCTGCTTGAGGCCATAGAGGGCCTTGTTAAGTCTGAAGACTTTGTCAGGATGCTTTGGATCTTCAAAACCTGGTGCTTGAGCAACATATACTTCTTCCTCAAGCTTACCATTGAGGAATGCACTTTTCACATCCATTTGGTGTAAGATGATATCATGATGGTTAGCATAAGCAAGCAATATGCGAATAGCCTCAAGTCTAGCAACAGGTGCAAAAGTTTCATCGAAATCAATTCCTTCAACCTGTGTGTAGCCTTGAGCTACTAGTCGTGCCTTATTCCTCACCACAACACCATTTTCATCTTGCTTGTTGCGGTAGATCCACTTTGTGCCAATGATGTTATGCTTGCGAGGATCGGGACGATTGACTAGTTCCCATACGTTGTTGAGCTTGAACTGATGTAATTCTTCTTGCATGGCCTGAATCCACTCAGGCTCCAGAAATGCTTCATCTACCTTAGTGGGCTCTGTGATAGAGACAAAAGCAAAGTGCCCACAAAAGTTAGATAGATGTGAAGCTTTTGAGCGTGTGAGAGGACCTGGTGCTCTAATGTCATCGATGATCTTCTCCACTTGCACTTCTTTTGCAACGCGAGGGTGAGCTGGTTGTCGTTGAGGAATTTTGATCCGCATTTTCTTCACCATCAATTTCCTCAGCATTTTCTTCAGGTGCATTAGCTCGACGTTCTTCACATTCTGGAATGAATTCTTTAGCAGATTCTTCAGTAGGAATGACATCTTCAGTAGCCTTGTGCTTGATAGAATCCTCAGGTGCTGGTTCATCTAACACAGAAGGTAGGTGCTCTCTTTGTGAGCCATTAGTTTCATCGAACCGCACATCTACAGTTTCAACAATCTTGTGAAGAACATTGTTGAAGACTCTGTAGGTGTGCGAGTCCTTTCCATAACCAAGCATAAAACCTTCATGTGCTTTCGGTGCAAATTTAGAATTGTGATGAGGATCTCTAATCCAGCATTTAGCACCGAAGACTTTGAAATAACTCACATTTGGTTTCTTGTCAGTGAGGAGTTCATAGGCAGTCTTCTTGAAGAATTTGTGAAGATATACTCTGTTGATGATATGGCACGCAGTATCAATTGCATCAACCCAGAAACGATGAGGGGTTTTGTACTCATCGAGCATAGTGCGAGCCATCTCAGCAAGAGTCCTGTTCTTGTGCTCCATGACGCCATTCTGTTGAGGAGTATAAGGAGCAGATAACTCATGAGTAATACCAAGTTCATCAAGATAGTCATCGAGACCCGAATTCTTGAACTCAGTTCCATTGTCACTTCTGATGTGCTTGATCTTCACACCAAAGTTGGTTGAAGCCCTCGAGGAAAATCGTTTGAAGACTTCCCGCACTTCATGTTTGTAAGTAACAAGGTGTACCCATGTGTAACGAGAGTAATCATCAACAATAACAAAGCCATATTGAGATGCTTCATTCGAAACAGAGGAATAATGGTTAGGACCGAAGAGATCCATGTGAAGCAATTCAAATGGACGAGTAGTGGTCATGATAGTCTTCGCTGGATGCTTGGCCTTTGTCATCTTTCCAGCTTCACAGGCACCGCACAAGTGATCCTTGAGGAATTTGACATTCTCAATGCCAATGACATGATTCTTCTTTGCAAGCGTGTTCAAATTCCTCATGCCTGCATGACCAAGTCGTCGATGCCATAGCCATCCTTCTGAAGCTTTTGCAAGTAGGCACACGGCTGGTTGTGAATCTGCAGAGAAATCAACAATATACAAGTCTCCTCTCCTAAAGCCTTCGAAGACTTTGGAATTGTCAGCTTCCATAATCACAACACAACGATACTTGCCAAAGACAACAACCATCAAGATCACAAAGCATTGAGACAGACATAAGATTATATCCTAAGGACTCAACAAGCATGACTTTGTCCATGTGTCGATCCTTTGTGATAGCAACCTTACCTAGACCCAATACCTGACTTTTGCTTTTATCAGCGAAGATGATATGCTTCATGTGTGACGCTGATAAGGGAGCATCCATCAACAGATTCTTTTCACCAGTCATGTGATTTGTACATCCACTATCAAGTACCCATTCAGTGGCTTTGGGTTGATCATCCTGCAGATGAATTAGTGCAACTTACGACCTCATATACTTCAGCAGTGAAGAATATGATATCACAATTCATCAGATCAATTTCATCAAGTAGTAGACAGATAAAACAGAGGGAGGACGTGTGAAAATGAAAGTTCATTTCATCATGGTTAGCATGCATCCTTTCAGGCATTTTTGTCAGGTCCCCAGCAAATTCTTCAGACGTTATTGCATGTCTGGAGACCTGACCCTGCAGAAGGGATTAGTTCTTTTTCTTCACCACCCACATCTGAAGGGGTGGCAAAGAGTTCATCACTCTGCAAGCTCCATATGAGAATGGTGGCAAAGCAGCCAAACCATTTCGTTTCACATAAGAGGGGTTAGGGTAAGCATATGCATAAGCAGAGAAATTCTTCGAGGACTTATGAACATAATAATTTGAAGAATAATGCTCATATTCATAGCCCTTGGCTCTTCCCTGCGAAACAGAGTTGTTAGCATGATGATGTTCATATGAGGACTTTGATCCATGTGAGGAATTTGATCCCCTTGAGGAATTTGGTCTGTATGAGGACTTGGATTCATATGAAGAATTTGGTCCATATGAAGAATTTGATCTGAGGTTCCTTTTCTTCACAGGTGGTGTCATGAGGACATTCACCTGAAGACTTTCAAGGCACCTTTCGGGAACCCAGATTTTCTTCACAGGGGAACCGTTCCTGCAGTTAGTGCCAACATATCTAGCAAATGCTTCACCATTCTGATTTTTGAACAGTTTATAGTTGGAGTCAAATGACTCATCAGAAGAATGAGAAGATTCACATGTATAGCCAGATAAATTAGATGGATCAACTGGAGGTCCCTTTGCAGCAACCCATGAGGTTTTGGGGTACTGCTCAGGCTTCCAATATGTACCATCGGCATTGAGTTTCCTCTCAAAGGCAATACCCTCTTTCCTAGGGTTCCTGTTGAGGATCTGCTTTTTAAGCACATCACAAAGAGTCTGATGCCCTTTGAGGCTTTTGTACATGCCTGTCACGTACAATTCCTTCAGTCCTGCATCGTCAGTAATACTAGCAATGTCCTCAGATGAGGAATTAGTGATAGCAGAGGTAGGTGAAGAATTTGTAACATTTGAAGCATTTGAACATTCAGGTGAGGAATTAGCAGATTCTCGTTCAATGCATTTTAAACATGGAGGAATAAATTCTTCCTGAGCAGCGCTGATTTGTTGAGCAAGTAATGAATCGCGCTCCATATAAAGATCTTCATAACTCACTCTTAGCTTCTCAAGATCTTGCTTCTTTTGAAGATATTCATAAGAAAGCTTCTCATGATCAGATAAGAGAGTGTTATGATGACTTTGAAGGTTGTCAAACCTGGTCTGAAGTCTCTGAAGATTTTCAGTCAAGGCCTTAGTGCGATCCAATTCTTCACCCAACATATCATCACTTTTGTCTAGCATGTTTTGAACCTTTTCAAAAGCCTTTTGTTGTTGCACAGCAATCTTAGCAAGTTTAGAGTAGCTAGGCTTAGGATTTTCATCAGATTCATCATCACTAGATTCAGAGGAGGCGTATTTGAGTACCTTGGCACCCTTTGCCATGAAGCAATAGGTGGGAGCGTAGTCATCACTGCTTTCATCAGCCTTGTTGGTGAGATCACTTTCTTCAGTGTTGAAGATGGATTTGCTGACGAATGCAGTAGCGAGGGCTAGGCTTGCCACACCAGACTCAGAATCTTCAGATTGTTCCTCTTCCTCATTTTCTTCAGATTCAGCCTCAGAGTCCATTTCCTTGCCAATGAATGCCCGAGCCTTCTTGGAGCTGCTCTTCTTGTGAGACGAAGACTTTGAGGATTTTGATGATGAAGATTTTGAGGACTTCTACTTTTTCTTCGCATCATCAGAACTATAATCCTTGTATTTCTTCTTCTTTGATTCCTTTTCCCACTGAGGACAATCTTGAATGTAATGTCCTGGTTTCTTGCACTTGTGACAAAGCCTCTTCTTATAGTCACTGGATGAGGAATCATTGCTCCTTGAGGGTTTTCCAAAGCGACCACATCTTGAGAACTTCTGGAATTTCTTCACAAGCAGTGCTAGATCACGACTCAGTTCTTCAGGATCACCAAGGCTGCTACCAGAGTCTTCATCTTCGGACTCAGATACTACCTTGGCCTTCAGTGCACGTGATCTGCTATAGCTTGTACCGTAGAGATCTCTCTTCTCAGCAAGCTGGAACTCATGAGTGTTTAGCCTCTCGAGTATATCAGCGGGGTCAAGTGACCTGTAATCACCACGCTCTTGTATCATCAGTGCCAGAGTGTCAAATGAGGAATCAAGCGATCTCAGCAATTTCTTCACCACCTCATGGTCGGTGATGTCAGTGGCACCAAGTGCTTGAAGCTTGTTTGAGATGTCAGTGAGGCGATCGAAGGTTTGCTGCACATTTTCATTGTCGAGTCTTTTGAAGCGGTTGAAGAGATTGCGAAGAACATCAACTCGAGAGTCACGCTGAGTTGAAACTCCTTCATTGACCTTGGATAGCCTATCCCAGATAAGCTTTGCAGTTTCCAAAGCACTCACTCTACCATACTGACCCTTACTCATATGGCCACATATGATATTCTTCGCTTGGGAGTCGAGTTGCTTGAATCTCTTCACATCGGTAGCGTTCAGTGAGGGAGTGACGGAGGGAACACCATTTTCCACAACGTACCAGAGATCGTTATCAATTGCCTCAAGATGCATTCGCATCTTATTCTTCCAGTAGGGGTAGTCCGTCCCATCGAAGGTAGGACACACAGCAGAGACCTTGATCATACCTGCGATCGACATAACTAAAACTCCAGGCGGTTAAACCAAAATCACACAGAACAAGGGAGTACCTTGCTCTGATACCAATTGAAAGTGCGTTATATCGACTAGAGGGGGGTGAATAGGCGATTTTTATGAAATTCTTCACTGAGGAATTTGCTAGTGAGGAAATTCCTTAGCGAAGAACTACTAGCAGCGGAATAAGTACTCAGATGAAAACATAACAGAATCCTAGCATACTCATCATGATGAAATGAAGACAAACACTGAGTACAGAAAGCGTAAACACAGGATAACACAAGATGAAGACAAACAGACTGAAGAAATTGAACTGAGGAAATTGAGAAAGTCTTCAGTCAAAGTCTTCAAACACATATATGAACAAACACACAACACAGCAATGAGGAAATGAAAGTGTTGAGGAAATAGAACCAGTAAGCTTGGTGAAGACAATGATTTGGTAGACCAGTTCCAACTGCTGTCTCAGTTGTACATCTGGTTGGAGCGGCTGAGTATTTAAACTCGAGGACACCTAGTCCCGGACACACAGTCCTTGCCGTATTCTCCTTGAGCTAAGAACACACAGTCCTCGCCCAATCACTCGTGGTAAGTCTTCAGGTGACTTCCAAACCTTCACAAACTTGGTCACTCAGCGATCCACAATTCCTCTTGGATGCTCTAGACCTTGATGCCTAACCGTCTGGAAGAAGCACAGTCTTCAAAGGTAACAAGCGTCGGATCCACACAGGATCAATCTCTTCAGTGATGCTCAATCACTTTGCGTTTGTAGGTGTTTTGGGTTTGGGTTTGGATTTTCCTCACTTGATGATTTTCGCTCAAAGTCCTCGGAGGATGGGTTGCTCTCAAATGACAAGTGTCAAGTTCACGCGGAGCAGCCAACCAGCTAGTGGTTGTAGGGGGCGGCTATTTATAGCCTAGGGAGCAGCCCGACATGATAAGACATAAATGCCCTTCAATGATATGACCGTTAGGTGGACAAGATATTTTAGGACAGCTGGCGCGCAGCACAGCAACGGTCGGAAATTTGAGGTACAAATTCCTCAGGGCTATCATGTTCCTCACTGTGTAGGTAATTCGCACTGGCGAATTCCTAACTCCTCAGTCAGAGCAAAGTCCTCAGTGACCAGAAGAACTGCGTCTGTGTCACTGAAGAATTTGACTGAACTGTATGAGATTTCCAATGGCTTCACTCGAAGGGATTGGTAGGTGTAGGATTTGAGTTGAGCATCACATGGAAATTTTCTCCTTAGTATTTCCTCGACCCCCTTTAACAGTACGGTGTTTCCTATGACTCAAGAAAGAGAAAATGAAACTACGAAAACAAAAGTCTTCACGCTTCATGTTCCTCGAATGAATACCAAGTCTTCAAGGTCACACCAATTTCTTCACTTTCAAAGTCTTCAAAATATCAAAGTCTTCAGTCGAAGAACTTCATTTTTAGGGGTCGACTTTCTCTGTAAATATCAAACTCCTCATAGACTTATAGACCTGTGTACACTCATAAACGCATTAGATACTTAACCTATAGGTCTTCAATACACCAAAATCACTAAGGGGCACTAGATGCACTTACATCCCCATTGAAAACTTAACCTATATTGTCATCAATCACCAAAAAGGGGGAGATTGTAAGTGCATCTAGTGCCCCTTAGTGATTTTGGTGTATTGAAGACTTATAGGTTAAGGATCTAATGTGTTTATGAGTGTACACAGGTCTATAAGTCTATGAGGAGTTTGATATTTACAGAGAAAGTCGACCCCCTAAAAATGAAGTTCTTCGACTGAAGACTTTGACATTCTGAAGATTTTCTGAAGACTTTGAAAGTGAAGAAATTGGTGTGACCTTGAAGACTTGGTATTCATTCGAGGAACATGAAGCGTGAAGACTTTTGTTTTCGTAGTTTCATTTTCTCTTTATTGAGTCATAGGAAACACCGTACTGTTAAAGGGGGTCGAGGAAATACTAAGGAAAATTTTTCCATGTGATGCTCAACTCAAATCCTACACCTACCAATCCCTTCGAGTGAAGCCATTGGAAATCTCATACAATTCAGTCAATTTCTTTAGTGACAGAGACGAAGTTCTTCTGGTCTCTGAGGAATTTGTTCTGACTGAGGAGATAGGAATTCGCCAGTGCGGATTGCCTACATAGTGAGGAACATGATAGCCCTGAGGAATTTGGACCTCAAATTTCCGACCGTTGTTGTGATGCGCGCCAGCTGCCCCAAAATATCTTATCCACCTAGCAGTCATATCATTGAAGGGCATTTATGTATTATCGTGTCGGGATGCTCCCTAGGCTATAAATAGCCGCCCCCTACAACCACTAGCTGGTTGGCTGCTTCGCGAGAAACTGACACTTGTCATTTGAGAGCATCCCATCCTCCGAGGACTTTGAGCCAAAATCATCAAGTGAGGAAAATCCAAAACCCAAACCCAAACACCTACAAACCCAAAGTGATTGATTGAGCATCACTGAAGAGATTGATCCTGTGTGGATCCGACGCTTGTTACCTTTGAAGACTGTGCTTCTTCCAGACGGTTAGGCGTCATGGTCTAGAGCATCCAAGAGGAATTGTGGATCGCCGAGTGACCGAGTTTGTGAAGGTTCGGAAGTCACCTGAAGACTTACCACGAGTGATTGAGCGAGGACTGTGTGACCTTAGCTCAAGGAGAATACGGTGAGGACTGTGTGTCCGGGACTGTGTGTCCTCGGGTTTAAATACCTAGCCGCTCCAACCAGGTGTACAACTGAGACAACAGTTGGAACTGGTCTACCAAATCATTGTCTTCACCAAGCCAACTGGTTCTATTTCCTCAACTCTTTCATTTCATCAGTATTGTGTTGTGTGCTTGTCATATCTGTGTTTGAAGACTTTGACTGAAGACTTTCTCAATTTCCTCAGTTCAATTTCTTCAGTCTGTTTTTGTCTTCATCTTGTGTTATCCTGTGACTACGCTTTCTGTACTCTGTGCTTGTTTTCATTTCATCATGATGACTATGCTTGTCTTCTGTTATGTTTACTTCTGAGTACTTATTCCGCTGTAAGTAGTTCTTTGAAGGAATTTCCTCACTAGCAAATTCCTCAGTGAAGAATTCATAAAAATCTCCTATTCACCCCCCCCCTAGTCGATATAACGCACTTTCAAGCACCATCCATTAGCTTAGCATAATGATCGTTAAGTTTTATTGCTATTGCTTTCTTCATGACTTATACATAATCCTTTGACTATGAGATTATGCAACTCCCGAATACCGGAGGAACACCTTGTGTGCTATCAAATGTCACAATGTAACTTGGTGATTATAAAGATGCTCTACAGGTGTCTCCGAAGGTGTTTGTTGGGTTGGCATAGATCAAGATTATGATTTGTCACTCCGTGTATCGGAGAGGTATCTCTGGGCCCTCTCGGTAATGCACATCATGATAAGCCTTGCAAGCAATGTGACTAATGATTTAGTTGCAGGATGATGCATTACGGAACGAGTAAATAGACTTGTCGGTAACGAGATTGAACTAGGTATGAGGATAGCGACGATCGAATCTCGGGCAAGTAACATACCGATGACAAAGGGAATTACGTATATTGTTATTACGGTTTGACCGATAAAGTTCTTCGTAGAATATGTAGGAACCAATATGAGCATCCAGGTTCGCTATTGGTTATTGATCGGAGATGTGTCTCGGTCATGTCTACATAGTTCTCAAACCCGTAGGGTCTGCACGCTTAACGTTCGATGACGATTTGTATTATGAGTTATGTGTTTTGGTGACCGAAGATTGTTCGGAGTCCCATATGAGATCATGGACATGACGAGGATTCTCGAAATGGTCGAGAGGTAAATATTGATATATTGGACGATAGTATTCGGACACTGGAATGGTTTTGGGACGTTTCAGATATTTATCAGAGTACTGAGGGGTTACCGGAACCCCCCGGGGAAGTAATGGGCCTTCATGGGCCATAGGGGAGAAAGAGAGGGGAGCCCGCAGGGTGGCACCCCCCCCCCCCCAAGGGAGTCCTAATTGGACAAGGGGGAGGGGGCGCGGCCCCCTTTCCTCTTTCCCTCTCCCTCTCCCTCTCCTTTCCTTTTCCCCTTCGATGAGAAAGGAAAAAAGGGGGGCGAATCCTACTACGAGTGGAGTCCTAGTAGGACTCCCTCCCTTGGCCTCCTCCCCTCCTTTATATACGGGGGTAGGGGGCACCCCAAAGCACAACAGTTATTCTCTTAGCCGTGTGCGGAGCCCCCCTCCATAGTTTACTCCTCCGGTCATAGCGTCGTAGTGCTTAGGCGAAGCCCTGCGAGGATCACATCACCATCACCGTCACCACGCCGTCGTGCTGATGAAACTCTCCCTCGACCCTCTTCTGGATCAAGAGTTCGTGGGACGTCATCGAGTTGAACGTGTGCTGAACTCGGAGGTGTCGTACGTTCGGTACTAGATCGGTTGGATCGTGAAGACGTTCGACTACATCAACCGCTTTAACCTAACGCTTCCTCTTTCGGTCTACGAGAGTACGTGGACACACTCTCCCCCTCTCGTTGCTATGCATCTCCTAGATAGATCTTGCGTGATCGTAGGAATTTTTTTGAAATTGCATGCTACGTTCCCCAACACGTAGTCAATTGCTAAGGGACAATTCCGCAAATCCTACCACTACTAATCCACACTCGCTATACTGATTTAATTGTACTTTGATTAGAACATCACCTACTTTTTCACATTCTTTATTATCTTGCAAACCTATCCTACCACACCTACAAAGTACTTCTAGTTTTATTCTTGTTCTAGGTAAGGCAAACATTAAGTGTGCGCAGAGTTGTATCGGTGGCCAGTAGAACTTGAGGGAATATTTGTTCTACCTTTAGCTCCTTGTTGGGTTTGACACTCTTATTTATCGAAAAAGGCTACAAACGATCCCCTATACTTGTGGGTTATCACCGACGCACTTGTTCACTTCCCCTTGAATGATACCCCAACGATGTTGGAGAGATGCCACATTGTGGGTGGTCACGATAGGATGCGGCTCGACATACTCCTTTTGTTCGTGATACTCCTTCCAAACCTTCGTCCAATACATGTCCCCCTTTTGCTCAGTGCCGCATATTGGATCCATCGTTGTGGCCAACCAAGCCTTGACCAACAAGATGTCCTCAAATCTTGAGAATGCCAGACCTCTTGCCTTTGGCGTCTTGGTCTTCTTCTTCTTGCTTGGATTGGGATCGGATGTTGTCCCAACTTCAAATGCGGTGGTGTCCTCCAATTCATACTCCATTTCGGTCGGATCTTCATTGGCATTGATCATGTTCAACAAGAACGCCTCCTACATGATTATGGTTTGTAAGCATTCATGGTGTGCGAAATGAACTAGTGGTCTATGCAAAAATATGATCGGACAGGAGCAAAGAAAACGCACCGACTCCTGTTCGGTCATTTCGTCGAACATGTCGAGGGCAGCTCGGGCACTACCGGTGCCCGTGCTCATCCGCGCCCGAACGAGTTGCAACGAGTCACATACGTTGACCGCCGGCATCTGCGTGGGCAGAAAGCTCTCCAGAATGTCCCAGCCGGCTGTCGGATCATCCTCTGTCCCAACGAGGTCGGACGGCGTAATCCGCGTCAACGCTCGGATGGAAGGGGTGCGGGATCCGGGCGCGGCGGAGGAGACAGCTGCTCCACCATGTTCGAACCTCCCTGCGCCGCCGCCGCCGCCTCCCTCTCTAGCTGCCAGCGTCACCGCAACTTTCGGGCGACGTTCTCCGCCTTGCAAGTCGCAGCGACGGATGGGGCGGACTGCGTCTCCGTCGCGGCGTTCTGGGTCGGGCTGGACGACATCTCCGGCGGTGGATCAGAGCCGGTGGTGAGGATTGGGAGCAAGGGTGGAGGACGGCGAGGGTCCGGGCATGGTAAAGGTTGGAGGGCGGCGGGAGGTGGAGGAAGGGTTTGGTAGATTTGGTGCAATTTGGGGTGTGGTCGGGCTGTCGGGTCCGACGTGGTGGCGTGCCCGGGCGCCCCTATATCCGCCCCATTTTTGGGCTGGATATGAGGGGTGCCGGTCAGCTCGAGCATTTGAGGCCCATTTAAGGAGCCCGTCTCGGTCGAAAAATCATGACCTGTTAGTGACCGGACGGCCTGCTCGGGCGTATGAGGCGGGTTTGAGGCGTCCGACTATAGATGCTCTAAAATTTTACCCCCTGTGTTGGGCTCATGCTGCTATTCGAAACTTTTGAGTTGGGCGTATGAGGCGGGTTTGAGATGCTCGGCTATAGATGCTCTAAGATTTTACCCCTTGTGTTGGGCTCATGCTGCTATTCGAAACTTTTGAGTTTAGCCAAGTATATGCTTTCCTATAGGTTTTTACCGTGTGCACAGGCTATCAACATGTGTTTAGCAGAACTTTGGTGATTTCAAATGCTTTTATATAACTCTTGAGTTTATAGATGTGCTTCGTTTTGTTTCGGTTTATTCAATCTATAGCAATCTCCTCACTTGATTCATAAAATTAATCATTGTTCTGAAAAATATATGCAGATACCTGATACCAAAGACTCGTCAACAAAAAAAAATTGCAATTTATTTACTCTAAAATAAAGAAGATTGACATTGTCAGTTTAAAAAAACATAATATCTCTAAAAATCTTTTGAGTTTCATCTCCATAAGAGTGTCTGAGTTTTTACGTTGGCTCGCCAAGCTTATCACAACCCTCCTCCTTTACCCGAGCTTGGGACCGGCTATGTTGAGACAACATAGGAATGTAGACAACATTGAGAAGCACAAGATGGCGAAGAAGGATGCAAAGCGAGTTGTTAGTCAAGCAAGGGGTCGGGCATATGAGGACCTCTACCAATGATTAGGCACGAAGGAAGGCGAAAGGGACATCTATAAGATGGCCAAGATCCGAGAGAGGAAGACGAGGGATATTGGCCAAGTCAAATGCATCAAGGACGGAGCAGACCGAATCTTGGTGAACGATGAGGAGATTAAGCATAGATGGCGGGAATACTTCGACAAGCTGTTCAATGGGGAGAATGAGAGCTCTACCATTGAACTGGGCAACTCCTTTGACGAGACCAGCATGCGTTTTGTGCGGCGAATCCAGGATTCTAAGGTCAAGGAGGCTTTAAAAAGGATGAAAGGAGGCAAGGCGATGGGCCCTGATTGTATCCCTATTGAGGTGTGGAAAGGCCTCAGGGACATAGCAATAGTATGGCTAACCAAGCTTTTCAACCTCATTTTTTGGGCAAACAAGATGCCAGAAGAATGGAGACGGAGTATATTAGTACCAATCTTCAAGAACAAGGAGGATGTTCGGAGTTGTACCAATTACCGTGAAATTAAGCTGATGAGCCATACAATGAATCTATGGGAGAGAGGCATTGAGCACCGCTTAAGAAGAATGACAAGCGTGACCAAAAATCAGTTTGGTTTCATGCCTGGGAGGTCGACCATGGAAGCCATTTTCTTGGTACGACAACTTATGGAGAGATACAGGAAGCACAAGAAGGACTTGCATATGGTGTTCATTGACTTGGAGAAGGCCTATGATAATATACCGCGGAATGTCATGTGGTGGGCCATGGAGAAACACAAAGTCCCAGCAAAGTACATTACCCACATCAAGGACATGTATGATAATGTTGTGACAAGTGTTCGAACAAGTGATGTCGACACTGATGACTTCCCGATTAAAATAGGACTGCATCAGGGGTCAGCTTTGAGCGCTTATCTTTTTGCCTTGGTAATGGATGAGGTCACAAGGGATATACAAGGAGATATCTCATGGTGTATGCTCTTTACGGATGATGTGGTGCTAGTTGACGATAGTCGGACGGGGGTAAATAGGAAGGTAGAGTTATGGAGACAAACCTTGGAATCGAAAGGGTTTAGGCTTAGTAGGACTAAAATCGAGTACATGATGTGTGGTTTCAGTACTACTAGTTGTGAGGAGGAGGAGGAGGTTAGCCTTGATGGGCAGGTGGTACCTCAGAAGGACACCTTTCGATATTTGGGGTCAATGCTGCAGGAGGATGGGGGTATTAATGAAGATGTGAACCATCGAATCAAAACCGGATGGATGAAGTGGTGCCAAGGTTCTGGCATTCTCTGTGACAAGAGAGTGCCACAAAAGCTAAAAGGCAAATTCTACAAGACAGTTGTTTGACCCGCAATGTTGTATGGCGCTGAGTGTTGGCCGACTAAAAGGCAACATGTCCAACAGTTAGGTGTGGCGGAGATGCGTATGTTGAGATGGATGTGTGGCTACACGAGGAAGGATAGAGTCTGGAATGATGTATACGAGATAGAGCTGGGGTAGCACCAATTGAAGAGAACCTTGTCCAACATCATCTGAGATGGTTTGGGCATATTCAGCACAGGCCTCCAGAAGCCGCAGTGCATAGTGGATGGCTACAACGTGTGGAGAATGTCAAGAGAGGTCGGGACCGAATTTGACATGAGAGGAGTCCGTTAAGAGAGACCTGAAAGATTGGAGTATCACCAAAGAACTAGCTATGGACAGGGGTGCGTGGAAGCTTGCTATCCATGTGCCAGAGTCATGAGTTGGTTGCAAGAACTTATGGGTTTCACCTCTAAACTATCCCAACTTGTTTGGGATAAAGGCTTTGTTGTTGTTGTTGTTATCTCTAAAAAATTCTTGTGCTAGCATATAACTCCTGTTACACCTCGTAATCAAGCAAGGTTACTGTACGGTACTACGGTCTACAAGTTAGTTTTCCTTCTGCAGTTAAGCTCTACAGAGGTAATGTCATCCATCAAGATATGGCAACAAAACCCTGGACCCAGGGATAATACAACAGAACTTGTCCTAGTGAAACCTCCAACGAATCCACTCCTTTAAGTGCTTCACTCCTCATCATCTTCGTCGTCTTCAACTTCATCGGGGAGCTCTATGTCGTCGTTGTCTAGTGCAGGTGCTGCCTGAGAGCTCGATACATTTATATCAACACCTGTTGACCAAAAGATGAGTAACCACAAGTCATCACAAAGTATAACCACGCAGAACAACTGTTCTTCTTTTCGTAACAAAAATAGTTTGAGTGAGCGTAAACCAAAGTACTATTCATTAAGTGCAAGCTGACTGGGTCTGGCTTGGCATGCATGAAACTCAATATTAACACACGAGAGACTGAGCTACAGCCATAAGCTTTTATCAGAGAGCGAGAAACATACCGCCAGGATTAGACGAGTCCAGCAGATATGGGAGCTCTAAAAACTGGAGAAATGATTCAGTTTGTGGGTTTCTGCAAGGAACTGTGTAGCACAAGAACCATTTAAAGCACACGTCAGAAGTTTGACAAAGAAAGAGCATACATTCAAATGCTTAGAATCAGATACGTACTAGTTTGTGATACTTTAAATACAAAAAACAACTAGAATGAAAGCAATGAACTGTGACATAAGATGAAATTGTGGAACTAAAGGAAAACTGTACGGTAGCTCAAGATCAAGAAACATTTCGACGGTAGAATCCATAATATTTATGGCTCACAGTGAAGACATGACTATTAAAGTTTACCTGCTATGGGGGGATTATAAACTGGCCTGGACGGATCATAAGGTGGAGCAGTCTGGACAAAATCAAATGTCTTAGCCCCTCTAGCATTCAACTTGCTCCTAACCCACTGCCGGTCATCTTGAATGTCAAGTTCTTCGTTCCTGTAGACAAGCCAATTGAATTACTCCAGCTTTGCCATTTATTGAATATTTTCAGAATATTCATTACATGGTAACAAGCAAATAAAGACACTTTATGCACCAACCGAATTGTACATGGCATCCGAGTTAACGGGAAAGCACTATTGAATCTCCGTGTTATTGCAAGCCATTCTTCATCATACTGGATTTCATATGGTCCTGGATTGGATGGAATGTCTATTACCTAAAAAGGATTGACATCTTAGAACAAATGTGTACAAGAAATTTATTTGTGGTGGTCAAAATGACCGTGAAAGAGGAGATAAGAGTACCTGCAAAAAATTCCGCCCGGGGAGGCACTTATCGAGTGCAAGGAACTTAGTCGTAGGTCCACCCTCACCATGTTGAATGATAGCTGGAAACCTACAATGAAGATGAGCTGAAAACCAGTGCGGTGGTTTTAATTTGTTCAACAATTTTGCTGCAGATTCGCTGCCTAGTGTTCTCTGGTGGACCTGAAATGGCAAGAGAAAAGAACATCAACAATAGTATGATACTCCGTCTCAGATATAAGATGTTATTACATAGTATATTGGATGTAATAGCGTTTTATATTTTGAGATGGAGGGAGTATGTGTTAGGGAAGCATGAAGCATTCCGTTTCTGAGAAAGTAGTCTGAATCAAACACTCTCCATGTCAGACCACAGTAGTCATCAACTCACCACACTTTTGTTGCCATAGGGATTAGTTTTCCAAATAGGCATACTTTTGTTGCCCATAGGTGCCACCGACTAACAATGTAAGAATAACACTAGCATTTTTAGCTATACAAGGGTTTATCTAGTGTAACTTGACAAGATTAATTAGCAAAATAAAATTAAAAAAAATTCTTAGCTGATCACAGATGCTGGTACAGCATTGGAAACTGTTTCACCGCAGTAATCATCATGAAAAATGTGGCATCGCTTAATATTCATTGGCTTTTTGACTCGAAATGCGGCACAATAAAGTTAACACACTCCCTTGAGGTATTTCCACAAGGTTAGATGCGTTGCTGAAGGCATATGTTATAGAGAGAAGAGTGTTGCCATGGCTTGAATATGTTGCATATTAAGGCCTAGGTAGATAGGAGGGAAGGCTCTCACTCCAGGGGCAAGATAGAAGAACCACTCTTCTAATTCTGGCTTGCCTTTATTCCTCAGAGGGTTCCCCTTACAGAGGACTAAGAATCCAATCTAATCGTAGATCTTATGTCTAGTTGGCTTAAGGCCCAAGCTAGTAGATCTTAATTTAAAGGATAAGCTACCTAATTAATAAATCATGGCAATCTCCCCCCTAACTTGGCACTGGGTGGGCCGTGTACTACGCGGACATAACAAATGTGTAACACAAAATAGTCCCTTATGTCAGTTTGCAACTTGGTATTACCTCTTCTGTGAAGAACGGTTTCTCTCGAAGGAGCCTCTCCCAGTTTCCATATTCAGTAATGCCCAGAGGCCAGTCATGTGACATGAATATATCTAGAGGCTCCTTCACATGCATTAGCTTGAGAACATCGTAATGCCTTACATGGTACACTGATCGTATAGTAGCATTATCGTATGGGGGCCTCTCATGGTGTCCTGCATAGATTGGCAATAATAATTCTGAATGCTCTGTTCAGGCTGTAATGACATTTACAGTCCTAGTTTAGGACCCTTCTTCAATAGGCTTCAACTCCTTAGACAATAACTTCTAGATGCAATTTAAAAAAATACAAATCTCCAAACTATAAAGTAACCCAAGCAAGATATCAATAAACTTGCCTCGGTAATAATCATGTTGCTTATGTATTCCTGACATTCCACCAATTCGAATATTTCCAAACTTAACAACACCAGCAAACCCCAAGAAGTAGATGTTAGGTGCTGCCCATCCTCCATAGTACCTGATAGTGATTACACCACGATTAGAAAAGCAGGCATTGCATTTTTCAATTAGCAAAACAATACCACATCGTTTAACAACAATACTCAACTATATTGAGTAAATTAATGTATCCAATGGCTGAAAGCCATTGATCGTCTTGTTAATAACTCTTAAGCAGATATTAGTTCAAAACCAGAGACAGCCTTAGATTCAAAACAATGCCTTTCTCTCTTTAATTCTATTTACTAACATCCCGAAGTTTCTATGAATAGTTACAGGGACCACCATGCCAGGAGTATATATGTGGCTATTGGACAACACACTTCCATACATAGATCATCCTTGTCCCGGTTAGATTTTTTTTTTGATTGAAAATTTGAGTAAATATCGTGGGAATTTTCAGATTACTGTGCTTCAATCTTTCCCAATTTTTTATATGCAAATTCTAGTTATTTTCCTCCAAAGTGAAACTATAGAATAAGGTCCCAGAGCTAAATTAAAGCACTGATTGGTATTTTGAAAGTTGTGTCGGGCATAAGTGACAGAGACTCACAGTTCCCACAAATAATTGGCTGCTTCATGATTCCCGCCGATGAAGATAGTTGGGTATGGGGCAACTGCTTGCCCAGAGTAGTACTTCCAAAACGAGTTCATGGTACGAAACTTTGGTGGGACATTTACACACTGTAAATCACTCTCATTCCTTACAGCCTGCATGAAAAGGTGCAATGTCAGAATGTGAAATATATCAACACGTGCATAGAATTACTACCGAACATTAAACTATGACCATGTGAAAAATCAACTTGTCCATGCTCCATAGAACCGAGCCAGATATGACCTTCTTAAGGACACTAAGATAAACATATTTCTGTAAGAAAGTACCCGGCACGACCAGACCCAGTAAGACAAATATTGCAGCATTTCAATTCAAGGGAAGTATGTGGTAGACTTAGAAAATGCTGTGATACCCTAGCCAGATCAACAATCTATTCCATCGAGTAACAGATATTAGGTTCAAACAAACAACCAGCCAGCAGCTAGGCCATCGTGAACCAGACAGATCACATGCCCCAAGCAGGTGCGTGAACGACATGATGCGAAACAGCATACACCAGCGTCGAGCCAAACTGTAAGCTCGCAATGTATTCAAGGGGGAAAACGGCTCCAGCTCCAATGAAGGAGCGTGGGCAGAGGGGACTGCCTGCAGCCTGAGCGCACCTGGAAGTCGCCGCAGCAGATGAGGAGGTCGATCTTGATGCCCTCGGCCGCCTCGAGCCGCTGCATCGTGTCGTAGACCTTGTCCAGCTCCCCGTGCATGCATCCCTCCACCGCGATCTGCACGGAAACCCGGCGAGGCATTACGTCGAGCACGTGGCCGGCATGCCAGGGAGACTCCCCGAACCAGGAACCTATTGACCGGTGCTCGGAGCACATACGGCTGCATCCAGAGAAACGGAGAGCAGGAGAGCTTCGGCTGATCACTCACCTTCATGGCGTGCCGTGCGGGATGCGCCGGCTGGTCGGAGGGGGCAGCGAACGCCGGGGGAAGCAGCAGGGGCAGAGGTTGGGGGGTCGAGTTCTTTTTCCCCTTCATTCATGGCGGTTGGGACAGGGGGGTTAAGTAAAGTTTGGGGGAGAATTTCTGGTGGCCCACGGGCCCAGTTAGATCTGTGGGCCGAATCCTCTGCTGTCCGCCGGATTCAGCACTGGTAGCCAGCCCACAGCAATGTCAAGGGATAACATGGTAATGTACTGGTTTCTCAAAAAAAAAACATGGTAACGCTACTATCTCTACTACTGGTCTCTTTTGTTTTTTCGAATGTGCTATAGTACTGATCTCTTGACAATGCCGATCCATGGTGAGATCATATCGAGGAGCGTGAAGAAAAGTACGCAAATTCACCATTGAAGGACAAACTTGGCAAGTTCATAGACCCACTTAGCAGCTCAGGATGGTGTGTGGGGGCAGGGTAATTCAGCCGTATGTTCTTTTCTTTTGAGGTTTTATTATTAGGGGATTCTGGGTAGAATTTGAAAATTATCCCTTTGAAAGGCGCTTCAAGTTCAGAGGGTATGACCGTGAGGACACGACGACATCGAGCTCATGTAGCAAATCTTAAGATCCGGATAATTCAGAAAACAGTACCCAGGGTTTCACAGGAAGAAAGAAAGAAAGGAAATTCATATGCACAGTCTCATTTTATCTACACATATACTGCCATTATCAACGATCGGCACGGCACATGCGTGCACGGCCAAAGAGGCAGAAGCTACAGGGGTACGCGGAAATTAATCTTCAGGACGACCAGCAGCTGAGCCGAACGGCCTCATCGAACTTGCTTGCCAGCGTCGCGGGCTCTTCCTCCTCCTCCTCGCCGCCGGCCCGACGCGCCCTCTGCTTCTGCTTCCCGTCGTGCACCGCCGCATCCCGCCGCTTCGGCGCCAGGACGCCAAGGGAGAAGAAGACATTGCCAAGGTCGAACCGGAAGCCGCTGCCGCCGGCGCCGTCCTTGTCGTGCGGCGCGTCGGCGGGGCCGTGGTGCAGCTGGTGGTAGCTCAGGAACAGCATCGACGCGCTCGGGGCCATCGCCTAGCTTGGTATCTGTCCGCTGCGATCGACACTTTTCAGAAGGAGCACGACGATCTTGGATAGGATCAGATTGGATTGGGATGGATTGGATTGGGATGTAGCTCTGCTTGCTTCTGGGCTTCCTCGGGGTATTTATCGGGAGGTGCGGGCTTTGATCGTTCGTTCGAGAGAGGGATGGGCGTGACGTGGCTGTTGGATCGGATAGGGCGGGCCCGCCACGTCGGCATGGGGGCGCGTGCCGCCCGGGTTTCTCGGGGGAAACCGGTGGGCTGTGTTTGGAGGTCCGGCCGGGTGGCTCGTGGTATGGGCGGGATCCGGTGGGCTCGCGGCGCGAACCCGTGGGAGGAGCGGGCGGGGCACGGGGCGCGCACGCAGCACGGCCGCACCCCGTTTTGTGACGAGCTCGGGTTCAACGGCCAACGAACGGGCGAGGGTGCCGTTCCTACGGCGGCACGAGGCGGCACGCACCCCGGTGGTGGGGGAATCTCACCACACCATCCTCCGGTTGGTGATGAATTATTTTTTTCCTAGCTGGTGAGGGCAAAGTTTCACCACACCATCGTCCGGTTGGTGATGTTTTTTTTTTCTCTAGCTGGTGAGGACAAAGTATTTTATTTATTTTTTGAACTGCGGTGAGGGCAGTGTTTTTTTAAGTAAGTAAAAAAAATGGGGGAAGAAGTAGAAAAATGAAGGGAGCAAAATAATTTGTGGTGGACGAGGCGTGGGACGGTGGGAGCGCGCTGGCACGGGCACGGGCACGCCGCCTCGTGGGAGGTCAGCATCGCCGCCCGGCCCCCTGCCGTGGACGTACGGTACGTACCGGCGACCGCCAGTCGGTCCACGAGGATGTGCCGCTCGTTCGCGGCCTCTGGTCCGGCTCCAGCCTGACGGCTCAGGTGGTTCGGCGCGAGCCTGACGTAACTCTTGATTTCTACTCCCTCCGTTCCTAAATATAAGTCTTTTTAGACATTTCAAATGAACTACAACATACGAATGTATGTGGACATATTTTAGAGTATGGATTCATTCATTTTGCTCCGTATGTAGTCACTTGTTGGAATCTCTAGAAAGACTTATATTTGGGAACGGAGGGAGTATGCTACAATGGTCAATGGCTGGCCGTGTTTGTTGAGATCAGCTCGCAATAGAGGAGCAATTTCACTATTCCACTAGCACATTCCAAAAGACATGCAACTTCAAGTGCTAACTAAAATTCAATCAGGCGACAAGGCTGGCATCTTAAAGTCAGCTTTTTCATAGGCAAAATTCCTGACGACATAGTTACATGTACATCGCTAGAAAAAAAGAAGCTAAACAAGCATATAACCTTTTTTGCCTACCACTGTCTACAGGTATAGAATATTATCGCATGCATTGTCCACGACATTCACTGCAACATGCACTTCTAGTACTATAGAATCTATCTTGCTGCATCCTATGCACGCACACCAGTCCAAGAGATTATCATAATGTACATACACTTAATAATATCAAACATACACAGCACTTGTCATAACTCGAAGCACTCCCGAGATCCCCAGCTCTTCTTGGTCCACAAACAAAAGCTTTCAAGCAACTCCAGTAGAAGAGTGATGCAAAATCCAGTGTCCAATGGTGAGAAGGTGCCTTGCAGCATCCCCACGCCAGCTTCAAAAGTGCCTTGTGGCTCCTTTGGGTGGCAGATGAAGCTGGAAACCTCCAAGGTTTCCCACAAAGAACACATAGCTACCCGGAGTCTGGTGGCACCAGTGCCACACATTTCCGACCCCCGCAAATGAGGGGAGGAATCGGAAAAGACAAATGAAGTATCCAGGTCCCCGGCCACAAATGAACATGTATGTATGGTTACAGTTACAGATCTAAGTTATACAGTACAAATCATACATCAGTTCAACTTTCAGTTGTAACAGAGAAAAGCATTGCGCGAGCTCAGCTGTGCCGCGACTTCTTCAGATGAGGATATGTTTCCAGCTTCTTCATGAGCTGTGCCGCCACTTCTTCGGATGAGGATATATGTTTCTGACTTCCAATCAACTCCCAGCCCATCTCCTCTTGCGAGCTGGCCGCTCAGGCTTCACTTCAACATCAGCAGCAGGCGATTCATTCTGGGGAGTCTGCACTTCAGCATCAACCTTTTTGTTCTGGGGTACCTCCTTCTCGCCAGGCATGGGAAGTTTGAATCGTTCGCTTCTTCTCTTGAGCCTCTCAACCGTGTCTAGATGTCGGTCACGCTCTTCAGCCGTCATCTCAGAGGCTTGCCCATTATCACCACTGTTCTTCATGTCCGAACTGACAACTATAGCAGGAACATCAGATTTACCTGACGCATCAGCAGTGGGGGGTTGAACATCAGCTTTGATGGAAGGAAATGCATGTGTGGTCTCACTATCAATAGTGCTATAGTCAATCTCTTTGTGGCTTGTCCATCGCTCCAGCTTAGACCGACCCCTTCTTGAATCATCGGTGTTCTCATCGTCTGACATGGCTTCTTCTTCCCCTTGTTTCACAAATGAATCATGTCGTTGAGGATTCTTGCTCGTTTTGGATGATGTAGCATGATCCCTACCGTTTTCTTGCTCCCTCCCTCCTTTCGCCTCAACCTATACAAAGTTTTGTTTGCATTTGGGTTGAGGAGGGTGAATATTCCAAAGTGTTAAAACAAAATCTAAAAACATAAGCCCACCAAGCAGTAAATTTCCACAAAACAATCATATGTTTATTCATATACCGGTGCGGTGCTCTTCTTTTTTCATCTAGCAGCAAAAGTTTTCTTTGCAAGAGAACTATACTCTTTGTTATTCAACAGAGACCAAAATGTGGCAGATGAGTAAACACATAAATCAATTCATGTGAGTGTCTCCATGAATGAAATCTAGCTAATTCTTAAACATGGGACAGCGTGCATTAAAAACCAGAGGTGCACTCAGAAACCAGAGCCACTAGTGTGCCACCAGCCGACCAGAAGAATGTTCTATAAAGAATTCCAGTATGCATAAATACGACTGATAATTATCCAAGCAAATCATGAAACAATCCAAAATCATTAAGAACACCGACACCAGTTGAATTTTAGGTCAAGTTCCTAGTGCCTGATTGTAACACTCGATGCACATGCAAATTTTCTGCCCAGACAAGAAAGATCTAAATGCCTCACAACTCACAAGCAATAAACAGGTATATCCTTTACAGTGGCGGATGAGGAAAGGAACCAGCCCACATGTTCTATAATTTGCCTAGTATGCAGAAGAAAAAGGGCTACATTTTACCAAAAGTATAGTAGATGTCTTCATGCTCCATGTGTACAGGGAGAGGGTAGAGATTGCGGATCGGCAACTGATTATTCAGTAGTATTGTTCATTTCTAGACAGCACCGTGCAAGGGTAAGGCCGTCTAGAAATACCTTTCCAAATCTACATGGTTCTGGTCTTACTCCCAAGCTCAAGATATTCCATACACTTGCCCGGTCGCACTTGTGCACTAGATAACTACCCTATTTCTATGCAGCAACTGGCCCCCTTCGTTCATATCTGACATCCCACAATTTTGGTTTATCAAGGTAACGTAACACTCAAGCGATAGCTCTTGGTAGTTAGTATCCCCCACCTCGCCCTACGACAGCCGTAGGCCAAGCAATAGACCATGTACCCCCCTAGTAGCCACTCAACAACAGCTATGACCGCCCACTAGAGACTAGGTGATGATCGTCTGTCTTGTCCAGTGACCAACACTGCTTCACTCCTTCAACCACTGCCATACTTGATGGTCACCACCACGAATGGTGAATATCGCTGCAGTGTACAATTGAATCAAACTGGTGTTTATGTATAATATAATAAAGGATTTTTTGTTTGCGGGGTAACATAGTTGAATGCTTAATGAGAATTTTGTTAGGAAAAATGCATGCAAGGTGCAGAAAATGCAAAAACACGCATCAGTCAACTGTTTTGCTGTATTGTGTTTTGGCTTGTAACTTCGCCATGTGACAATCTGCCTTGACGTCCCCAAGAGGAAATTCTATATACTAGTTGTCTTGCTAATCTAATTGTAGTAGCAAACACTAGTAAACCCTCATGTCGATCTACTCTTCAACTGCAGAGCCACACAATTCTGCTGTGAAGTCACTTGCTCAAACTCAACCTCTGATATTATTCTTGGCAATGACAAACACCATATGTCCCAATTTTCCTCAGACCAATTCATCACTCCTTTAGGTGTGTAACTAACCAACTAACCATGCTAATTGATCATTTTGGATGCCTCTGTTAACAGGCTGATTATGTATATTTTTAACACTGCAACAGGGAATTCAATCGTGTTCCTCGATGCCACATTGTTGTTGAGCATATTACATCACAGTAATAAAGACAGGCTGATTATGTATAGGAAGGAATATGCACCATACTTAACTGTGACTTAATTTGGTTTAAATAATAGTGTGGTTTATTTGGAACCATTGCGGCGAATTGTGTGGGCACTCAAACAGTAACATAAAAACACAGCAACAAATCTGACCATACTCAACTTGTCAAATTTACAAATAAGAAAAACGGCACTTGGATATCATATTACGTTTAGGCTTTGGCAGAAAAATAAAACAATCAGCAAAGAATTATGAAAACAAATTCACTGACTGGCCCAGAAGACATAAAGGTAAATGATTGTCACCAATTATGCAACACAACTTTGCTTGGAATAAGAACCATGTAGTATTTAAGTAAAAGCCCTTCTTTTAAAAACAAAGTACAAACCCTATGTGCATATTAAGTATACATCCTATCATAAATTCATGATTCATCTATATTGCAATATCTTTTGTAACAAAATAAGGTATAAGATCTGCAAAGCTTTAAAAACACGACACTAATCTGTTTCAAGTCAGATGTCTCAAACACACATCACCGCCTGGTGATTAGTCAATCGCCTGAATTTCTAATGCCTATGTCTTTCGAAAGTTACTTTCAACAAGAATTTCATACCTTCCCACTACGATGGCTTTCATGGTCTTCCCGTCTTCTCTTGCTAGATCTGTGAAGATCTTGCTCATTTGGCACAGAGCCTCTGCCCTTTCTTGTGCTCTCCCTCGGCTTATCCCTACTAGCCTGGCGAGCATCAGAACTGCTAGATACACGATTATTGTCATGAATCTTGTTTATTTTATCTTGTCTGGAGTTCCTTTCATTGTTATTTGGATTGTCATCACGTGGACGCACATCAGCTCGCCCTTTATTCTGCGTGCTGTTTTCTTCTGCACCTTGACCTCTCCTCCCAGGCTCATTTTGTTTGTTGCGCTCTTGGGTTTCTTTGCTCAACAATGCAGATCTTGATTCATCCTTCTTCCTACCACCACCGACAATTTTGTCATCCATAACCCGTCCACCCCGACCAGTTCCTCTGCCTTCTTCTCTCTGAAGGAGCAGTGTGCTTTCATGCTTAGGCCTCTGCCTGTCGTCCTTTTCTCTCTGTCGCAAGTTGTCCTCTTTATTCTTCACAATACTACGATCATCAGCCTTCTCCCGCATCCTAACACCATCGTCTCTTCTTTTCTGATCAATTCCATCATCCCGTTCTCTCTTCCTTCTGTTTGGATCATCCCTTCCTCTATAACCGTGGACTGCATCTTCAGTCTCAGGTTTCATTCTCCTGGTGTTCTCTTCATCTTTCTTTCTCTTGATATGAGAATCATCTAAACTTTCACGACTATTCAAAACCATATCACCACGCTCTCTTTGTCTAGAGCCCCTCCAGTCACCATCATCCAGCAATTTCCTTGGATGAGGATCTTCATCTCTGTCATTCCTATCAATAGGTCTCAACTTATTTCTATGTCTTGCACCAACTTCAGCATTGTAGTTGAGTCTCAAATCTTCCTCCTTGCCTCTTCTGTTGTGCATGCTGTCTTCTCTCCTCTGCAAAATTTCAGTCTCTCTTACCCTATCAAAACTTTTACCGCGTATGTCCCGATCTCTGTTCCCATAAGGATGGTGGATATCATCCCTACCTCTAGAAGCCAAATGTGTCCTTTCTATTTCAGGTTTGACGTCTCGAGCAGACACATCCTTTCGACGGGGATCGCGTTCTTCTCCATCGTGATGCCTTCTCACATCATTTACACGCCTGGACCGCCTATCTTGCAGAACTTCTTCACCAGATTCAAGGCGTTTCTGATGATCTTTGCTGCTACCAGACCTCACTCCTCTACTGTTTTCACTATTCAGTGTCTTCAAATCGACTTGATCACTACTATTATTGAGTCCAGGGGGCTGCTCAACCTTAGAAATGATCTTCTGCCTTTTACTAGACTGATCCTCGTTATCATCCTCATTCGTATCGCTAGCCATGTGAGGTTCTGAGATAGCATCATCAGCATCCACTTCAGCACTATCAACCAAAGCAAGCCTATCATCATTATCAGCAAATTGATCTTCTGTGCTCAGCTTGTCTGTCGTTTCATCAGCAACAGTAGGTGACCGTTTTAAGCCATCCTTAGTTTCTGAGTCATCAACAGGTTTGCTATCTCTCGGGGTATCACGACGTCTCTTTGAGGATGTTGTTTTGCGAGGTACTTCATTGGAGCTTTCAGCTTCTCGGCTAGGGTTTACACCCTGAGAGCGTCCTTTCAACCTTTTAAAGAACAATTTGAGGGCAAGCATCAGAGATACAACTTCAACAAAAACAAAGAGCTGAAGGACGTAAAACCAAAAAATACAAGAAATATGGGAAGCATATGCTAGAGAAAATGGAACATTGACATCATCCAAAGATCTCCAGAATCCACATCTTGGCATTAACCTTGCAATCGGGCAAGAGACTAATGAAATACTGGACGCTTGGATATTGAAATACAATACATACTACCACATCATGGAATGACAATCCATCAGTTACGTGTAACCGTGCATGTGAATGACAATCCATCAGTTACGTGTAACAGTGCATGTGAATAGTGGTAGAAGGGGTATCACTGTGGCATGAATTGCTGACCACTTGGCTCCTTAAGTGAGAGCACCTTGGCCATGATCTGGTCTATTTAAGATGGAATGTGCAATGACCTTTGCCTTCAAGAAACTAGACTCATATAAACTAAACTTGGCTCCTTCACTGAGAACATCTTGGCTATGATCTGGTCCAGTGAAGGTGGAATGTGCAATGGCCTGGCCTTCAAGAAACTAGACTCACTGTAATAACTCACTTCACTATGATCTTTCAAACAGGACTACTACTTAAAGGCTAAAAAGACCACCGCAGCTGGCTCACTCTAATCCGGAAGTAACATTCATGTGATCACACCAATAAAGACTAGAGCTCAGTTTGCGGTTGTTGAACTGCCATGTGCTGAATTATCTATAATGTGATGCACAAAACTAGTTCTGAGAAAACGAGATTATCAAAATCAACCGTAATGCAAACTGCAGCACGCGTAATTTAGCCAGGATTAACAAGTTTGGTTTTGTAGATACTGCATACCTTACTCCACGAGAAGGAGAGCCCCTTATTTTGTAGTTCGGCGGGGAACGGCCCTGAACATCTGATGTGAGCATATCACCTTCAGATGAGACAGGCAACCTTCTGGTATGTTCTGCCTTTCCCAAAGAGGAATTATAAGAAGAATTGTTCGTCTTCTCTGGTGTATAGACCTCGCTCTCCTCAACACCGTTGCTTTTTTTACCTCCTTGAGAATCCTTCTCAGACTGATCCACTGAACTATCAGCAACTATTGGATCATCTGCCGGAGGCTCACATACAATCTGAAACCCAAGACAATGCTTAGAATTGAAGACCTACTAGTGAGACAACTTAAATATATGCCAAAGCAGGATCACAGCTTACCTCTATAACAACAGAATCTGATTCACGGTTTCGATTTGGACGTGTATCAGCAGAAGGAAAACGTTCTCCATAACCAGTTTCAACTTGTATAGGTCTGCCCGTCATCTGGAGAGGGAAAAAAATATGCTCTTAGTAGTTTGACTGAACAGTGAACGGTAACACCAAACAAATAAAAGAGCAAAAAAACACCTACAATTTTTTGATAGTTTTGCATGATGACGAACACAGTTTTCTTGACTTACAATGAGGAACTAATTTCTTAGTAGTAGTTTAATAAAATAAAGATAACTCAAAACTACAGAATGGTAACCAAATGTCACATGATAACTGAAAAGATGCACATGGTTGTGTGTCGAAAACTGTTTTGTAGCACATGTGCAAGTTTACAACAGAATGTGAGAGTACATAAGTAAACAAGGACAGCTAAACATGGCACTCCCTCCGTTTTTGTATACAAGGCTTTTATCACATTTTTAAGATACCAAGAAAACAAAGCCAACTAATAATGGTAGATTAATTGTGTGGAAAACCTCTCGTGTTCCGGGCTAATTAAACATGTTGCATGTGGTGCCGCTTTCTCTATGGCTGCATGCAACATTTGCATAAATAAGCACCATCATACTAGGCAAAAATCTAATTGATTCTTCTCAGGAAGAGATAATGGCCTTGTATAGAAGCAAATTGTATTTTTGATAATGGCCTTTGTATATAAAAAAGGAGTGTGTATGAAAGATTATGAAAAATGTGAACCAAATACATGTACACGAGACGTCATGGTGGTTACCACTGCAGGTCGGTTGCTTGTAGGAACTCTCCCTTGGGCAGTGAAATCTGTATGTCCATTATCTACTTTATTCCGATTATCAGCAGAAATGTCATGATGGCCAGCCGCAGCAGCTAGCTCCGGTGGCAAATCTGGATCGTAGTCCTGAATGAGACCAATTAAATACTGTTAACAGGCACAAAAGTACATAGCTTGCATTGGATCAATGTTTCAGCAAATGAGGTTACAAGGAACCTGTTCTGAGCGCCCACTCTCGTACACCCGTATTCTAGATTGCATTGTGGACTCCAATCGTGATTGATCCTGGTGAAAAATATATCAGTAGTTTACAGAAGGACAAAATAGAAGGGGGGGGGGGGAGGGGGGGAACTATATTGCCACCAAATGTTAAACAAGGACTGACCAGTTGCTTGCAGTAGTCTTTCCATTTCTCCTCATCAAGCCCAAAGTTGAAGAAGTCTGAAATTTCAGCACCAGGGTATTTCCATGGTTTCTCCTCAAATGTGGTGTCAATGTCAATATCAAAAATTATCCTGGGACAAATAAATTAGGTTTAGGAGAGGGCATATAATGAGCATAAATAGAATAGTTGTCCAGATGTAACTGAAATAACAACGGGAAGCACACAAATAATTCCTTGATTCCAACCTAGAATTCAATCCCCACCCCCTCATCCAAAAAAAAGGTAACAAATATTGGTATATGGTTCGTGACTCTGCGCGCTTGAGTTGAGAATGCTAGATGTATTCTATGCGTTGAGTTAAATTCACGCAAAATTGGCATTTGCCAGAGCATGCAACAATAATAACCCTAATGCACGCTCACAACTGCAACAGATCAACAGAGTTTGCAGCAAACGAAGCATAAAATGACCTACAGGTCTTATCATGTCTACCAGTTAGCTTACTTGTGAGGAGGAAGTGTGAAATCTAGTCCGCCGCCAAAACCACGACCAGCACCACCCCATGGAGTCATTCCATAGCCTGAATGAAAACCTTTATTCATGCCCCTACCAGCACCAGGCCGCCAGTCTCCTCTTCCTCGACCAGAAAAAGGTCCCAGGGGTCCAGGTGGACGGAATTGGCCAGGAGCACTAGGAGCCCCACCGGTTGGAGCGCCAGGTCGTACATACTGCAAGAGGGAGAACAAAGATTATAAAAATAATCGAAGAGAAAGTTTAAAAAGTAAAAAAGGTGAATGAGAACACTCATTTCCCAACCAACAACTTCCCAAGTACTTAACATCATCGCTTTGCCAGCAGTTAAGCCATGAGAACAGATGATGAATATATATGCAAAACATCATGTAGTTCGTGAAATGAACTTGAACTGTGCTTGATTTAATATTCAATTAGGGTTTCCATGCTGTCCAGTGTTGCCATTCTTTGAAAATGGTTTAGGAAAGTGTCATGTAGCAGAAGAACATATTTGATCCCACTACAGGTATTGCTTGATAAGCAATTATTATATTAAATATAATAGCATATGTACTGATGCATAGAATTTATCATTAACTTGCAAGAGATCTGATCTCACATCCCCAGGGTGTTAGTACGTAATTTGACTATGCTAGAGCTGGCCACTTAGTTATATCCAGGCAGATATTAATAGAACAAAATTCCACACTGACAAAATGTGCCAATACATTTAGGATCGAACAGTTACAACTGCACCTAAATCATTCAAGTCTTCTTTGATCATACAGGGTCCAACCACAGTCAGATGGCCATTAGTCCTAAGAGTCCCAGTGCGGGATTGTTAAACACTCTCCTGCTAGAGGTAGAGTCAATATTTGTGTTCGCGGCAAGGAACAGGAAAACGCCTGTCAGCAGCTGTTTGCCAATTTCCCCATAGTTCTGTTGTTGAGTTTAGCACAGAGAAATAGCTAGAACTATCAGACCTACAGTTAGGGAGAATGTGACTTGAGCGCATACAGCCAACGAATACTGTGACTTGAGTGTGTATAGCCAGAACAATGAGATATTTTGGACACAGCCTGAAGATTGGGCTTGACAAGCAAGCTTATGTACATCATAGTGCCTGCTCTTGGAGCTGGGTCAACTAATGTGTGCCTTATCTCTTACTGGACAAGAGTGATATTGCCAGCTTCGAGCACCTGCCGACCTTGTCACTATCTCCTATCATGAAATAACCGGCATGTTCCTCGAAATGGCTGACTTCATCCGCATAGCACCAGCATCTGAAATGAAGTTACTGACCTGAAATTCAGTGACCAGTCTGTATCGATGCCACCATCTTGTTAACTACTTCACTAACTAAACAAAGAATTATAACCCCACGGGGATTAAACATTCAGAAGGCTCTTGAAGTTGCTATACGGAAGCATGAAAAAGTAAATGCAAAATCATTGTATTTTCCTTTGTTCCCTTTATATGTTATATAAATTGCATTTACAGTATACATTGTCGGACAGTAAGCAGGAATGCAAAAGAATCTAAGGAAGAAACTAAACTTTATCAGGAATTTACACAGTACAACGTAAAGCATAGCGAGTTGCAACCGGGGTTTACGCCGTCTCCCTCTTTGGGGGTGGGCCGAGCGCATCGAACATCGAACGGCTTCTTGGCCCAAATAACTGACCTTGAACATGGAATGGTGCTGCGGGTGGAACCCCGGGCCGCCGCCACTGTATCCGATCCTCCCGCCAGGCATGGGGCCCGTCTTCCCAGGCTCACCGCCCTCTTTTCTCTCTCCCTCGGGCCCAGCCGCTGTCCCGTCCTCCACCCACTCCTGCTCCTCCATGCCGGGGATGTGAGGTCCATCGGCGACGATGAGGAGGTCTTCCCCGTCCTCCTCGTCGCCTTCGTCCTCCCCGAGCCGCCGGCGTCCGTCCGTCTCGTTGAGCACGATCTGGAGGTCGTCCTCGCTGTCGCTATCCCACTCGTCGCTCCCGGCCGCACCACCGGCCACCGCCGAGGACGAGAGCCCCGGGATGGCCGCCCCGGGGTCGTCCGCGCCGACCCCCATGAGCGGATCGGGATCCTCCGCGGCGGGGGGCGGCGGCTTCGCATCAACCTCGCGCTTCACGGCGGGGGGCGCGCCGCCATCGTCGTCCTCGTCGACCCAGTCGGTGGTGGGGTCGACCCCGGCGAGGGGGTCGCCCCCGCCGAGAAGCCAGTCGTCGTCGTCGTCTTCCTCGGCGCCGGCCGCCGCCGCGGCCGGCGCGGGAGCTGGCGCGGAATTAGGGTTTGGGGCCGGGGCGGCGCGCGGCGGGGTTTCGGCGGGCGGCGGCGGCCTCGGGGGCTCGGACGTCGGGAGGACGATGTCCGTGTAGAGGTCGCCGAACTCGTCGTCGTCCTCCATGGCGACGGCGAGATCGGGCGGGGGAGGCCGGAGGCGGCGGGCGATGGGGGTGAGGGTCGGGGGAGAGTCGCCAAGTTCGTTTTGGAGCTCTGCCTATTAGGAGAAGGGCTCTCGGTTTTAGGGGTTCCTTGCTTAGGCCTAGTTTGGCAGAGATGTCTTTTTAAAACTGTGGTAATCCAAAACCTCAATTTCTCAACCCAAGGGCAATCAATACCTCGGTTTGTCTAAAGCATGGTTTTTCTCTGTTTTGCGAAAACCATCTATTCGTTTGGCAAATGCTGTTTTCTCGTATTTTTTTGCTGACTACAACTAACTCAACTACACTTAAGCTAGCTGATCAGCATGTAAAAGAGGCCGTCCAATGCATGCAGCCATGCCATGCAAGCCAAGTCCTCTCGGACACTTCTAGATGCTAGTAGGACTCACTAGATGCATGCTAGATCCCTGATCGGACGAAGAAATCGCTGGCAACGACGCCAGAAGAACATGGACTCGAGAGACCAACGGAACACAAGTTAATCACCTAACAAAAAATTGTCTAATAATCAAGACATAAATTACACTACAATTAGCAGATAATGACGAGGAGTTGGAGGGACTGACTTTTCTCTCGGTTCAGTTTTTAAAAAAGAGGTCGGGACCTCTTTTTTAGATACTGAAAAAAAGCCACGGTATTAAAAATACCACGGTATCTTAAACTATAGTACTTCTTTCATCCAAACACATCAAAGTATTTAATACCAGGGTATTTTTTTGAACCATGGTATTCCTAAAAAACTGCAAAAATACTTTGCATCCAAACGCACCCTTACTTTTTACTGGAAATATTTTAAATGTGAGATTTTTTTTTCCGAATGATTCGAAGATTGCTCACCATGCTTGCCGTGCGGTAAAATTAACTCAAGAGATATTCAGATATCTCATATCAGGATATTTAACATGTACACTCAGTGGTCACGAGTTCACCACATTGTGTACGGGTTTTCAACTTTTGTTGTTGTTGTTGTTGTTGATGATGATGATCTAACCACACTCGATTTTGCTTAGTTGTACGTGCAGGAGTTGACATCAGGCCCTGTTTTGTTCAACCAAATGAATAAAAAAAATAAAAAAAATGTGGTTCATTTGGTTGGACTAGATAGGGCCACCGGCTACCCTAAACAATACACATTTGCACCCCTAGTTAAGCATAGAGAAAAAGATGTACAATTAATGCAATATAAAATATATTTTCTACGAGACGCCGTCAAATGATATCCACCATAAAAACACACTCAAACTTTCTTTTGCAACACTCAAGTTTCAGTCCTTGCACCATCGTGGTGTTCTCATTCTCGATACCACGGTTGCGTCCTTACACCATGACGCCAACTTACATACCAAGTGGCAAATAAAGATATTCTCACCGTCCGAAAATACTTGTCTAAGAAATGATTGTATCTAGACTTATTTTAATTATAGATACATCAATTTTATTCATTTTTAGGACAAGTATTTTCGGACGAAGGGAGTATTTGTGAAGTTGGTGTTGGGTAGAGTGTAGATTTGCAAGTTTGAAAGTTTGCTAGTTATTAGTCACACCTCACCCATCATTAGAAACATATGTGAATCTTACGTGTAAATTTTTAAAATGTGGACGTAGGGCGAAAGGTCGCCCGCATGTGCCATGCACTATCTTTATTGATGTATTTTCTGCTACTAAAATTGTATTAAATCAGCGTCAATTAATATGGATCGAAAGAAGTAGCTTACGTCACTCTTAATTTTGGCACCGTTACGCCAGGCAGTTCCACTCGAGCGACACCGTTACGCACCAGACAGTTAACTCGAGTCACTGCTTGAATTTGGCGTATTGTCCACGTGATCTGGTTTGGTTCGGTCAGTGACGTAACGCCAAATCCGATCGAGTGATGCATCTAAATGGACCAACGATCTGTAGCGCGTCCCCTAAGAAAAAGATCCGTGGCGCGTAACCACCAGCGCTCGCCAGGTGAAAAGAAATGTCAGCTTTTGTTGGCTGGTTTGGCAGAAAACTTGGTTCTCTCTTGCTATCTCGGATGCAAGCTCATCTCTACTTCCCGGCGGCGTGTCTTCTTATGGGTGGTCAGGTCGGCCAGTGCTGCCACAATTTTAGTCCGGTTTTCAGTATATTATTTGAGTTTGTCGCACATCTAAGTGACTCAATCAATTTAGTAAAAAAACAAAAAAAAATACTTGCATGAAGCTTAGCGTAAAATTAATGACATAGGATTTAGATGCGCAATACTTAGAGCATATCTAAGGGTGTGTTTGCTTCTGGTCACAGGGTGGAATGGGACGGGTCCGCTCCGCCCTTGGACCTCGTTCTCGCGTTCGGTTGGAATAAGAACCGGAACTCACTCGTTCTCAGAAACGGAATATTCCACCTATATGCGGAACGCACTCATACCTCCGATTTGGAGGAACCACGCGGAACGGCCTCTCACTCCCTCCTCCCTCCCGACAGCCTTGGCCTCCCATCCATCTTCCCGGCGGCTGCCGTCGCTCCGTCTCCCTTCCGGCGCGCCCTCCCAATCCTCTCCCCTGCAGCCATCGCTCCTCCTCCCTCCCTCCCGCCGGTTCTTCACTCTCGTCTCCCCCTCAGACCGGTGGCAGAGGTCGTCACTATCCTCAATCCCTGCTGGCGGCGCACCACAGATCTGACTGAAGGAGAAGAGCGGCGCTGCTGGATCTCACGGGCTCTGCGTGCGGCAACGACCTGACCTATGGCAGGGGCAGCAACGACTAGACCTATGAGAGGGGCGGCGGAGGGTGCTGCAGCGACCTGACCAGGGGCTATGGTGAAGGAAATATGCCCTAGAGGCAATAATAAAGTTATTATTTATTTCCTTATATCATGATAAATGTTTATTATTCATGCTAGAATTGTATTAACTGGAAACATAATACATGTGTGAATACATAGACAAACAGAGTGTCACTAGTATGCCTCTACTTGACTAGCTCATTGATCAAAGATGGTTATGTTTCCTAGCCATGAACAAAGAGTTGTTATTTGATTAATGAGATCACATCATTAGTTGAATGATCTGATTGACATGACCCATTCCATTAGCATAGCACCCGATCGTTTAGTATGTTGCTATTGCTTTTATCCATGACTTATACATGTTCCTTTAACTATGAGAATATGCAACTCCCGTTTACCATAGGAACACTTTGTGTGCTACCAAACGTCACAACGTAACTGGGTGATTATAAAGGTGCTCTACAGGTGTCTCCGAAGGTACATGTTGGGTTGGCTTATTTCGAGATTAGGATTTGTCACTCCGATTGTCGGAGAGGTATCTCTGGGCCCTCTCGGTAATGCACATCACATAAGCCTTGCAAGCATTGCAACTAATGTGTTAGTTGTGAGATGATGTATTACGGAACGAGTAAAGAGACTTGCCGGTAACGAGATTGAACTAGGTATTGGGTACCGACGATCGAATCTCGGGCAAGTAACATACCGATGACAAAGGGAACAAACGTATGTTGTTATGCGGTCTGACCGATAAAGATCTTCGTAGAATATGTAGGAGCCAATATGGGCATCCAGGTCCCGCTATTGGTTATTGACTGGAGACATGTCTCGGTCATGTCTACATTGTTCTCGAACCCGTAGGGTCCGCACGCTTAAGGTTTCGATGACAGTTATATTATGAGTTTATGAGTTTTGATGTACCGAAGGAGTTCGGAGTCCCGGATGAGATCGGGGACGTGACGAGGAGTCTCGAAATGGTCGAGACATAAAGAATTATATATTGGAAGCCTATGTTTGGACATCGGATGCATTCCGGGTGAAATCAGGATTTTACCGGAATACCGGGAGGGTTACCGGAACCCCCCGGAAGCATAATGGGCCAACATGGGCCTTGGAGGAAAGGTGAGAGGGCAGCCCTAGGGGCTGCGCGCCTCCCCCCCTTCCCTAGTCCTATTAGGACTAGGAGAGGTGGGCGCCCCCTCTCTCTCTCTCCCCCTTGGAGCAATCCTAGTCCAACTAGGATTGGGGGGGGGGAATCCTACTCCCAGAGGGAGTAGGACTCTCCTGGCGCACCAAACCTGGCCGGCCAGCCCCTCCCCCTTGGATCCTTTATATACGGGGGCAGGGGGCACCCCAAAGACACACAAGTTGATCTACGGATCGTTCCTTAGCCGTGTGCGGTGCCCCCTTCCACCAAATTCCACCTCGATCATATCATTGCAGTGCTTAGGCGAAGCCCTGCGCCGGGTAACACATCAAGATCGTCACCACGCCGTCGTGCTGACGGAACTCTTCCCCGACGCTTTGCTGGATCGGAGCCCGGGGATCGTCATCGAGCTGAACGTGTGCAGAACTCGGAGGTGCCGTACGTTCGGTGCTTAGATCGGTTGGATCGCGAGGAGAACGTACGACTACTTCCTCTATGTACGACTACTTCCTCTACGTTGTATCAACGCTTCCGCTTCGGTCTACGAGGGTACGTAGACAAACACTCTCCCCTCTCGTTGCTATGCATCACCATGATCTTGCGTGTGCGTAGGAAAATTTTTGAATTTACTGCGTTCCCCAACAGTGGCATCCGAGCCTAGGTTTTATGGTTGATGTTATTTGCACGAGTAGAACACAAGTGAGTTGTGGACGATACAAGTCATACTGCCTACCAGCATGTCATACTTTGGTTCAGCGGTATTGTTGGATGAGACGATCCGGACCAACCTTACGCGTACGCTTACGCGAGACCGGTTCCCTCGACGTGCTTTGCACAGAGATGGCTTGCGGAAGACTGTCTCTCCAACTTTAGTTGAACCGAGTGTGGCTACGCCCGGTCCTTGAGAAGGTTAAAACGGAGTCTATTTGACAAACTATCGTTGTGGTTTTGATGCGTAGGTAAGATGAGTTCTTGCTTAAAGCCCGTAGCAGCCACGTAAAACTTGCAACAACAAAGTAGAGGACGTCTAACTTGTTTTTGCAGGGCATGTTGTGATGTGATATGGTCAAGACATGATGCTAAATTTTATTGTATGAGATGATCATGTTTTGTAACCGAGTTATCGGCAACTGGCAGGAGCCATATGGTTGTCGCTTTATTGTATGCAATGCAATCGCGATGTAATGCTTTACTTTATTACTAAGCGGTAGTGATAGTCGTGGAAGCATAAGATTGGCGAGACGACAACGATGCTACGATGGAGATCAAGGTGTCGCGCCGGTGACGATGGTGATCATGACGGTGCTGCTCACAAGCACAAGATGATGATGGCCATATCATATCACTTATATTGATTGCATGTGATGTTTATCTTTTATGCATCTTATCTTGCTTTGTTTGACGGTAGCATTATAAGATGATCTCTCACTAAATTATCAAGAAGTGTTCTCCCTGAGTATGCACCGTTGCGAAAGTTCTTCGTGCTGAGACACCACGTGATGATCGGGTGTGATAGGCTCTACGTTCAAATACAACGGGTGCAAAACAGTTGCACACGCGGAATACTCAGGTTTAACTTGACGAGCCTAGCATATACAGATATGGCCTCGGAACACGGAGACCGAAAGGTCGAGCGTGAATCATATAGTAGATATGATCAACATAGTGATGTTCACCATTGAAACTACTCCATCTCACGTGATGATCGGACATGGTTTAGTTGATTTGGATCACGTGATCACTTAGAGGATTAGAGGGATGTCTATCTAAGTGGGAGTTCTTAAGTAATATGATTAATTGAACATTAATTTATCATGAACTTAGTCCTGGTAGTATTAGCATATCTATGTTGTAGATCAATAGCTCGCATTGTTGCTTCCCTGTGTTTATTTTGATATGTTCCTAGAGAAAATTGTGTTGAAAAATGTTAGTAGCAATGATGCGGATTGGATCCGTAATCTGAGGTTTATCCTCATTGCTGCACAGAAGAATTTTGTCCTTGATGCACCGCTAGGTGACGGACCTTTTGCAGGAGCAGATGCAGACGTTATGAACGTTTTGCTAGCTCAATATGATGACTACTTAATAGTTTAGTGCACCATGCTTAACGGCTTAAGAATCGGGACTTCAAAGATGTTTTGAACGTCATGGACCATACAAGATGTTCCAGGAGTTGAAGTTAATATTTCAAGCAAATACCCGAGTTGAGAGATATGAAGTCTCCAACAAGTTCTATAGCTAAAAGATGGAGGAGAATCGCTCAACTAGTGAGCATGTGCTCAGATTGTCTGGGTACTACAATCGCTTGAATCAAGTGGGAGTTAATCTTCCAGATAAGATAGTGATTGACAGAATTCTCTAGTCACCATCACCAAGTTAGTAGAACTTCGTGATGAACTATAATATGCAAGGGATAACGGAAAATATTCCCAAGCTCTTCGCGATGCTAAAATCGACGAAGGTAGAAATCAAAGAAAAACATCAAGTGTTGATGGTTGACAAGATCACTAGTTTCAAGAAAAGGGCAAAAGGAAAGAAGGGGAACTTCAAGAAGAACGGCAAGCAAGTTGCTGCTCAAGTGAAAAAGCCCAAGTCTAGTCCTAAGCCTAAGACTAAGTGCTTCTACTGCAAAGAGACTGGTCACTGGAAGCGGAACTACCCCAAGTGATTGGCGGATAAGAAGGATGGCAAAGTGAACATAAGTATATTTGATATACGTGTTATTGATGTGTACTTTACTAGTGTTCATAGCAACCCCTCAGTATTTGGTACTAGTTCAGTTGCTAAAATTTAGTAACTCGAAACGGGAGTTGCAGAATGAACAAAGACTAGTTAAAGGGCAAGGTGACGATGTGTGTTGGAAGTGGTTCCAAGATTGATATGATCATCATCACACACTACCTATACTTTCGGGATTAGTGTTGAAACTAAATAAGTGTTATTTGGTGTTTGCGTTGAGCATGAATATGATTTGATCATGTTAATTGCAATACAGTTATTCATTTAAGGTTAGAGAACAATTGTTGTTCTGTTTACATGAATAAAACCTTCTATGGTCATACACACCAATGAAAATAGTTCATTGGATCTCGATCGTAGTGATACACATATTCATAATATTGAAACCAAAAAGATGCGAAGTTAATAATGATAGTGCAACCTATTTGTGGCACTGCCGTTTAGGTCATATTGGTGTAAAGCGCATGAAGAAACTCCATGCTGATGGGATTTTGGAATCACTTGATTATGAATCACTTGATGCTTGCGAACCATGCCTCTTGGGCAAGATGACTAAAACGCCGTTCTCCGGAACAATGGAGCAAGCAACAGATTTGTTGGAAATCATACATACTGATGTATGTGGTCCGATGAATATTAAGGCTCGCGACAAGTATCATTATTTTCAGAACTTCACAGATGATTTAAGCAGATATGGGTATATCTACTTAATGAAACATAAGTCTGAAACGTTTGAAAAGTTCAAAGAATTTCAGAGTGAAGTGGATAATCATCGTAACAAGAAAATAAAAAGTTTCTACGATATGATCGCAGAGGTAAAATATTTGAGTTACGAGTTTTGGCCTTCAGTTAAAAACCGTGTGGAATAGTTTCACAAATTCATGCCACCTGGAACACCACAGCATAATGGTGTGTCCGAACGTCATAACCGTACTTTATTGGATATAGTACAATCTATGATGTTTCTTACCAATATCGTTTTGGGATCATGCATTAGAGACAGCTGCATTCACGTTAAAAGGGGCACCATCTAAATCCATTGAGACGACACCGTATGAACTATGGTTTAGCAATAAACCTAAGCTGTCGTTTCTTAAAGTTTGGGGCTGCGATGCTTATGTGAAAAAGCTTCAACCTGATAAGCTCGAACCCAAATCGGAGAAATGTGTCTTCATAGGATATCCAAAGGAAACTGTTGGATACACCTTCTATCACAGATCCGAAGGCAAGACTTTTGTTGCTAAGTTCGGAAACTTTCTAGAGAAAGAGTTTCTTTCGAAAGAAGTGAGTGGGAGGAAAGTAGAACTTGATAAGGTAATTGTACCTTCTCCCTTATTGGAAAGTAGTTCATCACAGAAAACTGTTCCTGTGACTACTACACCAATTAGTGAGGAAGCTAATGATGATGATCATGTAACTTCAAGATCAAGTTACTACCGAATCTCGTAAGTAAACCAGAGTGAGATCCGCACCAGAGTGGTACGGTAATCCTGTTCTGGAAGTCATGTTACTAGACCATGACGAACTTGCGAACTATGAGGAAGCGATGATGAGCCCAGATTCCGCAAAATGGTTAGAGGCCATGAAATCTGAGATGGGATCCATGTATGAAAACAAAGTGTGGACTTTGGTTGACTTGCCCGATGATCGGCAAGCAATTGAGAATAAATGGATTTTTAAGAAGAAGACTGACGCTGATGGTAATGTTACTGTCTATAAAGCTCGACTTGTTGCAAAGGGTTTTCGACAAGTTCAAGGAATTGACTACGATGAGACTTTCTCACCCGTAGCGATGCTTAAGTCTGTCCGAATCATGTTAGCAATTGTCGCATTTTATGAAATCCGGCAAATGGATAAACAAAACTACATTCCTTAATGGATTTATTAAATAAGAGTTGTATACGATGCAACTAGAAGGTTTTGTCGATCCTGAAGGTGTTAACAAAATATGCAAGCTCCAGCGATCCATCTATGGACTGGTGCAAGCATCTCGGAGTTGGAATATGCGCTTTGATAAGTTGATCAAAGCATATAGTTTTATACAGACTTGCGGTGAAGCCTGTATTTACAAGAAAGTGAGTGGGAGCACTACAGTATTTCTGATAAGTATATGTAAATGACATATTATTGATCGGAGATAATGTAGAATTATTCTGTAAAGCATAAAGGAGTATTTGAAAGGAGTTTTTCGAAGAAGGACCTCGGTGAAGCTGCTTACATATTGAGCATCAAGATCTATAGAGATAGATCAAGACGCTTGATAAGTTTTTCAATAAGTACATACCTTGAAAAGATTTTGAAGTAGTTCAAAATGGAACAGTCAAAGAAAGAGTTCTTGCCTGTATTACAAGGTGTGAAATTGAGTAAGACTCAAAGCCCGACCATGGCAGAAGATAGAAAGAAAGTCATTCCCTATGCCTCAGCCATAGGTTCTATAAAGTATGCCATGCTGTATACCAGACCTATTGTATACCCTACCCTGAGATTGGCACGGGAGTACAATAGTGATCTAGGAGTAGATCACTGGACGGCGGTCAAAATTATCCTTAGTGGAATAAGGATATGTTTCTCGATTATGGAGGTGACAAAAAGGTTCGTCGTAAAAGGTTACGTCGATGCAAGCTTTGACACTAATCTGGATGACTCTAAGTCTCAATCTAGATACATATTGAAAGTGGGAGCAATTAGCTAAAGTAGCTCCGTACAGAGCATTGTAGACATAGAAAATTGCAAAATACATAACGGATCTGAATGTTGCAGACCCGTTGACTAAACTTCTCTCACAAGTCACACTATAGTACTCTTTGGGTGTTAATCACATAGCAATGTGAACTAGATTACTGAATCTAGTAAACCCTTTGGGTGTTGGTCACATATCGATGTGAACTATTGCTGATAAATCACATGGCGATGTGAACTAGATTATTGACTCTAGTGCAAGTGGGAGACTGAAGGAAATATGCCCTAGAGGCAATAATAAAGTTATTATTTATTTCCTTATATCATGATAAATGTTTATTATTCATGCTAGAATTGTATTAACTGGAAACATAATACATGTGTGAATACATAGACAAACAGAGTGTCACTAGTATGCCTCTACTTGACTAGCTCATTGATCAAAGATGGTTATGTTTCCTAGCCATGAACAAAGAGTTGTTATTTGATTAATGAGATCACATCATTAGTTGAATGATCTGATTGACATGACCCATTCCATTAGCATAGCACCCGATCGTTTAGTATGTTGCTATTGCTTTTATCCATGACTTATACATGTTCCTTTAACTATGAGAATATGCAACTCCCGTTTACCATAGGAACACTTTGTGTGCTACCAAACGTCACAACGTAACTGGGTGATTATAAAGGTGCTCTACAGGTGTCTCCGAAGGTACATGTTGGGTTGGCTTATTTCGAGATTAGGATTTGTCACTCCGATTGTCGGAGAGGTATCTCTGGGCCCTCTCGGTAATGCACATCACATAAGCCTTGCAAGCATTGCAACTAATGTGTTAGTTGTGAGATGATGTATTACGGAACGAGTAAAGAGACTTGCCGGTAACGAGATTGAACTAGGTATTGGATACCGACGATCGAATCTCGGGCAAGTAACATACCGATGACAAAGGGAACAAACGTATGTTGTTATGCGGTCTGACCGATAAAGATCTTCGTAGAATATGTAGGAGCCAATATGGGCATCCAGGTCCCGCTATTGGTTATTGACTGGAGACATGTCTCGGTCATGTCTACATTGTTCTCGAACCCGTAGGGTCCGCACGCTTAAGGTTTCGATGACAGTTATATTATGAGTTTATGAGTTTTGATGTACCGAAGGAGTTCGGAGTCCCGGATGAGATCGGGGACGTGACGAGGAGTCTCGAAATGGTCGAGACATAAAGAATTATATATTGGAAGCCTATGTTTGGACATCGGATGCATTCCGGGTGAAATCAGGATTTTACCGGAATACCGGGAGGGTTACCGGAACCCCCCGGAAGCATAATGGGCCAACATGGGCCTTGGAGGAAAGGTGAGAGGGCAGCCCTAGGGGCTGCACGCCTCCCCCCCCTTCCCTAGTCCTATTAGGACTAGGAGAGGTGGGCGCCCCCTCTCTCTCTCTCCCCCTTGGAGCAATCCTAGTCCAACTAGGATTGGGGGGGGGGAATCCTACTCCCAGAGGGAGTAGGACTCTCCTGGCGCACCAAACCTGGCCGGCCAGCCCCTCCCCCTTGGATCCTTTATATACGGGGGCAGGGGGCACCCCAAAGACACACAAGTTGATCTACGGATCGTTCCTTAGCCGTGTGCGGTGCCCCCTTCCACCAAATTCCACCTCGATCATATCATTGCAGTGCTTAGGCGAAGCCCTGCGCCGGGTAACACATCAAGATCGTCACCACGCCGTCGTGCTGACGGAACTCTTCCCCGACGCTTTGCTGGATCGGAGCCCGGGGATCGTCATCGAGCTAAACGTGTGCAGAACTCGGAGGTGCCGTACGTTCGGTGCTTAGATCGGTTGGATCGCGAGGAGAACGTACGACTACTTCCTCTACGTACGACTACTTCCTCTACGTTGTATCAACGCTTCCGCTTCGGTCTACGAGGGTACGTAGACAAACACTCTCCCCTCTCGTTGCTATGCATCACCATGATCTTGCGTGTGCGTAGGAAAAATTTTGAATTTACTGCGTTCCCCAACATATGGCGCGATGAGGGCTGCCACGACCTGACTAGCGGCTATGGGGGCGACGGAGAGGGTAGCAGCGACCTTGCTAGCTAGGGGCTACGGCGACCTGGCCTGGATGCAGTCTTGGGTTCGCCTGCAGGGGCAAGTTCCTGTTCGAGAAAATGCAGTGTTTTGCTCATATTCAATCACTGTAAATGTCTGAGAATATACGGATTGAAATATATATTTTTTTGAGTTATGGGCCACTTTGTTATGCTTCTGGATGGATTTATAAACTATTTATGGTACAAATACAGTTGAAATGCATATAATTTCGTATTGAACATGTAAAGCTACAGTGTCATCATTTCATTCCATCTCATCAACCAAACACTGAAATGTCATCGTTCCATTACATCTATCGCCCTCAACCAAACACACAAACGGAACCGACCCATTCTAATGGAATGGAACCATGACATTACATTCCACTTGGTTTCTCAACCAAACACACCCTAAATGTGCTTTATCAAAACTGATATTTACGAGAGCAAAGACTTTCCCCTCCCTCCCAGACCGCTCGCGTGGGCGGTTCCGGAGAGCTAACCCTAGCTGCCAGAGACCCCCGTCCCAGATGGCGACGGGGCCTGGCCGTCAAAGGCGGCGGGCGAGGTCGGCGAGCTCGGACGGTGGCGTCACGCGGGCGACGCGAGGTCAGGCCATGGTGCGATGGAGATTCGCGGAGGAGCAGAGGTGTCTGTCGAGGAACGTCGCCTCCATAGTGTGCCGGTGTGAGAGTGGAGGGCCGTGCGGACCGGCTCCCATGGTGATGGAGGTTGTGTGGAGTTTGGCCAAGAGTGGCGGGAGCTCCCGGAGTGCCGCGGCAGGCAGTCAACTCGGGTATGGGCATGCGGCTGCTTGGAGGCGCCGGTGCGGAAGGAGGCGAAAGTGTGGGCTCGATTTGGGCCCATCGGGGTCAGATCTAGGACGAAGGGTTGTGGTAGTGGCAGCTGTTTGGAGTGAGACCGCTGTTGCGCGAGGTGTGCAGCCCTGTCCGGTGGAGATGGAGGTGCCATGTTGCGTTTCTCTCGTCTGGGCGGGAGGTGGAAGGCGATCTCGGTCGTGCGGGTGTTGGTGGCCTATGATGCTACGACTACAACGACGCGGTGTTGCGGCGCCAGCGGTGCGAACAACTAGGACAGTGGCCCCAGACCGGCGTGGAGGGTGGGGGGGGGGGTGCGACAAAAACAAAAGAAAGTCCTGCCCATTTGTCGGTGCCAGCCGTGACGGCGCCCGTGGCCGTCGTCCCCTCCTTGGAGACGTTGCTGAGGTGTGTCGACACTTCCCTGCTCCCGTGTTGTTTGGTAGATGTCTCCGGACGAAAGCCTAGGCTCGGTGTGGGATCGACACAATGGCGGCGTCCTCGATGTTGTACCTTCGTTGGGAGAATTGTGTTTGGAGACTTGGCTTGGAAGTTCCTTGTTGCGCTCCTCCGATGCTTGCCACTGCCCAAGATTGTTCTTCAGAGGCACCATGTACGTCGTCGTCGGGAATCCAAGGTGATGCCTTTCTCTGGACTGACCAAGTCCCATCATTTGCTTGTTGTCTCCTCCTTTGGCATTAAGGGTGGACGGTGCGTCGACAAGTGAAGTCCAATGGAGTTGTTGATCTTCGGAGGCGATTGGTGTCGGTTGAGACGCGGCTCTGTAGCGCATTCTAGGGTGGGCACTTTTGCATGTAGCTTTAATGTTTGCGGTGGCTGTCTTCATCATCTTCCTCGTCGCTCGCCACTGCCGTGATCGACACGGGAGCTGGCGCGGAATTAGAGTTCGGGGCCGGGGCGGCGCGCGGCGGCCTCGGGTGCTCGGACGTCGGAAGGATGATATCCGTGTAGAGGTCACCAAACTCGTCGTCGTCCTCCATGGCTACGGCGAAATCGGCCCGGGGGGAGGCGGCGGGCGATGGGTGTGAGGGTCGGGGAGTCGCCAAGTTCGTTTTGGAGCTCTGCCTATTAGGAGAAGGGCTCTTGGTTTTAGGGGTTCCTTGCTTACTTTTACTGGGAATAAATAATTGTGAGATTTTTCGAAACGATTTGAAGATTGCTCACCACGTCTACTGTGCGGTAAAATTAATTGAGGGTTTTCTGATATCTCGGATCAGGACATATAACATGTAATCCGACAGTCATGAATTCACCACATTGTGTACCGGTTCTCAAACTTTTGTTGTTATTGTTGTTGATCTAACCGAGTGCGTTTTTGCTCAGTTCTACGTGCAGGAGGTGGCGTTGGCCCTATTTTGTTCGACCAAATGAATTGAAATTTCAAAAGTAAAAAGAAAATGTAGTTTGTTTGATTGGATTAAAATGGGTCACCAGCTACCCTAAACAATAGACATTTGCACCCCTAGTTAAACATAGAGAAACAAGTACAATTCACACAAAAGCATAGATTTTCTATGAGAATCCCCCAAATGATATCCACCAAAAAGTGCACTCAAACTTCCTTTTGCAGCATTCAAAAGTCGCAATCCTTACATCGTCGTGATGTTCTCATCCTCGATACAACGGCTGCATTCTTCTCTACCAATGTCGGAGTTCGAGTTCACCGTGACGTCAACTTACATACCAAGTGGCAAATAAAGTTATTGTGAAGTTGGTGTTGGGTATAGTGTGAATTTGCAAGTTTGAAAGTTTGCTGCTCCCTCCGTCCCATAATATAGTGTAGTGTCAAAAATGCTCTTATATTATGGGACGGAGGAAGTACTAGTGTAAACAACGCTATTATATTATGAGACGGAGAGAGTACTTATTAGTCACACTTCACCCATCATTAAGTACATATGTGAATTTTACGTGTAAATTTTTAAAATTTGGACGTAGGGCGAAAGCTTGCCCGCATGTGCCATGCACTATCTTTACTGATGTATTTTCGGTTACTAAAATTGTATTAAATCAGCATCAATTAATATGGATCGGAAGGAGTAGCTTACGTTAGTCTTAATTTTGGCACCGTTATGCCGGGCAGCTCCACTCGAGCGATACCGTTACATACCGGACAGTTAAGTCGAGTCACTGCTTGAATTTGGCGTGTTCTCCACGTGGTCTGGTTTGGTTCGGCCAATGACGTAACTCCAAAGCTCATCAAGTGATGATGCATCTAAATGAGCCAACGGTCTGTAGCGCGTCCCCTCATAAAAAAAGTAAAAGAAAAACGATCTGTGGCGCGAAACCACCAGCGCTCACCAGGTGCAAAGAAAGGTCAGCTTTTGTAAAGGTCAGCTTTTGTGGGCTGGTTTGGCAGAAAACTTGGTTCTCTCTTTGCTACTATCTCGGATGCAAGCTCATGTCTACTTCTCGGTGGGGTGTGTGTCTTTTTTTTTGTTTAACATGGTAAAATGTCTTCTTCTACTGAATGCGCATCACCAGAAATTTTGAAATAAATTCAGTAATAAATGCGAGCATAAGGACTTGAACCCTGGTGAACTGAGCATACCATAGTCCTTCTAAGAGCAACTCCAATAAGACGACCCATTTCGTCCAGTGGCGGTGCCAGGATTTTAATCATGTGTAGTCAACTCAATCTTGTGTAGTCAACATCTATGTATTCCACAAATTTTGTATTATTTTATGCATGATTTGTGCTTATATATGATACTGTTTTCGCAAAGCTGTATAGTCATTTGACTACACAGCCTATACATGGCTTCGCCACTGATTTCGTTCGCTGGCGTCCGTTTGGGTCGGCGCGGACACAAAAGTCAGACCAACGCGCCGACCCAAACGGACGCGCGTCCGCTTTTCGTCCGCGGGCGACCCATTCTTGGCCCATTTTTGAGTCGGATTTGCATCGGCGCGGACATGCGACGGACGTGCGCACGCTCGCCTTCTCCTCCCCTGGGCCCGCTGGTCGGTGCCACATTGGCCTCCCCCCATCCAACAGCAACCCTCGCCCGCCTCCTTTGTCGCCGATGCCGCCGCCCATTTTTGCCAGCGCCTCCACATCCCCCCAGCAACGCCGCCCACTCCCACGTCGCCCGCCACCACCGTCTTGTCGCCGGGGAGCCAACTGCTTCCCACCCCCGCGCCCCCACCACCACACAGCCGCCCGCGACCAAGAAGCCCTCGCCGCCCCGGCCAGATCCTCACCGGCACGCTTGTTGGACGCCGGCCCACTCATCGAACGCCGGAAGGGCAGCTAGCTGGTCCGTGCGCGCCGCGACTCCCGCCGGCCGTCTCCTTCGTCGACGCATGCAAGTTGTTCGACATTTTGCCAAGGTACAAAATGGACTCCGCCGACGAGTTCTTTTTTCACAATTTCCTTTGCGACTCCGACGATTCGTCGTCCGATGACGAGGAGGGGATATTGGCTGCCGTGTTGGTCCATCACCACCTCAACAGCCAGCGGTCGTTGTTCCGTGGCTCCATTCCGGGCCACCTTCCGGCATTGAATCACAATCGAGAGAACGGGCTTTTCCTTCTTTGGAAGGACTACTATGATACAACAAACCCGTTATCCAAACATAAAAAATTTCGCCGCCATTTCCGTATGAGTAGGCATCTTTTCAATCGTATTAGAGAGGGGGTGGTCGGCTATGATGACTATTTCGGGTGCAAAGAGGATGTTGTTGGCAAGATTGGTTTCTCCTCTTATTAGAAATGCACCGCCGCCATCCGAATGCTTGCATACGGAGTGCCCGGTGATCTCATTAATGAGTACGTCTGTATGAGCGAGTCTACATGCCTAGAGTCCATGTATAAGTTCTGCAAGGTTGTTATTGCTGTGTTTGACCCTGAGTACTTGAGAGAGTCGACTGCTGAAGATACATCCCGTTTGTTGGCGATGAATGCCAGCAGGGGCTTCCCAGGGATGCTTGGCAGCATAGACTGCATGCACTGGGAGTGGAAGAACTTCCCTTCTACTTGGCAAGGGCAGTATAAGGGCCATGTCAGGGCTTGCGCTGTCATACTAGAGGCCGTGGCGTCTCAAGATCTCTCGATGTGGCACTCTTTCTTTGGCATGACTGGATCACACAATGATATCAACGTGCTTCAACGCTCGCCGCTGTTTGCTAGGCTTGCCAAAGACAACAGCCCACCGGAGAAATTTACTGTCAACGACCACAACTACTACAAAGGATACTACCTGGATGACGGTATCTATCCTCAATGGACCACTATTGTCAAGACAATACCCAACCTTGTCGAAGAGAAGAGGAGAAGATTTGCCCAAGAGCAAGAGAGTGCTAGAAAGGATGTCGAGCGTGCCTTTGGTGTTTTGCAATCTTGATGGGGCATCGTTCGGTATCCTGCTAATACCTGGAGCATGCAGAAACTATGGGAGGTGATGACTGCTTGTGTGATCATGCACAATATGATCATAGAAGACGAGCGCCCGGAGCGTCTGTACGATCAAGAGTTTCAGTTTCAGGGTGAGAATGGTGTGCCTAAATATGGAGGAGCGACAACATTTGGACAATTCATCCAATTTCATCATGACATGCGTGATTGGGAAACTCACTTGTAACTGCAAAATGATATGGTTGAGCATATGTGGGCTCATGTTAGCAACCAATAGATGTATCTTCTTTTATTCATTTGCAAAACTATGTGAGACATTTTTATTTTTATTCGGCTTGTAAAACTATGCTATTTTATTCGGTTCAAACTATGTTATTTGACTATATGTCTAAATGCAAATTCATCAATGCAAAATTGAGCTATTTGTTGAAATAGGGCGGCCAGCCAGCCACGCTGGTACATATGGGTCGGCGCATTGGGCGCGCTGCCGACCCATATCTAAAACAGGGCAGGCGCCGGGCGGGCGGCCGACCCAAACGGACAAAAAGCGGACGAAATCGCCGTCCGTTTGGGTCGCCCTTTTGGAGTTGCTCTAACCATCCAAACACGGGTTGGTTCATGGCGTGTGTGTCTTTCTTGTGGGTGGTTAGGTCGCCAGTGCCCGCTCCGAGTGGACAGTTGCGACGATTTTAGTCTGATTTTTAGTATATTAAAAGCATCTTCAATAGATGATGTAGATGTAAAAATAACTAACATCCACATCTTCGAGGCTCAAAACCCATCTCGAACAGATGATGTAGATGTAAACTTTTTTACATTTCCACCTGCCGAAGATGTAAAATACAACACCTAGAGGAGATGTAACAGCATCTTCAATAGATTATGCAAATTTGGAGATGTAAAACAGGTTACATCTTCAGTGCATTTTACATCTCCAAAAAAGAGGCAACTTTAACAGATATTGCATATTGGTGATGTAAAAGTGCAACTCCAATAGATGATGTATATTTGGTGACGAAAACCTCCTACTCCAACAAATAATTTTGTCGAACATGTTGCGTGCGAGGTGGAAGAAACCGGTCGGCGGCGGGTCGGCGCGTTGATGGGCAGCACAAAGGGTCTGGAGTGGGCGGCTGATACGTCTCCAACGTATCTATATTTTATGAAGAATTCATGCTATTATGTTATCCTTCTAGGATGTTTTATATGCATTTATATGATTTTTGGAACTAACCTATTAACCTAGAGCCCAGTGCCAGCTTCTGTTTTTCCTTGTTTTTGAGTATCGCAAAAAAGAAAAACCAAACAGAGTCCAATTGACCATTTGGACCAGAAGAAGGCCATGGAGTAAAAGAGTTGGGCCAGAAGAGACCCGGGCTGCCCACGAGGGTGGGAGGCGCGCCCACCCCCCTGGGCGCGCCCCCTACCTCATGGACAGCCCGGAGACCCCCCTGACTTGTTCTCGACGCCAAAATCTCTTATATATATAGAAACCCGCAGAACATAACCTAGATCGGGAGTTCCTCCGCCGCAAGCCTTTGTAGCCACTGAAAACCAATCTAGACCCGTTCCGGCACCCTGCCGGAGGGGGGATCCATCACCGGTGGCCATCTTCATCATCCCGGCGCTCTCCATGACGAGGAGGGAGTAGTTCACCCTCGGGGCTGAGGGTATGTACAGTAGCTATGCGTTTGATCTCTCTCTCTCTCTCTCTTATGTTCTTGAGGTGGTACGATCTTGATGTATCGTGAGCTTTGCTATTATAGTTGGATCTTATGATGTTTCTCCCCCTCTACTCTCTTGTAATGGATTGAGTTTTCCCTTTGAAGTTATCTTATCGGATCGAGTCTTTAAGGATTTGAGAACACTTGATATATGTCTTGCATGTGCTTATCTGTGGTGACAATGGGATATCACGTGATCTACTTGATGTATGTTTTGGTGATCAACTTGCGGGTTCCGTAACATTGTGAACTTATGCATAGGGGTTGGCACACGTTTTCGGCTAGACTCTCCGGTAGAAACTTTGGGGCACTCTTCGAAGTTCTTTGTGTTGGTTGAATAGATGAATCTGAGATTGTGTGATGCATATTGTATAATCATACCCACAGATACTTGAGGTGACATTGGAGTATCTAGGTGACATTAGGGTTTTGGTTGATTTGTGTCGTAAGGTGTTATTCTAGTATGAACTCTATGATAGATCGAACGGAAAGAATAGCTTCGTGTTATTTTACTACGGACTCTTGAATAGATCGATCAGAAAGGATAACTTTGAGGTGGTTTCGTACCCTACAGTAATCTCTTGGTTTGTTCTCTGCTATTAGTGACTTTGGAGTGACTCTTTGGTGCATGTTGTGAAGGAAATATGCCCTAGAGGCAATAATAAAGTTATTATTTATTTCCTTATTTCATGATAATTTTTTATTATTCATGCTAGAATTGTATTAACTGGAAACATGATACATGTGTGAATACATAAACAAACAGAGTGTCACTAGTATGCCTCTACTTGACTAGCTCGTTGAATCAAAGATGGTTAATTTTCCTAGCCATAGACATGAGTTGTCATTTGATTAACGGGATCACATCATTAGGATAATGATGTGATTGACTTGACCCATTCCGTTAGCTTAGCACTTGATCGTTTAGTATGTTGCTATTGCTTTCTTCATGACTTATACATGTTCCTATGACTATGAGATTATGCAACTCCTATTTATCGGAGGAACACTTTGTGTGCTACCAAACATCACAACGTAAATGGGTGATTATAAAGGTGCTCTACAGGTGTCTCCGAAGGTACTTGTTGAGTTGGCGTATTTCGAGATTAGGATTTGTCACTCCGATTGTCGGAGAGGTATCTCTCGGCCCTCTCGGTAATGCACATCACTATAAGCCTTGCAAGCAATGCAACTAATAAGTTAGTTGTGGGATGATGTATTACGGAACGAGTAAAGAGACTTGCCGGTAACGAGATTGAACTAGGTATTGAGATACCGACGATCGAATCTCGGGCAAATAACATACCGATGACAAAGGGAACAACGTATGTTGTTATGCGGTTTGACCGATAAACATCTTTGTAGATATGTAGGAGCCAATATGAGCATCCAGGTTCCACTATTGGTTATTGACCGAAGATGTGTCTCGGTCATGTTTACATAGTTCTCGAACCCGTAGGGTCCGCACGCTTAACATTCGGTGACGATTTGTATTATGAGTTATGTGATTTGATGTACCGAAGGTAGTTCGGAGTCCCGGATGACACTGGGGACATGACGAGGAGTCTCGAAATGGTCGAGACGTAAAGATCAATATATTGGACAACTATATTCGGACATCGGAAAGGTTCCGAGTGATTCGGGTATTTTTTGGAGTATCGGGGAGTTACGGGAATACGAGGGAAGAAGTATATGGGCCTTATTGGGCTTTAGGGGAGAGAGAGAGGCAGGTTGCGCCCCCCCAATGACTAGTCTGAATTGGACTAAGGGGAGGGGCGGCGCCTCCTCCTTCCTTCTCTCCCCTCTTCCCCTTCCTTGTCTCCTACTCCTACTACTTGGAAGGGGAGGAATCCTACTCCCGATGGGAGTAGGACTCCTCCAGGGCGCGCCATAGGGGCCGACCCTCTCCCCTCCTCCACTCTTTTATATACGTGGCCAGGGGGCACCCCATAGACACAACAATTGATCTCTTGATCTCTTAGCCGTTTGCAGTGCACCATGCTTAATGGCTTAGAATCGGGATTTCAAAGACGTTTTGAACGTCATGGACCATATGAGATGTTCCAGGAGTAGAAGTTAATATTTCAAGCAAATACCTGAGTTAAGATATATGAAGTCTCCAACAAGTTCTATAGCTAAAAGATGGAGGAGAATAGCTCAAGCAATGAGCATGTTCTCAGATTGTCTGGGCACTACAATCGCTTGAATCAAGTGGGAGTTAATCTTCCAAATAACATAGTGATTGCCAGAATTCTCTAGTCACCATCACCAAGTTAGTAGAACTTCGTGATGAACTATAGTATGCAAGGGATGACGAAAACGATTCCCGAGCTTTTCATGATGATGAAATCGATGAAGGTAGAAATCAAGAAAAGTATCAAGTGTTGATGGTTGACAAGACCACTAGTTTCAAGAAAAGGGCAAAGGGAAGAAGGAGAACTTCAAAAAGAATGGCAAGCAAGTTGCTGCTCAAGTGAAGAAGCCCAAGTCTAGACCTAAGCCTGAGACTAAGTGCTTCTACTACAAAGGGACTGGTCACTGGAAGCGGAACTGCCCCAAGTATTTGGCGGATAAGAAGGATGGCAAAGTGAACAAAGGTATATTTGATATACATGTTATTGATGTGTACTTTACTAGTGTTTATAGCAACCCCACGGTATTTGATACTAGTTCAGTTGCTAAGAGTAGTAACTCAAAACGGGAGTTGCAGAATGCACAGAAACTAGTTAAGGGTGAAGTGACGATGTGTGTTGGAAGTAGTTCCAAGATTGATATGATCATCATCGCACACTCCCTATACTTTCCGGATTAGTGTTGAACCTAAATAAATGTTATTTGGTGTTTGCGTTGAGCATTAATATGGTTTGATCATGTTTATTGCAATATGGTTATTCATTTAAATTAGAGAATAATTGTTATTCTATTTACATGAATAAAACCTTATATGGTCATACACCCAATGAAAATGGTTTGTTGGATCTCAATTGTAGTGATACACATATTCATAATATTGAAGTCAAAATACGCAAAGTTAATAATGATAGTGCAACTTATTTGTGGCACTGTCGTTTAGGTCATATTGGTGTAAAGCGCATGAAGAAACTTCATACTGATGGACTTTTGAAATCACTTGATTATGAATCACTTGGTACTTGCGAACCGTGCCTCATGGGCAACATGACTAAAACGAACTATGTAGCGAGCAACTGATTTGTTGGAGATCATACATACTGATGTATGTGGTCCAATGAATATTGAGGCTCGTGGCGGGTATCATTATTTTCTCACCTTTACACATGATTTAAGCAGGTATGGGTATATTTACTTAATGAAACATAAGTCTGAAACATTTGAAAAGTTCAAAGAATTTCAGAGTGAAGTTGAAAATCATCGTAATAAGAAAATAAAGTTTCTACGATCTGATCATGGAGGGGAATATTTGAGTTACGAGTTTGGTCTACATTTGAAACAATGAGGAATAGTTTCACAACTCTCGCCACCTGGAACACCACAGTGTAATGATGTGTCCGAACGTCGTAATCGTACTTTACTAGATATGGTGCGATCTATGATGTCTCTTACTGATTTACCGCTATTGTTTTGGGGTTATGCTTTAGAGACGGCTGCATTCACGTTAAATAGGGCACCATCGAAATCCGTTGAGACGACGCCTTATGAACTATGGTTTGGCAAGAAACCAAAGTTGTCTAGTTGTCATTTCTTAAAGTTTGGGGCTGCGATGCTTATGTGAAAAAGTTTCAACCTAATAAGCTCGAACCCAAATCGGAGAAATGTGTCTTCATAGGATACCCAAAGGAAACTGTTGGGTACACCTTCTATCATAGATCCGAAGGAAAGACATTCGTCGCCATGAATGGATCCTTTCTAGAGAAGGAGTTTCTCTCGAAAGAAATGAGCGGGAGGAAAGTAGAACTTGATAAGGTAATTGTACCTTATCCCGAATTGGAAAGTAGTTCACTGAAATCAGTTCCAGTGATGCTTACACCAATTAGTGAGGAAGTTAATGATGATGATCATGAAGCTTCAGATCAAGTTACTACCGAACCTCGTAGGTCAACCAGAGTACGTTTCGCACTAGAGTGGTACGGTAATCCTATTCTGGAGTTCATGTTACTTGACCATGACGAACCTACGAGCTATGAGGAAGCGATGATAAGCCCATATTACGCGAAATGGCTTGAGGCCATGAAATCTGAGATGGGATCCATGTATGAGAACAAAGTGTGGACTTTGATTGACTTGCCCGATGATCGGAAGCCATAGAAAATAAATGGACCTTCAAGAGGAAGACGGACGCTGATGGTAGTGTTACTATCTACAAAGCTAGACTTGTCGAAAAAGGTTTTGACAAAGTTCAAGATGTTGACTACGATGAGATTTTCTCACTCGTAGCGATGCTTAAGTCTGTCCAAATCATGTTAGCAAATTGTCACATTTTATGAAATCTGGCAAATGGATATCAAAACTACATTCCTTAATGGATTTCTTAAAGAAAAGTTGTATATGATGCAACCAGAAGGTTTTGTCGATCCTAAAGGTACTAACAAAATGTGCAAGCTCCAGCGATCCATCTACGTACTCGTGCAAGCATCTCGGAGTTGGAATATACGCCTTGATGAGTTGATCAAAGCATATAGTTTTATATAGACTTGCGGTGAAGCCTGTATTTACAAGAAAGTGAGTGGGAGCACTACAACATTTCTGATAAGTATATGTGAATGACATATTGTTGATCGAAAATAATGTAGAATTTTCTAGAAAGCATAAAGGAGTATTTGAAAGGAGTTTTTTTAATAAAGACCTCGGTGAAGCTGCTTACATATTGAGCATCAAGATCTATAGAGATAGATCAAGACGCTTGATACGTTTTTTCAATAAGTACATACCTTGCCAAGATTTTGAAGTAGTTCAAAATGGAACAGTCAAAGAAAGAGTTATTACCTGTGTTACAAGGTGTGAAATTGAGTAAGACTCAAAACCCGACCACGACAGAAGATAGAAAGAGAATGAAAGTTGTTCCCTATGCCTCAGCCATAGGTTCTATAAAGTATGCCATGTTGTGTACCAGATATATTGTATATCCTACACTGAGTTTAGCAAGAAAGTACAATAGTGATCTAGGAGTAGGTCACTGGACAACGGTCAAAATTATCATTAGTGGAATAAGGATATGTTTCTCGATTATGGAGGTGACAAAAGGTTCGTCGTAAAGGGTTACGTCGATGCAAGTTTTGACACTGATCCAGATGGCTCTAAGTCTCAATCTGGATACATATTGAAAGTGGGAGCAATTAGCTAGGGTAGCTCCGTGCAGAGCATTGTTGACATAGAAATTTGCAAAATACATACGGATGTGAATATGGCAGACCCGTTGACTAAACTTCTCTCACAAGCAAAACATGATCACACCTTAGTACTCTTTGGGTGTTAATCACATAGCGATGTGAACTAGATTATTGACTCTAGTAAACCCTTTGGGTGTTGGTCACATGATGGTGTGAACTATGAGTGTTAATCACATGGTGATGTGAACTATTGGTGTTAAATCACATGGCGATGTGAACTAGATTATTGACTCTAGTGCAAGTGGGAGACTGAAGGAATTATGCCCTAGAGTAAATAATAAAGTTATTATTTATTTCCTTATTTCATGATAAATGTTTATTATTCATTCTAGAATTGTATTAACCGTAAACATGATACATGTGTGAATACATAGACAAACAGAGTGTCACTAGTATGCCTCTACTTGACTAGCTCGTTGAATCAAAGATGGTTAAGTTTCCTAGCCATAGACATGAGTTGTCATTTGATTAACGGGATCACATCATTAGTAGAATGATGTGATTGACTTGACCCATTCCATTAGCTTAGCACTTGATCGTTTAGTATGTTGCTATTGCTTTCTTCATGACTTATACATGTTCCTATGACTACGAGATTATGCAACTCCCGTTTACCGTAGGAACACTTTGTGTGCTACCAAACGTCACAACGTAAATGAGTGATTATAAAGGTGCTCTACAAGTGTCTCCGAAGGTACTTGTTGAGTTGGCGTATTTCGAGATTAGGATTTGTCACTCCGATTGTCGTAGAGGTATCTCTGGGCCCTCTCGGTAATGCACATCACTATAAGCCTTGCAAGCAATGCAACTAATAAGTTACTTGCGGGATGATGTATTACGGAACGAGTAAAGAGACTTGCCGATAACGAGATTGAACTAGGTATTGAGATACCGACGATCGAATCTCGGGCAAGTAACATACCGATGACAAAGGGAACAACATATGTTGTTATGTGGTTTGACCGATAAAGATCTTCGTAGATATGCAGGAGCCAATATGGGCATCCAGGTTCCGATATTGGTTATTGACCGGAGATGTGTCTCGGTCATGTCTACATAGTTCTCGAACCCGTAGGGTCCGCACGCTTAACGTTCGGTGACGATTTGTATTATGAGTTGTGTGATTTGATGTACCGAAGGTACTTAGGAGTCCCGGATGAGATCAGGGACATGACGAGGAGTCTCGAAATGGTCGAAATGTAAAGATCGATATATTGGACGACTATATTCGGACATCAGAAAGGTTCCAAGTGATTCAGGTATTTTTGGAGTACCGGGGAGTTACGGGAATACGGGGGAAGAAGTATATGGGCCTTGTTGGGCTTTAGGGGGGAGAGAGAGGCAGGCTGCGCCCCCCCCAATGACTAGTCCGAATTGGACTAAGGGGAGGGGCGGTGCCCCCTCCTTCCTTCTCTTCCCTCTTCCCCTTCCTTGTCTCCTACTCCTACTACTTGGAAGGGGAGGAATCCTACTCCCGGTGGGAGTAGGACTCCTCCAGGGCGCGCCATAGGGGTCGGCCCTCTCCCCCTCCTCCACTCCTTTATATACGTGGCCAGGGGGCACCCCATAGACACAACAATTGATCTCTTGATCTCTTAGCCGTGTGCGGTGCCCCCCTCCACCATATTCCACCTCGATAATATCATAGCGGTGCTTAGGCGAAGCCCTGCGTCGGTGGCATCATCATCACCGTCACCATGTCGTCGTGCTGATGGAACTCTCCCTCAAAGCTCGGCTGGATCGGAGTTCGAGGGACGTCATTGAGCTGAACGTGTGCTGAACTCGGAGGTGCCGTGCGTTCGGTACTTGATCGGTCGGATCGTGAAGACGTACGACTACATCAACCGCGTTGTGCTAACGCTTCCGCTTTCGGTCTACGAGGGTACGTGGACACACTCTCCCCTCTCGTTGCTATGCATCACCATGATCCTGTGTGTGCGTCGGAATTTTTTTGAAATTATTACGTTCCCCAACATGTTGAGGGATAGTTATATGATTCAGTTATGTTATTATTGTTGAGAGAACTTGCACTAGTGAAAGTATGAACCCTAGGCCTTGTTTCCTAGCATTGCAATACTGTTTGTGCTCACTTTTATCACTAGTTGCCTTGCTGTTTTTATATTTTCAGATTACAAAAACCCATAACTACCATCCATATTGCACTTGTATCACCATCTTTTTGCCGAACTAGTGCACCTATACAATTTACCATTGTATTAGGTGTGTTGGGGACACAAGAGACTCTTTGTTATTTGGTTGCAGGGTTGTTTGAGAGAGACCATCTTCAACCTATGCCTCCCACGGATTGATAACCTTAGGTCATCCACTTGAGGGAAATTTGCTACTGTCCTACAAACCTCTGCACTTGGAGGCCCAACAACGTCTACAAGAAGAAGGTTGTGTAGTAGACATCAAGCTCTTTTCTGGCGCCATTGCCAGGGAGGTGAGTGCTTGAAGGTATATCTTTAGATCTTGCAATCGAATCTTTTAGTTTCTTGTTTTATCACTAGTTTAGTCTATAAAAGAAAACTATAAAAAATGGAATTAAGGTTGCCTCATATGATTCATCTTTTTAATGTCTTTCGTGAAAATAAGGATTCCGATAATTGTGCCATAGAGTTAGAAGAATAATGTATTAAAATGTCTGGCACTAAATCCTTGGATGATGAGCATGATTGCAATGTTGTTAGTATGAATTCTTTGAATACCCATGATACTAATGATATGCAAAGCCACAAGCTTGGGGATGTTATGTTTCATGAAGATGATATGTTTAGTCCCCCAAGTTTTGATGAGAATATTTATTATGATGAAAGCATGCCTCCTATTTATGATGATTATATTGATGAAGGTGGATTTGGAGAGGTCATGACTTTATTTAGTGATGAATCCACTATTTCGAAAGAGGTTCCAATTGATTATGAGAACAAAGTTGTTGTCTATGATGATTATTGTGATGACTTGTATGCTATTAAGAATAATGATAACCATGAAATTTGTCATCATGATTTTAAATTTCAATTGGATTATGCCTCACATGATAATTATTTTGTTGAGTTTACTCCCACTATTCCGAATGAGAAGAATTTTGCTTATGTGGAGAGTAATAAAAATTCTATGCCTGTGGCTCATGAAAATAGTGCTTTATGTGATAGTTATATTGTTGAATTTATTCATGATGCTACTGAAAATTATTATGAGGGAGGAACATATGCTTGTAGGAATTGCAATAATACCAAGTTTCCTCTCTATGTGCTTAAAGTTTTGAAGTTATGCTTGTTTTGCCTTCCTATGCTAGTTGATTATTGTTCTCATAAGTTGTTTGCTCACAAAATCCTTATGCATAGGAAGTGGGTTAGACTTAAATGTTCTAGTCATATTCTTCATGATGCTCTCTTTATGTTTCAATTCTTATCTTTTATGTGAGCATCATCGAAATAATCATGCCTAGCTAGGGGCGTTAAACGTTAGCGCTTGTTGGGTGGCAACCCAATTTTATTTTTGTTCCTTGATTTTTGCTCCTGTTTAGCAATAAATTATCCATCTAGCCTCTGGTTAGTTGTTGTTTTATGTTTTAATTAGTGTTTGTTCCAAGTAGAACCTTTGGGAAGACTTGGGTGAAGTCTTTTTGATCTTGCTATAAAAAACAGAAACTTTAGCGCTCACTAGATTAGCTGCCATTTTTTTACTGGAGAGTTTTTTTAGGTTGATTATTTTTGCATATGATTAATAGATAAATTCCTCACGTCCACCAATTTATTTCAGAATTTTTGGATTTCCAGAAGTATTCGAATGATGCAGATTACTACAGACTGTTTTGTTTTTGACAGATTCTGTTTTCTATTTGTTGTTTGCTTATTTTGATGAATCTATGAGTAGTATCGGAGGGTATGAACCATAGAGAAGTTGGAATACAGTAGATATTACACCAATATGAATTTAGAATGAGTTCACAACAATACCAAAAGTGGTGATTTATTTTCTTATACTAATGGAGCTTACGAGTTTTCTGTTAAGTTTTGTGTTGTGAAGTTTTCAAGTTTTGGGTAAAGATTCGATGGACTATCAAATAAGGAGTGGCAAGGGACTAATATTGGGGATGAACAAGGCACCCCAAGGTAATATTCAAGGACAACCAATATTCTAAGCTTGGGGATGGCCCGGATGGCATCCCGTCTTTCGTCTTCGTTCATCGGTAACTTTACTTGGAGCTATATATTTATTCACCATATGATATGTGTTTTGCTTGGAGCGTCATTTTATTTTGTTAGTATTTGCTTGCTGTTATTTAGAATAATTTTTTGCATCTTTATTTTCAATAAAATGTCAAGGATAGCCTTTACCATGCTTATTTTGCAAGTATACATGTTGCTGTTTCAAAACAGAAAATTTACCGCTGTTGCAAAAATTCCCTAGAAAAGTCAGAATATGATAAAATATTGAAACTTTTTGCATATTGAGCTCTGATAAATTGTATAAAGTGTGGTATAATTTCATAATGTTTGGAGTTAGGTAAGTATTATGAATCTTGCATTCTTTACAGACTGTACTGTTTTGGCAGATTGCTGTTATGTTTGCATTGTTTGCATATGTTTGCTTGTTTAATGATTCTATTTGAGTATAGGAGTATTAAATATGCAGAGGCATTTAGTATGCAATTTTGAATAATAATTTTAGTGATTTGTTACAGTAGAAAATGATAAGGTTTTTCCATTGGTTTATACTAACTTATCTCACGAGTTCTTGTTGTGTTTGGTGTGGATGAAGCTTTCGAGATTTAGGAAACCGTGACATGAGAGGAATTAAGGAGACACAAAAGCTCAAGCTTGGGGATCCCAAGGCACCCCACGATAATATTTCAAGAAGTCTCAAGCATCTAAGCTTGGGGATGCCCTGGTAGGCATCCCACCTTTCTTCTTCAACAATTATCGGTTAGTATCGGTTGAGCCTAAGTTTTTGCTTATTCACATGATGAGTGCTATCCTTGAAATGTCGTTTTATTTTGTTTTGCTTGCTGTTTGAATAATATCCAGAGAAAGATAGGGGCTTATAGTTTCGCCTCCCAACCTTTTACCTCAAGGGTAATGTCAACAATAATAACTCATGCTCCCCTATATCCAATTAGATATATATATCATGATCTTTTCAACACACTGTGCTTGCCAAAGGATAAAATGTAAAAAGGAAAGGTGAAGATCACCATGACTCTTGCATAAGGTAGAAGATAATAGTAATAGATAGGCCCTTCGCAGAGGGAACCAGAGGTCGCCATGCACTTTCAGGGTTGGATGCACAAAATCTTAATGCAAAGAACGTCACTTTATATTGCCACTTGTGATATGAACCTTTATTATGCAGTCCGTCGCTTTTATTTCTTCCACATCACAAGATCGTATAAAGCTTATTTCCCCCACACCAATCAATCATACATATTTAGAGAGCAATTTTTATTGCTGGCACCGATGACAACTTACTTGAAGGATCTTACTCAATCCATAGGTAGATATGGTGGACTCTCATGGCAAAATTGGTTTAAGGGTTTTTGGAAGCACAAGTAGTATCTCTACTTGGTGCTAAGAATTTGGCTAGCATGAGGGGGAAAGGCAAGCTCAACATGTTGGATGATCCATGACACTATACTTTATCTCAGATATAAGAAAACACAACCCATTACATTGTCTTCTTTGTCTAACATCAACTCTTTAGCATGTCATATTTTAATGAGTGCTCCCAATCATGGTAGATGTCTATGATAGTATATTTATATGTGAAACCTCTCTTTCTTTATTACTTCCTATTAATTGCAACGATGACCAAAGCTATGTTTGCCAACTCCCAACAACTTTTAATCATCATACTCTTTCTATGTGAAGTCATTACTCTCAATAAGATCAATATGAACTCTTTGTTTCTTTTTATTCTTTTTCTCTTTTCTTTTATTCACTCAAGATCATAGCCAGAAAATCAAGCCCTTGACTCAACACTAATCTTTATTATATAGCTCACGGACTCGATTACAAAGAGAGATCATAAAGCAAAACTCAAAACTAGATCACGCCATAAAATTTATTCTACTAGATCAAGATACTACTAATAGGATCGAACTAAGAAAAAAACTAGTAATGATAGGAGTGTGATGGTGATACGATACCGGGGCACCTCCCCCAAGCTTGGCAGTTGCCAAGGGGAGTGCCCATACCCATGTGATTATGTCTCCTTCTCTGGGGATGGTGTAATATTCTTGGCGATGATGCCTCTCAAGATACGATTCTCCTCCTCGAGCTTATTGACTTGCTGCTTGAGGTACATTATTTCCTTACGAAGCTTTCCTGTAATGGCTAAAGCTCCTTGCACCCAAGGGTGTTGCATAGCTGCGGGAGAACAAGCGACACTCTTCTTCATGTTTTCATAAGAAAGAAATCTAACATTGGAAGGGATAACCGAGTTTGGAATGGCTGAGCTCTGTAGTTCTCCCATCGCGAACCCAGCTCGGAAGTGAGAAGTGACTTCTTGATCCTCCATGGCATCTATCCTACTCAAATCAGCCTCCATCTCTTCCTCCGTTGATGGCCCAAAGTGGTCAGCATCGCTGTTTGTCCTTGGTTCCGATGCCGGATGAGACACCCGGCTCTCCCCGACTGACTCTTGAGAAGTCATCTTGCTCTAATCTGCAGTAGCAACAGCTCGAAACAAGAACAGAGGATATTTGCATGATATAGGAGTCAAAACCTTTGGGAGATTATATATTGAATTTTTACCGACCAAAATACGTATCGTGCAAGAAAACGGAGTCCGGAGAGCACACGAGGTGCCCACGAGGTAGGGGGGCGCGCCAAGTAGGGTAGGGCGCGCCCTCCACCCTCGTGGAGCCCTCGTGTCCTTTACGGACTGCTTCTTATTTTTCTATTTTTCTAAATATTCCAAAACGGAGAAATATTGCCTTAAAAACTGTTTTGGAGTCGGTTTACTTATCGTACTGATGTCTACTACACAACCTTCTTCTTGTAGACGTTGTTGGGCCTCCAAGTGTAGAGGTTTGTAGGACAGTAGCAAATTTCCCTCAAGTGGATGACCTAAGGTTTATCAATCCGTGGGAGGCGTAGGATGAAGATGGTCTCTCTCAAGCAACCCTGCAACCAAATAACAAAGAGTCTCTTGTGTCCCCAACACACCCAATACAATGGTAAATTGTATAGGTGCACTAGTTCGGCGAAGAGATGATGATACAAGTGCAATATGGATGGTAGATAGGGGTTTTTGTAAACTGAAAATATAAACACAGCAAGGTAGCAAGCGGTAAAAGTGAGCGTAAACGGCATTGCAATGCTAGGAAACAAGGCCTAGTGTTCATACTTTCACTAGTGCAAGTTCTCTCAACAATAATAACATAATTGGATCATATAACTATCCCTCAACATGCAACAAAGAGTCACTCCAAAGCCACAAATAGCGGAGAACAAACAAAGAGATTATGGTAGGGTACGAAACCACCTCAAAGTTATTCTTTCCAATCAATCCGTTGGGCTATTCCTATAAGTGTCACAAACAGCCCTAGAGTTCGTACTAGAATAACACCTTACGATACAAATCAACCAAAACCCTAATGTCACCTAGATACTCCAATGTCACCTCAAGTATCCGTGGGTATGATTATACGATATGCATCACACAATCTCAGATTCATCTATTCAAACCAACACATAGAACTTCAAAGAGTGCCCAAAGTTTCTACCGGAGAATCACGATGAAAACGTGTGCCAACCCCTATGCATAGGTTCATGGGCGGAACCCGCAAGTTGATCACCAAAACATACATCAAGTGAATCACGTGATATCCCATTGTCACCACAGATACGCACGGCAAGACATACATCAAGTGTTCTCAAATCTTTAAAGACTCAATCCAATAAGATAACTTCAAGGGGAAAACTCAATCCATTAAAAGAGAGAAGAGGGGGAGAAGAAACATAAGATCCAACTATAATAGCAAAGCTCGCGATACATCAAGATCGTGCCAAATCAAGAACACGAGAGAGAGAGAGATCAAACACATAGCTACTGGTACATACCCTCAGCCCCGAGGGTGAACTACTCCCTCCTCGTCATGGAGAGCGCCGGGATGATGAAGATGGCCATCGGTGAGGGTTCCCCCCTACGGCAGGGTGCCGGAACAGGGTCCCGATTGGTTTTTTGTGGCTACAGAGGCTTGCGGCGGCAGAACTCCTGATCTATTCTCCGTTCTGGAAGTTTTAGGGTACGTAGGTATATATGGGTGCAGGAAGTACGTCGGTGGAGCTTCGGGGCCCCACGAGGCAGGGGGCGTGCCCTAGGGTTGTGGGCGCGCCCCCACCCTCGTGAGCACCTCCCTTGGCTTCTGACGTGGGGTCCAAGTCCACCCGGTAGCTTTCCTTCCAAAAATAACTTCTCTAGTTGATTTCGTTCCGTTTCGACTCTGTTTGATATTCCTTTTCTCTGAAACACTGAAATAGGCAAAAAACAACAAATCTGGGCTGGGCCTCCGGTTAATAGGTTAGTCCCAAAAATAATATAAAAGTGGATAATAAAGCCCAATATTACCCAAAACAGTAGATAATATAGCATGGAGCAATCAAAAATTATAGATACGTTGGAGACGTATCAAGCATCCCCAAGCTTAATTCTTGCTCGTCCTCGAGTAGGTAAATGATAGAAAAGATAATTTTTGATGTGGAATGCTAGTTGGCATAATTTCATTGTAATTCTTCTTAATTGTGATATGAATATTCAGATCCATAAGATTCAAACCAAAAGTTTAATATTGACATGAAAACAATAATACTTCAAGCATACTAATCAAAGCAATCATGTCTTCTCAAAATAACATGGCCAAAGAAAGCTATCCCTACAAAATCATATAGTCTGGCTATGATCTATCTTCACCACACAAAGTATTTAAATCATGCACAACCCCGATGACAAGCCAAGCAATTGTTTCATACTTTTGACATTTTCAAAACTTTTTCAATCTTCACGCAATACATGAGCGTGAGCCATGGACATAGCACTATAGGTGGAATAGAATGGTGGTTGTGGAGAAGACAAAAGAGGGGAAGATAGTCTCACATCAACTAGGCGTATCAACGGGCTATGGAGATGCCCATCAATAGATATCAATGTGAGTGAGTAGGGATTGCCATGCAACGGATGCACTAGAGCTATAAGTGTGTGAAAGCTCAACAAAAGAAACTAAGTGGGTGTGCATCCAAATCGCTTGCTCACGAAGACCTAGGGCATTTTGAAGAAGCCCATCATTGGAATATACAAGCCAAGTTCTATAATGTAAAATTCCCACTAGTATATGAAAGTGACAACATAGGAGACTCTCTATCATGAAGATCATGGTGCTACTTTCAAGCACAAGTGTGGTAAAAGGATATTAGCATTGCCCCTTCTCTCATTTTCTCTCATTTTTTATACATTTTTATTTTTTATTTGGGCCTTTCTCTTTTTTTATGGCCTCTTTTTTTTTCGTCCGGAGTCTCATCCCGACTTGTGGGGGAATCATAGTCTCCATCATCCTTTCCTCAGTAGGACAATGCTCTAATAATGATGATCATCACACTTTTATTTTTCTTACAACTCAACAATTACAACTCGATACTTAGAACAAAATATGTCTCTATGTGAATGCCTCCGACGGTGTACCGGGATATGCAATGATTCAAGATTGACATGTATGAAAGAATTATGAATGGTGGCTTTGCCAGGAATACGATGTCAACTACATGATCATGCTAGCAATATGACAATGATGGAGCATGTCATAATAAACAGAACGGGGGAAAGTTGCATGGCAATATATCTCGGAATGGCTATGGAAATGCCATGATAGGTAGGTATGGTGGCTGTTTTGAGGAAGGTATATGGTGGGTGTATGGTACCGGCAAAAAGTGCATGGTATTAGAGAGGCTAGCAATGGTGGAAGGAAGAAGAGTGCGTATAATCCATGGACTCAACATTAGTCATAAAGAACTCATATACTTATTGCAAAATTTTAGAAGTTATCAAAGCAAAGTATTATGCGCATGCTCCTAGGGGGATAGATTGGTCGGAAAAGACCATCGCTCGTCCTCGACCGCCACTCATAAGGAAGACAATCAATAAATAAATTATGCTCCGACTTCATCGCATGACGGTTCACCATACGTGCATGCTACGTGAATAACAAACTTTAACACAAGTATTTCTCAAATTCACAACTACTCAACTAGCATGACTCTAATATCACCATCCTCATATCTCAAAACAATTATCAAGCATCAAACTTTTCTTAGTATTCAACACACTCAAAAGAAAGTTTTACAAATCTTGAATACCAAGCATATTAGGATTATTAAGCAAATTACCATTCTATTTAAGACTCTCAAAATAATATAAGTGAAGCATGAGAGTTCATCTACTTCTTCAAAATAAAACTACCACCATGCTCTAAAAGATATAAGTGAAGCACTAGAGCAAATGACAAACTACTCCGAAAGATATAAGTGAAGATCAATGAGTAGTCGAATAATTATGCAACTATGTGAAGACTCTCTAACATTTAAGAATTTCAGATCTTGATACTTTATTCAAACAGCAAGCAAAGGTAAATAAAATAAAATGACGCTCCAAGCGAAACACATATCATGTGGTGAATAAAAATATAGCTCCAAGTAAAGTTACCGATGAATGAAGACGAAAGAGGGGATGCCTTCCGGGGCATCCCCAAGCTTAGGATCTTGGTTATCCTTGAATATTACCTTGGGGTGCCTTGGGCATCCCCAAGCTTAGGCTCTTGCCACTCCTTATTCCGTAATCCATCGAATCTTTACCCAAAACTTGAAAACTTCACAACACAAAACTTAACAGAAAACTCGTAAGCTCTGTTAGTGAAAGAAAACAAAACACCACTTCAAGGTACTGTAATGAACTCATTATTTATTTATATTGGTGTTAAACCTACTGTATTACAACTTCTCTATGGTTTATAAACTATTTTACTATCCATAGATTCATCAAAATAAGCAAACAACACACGAAAAACAGAATCTGTCAAAAACAGAACAGTCTGTAGTAATCTGTAACTAATGCAAACTTATGGAACTCCAAAAATTCTAAAATAAATTGGTGGATCTGAGGAATTTGTCTAGTAATCATATGCAAAAATAATCAACTAAATAGCACTCTCCAGTAAAAAGTTTTATCTAATCTCGTGAGCGCTAAAGTTTCTGTTTTTTACAGCATGATCATAAAGACTTCACCCAAGTCTTCCCAAAGGTTCTACTTGGCACAAACACTAATTAAAGCATAAAACCACATCTAAAGAGAAGCTAGATGGATTATTTATTCCTAAACAGAACTAAAAAGCAATAAATTAAATAAAGTTGGGTTGCCTCCCAACAAGCGCTAACGTTTAACGCCCCTAGCTAGGCATGATGATTTCAATGATGCTCACATAAAAGATAAGAATTGAAACATAAAGAGAGCATCATGAAAAATATGACTAGCACATTTAAGTCTAACCCATTCCTATGCATAGGGATTTTTTGACCAAACAATTTAAGGGAACAATAATCAACTAGCATAGGAAGGCAAAACAAGCATAACTTTAAAATTTTAAGCACATAGAGAGGAAACTTGATATTATTGCAATTCCTACAAGCATATATTCCTCCCTCATAATAATTTTTAGTAGAATCATGAATAAATTCAAAAATATAACCAGTACCTAAAGCATTCTTTTCATGATCTACTAGCATAGAAATCCTATTACTCTCCACATAAGCAAAAATTCTTCTCATTTGGAATAGTGGGAGTATCATAAGAGGCTTGAATACTATAAATTGTTTCCACATTAAAAGAGTAATGTTCAGAGAAAGGGTACTCATAATAATGACAATTTTTATAAATATAATCATCACTACTCTTTATAGCATAAGTTTCATCACAATAATCATCATAAGTAGCAACTTTGTTCTCATCATAATCGATTGAAACCTCTTCCGAAATAGTGGATACATCACTAAATAAAGTCATGACCTCTCCAAATCCAATTTCATAAATATTATAAGATTCAACATCCTACAATATTGTGGGATCACTACTTCCTAAAGTTGACACTCTTCCAAACCCACTTTCATAAATATAATCATCATAGGTAAAAGGCATGCTATCATCATACCTACTTTGCATATCAAAACTTGAGAGGCTAAAAATATCATCATTATTAAACATAGCATCCCCAAGCTTGGGACAAACATTAATTGCAGCAAATATATTCTCAAATATTTCATCCTCATCAAACATAGCTTCCCCAAGCTTGGGCCTTTTCATATCATAAGCATAATCACTCTCATCATTAATAGTATGGATAGCACCAATAGTATGGCAAACATTATTATCATATTCTTCCAAGCAAGTGCCAAAAAGATTTTCAAGATCATAAGAAGTATCATTATCTTCCCAATCATAATCATCACAACAAGCAATAGGCATAACGAGATCATCATCAAGTGTATCATCTTCATTTTCATGAGGCACAACAATAATAGGAGCAACTTTATTTGGGAGAGATACCTTTTTACCTCTCTTCCTTTTTCTTTTCTTCTTCTTCACCACATCATGTGTGGGTTCAATCCTCTTTTTGGAGCTCCTTATTAATGAGAGTGGTTGAGTGGAAAGCTCCTCCTCGTTACCTGATTCATCATAAGAAATAGTAGGAGGATATTGTCCCTTTCATTAGTATTCTCTTCATCCTCTATTTGTTTTCTATTCTTTATGTAATTGGCAATATAAGGATTTTCAATACAACTCACCGCACAATACATATAATTTTTCTCTAGATCAAAATGAAGAACTTTATGAAGGACAAATTTTGGAATATCCTCAATTCTACGTTTAATTTCTTCATAACCCAAGAGCAAACTAAGTTCATTATGATGTGCAAGGGAAATCAAGTCATCATAATTTTTGGACACGATACGATCATGAAACAATTTGCATTGGAGCTTTAAATGACCATGTTCATTGCAAAGTTCACAAGGAGTGCGATAAATATTGAACCTTTCAGCGCAATCATCAAGACTTTCTTGCAATAATTTAGTTTCTAAGTACTTACGCCTCTTGCAATATCTATCTTCCCTATTTGGTGTATACTTGCAAACCCAATGCACTCCACAAAAATTGACATGTTTATAGGAGACATTTTCATCATAACTAGTGCAATCATCATTAGTACTATGGATATTCAAGGAGTTCATACTAACAACATTGCAATCACGCTCATCATTCAAAGATTTAGTGCCAAACATTTTAATGCATTCTTCTTCTAACACTTTGGCACAATTTTCCTTTCCATCATACTCACGAAAGATATTAAAAAGGTGAAGCGTATGAGGTAGACTTAATTCCATTTTTTTGTAGTTTTCTTTTATAAACTAGACTAGTGCTAAAACAAGAAACAAAAAGATTCGATTGCAAGATCTAAAGATATACCTTCAAGCACTCACCTCCCCGGCAACGGCGCCAGAAAAGAGCTTAGTTGATGGGGTGCGAGTGCCGCTTACCTAGCCTCCCCGGCAATGGCGCCAGAAAAGAGATTGATGTCTACTACACAACCTTCTTCTTGTAGACGTTGTTGGGCCTCCAAGTGTAGAGGTTTGTAGGACAGTAGCAAATTTCCCTCAAGTGGATGACCTAAGGTTTATCAATCCGTGGGAGGCGTAGGATGAAGATGGTCTCTCTCAAGCAACCCTGCAACCAAATAACAAAGAGTCTCTTGTGTCCCCAACACACCCAATACAATGGTAAATTGTATAGGTGCACTAGTTCGGCGAAGAGATGATGATACAAGTGCGATATGGATGGTAGATAGGGGTTTTTGTAAACTGAAAATATAAAAACAGCAAGGTAGCAAGCGGTAAAAGTGAGCGTAAACGATATTGCAATGCTAGGAAACAAGGCCTAGGGCTCATACTTTCACTAGTGCAAGTTCTCTCAACAATAATAACATAATTGGATCATATAACTATCCCTCAACATGCAACAAAGAGTCACTCCAAAGCCACAAATAGCGGAGAACAAACAAAGAGATTATGGTAGGGTACGAAACCACCTCAAAGTTATTCTTTCCAATCAATCCGTTGGGCTATTCCTATAAGTGTCACAAACAGCCCTAGAGTTCATACTAGAATAACACCTTAAGATACAAATCAACCAAAACCCTAATGTCACCTAGATACTCCAATGTCACCTCAAGTATCCGTGGGTATGATTATACGATATGCATCACACAATCTCAGATTCATCTATTCAAACCAACACATAGAACTTCAAAGAGTTCCCAAAGTTTCTACCATAGAATCACGACGAAAACGTGTGCCAACCCCTATGCATAGGTTCATGGGCGGAACCCGCAAGTTGATCACCAAAACATACATCAAGTGAACCACATGATATCCCATTGTCACCACAGATACGCACGGCAAGACATACATCAAGTGTTCTCAAATCTTTAAAGACTCAATCTAATAAGATAACTTCAAGGGGAAAACTCAATCCATTACAAGAGATAAGAGGGGGAGAAGAAACATAAGATCCAACTATAATAGTAAAGCTCGTGATACATCAAGATCGTGCCAAATCAAGAACACGAGAGAGAGAGAGAGAGAGAGAGATCAAACACATAGCTACTGGCACATACCCTCAGCCCCGAGGGTGAACTACTCCCTCCTCGTCATGGAGAGCGCCGGGATGATGAAGATGGCCACCGGTGAGGGTTCCCCCCTCCGGCAGGGTGCCGGAACAGGGTCCCGATTGGTTTTTTGTGGCTACAGATGCTTGCGGCGGCGGAACTCCCGATCTATTCTCCGTTCTGGAAGTTTTAGGGTACGTAGGTATATATGGGTGCAGGAAGTACGTCGGTGGAGCTTCGGGGGCCCCACGAGGCAGGGGGCGCGCCCTAGGGGGGTCGACGCGCCCCCACCCTCGTGAGTACCTCCCTTGGCTTCTTACGTGGGGTCCAAGTCCATCCGGTAGCTTTCCTTCCAAAAATAACTTCTCCAGTTGATTTTGTTCCGTTTCAACTCCGTTTGATATTCCTTTTCTCTGTAACACTGAAATAGGCAAAAAACAGCAAATCTGGGCTGGGCCTCCGGTTAATAGGTTAGTCCCAAAAATAATATAAAAGTGGATAATAAAGCCCAATATTTCCCAAAACAGTAGATAATATAGCATGAAGCAATCAAAAATTATATATACGTTGGAGACGTATCACGTACCACATACCTATTCCTTTTCGAAGTCTGAAACGTTCCGGAAAGTGTCCCTTATGTATTCCTCCGGGGTTATGGTTTCAATAACATTGGTTTCAACATTTATGGGATTACGTGAGATATAATGTTTAATTCTTTGACCGTTCACCACCTTCGGATTTGTGCCTTCGAAGTTGTTGATTTTTATGGCACCGGAATGATAGACCTCCTCGATAACGTAAGGACCTTCCCATTTAGAGAGAGGTTTTCCTACAAAAAATCTTAAACAAGAGTTGTATAGCAATACATAATCACCTACATTAAACTCACGCTTTTGTATCCTTTTGTCATGCCATCTTTTAACTTTTTCGTTAAACAACTTGGCATTTTCATAAGCTTGGGTTCTCCATTCATCAAATGAGCTAATATCAAATAACCTCTTCTCACCGACAAGTTTGAAATCATAGTTGAGCTCTTTAATAGCCCAATATGCCTTATGTTCTAGTTCGATAGGTAAGTGACATGCTTTTCCATAAACCATTTTATACAGAGACATACCCATAGGATTTTTATATGCAGTTCTATAGGCCCATAATGCATCATCAAGTTTCTTGGACCAATTCTTTCTAGATCTATTAACAATCTTTTGCAAAATTAATTTGAGCTATCTATTACTCAATTCTACTTGACCACTAGACTGCGGGTGATAAGGAGATGCAATTGTATGATTAACATCATACTTAGCAAGCATTTTACGGAAAGCACCATGAATAAAATGTGAACCACCATCGGTCATCAAATATCTAGGGACTCCAAACCTCGTAAAAATAACTTCTTTAAGCATTTTAATAGAAGTGTTATGATCCGCACTGCTAGTTGTAATAGCTTCTACCCACTTAGTAACGTAATCAACAGCAACTAAAATATGTGTATAACCATTAGAGGCAGGAAAAGGTCGCATATAATCAAAGCCCCAAACATCAAATGGTTCAATAACGAGTGAATAGTTCATAGTCATTTCTTGACGTCTACTAATATTACCAATTCTCTGACATTCATCACAAGAAAGGACAAACTTACGGGCATCCTTGAAGAGAGTAGGCCAATAAAAACCGGATTGCAATACCTTATGTGCAGTTCTATCTCCAGCGTGGTGTCCTCCATAAGCTTCGGAGTGACACTTGTGTAGGATATTTTCCTGTTCATGCTCAGGTACACAACATCTAATAACACCATCTACTCCTTCTTTATAAAGATGTGGGTCATCCCAAAAGTAATGTCTCAAATCATAGAAGAACTTTTTCTTTTGTTGGTATGTGAAACTAGGTGGTATAAATTTAGCCACAATATAATTAGCATAATCAGCATACCATGGAGCAGTACGAGAAGTGCTTATGACATTTAATTGCTCATCAGGAAATCTATCATCAATAGGTAGTGGGTCATCAAGAACATTTTCTAACCTAGACAAGTTGTCTGCAACGGGGTTCTCAGCTCCCTTTCTATCAACAATATGCAAATCAAATTCTTGTAGCAAGAGAACCCATCTAATAAGTCTAGGTTTAGCATCTTTCTTTTCCATAAGATATTTAATAGCAGCATGATCAGTGTGAATAGTTACTTTAGAATCAACAATATAAGGTCTGAACTTATCACAAGCAAATACAACTGCTAAGAATTCTTTTTCAGTAGTAGCATAATTTCTCTGAGCATTGTCTAGAGTTTTACTAGCATATTGAATAACATTTAATTTCTTATCAACTCTTTGCCCTAGAATAGCACCTACAGCATAATCACTAGCATCACACATAATTTCAAAGGGTAAATTCCAATCAGGTGGCTGAACAATAGGTGCAGAGATCAATGCTTTCTTAAGTATTTCAAATGCTTCTACACAATCATCATCAAAGACAAATGGTATATCTTTTTGTAATAAATTAGTCAAAGGCCGAGAAATTTTGGAGAAGTCCTTAATGAACCTCCTATAAAAACCGGCGTGACCCAGGAAACTTCTTATACCTTTGATGTCCTTGGGACATGGCATCTTTTCAATAGTGTCAACCTTGACTTTATCAACCTCAATACCTCTTTCAGAAACTTTATGCCCCAAGACAATACCTTCATTAACCATAAAGTGGCACTTTTCCCAATTCAAGACAAGATTGGTTTCTTCACATCTCTGCAAAACTCGATCAAGGTTTCTCAAGCAATCATCAAAAGAGGATCCATAGACGGAAAAATCGTCCATGAAAACCTCACAAATCTTTTCACAAGAACCAGAGAATATAGCCATCATGCATCTTTGAAAGGTAGCAGGTGCATTACATAAACCAAAAGGCATACGTCTATAAGTAAAAGTACCAAAAGGGCAAGTAAAATTAGTCTTTGATTGATCATTGGCTGACACAGGTATTTGAGAGAAACCAGAATAACCATCTGGAAAGCAAAAATGTGTATGTTTAGATAATCTTTCTAGCATTTGATCGATAAAAGGTAAGGGGTAATGATCCTTTTAGTAGCCTTATTTAATTTGCGAAAATCAATTACCATCCTATAACCTGTAATAATTCTTTGCGGAATCAATTCATCTTTATCATTAGGAGCAACGGTAATACCTCCCTTTTTAGGGACACAATGGACAGGACTTACCCACTGACTATCAGCAACGGGATAAATTATACATGCCTCAAGGAGCTTTAGTATTTCTTTTCTTACCACTTCCTTCATCTTAGGATTCAGCCGTCGTTGATGATCAACAACTGGTTTGGCATCTTCTTCCAAATTTATTTTGTGCTGACATAGAGTGGGACTAATGCCCTTAAGATCATCAAGAGTATATCCAATAGCAGCACGGTGCTTCTTCAGAGTTTTTAGTAATCTCTCTTCTTCATGCTCTGAAAGGTTAGCACTAATAATAACAGGATATATCTTCTTTTCATCAAGATACACATATTTAAGAGTATCAGGCAACGGTTTAAGCTCAAACACGGGATCACCCTTGGGTGGAGGAGGATCCCCTAGGATTTCAACAGGCAAATTGTGTTTCAGAATGGGTTCCTGTTTAAATAATACTTCATCTATTTCCCTTCTTTCATTCATAAACATAACATTTTCATGGTCTAGCAAATATTGTTCTAAGGGATCACTAGGAGGTACGGCAATAGAAGCAAGACCAATAATTTCAGGCTTACTAGGTAATTCCTCTTCACGGTGTTGTCTACTAAATTTAGAGAAATTAAACTCATGAGACAAATCACCCAAGCCAATAGTAACAACATTCTTTTCACAGTCTATCCTAGCGTTAACTGTGTTCAAGAAGGGTCTATAAAAAATGATGGGACAAAAGCTATCTTGTGGGGAACCAAGAACAAGAAAATCAGCAGGATATTTAGTTTTCCCACACAAGACTTCAACATCTCTAACAATTCCAATGGGTGATATTGTATCTCTATTAGCAAGTTTGATGGTAACATCAATACCTTCTATCTCAGCAGGTGCAATTTCATGCATAATTTCTTTGTATAAGTCATGAGGTATAGCACTAGCACTAGCACCCATATCACATATGTCATGATAACAATGATCTCCTATTTTAACAGAAATAACAGGCATGCCTACCACAGGTCTATGTTTATCTTTAGCACAAGGTTTGGCAATTCTAGGAGTTTCACCGCAGAAATAAATAAAGATATGACGAAGAAATTAGTCTTGATAACCCACAAGTATAGGGGATCGCAACAGCTTTCGAGGGTAGAGTATTCAACCCAAATTTATTGATTCGACACAAGGGGAGCCAAAGAATATTCTCAAGTATTAGCAGCCGAGTTGTCAATTCAACCACACCTGGAAACTTAGTATCTGCAGCAAAGTGTTTAGTAGCAAAGTAATATGATGGTGGTGGTAACGACAACAAAAGTAAAGAAAGCAAAATTAATATTTTTGGTATTTTGTAGTGATTGTAACAGTAGCAACGGGAAAGTAAATAAGCGTAAACCACTATATGGAAAGCTCGTAGGCATTGGATCGGTGATGGATAATTATGCCGGATGCGGTTCATCATGTAACAGTCATAACATAGGGTGACACAGAACTAGCTCCAATTCATCAGTGTAATGTAGGCATGTATTCCGAATATAGTCATACGTGCTTATGGAAAAGAACTTGTATGACATCTTTTATCCTACCCTCCCGTGGCAGCGGGGTCCTATTGGAAACTAAAGGATATTAAGGCCTCCTTTTAATAGAGAACCGGAACAAAGCATTAGCACTTAGTGAATACATGAACTCCTCAAAATAAGGTCATCACCGGGAGTGGTCCCGATTATTGTCACTTCGGGGTTGCTGGATCACAACACATAGTAGGTGACTATAGACTTGCAAGATAGGATCAAGAACACACATATATTCATGGAAACATAATAGGTTCAGATTTGAAATCATGGCACTCGGGCCCTAGTGACAAGCATTAAGCATAGCAAAGTCATAGCAACATCAATCTCAGAACATAGTGGATACTAGGGATCAAACCCTAACAAAACTAACTCGATTACATGATAGATCTCATCCAACCCATCACCGTCCAGCAAGCCTACGATGGAATTACTCATGCACGGCGGTGAGCATCATGAAATTGGTGATGGAGGATGGTTGATGATGACGACGACGATGAATCCCCCTCTACGGAGCCCCGAACGGACTCCAGATCAGCCCTCCCGAGAGGTTTTAGGGCTTGGCGGCGGCTCCGTATCGTAAAACGTGATTATTTCTTCTCCCTGATTTTTTTCTCCCCGAAAGCAAATATATAGAGTTGGAGTCGGCGTCGGAGGAGCTCCAGGGGGCCCACGAGGTAGGGTGGCGCGCCCCCACCCTCGTGAACAGGGTGTGGGCGCCCTGGTCTTCATCTTTGGCGAGGATTTTTTTTTATTTTTAACTTGACGTTCCGTGGAGTTTCAGGTCATTCCGAGAACTTCTGTTTTCTGCACATAAAACAACATCATGGCAATTCTGCTGAAAACAGCATCAGTCCGGGTTAGTTCCATTCAAATCATGTAAGTCAGAGTCCAAAACAAGGGCAAAGTGTTTGGAAAAGTAGATACGACGGAGACGTATCAAATAACATGCCCATCAATATTATCAGCCAGGAGATCTTTAAGACTAGCAATATTAGGTTCAACTTTAACTTGCTCAGGAGGTGTATAAGTTCTAATATTGCTTTTACGAACCAAACTTGAAGCTTTAGCATGATACTTTATTCTAACAGGAAAATGTGGTTTCTCAACATAAGAAGTAGGAACAATAGGATCATTATAAGTGATAGTCTTTTCTTCAACTTTAATAGGTGCAGCTGTTGGGGAACGTTGCAGAAAATCAAATTTTTTCCTACGGTTTCACCAAGATCCATCTATGAGTTCATCTAGCAACGAGTATTCAGATTAGATAGCATCTACATACCACTTTGTAGATCGCAACGGAAGCGTTCAAGTGAACGTGGATGAGGTAGTCGTACTCGCGGTGATCCAATTCACCGATGATCTAGTGCCGAACGGACGGCACCTCCGCATTCAACACACGTACGGAAAGCGTGACGTCTCCTCCTTCTTGATCCAGCAAGGCAAAGGAGAGGTTAGGGAAGAAGGCTCCAGCAGCAGCACGACGGCGTGGTGATGGTGGAACTGCAGTACTCCGGCAGGGCTTCGCCGTGCTCAATGGAGGAGGAGGAGGTGTTGGAGAGGGAGAGGGAGGCGCCAGGGCAATGGGTGCGCTGCCCCCCTCCCCTCCCCCCTTTATATAGGCCTCTTGGGGGGGGCGCTGGCCCTGGGAGATCTAATCTCCCAAGGGGGCGGCGGCCAGGGAGGTTTCTCTCCCCCCCCAAGCCATCTAGGAGGTGCCTTCCACCACTAGGACTCCTCCTAGATGGAACCCTAGGCGCATGGGCCCTTTGGGGCAGGTTCCCCTTGGCCCAAGCAGGCCAAGGCGCACCCCCTAAGGCCCATGTGGCCCACCAGGGCAGGTGGCCCCACCTGGTGGACCCCCAGGACCCCTCCGGTGGTCCCGGTACAATACCGATAACCCCGAAACTTGTCCCGATGGCCGAAACAACACTTCCTATATATAATTCTTTACCTCCGGACCATTCCGGAACTCCTCGTGATGTTCGGGATCTCATTCGGGACTCCGAACAACATTCGGGTTACTGCATATACATATCTTCACAACCCTAGCGTCACCGAACCTTAAGTGTGTAGACCCTACGGGTTCGGGAGACATGCATACATGACCGAGACGGCTCTCGGGCAATAACCAACAGCGGGATCTGGATACCCATGTTGGATCCCACATCCTCCACGATGATCTCATCGGATGAACCACGATGTCAAGGATTCAATTAATCCCGTATACGATTCCCTTTGTCAATCGGTATTTTACTTGCCCGAGGTTCGATCGTCGGTATCCCAATACCTCGTTCAATCTCGTTACCGGCAAGTCACTTTTCTCGTACCGTAATGCATGATCCCGTGATCAAACACTTTGATCACATTGAGCTCATTATGATGATGCATTACCGAGAGGGCCCGGTGATACCTCTCCGTCAAGCGGAGTGACAAATCCCAGTCTCGATCCATGTCAACCCAACAGACACTTTCAGAGATACCCGTAGTATACCTTTATAGTCACCCAGTTACGTTGTGACGTTTGGCACACCCAAAGCACTCCTACGGTATCCGGGAGTTACACGATCTTATGGTCTAAGGAAAGGATACTTGACATTGGAAAACTCTAGCAAACGAACTAAGCGATCTTATGCTATGTTTAGGATTGGGTCTTGTCCATCACATCATTCTCCTAATGATGTGATCCCGTTATCGATGACATCCAATGTCCATAGTCAGGAAACCATGACTATCTGTCGATCAACGAGCTAGTCAACTAGAGGCTCACTAGGGACATGTTGTTGTCTGTTATTCACACATGTATTACGATTTCCGGATAACACAATTATAGCACGAATAAAGACAATTATCATGAATAAGGAAATATAATAATAATGCTTTTATTATTGCCTCTAGGGCATATTTCCAACAGTCTCCCACTTGCACTAGAGTCAATAATCTAGTTACATTGTGATGAATCGAACACCCATAGAGTTCTGGTGCTGATCATGTTTTGCCTTAGGGAGAGGTTTAGTCAACGGATCTGCGACATTCAGATCCGTGTGCACTTTACAAATTTCTATGTCTCCATCTTGAACATTTTCACGAATGGAGTTGAAGCGACGCTTGATGTGCCTAGTCTTCTTGTGAAGCCTGGGCTCCTTTGCAAGTGCAATAGCTCCAGTGTTGTCACAGAAGAGCTTGATTGGCCCCGACGCATTGGGTATGACTCCGAGGTCGGTGATGAACTCCTTCACCCAAATTGCTTCATGTGCTGCCTCCGAGGCTGCCATGTACTCCGCTTCACATGTAGATCCCGCCACGACGCTTTGCTTGCAACTGCACCAGCTTACTGCCCCACCATTCAAAATATACACGTATCCGGTTTGTGACTTAGAGTCATCCAGATCTGTGTTGAAGCTAGCATCGACGTAACCTTTTACGACGAGCTCTTCGTCACCTCCATAAACGAGAAACATTTCCTTGGTCCTTTTCAGGTACTTCAGGATATTCTTGACCGCTGTCCAGTGTTCCTTGCCGGGATTACTTTGGTACCTACCTACCAAACTTACGGCAAGGTTTACATCAGGTCTGGTACACAGCATGGCATACATAATAGAACCTATGGCTGAGGCATAGGGGATGACACTCATCTCTTCTATATCTTCTGCCGTGGTCGGACATTGAGCTGAGCTCAATTTCACACCTTGTAACACAGGTAAGAACCCTTTCTTAGATTGATCCATATTGAACTTCTTCAATATTTTATCAAGGTATGTGCTTTGTGAAAGACCTATGAGGCGTCTCGATCTATCTCTATAGATCTTGATGCCTAATATATAAGCAGCTTCTCCAAGGTCCTTCATTGAAAAACTTTTATTCAAGTAGGCCTTAATGCTGTCCAAGAGTTCTATATCATTTCCCATCAAAAGTATGTCGTCTACATATAATATGAGAAATGCTACAGAGCTCCCACTCACTTTCTTGTAAACACAGGCTTCTCCATACGTCTGTGTAAACCCAAACGCTTTGATCATCTCATCAAAGCAAATGTTCCAACTCCGAGATGCTTGCACCAGCCCATAAATCGAGGGTTGGAGCTTGCACACCTTGTCAGCATTCTTAGGATCGACAAAACCTTCCGGCTGCATCATATACAATTCTTCCTTAAGGAAACCATTAAGGAATGCCGTTTTGACGTCCATTTGCCATATTTCATAATCATAGAATGCGGCAATTGCTAACATGATTCGGACGGACTTCAGCTTCGCTACCGGTGAGAAAGTCCCATCGTTCATCGTAGTCAACCCCTTGAACTTGTCGATAACCCTTAGCGACAAGCCGAGCTTTATAGATGGTCACATTACCATCCGCGTCTGTCTTCTTCTTAAAGATCCATTTATTTTCAATGGCTCGCCGCTCAACGGGCAAGTCAGTCAAAGTCCATACTTCGTTTTCATACATGGATCCTATCTCGGATTTCATGGCTTCCAGCCATTTGTCAGAATCTGGGCCCGCCATTGCTTCCTCATAGTTCGAAGGTTCACCGTTGTCTAACAACATGATTTCCAAGATAGGGTTGCCGTACCACTCTGGTGCGGAACGTGTCCTTGTGGACCTTCGAATTTCAGTAGGAGCTTGATCAGAAGTATCTTTATCATAATCATTAATTTCCTCTCTAGTCGGTGCAGGCACCTCAGGAACGATTTCTTGAGTTTCGCCATTTTCTGGTTCAAGAGGTAACACTTCATCAAGTTCTACTTTCCTCCCACTTACTTCTTTCGAGAGAAACTCTTTCTCTAGAAAGGATCCATTCTTGGCAACAAAGATCTTGCCTTCGGATCTGAGGTAGAAGGTGTACCCAACAGTTTCTTTAGGGTATCCTATGAAGACGCATTTTTCCGACTTGGGTTCGAGCTTTTCAGGTTGAAGTTTCTTGACATAAGCATCGCATCCCCAAACTTTTAGAAACGACAGCTTAGGTTTCTTCCCAAACCATAATTCATACGGTGTCGTCTCAACGGATTTCGACGGAGCCCTATTTAAAGTGAATGCGGCAGTCTCTAAAGCATACCCCCAAAAAGATAGCGGTAAGTCGGTAAGAGACATCATAGATCGCACCATATCTAATAGAGTGCGATTACGACGTTCGGACACACCATTACGCTGAGGTGTTCCAGGCGGCGTGAGTTGTGAAACTATTCCACATTTTCTTAAGTGTGTGCCAAATTCGTGACTCAAGTATTCTCCTCCACGATCTGATCGTAGAAACTTGATCTTTCTATCACGTTGATTTTCAACCTCACTCTGAAATTCCTTGAACTTTTCAAAGGTCTCAGACTTGTGTTTCATTAAGTAGACATACCCATATCTACTCAAGTCATCAGTGAGGGTGAGAACATAACGATAGCCACCGCGAGCCTCAACACTCATTGGACCGCACACATCGGTATGTATGATTTCCAATAAGTTGGTTGCTCGCTCCATTGTGCCTGAGAATGGAGTCTTGGTCATCTTGCCCATGAGGCATGGTTCGCACGTGTCAAATGATTCATAATCAAGAGACTCTAAAAGTCCATCTATATGGAGCTTATTCATGCGTTTGACACCTATGTGACCAAGGCGGCAGTGCCACAAATATGTGGGACTATTGTTATCAACTTTAACTCTTTTGGTACTCACACTATGAATATGTGTATCATCACGTACGAGATTCATCAAGAATAAACCATTAACCATCGGAGCATGACCATAAAACATATCTCTCATATAAATAGAACAACCATTATTCTCGGATTTAAATGAGTAGCCATCTCGAATTAAGCGAGATCCAGATACAATGTTCATGCTCAAACTTGGCACTAAATAACAATTATTGAGGTTTAAAACTAATCCCGTAGGTAAATGTAGAGGCAGCGTGCCGACGGCGATCACATCGACCTTGGAACCATTCCCAACGCGCATCGTCACCTCGTCCTTCGCCAGTCTCCGTTTATTCCGCAGCTCCTGCGTTGAGTTACAAATGTGAGCAACTGCACCGGTATCAAATACCCAAGAGCTACTACGAGTACTGGTAAGGTACACATCAATTACATGTATATCACATATACCTTTGGTTTTGCCGGCCTTCTTGTCCGCTAAGTATTTGGAGCAGTTCCGCTTCCAGTGACCACTTCCCTTGCAATAAAAGCACTCAGTTTCGGGCTTGGGTCCATTCTTTGGCTTCTTCCCGGCAACTTGCTTACCGGGCGCGGCAACTTCCTTGCCGTATTTCTTGAAGTTCTTTTTACCCTTGCCCTTCTTGAACTTAGTGGTTTTATTCACCATCAACACTTGATGCTCCTTCTTGATTTCAACCTCTGCTGATTTCAGCATAGCATATACCTCAGGAATGGTCTTTACCATCCCCTGCATATTGTAGTTCATCACAAAGCTCTTGTAGCTAGGTGGAAGCGACTGGAGGATTCTGTCAATGACCACTTCTTCCGGAAGATTAACTTCCAGTTGAGTCAAGCGGTTGTGCAACCCAGACATTCTGAGTATGTGCTCACTGACAGAGCTATTTTCCTCCATCTTACAGCTAAAGAATTTGTTGGAGATCTCATATCTCTCGACCCGGGCATGAGCTTGGAAAACCATTTTCAGCTCTTCGAACATCTCATATGCTCCATGTCTCTCAAAACACTTTTGGAGCCCCGACTCTAATCTGTAAAGCATGCCGCACTGAACGAGGGAGTAATCAACGCATCGCGACTGCCAAGCGTTCATAACGTCTTGTTGTGCAGGGAGAATAGGTGCGTCACCCAGCGGTGCTCGTAGGACATAATCTTTCTTGGCAGCTATGAGGATAATCCTCAGGTTCCGGACCCAGTCCGTATAGTTGCTACCATCGTCTTTCAGCTTGGTTTTCTCTAGGAACGAGTTGAAGTTGAGGACTACGTTGGCCATTTGATCTACAAGACATTTTGTAAATATTTAGACTAAGTTCATGATAATAAAGTTCATTTAATCAAATTATTTAATGAACTCCCACTTAGATAGGCATCCCTCTTCTAGTCATCTAAGTATTACATGATCCGAGTCAACTAGGCCGTGTCCGATCATCACGTGAGACGGACTAGTCAACATCGGTGAACATCTTCATGTTGATCGTATCTTCTATACGACTCATGCTCGACCTTTCGGTCTTCTGTGTTCCGAGGCCATGTCTGTAGATGCTAGGCTCGTCAAGTCAACATAAGTGTTTTGCGTGTGTAAATCTGTCTTACACCCGTTGTATGTGAACGTTAGAATCTATCACACCCGATCATCACGTGGTGCTTCGAAACAACGAACTGTCGCAACGGTGCACAGTTAGGGTGAACACTTTCTTGAAATTATCATGAGGGATCATCTTATTTACTACCGTCGTTCTAAGTAAACAAGATGCAAAACATGATAAACATCACATGCAATCAAATAATAAACGTGACATGATATGGCCAATATCACATAGCTCCTTTGATCTCCATCTTGGGGCTCCATGATCATCTTGTCACCGGCTTGACACCATGATCTTCATCATCATGATCTTCATCATCGTGTCTCCATGAAGTTGCTCGCCAAGTATTACTTCTACTACTATGGCTAGCGCGTTTAGCAATAAAGTAAAGTAATTTACATGGCGTTTCTCAATGACACGCAGGTCATACAAAAATAAAGACAACTCCTATGGCTCCTGCCGGTTGTCATACTCATCGACATGCAAGTCGTGATTCCTATTACAATAGCATGAACATCTCATACATCACATATAGATCATTCATCATTCATCACAACTTTGGCCATATCATATCACAAAGCACTTGCTGCAAAAACAAGTTAGACGTCCTCTAATTGTTGTTGCAAGTTTTATGTGGCTGAATTAGGGTTCTAGCAAGAACGTTTTCTTACCTACGTAAAAGCCACAACGTGATTTGTCAACTTATATTTACCCTTCATAAGGACCCTTTTCATCGAATCCGCTCCAACTAAAGTAGGAGAGACAGACACCCGCCAGCCACCTTATGCATCTAGTGCATGTTAGTCGGTGGAACCGGTCTCACGTAAGCGTACGTGTAAGGTTGGTCCGGGCCGCTTCATCCCACAATACCGCTGAAGCAAGATAAGACTAGTAGCGGCAAGAAGAGTTGACAATATCTACGCCCACAACAAATTGTGTTCTACTCGCGCAAGAAGAACTACGCATAGACCTAGCTCATGATGCCACTGTTGGGGAACGTTGCAGAAAATCAAAATTTTTCCTACGGTTTCACCAAGATCCATCTATGAGTTCATCTAGCAACGAGTATTCAGATTAGATAGCATCTACATACCACTTTGTAGATCGCAACGGAAGCGTTCAAGTGAACGTGGATGAGGTAGTCGTACTCGCCGTGATCCAATTCACCGATGATCTAGTGCCGAACGGACGGCACCTCCGCGTTCAACACACGTACGGAAAGCATGACGTCTCCTCCTTCTTGATCCAGCAAGGCAAAGGAGAGGTTAGGGAAGAAGGCTCCAGCAGCAGCACGACGGCGTGGTGATGGTGGAACTGCAGTACTCCGGCAGGGCTTCGCCGTGCTCAATGGAGGAGGAGGAGGTGTTGGAGAGGGAGAGGGAGGCGCCAGGGCAATGGGTGCGCTGCCCCCTCCCCTCCCCCCTTTATATAGGCCTCTTGGGGGGGGGGCGCCGGCCCTGGGAGATCTAATCTCCCAAGGGGGCGGTGGCCAGGGAGGTTTCCCTCCCCCCCAAGCCATCTAGGAGGTGCCTTCCACCACTAGGACTCCTCCTAGATGGAACCCTAGGCGCATGGGCCCTTTGGGGCAGGTTCCCCTTGGCCCAAGCAGGCCAAGGCGCACCCTCTAAGGCCCATGTGGCCCACCAGGGCAGGTGGCCCCACCTGGTGGACCCCCAGGACCCCTCCGGTGGTCCCGGTACAATACCGATAACCCCGAAACTTGTCCCGATGGCCGAAACAGCACTTCCTATATATAATTCTTTACCTCCGAACCATTCCGGAACTCCTCGTGACGTCCGGGATCTCATCCGGGACTCCGAACAACATTCGGGTTACTGCATATACATATCTTCACAACCCTAGCGTCACCGAACCTTAAGTGTGTAGACCCTACGGGTTCGGGAGACATGCAGACATGACCGAGACGGCTCTCGGGCAATAACCAACAGCGGGATCTGGATACCCATGTTGTCTCCCACATGCTCCATGATGATCTCATCGGATGAACCACGATGTCAAGGATTCAATTAATCCCGTATACGATTCCCTTTGTCAATCGGTATTTTACTTGCCCGAGGTTCGATCGTCGGTATCCCAATACCTCGTTCAATCTCGTTATCGGCAAGTCACTTTTCTCGTACCGTAATGCATGATCCCGTGATCAAACACTTTGATCACATTGAGCTCATTATGATGATGCATTACCGAGAGGGCCCGGTGATACCTCTCCGTCAAGCGGAGTGACAAATCCCAGTCTCAATCCATGTCAACCCAACAGACACTTTCAGAGATACCCGTAGTATACCTTTATAGTCACCCAGTTACGTTGTGACGTTTGGCACACCCAAAGCACTCCTACGGTATCCGGGAGTTACATGATCTCATGGTCTAAGGAAAGGATACTTGACATTGGAAAACTCTAGCAAACGAACTAAGCGATCTTATGCTATGTTTAGGATTGGGTCTTGTCCATCACATCATTCTCCTAATGATGTGATCCCGTTATCGATGACATCCAATGTCCATAGTCAGGAAACCATGACTATCTGTCGATCAACGAGCTAGTCAACTAGAGGCTCACTAGGGACATGTTGTTGTCTGTTATTCACACATGTATTACGATTTCCGGATAACACAATTATAGCACGAATAAAGACAATTATCATGAATAAGGAAATATAATAATAATGCTTTTATTATTGCCTCTAGGGCATATTTCCAACAGCAGCTACTTTTACTTCTATGGGAGGATGATATTTAAACCAGTTCTCCTTGGGGAGATCAACATAAGTAGCAAAAGATTCACAGAAAGAAGCTACTATCTCAGAGTCAAGTCCATATTTAGTGCTAAATTTACGGAAAACATCGGTATCCATAAAAGATTTAACACAATCAAACTTAGGTGTCATACCTGACTCCTTACCTTCGTCGAGATCCCAATCTTCAGAGTTGGGTTTAATTCTATTCAATAAATCCCATTGAATTCAATAGTCTTCATCATAAAAGAGCCATCGCAAGAAGTATCGAGCATGGTGCGATTGTTATCAGAAAGCCGAGCATAAAAACTTTGGATAATTATTTCTCTTGGGAGCTCATGATTGGGGCATGAATATAACATTGATTTAAGCCTCCCCCAAGCTTGAGCGATGCTTTCTCCTTCGCGAGGCCAAAAATTATATATATAATTACGATCACGATGAACAAGATGCATAGGATAAAACTTCTGATGAAATTCCAATTTCAATCGTTTGTAGTTCCATGACCCCGTATCATCACATAGCCTATACCATGTCGATGTATCTCCCTTCAAAGATAATGGGAAGACCTTCTTATTAACAACATCATCGGGTATACCTTCAAGCTTAAATAATCCACAAACTTCATCCACATAGATTAGATGCTCATCAGGATGCTTCATTCCATCTCCTGCAAAAGGATTAGCTAGCAGTTTTTCTAACATACCCGAAGGAACTTCAAAGGGAACATTTTCATTTTCAGTAGGTTCAGTAGGTTGAGGAGCAACTCTTTGCTCTACTGGTCGGGGCGAAGATACCCCGAACAAGCCCCTCAGAGGATTACTTTCCATAGTAACAAGTGACAGTAAATTTCAGCACATTATATAAAATTTTCCTTACCAAATTCCACCTATCAAAGGCGCTTCACTCCCCGGCAATGGCGCCAGAAAAGAGTCTTGATGACCCACAAGTATAGGGGATCTATTGTAGTCCTTTAGATAAGTAAGAGTGTCGAACCCAACGAGGAGCAGAAGGAAATGATAAGCGATTTTCAGCATGGTATTCTCTGCAAGTACTGAAATAAGTGGTAACAGATAGTTTTGTGATAGGATAATTTGTAACGAGCAACAAGTAACAAAAGTAAATAAAGTACAGCAAGGTGGCCCAATCCTTTTTGTAGCAAAGGACAAACCTGGAAAAACTCTTATATAGAGAAAAGCGCTCCCGAGGACACATGGGAATTATCGTCAAGCTAGTTTTCATCACGTTTATATGATTCGCGTTCGGTACTTTGATAATTTGATATGTGAGTGGACCGGTGCTTGGGTGCTGTTCTTACTTGAACAAGCATCCCACTTATGATTAACCTCTATTGCAAGCATCCTCAACTACAACAAAAGTATTAAGGTAAACCTAACCATAGCATGAAACATATGGATCCAAATCAGCCCCTTACGAAGCAACACATAAACTAGGGTTTAAGCTTCTGTCACTCTAGCAACCCATCATCTACTTATTACTTCCCAATGCCTTCCTCTAGGCCCAAATAATGGTGAAGTGTTATGTAGTCGATGTTCACATAACACCACTAGAGGCTAGGCAACATACATCTCATCAAAATATCGAACGAATACCAAATTCACATGACTACTAATACCAAGACTTCTCCCATGTCCTCAGGAACAAACGTAACTACTCACAAAGCATATCATGTTCATAATAAGAGGGTTATTAATATGCATAAAGGATCTGAACATATGATCTTCCACCAAATAAACCAACTAGCATCAACTACAAGGAGTAATCAACACTACTAGCAACCTAATAGTACCAATCCCGGACTTAGAGACAAGAATTGGATACAAGAGATGAACTAGGGTTTTGAGAGGAGATGGTGCTGGTGAAGATGTTGATGGAGATTGCCCTCTCCCGATGATAGGAGCGTTGGTGATGACGATGGCGATGATTTCCCCCTCCCGGAGGGAAGTGTCCCCGACAGAACAGCTCTGCCGGAGTCCTAGATTGGTTCCGCCAAGGTTCCGCCTCGTGGCGGCGGAGTATCGTCCCGAAAGGTTGCTTATGATTTTTTTCCTCGACGAAGGACTTCATATAGCAGAAGATGGCCACCGGATAGCCAACAGGGGGCCCACGAGGCAGGGGGCGCGCCCTGGGGGGTAGGGCGCGCCCCCACCCTCGTGGACAGTTGGTGGCCCCCCTGACGTATTTCTTCCGCTCAGTATTTTTTATTATTTCCAAGAATAACTTTCGTGGAGTTTCAGGACTTTTGGAGTTGTGCAGAATAGGTCTCTAATATTTGCTCCTTTTCCAGCCCAGAATTCCAGCTGCCGACATTCTCCCTCCTTATGTAAACCTTGTGAAATAAGAAAGAATAGGCATAAGTATTGTGACATAATGTGCAATAACAGCCCATAATGCAATAAATATCGACATAAAAACATGATGCAAAATGGACGTATCAGTCACTTGAACAATTCATGAAATAATATCGAAGGAAGAGAGATTTCACATATAAATATACTATCTTGGACATCTTCTATGATTGTGAGCCCCATTAATTATTACGTGCAAGAATATGAAAGCGAACTTGGAGAAAACATTTGACTGATGATAACTCATTCTTACGTCAAACTTTGAAATGAATTTGGGAATAACTCCAGAAAATAGAAGAGTCAGGTAAGATCCTGGGAAAAGACCTGTGGGTTAGGGCCCACTCAAAAGAAACACCGTTGAAAGAATTGCTTAGGAAGAGAGATTACACCGGTTGAATTAAATGGCTTTAATGAGATAGCATCCTCAAAAGAACTTGAGTAAATTGAGAATGGAAACTTGAATCTTCTGAGATATCTTTAGCACTCCTGATACGAATAGAGAGAGGTGAACGATTATGGGATGCACCGGCATGGGATAGCATTTGAAACGAGGAAAAGGATATGAGCAACACCGAAAGCTTGAGTTAAAACCACCGGAAAAGAACACGAGAATGAAGAATGATGAATTTGAAGCTGTTGAGCATATTCATGGGAAATCACCGGATAAGAACATTCAAAGAAAAGAATGAAGAGACTTCCCACAAATAAAAGGATACATGATTAAGAAATCTGAGTCCTTGAAGAAAAAGGGTGGGAGGGTGGGAAAACAAAGGCAACTTGGGTCGGATGAAACGAACACCGTTGAGAAAAAGATTAGAATTGACCTTGCGAATGTTGGAATGATCGGATTTACTTGGAGAGAAGCACACCGGTTGGAAAGGATTGAAAAGACAACCTTGATGAACAAGAAGGATTACCATCCACATAGAAACATGAGAACACCACTTGGAAAAAGGTATGGAATCAACACTTGGCATTGAAGCAACTCGAATACCACAAACCAAAACAAAAACAAAGGATTTGGCTTGCAGAATAAGCCGGAAACAAACATATGATAGATCCCATATCGTATCATGTGTCTGTTGGAAATATATCCTATGAGATACTTGAATTCCCACTTATAAACTCCCGAAACTTTCTGGTTATGCAATCAGGTGTTGGGGATACAGGGGACACAAAATATATCACCCAAACTAACAATACCTAGATCCAGCTGTATCCATCCTTCAACACATAACCAAGAAAACTCTGGAAATCGTCTACCTCAACCTTCAAAAAGCATCCGTTATACGAGTTATGGCAATACTCCCGCACTCGCCTTAGTACTGGGCTATCAGGGTTATCTCACCAACAACTGTACAAAAGAGATTTTCGATGTCGGCGTACTAAACTCAGGTATTCCAGAACTGCAACGATAAAATTATGACGACAACACCTCAGAGCTCAACTCCCCGGGACACTTCCACTAAACCCCTGCTGACAGGAGGCACCAAGACAATGTTGTCATCACAAAACCATCGGAACGATTCTAAGATACCCGCGTGATCCTAAATTTTTTTTTAGTGAAATTTGAGAAGAGAAAAGTCAAAACTCTACGTCAGGATGCCTTACCAGAGCGATGAGGAGACTGGGAAGTAAAAAGAATTCCTAAACTCTCCGATACATAATTCCTAAATGACTCAAAACATTTTTCTAGACACAACTCGGCCGCTAAAAACGATCAATCAGTGGGGGCTCCTAAGGTCGGGGAAGGCTCTGATACCAACTTGTAACGCCCTCGATGCGGCTATATCTCCCACGTGTCGAAGCACGACTTAGAGGCATAACCGCATTGAAAGCAATGTCGCAAGTGAGGTAATCTTCACACAACCCATGTAATTCATAAGGGAAAGAGATACATAGTTGGCTTACAATCGCCACTTCACACAAAACATGAGTAAAGCATTACATCATACAGATACAATCAAGGTCCGACTACGGAACCAAAATAAAAGAAGACTACCCCAAATGCTACATAGATCCCCGATCGTCCCAACTGGGCTCCACTACTGATCAACTGAAATGAAACAACACAATGAACAAGATCTTCATTGAGCTCCTCCTTGAGCTCGTGTGCGTCACCTGCACGGTTTCATCGGCACCTGCAAACTGGTTTTGGAAGTATCTGTGAGTCACGGGGACTCAGCAATCTCACACCCTCGCGATCAAGACTATTTAAGCTTAAAGGTAGGACAGGGTAGTGAGGTGGAGCTGCAGCAAGCGACTAGCATATCTGGTGTCTAACATACGCAAATGAGAGTGAGACGAGAAGGCAAAAGCACGGTCGAACAACTATGATCAAGAAGTGATCCTGAAACTACTTACGTCAAGCATAACTCCAACACCGTGTTCACTTCCCGGACTCCGCCGAGAAGAGACCGTCATGGTTACACACGCGGTTGATGTATTTTAATTAAGATCAACTTCGGGTTTTCTACAACCGGACATTAACAAATTCCCATCTGCCACATAACCGCGGGCACGGCTTTCGAAAGTTCAAACCCTGTAGGGGTGTCCCAACTTAGCCCATGATAAGCTCTCGCCATCAACGAAGGATATTCCTTCTCCCCGGGAAGACCCGATCAGTCTCGGAATCCCGGCTACAAGACATTTCGACAGTAATAAAACAAGACCAGCAAAGCCTCCCGGCGTGTCGACACCCTGATAGTAGCCGCGCGTATCTCGTCTCAGGCCACGACCGGATGAGCAGTCCATACAACTAAAACCAGACCATAAGTTTCCCCGAGGTGGCGCTGCAAGGGGCTCTAGTTTGGACCAACACTTAGACAAGCATTGGCCTGGGGGGCTAAATAAAGATGACCCTCGAGAGAGCGACTCCCAAGGGAAAAGTAGGTGGTGGTGAGGCAAATGTAAAACCAATGTTGGGCCTTGGTGGAAAAGCTTTATTCAAAGCGAACTGTCAAGGGGGGCCCATAAATCACCCAACCGCGTTAGGGACGCAAAATCTGGGAACATAATACCGATATGACGGAAAACTAGGGCGGCAAGAGTGGAACAAAACACCAGGCATAAGGCCGAGCCTTCCACCCTTTACCAAGTATATAGATGCATTAATTACATAAGATATATTGTGATATCCCAACAAGTAAACATGTTCCAATCAAGGAACAACATCTCCATGTTCCAACAAGGAACAAACTTCATCTTCACCTGCAACTAACAACGCTATAAGAGGGGCTGAGCAAAAGCGGTAACATAGCCAAACAACGGTTTGCTAGGACAAGGTGGGTTAGAGGCTTGGTTTGACAATATGGGAGGCATGATAAGCAAGTGGTAGGTATCGCAGCATAGGCATAGCAAAAGAGCGAGCAACTAGCAAGCAAAGATAGAAGTGATTTCGAGGGTATGGTCATCTTGCCTGAGATCCCGCTAGGAAGAAGAACGAGTCCATGAAGAAGACAAGCGGACGTAGTCGAACGAATCCTCACAACTCCGGAACGAAACCAAAGCTAACGAGAGAAACAACCCGGAAAGAAGCAAGCAACATGGTAAACAACCATCACATAAACATGGCATGATGCACAACCAAGTATGATGCATGTCCGGTTTAATGAGCATGGCATGGCAAAGTGCAACAAACAACACTACAAATTAAGTGGAGCACAATATGCAACAAGTTGCATATTGACGAAACACCACATCAATTATTTAGTTACTCTCGGTTATGTACTCATCAAAATTAAATGTTGTTAAACATGGCAAGAGGTGAAGCATAATTAAACTAACTATTTAGGCAAGTTTAAATGAGGCCGGAACAACAAAATAACAAGTCCGGAAACTCCTCATATGCATATATTAGGTTTGGTATTGTTCTGTCCTAAAGCATATTTTAGAGTTGTTAAGCATGCAAGGTAATGCTACCATGTTAATCTATGCATTTTTCCACCCCATTTACATATATAGTTTAATTAAAACCGAGTTACGGTTAATTAGTTACGAATTAAATCATTTTAACATGGCATTTATACAAATTAATGGAAACAACAAATTAACCATACTTGAAGTTGTTATCATGATGCGGATGACATGAACAAGTTTTATGCAATTATTATTAAAAGTTGACAAGAGCATTAAGAAGCATTTGTCATCGTGGCGGAAACGAAAGGGGTGCCACGGCAACGACAACGGAAATGGTGCCACGGCAACATTCCGATGATCCGACAACTCATTGAGATACCGGTGCAAAAGAGCAAGTGTGCGGATGTGTGGAGCATGCAAAAGATGGTGGGGTGATCCCGGCTACCGGGTTCCCATGGGTTAGTGGCATGGAAACGAGTGACAATTCGGACACGGTGCAAACACGAGCATCTCATACATCACACAACATTCGTTCACGGGCGTCGTCTCGGTGGTTATACCTTCCAAGGGAGCATTTTTGGGGCGGATCGAGTTCGATGTGGAAGTAGTTGTACATGGGTCGTCGTGGGAAGTAGTCATTCTCGCGACGGTAGTGGAAGTGGTGGTACACGTTCATTTTCGAAGAGGTACTTGACGGGTCCGAATCCCTTCGGGGTTGTCGTGGTACTTGCGGTCTCAGCGATGGTAGTCGTCACGTTCGGAGAGGAACTTGATGTACCCATGTGTTTCACGGGTCGTCGTTGAACTTAACGAAATCCATCCGTAGGTAGCCATCCGTGGTCGTACTCAATGGTCTCGAGGATCGTAGTCGAACTTGGCGGTCCATATGGTCACCGAAACGAAGCAACACGAGGGCCTCAAGTGGGCAGCAACAAGGACTGGCAGTGCGTGAGCAGCGGCAGGAAGCGGGCACGCTCAAGGGAGAGCAGCAGAGGGCAGCAGCAGCAGTGAGGCGATGGTGGTGGCCTAGCACGGCGCCGGAGACGGGGAACGGGTGGATCCGAGGTCCCCAGCAGCAGGGAAGGCATTGTGGGGCTTCACCAACGCCTGCACTTGTCGGAGATGGCGAGCAAAGGCGGGGGAGGCGGCGAGCTTGAAGGCCGGTGGTGCAGAGGCGAAGCAGAGGATGGAGCAAGGGCAGAGCGACGCTCGATGGCAGGAAGTGGAGAAGATGGTGCGGCGGCGGGGCGAGGAACGCAGGGGCCACGGGGTGCTGCGCGCCTGCGGGAGCGAAGCGATGGTCGCGCGCGCGCGTGGAGAGGCTCGGGGTCGCGCGCGCGCGTGGAGAGGCTCGGGGTCGCGCGCGGGGTGGCCCTCCTGGTGGTCGCCGACGGCGGCGGGTGGCGACGGGGCTCCGTCCTGGTTCTCTTCTCCGGCGAGGGCGGAGCGCGGCTCTCGCACTGGAGGCGCGCAGATCGGGAGCAAGGGGATCGGGCGCGATGCGGGTGTATGAGTGGCGGCGGTGTGCGAGGGCGAGAGGGAGAGATCGAGAGGAGGGGGTGGATAAGAGAAGATCGGGCGGGCCTCTTGGGCCGGCTAGGTCAGGCCGCAGGTGGGCCTTAAGCGGGCTGCACTGGGGGTCTCTCTCTTCTCTCTCCCTTATTTTCTTTGGCAGAAAAGAACTAGAGAGAAGACAAAGAAAGAGAGGGATTAGAGAAAGAATTTGCGCATGCGGCCAATTTTCATGGACTCACAAAAATGAGCTTGATCCCGGAAAAATAGAAGTGGGCACACGTGAGGAGTTGAATTCAAACTCGTTTGAATTTAATTCAAATGGTTTGAATTAGGACAAGGTTTAAGAGTGGCCAAAATGTTGAGATTTTTGATGGAACTCCGGAAAGTGAAGAAAGAATTTATGGGCAAAGTTTGGAGAACAAGAATTGAGATAACAAAGGCATGGAATATTTTGCAAGTGTGTTATGGTTAATTCCACCTCGACGGAATATTTTATAATAGCTCCCTAATATTGGGAGGATAAGTTATAAAGAGAAATCACCATTGTGAACATCCCTCGATTTAAATGGACCAAAGATCCATATGATTTGTTTAGTTGAGTTGCAAAAATTAATGATATGATGACACGACGACATGATGCAATGCAAGAGATGACATGATGAATGCAACAAAGCAATTGAAACACACGGCGAAACTCGAAATATATGGAAGTCTTCTGGAGCGTCGGTCTCGGGGCGTTACAGGTGGGAGGCGCGCCCACCCCTCTGGGTGTGCCCCCTGCCTCGTGGACAGCCCGGAGACCCCCCCCTGACTTGTTCTCGACGCCAAAACCTCTTATATATACAGAAACCCCCAGAACATAACCTAGATCGGGAGTTCCACCGCCGCAAGCCTTTGTAGCCACCGAAAACCAATCTAGACCCGTTCCGGCACCCTGCCGGAGGGGGATCCATCACCGGTGGCCATCTTCATCATCCCGACACTGTCCATGACAAGGAGGGAGTAGTTCACCCTCGGGGCCAAGGGTATGTACCAGTAGCTATGTGTTTGATCTCTCTCTCTCTCTCTCTCTCGTGTTCTTGAGGTGGTACATTCTTGATGTATCGCGAGCTTTGCTATTATAGTTGGATCTTATGATGCTTATCCCCCTCTACTCTCTTGTAATGGATTGAGTTTTTCCTTTGAAGTTATCTTATCGGATTGAGTCTTTAAGGATTTGAGAACACTTGATGTATGTCTTGCATGTGCTTATCTGTGGTGACAATGGGATATCATGTGATCTACTTGATGTATGTGTTGGTGATCAACTTGCGCGTTCTGTAACATTGTGAACTTATGCATAGGGGTTGGCACACGTTTTCGTCTTGACTCTCTGGTAGAAACTTTGGGGCACTCTGATACGTCTCCAACGTATCTATAATTTTTGATTGCTCCATGCTATATTATCTACTGTTTTGGACCATATTGGGCTTTATTTTCCACTTTTATATTATTTTTGGGACTAACCTATTAACCGGAGGCCCAGCCCAGAATTGCTGTTTTTTTTTCCTATTTCAGTGTTTCGAAGAAATAGAATATCAAACGGAGTCCAAACGGAATGAAACCTTCGAGAACGTGATTTTCTCAACGGATATGATCCCGGAGACTTGGACCCTCCGTCAAGAAAGCCACGAGGCGGTCACGAGGGTGGAGGGCGCGCCCCTCCTAGGACACGCCCCCCTGGCTCGTGGGCCCCTCGAAGCTCCACCGACGTACTCCTTCCTCCTATATATACCTACGTACCCCCAAACAATCAGATACGGAGCCAAAAACCTAATTCCACCGTCGCAACCTTCTGTACCCACGATATCCCATCTTGGGGCCTGTTTCGGAGCTCTGCCGGAGAGGGCATCCACCATGGAGGGATTCTACATCATCATAGCCCCTCCGATGAAGTGTGAGTAGTTTACCTCAGACCTTCGGGTCCATAGTTAGTAGCTAGATGGCTTCTTCTCTCTTTTTGGATCTCAATACAATGTTCTCCCCCTCTCTCGTGGAGATCTATTCGATGTAATCTTCTTTTTGCGGTGTGTTTGTTGAGACCGATGAATTGTGGGTTTATGATCAAGTCTATCTATGCACAATATTTGAATCTTCTCTCAATTCTTTTATGTATGATTGGTTATCTTTGCAAGTCTCTTCGAATTATCAGTTTGGTTTGGCCTGCTAGATTGGTTTTTCTTGCAATGGGAGAAGTGCTTAGCTTTGGGTTCAATCTTGCGGTGTCCTTTCCCAGTGATAGTAGGGGAAGCAAGGCACGTATTGTATTGTTGCCATCGAGGATAACAAGATGGGGTATTTATCATATTGCATGAATTTATTCCTCTACATCATGTCATCTTGCTTAAGGCGTTACACTGTTTTCTTAAACTTAATACTCTAGATGCATGCTGGATAGCGGTCGATGAGTGGAGTAATAGTAGTAGATGCAGGCAGGAGTCGGTCTACTTGTCTCGGACGTGATGCCTATATACATGATCATACCTAGATATTCTCATAACTATGCTCAATTCTGTCAATTGCTCAACAGTAATTTGTTCACCCACCGTAGAATACTTATGCTCTTGAGAGAAGCCACTAGTGAATCTATGGCCCCCGGGTCTATTCTCATCATATCAATCTCCCATCACTTTATTATTGTTTTGCTTTTTTACTTTACCTTTTATTTTTACTTTGCATATTTATATCAAAAATATCAAAAATATTATCTATCATCTCTATCAGATCTCACTCCCGTAAGTGAACGTGAAGGGCTTGACAACCCCTAATCGCATTGGTTGCGTTGAGCTATTTGTTTTGTGTAGGTACGAGGGACTCGCGCGTAGCCTCCTACTGGATTGATACCTTGGTTCTCAAAAACCGAGGGAAATACTTACTCTACTCTGATGCATCACCCTTTCCTCTTCAAGGAAATCCAACGCAGTGCTCAAGAGGTAGTAGGAAGATTTCTGGCGCCGTTGCATGAGAGGTCTACGCAAAAGTCAACATACCAAGTACCCATCACAATCCCTTATCTCCCGCACTACATTATTTGCCATTTGCCTCTCGTTTTTCTCTCCCCCACTTCACCTTTGCCGTTTTATTCGCCCTCTCTTTTCTGTTTGCCTTTTCTCGCTTGCCTTTTGTTTGCTCGTGTGTTGGATTGCTTGTTTGTCGCGATGGCTCAAGATAATACCAAATTGTGTGAATTTACCAATACCAACAATAATGATTTCCTTAGCACTCCGATTGCTCCTCTTACCAATACTGAATCTTGTGAAATCAATATTGCTTTGTTGAATCTTGTTATGAAAGATCAATTCGCCGGCCTTCCTAGTGAAGATGTCGCTACTCATCTGAATAGCTTCGTTGATTTATGTGATATGCAAAAGAAGAAAGATGTCGATAATGATATTGTTAAATTGAAGCTATTTCCTTTTTCGCTTAGAGATTGTGCTAAAGCTTGGTTTTCGTCTTTGCCTAAAAATAATATTGATTCTTGGAACAAGTGCAAAGATGCTTTTATCTCTAAGTATTTTCCTCCCACTAAGATCATCTCTGTTAGAAGCGATATTATGAATTTTAAGCAACTTGATCATGAACATGTTGCACAAGTTTGGGAGAGAATGAAATTAATGATACGTAATTGCCCTACTCATGGTTTGAATTTGTGGATGATTATACAAAAAATTTATGCCGGATTGAATTTTGCCTCTAGAAATCTTTTAGATTCAGCCGCGGGAGGCACTCTTATGGAAATCACTTTAGGAGATGCTACTAAACTCCTAGATAATATTATGGTTAATTATTCTCAATGGCACACTGAAAGATCTACTAATAAAAAAGTGCATGCTATAGAAGAAATCAATGTTTTGAGTGGAAAGATGGATGAACTTATGAAATTATTTGCTACTAAGAGTGTTTCCTTTGATCCTAATGATATGCCTTTGTCTACTTTGATTGAGAATAATAATGAATCTATGGATGTGAATTTTGTTGGTAGGAATAATTTTGGTAACAACTACCAAAAATCATATAATACAAAATTGTCATCGAACGTTAAGCATGCGGACCCTACGGGTTTGAGAACTATGTAGACATGACCGAGATACCTCTCCGGTCAATAACCAATAGAGGAACTTGGATGCTCATATTGGTTCCTACATATTCTGCGAAGATCTTTATCAGTCGTACCGTAATGACAACATACGTTATTCCCTTTGTCATCAGTATGTTACTTGCCTGAGATTCGATCGTCGGTATCTTCATACCTAGTTCAATCTCGTTACCGGCAAGTCTCTTTACTCGTTCCGTAATACACCATCCCGCAACTAACTCATTAGTCACATTGCTTGCAAGGCTTCTTATGATGTGTATTACCGAGAGGGCCCAGAGATACATCTCCAATACTCGGAGTGAAAAATCCTAATCTCGATCTATGCCAACTCAACAAACACCTTCGGAGATACCTGTAGAGCATCTTTATAATCACCCAGTTACGTTGTGACGTTTGATAGAACACAAGGCATTCCTCCGGTATCCGGCACTTGCATAATCTCATAGTCAAAGGAATATGTATATAACATGAAGAATGCTATAGCAATAAAACTGAACGATCAATATGCTAAGCTAACGGATGGGTCATGTCCATCACATCATTCTCCTAATGATGTGATCCTGTTCATCAAATGACAACACATGTCTATGGTTAGGAAACTTAACCATTTTTTATTAATGAGCTAGTCTAGTAGAGGCTTACTAGGGACACGGTGTTTTGTCTATGTATTCACACATGTATCAAGTTTCCGGTTAATACAATTCTAGCATGAATAATAAACATTTATCATGATATAAGGAAATATAAATAACAACTTTATTATTGCCTCTAGGGCATATTTCCTTCAGTCGTGAGCTGCTACGGCCATTATGGCCGCTGGGGCTTCGGCGAACCTCCGAATCGTCCGCACGGTCATTGGCAGGGCGGACTAAAATCGATGGGTCGACAACGGCTAGGGCGGCGGGGCTGGACAGGAAGACGACGACGACATTTCCAGGCACAAATCACCAGCGGCAGAGGAGGGCGGTCGTCGCAGCTAGGGCAACACGGCTAGCGGCAGGGTCGGGGATGGACTTAAGGGAGGCGGTGGAGGCATTTCTGGGCAGAAATCGCCTGCAGCGAAGGCGAGCGGAAGTGAAATGAAGGCGGTTGGGCAGTTGGCGCCCGGCCGTCAATTTTACATCTCATGTAGGTGGAGATGGAAATTTGCATCTCGAGGTGTTGTACCTCCCAGAGATTTTTTTTGCATCTACATCATATGTTGGAGGGGGGTTTTGGGCCTTGGTGATGCAAAAATTAGTTACTTTTGCATCTACATCATATATTGGAGAATGCACTAAAACGGTTCGTCGGGCCAACCACCAACTGCGGTTTCACTTTCTTTCCACACCCGCATATTCTCCCTTCCGCCGCCCCACCGCACCACGCCGCGGTCACCCCACGCCAGATCCGGCCGCTCCACCATGCTCGTCGCTGGTTCCGCCATGTTTCGCCCGTCGCACGCCATGAATCCGGCGTTTTTCCGCTGCTTCGCTGTCGCCGCCCGATTCATAGCCGTCGCCGTGTCCGTCCTTGCTGCAGCCACCACCCGACCGCTAAACAGCCACCCAGCCACCACCGCACAGCCGCCCCGTGAATCGGTTGTATTTTCCCTTGCTCCATTGCCGCCGCCTGCGAATCAGTCGTATTTTCCGCCGCTCCACTGCCACCACCCGCCGCCGCCATGCCGCGAAAGAAGCTCCCAGAAAGCAAGACGGGGTTCTTCTGCGTGCAGGCGAAGCCATCCGGTCACTTCGGCGTTGAGTTCTCCGCCTTCGACCGCCGCTTCTGGCTTGGCATCTACCCCAACGTCGAGAAGGCCGCAGGTGCCTACGACGTGGCGGTATGGCGTGCTGGAAGGCCAAAGACGAAACTCAACTTCCCAGAGATCAAGACCCGGGCAGATGCGGAGTTCCTCGTGCCGGAGGGCATTCGGATGGAGGAGATACCGACGAAGAAGAGGCCGGCCATTGTCGTTCCCGACGAGGCGACGATGGCGAGGTTCGCGTGGGATCATCCGTAGTATGTTGAGGCCGAGTAGTAGTACTTCTGGAAGCGTGACGCCGAGCAGAAGAAGAAGGGGGACGAGGCCGACCCCTCGACGGTGATCCCCGTCGAGTCTGAGTCGTAGGACTGGGGTGACTCGAAGGAGGAGGACGAGGGGTGCGGCGACCTGGAGAAGGATGAGTTGTGGGCGCAGTTCCACAACTCCAATGATGAGTAGTTTTATCGTCGGTGTAGTTCGAACTAGTAGTAGTAGTAGTAACTTGATGAATGTAGTAGCTTGAATTAGTTGAAGTAGTCGTTTAGTTTATGTTCTCAATTAGAACAATGTTTAATTATTATGTTTAAATTGAAGTAGTAGTTGAATTTGCTACGTTTGAATTACATGTTTCAAATGAAGTACTCGTTGAAGTATAGTTTTATATCTCCACTTTGCATCATCTATTGGAGTTGCTCTTTTACATCTCCAATATACATCATCTCTTGGAGTTGCTTCTTTTTAGAGATGTAAAGCTCCAGATTTGTTTCATCTATTGGTGATGCTCTAATTCGGCAGCTCTCCTTCTCTTTTCCAATGAAGCAAGATCCTCCAAGGCCGACTTGAAAAAAAAAATTCAACCTCAAGCAGCAGCTTCAACGGAAACCCTATCACAAAGCATACCGTGGATTATTCACGAAGAACAAAGATCATAGCAAGGTACTCCCTCTATTTCAAATTATAAGATGTTCTAACTTTTTTCTAAATCAGATGTACATAGACACGTTTTGTGTGTTTATTCACTCATTTCAGACCATATATATAGTCATATTGAAATATCTAAAATGTCATATAATTCGAAACAGAGGTGCTAGTAGCTACTAGCTATTAATATTGTGTAGAGAAAAGATGGAGTTGTGGCAGCAACAAACACATTGAACTATTGAAGATACGTCACATCTAGCCAGCTCAAAACAAAACAAAAATGTTGGAATCCGCCGATCCACCCCATGGTATGCAAGTCATATACAACAAATTCATCAGACGTTTCACATACGTCGCATACAGAGTATTATTACTAGGTCCAGCCTGGTACCGGGGCCTGCCAAAATTCGGCACAGAGAAAACCACATGAAATCTGCGGAACCACAAATGCAGCGCGGCGTCTTAACAACAGGCTAGAAGTCAAATGGGGAAGCTCACCCATGTGTTACTTCTTCTGCTGCTTCTTCCCCGGCTTCAGCTTTATGACCTCATCGATGTACAGTATGCCCTTCCCCTTGTACACCTCCGGAGGTTTACTGCTTCGGACGGCTCCGGCGAAATGGTGCACTCTATGCTTGTCAATGCCAGTGCAGCATATTATGTTGGGTTTGAAGCAGAAGACGCGGACGGCGGGTGGAGCGGTGAACTGCACCTCATGGCTGTAGCCTAGTTTCAGAAACAACTCGCGGCCTCCTTGCTCTGTCCTTGCTTTGAAACCAACTCCGACAAGCTTCAGGAACCGAAAGAACTTGGATTCCATTGCAACAAGGGAAGTTTGTCTGAGGATGAAATGTTTGATTCCGGGTTACCTTAACAAAACAAAGACAAAAGGTTCATCACAAAACTGAGCACTCATGTAAACAAACAGGAGTACGGTCATGCTGCAAGTACTGACAATTGGACATATATATACAAACCAGTACTTACTACTTAGATAAATGATTTTCAGACCACCAAAAGAAATTCAGTAGAAATACATATGAATTCATCAGATAATCTCACATAAAAAAGGATGCATGGTCACAAATAAACAACTCTTACTGAAATAACTACAGCATGAAAACACTAACTCTAAATTCTGAAGCCCTACTCGGTTCCTCGAAACTGAATATGGCGGTTCACGAGGGCATATATCGAGTCTCTAAACAGGGAATATTCCAGGTTATACACAAAGCAGCAAGTCTTACAGGGTGAATTCCCTTGCAGGGAACAATCGGTTGAAAAGACCTGGCCACGGAACAAAGTTAGTGTGGATGTGGAACAGCGGAAGGTACTGCACACGTTCTATTTGGGTCTCATCTCGATGCCAAATTTTCTGTGAAATTATAGTGCGTGATTTAGGAAAAACCAAATTGCTTTGCATATGTGTGTTGGAAAATGGACAACTCAAAACAAGATTTTACTGAAAGAAATTTGATGTCATGTCCAATTGTTGCTATGCATAAGGATAAGATTGCTTGCTTCTTACAACATTGGAAGGGGTATTGAAAGGAGGGGAATGGACTAATAGTCAGCTCAAGAAGTAGCCTTGGAAGGCCCAATGAAGTTGACTCAGGAGTAGCGGGTGTTGCGCCAAATCGTGTTCATAGTTTGTTTCCTGTTGTAATTCATTTCTTTGCTGCTCACTGTCGGACATAGATGCTGAGTGATAACCCAGTCTCCCTCCAGTGATAACAATATTTAGCTTTGATACACAGCTGATCAACACCTTTCATATAAAACAGTAAACGCCAATGGATTTCTCTTTCAAGGAAAGGTGCAAAACAGAAGCAAGCAATTGCAGTTAGGAATTTAGAGATGGGGGTGTCAGGGCGGTGGAAATCGTCATTTCTCACACGCATTGCTACACTGGACACGAGCTAACACAGCAATATCAATAGCATCTGCCTCAATAGACTACCAATGGGATTAATTGAAAATACATTATAAGAAAATCTTGGCTTTTGACAAGCCAAAAGACGTACATACATACCACTGTTCAAAGCCACTTGGGCACTAAACCTGAAAAAACTATCGTGCCTCCTTCAGAAACAGCCCAAAAGTAACTGCAAAAATGATGTGAAAAGCTATAGGTTGACAATGAGCTTGCGATGTTCACGCCTAGGTGGGTAATTGTTGAATTATACAAGCGCGAAAAACACGGAGCATCCACACTTCAATTCACCGTCCACTAGGCCCTAGGCGTGCCGCGTCACGGAACATCACAGACAAATTCACAGAGCGAGTGATCCCCGGCGGAAATGGGCGTGGCTAAACGAATGGCAGGAGCAGCAGGCGGATCGAGCGGGGAGGGGGACCGGGGGGTGGTGGTAAGCGGCGCACCTGGCTGCGAAAACCCTCGAGGAGGTCGTCCTCGACGATGCCGCGAGCAACCACGGCGAAGGCCGGCGGGTGCGCTCCCTTCGCGTGCCCGGAGTGGCCCTCGTCGGCTCCGAACCAACCGCCGCCGCGCGCCGAGTCGTCGCCGAACTAGGGTTAGGAAGCTCTTGTGCGCGGCAGCGCGGCCGTTCTCTCTACTGGTGCCCCGCCGGTGTGGGTGGGTCTAAGCCAGAACCATTTGCGTTTAAGGTTTCGGCCCATTACAGTTGTGACAGTTTTTTTTTTAGGATTTTCTATTAGTTTTTTTATTGAAGATGCACTCGAAAAGAAAAATGCAGCAGTGGCAAGTACTCCTTTCGTCCCAAATTACTCGTTTTAGATTTGTCCACATACATTACTCCCTTTAGTGATCTAAAACGTCTTATAGTACTAGTTTACAGAGGAAAGAAGTATATTTTATGTCGAGTAAATCACTTTCGAAAATGTATTCATTTTCTTTTTTGTGCTACTTTTGTTATCATCGTAATGGATTGGGTTTTCGGTCTGAACGTGATTGCTGGCTAGTACTACTAGTAGCAGGGAGAAATTACATTACACCTCGTCACCTCGATCATACTCATCACAACTTGTGCACGATAAAACTGTAGTCCTTTTACAGCAAGCTCGATACAGCTTGTTCAGAAAATACAGTCCAACTAGGATGTGGCTTCCAGCGATTCTCGAATAAGCTTCTCCGTGAGCTCCCTCGGAAGTCCTCGGACACTGTCCGCCGTACCGATCTGCGCAAGCCAGGGGACGCACAGATCAAAATGGCAATGGAATCAGAACTGTAAAGTGGATTGGCAGTCTGTATAGATGAATCTGCTCACTAGTTCCTTGATGAACGGCAGCACCGATGGATGCGTCAGCTTGAGCCCCCCGGCCACGCAGGTCATGTCTCCCTCCTTCACCTGCAACACAGGCCAGGAAAAGGATGTAGTCTTCTTATTCACCTGCCGTTTTCCCAGCCATTTTGGGTGCAGAAGTAGTGCATATATAACATCTTGACACAGGGATGCAATTTTTGCTTTTTTGGTAGTATAATCTCCTAGGCTGTAGATGGAAAGGTTACTTACGATTTCCTCGATGAACTCATGCGGTATGTGGTGGAAACAGATCTGCGGATTGGAATGCATGACCAAACTATTTTAGGTTCAGTCTGTTTTTCTTGAGGGATGAAAGCAGCGAGTTCAAGCAATTGAAGTTAATCTGGTAGTACGTACCTCGGGTATATCCCAGCCCCCCTTTCTGCCTCCGGTGCTCAGGTTGCTCACCAGAACATAGTTCACCGCAAACGCTCGATCACCCGAGTACCCTGCCACAGCACCAGGCACACAGCATCTCGCTGATTAGCCACCGTGTTCTTCGCGCAACCACGAGAAGATGAAGCGGTTACTTACCCTTGATGAATTCTCTGGCTTCTTCCGTGCTCCTCGGCCTCTCCCTGATCGCCCCCTTGCTCACCCATGACCTTCACCGGAAAATCGATCCAACAATCAACCACTGTGCACAGCAGCTACCGTTCATGCCTGCCTGAATAGAACTGAGTTGGTTGATGCCCATATATACCTGGTCTGAGGTGATCAGAAGGGTAGGCCGATCTCTGATGTCTCCATCAGCGCAGCCGTCCACAAGATTCAGTTTAATGGCGTCGGCCTACATGACAAGAACAGCCCAGGATTGTGTCACACAGTTCAAAGCAAACTAGAAGCATCAGGTCATTCTGTTCTGTTTCGTAGCAGCTGGTTGGTAGGTTACCTTGGCTTCGGCCAAGGCCTTGACCAGCTCCTCCGGCTTTTCCCTCCTGATGGCCCTCTCGTCGATGTCAGCGCTCTGGCAGCACACACACGCACCAAATACCCACTCCATCAGCAAGCAGGTAAAGAGGATGAGGTGAATCTAAAAGCTTGATCGGTAAGTGGAGGGTACTCGACCATGGTGGCGAACTCGTATCCCATGTCTGACAGGATCGCGCGGCGCGCCGGGGACGACGACCGAGTATGATCTTGAAGAAATCCCATGAAGCAAGTGGCTCAGAGGAGATGAAGCGCGGCCAATTACCGAGAGAGATCGTAGGTTGATAGGAGATATGTATACCTTGAATGATGGGGAGTTGCTGGGGCTGGAAGCCATTAGCCATGTTTGGCTCTTCTCTTGCGGATGCGGAGTTCAGCTGAGGATTCTGAACCGTGCGGAGGCTCTGATCTGAGGCTGTTAAATAATTCTGCTGCTTCCTTGGATTCCAAGTATCCAAGCCTCCAGCTGATTAGAGTTGGAAGCACTACTTGATAATTATTACAGAGCGGATTAAGGGTTGATCATCGGCACTAATTTATTTAGTGCTTTTGACGGTTGACCAGTGTACGCGGCAGTGTGGAGTGGAGTGCGGAATGAGACTTTTCCAGGAACATTCTCCTGTGCTCCATTCGTTTTTATTTGTCCGCATATTAATTTTAACTGAAATCAAACTTCATTAAATTTGACCAAGTTCTTTTAAAATATGAACATTTATAATAAAAAAATATACATGATGTGAAAGCATATTCAATTAATGGTATTGATTTGGTATTGTATATGTTCATATTTTTCTTTATAAAATTAGTTAAAGTTTGTAAAGTTTAACTTTTAAAAAAGCTAATATGCGGAGTAAATAAAAACGGAGGGAGTAATAAAAGTTGGCATGTAAGTATTTAACAAACAACGCTTAATCTACTTAGTTGAATTACTTCTCAAATCCCGGCAAAAAGAAAAGATTTATCTGCCAAACAAGCGCCACGACGAGTTCCATGGATTAATTCCTTTTGCATGAAAAAAGATAGAAGATTTTCTACCTTCTAACTACTTTTTTACTAAAGCATATCCTCACAAGAAATGTCGAGCATAAAGCGGAGGCTCATCTTCTATTAAATTGTTTTTTCAGAAAAATTGGTTCAACATATATATCTATATCAATATAAAAAAAAAGCAAGTTGTAGAGATCCAACAAATATCACGTGTTCAACCGCATCTATCTAACGGTGTACGTCACTTCGGTGTTTAGCGTCAAGTATGTCTAGCACTAAACATGTTTAACACCCTTCAATAATTCATATCAACATCATCATTAACTAAGTAATTATATCCTACGTAATATTAACATGCAATGCAAGTACACATTTACTAGTATCATTCAGTGTCAAACTATTTCTTAAATAATAAAGTGAACGGGCAACAAAGAAAAACATAAAGGAAAACTAGAGTTGAAGATAGGTCTAAAGCAAAAAAATGCAAAGACAAAAAGAGGGGTCACAAGATTGTAAGAGGTGAGTTGTTTTGTTAGGTTTGCTCCCTATACGTGCACAGGGCCGGCCCTGGGGCATGGGCGACGGGGCGACGGCCCAGGGCCCAGGCGAGGGTGGGGGCACATGATGAAGTATATACATATACTATAGCCCAGCAAAAAGCAAGTAAAAAATTACAAAAGAATTAAAAAAAGAAATAGGATGAGCTAGGCGGCCCAGATATAGCTAGCTAGCGATCGCTGATGGATACGCGTAGGCGAAGCGGTGCCGTGACTCACGCTCGTTTCGACGTTTCCTTCGTAGGTTCGTCGCCCTCGCCCGCCCGTCGGCCTTCTCGCTCGCTCGGCGCCTTGCCCCTTGGCCCTTGCCGCGTCGCCCTCGCCTCACCGGCTCGCCGTTGCCGCCACACAGCAATCCGGCAGGCAGGTGGCAGCCCGGCCAATCGGCCATCCGGCATCTGGCACCGCCGCAATATGGCAATACCTATACAAGTACGCATCCGACTGGAAGTCAAGAAGTACGCATCCATGTTTCTGTCCATCCCCAAACCTCAATTTGACAATCTCAGTAGTTTATTTATTCTTTATTTAGTATGTACGTATTGTAATTCAATCTATCAATTTTTTTGTCATTCTATGTAACATGTCTAGGGTTCCAACCATCCGATCTATAAATTCCTAATTTTTTGTATGCTCTTTTGATCTTTTCTCCATGATTTTAGGACATTAGCCTGCCATGTTACTTCGCGTCAAGAAATGCCCGAAGAAACTTTTTTTTGAAGCAATGAAGTATTATTGTTGTCGATAGAGTCAGTCTAATTTCGTTCTTAATTGAGGTAATCATGTCATGTTAGTTTCATTTTGCGATCTTTTTAGTACCATTGTTTTTGATGGAGTCGGTTTGAATTTGGTTATTATTGTTCTCGATGGAGTCATTTGAATTATTATACTCATATTTTAAACTAAAGATTTGTGATTGGAAGTTACTTTTAATAAGTTATATATATAATACATGCATACATATATATTGTCTTAGGACTTAGGACATAGGGGCCCATGTCGTCGAGTTCGCCTAGGGCCTCCGGAAACACAGGGCCGGCCCTGTACGTGCAACCAAGAGGCGGCTCTCCACTAGTCGACGCCACCCTGGGTTCCCCTACTCCACGCCGACCGCCACGACGATGGGTGGGTGGAGGACCCCGGATTTGAGTGTCTGGTTCATGTCTCGTAGGTCTCAAGTTCTTCACCATCAGTAAAGTTGGGGCATCATCGTTGACGGCAATAACGATTCCTCGGCTTTCCCCATGCCGATGGACTTTCTTGGAAGGATTTCGATGGTCAAAGTATGATGCCAATTGTCGGGCATTAAGTTTGGCATGATTACGTTTTCCCATGGTGGCGACATGCTGCAGAAGGGACAAGGTAGCGGCATGTTCTTTCAGCCAGTTCTATCTTCTCCCGACGAAGCTTAGCTATATATGGCCCCGTAAGGGAACTTGTGATGTTTGTGTTCCCCTCGTCTGTTTGACCGGAGTTAAGATTATTGTTTGACCCTCCTCGGTGCTAGCTTCTATGGGACAATGATCTTTCTAGATCATGGTTGTCGGTGTCTTCTGGTTTACATCGATGGCTTCCTGGTCGCTATTTGTACAAGCTCCCGGATTTCAACAAGATTGCTGGACTCGCAGGGTCGAAAACGAGCTCTGCTGACATCACACTATCGGTGGATGCAAAAGGAAGCGATGATTTCTTCAAGGACTTGTCTGTAATTTCTTATTCTTGGACTGAAGTTCTTGTAAGGCTGGTTTTATTTAATATATGGCCTTAGGCCTCTTTCACAAAAAGAGGTTGCTGGGCTCAGGGGGGGTGGTGCTAAGACCAACCTTGCCCCGCTTCAACTCATAGGTCATTGATGATTGCCAAACTTCGTTCGTATGTAAGTCTTTCAAAAAATATATTAACAATAAGCTCTTATCCATCAAGAGTATGTTCACAGTTTGTTGTTGTCTAGATCATCAACATCACGGTTTGGTGGTTTTCACTTTATTATAACAAGTTGGTATCTTCATTTGCTCATCCCGACCTATCCAGTGTTAGAGGCATGATTGATGAAATCCTTATGTTGAAGGGGGGGCAACGAAAGGAACAAGAGAGATTTCTAATGTTCGCATGAACTTAAGACCAAATACATATCATTGGGGTGGGGGCAAGGCCCTAGCTGCCCCCCACCAGCGCCATGGAACCTATCGGTGCTTCTTCTATAATATCTATAGCAGTCAAGCTAATTGGACTAAGGTATAAGATCTAGGGCTAATTTATGACTGTTATCATGCACCGTGAATCTAGATATGTTTTTTGTTGTTGTAAATTTAGTCAAGAACCCTCTCAAACTTTAGAACGATTTTGATTATCAAATAATACTTACAGTGAAACTAACTCTTGTCCAAACTCAAACATTGTGTAAACTTGATACTGGAGGGGGCCTTTTGTTTTTGTAGGGAAAGGGAGATGGGAGCTTAATGTTGTGGAACGTTGCAGAAAACAAAAAATTTCCTACGGTTTCACCAAGATCCATCTATGAGTTCATCTAGCAACGAGTGATCGGATGCATCTACATACCTTTGTAGATCGCGAGCGGAAGCGTTCAAAAGAACGGGGATGAGGTAGTCGTACACGACGTGATCCAAATCACCGGAGTGTTGGAAATATGCCCTAGAGGCAATAATAAATTGATTATTATTATATTTCCTTGTTCATGATAATCGTCTATTATCCATGCTAGAATTGTATTGATAGGAAACTCAGATACATGTGTGGATACATAGACAACACCATGTCCCTAGTAAGCCTCTAGTTGACTAGCTCGTTGATCAATAGATGGTTACGGTTTCCTGACCATGGACATTGGATGTCATTGATAACGGGATCACATCATGAGGAGGATGATGTGATGGACAAGACCCAATCCTAAGCCTAGCACAAGATCATGTAGTTCGTATGCTAAAGCTTTTATAATGTCAAGTATCATTTCCTTAGACCATGAGATTGTGCAACTCCCGGATACCGTAGGAATGCTTTGGGTGTGCCAAACGTCACAACGTAACTGGGTGGCTATAAAGGTACACTACAGGTATCTCCGAAAGTGTCTGTTGGGTGGCACGAATCGAGACTGGGATTTGTCACTCCGTGTAAACGGAGAGGTATCTCTGGGCCCACTCGGTAGGACATCATCATAATGTGCACAATGTGATCAAGGAGTTGATCACGGGATGATGTGTTACGGAACGAGTAAAAGAGACTTGCCGGTAACGAGATTGAACAAGGTATCGGGATACCGACGATCGAATCTCGGGCAAGTATCGTACCGATAGACAAAGGGAATTGTATACGGGATTGATTAAGTCCTTGACATCGTGGTTCATCCGATGAGATCATCGTGGAACATGTGGGAGCCAACATGGGTATCCAGATCCCGCTGTTGGTTATTGACCGGAGAACATCTCGGTCATGTCTGCATGTCTCCCGAACCCGTAGGGTCTACACACTTAAGGTTCGATGACGCTAGGGTTATAAAGGAAGCTTGTATGTGGTTACCGAATGTTGTTCGGAGTCCCGGATGAGATCCCGGACGTCACGAGGAGTTCCGGAATGGTCCGGAGGTAAATATTTATATATGGGAAGTCCTGTTTTGGTCACCGAAAGAGTTTCGGGTAATATCGGTAACGTACCGGGACCACCGGAGGGGTCCGGGGGTCCACCAAGTGGGTCCACAAGCCCCGGAGGGCTGCATGGGCCAAGTGTGGGAGGGGACCAGCCCCAGGTGGGCTGGTGCGCCCCCCCACAAGGGCCCAAGGCGCATGGGAAAGGAGAAGGGGGCAAACCCTAGGGCAGATGGGCCCTAGGGCCCATACTGGTGCGCCTCCCTCTCCCCTCCCCTCTTGGCCGCCACCCATGTGCCCCATCTAGGGCTGCCGCCCCCCCCTAGGGGTGGAAACCCTAGAGGGGGCGCATCCCCTCCCCTTCCCTATATATATTGAGGCATTAGGGCTGCCCACAACACGTGATTCGATCTCTCTCTCGTTGGTGCAGCCCTGCGTCTCTTCTTCCTCCTCTCTTGCGGTGCTTGGCGAAGCCCTGCTGGATTGCCATGCTCCTCCATCATCACCACGCCGTTGTGCTGCTGCTGGATGGAGTCTTCCTCAACCTCTCCCTCTCTCCTTGCTGGATCAAGGCATGGGAGACGTCACCGGGCTGTACGTGTGTTGAACGCGGAGGTGCCGTCCGTTCGACACTTGGTCATCGGTGATTTGAATCACGACGAGTACGACTCCATCAACCCCGTTCACTTGAACGCTTTCGCTTAGCGATCTACAAGGGTATGTAGATGCACTCTCCTTCCCCTCGTTGCTGGTTTCTTCATAGATAGATCTTGGTGACACGTAGGAAAATTTTGAATTTCTGCTACGTTCCTCAATAGTGGCATCATGAGCTAGGTCTATTGCGTAGATCCTTTGCACGAGTAGAACACAAAGTAGTTGTGGGCGTTGATTTTGTTGAATATGCTTACCGTTACTAGTCAATCTTGATTCGGCGGCATTGTGGGATGAAGCGGCCCGGACCGACCTTACACGTACACTTACGTGAGACAGGTTCCACCGACTGACATGCACTAGTTGCATAAGGTGGCTAGCGGGTGCCAGTCTCTCCCACTTTAGTCGGATCGGATTCGATGAAAAGGGTCCTTATGAAGGGTAAATAGCAATTGACATATCACGTTGTGGTTTTGCGTAGGTAAGAAACGTTCTTGCTAGAAACCCATAGCAGCCACGTAAAACATGCAAACAACAATTAGAGGACGTCTAACTTGTTTTTGCAGGGTATGCCATGTGATGTGATATGGCCAAAGGATGTGATGTATGATATATGTGATGTATGAGATGATCATGTTCTTGTAATAGGAATCACGACTTGCATGTCGATGAGTATGACAACCGGCAGGAGCCATAGGAGTTGTCTTTAATTTATTTATTTATGACCTGCGTGTCAACATAAACGTCATGTAATTACTTTACTTCATTGCTAAAGAGTTAGCCATAGTAGTAGAAGTAATAGTTGACGTGACAACTTCATGAAGACACGATGATGGAGATCATGATGATGGAGATCATGGTGTCATGCCGGTGACGACGATGATCATGGAGCCCCGAAGATGGAGATCAAAAGGAGCAAAGTGATGATGGCCATATCATGTCACTATTTGATTGCATGTGATGTTTATCATGTTTTTGCATCTTATTTGCTTAGAACGACGGTAGTAAATAAGATGATCCCTCATTAAAATTTCAACAAAGTGTTCCCCCTAACTATGCACCGTTGCGAAAGTTCGTCGTTTCGAAGCACCACGTGATGATCGGGTGTGATAGATTCTTACGTTCACATACAACGGGTGTAAGACAGATTTACACACGCGAAACACTTAGGTTGACTTGACGAGCCTAGCATGTACAGACATGGCCTCGGAACACAAGAGACCGAAAGGTCGAGCATGAGTCGTATGGTAGATACGATCAACATGAAGATGTTCACCGATGATGACTAGTCCGTCTCACGTGATGATCGGACACGGCCTAGTTGACTCGGATCATGTAATCACTTGGATGACTAGAGGGATGTCTATCTGAGTGGGAGTTCATAAGATGAACTTAATTATCCTGAACATAGTCAAAAGATCTTTGCAAATTATGTCGTAAGCTCGCGCTTTAGTTCTACTGTTTTAGATATGATCCTAGAGAAAATATAGTTGAAAGTTGATAGTAGCAATTATGCGGACAGTAGAAGGCTTGTGTCCTTAATGCACCGCTCGGTGTGCTGGACCTCGAACGTGGTCTGTGGATGTTGTGAACATCTGACATACACGTTTTTGATGACTACATGATAGTTCGGTAATGATAAATGGTTTAGAATTGAGGCACCGATGACATTCTTGAAATGTCGCGGAACATATGAGATGTTTCGAGGGCTGAAATTGGGATTTCAGGTTCGTGCCCACGTCAAGAGGTATAAGACCTCCGACGATTTTCTTAGCCTGCAAACTAAGGGAGAAAAGCTCAATCGTTGAGCTTGTGCTCAGATTGTCTGAGTACAACAATCACTTGAATCGAGTGGGAGTTGATCTTCCAGATAAGATAGTGATATTTCTCCAAAGACATTGCCACCAAGCTGCTAGAGCTTCATAATGAACTATAACATATCAGGGAAAGATATGATGATCCTTGAAATATTCGCAATGTTTGACACCGCGAAAGTAGAAATCAAGAAGGAGCATCAATTGTTGATGGTTAGTGAAACCACTAGTTTCAAGAAGGGCAAGGGCAAGAAGGGATACTTCATGAAACGGCAAATCAGCTGCTGCTCTAGTGGAGAAACCCAAGGTTGAACCCAAACCCGAGACTGAGTGCTTCTGTAATAAGGGGAACAGCCACTGGAGCAGAATTACCTTAGATACTTGGTAGATGAGAAGGCTGTCGATAGAAGTATATCGGATATACATTATGTGAATGTGTACTTTACTAGTACTCCTAGTAGCATCAGGGTATTAGATACCGGTTCGGTTGCTAAGTGTTAGTAACTCGAAATAAAAGCTACGGAATAAACGGAGACTAGCTAAAGGTGAGCTGACGAGATGTGTTGGAAGTGTTTCCAAGGTTGATATGATCAAGCATCACACGCTCCCTCTATCATCGAGATTGGTGTTAAACCTAAATAATTGTTATTTGGTGTTTGCGTTGAGCATAGACATGATAAGATTATGTCTATCGCAATACGGTTATTCATTTAAGGAGAATAATGGTTATTCTCATTATTTGAATAATACCTTCAATGGTCTTGCACCTAAAATGAATGGTTTATTGAATCTCGATCATAGTGATACACATGTTCATGCCAAAAGATATAAGATAGTAATGATAGTACCACCTACTTGTGGCACTGCCATGTAAGTCATATTGGTATAAAACGCATGAAGAAGCTCCATGTTGATGGATCTTTGAACTCACTCATTTCTGAAAAGATTGAGACATGTGAACCATGTCTGTTGGTATATACGCATGAAGAAACTCCATGCAGATGGACCGTTTGGACTCACTTGATTTTGAATCACTTGAGATATGCAAATCATACCACATGGGCAAGATGACTGAAAGCTTCGGTTTCAGTAAAATGGAACAAGAAAGCAACTTGTTGGAAGTAACACATTTTGATGTGTGCAGTCTAATGAGTGCTGAGGCACGCAGTGGATATCGTTATGCTCTTACTTCACAGATGATTTGAGTAGATACTGAGCATATTTACTTGATGAAACACAAGTCTGAATTATTGAATGGTTCAAGTAATTTCAGAGTGAAGTTGAATATCGTCGTGACAAGAGGATAAAATATCTATGATATGATCATAGAGATGAATATCTGAGTTGCGAGTTTGGTACACAATTGAGACATTGTGGAAATTGTTTCACGACTAGTACCGCCTGGAACACCATAGTGTGATGGTGTGTCCAAACATCATAACTGCACCCTATTGGATATGATGCATACCATGATGTCTCTTATCGAATTACCACTATCGTTCATGGGTTAGGCATTAGAGACAACTTCATTCACTTTAAATAGGGAACTACACAAATCCGTTGAGATGACACCGTATGAACTATGGTTTAGTGAAACCTAAGTTGTTGTTTCTTAAAAGTTTGGGGCTACGACGCTTATGTGAAAAAGTTTCAGGCTGATAAGCACGAACCCAAAGCGGATAAATGCATCTTCATAGACACCCAAAACAGTTGGGTATACCTCCTGTCTCAGATCCGAAAGCAATAGGGATTGTTTCTAGAATCGGGTCCTTTCTCGAGAAAAATTTTCTCTTGAAAGAATTGAGTGGGAGGATGGTGGAGACTTGATGAGGTTGTTGAACCGTCACTTCAACTAGAGTGTAGCAGGGCACAGGAGTTGTTCCTATGGCACCTACACCAATTGAAGTGGAAGCTTATGATAGTGATCATGAGACTTCGGATCAAGTTACTCTCAAACCTCGTAGGATGACAAGGATGTGTACTGCTTCAGAATGGTACGTAATCCTGTCTTGGAAGTCATGTTGCTAGACAACAATGAACCTACGAGCTATGGAGAAGCGATGGTGGGCCCGGATTCCGATGAATGGCTCGAGGCCATAAAATCCGAGAGAGGATCCATGTATGAAAACAGAGTGTAGACTTTGAAAGAACTACTTGATGGTCGTTAGGCTGTTGGGTACATATGGATTTTAAAAGGAAGACAGACAATGATGGTAAGTGTCACCATTAAGAAAGCTCGACTTGTCATTAAGATGTTTTCCGACAAGTTCAAGGAGTTGACTGCGATGAGACTTTCTCACTCGTAGCGATGCTAAGAGTCTGTTGGAATTATGTTAGCGATTACTGCATTATTTATGAAATTGTGCAGATAGGATGTCAAAAACCATTGTTTCCTCGACGATTTTTTTGAGGAAAGGTTGTATGTGATACAAACCAGAAGATTTTTGTCAATCCTGAAAGATGCTAACAAGTATGCAAAGCTCCAGCAATCCGTCTAAGGACTGGAGTAAGCATCTCGGAGTTGGAATGTACGCTTTGATGAGATGATCAAAGATTTGGGTTTATACAAAGTTTATGAGAAACTTGTATTTCCAAAGAAGTGAGTGGGAGCACTATAGAATTTCTGATGAGTATATGTTGTTGACATATTGTTGATCAGAAATGATGTAGAATTTCTGGAAAGCATATAGGGTTATTTGAAAAATGTTTTCAATGGAAAACCTGGATTAAGCTACTTAAACATTGAGCATCAAGATCTATAAGGATAGAGCAAAATCGCTTAATAGTACTTTCAAACAAACACATACCATGACAAGATTTTGAAATAGTTCAAAGTAGATCAGCAAAGAAGGAGTTCTCGGCTGTGTTACAAGGTCTGAGTATTGAGCAAGACTCAAGACATGACCACGGCAGAATAGAGAGAAAGGACGAAGGTCGTCCCCTATGCTTTAGTCGTAGGCTCTAAAGTATGCTATGTTGTGTACCGCACCTGAAGTGTGCCAAACCATGAGTCAGGCAAGGGGTACAAGTGTGATCCAGGAATGGATCACAGGACAACGGTCAAGGTTATCCTTAGTAACTAGTGGACTAAGGAATTTTCTCGATTATGGAGGTGGAAAAGAGTTCGTCGTAAAGGGTTACGCCGATGCAAACTTTGACACTGATCCAGATTATTCTAAGTAGTAAATTGGATTCGTATAGTAGAACAGTTATTTGGAATAGCTCCAAATAGAGCGTGGTAACTGCATCTAGGAGATGACATAGAGATTTGTAAAGCACACACGGATCTGAAAGGATCAGACCCGTTGACTATAACATCTCTCACAAGCATACCATGATCAAACCCAGAACTCTTGGGTGTTAGTCACATAGGGATGTAACCTTGAGTGTTAATCACATATCGATGTGAACTAGATTATTGACTCTAGTGCAAGTGGGAGACTGTTGGAAATATGCCCTAGAGGCAATAATAAATTGATTATTATTATATTTCCTTGTTCATGATAATCGTCTATTATCCATGCTAGAATTGTATTGATAGGAAACTCAGATACATGTGTGGATACATAGACAACACCATGTCCCTAGTAAGCCTCTAGTTGACTAGCTCGTTGATCAATAGATGGTTACGGTTTCCTGACCATGGACATTGGATGTCATTGATAACGGGATCACATCATGAGGAGGATGATGTGATGGACAAGACCCAATCCTAAGCCTAGCACAAGATCATGTAGTTCGTATGCTAAAGCTTTTATAATGTCAAGTATCATTTCCTTAGACCATGAGATTGTGCAACTCCCGGATACCGTAGGAATGCTTTGGGTGTGCCAAACGTCACAACGTAACTGGGTGGCTATAAAGGTACACTACAGGTATCTCCGAAAGTGTCTGTTGGGTGGCACGAATCGAGACTGGGATTTGTCACTCCGTGTAAACGGAGAGGTATCTCTGGGCCCACTCGGTAGGACATCATCATAATGTGCACAATGTGATCAAGGAGTTGATCACGGGATGATGTGTTACGGAACGAGTAAAAGAGACTTGCCGGTAACGAGATTGAACAAGGTATCGGGATACCGACGATCGAATCTCGGGCAAGTATCGTACCGATAGACAAAGGGAATTGTATACGGGATTGATTAAGTCCTTGACATCGTGGTTCATCCGATGAGATCATCGTGGAACATGTGGGAGCCAACATGGGTATCCAGATCCCGCTGTTGGTTATTGACCGGAGAACATCTCGGTCATGTCTGCATGTCTCCCGAACCCGTAGGGTCTACACACTTAAGGTTCGATGACGCTAGGGTTATAAAGGAAGCTTGTATGTGGTTACCGAATGTTGTTCGGAGTCCCGGATGAGATCCCGGACGTCACGAGGAGTTCCGGAATGGTCCGGAGGTAAATATTTATATATGGGAAGTCCTGTTTTGGTCACCGAAAGAGTTTCGGGTAATATCGGTAACGTACCAGGACCACCGGAGGGGTCCGGGGGTCCACCAAGTGGGTCCACAAGCCCCGGAGGGCTGCATGGGCCAAGTGTGGGAGGGGACCAGCCCCAGGTGGGCTGGTGCGCCCCCCCACAAGGGCCCAAGGCGCATGGGAAAGGAGAAGGGGGCAAACCCTAGGGCAGATGGGCCCTAGGGCCCATACTGGTGCGCCTCCCTCTCCCCTCCCCTCTTGGCCGCCACCCATGTGCCCCATCTAGGGCTGCCGCCCCCCCTAGGGGTGGAAACCCTAGAGGGGGCGCATCCCCTCCCCTTCCCTATATATATTGAGGCATTAGGGCTGCCCACAACACGTGATTCGATCTCTCTCTCGTTGGTGCAGCCCTGCGTCTCTTCTTCCTCCTCTCTTGCGGTGCTTGGCGAAGCCCTGCTGGATTGCCATGCTCCTCCATCATCACCACGCCGTTGTGCTGCTGCTGGATGGAGTCTTCCTCAACCTCTCCCTCTCTCCTTGCTGGATCAAGGCATGGGAGACGTCACCGGGCTGTACGTGTGTTGAACGCGGAGGTGCCGTCCGTTCGACACTTGGTCATCGGTGATTTGAATCACGACGAGTACGACTCCATCAAACCCGTTCACTTGAACGCTTCCGCTTAGCGATCTACAAGGGTATGTAGATGCACTCTCCTTCCCCTCGTTGCTGGTTTCTCCATAGATAGATCTTGGTGACACGTAGGAAAATTTTGAATTTCGGCTACGTTCCTCAACAGTGGTCCCGGTGATACCTCTCCGTCAAGCGGAGTGACAAATCCCAGTCTCGATCCGTGTCAACCCAACAGACACTTTCGGAGATACCTGTAGTATACCTTTATAGTCACCCAGTTACGTTGTGACGTTTGGTATACCCAAAGCACTCCTACGATATCCGGGAGTTACACGATCTCATGGTCTAAGGAAAGGATACTTGACATCGGAAAACTCTAGCAAACGAACTATACGATCTTGTGCTATGTTTAGGACTGGGTCTTATCCATCACATCATTCTCCTAATGATGTGATCTCGTTATCAATGACATCCAATGTCCATAGTCAGGAAACCATGACTATTTGTTGATCAACGAGCTAGTCAACTAGAGGCTTACTAGGGACATGTTGGTGTCTATTATTCACACATGTATTACGATTTCCGGATAACACAATTATAGCATGAATAAAGACAATTATCATGAATAAGGAAATATAATAATAATGCTTTTATTATTGCCTCTAGGGCATATTTCCAACAGTCTCCCACTTGCACTAGAGTCAATAATCTAGTTACATTGTGATGAATCGAACACCCATGGAATTCTGGTGTTGATCATGTTTTGCTCTAGGGAGAGGTTTAGTCAATGGATCTGCTACATTCATGTCCGTATGTACTTTACAAATATCTATGTCTCCATCTTGAACATTTTCACGAATGGAGTTGAAGCGACGCTTGATGTGCCTGGTCTTCTTGTGAAACCTGGGCTCCTTGGCGAGTGCAATAGCTCCAGTGTTGTCACAGAAGAGTTTGATTGGCCCCGGCGCATTGGGTATGACTCCGAGGTCGGTGATGAACTCCTTCACCCAAATTGCTTCATGTGCTGCCTCCGAGGCTGCCATGTACTCCGCTTCACATGTACATCCCGCCACGACGCTCTGCTTGCAACTGCACCAGCTTACTGCCCCACCATTCAAAATATACACGTATCCGGTTTGTGACTTAGAGTCATCCAGATCTGTGTCGAAGCTAGCGTCGACGTAACCCTTTACGACGAGCTCTTCGTCACCTCCATAAACGAGAAACATTTCCTTAGTCCTTTTCAGGTACTTCAGGATATTCTTGACCGCTGTCCAGTGTTCCTTGCCGGGATTACTTTGGTACCTTCCTACCAAACTTACGGCAAGGTTTACATCAGGTCTGGTACACAACATGGCATACATAATAGAACATATGGCTGAGGCATAGGGGATGACACTCATCTCTTCTATATCTTCTGCCGTGGTCGGACATTGAGCTGAGCTCAATTTCACACCTTGTAACACAGGTAAGAACCCCTTCTTAGATTGATCCATATTGAATTTCTTCAATATCTTATCAAGGTATGTGCTTTGTGAAAGACCTATGAGGCGTCTTGATCTATCTCTATAGATCTTGATGCCTAATATATAAGCAGCTTCTCCAAGGTCCTTCATTGAAAAACTTTTATTCAAGTAGGCCTTAATGCTGTCCAAGAGTTCTATATCATTTCCCATCAAAAGTATGTCATCTACATATAGTATGAGAAATGCTACAGAGTTCCCACTCACTTTCTTGTAAACGCAGGCTTCTCCATAAGTCTGCGTAAATCCAAACGCTTTGATCATCTCATCAAAGTGAATGTGTCCAACTCCGAGATGCTTGCACCAGCCCATAAATCGAGCGTTGGATCTTGCACACCTTGTCAGCATTCTTAGGATCGACAAAACCTTCCGGATGCATCATATACAATTCTTCCTTAAGGAAACCATTAAGGAATGCCGTTTTGACGTCCATTTGCCATATTTCATAATCGTAGAATGCGGCAATTGCTAACATGATTCGGACGGACTTCAGCTTCGCTACCGGTGAGAAAGTCTCATCGTAGTCAACCCCTTGAACTTGTCGATAACCCTTAGCGACAAGCCGAGCTTTATAGATGGTCACATTACCATCCGTGTTTGTCTTCTTCTTGAAGATCCATTTATTTTCTATGGCTCGCCGCTCAACGGGCAAGTCAGTCAAAGTCCATACTTCGTTTTCATACATGGATCCTATCTCGAATTTCATGGCTTCTAGCCATTTGTCGGAATCCGGGCCCGCCATCGCTTCTTTATAGTTCGAAGGTTCACCTTTGTCTAACAACATGATTTCCAAGACAGGGTTGCCGTACCACTCTGGTGCGGAACGTGTCCTTGTGGACGTACGAATTTCAGTAGGAGCTTGATCAGAAGCATCTTGATCATCATCATTAATTTCCTCTCTAGTCGGTGCAGGCACCTCAGAAACGTTTTCTTGAGTTACACCATTTTCCGGTTCAAGAGGTAACACTTCATCAAGTTCTACTTTCCTCCCACTTACTTCTTTCGAGAGAAACTCCTTCTCTAGAAAGGATCCATTCTTGACAACAAAGATCTTGCCTTCGGATCTGAGGTAGAAGGTATACCCAATAGTTTCTTTAGGGTATCCTATGAAGACGCATTTTTCCGACTTGGGTTCGAGCTTTTCAGGTTGAAGTTTCTTGACATAAGCATCGCATCCCCAAACTTTTAGAAACGACAGCTTAGGTTTCTTCCCAAACCATAATTCATACGGTGTCGTCTCAACGGATTTCGACGGAGCCCTATTTAAAGTGAATGTGGCAGTCTCTAAAGCATAGCCCCAAAAAGATAGCGGTAAATCGGTAAGAGACATCATAGATCGTACCATATCTAATAGAGTGCGATTACGACGTTCGGACACACCATTACGCTGAGGTGTTCCAGGCGGCGTGAGTTGTGAAACTATTCCACATTTTCTTAAGTGTGTGCCAAATTCGTGACTCAAGTATTCTCCTCCACGATCTGATCGTAGAAGCTTGATTTTTCTGTCACGTTGATTTTCAACCTCACTCTGAAATTCCTTGAACTTTTCAAAGGTCTCAGACTTGTGTTTCATTAAGTAGATATACCCATATCTACTCAAGTCATCAGTGAGGGTGAGAACATAACGATAGCCACCGCGAGCCTCAACACTCATTGGACCGCACACATCAGTATGTATGATTTCCAATAAGTTGGTTGCTCGCTCCATTGTTCCTGAGAACGGAGTCTTGGTCATTTTACCCATGAGGCATGGTTCGCACGTGTCAAATGATTCATAATCAAGAGACTCTAATAGTCCATCTGCATGGAGCTTCTTCATGCGTTTGACACCTATGTGACCAAGGCGGCAGTGCCACAAGTATGTGGGACTATCATTATCAACTTTAACTCTTTTGGTATTCACACTATGAATATATGTATCGTCACGTACGAGATTCATCAAGAATAAACCATTAACCATCGGAGCATGACCATAAAACATATCACTCATATAAATAGAACAACCATTATTCTCGGATTTAAATGAGTAGCCATCTCGAATTAAACGAGATCCAGACACAATGTTCATGCTCAAACTTGGCACTAAATAACAATTATTGAGGTTTAAAACTAATCCCGTAGATAAATGTAGAGGTAGCGTGCCGACGGCGATCACATCGACCTTGGAACCATTCCCGACGCGCATCGTCACCTCGTCCTTCGCCAGTCTCCGCTTATTCCGCAGCTCCTGCTTTGAGTTACAAATGTGAGCAACTGCACCGGTATCAAATACCCAAGAGCTACTACGAGTACTGGTAAGGTACACATCAATTACATGTATATCACATATACCTTTTGTTTTGCCGGCCTTCGTGTCCGCTAAGTATTTGGGGCAGTTCCGCTTCCAGTGACCACTTCCCTTGCAATAAAAGCACTCAGTCTCGGGCTTGGGTCCATTCTTTGGCTTCTTCCCGGCAACTTGCTTACCGGGCGCGGCAACTTCCTTGACGTCCTTCTTGAAGTTCTTTTTACCCTTGCCCTTCTTGAACTTAGTGGTTTTATTCACCATCAACACTTGATGTTCCTTCTTGATTTCTACCTCTGCTGATTTCAGCATAGCAAATACTTCAGGAATGGTCTTTTCCATCCCCTGCATATTGAAGTTCATCACAAAGCTCTTGTAGCTTGGTGGAAGCGACTGGAGGATTCTGTCAATGACTGCTTCATCCGGGAGATTAACTTCCAGTTGAGTCAAGCGGTTGTGCAACCCAGACATCTTGAGTATGTGTTCACTGACAGAGCTATTTTCCTCCATCTTACAGCTGAAGAATTTGTCGGAGACTTCATATCTCTCGACCCGGGCATGAGCTTGGAAAACCATTTTCAGCTCTTCGAACATCTCATATGCTCCATGTCTCTCAAAACGCTTTTGGAGCCCCGGCTCTAAGCTGTAAAGCATGCCGCACTGAACGAGGGAGTAGTCATCGAAACGTGACTGCCAAGCGTTCATAACGTCTTGTTCTGCAGGGAGAACAGGTGCGTCACCCAGCGGTGCTTGTAGGACATAATCTTTCTTGGCAGCTATGAGGATGATCCTCAGGTTCCGGACCCAGTCCGTATAGTTGCTGCCATCGTCTTTCAGCTTGGTTTTCTCTAGGAACGCGTTGAAGTTGAGGACTACGTTGGCCATTTGATCTACAAGACATATTGTAAATGTTTTAGACTAAGTTCATGATAATAAAGTTCATCTAATCAAATTATTTAATGAACTCCCACTTAGATGGACATCCCTCTTCTAGTCATCTAAGTATAACATGATCCGAGTCAACTAGGCCGTGTCCGATCATCACATGAGACGGACTAGTCAACATCGGTGAACATCTTCATGTTGATCGTATCTTCTATACGACTCATGCTCGACCTTTCGGTCTTCTGTGTTCCGAGGCCATGTCTGTACATGCTAGGCTCGTCAAGTCAACCTAAGTGTTTGCATGTGTAAATATGTCTTACACCCGTTGTATGTGAACGTTAGAATCTATCACACCCGATCATCACGTGGTGCTTCGAAACAACGAACTGTCGCAACGGTGCGCAGTTAGGGGGAACACTTCTTGAAATTATTATGAGGGATCATCTTATTTACTATCGTCGTTCTAAGTAAACAAGATGCAAAACATGATAAACATCACATGCAATCAAATAATAAACGTGACATGATATGGCCAATATCACATAGCTCCTTCGATCTCCATCTTGGGGCTCCATGATCATCTTTGTCACCGGCTTGACACCATGATCTCCATCATCATGATCTCCATCATCGTGTCTCCATGAAGTTGCTCGCCAACTATTACTTCTTCTACTATGGCTAACGCGTTTAGCAATAAAGTAAAGTAATTTACATGGCGTTTCCATTGAGACGCAGGTCATAAAAGAATAATGACAACTCCTATGGCTCCTGCCGGTTGTCATACCCCTCGACATGCAAGTCGTGATTCCTATTACAATAGCATGAACATCTCATACATCACATATAGATCATTCATCATTCATCACAACTTTGGCCATATCATATCACAAAGCACTTGCTGCAAAAACAAGTTAGACGTCCTCTAATTGTTGTTGCAAGTTTTACGTGGCTGAATTAGGGTTCTAGCAAGAACGTTTTCTTAGCTCATGAAGAACTACGCATAGACCTAGCTCATGATGCCACTGTTGGGGAACGTTGCAGAAAACAAAAATTTTCCTACGGTTTCACCAAGATCCATCTATGAGTTCATCTAGCAACGAGTGATCGGATGCATCTACATACCTTTGTAGATCGCGAGCGGAAGCGTTCAAAAGAACGGGGATGAGGTAGTCGTACATGACGTGATCCAAATCACCGGAGATCCTAGCACCGAACGGACGGCACCTCCGCGTTCAACACACGTACGGTCAGCGTGACGTCTCCTCCTTCTTGATCCAGCAAGGGGAAGGAGAGGTTGATGAAGATCCAGCAGCACGACGCGTGGTGGTGGATGCAGGGCGTCACAGCAGCAGGGCTTCGCCGAGTTCTGCGAGAGGAAGAGGTGTAGCGGGAGGGAGGGAGGCGCCAGGGGCCAGGGTGCGGCTGCCCCTCCCCCCCTTTATATAGGCTCCCTGGGGGGGCGCCGGCCCCTGGAGATCCCATCCCCAGAGGAGGCGGCGGCCAAGGGGGGTGGATTGCCCCCCAAGGCAAGTGGGCGCCCCCCCACCCTAGGGTTCCAACCCTAGGCGCAGGGGGTGGGCCTTGGGGGGTGCACCAGCCCACTAAGGGCTGGTCCCCCCTCCCACTTCAGCCCATGGGGCCCTCCGGGATGGGTGGCCCCACCCGGTGGACCCCCGGGACCCATCTGGTGGTCCCGGTACAATACCGGTGACCCCCAGATCACTCCCGATGGCCGAAACTGCACTTCCTATATATAATTCTTCACCTCCGGACCAATCCGGAACTCCTCGTGACGTCCGGGATCTCATCCGCGACTCCGAACAACATTCGGGTTACTGCATATACATATCCTCACAACCCTAGCGTCACCGAACCTTAAGTGTGTAGACCCTACAGGTTCGGGAGACATGCAGACATGACCGAGACGGCTCTCGGGCAATAACCAACAGCGGGATCTGGATACCCATATTGGCTCCCACATGCTCCACGATGATCTCATCGGATGAACCACGATGTCGAGGATTCAATTAATCCCGTATACGATTCCCTTTGTCAATCGGTATTTTACTTGCCCGAGATTCGATCATCGGTATCCCAATACCTCGTTCAATCTCGTTACCGGCAAGTCACTTTACTCGTACCGTAATGCATGATCCCGTGATCAAACACTTTGATCACATTGAGCTCATTATGATGATGCATTACCGAGTGGGCCCGGTGATACCTCTCCGTCAAGCGGAGTGACAAATCCCAGTCTTGATCCGTGTCAACCCAACAGACACTTTCGGAGATACCTGTAGTATACCTTTATAGTCACCCAGTTACGTTGTGACGTTTGGTATACCCAAAGCACTCCTACGGTATCCAGGAGTTACACGATCTCATGGTCTAAGGAAAGGATACTTGACATTGGAAAACTCTAGCAAATGAACTATACGATCTTGTGCTATGTTTAGGATTGGGTCTGATCCATCACATCATTCTCCTAATGATGTGATCTCGTTATCAATGACATCCAATGTCCATAGTCAGGAAACCATGACTATCTGTTGATCAACGAGCTAGTCAACTAGAGGCTTACTAGGGACATGTTGGTGTCTATTATTCACACATGTATTACGATTTCTGGATAACACAATTATAGCATGAATAAAGACAATTATCATGAACAAGGAAATATAATAATAATGCTTTTATTATTGCCTCTAGGGCATATTTCCAACACTTAATTTGGGTTAGCTTAGGAATCCAAGTAATATAACCTTGTTTCTTCCATATCTCTCCCAAGTGCTTAGCTGGTCAGCTTGGTGGTTGTGTTGCGGTCTGATGATCATGGATGGCAAGAAGACGCCGTTTATTCCTAGGTTTCAAAATCGAATAAGTAAGCACCTAGAAGCTTAACCGTCGATTGTCGTAGGAGTAGAAACTTTACATATCTAAAGGAATATTTGTACTATTCTTTTTGTTTGAGTTTTGCCAAAAATTTCTCATTACAAGGCTTTGTTGAGGAAGTTTGTGCAATATGCTTAGTATACAAGTATCACTTCTTCATTTCCTTCCACGGTAGGGTTTTATGTGTTTTATCAGATTTAGATATACTCCCTCGGTTTCCTTTTAGTTTGCATATAAGATTTGGTCAAAATCAAAATTTGTAAAGTTTGACCAACTTTGTAGGAAAAAATATCAACATCTACAATACTAAAGCTATATGGTATGAAAATTAATTTTATGATGCATCTAACAATATTATTTCATATTGTGAATCTTGATATTTTTTCTATAAACTTAGTCAAAGTTAACAAAGTTTGACTTTGATCAAATCTTATATGCAGACTAAAAAGAAACGGAGGGAGTACTATGAGTAAGAATTTAAGGAGAGTTAGGAAACCACCCTAACCGAGGTCTTCCTCCTTTATCAAGCAGTTGTTTTTGGACTCTTACTTGAATATATTGGGTTGTTCTATTGTTCTAGTATACAACAAGGAGCAAGACTCCTGGACTGTACACAACCTATCCCCTTGTAAGATTTGAATAATAATGAGAACAACGACATCCTATATTTCAATAGTTTCTTGTAGGGATTCTTGAATGAGCTTCTCGGTGAGGTTCCTTGGAAGTCCTCGGACGCTATCCATCGTACCGACCTGCGCAACAAACGCAGAAACCAAAACAATGATGGAGTCAGAACAGTGAAGTGGATATGCAGTCCCGATCTCGACATTTTTGAAGTAGGGGCTATTTGGAAGAATTTGCTCACTAGTTCCTTGATGAACGGCAAAGATGATGGATGCATCAACCTGAGCCCTCCAGCCACGCAAGTCATGCGTCCTTCCTTCACCTGGAACGTAACAGGATGTAGTCTTAATTACCGAGTGAAATGTGTCTTTAGTCCATTAACTCAAAGATGTTGCATATTTAGACAAAAAATACTCAGAAAGTGATCAGATTTAGGCCAAAACTGATCTAAGAAAAAAAAAATTGTCCATATTGCTTTCACGTCAACGTAAATTGAACCGCTAGCGCTTGGCTTAACTTTTAGGACCCTCTTAACCAGCGAACGTGAGCTGGGAAGCATGGCAATTGTGAATGATTTGCCTGACAATTTATGTTGGCCGAGGATGTTAGGTTTAGTTAGCAAGCATGACAAATTCGGTTCAGTTCATTTTTGCCAGGATTTGCCGTGCTTGCAAACTAAAGTTATCATCGTTGCGGCAATAAATTGCCATTAAAACGCTCGATTTTCCATCCCCTCCCAGTGAACGTCAACTGAATAGCATTACCGATTTTTTATAGTGTTTTTTTTTCTACAAAATCGGCCAATGCCCGATGGTTGATATTATTTGCGTTTATTTTTTTAAGGATGCGGTGTGTTGGGCAGGGATTGAAAACTTACGACTTTTTCTATGAACTCGTCTGGTATGTGGTGAAAATAGATCTGCATATGGCCAAAAGTCCGAAATCATGGTGAGTTTCAGTCTCTTCTCATAGGGAAGCATTAGCAAGTTCAGTTGGACCTTTTCTAAAAAAGCAAGTTCAGTTGGAAATGCAATTACCTCAGGTATATCCCACCCCCCTTTCCTACCCCCGGTGCTCAGGTTGGTCACGAGAATATAATTCACTGCAAACGCTACATCACCCGAGTACCCTGGCACCACAGCAGGCACGAAACATTTGGTTACAGCCATATGCATACTGTATCTTTGTGTGAGTCCACAAGAGGAAGATGATAGTCAAAAGGCTCGTTACCCTTGATGAATTCCCTGGCTTCCTCCGCGCTCGTCGGCCTCTCCCGTATCACCCCTTTGCTCACCTTAACCTTCATCGACAGTGTTAAGTACGAATACAGATTAATTAAGCTCGAGTAGTCACGGTTTATGCGCCAATCTTAATGGATGCCCATGCCTGGTCAGAAGTGATCAGAAGGGTAGGCCGATCTCTGCTGTCTCGATTACGAAGGTTCATTTGAATGGCGTCGGCCTACACACATACAGCGCGATCAAGAAGCACCCCAGGATTGTATCACAAAGTGTCAAAAGTTCATAGCAAACTGAAGATTGTGTCCTGAGCCGTAGCAGCTTGTTGGTACCTTGGCTTCGGCCAAGGCTTTGACGAGCTCCTCCGGCTTCTCCCTCCTGATGGCCTTCTCGTCGATGTCGGCGCTCTGGCAACACACACACCAAAATAGCCACTTCATCAGCAAGGATGTACAGATTTTTTCCATGGTGGAGAAGTTACTATATCAGCCGAATATAATTGGTGAGCAGAGGACACCCCACCATGACGGTGAACTCGTATCCCATGTCTGACAGGATCGCGCGGCGCGCCGGCGACGACGACCCGAGTATGATCTTGAAGAAATTCCACGAAGCAAGTGGCTTAGAGGAGATGAAGCTTGGCCAATAATCGACGGATACTCTTATGCAAATACAGAGAGAGACCGTAGGTTGGTAGGAGATATGTATACCTTGAATGATGGGGAGTTGTTGGAGCTGGAAGCCATGTCTGGTTCTTCTCTCGCGGAGCTCAGCTGAGGATTCTGAACCGTGCTGAGGCTCTGATCCGAGGCTGTTAAATAATTCTGCTGCTTACTTGGATTCCAAGAATCCAAGCCGAGCTGATTAGAGTTAGAAGTAATAATTACAACAAAGAGGGGATTAGGAGTTGATCATTAGCACTAATTTATTCAGTACTTTTGACGGTTGACCAGTGTACGCGGCAATGTGGAGGGGAGTGCGGCAAGAGACTTTTCCAGGAACATTCTCCTGTGCTCCATTCGTTTTTATTTGTCCGCATATTAATTTTAACTGAAATAAAGTTTTACTGAATTTGACCAAGTTTTTTTTAAATATGAACATTTACAATAAAAAAATCTATATGATGTGAAAGTATATTCAATAATGAATTTAATTGTATTGATTTGGTATTGTTTATGTTAATGTTTTTTTTATAAAATTGGGCAAAGTTTGTAAAGTTTAACTTAAAAAAAACTAATATGCCAAGTAAACAAAAAGGGAGGGAATAATAAAAGTTGGTTACTCTTTTTTCTGTGAGTATTTAACAAGCAACCCTTAATCTACTTAGTTGAATTACTTGTCAAAGCCTGGCAAAAAGAAAAGATTTGCCTGTCAAACAAGCGCTATGGCGATTGACAAGAGTCATATTTGTATTCCATTGATTAATTCCTTTTGTATGGAAAAAAGATGGAAGAATATCTACCTTCTAACTATATTTTTTTACTAAAGCATATCCTTGAAAAAAAAAGGCGAGCATAAAGCGGAGGCTCATATTCTATTAATATAAATAAATGGTGCAATATCTATATCTATATCAATATTAAAAAAAGAGTTGTAGAGATCCAACAAATATCACGGTTCAACCACATCTATCTAACGGTGTACGTCACTTCGGTGTTTAGCGTTAAATATGTTTAGCACTAAACATGTTTAACACCTTTCACTAATTAATATCAACGTCATCATTAACCAAGTAATTATATCCTACATACTATTAAAGTGCAATGCAATTACACATTTACTAGTATCATTCAGTGTTAAACTATTTCTTAAATAAGAAAGCGAACGGGTAACAAAGAAAAACATAAAGGAAAACTATAGTTGAAGATAGGTCTAAAAAAATGCAAAGACAAAAGGAGGGGTGATAAGATTGTAAGAAGTGAAATGTTTTTTTAGGTTTGCTCCCTACGTGCAACCAAGAGGCGGACGCTCTTCACCTCTCCACTAGTCGACGCTACCGTGGGTTCCCCTACTCCACGCCGACCGCCACGGCGATGGGTGGGTGGAGGACCCTGGATCTGAGTACCTGGTTCGTGTCTCGTAGGTCTCAAGTTCTTCGCCATCAGTAAAGTTGGGACAATGACCCTGATGGGAATAACGATGCCTCCGCTTTCCACATGCCGATTGACTTCCCTCGAAGGATTCCGATGAGTCAGAGTATGATGCCAATCGTCGAGCATTAAGTTTGGCATGATTAACGTTTTCCCACGGCGGCGATGTGCTGCAGAAGGGACAAGGTTGTGGCATGTTCTTTCCACCAATTCTATCTTCTTCCGATGAAGATTAGCTAGATATGGCCTCGTTAGGGAACTTGTGAGGTTTGTGTTCCCCTCCTCTGTCTGACAGGAGTTAAGATTATTGTCTGACCCTCCTCGGTGCTAGCTTCTCTGGGACGATGATCTATCTAGATCATGGTCGTCGGTGTCTTCTGGTCTACATCGATGAATTCCCGGTCACTACTTCTACAAACTCCTGGGTTTCAACAAGATTGCTCAGGTAATATGGGCTCCCAAGGTCGAAAATGAGCTCTGGTGACAGCGTGCTATCGGTGGATGCAAAAGGAAGTGTTGATTTCTTCAAGGACTTGTCTGTAATTTCTTATTCTTGAACGAAAGTTCTTGTAAGGCCTGGTATTATTTAAAATATGGCCTTAGGCCTATTTGACAAAAAAGAGGTCGTTGCCTCGGGGGGGGGGGGGGGGGGGGCTGAGACTAACCGTGCCCCCCTTGAACTCATAGGTCCTTGATGATTGCCAAACTTCATTCGTATGTAAGTCTTCTGAGAGAAAAGATTAACAATGAGCTCTTATCCGTCAAGAGTATGTTGACATTTTGATGTTTTTTAGATCATCAGCGTCACGGTTCGGTAGTTTTCACTTTATTACAACAAGTCAATATCTTCATTTGCTCATCTCGACCTATCCAGTGTCAGGCGTAGGATTGACGAAATCCTTATGTTGAGAGGGGGGGGGGGAACGAACGGAACAAGAGAAAATTCTACTATTCACATGAACTTAAGACCAAATACATAGCGTTGGGGTGGGTCAAGGCCCTGGCTGCTCGCCCTGCCACTGCCAGGTAACCTATATGTGCTTCTTGTATAATATCTATAATGGTCAAGCTAATTCGACTAAGGTATAAGATCTAGTGCTAATTTATGACTGTATCATGCACCATGAATCCAGATGTGTTTTTGTTGTTGTAAATTTATTCAAGAACCCTCCCTAGCTTTTGAACGGTCTTGATTATCAAATATGCTTATAGTGAAACTAACTCTTGTCCAAACTCAAACATTGTGTAAACTTGATACTAGAGGGAGCCTTTTGTTTTTGCAGGGAAAGGGAGATGGAGCTTAATTTAGATTAGCTTAGGAATCCAAGTAATATAAGTATGTATTCTTTCATACCTCTCCCAAGCACTTAGCTAGTCAGCTTTGTGGTTGTGTTGTGGTCCGATGATCATGGATGGCAAGAAGACACCGTCTATTCCTAAGTTTCAAACTCGAGTAGGTAAGCAACTAAGCACCTAGAAGCTTAACCGTCGATTATCGTAGGAGTATAACCTTCACATACCTAAAGCAATAATTGCACTATTCTCCTGTTGGAGTTTTGCCAAGATTTCTCATTACAAGGCTTTGACGAGGAAATTTGTACAATATGCTTAGTATACAAGTATCACTTCTTCATTTCCTTCCACGGTAGGGTTTTATGTGTTTTATCAGATTTAGATATACCATGCGTACCAATTTAAGGAGAGTTAGAAAACCGCCCTAACCGGAGTCTTCCTCCTTTATCAAGCAATTGTTTGTGGACTCTTACTTGAATACATTGTGTTGTTCTATTGTTCTAGTGGATTGTACACATCTTATCTCCTTGTAAGATTTGAATAATAATGAGAACAACGACATCCTACATTTCAATGATTTCTTGTAGGGATTTTCGAATGAGTTTCTCGGTGAGGCTCCTTGGAAGTCCTCGAACGCTATCCACCGTACCGACCTGTGCAACAAAAGCAGAAACCAAAACAGTGATGGAGTCAGGACAGTGAAGTGGATATGCAGTCCCGATCTCGACGTTTTTGAAGTAGGGGCTATTTGGAAGAATTTGCTCACTAGTTCCTTGATGAACTGCAAAGATGATGGATGCATCAACCTAAGGCCCCCAGCCACGCAAGTCATGCCTCCTTCCTTCACCTGGAACGTAGCAGGATGTAGTCTTAATTACCGAGTGAAATGTGTCATTAGTCCATTAACTCAAAGAAGTTGCATATTTTAGGAAAAAATTCAGAAAGTGATCAAATTTAGGTTATAAACTCGTCTATTTGATCAATTAATTCCAAAACTGATTTAAGAGAAAACAAATTGTCCACATTGCTGCCACGTCAATGTAAATTGAACCGCTCGTGCTTGGCTTGACTTTTAGGACCCTCTTAACCAGCGAACGTTAGCTGGGAAGCATGGCAATTGTGAATGATTTGCATGACAATTTATGTTGGCCGAGGATGGTAGGTTTAGTTGGCAAGCATGACAAATCTGATTTAGTTCATTTTTTGCCAGGATTTGTCGTGCTTGCAAACTAAAGTTGTCATCCTCGTGACAATATAAATTGCAATAAAATGTTCGATTTGCCATCCACTCCCAATGAACGTAAGCTGAATAGCATTACTTTATTTGCATAGTGTTATTTCTTCGAAATTGCTTCGCGTATGATGAAAAGTGCGTACGATTTATGTACGACGTGATCTCACTTGTACGTGGAATTTAATCAACGGCTGCTGATGGCTGTCGTACAAAAATCATGCACAGGTTGTCGTACGTGTAGCAGGTCTCTTCTTTCTTATACGAAATCGGCCAATGGTTGATGTTATTTGCGTTTAAAATAAGTTAAGGGCGCGGTGTGTTGGTCAGGGATTGAACTTACAACTTTTTCGATGAACTCGTCTGGTATGTGGTGAAAATAGATCTGCAGATGGACCAAAAGTCCAATATCATGGTGAGTTTCAGTCTCTACTCATAGGGAAGTACTATATTACCCTCGCAAAAAAAAAGTACTGTATTAGCAAGTTCAGTTGGAAATGCAGTTACCTCAGGTATATCCCACCCCCCTTTCCTACCCCCGGTGCTCAGGTTGGTCACCAGAACATAGTTCACTGCAAACGCTACCTCACCCGAGTACCCTGTCACCACAGCAGGCACGACACATTCGGTTACAGCCATATGCATACTGTATCTTGTATTCTTGTGCGCGCGCGTCCACAGGAAGATGATCAAAATTCAAAAGCCTCGTTACCCTTGATGAATTCCCTGGCTTCCTCCGTGCTCGTCGGCCTCTCCCGTATCATCCCGTTGCTCACCTTAACCTTCATCGACAGTCCCAACGAATACAGAATTACAAATTAATTAAGCTCGAGTAGTCACGGTTTATGCGCCAATCTTAATTGATGTCCATGTATACCTGGTCAGAAGTGATCAGAAGGGTAGGCAGATCTCTGCTGTCTCGATTACGAAGGTTCATTTGAATGGCGTCGGCCTACACACATACGGCGCGATCAAGAAGCACCCCAGGATTGTATCACAAAGTGTCAAAAGTTCATAGCATACTGAAGATTGTGTCCTGCGCCGTAGCAGCTGGTTGGTAGGTTACCTTGGCTTCGGCCAAGGCCTTGACCAGCTCCTCCGGCTTCTCCCTCCTGATGGCCTTCTCGTCGATGTCAGCGCTCTGGCAGCACGCACACCAAATAGCCACTTCATCAGCAAGTATGTACAGATTTTCCATGGTGGAGAAGTTACTATATCAGCCGAATATAATTGGTGAGCAGAGGACACCCCACCATGACGGTGAACTCGTATCCCATGTCTGACAGGATCGCGCGGCGCGCCGGCGACGACGACCCGAGTATGATCTTCAGGGAGTCGCATGCATGAAGCGAGAGGCTTAGAGCAGATCGAGGTTGAAGGATACTCATTGCAAATGCTGAGAGGGCCCGTATAGGTTGACAAGAGATGCGCGTACCTTGAACGATGAGGAGTTGTTGCAGGTGGAAGCCATGCCTAAATTCTTCTCCTGTGGAGCTCGGGTGAGGGATCTGAACCGTGAAGACGCTCACAGGCTGTTAAATGGCTCTGCTGCTTCCTTGGATTCCAAGCATCCGAAGCCTTGCGTTTGTCAGAGTTCGAATTTGACAGTAATAGTTTAAGACGCAGTGGGGATTAAGAGTAGACCATCGCTAATGCTGCTTCGTCAGTTCTTTGACGGTTGACCGGTGTGCGTGGCAGTGTGCAGCGCCAGACTCCACCCGGAACCTTCGCTGACAGTTCGATAAAAGTTCGTTCAGGAAAAGTAAGATTTCTAGACATGGCAAGTTAAATATATTTTTATGGCAAGTTATATTCCTCGAGGATGGTAAATCTAGTTGGCGAGCTTGGCAAGGGCGCCTCATTAGTATTTTTTTTGCCAGAAAACCCCCGTGGTTAGCCCCAATGGCCGCACTCCTCATCCCCCGTCTCCTTCCCCGAACATCGTTTCCCGTCAGACTGCGCGTCTTGGCCGCTCCAGGTCAGGGGCGGGTGGGTGCAAGGGGTCGATCCCTGAGAAAGTGGCCTTGTAGGCTACCGCCCGCAACCTCGAGCGAGGTACCTACCCATCCTCGAGGGACGTATTTACCCATCCTCCGATGTTCCTTCTTTCTCGGGTTCTAGGTTTCCCGTTCTTGCCAGCATCCCTCTTGAGCATTTAGCCGATGTTGCCTCAGACTGTGGTGTTATGGTCCGAGGCGAGCATCGGCCTCGTTTCAAGCATATTTCGGCCATCCGTGCTAAGGAGCAGTTTGATGGGGCCCTCGCAGAGGCTAGTGCTCAGTGTGAGCATGAGCTTCAGAGGACCTCAGACACCGCAGAACCTGAGCATATATAGAGAGCCCGAAGCCGACAATGGCCTCAGTGATAGTTCGGTAGGGACGACTTCTCCTTTAGCTCCCTCTCAGGTGAGGGTGCTGCGAGGAAGACCCCCTACGCGCCAGAATGTCACCAAGCACCAAAATGTGGTGTGTGGGAAAAGTGTCAGGCCTCCCTCTCGGGGGGTTGGTACCAATGGAACCCCCCGGGTGTGAGGGAGGGGGGCGATGTGGTAGATTGCCTAAGCTATCCTCTAGCCCACGACCTCTGGGAAGGCTCGCTCGACCCAGTGTAAAGTGTCCACCCAACCATCTGTTGGAAATATGGCCTAGAGGCAATAATATTGTATTATTATATTTTTTTTCATGTTCATAATTAAGAGTTTATATTATATGCTATGATCCTGGAATATGTGATTCAGTGAATAACTCATATGCACGTGTGGAATGATAAACGGTAAAATTAGGTTCCTGGTATTGCCTCTAAGACTAGCTGAAAGTGTTGTTGGTGATCATATTTTCCGGATCTTAGGATATCATTAAGTGTAACGATAGTCCTAAAATAACATTGAGAATATAGCGTTGGAAGAACGATCATATTGAATTGGCCCAAACTTGTTTGTTATGTTTTGAGATGATATCGTCAGAAGTCAATTGTTAGAGTTAACGTATGTTTTAGTTTCTTAGACCATGAGAATATCATAGTCACCATATAGTGGCCACGTGCAAGATGCATGGTCATGTGCTCAAGTGCTTCCATTTATTCCTCGCTCATGGAGTCATATGTGTCGTCGTCACTTGCAATCATGGTGCGCCTCGTGGGGCATTGGTACATCTTGTGGCCTCGACCTTGGCATGTGAAACATTAAATCAAACTTGTCTTGGTGGTAGCATCCGATGGAGGAGTTGAGAGGAATTTTTGGACTTGTAAGTATTTGCCAGAGGATGACTTGATGACGTCGTAGCTTGCTTGGAACTTGATTTGTCGCTGGTACTTGGTGAAACTCGAGTAGCTTGATTGTATGAGTCGTAGGTCTTGGAAGAATACTTGGGGTACTTGAAGTCATCTTGCACTTGTCGCTCCATCTTGGTTGCTTGATGCACTAGCTCGAGTAGGTTGGAGTATGGTTGAAAGTCGGCTATGTTCTTTATTGGGTGATTTATGCCATTAAAGAAGCGTGTCATAGTTTGTTCATCATCTTTCTTGACATTGACTCGTATCATGGCAATCTCCATTTCTTGATAGTATTCTTCCACCGTCTTTGTGTCTTGCTTGAGAAGTGAGGCCCGTGCGCACGGGGATCCCGTGGGCACGGTACACGCCCGTGTGCACGGGGATCCCGTGGGCACGGTACACGCCCGTGCCCACGGGCTAGCAGCAGCTACAACGAGGGGTCCCGTGCGCACGGGGCATCCAAAGACTTTCTGGACAGGCCGTGCACACGGGGTTCCCTGGGAAGGACCTCCTCTTCCAGCTGTTGGCCTCCCTCTTCCTTGCGGTCTTCCCATCCTTCTTCTTGGACTTAGCGAGGCTCCTTAACTCCTTCATGGGGGTCTTCCTCGTACCTAATGATGCACACGGTTTCATGGTGATGTAGCATCCAAGTCCCATTTATATCCATGGCAAACTCGAAGAGGAGTGAGTTCACCTCATGTTCAACGGCACGTGCACGAGCTCTTGTCATAGGTCCACGTGGAGCTTGATGGGTTGATGTGGTGTCCATGAAGATGATCGAAGGATGCTCCACAACACGTAGCATCTTCGTCACCGAGTTCTGTCTCGAGAGGGTCGTTCGGGCTCCGAAAGAGCCACGTACAAACAAACGATGAATAAACACCTACAAATCCTGAGTGAACGTAGAACTGACGCATGGTTAGATCTGTCGGGTTACGCGACACCTGATACGTCTCCAATGTATTTATAATTTATGAAGTATTCATGCTATATTTTCATCATTTATATATGGTTTTGATGCACTTTTATATTATTTTTATGGACTAGCTTATTGGTCTAGTGCCCAGTGCTAGTTCCTATTTTTTTGCTTGTTTTTTGTTTTGTAGAAAATCAATATCTAGGAACGTCCAAATATGATGCCATTTTTTTCTGGACCAAGAAGGACCCTGGAAGCTTGGGGAGACATCGAGACAAGCCACGAGGGCCCCACATGGACACATGGCACGGCCAGGGGGTTGGCCGCGCCACCTGTCCATGTGGCCCCTCGAGCAACCTTTTGGCGTGATTGCAACACCACAAAATCCTATAAATACCAAAGCCCTTCGCCGTACCCTCAGAATTGCGTCTTACTCTTTAAAGTTTCTTTATGTTGGATTGAATACTTTGGATTTGAGATCACTCGATGCATGTCTAGTAATTAACTTGCGGGTACCCATGGTGACATTGGGGTACTCTAAGCATAAATGTTGAACCATAGTATCATATGTTGTTGTCGTAGTACATTCTCTACAAGCTACAAGCAACTCCAGGAGACCCAAACCTCCCAGCCAATCAAAGCGATTAGGTTTTCTTTAACTCCCGTCGACACCATTGACGATCTGCCTTGTCTCTGTTAGTCCTATGGCCATGGAGGCATGGTGGACCCCGGCTGTTGTCCGTGGGAAGGATCGTGCTTTATTATTAGTGTTTTTAATTCAATTAGGGTTTGTGTTCTATTCATGGAGGTGAGATGGTGATGGCTCCTTGCAGATTGAATAAAGTCCTTCCAGCCTAGCCCCCATTCCGAGGATGTGTATTGCACCGTTGATGGGCATGTGGAGATGTGTCTTCGGCGGTTCTTGCGGGCTTCAGTCGGTTTTTGTCTTCGGTGGATCTATTTGGATCCATCACCCTTTTGCGTCTTTACATGTTGGATCCTTCTATGTAAGCGAAAGCAGGTGCTTTTTGCTTGGCCAACATCATTAGGAAGTAGTCCGCATGTGGTAGTTTGTATTCCCCTTTCTTTCTCTTTGGCACTCCATTTAGTTGAGTGTCGGGGACTTTGCAACTTATACCACTCTTCTATCAATGAAAGATATGCTAGTTTTGTTTATTAAAAAAAAGGTTGGATCTTGATCTAAACTTCTCTTCGTCGGTGATGGTTGTTGTTATGGTGTGATGGCTATGTTGGTCTTATCACGATGATTTCCCGACTGTATACTAGTACAACAAGTTTTGTCCGGCTCTAGCAAGGGAGGGACGATGACAATGACGCGTCTTCGGCTCCACTCCAGTGTTTGTAGTCGTCGCTGGATGGTCTTCAAACTTGGATGTAATCTTTGTTATTCTATTATTCTTTGTACTACCATGACATATGATGAAACAATTAGAGTTTTTATTTTCAAAAAGGGTACTTAGAGCATCTACCGTCGGACGCCTCAAACCCGCATCATACGCCCGGGCGGGCCGCCCGGTCATTGACCGGTCACGATTTTTTTCACCCAGACGGCCCCATTAAACGGCCCTCAAACGCCCGGGCTGACCGGCACCCCTCATATCTAGCCCAAAAATGGGGTGGATATGGGGGCACCCGGGCACGCCCGCCACGTGAGACCCGACCCACGCTAGCCCATCCCGACCGCACATAAATTCCTTCCCATCTGCTCGGTAGACCAAACCTAGCCACTTCCCTCCCCTTCACCACCCAAACTCGTCTCCGGCTCCTTCCGGCCGTCTCCGGCATGGCGGGCAGCGGATCCGAGTCCCTCACCTCCAGATCGGTCGACTCTGAGCTCATCGCACACGGTTCGGAGGAGGAGATGGTCGTCCGGCTTGTGCTCCGCCGCGCCCGGGAGGAGGCTCGTGCACGGCTGCGCTCGGACTCCATCCGTCGGGAATGCATTGCGTCCGCCCAAATGGCGCATGGATCCGGCGCTAGGCCAGCCGTAGCTGCCTCGCTGGAGGCCGTGCGGTCCATCTGGCGTCCGAACATGTTGGCGGACGCGCAACCCCTTCATTGGCGCGCCAAGCATCGGGACGTACCATGGGCCTCGCCCGACGAGGCCATGGAACGACGTGCCAGTCGTGCAAGGCGCCGGGCGCGGGAGGCGGCAACATCCCTCGCGACGGTGGACGTCAGCGAGGCGGAGTCGCATTCTCCAGCGCCCTGTATGGCACATTGGTCCGGGCACCGCAACCGGATCGTGGTGGACGTTGGCGGCTCGTCCCTGGATGGATCGGTCATTGATTTGACGTCAACCGACGCCAAACGGGTTCCGGGCTTCGACTAGGAAGAGTAGGGCATGGGAGACGGCGACGCCTTGAGTACCATGAGTCAGCTCATGCCCAATGCCCTACTCTACCTTGCCGGCGACCGGACCAACACTCTAAGGTGCGCAGCCGACCGCCGGACATGGCCCGGGCGGAGATGGGTTAGCAGGGAGTGGAATCGAATGAAACTCCGCTCAAAATAGCTGTGTTGCGTGTAATAATATGGATTTGAGATTTCTAATTTAAGGTATCCGTTTGTCGAATGCATTTTTTAAGACGTGACCGGTTATTGTTTGTGGATGCGTCTGTGGGCTTTTGAAGGGTCGGATTTGAAGTCCGGTTATAGATGCTCAAGAAGGATGAAGTTAGTATATAACAATGTGCGACCACGTTTCCCGTGAGGGAGATAGATGAGATAGAGATGCCCGTCACGTTTGCCGATTCAAAATTCAAAAACGCGATCGCAGCATTCAGTTCGCCGAACCCGGAGCGCAAACCAGAGCATCTTCTTTGTACCCAAAAAGATTGCAGTGCTCCTCAAAACCGAGTCGCCAGAAGCTTCCGTTCGATCCGAGCGCTCGGCGCAAGATCGGACGCTCCAAACCGCGCCGCGCACGGCAGGGCAGGCGGTACGTACAACCCTGCGCTGCGCTGCGCTGCCACCCTGTTTGCAGCTGCAGCCTTTAGCTGGCCCACACATCTTGACCCCTACGACCCGGTCACGCGATCACATCTTCACCTGCTACTACTTCGCTGGGCCCGCCTGTCATCGGCGCGGCAGCAGCCTTCCCTCGCGTGAACCCCGTCCCAAACTCCGCTCGCCGATCACGAGCGCCGCGCCTGCCCGCCCGGGCCCACGCGCAACCGCCTCTGCAAAAGCCAGCACAGACGCAAGCGTCCGGGCCCACGCGTCAGCGAGACCCTTCCGGGATTCCCTCGCCCAAGGAAACGAGACGCTCGTCTTCTCCCGCAAGAAGCAACGGGAAAACCCCTTACAAAACCCCGGAGGCGCCGGCGCGGGCCCACCGGTCAGCCTAACGCGCGACGGCGCGACGGCGCGCGCCCGTCGAAACGGGAAGCCGCGGGCCCCGCGCGTCGGTGAATGAAGTGGGCACCGGGCCCGCGTGTCAGAGAAGCTGCGCCGTGCCGTCCCTCCGCGGCTTTCTTTCGTGGATGCCAAGCCAGCGCCCGGCTATAAAGCGTGCCCAGCGCCACCATTGCCCACAGCACCAGAAGCTTTCTCCTCTCTCCTCTCGGGGTTTCGATCCAGTAGGTAGGCGAGGCGAGGGGTTCGGTCGTCGGTGATGGAGAGGAAGGAGAGCGGGGAGAAGATGGAGAAGGTGGAGGTCGGCGACGGCGGGAAGAAGCCGGAGGAGGGGACCAAGCCGGCCACGGCGCCGGCGTGCTTCAAGAAGCCGGCGGGCGAGGACACCGGCATCCTGGAGACCACCAAGGACTACTTCAAGCAGCTCAAGGACACCGGCGCCGACACGCACTGGGACTGCATCAAGAACCGGGTCCGCGCCGCCGGCGAGTACATCTCCAACAAGACCAGCTCGGTAACGCCTCCTCCTTCCCCTCCCCCTCCCCTCCTCCTCTACGCGCTCCTGCTTTGATTTGTTCTACTTCCATGTCTGCTTGCTTGCTGCTGCTCGACCTTGGCCCGTACGTGTCCTCTGCATCTGCTCGCTAGATCACGCGTCTTGTGCTGTAGAAACACGATGAGAATCTTTAGTCCTCTTGCGGATTTCGTCACATGTGTAGTTCCTAGCCGTTTAATTTCGGAATAATTCGTCGCGTGCTGTTACGAAATGTTGCTACTCTTCGTTTCCCCCTTTTGTTCCTTGGATCGGAATGCATGTTCTTGTAGCAATCGCTCTGTTTTATTTTCCTGGTAACCACGTTAAATCGGAAGGGAGTTAGTGTAGATGTAGCAGCGATTTTCGCGAGATCCTTTTTGCACTTTTTGTCCTGCACGGAGAAGCATCTGGATGATTTTTTTAGATGGGTAGGTGTGCTTCCGCTCGTCTGATTTTGAGGCTGTGTGGTGAAAACAACCATGTGATGCTAGTGCAGTGTGGATGAATTAGCTATTCGTAGATCCTTACACTTATTTTTCTTCCGTCACGCATTTGGAGGGTTTTTTTTTCCTAAGATTGTTATGCTATATATAGGTGGCGATTAACCTGTACAGCCATCCGGATTCCTTGATTCTTGCTATCAAAGTTGGGATAACCTTGCTAGTCGCTGCCTCTGTAAGCATTAGCCAGTCTCTGTCCATGTAGATTTATTTTTGCAAGATTTCGTCCTGTGTTCAGAAATCTATTCTTGGAATCCAGCCTTTCTTGCAGTCAAATGCTTGTGATCTATTGAGAAAGCTTGCCGTACTACCTGTTACAGTAACCCACATTTCGTGCTCTGATGCTATGTATTGTAGTAATCTTGTTCTAAAATGATAAGGATTCATTCAGACTTCAGTCATTCTTTGGTGGGTTCTGTTCTTATAGCGGCCGCTGCTGCATATGATTTCTGAAATAACCATATGATTCTTTGGTGGGACTACTGATGGTCTGATGCCATCTATTGTAGTTTCTTGCTGTACTTCTGTATTTGCTCTGTTAATTCAGAATTCAGATAGGCTTCAGTTATGGATTCTGTTCTGAATTTCCCAATTCCAGTAGCCTTCTGCTGCTATGTTCTGATGCATCTGAATAGCACTATTATGATGGAATCTGAATTCTGATAGCCAATGTGCTATACGTCTGGTTGAATCTGATGGCTAACCCGTGGCTGCTTCGTGATGAGTTGCAGGTGTTTGGCAGGCAGAAGGTGGAGCCTGAGGCCAAGGAGGAGACCCCGGGGGCGAAGCCAGAAGCAGCACCGGCGGCAGCCGAGTCTCAGTGAAGGCGTGCCCTGAGCTCGTGATCGTCTTCCATGAACCAACCTGAAGCTTCGTTCACTGAGAGTTGCGAGGTCATATCAGCCTAAGAGTTTTTCTTTTTCGCTTTGTCCTTGTGTTCGCCTAGTTGGGACATGGTTTGCCCGAGCGATTTCGCATTGTAAGACCCGTTCTAGCTGTGGATCTTAATCCGGTTGGCGCCGCCGTCAATTGCGGTGCATTTTGGTGACATCTGTTTATGCTATCACCAATGCTTCATTTTGTCGAATGGAATGGAAGATCATATGATCATGCAGCCTACTTCTTGTTGAGTTTAGTTGCTTCAGTGTATCCTTTACATTGCATTGCAGAACCGATGGTGCCATGCAATGGCGGAGCTATGTATAATTAGAACAAAGTATTCTTATTAGCCCCCCCCCCCCTCCCCCCAAACATGTATACTTTGTTCTTTGCCAGCTTCATCAATCATCATGCCACGAGAGCAGCTCTTCGTTTTCTTTTTCTGCATCCTTTTTTCGATAAAGTTTTCCTCATCTTTTGCCAATGCTTGTACATTTTTGCAAACTCCTGAATTAATGAATCGAGTCAAAACTTTTACCCGAGTTAAAAAAAAGTTTAGCTAAGCAACGTTTAGTGTAAACATCGAGGTATTTGCACAAAGACGACATGGAGATCCTGCAAATTAAAAGAAGCTATGTCTGCACAAAGAGGCAGGGCATGAAAAGGTAGTACAAACTTGTAGAGCTCCTACAAACCGCACTATAGGACCCTTCTGAGGCATTCTGAGATACTGCTCCATCCACTTTTATCTTTGCTGAACCAACTGGCGGCTAAATTTATTCGTGTTTTGACCCTTTTCTTAAATCTATTCGAGATCTGACCCCAGTTCATAAAAATTTCGAGATCTGACCCTTTTTGCTACCGCCACAGATTTTGGCGGTAAGGTATAACATGCTACCGCCACGGCCTATGGCGGTAGGGTTTAACTGCGCCGTCACGACTGTTAAACATGAAAAATACCCTACTGTTAAAGTTTTTGGGTTTTTGGTGGTAGCCCATTGTATCCTACCGCCAGAATTGTTGGCGGTAGGGTCTGCACCCCCACAGCACCCACCATCTCACCCACTGTAGCAGTGTATCCGCCATGCATATAGTACAAGAAATATTTCTTAAATGGAGAACCCCTGCTATGATGATGCACCGCTACAGTGATCCATGCCTCCATCCCATGTGTTGCTTCTGCAGCTAGCTGCATGCGCTAGCTCTAGCTCTGGCTCTATCTCTGTCATCCTTTCTCTCTCTCTTGCTGTTTCTTTGATGCGTGGTGTTTCAGCCCCAGGACTAGGGCAAGGCCTAGAGCGGCAGCTAGAGGACTAGGGCACGGCCTAGAGCGGGCAGAGAAGCTACTCGGTGTAGTATACGAAGACCTTATCGCCAACAATTGTGGCGCTAGGATATAATGGCCTACCGCCAAAAACCTTGGCGGTAGGGTATTTTTCACGTTAAGAAAGTGTGACGGCGCAGTTAAAATCTACAGCCATAGCCCGCGGTAGCATGTTATACCTTACCGTCAAAATCTGTGACGATAGTAAAAAGGGTCAGATCTTAAATTTTTTATAAACCAGGGTTAAATCTCGAATAGGTTTCAGAAAAGGGTCAAAACACGAAATTTTGCCCCAACTGGCGGAGGAATTCATCTTGCATGATTGCGTGCGCCTGGCTGGGGTTCGGCTGCGGCTTCTTTGGCTTGCAGTCCTCTAATTCTTTGATGTACTACCTTTTGACAAAATAATGAGTAGACAGTAGTCTCTGAAAAATGTTTTCATGCGTCACCTTTCCGGTGAGTGTGCCAAATTGCCCAAAATGTAACTCCCTTTGTTACATAATATAAAAAAACGTTTTTAACACTACACTAGTGTCAAAAACTTTTTTATATTATCAGCTATGCTAGACTCACGGGCGCATGCGGGGAAGTCCATAAGGCTGGTCATAGTGGGGAGTAACTTATACTAGTGTCATGCATATGACACTAGTCTATGTTACTACCTTTATAGTGCAAAGTAACATAGTAGTAGTGTCATAGATTGCTCCATTTATTAGCTCATAGACTCATTTTGGCTCGGAAAGTGTTATGTTACAGTAGCATATTATGTTATCACAAGCACCTCTTTCCTCATTAAATACTTGCCACATAAGCAAAGTTGTCCTCATTAAATACTTGCCACATAAGCAAAGTTGTCTTAAGATGTGTTAAGTTACTACCTAAGGCTGGTCGTAGTGGGAGTAACTTAGCAAGTAACATAACACACTCCGAGAAAAGTTTGCTTACATGGCATGTATTTAATGAAGAGAGAGATGGTTGGAGTAACATAATATGTTACTGTAACATAACACATCCCAAGGCAAAATGAGTCTACATCTTAATAAATGTTGGTTTACATGATACTACATATATGTTACTCCCCACTATGAAGGTAGTAACATAGACTAGTAACATATGCATGTTACTAGTCTAAGTTACTTCCCACTATGACTAGCCTAAGTTACCCCATTATGGCTAGCCTAAAAGTTGGTCGTTTCGTTCCGTGCGTGTAGTATTATCGCTTATATTATGGGTCGGAGGGAGCACTAGGATCGTTACGGAGGAAGCGAGTCACAGTTGGTGCAATCACACAAGTGTACCTCCCCCTGCCAATAGCCGCCTTCCACATGGCGGCGACATCCTCCAGCGCCCGGCGCGACGACCCTTCCGACGACCACGCGCGTGCCGCCGCTCGCTGCAGGTCCTCGGCCCGGCGCCGCACGGCGCGCCCATTCTCCCCCTCCATGAGCTCGTTCACGGCGGCCGCGACTTCCTCGCGCGCCACGACGCCGCCGTCCTCTCGCGCCCTCGGTCGCAGCGCCACCCCGAGGGTCCCTTCCAGCAGAGCGGCGTTCATCCTCTCCTCCGCATAAAGCGGCCACGCGACCATCGGCACGCCGGACGCCGCGCTCTCCAGCGCCGAGTTCCACCCGCAGTGCGACACGAACATCGCCGTCGCCGGGTGGGACAGGACGCGCACCTGTGGCGCCCAGGCCGGCACGGCGAGGCCCCTGCCCCTGGTCCTCTGCAGGAAGCCATCGGGAAGCCACGCCAATGGGTCGTCGTCGTCGCCGGAACCGAAGACACACGTTCGGCCGTCCAGGCTCGGCATCCGCACCACCCAAAGGAACCTCTGGCTGCTCGCCTCTAGCCCGGCGGCGAGCTCGGCCGTCTGCTCCACAGACAGCGCTCCGCCGCTTCCGAACGCGACGTACACCACCGACCTTGCCGGCTGGCGGTCCAGCCACTCTAGGATGGCCGACGACGCGCCGGTTTCCTCGTCGGAGTTTGACCGGACGAACGGACCCACGGGGAACGCCGGCGGGAACGCGCCTTGCTCCGCCGCCTGCCTGAACTCTTCCACCATGGCAGGTTCCATCTCGTAGAAGGTGTTCGTCAACAAACCGTCGGCACGGCGGTATCGCCGGCCTCCCCGGAGCAGTTGCGCGTAAGCCAGCCCGTTACAGTCGCGATAAGGGACCGGAAGCTCTGCGCGGCGCAGCGACAAGCCCCCGGGGATCTCGAGAGGCTCCGGGAGGTCGCGGTACTCGCCGGGGGCCGCGTCGTCGTGGAGCTCCACGATGCGGCGCATCAGGTAGATCATGGTGAGGCTGCTGGGGACGAAGACGTAGCACGGGACGCCGAGCTCGGCGGCGAGGGGCAGCGCCGCGGAGCAGAATAAGTCCGGCACCAGCGCGGCCAGCGGAGTGGTGGAGCCGATGGAGCGGAGCAGGGCGCCGAGGCTGGGGAGGGAGCGTCGAATAAGCTCCACGAGCACGCTGCCGCGGAGGGCGTCGGCGGGAAGGTCGTCGATCTTGACGGCTGGGAGTGCGACGGTGGAGACGGAGGCAGGGATGCCGCTGGGAAGGGCTTCTGAGTCGGAGAGGCCGCTGAAGGAGACGATCGTGGCCGCGAAGCCGTGGTGCTCCACGAGCCGCCGCGCAAGCTCGGCCAGCGGTATGAGGTGGCCGGCGCCGGGACTGGCCAGCAGCACGACGTGCGGCCTCGCCGCGGATGGGGCTGGCGCGGAGCCTGCGTTCGTGAACCACTCCATCGTTAGTGGCACCGGTTGCAAGATGTGGGCGACCGGTTGTTAATTACACAAGCATTTTGTGAGCATGTGGTCTAATAAACATGCTACCGCGTCTGATGTGCATCCCATTTATATTAGCGAACAAAGGGGCCGGAAATACACCGTGGGTCTCTGTCCCAATGCACCTGATTTGAAATAAACAACATAAAAATTGTAAAAAAAAAGTTAAAGATTTTCTCAAACATTTTGAAACAAAGTTGATTTAGTATTATACCCGTATAAAAAGTTTCGTAAAGAAATAACTTCCGTCAACTTCAAGGCCAAAAATACTACGCAAAAAAAAAACTTCAAGGCAAAAAAAAGAGTGCATAATACCATTTATGTAGTGTCTTTTCAAGAAAAAACTTTAATAAAGTGTCGACCTTTTTCTACACAGAACCATTTAGTGTCATTCTTTGGTGAGAATTTCCACACGAGTATAACACTTGGGGCCCAGTTCTTTTGGCTTATAGAATAAAATTTTAGATTGACCCATCAGAATAAAATGGGCAGGGACATCTTATTCTAGCAGTCACCATAAGCCTCAAAAGTACTAGTCCACATCATGTTTGTTTTAAAAATGTTTCAAGAATTTTAGACTTTCTTTTGCGATTTCTATTTTGTTTTTCAATTTCGATGCATTGGCATACAAGACCAGAGATCCACGCCAACAGAGGGATTATTACCAATATAATCATAAAAGGCTAATTTTTCGGGAATTTTAGACCAAGCTTCTGATAAACTAAGATTTTCGGTCATCTTTTGAGGAATGGGCCAGACCCGGCCATTTCTCAAGAACACTAGCTAAGGGCCCTGATACTACCACTTGGATATTGCTTAGAAAAGGGATTCAATAATATAATCGATCGAAGTAATGTGTTGAATCTTTTTCACGGCTCGATAGAGAATTTGATAAGCCAATGATTTTTTTCCGAGATCCTCCACAAAAGGCAAAATGTATATGAAAAAAAGATTGATTGAACTTTCCAATGGACTCATTCCATGAGTAAACGCAGGTTGATAATAGTCGAGTGACATTACTTCGTCGGTCCGAACTAAGGAATCTGTGGACGACCAATTCATGGTCTTTTAAACATGGAGTCAAGGACCTTGATAAGTGTCATGTGTGTGGCATGAGCACATGGCAAATTCGAACGTTTTTATGGCAAGTTTAGTGACGCGATGATGGCAATGTTAGTTGTCAAGCATGGCAACTTCTTTTTAGATGCATTCAGATTTTGGGGGTTTGTTTTTATTTTCGGATGACAACTTTAGTTGTAAAAAGACGTCATGACCGGGGTACTTCATGCCACACCTGTAACACTTATCATTTTGGTTAAACGAAGGTCAGTTGCTTTTTTTTCTCAAAAAATTGTCCGATCTGCACTCAATGGATTAGGATAACTCTTCTTCTTTTAGCCTTCTTTTGTATCTTTCAGCGGTGCCACCCCTTGTACCACAACATTGCCGAAGTCGGATCCTCTTACCTACGAAGGGAAGTCCCGGGAGCTACAATAACCTGACTTTCCTTCTCTCAAGGTCCATGGACAGTGCTCATTTCAATTTTCACAATACCGGTTTCAATTTTGAAAACATCAATTTTAATTCATGACATACCAATTTCAATTTTTAAAAGACTCATTTTTTAAAATCATTTCACTTTTTCAAAAGATCTATTTCAATTTCACAAGCTCCCCGACTTCCCTTTTCTTTTGTACACAAGAACATTATAGCTCGCTAACTTTCTTTGTGCAAGTCAGAGTATCCGACTCCCACGCTGCCACGTCCACCTCGTTCGCCCGCCTACCTGAATAGTCTGCTTCACCGTATCTCCATCAACCCAACCATCTCTTTAAAGCATGCCATCTATGGCGGCACTGATGACCCCCGCATCCACACCCGACCCTCATGTCCTCGCTCGACACAACACTTGGCTTTTTTGGGGAAACCATGGCGGGACAAGGTCCTAGCCTTCTTCGCATGCACAAGAGTCAGACTGACGGAACTAAAAAGAATTCAGTAAATAGAAAACACGAGATATAAATCAATATAAATAGAAAACATGAGATGTAAATCAGTAAATAGGAAATTCTCACTCCGAGTCAACATCATTTTAGCTTTTACACGTCGATAGGTTGAAGAAATGCCTACACATGGAAATGGTTATCACGACTCGGAGTGGAAGACCACTTTATGAGGAAAAGTCATTCTTCGTTTCACTGTCAAGTGAGCGGCTGAGCGAATTCTTAACCTGTGACTATGAACGACGTGCAGTACGATGTGAGGCACTGTTGAACGACCCCATCGATCGCTAGCCTAGGTGCGCTGCTCCAATGGCACCGTGGGCGCGGCCGGTTGTTGCACGACCCCATCAATGTCTTTCCAGTTTTCCAACAAAGTATAGTAGATAAAACGTCATTGTTAAAGTACTCGTGGAAATAATTTCGGGCGGGGATGGTGGAGACGTGCGCGACGGTGAGCACCGGAGCCTTGTCCTGAAGCACCTTTGGGCTTTTTTCCCACCCTGCGTCCTCGAGCGGGTCTTGCCCGGTGGCACCGGAGGCCGAGGTGCCAACGAGTCTCCCTCTCCGGGGGTGTCTTTGTCATCACTCGTCAAGGTTGTCCTCGTCATTGCCGTCAAGGTAGATCTTGAGGGCGGCACCTCGACCACGCTTCGTGGTCTTCGAGGTGTCCTCAGACCGGAGCGGCACCAGCCCCTGTGGACTGGGGATCTTTCAGTTGTGGGGTCGGAGAATTGACGCCGACTGCCCAGCCCCTCCATGGCTGCCACGATGAGCAAATTGTCAATGACATAGAAGCAAGTATCATCATTAGATGAAAGAAAGGCCTCTCCCCCACCCCTCACACACACAAAAAGTCATTAGAAGTATACCTGGCCAAACCTCGGGCCGGGCCGGACTTCGGGCCGGGCCTAGCCAAGCCCGAGCCAAAAAACCTGGGCCCGAGCCGAGCCTGGCCCGGCCATCGGGCCTAGTTTTTTGGGCCCAAGCCTGGCCCGAACATGCAAAAGCCCGCCGGGCCCCTTCAGAAAACTACAAAAATGACGGGCCCAGGCCCGGCTCGGCCAGGCCACCGGGCTCAAAATCTAGGCCCGAGCCCGGCCCGGGAGCAGCGTCGGGCCGGGCCGGGCTGCCCATGCCCAGGTCTAATTAGAAGAAAGGAATAAAGAAAAGTGCTTACCCCTGCATTGGCGCGATGCTGGAAATTTCGACATCATGCGGCTTATTCGGGAAGTTGGCAACCTTGCCCTTGAACATCAACGAGAGCATTTCCCTTAGGGGTTTGCTCTCGAAATAGCCACCTTGGGTGGTCTGAGTGGCGTCGTCTGTGTGATCGTACTACCACATCGATAAACCCTATCTTGGAGCGGCTTAGAGCCATTAGCGTGACATCCACCAACCTCGTACCTTCCTCGGATAGCCTGGCTATTTTCTCGGCAAGCCTGGAAAGCATGGCAGACTCCTGCAGAGCACTGCTCTTTGGCTTCCATGAGTGGCGCATGTTCCGGGAGTAGGACTGTGTGTGTGTGTGTGGGGGGGGTGACGATGCCGGTCCAGGGTGGATCTTCAAGTCATACATCCGGTATGTATAACCATTCCTCCTGGCACTTTTTGTAAATCTTGACAAAGTCCCCTTCCAAGTGCTAAACCCGATGATTTTGCCGATGTTGGCGCCACAGCATTCGCACATCTCGTTGACGTTGGTCTGTGGCTTGACGCAAAAAAAAAATTGCGCCACAAACCGAGGTGCAACAAGCAGCAAAGAAAAGCCTCACCGTGATGAGGCCTTGCCCTTTATTTCATCAACAACTACCTCCTTGTCCTTGGAGGTCTCCGAAGCAGCCTGGTTGATCGGCATTATGAACAATATGAAGGAAGGTCAGTTAAAGGATAAATGCGACATACTCCCTCCATTCCAGAATAGAAGGTGTGTTGGTTTCCATGCAAGTCAACCATTTAAATGTTTGGCCAAGATTATAGAATAAAATAACAACATCTGCAATACCTAGTAGATACAATATGAAACTACTTTTCACGATGAATCAAATGGTATAAATTTCGTATTCTGAATGTTGATATAGTTTTCTAAAAAATCGGTCAAACTTGCACTTGTTTGACTTTTGAAAAAACAAATACACCTTATATAAAGGAAACAGAGGGAGTACATATGAGCAAGATCAATGAGGAATGAAGAATTGTTTGACCACAGTTACCATAGATGTGATCAAAGATCAACATTCCCTCATCCCACCCGCCTACTCCAAAGTCCCTATTTATCCACCACCACACTCCACACCTCTTCCAACCATCTCTCTCTCTCTCTCTCTCTCTCTCTCTCTCTCTCTCTCTCTCTCTCTCTCTCTCTCTTTCTCTTGTACTGTCTCATCTTCCACGACTCCGTCTCTATGTCTCACCACCTTTTCATCGCCATGAACTCCAGTCTCGACACCTTCCCCAACGACATTGGATGTTGGGCATTCCTCCTTGGGTGCTCGCTCGGTGACTGCACCAAGTTCGCGAAGACCATGGAGGTGTGCACACAGTTCAACAACATTGACGACATGCATAAAGAGGCAGCACTACGGTGTTGAAGGCCATAATGGAGGAGTTGAAGATGCTCATACCTGACCCAACAGGCGTTATATCAGTGGGCATACTGCGGTGGGAGATGGATCATGCCGAGTGGGATGATCTGGTCAAAGATCCAGACGGGCTAAGTGCAAGTTTGTTAGGGCTCTTCATGACCAACCGACCATTGTGGTGGCACCAGCCACCATCATTCTGGTGGACGACGAGTAGGAGGAGATGGTAGATGTTGCGGTCGAGCCAGAGGATGTTGGCAATACCGAAGCGGTGGAGTAGGTGGTCTGGTCAGGACGCCGGAGCCAGGCGGCTGTACACTGCCCATGGAGGTGGACGACTACAAGCCTCAGGGCTGCTGCCGCTCTAAGCGCCTCCAGGCTCACCACAACTATGATGTAGTGCTTGCAAGCTTGATTTACCCCTCCCCTTGTACTCAATCTGGTTCAAACCCCTGAAATCCATCGAATATGCCTAAATTGAGATGGTGGTCAATCTCGTTATAATCCTCGAGAGGTAGATTGGATGCGTGTTGCGTGAATCGTAAATCAAAAGCGGGTGTGGTATAAAAAAAATCGAATGTGACCCAATTGAGTGCAAGAACAAAGGGCTTACCGCCATTGCCGAACGCCTGCCGATGAGGTGGTGAAGATAGCGATCGACACCAGTGCTCGCCGTCCAGTTTTCACTTTGATGATCATCACCGCTGCTTGTCGTCCTGATTTTGCTCTCCCCACCGCTGGTGTGAGATTAGAGAGAAGGGAGAGATAGAGCGGTAAGTGTAGTTTGTTGGGGAACGTAGTAATTTCAAAAAAATTCCAACGTACACGCAAGATCATGGTGATGCATGGCAATGAGAGAGGAGAGTGTTGTCTACGTACCCTCGTAGACCGACAGCGGAAGCGTTATGACAACGCGGTTGATGTAGTCGTACGTCTTCACGGCCCGACCGATCAAGCACCGAAACTACGGCACCTCCGAGTTTTAGCACACGTTCAGCTCGATGACGATCCCCGGACTCCGATCCAGCAAAGTGTCGGGGATGAGTTCCGTCAGCACGACGGCGTGGTGACGATCTTGATGTTCTACCGTCGCAGGGCTTCACCTAAGCACCGCTACAATATTATCGAGGATTATCGCGGAGGGGGCACCGCACACGGCTAAGAGAACGATCACGAAGATCAACTTGTGTATCTAGAGGTGCCCCCCTGCCCCCGTATATAAAGGAGCAAGGGGGGAGGCCGGCCGGCCCTTGGGGCGCGCCAAGGAGGGGGGAGTCCTCCTCCTAGTAGGAGTAGGGCTCCCCTTTCCTAGTCCAACTAGGAAGAGAGAAGGGGAAGGAAAGAGAGGGAGAGGGAGAGGGAAAGAGGGGCCGCGCCCCCTCCCCTAGTCCAATTCGGACTCCTCATGGGAGGGGGCGCGCCACCTCCTGGGCTGCAGCCCTCTCTCTTCCCTCAGGCCCACTAAGGCCCAATACTTCCCCGGGTGGGTTCCGGTAACCCCTCCGGCACTCCGGTTTTCTCCGAAACCACCCAGAACATTTCTGGTGTCCGAATATAGTCGTCCAATATATCAATCTTTATGTCAAGAAACTTCAACCTGAAAAGCTCGAACCCAAGTCGGAAAGATGCGTCTTCATAGGATACCCTAAAGAAACTGTTGGGTATACCTTCTACCTCAGATCCGAAGGCAAGATCTTTGTTGCCAAGAATGGATCCTTTCTAGAGAAAGAGTTTCTCTCGAAAGAAGTAAGTGGGAGGAAAGTAGAACTTGATGAAGTGTTGCCTCTTGAACCGGAAAATGGCGAAACTCAAGAAATCGTTCCTGAGGTGCCTGCACCGACTAGAGAGGAAATTAATGATGATGATCAAGATACTTCTAATCAAGCTCCTACTGAAATTCGAAGGTCCACAAGGACACGTTCCGCACCAGAGTGGTACGGGAACCCTGTCTTGGAAATCATGTTGTTAGACAACGGTGAACCTTCGAACTATGAGGAAGCAATGGCGGGCCCGGATTCCAACAAATGGCTGGAAACCATGAAATCCGAGATAGGATCCATGTATGAAAACAAAGTATGGACTTTGACAGACTTGCCTGATGATCGGCGAGCGATAGAAAATAAATGGATCTTTAAGAAGAAGACAGACGCGGATGGTAATGTGACCATCTATAAAGCTCGGCTTGTCGCTAAGGGTTATCGACAAGTTAAAGGGGTTGACTACGATGAGACTTTCTCACCGGTAGCGAAGCTGAAGTCCGTCCGAATCATGTTAGCAATTGCCGCATACTATGATTATGAGATATGGCAAATGGACGTCAAAACGGCATTCCTTAATGGTTTCCTTAAGGAAGAATTGTATATGATGCAGCCAGAAGGTTATGTCGATCCTAAGAATGCTGACAAGGTGTGCAAGCTCCAACGCTCGATTTATGGGCTGGTGCAAGCATCTCGGAGTTGGAACATTCGCTTTGATGAGATGATCAAAGCGTTTGGGTTTACACAGACTTATGGAGAAGCCTGTGTTTACAAGAAAGTGAGTGGGAGCTCTGTAGCATTTCTCATATTATATGTAGATGACATACTTTTGATGGGAAATGATATAGAACTCTTGGACAGCATTAAGGCCTATTTGAATAAGAGTTTTTCAATGAAGGACCTTGGAGAAGCTGCTTATATATTAGGCATCAAAATCTATAGAGATAGATCAAGACGCCTCATAGGTCTTTCACAAAGCACATACCTTGATAAAATATTGAAGAAGTTCAATATGGATCAATCTAAGAAAGGGTTCTTACCTGTGTTACAAGGTGTGAAATTGAGCTCAGCTCAATGTCCGACCACGGCAGAAGAAATAGAAGAGATGAGCGTCATCCCCTATGCCTCAGCCATAGGTTCTATTATGTATGCCATGCTGTGTACCAGACCTGATGTAAACCTTGCCGTAAGTTTGGTAGGAAGGTACCAAAGTAATCCCGGCAAGGAACACTGGACAGCGGTCAAGAATATCCTGAAGTACCTGAAAAGGACCAAGGAAATGTTTCTCGTTTATGGAGGTGACGAAGAGCTCGTCGTAAAAGGTTACGTCGACGCTAGCTTCGACACAGATCCGGATGACTCTAAGTCACAAACCGGATACGTGTATATTTTGAATGGTGGGGCAGTAAGCTGGTGCACTTGCAAGCAAAGCGTCGTGGCGGGATCTACATGTGAAGCAGAGTACATGGCAGCCTCGGTGGCAGCACATGAAGCAATTTGGGTGAAGGAGTTCATCACCGACCTCGGAGTCATACCCAATGCGTCGGGGCCAATCAAGCTCTTCTGTGACAACACTGGAGCTATTGCACTTGCAAAGGAGCCCAGGTTTCACAAGAAGACCAGGCACATCAAGCGTCGCTTCAACTCCATTCGTGAAAATGTTCAAGATGGAGACATAGAAATTTGTAAAGTGCACACGGATCTGAATGTCGCAGATCCGTTGACTAAACCTCTCCCTAAGGCAAAACATGATCAGCAGCAGAACTCTATGGGTGTTCGATTCATCACAATGTAACTAGATTATTGACTCTAGTGCAAATGGGAGACTGTTGGAAATATGCCCTAGAGGCAATAATAAAAGCATTATTATTATATTTCCTTATTCATGATAATTGTCTTTATTCGTGCTATAATTGTGTTATCCGGAAATCGTAATACATGTGTGAATAACAGACAACAATATGTCCCTAGTGAGCCTCTAGTTGACTGGCTCGTTGATCGACAGATAGTCATGGTTTCCTGACTATGGACATTGGATGTCATCGATAACGAGATCACATCATTAGGAGAATGATGTGATGGACAAGACCCAATCCTAAACATAGCATAAGATCGCATAATTCGTTTGCTAGAGTTTTCCAATGTCAAGTATCCTTTCCTTAGACCATGAGATCGTGTAACTCCCGGATACCGTAGGAGTGCTTTGGGTGTGCCAAACGTCACAACGTAACTGGGTGACTATAAAGGTATACTACGGGTATCTCTGAAAGTGTCTGTTGGGTTGACATGGATCGAGTCTGGGATTTGTCACTCCGCTTGACGGAGAGGTATCACCGGGCCCTCTCGGTAATGCATCATCATAATGAGCTCAAGGTGAGCAAAGTGTTTGATCACGGGATCATGCATTGCGGTACGAGAAAAGTGACTTGCCGGTAACGAGATTGAACGAGGTATTGGGATACCGACGATCGAATCTCGGGCAAGTAAAATACCGATTGACAAAGGGAATCGTATACGGGATTAATTGAATCCTTGACATCGTGGTTCATCCGATGAGATCATCGTGGAGCATGTGGGAGCCAACATGGGTATCCAGATCCCGCTGTTGGTTATTGCCCGAGAGCCGTCTCGGTCATGTCTGCATGTCTCCCGAACCCGTAGGGTCTACACACTTAAGGTTCGGTGACGCTAGGGTTGTGAAGATATGTATATGCAGTAACCCGAATGTTGTTCGGAGTCCCAGATGAGATCCCGGACATCACGAGGAGTTTCGGAATGGTCCGGAGGTAAAGATTTATATATGGAAAGTCATCATACGGACATCGGGAGAAGTTTCGGGGTTATCGGTATTGTACCGGGACCACCGGAGGGTCCCGGGGGGTCCACCGGGTGGGGCCACCTATCCCGCAGGGCTCCGTGGGCTGTATGAGGGAGGGAACCAGCCCATAGTGGGCTGGTGCGCCTCCCCCCCAAGGGCCCATGCGCCTAGGGTTTGGGGGAAGGGAAAACCCTAAAGGGGGCGCCCCCCTTGCTTGGGGGGCAAGCCCCCCTTCCCTGGCCGCTGCCCCCCCTAGGAGATTCCATCTCCTAGGGCCGCCCCCCCTAGGGGTTATATAAAGGGGGGAGGGGAGGGGGGCTGACCACCCATTGCCCTGGCGCCTCCCTCTCCCTGCAACACCTCCTCCTCCTCCCGTAGTTGGTTAGCGAAGCCCTGCCGGAGTTCTGCTGCATCCACCACCACGCCGTCGTGCTGCTGGATCTTCATCAATCTCTCCTTCCCCCTTGCTGGATCAAGAAGGAGGAGACGTCATGCTTTCTGTACGTGTGTTGAACGCGGAGGTGCCGTCTGTTCGGCACTAGATCATCGGTGAATTGGATCACGGCGAGTACGACTACCTCATCCACGTTCACTCGAACACTTCCGTTGCGATTTACAAAGTGGTATGTAGATGCTATCTAATCTGAATACTCGTTGCTAGATGAACTCATAGATGGATCTTGGTGAAACTGTAGGAAAATTTTTATATTTCTGCAACGTTCCCCAACAGGGGGAAGAAGAGGTTGATGAAGATCCAGCAGCACGACGGCGTGGTGGTGGATGCAGCAGAATTCCAGCAGGGCTTCGCCAAGCGTCTGCGGAGAGAGGAAGAGGTGTAACAGGGGAGAGGGAGGCGCCAAGGCTGCAGGGTACGGCTGCCCTCCCTCCCCCCCTTTTATATAGGCCCCCTAGGGGGGCCGCCGGCCCTGGAGATGCATCTCCAGGGGGGCGGCGGCCAAGGGGGGAGCCTTGCCCCCCAAGGCAAGTGGGGCGCCCCCTGCCCTAGGGTTTCCAACCCTAGGCGCATGGGGGAGGCCCATGGGGGGGCGCAACAGCCCACTATGGGCTGGTTCCCTCCCCACTTCAGCCCACGGGGCCCTCCGGTATGGGTGGCCCCACCCGGTGGAACCCCAGGACCCATTCGGTGGTCCCGGTACAATACTGGTGACCCCCGAATCCTTCCCGATGGCCGAAACGGCACTTCCTATATATAATTCTTTACCTCCGAACCATTCCGGAACCTCTCGTGACGTCCGGGATCTCATCCGGGACTCCGAACAACCTTCGGTTTGCTGCATACTAATATCTTTACAACCCTAGCGTCACCGAACCTTAAGTGTGTAGACCCTACGGGTTCGGGAGACATGCAGACATGACCGAGACGATCTCCGGTCAATAACCAACAGCGGGATCTGGATACCCATGTTGGCTCCCACATGCTCCTCGATGATCTCATCGGATGAACCACGATGTCGAGGACTTAATCAATCCCGTACTCAATTCCCTTCGTCTATCGGTACGATACTTGCCCGAGATTCGATCGTCGGTATACCGATACCTTGTTCAATCTCGTTACCGGCAAGTCTCTTTACTCGTTCCCGTAACACATCATCCCGTGAAAAACACCTTGATCACATTGAGCTCATTGTGATGATGTCTTACCGAGTGGGCCCAGAGATACCTCTCCGTCATACGGAGTGACAAATCCCAGTCTCGATTCATGCCAACCCAACAAACACTTTCGGAGATACCTATAGTGCACCTTTATAGTCACCCAGTTACGTTGTGACGTTTGATACACCCAAAGCACTCCTACGGTATCCGGGAGTTGCATAATCTCATGGTCTAAGGAATGATACTTGACATTCAGAAAAGCTCTAGCAAACGAACTATACGATCTTTTGCTATGCTTAGGTTTGGGTCTTGTCCATCACATCATTCTCCTAATGATGTGATCCCGTTATCAATGACATCCCCATGTCCATAGTCAGGAAACCATGACTATCTATTGATCAACGAGCTAGTCAACTAGAGGCTTACTAGGGGCACATTGTGGTCTATGTATTCACACATGTATTATGATTTCCGGACAATACAATTATAGCATGAACAATAGACGATTATCATGAACAAGGAAATATAATAATCCTTTTATTATTGCCTCTAGGGCATATTTCCAAAAGTCTCCCACTTGCACTAGAGACAATAGTCTAGTTACATTGTGATGAATCACACACCCATGGAATTTTGGTGTTGATCATGTTTTGCTCTAGGGAGAGGTTTAGTCAACGGATCTGCCACATTCAGGTCCGTATGTACTTTACAAATCTCTATGTCTCCATTTTGAACACTTTCACAAATGGAGTTGAAGCGACGCTTGATATGCCCGGTCTTCCTGTGAAACCTGGGCTCCTTCGCAAGGGCAATTACTCCAGTGTTGTCACAGAAGAGAGTCGTCGGGTCCGACGCATTGGGTATGACTCCTAGGTCGGTAATGAACTCCTTCACCCAGACTGCTTCTTGTGCTGCCTCTGAGGCTGCCATATACTCTGCTTCACATGTAGATCCCGCCACGACGCTCTGCTTGCAACTGCAGCAGCTTACTGCCCCTCCATTCAAAATATACACGTATCCGGTTTGTGACTTGGAGTCATCCAGATCTGTGTCGAAGATGGCGTCGACGTAACCCTTTCGAGCTCTTCGGCACCTCCATAAACGAGAAACATATCCTTAGTCCTTTTCAGGTACTTCAGGATGTTTTTGACCGCTGTCCAGTGTTCCTTGCCGGGATTACTTTGGTACCTACCTACCAAACTTACGGCAAGGTTTACATCGGGTCTGGTACACAGCATGGCATACATAATAGACCCTATGGCTGAGGCATAGGGGATGACACTCATCTCTTCTATATCTTTTGCCGTGGTCGGGCATTGAGCCATGCTCAATCGCACACCTAGCAATACAGGCAAGAACCCCTTCTTGGACTGATCCATTTTGAACTTCTTCAAAATCTTGTCAAGGTACGTACTTTGTGAAAGACCGATGAGGCGTCTCGATCTATCTCTATAGATCTTGATGCCTAATATATAAGCAGCTTCTCCAAGGTCCTTCATTGAAAAACACTTGTTCAAATAGGCCTTTATGCTCTCCAAGAATTCTATATCATTTCCCATCAATAGTATGTCATCCACATATAATATGAGAAATGCTATGGAGCTCCCACTCACTTTCTTGTAAACGCAGGCTTCTCCATAAGTCTGCATAAACCCAAACGCTTTGATCATCTCATCAAAGCGAATGTTCCAACTCCGAGATGCTTGCACCAGCCCATAGATAGAGCGCTGGAGCTTGCATACTTTGTTAGCATTCTTAGGATCGACAAAACCTTCCGGCTGCATCATATACAATTCTTCCTTAAGAAATCCGTTAAGGAATGCCGTTTTGACGTCCATTTGCCATATCCCATAATCATAGAGTGCGGCAATTGCTAACATGATTCGGACGGACTTCAGCTTCGCTACGGGTGAGAAAGTCTCATCGTAGTCAACCCCTTGAACTTGTCGATAACCCTTAGCGACAAGTCGAGCCTTGTAGATGGTCACATTACCATCCGCGTCTGTCTTCTTCTTAAAGATCCATTTATTTTCTATGGCTCGCCGATCATCGGGCAAGTCATTCAAAGTCCATACTTTGTTTTCATACATGGATTCTATCTCGGATTTCATGGCTTCTAGCCATTTGTCGGAATCTGGGCCCGCCATCGCTTCTTCATAGTTCGAAGGTTCACGGTTGTCCAACAATATGATTTCCAGGACAGGGTTGCCGTACCACTCTGGTGCGGAACGTGTCCTTGTGGACCTACGAAGTTCAGTAGGAGCTTGATGAGAAGTATCTTGATCATCATCAGTAACCTCCTCTCTAATCGGTGCAGGCACCACAGGAACATTTTCCTGAGCTGCGCTACTCTGATTTTCAAGAGGTAGTACTTCATCAAGCTCTACTTTCCTCCCACTTACTTCTTTCGCGAGAAACTCTTTCTCTAGAAAGGACCCGTTCTTGGCAACAAAGATCTTGCCTTCGGATCTGAGGTAGAAGGTATACCCAACTGTTTCTTTGGGATATCCTATGAAGACGCATTTTTCCGATTTGGGTTCGAGCTTTTCAGGTTGAAGTTTCTTGACATAAGCATCGCAACCCCAAACTTTCAGAAATGACATCTTGGGTTTCTTGCCAAACCATAATTCATACAGTGTCGTCTCAACGGATTTTGACGGAGCCCTATTTAAAGTGAATGCGGTAGTCTCTAAAGCATAGCCCCAAAAAGAGAGCGGTAGATCGGTAAGAGACATCATAGATCGCACCATATCCAATAGAGTGCGATTACGACGTTCGGGACACTGAGGTGTTCCAGGCGGCGTGAGTTGTGAAACGATTCCACATTTTCTTAAGTGTGTGCCAAATTCGTGACTTAAATATTCTCCCCCACGATCTGATCGTAAGAACTTTATTTTTCTGTCACGTTGATTCTCGACCTCACTCTGAAACTCCTTGAACTTTTCAAAGGTCTCAGACTTGTGTTTCATTAAGTAGACATACCCATATCGACTCAAATCATCAGTGAGAGTGAGAACATAACGATAGCCTCCGTGAGCCTCAACGCTCATTGGACCACACACATCTATATGTATGATTTCCAACAAGTTGGTTGCTCGCTCCATTGTCCCTGAGAATGGAGTCTTGGTCATTTTGCCCATGAGGCATGGTTCGCATGTGTCAAATGATTCATATTCGAGAGACTCTAAAAGTCCATCAGCATGGAGTTTCTTCATGCGCTTGACATCAATGTGACCAAGGCGGCAGTGCCACAAGTATGTGGGACTATCGTTATTAACTTTACATCTTTTGGTATTCACACTATGAATATGTGTATCATCACGTACGAGATTCATTAAGAATAAACCATTAACCATCGGAGCATGACCATAAAACATATCACTCATATAAATAGAACAACCATTATTCTCAGATTTAAATGAGTAGCCATCTCGAATTAATCGAGATCCAGATACAATGTTCATGCTCAAACTTGGCACTAAATAACAATTATTGAGGTTCAAAACTAATCCCGTAGGTAAATGTAGAGGTAGCGTGCCGACGGCGATCACATCGACCCTGGAACCATTCCCGACGCGCATTGTCACCTCGTCCTTCGCCAGTCTCCGTTTATTCCGCAGCTCCTGCTTTGAGTTACAAATATGAGCAACCGCACCGGTATCAAATACCCAGGAGCTACTACGAGTGCTGGTAAGGTACACATCAATAACATGTATATCACATATACCTTTGGTGTTGCCGGCCTTCTTATCCGCTAAGTACTTGGGGCAATTCCGGTTCCAGTGACCATTTCCCTTGCAATAAAAGCACTCAGTTTCAGGTTTGGGTCCATTCTTTGACTTCTTCCTGGCAACTGATTTACCAGGCGCGGCAACCTCCTTGCCGTCCTTCTTGAAGTTCTTCTTACCCTTGCCTTTCTTGAACTTAGTGGTTTTATTCACCATCAACACTTGATGTTCCTTTTTGATCTCTACCTCCGCAGATTTCAGCATTGAATACAACTCGGGAATGGTCTTTTCCATCCCCTGCATATTGTAGTTCATCACGAAGCTCTTGTAGCTAGGTGGGAGCGACTGAAGGATTCTGTCAATGACCGCCTCATCCGGGAGATTAACTTCCAGCTGAGTCAAGCGGTTGTGCAACCCAGACATATTGAGTATGTGTTCACTGACAGAGCTATTTTCCTCCATCTTGCATCTAAAGAACTTGTCGGAGACATCATATCTCTCGACCCGGGCATGAGCTTGGAAAATCAATTTCAGCTCCTCGAACATCTCATATGCTCCGTGTTGCTCAAAACGCTTTTGGAGCCCCGGTTCTAAGCTGAAAAGCATGCCGCTCTGAACGAGGGAGTAATCATCAGCACGTGACTGATGGGCGTTCATCACGTCCTGGTTTGCTGGGAATGGTGCATCACCTAGCGGTGCTTCTAGGACATAATCTTTCTTGGCAGCTATGAGGATGATCCTCAGGTTCCGGACCCAGTCCGCATAGTTGCTGCCATCATCTTTCAGCTTGGTTTTCTCTAGGAACGCGTTGAAGTTGAGGGTGACATTAGCATGGGCCATTTGATCTACAAGACATATTGTAAAATTTTAGACTAAGTTCATGATAATTAAGTTCATCTAATCAAATTAATGAATGAACTCACACTCAGATTTGACATCCCTCTAGTCATCTAAGTGATACATGATCCGAGTCAACTAGGTCGTGTCCGATCATCACGTGAGACGGACTAGTCATCATCGGTGAACATCTCTATGTTGATCGTATCTTCTATACGACTCATGTTCGACCTTTCGATCCTCCGTGTTCCGAGGCCATGTCTGTACATGCTAGGCTCGTCAATCCAACCTAAGTGTATTGCATGTGTAAATCTGGCTTACACCCGTTGTATGCGAACGTAAGAACCTATCACACCCGATCATCACGTGGTGCTTCGGAACGACGAACCTTAGCAACAGTGCACAGTTAGGGAGAACACATTTTTGATATTTTAATGAGGGATCATCTTATTTATGCTACCGTCGTTCTAAGCAAATAAGATGTAAAAACATGATAAACATCACATGCAATCAAATAGTGACATGATATGGCCAACATCATTTCGCTCCTTTGATCTCCATCTTCGGGGCGCCATGTTCATCGTCGTCACCGGCATGACACCATGATCTCCATCATCATGATCTCCATCATCGTGTCTTCGTGAAGTTGTCACGTCAACTATTACTTCTACTACTATGGCTAACGCTTTAGCAATAAAGTAAAGTAATTACATGACTATTTAAGTTGACACGCAGGTCATAAATAAATAAAGACAACTCCTATGGCTCCTGCCGGTTGTCATACTCATCGACATGCAAGTCGTGATTCCTATTACAATAACAAGATCATCTCATACATCACATACATGATTCATCACAACTTCTGGCCATATCACATCACAAAGCACTTGCTGCAAAAACAAGTTAGACGTCCTCTAATTGTTGTTGCAAGTTTTTACGTGGCTCTTAATAGGTTGCTAGCAAGAACGTTTCTTACCTACGTTAAAACCACAACGTGAATTGTCAATCTCTATTTACCCTTCATAAGGACCCTGTTCATCGAATCCGATCCAACTAAAGTGGGAGAGACAGACACCCGCCAGCCACCTTATGCAACTAGTGCATGTCAGTCGGTGGAACCGGTCTCACGTAAGCGTACGTGTAAGGTTGGTCCGGGCCGCTTCATCCCACAATACCGCTGAATCAAGATAGGAATAGTAACGGCAAGAAGAATTGACAATTCGACGCCCACAACTACTTTGTGTTCTACTCGTGCATAGAAACTACGCATAGACCTAGCTCATGATGCCACTGTTGGGGATCGTAGCAGAAATTAAAATTTTCCTACGCATCACCAAGATCTATCCATGGAGTATTCTAGCAACGAGGGGATAGGAGAGCATCTACATACCACTTGTAGATCGCAACGGAAGCGTTCAAGAAGAACGTGGATGATGGAGTCGTACTCGCCGTGATCCGAATCACCGATGACCTAGTGCCGAACGGACAGCACCTCCGCGTTCAACACACGTACGGTCGGGATAACGTCTCCTCCTTCTTGATCCAGCAAGGAGGAAGGAGAGGTTGATGAAGATCCAGCAGCACGACGGCGTGGTGGTGGATGCAGCAGAATTCCAGCAGGGCTTCGCCAAGCGTCTGCGGAGAGAGGGAGAGGTGTAACAGGGGAGAGGGAGGCGCCAAGGCTACAGGGTACGGCTGCCCTCCCTCCCCCCTTTTATATAGGCCCCCTAGGGGGGGCGTCGGCCCTGGAGATGCATCTCCAGGGGGGGCGCCGGCCAAGGGGGGAGCCTTGCCCCCCAAGGCAAGTGGGGCGCCCCCTGCCCTAGGGTTTCCAACCCTAGGCGCAGGGGGGAGGCCCATGGGGGGAGCACCAGCCCACTATGGGATGGTTCCCTCCCCACTTCAGCCCACGGGGCCCTCCGGTATGGGTGGCCCCACCCGGTGGACCCCCGGGACCCATTCGGTGGTCCCGGTACAATACCGGTGACCCCCGAATCCTTCCTGATGGCCGAAACGGCACTTCCTATATATAATTCTTTACCTCTGGACCATTCCGGAACCTCTCGTGACGTCCGGGATCTCATCCGGGACTCCGAACAACCTTCGGTTTGCTGCATACTAATATCTTTACAACCCTAGCGTCACCGAACCTTAAGTGTGTAGACCCTACGGGTTCGGGAGACATGCAGACATGACCGAGACAATCTCCGATCAATAACGAACAGCGGGATCTGGATACCCATGTTGGCTCCCACATGCTCCTCGATGATCTCATCGGATGAACCACGATGTCGAGGACTTAATCAATCCTGTACTCAATTCCCTTCGTCTATCGGTACGATACTTGCCCGAGATTCGATCGTGGGTATACCGATACCGTGTTCAATCTCGTTACCGGCAAGTCTCTTTACTCGTTCCCGTAACACATCATCCCGTGAACAACACCTTGATCACATTGAGCTCATTGTGATGATGTCTTACCGAGTGGGCCCAGAGATACCTCTTCGTCATACGGAGTGACAAATCCCAGTCTCGATTCATGCCAACCCAACAAACACTTTCGGAGATACCTGTAGTGTACCTTTATAGTCACCCAGTTATGTTGTGATGTTTGATACACCCAAAGCACTCCTACGGTATCCGGGAGTTGCATAATCTCATGGTCTAAGGAATGATACTTGACATTCAGAAAAGCTCTAGCAAACGAACTATACGATCTTTGTGCTATGCTTAGGTTTGGGTCTTGTCCATCACATCATTCTCCTAATGATGTGATCCCGTTATCAATGACATCCCCATGTCCATAGTCAGGAAACCATGACTATCTATTGATCAACGAGCTAGTCAACTAGAGGCTTACTAGGGACACATTGTGGTCTATGTATTCACACATGTATTATGATTTCCGGACAATACAATTATAGCATGAACAATAGACGATTATCATGAACAAGGAAATATAATAATCCTTTTATTATTGCCTCTAGAGCATATTTCCAACAGTATAAGTCATGAAGAAAGCAATAGCAACATACTAAACGATTGAGTGCTAAGCTAACGGAATGGGTCATGTCAATCACATCATTCTCCTAATGATGTGATCCCGTTAATCAAATGACAACTCATGTCTATGGCTAGGAAACTTAACCATCTTTGATTAACGAGCTAGTCAAGTAGAGGCATACTAGTGACACTCTGTTTGTCTATGTATTCACACATGTATTATGTTTCCGGTTAATACAATTCTAGCATGAATAATAAACATTTATCATGATATAAGGAAATAAATAATAACTTTATTATTGCCTCTAGGGCATATTTCCTTCAGTCTCCCACTTGCACTAGAGTCAATAATCTAGATTACACAGTAATGATTCTAACACCCATGGAGCCTTGGTGCTGATCATGTTTTGCTCGTGGAAGAGGCTTAGTTAACGGGTCTGCAACATTTAGATCCGTATGTATCTTGCAAATTTCTATGTCTCCCACCTGGACTAGATCCCAGATGGAATTGAAGCGTCTCTTGATGTGCTTGGTTCTCTTGTGAAATCTGGATTCCTTCGCTAAGGCAATTGCTCCAGTATTGTCACAAAAGATTTTCATTGGACCCGATGCACTAGGTATGACACCTAGATTGGATATGAACTCCTTCATCCAGACTCCTTCATTTGCTGCTTCCGAAGCAGCTATGTACTCCGCTTCACACGTAGATCCCGCCACGACGCTTTGTTTAGAACTGCACCAACTGACAGCTCCACCGTTTAATGTAAACATGTATCCATTTGCGATTTAGAATCGTCTGGATCAGTGTCAAAGCTTGCATCAACGTAACCATTTACGATGAGCTCTTTTTCACCTCCATAAACGAGAAACATATCCTTAGTCCTTTTCAGGTATTTCAGGATGTTCTTGACCGTTGTCCAGTGATCCACTCCTGGATTACTTTGGTACCTCCCTGCTAGACTTATAACAAGGCACACATCAGGTCTGGTACACAGCATTGCATACATGATAGAGCCTATGGCTGAAGCATAGGGAACATCTTTCATTTTCTCTCTATCTTCTGCAGTGGTCGGGCATTGAGTCTTACTCAACTTCACACCTTGTAACACGGGCAAGAACCCTTTCTTTGCTTGATCCATTTTGAACTTCTTCAAAACTTTGTCAAGGTATGTGCTTTGTGAAAGTCCAATTAAGCGTCTTGATCTATCTCTATAGATCTTAATGCCCAATATGTAAGCAGCATCACCGAGGTCTTTCATTGAAAAACTCTTATTCAAGTATCCCTTTATGCTATCCAAAAATTCTGTATCATTTCCAATCAGTAATATGCCATCCACATATAATATCAGAAATGCTACAGAGCTCCCACTCACTTTCTTGTAAATACAGGCTTCTCCAAAAGTCTGTATAAAACCAAATGCTTTGATCACACTATCAAAGCGTTTATTCCAACTCCGAGAGGCTTGCACCAGTCCATAAATGGATCGCTGGAGCTTGCACACTTTGTTAGCTCCCTTTGGATCGGCAAAACCTTCTGGTTGCATCATATACAACTCTTCTTCCAGAAATCCATTCAGGAATGCAGTTTTGACATCCATTTGCCAAATTTCATAATCATAAAATGCGGCAATTGCTAACATGATTCGGACAGACTTAAGCATCGCTATGGGTGAGAAGGTCTCATCGTAGTCAATCCCTTGAACTTGTCGAAAACCTTTTGCAACAAGTCGAGCTTTGTAGACAGTAACATTACCGTCAACGTCAGTCTTCTTCTTGAAGATCCATTTATTCTCAATTACTTGCCGATCATCGGGCAAGTCAACCAAAGTCCATACTTTGTCCTCATATATGGATACCATCTCAGATTTCATGGCTTCAAGCCATTTTGCAGAATCTGGGCTCACCATCGCTTCTTCATAGTTCGTAGGTTCATCATGATCTAGTAGCATGACTTCCAGAATAGGATTACCGTACCACTCTGGTGCGGATCTTACTCTATTTGATCTACGAAGTTCAGTAGCAACTTGATCTGAAGTTCTATGATCATCATCATTGACTTCCTCACTAATTGGTTTAGGTGTCACAGAAACCGGTTTCTATGATGTACTATTTTCCAATAAGGGAGCAGGTACAGTTACCTCATCAAGTTATACTTTCCTCCCACTCACTTCTTTCGAGAGAAACTCCTTCTCTAGAAAGGATCCATTCTTAGCAACGAATGTCTTGCCTTCGGATCTGTGATAGAAGGTGTACCCAACAGTCTCCTTTGGGTATCCTATGAAGACACATTTCTCCGATTTGGGTTCTAGCTTATCAGGTTGAAGCTTTTTCACATAAGCATCGCAGCCCCAAACTTTAAGAAACGACAACTTTGGTTTCTTGCCAAACCATAGTTCATAAGGCGTCGTCTCAACGGATTTTGATGGTTCCCTATTTAATGTGAATGCGGCCGTCTCTAAAGCATAACCCCAAAACGATAGCGGTAAATCTGTAAGAGACATCATAGATCGCACCATATCAAGTAAAGTACGATTACGACGTTCGGACACACCATTATGCTATGGTGTTCTGGGTGGCGTGAGCTGCGAAACTATTCCGCATTGTTTCAAATGTAGACCAAACTCGTAACTCAAATATTCTCCTCCACGATCAGATCGTAGAAACTTTATTTTCTTGTTACAATGATTTTCAACTTCACTCTGAAATTCTTTGAACTTTTCAAACGTTTCAGACTTATGCTTCATTAAGTAGATATACCCATATCTGCTTAAATCATTTGTGAAGGTGAGAAAATAACGATATCCGCCACGAGCCTCAACATTCATCGGACCACATACATCTGTATGTATGATTTCCAACAAATCCGTTGCTCTCTCCATAGAACCGGAGAACGGCGTTTTAGTCATCTTGCCCATGAGGCACGGTTTGCAAGTACCAAGTGATTCATAATCAAGTGGTTCCAAAAGTCCATCAGTATGGAGTTTCTTCATGCGTTTTACACCGATATGACCTAAACGGCAGTGCCACAAATAAGTTACACTATCATTATCAACTCTGCATCTTTTGGCTTCAACATTATGAATATGTGTATCACTACTATCGAGATTCATCAAAAATAGACCACTCTTCAAGGGTGCATGACCATAAAAGATATTACTCATATAAATAGAACAACCATTATTCTCTGATTTAAATGAATAACCGTCTCGCATCAAACAAGATCCAGATATAATGTTCATGCTCAACGCTGGCACCAAATAACAATTATTTAGGTCTAATACTAATCCCGAAGGTAGATGTAGAGGTAGCGTGTCGACCGCGATCACATCGACTTTGGAACCATTTCCCACGTGCATCGTCACCTCGTCCTTGGCCAGTGTTCGCTTAATCCGTAGTCCCTGTTTCGAGTTGCAAATATTAGCAACAGAACCAGTATCAAATACCCAGGTGCTACTGCGAGCTCTAGTAAGGCACACATCAATAACATGTATATCACATATACCTTTGTTCACCTTGCCATCCTTCTTATCCGCCAAATACTTGGGGCAGTTCCGCTTCCAGTGACCAGTCTGCTTGCAGTAGAAGCACTCAGTTTCAGGCTTAGGTCCAGACTTGGGTTTCTTCTCCTGAGCAGCAACTTGCTTGCTGTTCTTCTTGAAGTTCCCCTTCCTCTTCCCTTTGCCCTTTTTCTTGAAACTTGTGGTCTTGTTGACCATCAACACTTGATGCTCCTTCTTGATTTCTACCTCCGCAGCCTTTAGCATTGCGAAGAGCTCGGGAATTGTCTTATCCATCCCTTGCATATTATAGTTCATCACGAAGCTCTTGTAGCTAGGTGGAAGTGATTGGAGAATTCTGTCAATGACGCTATCATCCGGAAGATTAACTCCCAGTTGAATCAAGTGATTACAATACCCAGACATCTTGAGTATATGCTCACTGACAGAACTATTCTGCTCCATCTTGCAGTTATAGAACTTATTAGAGACTTCATATCTCTCAATCCGGGCATTCTTCTGGAATATTAACTTCAACTCCTGGAACATCTCATATGCTCCATGACGTTCAAAACGTCGTTGAAGTCCCGGTTCTAAGCCGTAAAGCATGGCACATTGAACTATCGAGTAGTCATCAGCTTTGCTCTGCCAGACGTTCTTAACGTCGTCAGTTGCATCAGCAGCAGGCCTGGCACCCAGCGGTGCTTCCAGGACGTAACTCTTCTATGCAGCAATGAGGATAATCCTCAAGTTACGGACCCAGTCCGCGTAATTGCTACCATCATCTTTCAACTTTGCTTTCTCAAGGAACGCATTAAAATTCAACGGAACAACAGCACGGGCCATCTATCTACAATCAACATAGATAAGCAAGATACTATCAGGTACTAAGTTCATGATAAATTAAGTTCAGTTAATCATATTACTTAAGAACTCCCACTTAGATAGTCATCCCTCTAATCCTCTAAGTAATCATATGATCCAAATCAACTAAACCATAACCGATCATCACGTGAAATGGAGTAGCTTTCAATGGCGAACATCTTTATGTTGATCATATCTACTATATGATTCACGCTCGACCTTTCGGTCTCAGTGTTCCGAGGCCATATCTGCATATGCTAGGCTCGTCAAGTTTAACCTGAGTATTCTGCGTGTGCAAAACTGGCTTGCACCCGTTGTAGATGGACGTAGAGCTTATCACACCCGATCATCACGTGGTGTTTGGGCACGATGAACTTTGGCAACGGTGCATACTCAGGGAGAACACTTTTAACTTGAAATTTAGTGAGAGATCATCTTATAATGCTACCATCAATCAAAGCAAGATAAGATGCATAAAAGATAAACATCACATGCAATCAATATAAGTGATATGATATGGCCATCATCATCTTGCGCTTGTGATCTCCATCTCCGAAGCACCTCCATGATTGCCATCGTCACCGGCGCGACACCTTGATCTCCATCATAGCATCGTTGTTGTTTCGCCAACCTTATGCTTCTACGACTATCGCTACCGCTTAGTGATAAAGTAAAGCATTACAGGGCGATTGCATTGCATACAATAAAGCGACAACCATATGGCTCCTGCCAGTTGCCGATAACTTGGTTACAAAACATGATCATCTCATACAATAAAATATAGCATCACGTCTTGACCATATCACATCACAACATGCCCTGCAAAAACAAGTTAGACGTCCTCTACTTTGTTGTTGCAAGTTTTACGTGGCTGCTATGGGCTTAGCAAGAACCGTTCTTACCTACGCATCAAAACCACAACGATAGTTTGTCAAGTTGGTGCTGTTTTAACCTTCGCAAGGACCGGGCGTAGCCACACTCGGTTCAACTAAAGTTGGAGAAACTAACACCCGCCAGCCACCTGTGTGCAAAGCACGTCGGTAGAACCAGTCTCGCGTAAGCGTACGCCTAATGTCGGTCCGGGCCGCTTCATCGAACAATACCGCCGAACCAAAGTATGACATGCTAGTAAGCAGTATGACTTATATCGCCCACAACTCACTTGTGTTCTACTCGTGCATATAACATCAACACATAAAACCTAGGCTCGGATGCCACTGTTGGGGAACATAGTAATTTCAAAAAAATTCCTACGCACACGCAAGATCATGGTGATGCATAGCAACGAGAGAGGAGAGTGTTGTCTACGTACCCTCGTAGACCGACAGCGGAAGCGTTATGACAACACGGTTGATGTAGTCGTACGTCTTCACGGCCCGACCGATCAAGCACCGAAACTATGGCACCTCCGAGTTTTAGCACACGTTCAACTCGATGACGATCCCCGGACTCCGATCCAGCAAAGTGTCGGGGATGAGTTCCGTCAGCACGATGGCGTGGTGACGATCTTGATGTTCTACCGTCGCGGGGCTTCACCTAAGCACCGCTACAATATTATGGAGGATTATCGTGGAGGGGGGCACCGCACACGGCTAAGAGAACGATCACGAAGATCAACTTGTGTATCTAGAGGTGCCCCCTGCCCCCGTATATAAAGGAGCAAGGGGGGAGGCCGGCCGGCCCTTGGGGCGCGCCAAGGAGGGGGGAGTCCTCCTCCTAGTAGGAGTAGGACTCCCCTTTCCTAGTCCAACTAGGAAGAGAGAAGGGGGAAGGAAAGAGAGGGAGAGGGAGAGGGAAAGAGGGGCCGCGCCCCCTTCCCTAGTCCAATTCGGACTCCTCATGGGAGGGGGCGCGCCACCTCCTAGGCTGCTGCCCTCTCTCTCCCCTCAGGCCCACTAAGGCCCAATACTTCCCGGGGGGTTCCGGTAACCCCTCCGGCACTCCGGTTTTCTCCGAAACCACCCAGAACATTTCCGGTGTTTGAATATAGTCGTCCAATATATCAATCTTTATGTCTCGAACATTTCGAGACTCCTCGTCATGTCCGTGATCACATCCGAGACTCCGACCAACCTTCGGTACATCAAAACATATAAACTCATAATGAAACTGTCATCGTAACGTTAAGCGTGCGGACCCTACGGGTTCGAGAACAATGTAGACATGACCGAGACATGTCTCCGGTCAATAACCAATAGCGGAACCTGGATGCTCATATTGGCTCCCACATATCCTACGAAGATCTTTATCGGTCAGACCGCATAACAACATACGTTGTTCCTTTTGTCATCGGTATGTTACTTGCCCGAGATTCGATCGTCGGTATCTCAATACCTAGTTCAATCTCGTTACCGGCAAGTCTCTTTACTCGTTCTGTAATACATCATCCCGCAACTAACTCATTAGTTGCAATGCTTGCAAGGCTTAAGTGATGTGCATTACCGAGAGGGCCCAGAGATACCTCTCCGACATTCGGAGTGACAAATCCTAATCTCGAAATACGCCAACCCAACAAGTACCTTCGGAGACACCTGTAGAGCACCTTTATAATCACCCAGTTACGTTGTGACGTTTGGTAGCACACAAAGTGTTCCTCCGGTAAACGGGAGTTGTATAATCTCATAGTCATAGGAACATGTATAAGTCATGAAGAAAGCAATAGCAACATACTAAATGATCAAGTGCTAAGCTAACGGAATGGGTCATGTCAATCACAACATTCTCCTAATGATGTGATCCCGTTAATCAAATGACAACTCATGTCTATGGCTAGGAAACTTAACCATCTTTGATTAACGAGCTAGTTAAGTAGAGGCATACTAGTGATACTCTGTTTGTCTATGTATTCACACATGTATTATGTTTCCGGTTAATACAATTCTAGCATGAATAATAAACATTTATCATGATATAAGGAAATAAATAATAACTTTATTATTGCCTCTAGGGAATATTTCCTTCATAGTTATGGCGGCACTACGGAAAACAACACGACGTCTCGAGCGTGGCTCCTCACGTGTAGCCTCTGATAGACATGTGTCGCGAGTTGGATCGCTCGTGCCTACTTGTGAAAAAATGGTCAGTTCGAGGGTTCCTACTTAGCCATGCCCGGAGATGCTTTAAACATCGTGCGAGCCAAGATTTTGGTGTGAGACAGGCCACCAAACCTACGAAAGTTGCACCGCGCAGTCCTGGTTGGACATAATGAGGCTACCAAACACACCAAATATGCATCATTTCTAGTGAGCAAGAAGGGTCGTTGCCTCACGTGCTTGCGTACATGGTGACCGAGTCGATTCCAGCAGATCTCGGGTAGGGGGTCCGAGCTAGTAGCCTAGATGTGATGGTAACACGAACAATGGATTTTACCTAGGTTCGGGCTCTCCGAGGAGCTAAAGCATTATGTCTTGCTTGTGTTGTATTAATTTGGGATGGCCTACAAAGTATAGGTTGATCTACCATGAGATCGTTATATGTCGTCTACAAGCCCTACCCTCCGGTCTATATAGATACTTATTATAATGAGATTATTTGTGTATAAGGTAGTCATGTTGTAGACGACCTCTAAGTTCTAAGTTCTAGAGTATGCCCAAAGTCTTCGAGAATATTCCTCCTACGTGACATGAGCCTCCTTGATGTGGCCCACTTGTGAACCGACATGTGGGTGCACAGTCCGGACCACCTGGGCAGGAGGCGACGTGTTGAGTGATCCCTAATTCAAGACACCATCACATGGGACTGACCCAGCATGCCTAGCCTACGCATATCTTTGAGTCAGCCAGCAAACCCGACTTTCTTTGTTTCTGACATTTTTTCTTTTGGTTTAGATTTTATCTTAATATGAAAAATATTCACAAATTTGAAACTTAAAATGTTCACACGTGTGAAAAAATATCAGAAATTTGAAAAAAAATCATGATGTGTTTAAACAATGTTCACCATGTGTTTAAAAAATTCACTATATGTCTAAAAACATTTATCGTGTATTTGAAAATATTTCAAAAAATGCTCATCTTGTATTTGAAAAAGATTCACAATGTCTTAAAAAATATTCACATGATATTCTTGTAATTTTTAAGTTTATTTGAAAAAGACTAAACATGTGTTTAAAATAAGAAAAACACAAAAATGGAAATAAAGATAAAAGTAAACCAGAAAATATGTAAAAATACAGCACAAACCTTCCCAGAATTGGGCGACGGGCTCGAAAACCAAGGAGGAAGCTTCCCCTGAATGCTTCCCTACTCGCCAGCCCAAGACAAGCACGCGAGTTAGCGAGTGCTATCATAAATATGATATTCCCTCCGTTCCAAAATAATTGTCGTAGTTTTGAACTAGGGTTAGTTTAAAAATGCGATACTTAGTTTTTATCGGGGGTAGTAGAGTTTATGATTTTGTCCACCCATTAGGGAACTTCCTATTTAGCACATAAACCGCATAATACTACTATTATTTTTAGAAAATTCACACCCTCCCCAGTTCTGTGAAGCACCAATTCTTGAACTTTTTAAAATTAATGAACATTTTGATTTTTGGTAAGGAGGCTGTGCCGTGCAGGCACCTTTGACCGGTTTTGTGAAGCTTCCGACCTTTTCTGGTTTACTAGTTTCTTTTCGTGTTTTTAATGTTTGTTTTAATTTTTCCTTTTTAATTCTTGAGTATTTTTAATTTGTAAACATTTTCAAATTCAATAAAAAATATTTTTTTACCATTTTTTCAATTCTTGAACTTTTTCAAATTCATGAACATTTTGATTTTGTAAATATTTGTAAAATTCTTAGAAAAAATAATCTACATGATTTAAAAAAACTATGGACAAATTTTAGAATATGTTAAAAATATATTATTTCACCAACCTTTTCAACACAAAAAAGAAATTTTCTGACGTTTGGTTTTCTCCTTGGCATGCAGGAGAGGAACCAAATGTGAGAGAAAAGGAGCAAGCGAGACATTGTGAGCGAACTAGCAAAGATCGCGCGTAGTGCGTGCTTTAGGGGCAATTTGAAAAACTCCATACGCCGCTCGATACGGCAAAATGCCGGTGCTTCGCACAGGCAAGCAGCGAGCAAACCGCTGATGGGCTGGCCAAATTAGCTAGGATCCTATTCTTTTCATGATGGTATTTTCTGTTTTTTCTTCCTCTTCGTCTCTTCTTCAGTGTTTTTCTTTCCTTTATCTTTTTTGTTTTTTCAATCGATTTTTTCTCATTTTATTCCTTTTTTATGTTATTTTTCTTAAAATTCGCAATATTAAAAAGTTAATAATGTCAACAATTGTTGGTTTTCCAAAAAATATTAGTGTTTTTTAAAACAATGTTTTTTAATTATCCAAAAATTTGTCCACACTTTCAAAAATAACCATTTTTAATAAATTGTTCACTTTTTTCAAAAAAAAACATTCCAAATTTCGTTGTTGATTTTTTTAGCGGTAAATCAAGCTTTATTAATCAAGTGTAAGGTTTAGACTTTAGAGGAATGATAGAAGGGTCGGTTCTCTGAAACAACTAGTTTGCAGTCACATGTCATAACAAATCTATCCAGCGAAAGATCAAGTGCAAGTGCTAGGGCGTCTCGGCAGGCTAGAGCTTCAAGTGTCGCCAGATCATTTATGTGAGAGAAGACCACTGTCGAAGAGCCCAAAAAAATTTCAGTATGGTCCCGGCAAACCGTAGAAGAAGCTCACGTACTGCCATTCCTTTGATAGTCCTCCATCAACATGGATCTTCCCCAGCCACGTGCTTGGGCCTTCCACTCGTGCAGGTGACCCGCCCCCGTGGTGTTTTCTGTGGCTACACGTATCACCGGTGTCTCGGGATGACAACGGAGCGAAAAGTTTCCATTTTTCAAGAGGAAATATGGAAACGAAGAGGAAATATGAAAACGGAAATGAAAATTTGCAAAACGGAAACGGAAATGAAAATTTTTTATGCGGAAATGGAAACAAAAACGAAATGATGTTTTCCGGTGGAAGATACGTGGAAACCGAACTTTCTAATTCCGTGAATATGGAATTTCCATTTCTACTATAGGCCCATGGCTGCTTTGTCGCCCAACTACCAAACAACACACAATGACACGATAAGCAGAATAGATCATTTGAGGACCAACTTTTACTACCAAACAATACTCAACTAAACCTATACTAAAATGTCATGTACTGCTACAATACTACCCTATGTTGCTAACACAATCATATTATTTTGTAGCCATGTTAACAATTTCTTATTTTTTGTGTGTATTTCTCTATGATTCAAGGGGGTTTTAAGTTCCGGTCAACACACAATTTTATTTCCGTGTCCGCTCTATATTCGCTCCGTGTCTGTTTCTTGTAGTATCTGTTTTCGTATTCATTTCCAGGGTTTCTGTATTCGTTTCTGCTTCTGCAGAAAAATATGAAAATAAATGTGATAACACCCAGTTTCGTTCGTTTCCGCTCCGTTTTCATCCCTACCGGTGTCCTTGAGGGAGCTTAATGGTAGAGAGCTCGGCTATGAAGCTATCAACAACGGAATTGGTTAAATGTGGGCTCTGGAGAACTCCTTCATGAATTTCATTCCGTCAAGGTGTCCAAACCGCCCGAAGTGTAACCACTAGCTTGATCAAACTTGCATATGGTAAGGTCTCAATCATAGCAAAAATCCACTGTGTTAGCACTTGGCTCCCTTGTTGCTTGAAGGTGTTATCCAAGTTCCTCATGCACCAAAGCCCAAACACATCGCGTCATGGAGCATTGCAGGAGAGAATGTCGCCAGGAATCTTGTGCACCACATAGCTGACAGTTCTCATCAACAGACACATCCGTCTATGATGCACATCTTATGTGGGGATAGAGTGCTTTGTGACTAGCGAGCCTCCATAAGAAGTAAAGATTCTTTTTCCCCACACATCAACAATATGTCGTTGCTAATAGCTCTTATGTTTCCATGCGACCTATTAGACACACAACTCTTTTCTTTTCTGTTTTGTTTATATTATCTTTTTTTCTTCTTTACTTTTTAACCTTTTGTTTGCGAATTTTACTTTCAAATTCACGAACATGTTTTGTTCATTGAATTCAAAAATGTTCATGAATGTAAAAAATGTTAACCAATTCAAAAATACTTATCGAATTCAATTTTTGTTCATCGGGATTTAGAAAATGTTCATCAAAGTTCAAATTTTGTGCGTCGAACTAAAAAAATGTTCACCAAATTTGAAATTTGGTCACCATTTTTAACAAAATGTTCACAAAATATGAAATTTGTTCATCCATTTCTGGAAAAAGATGTTCTTGAATATAATTTTTGTTCATCAACTTCCAAAAATGTTCATTGAATTCAAAATTTGTTCATCACCTATCAAAAATGTTCATCAAACTTTAAAGCTTTTCTGTTCATTTGAAATCTTGCACTCTTTTGAATTCGATAACTTTTTTTGAATCTCGTGAACATTTTTTTGAATCCGCAAACGTTTTTGAAAGGCTTATTGTTTTAGAAATATCAAAAAAGTAGGAGGGAACCTCGGGCCCACATGTGCTGGTCCAAAGGGCGTACATGGAGTGGGTGGGGCGCTCGCGGCCGATACCTAGCGTGTGCACGGCGCCAAAAAGGCGCATCGACTATTTCTCGCTTTAAGCGAGGCGGTACAGAAGTGTCATTCAAGGTTCTAAGTATTTGGACCAGCTCCTTTGTTCGCACATTAATGCAAGTACCAGGGATCTACAGAGAGATGATTTGCGCTACTAGCCACTCTGCCACGTCCCATTCATTGTAAATACTAGGGGGCGCGCCCTACATGAGGCCATTTGAGCAGTTTTTTTTTCATTTTCGTTTTCGTTTTCGCTTTCGTTTTCTTTTCTTTCATTTCATTTCTTTTTTTCTTTTCCATTTTTCATTCGTTTTTGTATTTTCTTTCTCCATTTTTTCTTTGGTTTTTCTTATGTTGTTTTTGTTTTCACTCTATATTTTCGTATATGTCATTTTTTTTAAATAAGTGATCAAATTTTGTGTATACACATTCAACGTTGTCCAAACGCTTATTCAATATTTTTTAAATGCCTGGTCAACATTTTAATACTTATTTCAATATTTTTTTAAATACTCATTCAACATTTTTATATACATTATCATTTTTTAAATACTTGTTCAACAATTTTTCAAACACTTGTTCAATATTTTTCAAATACTTGTTGAACATTTTTCAAATAGTCATTCAACATTTTCTCAAATACTTGTTCAACACTTGTATATAAATGATCAACATTTTTTCAACATTTTTTTTCAAATACTTGTTCAATAGTTTTTAATTATTTGTTCAACATTTTTTTTTGAACTTGTTCAACATGTTTCAACTAGTTGTCCAACATCTTTCAAATGTTTTGTGAAGAGTGTTTTTTGTAGTATATATATTTATAGTATTTTAAACTATAAAAAAAGTAAAAACAAAAACCAAAAAGTATGAAAAAAAATGAAACAGTAAGCAGGCTGGTGTTTCCCGCGTGCGTGGACTGGCCTAAGTGGAGTTCCCTTCAGTCTATATCCCCAGCATGAAAAAAGTTCACGAGCATGGAAAAAAGTTTAAAGTTTGTAAATGTTCATGGAATTCGAAAAAAGTTGATAAAATTTTGAAAAATGTTCACCGGTTTTTGAAAAAAGTTCACAAACTTTAAAGAAATTGATGAATTTTAAAAAAGGTTCATCGAATTTGAAATAAAGTTCAAAAACTTAAAAAAAAGTTCATCAATTTTGAAAAAGGTTCTAGGAATTTGGAAAAAGTTCATCATCTTTAAGAAAAGTTCATCAAATTTGAAAAAAATTCATTATAATGGAATATGTACATTGATTTTTTTTATCAAATTTGGAAAAAGTGCACGCATTTTAGAAACTTAAAAATAAAAAGAAAAAAAATCCGTATACAAATTTCTAAAAAAATCAACCAATGAACCGCGAATAGTAGAAAGTATAAAAAGAAGTAATGAGGAAAGTAGTCACACCCGTTGAGGTATCCTACTAGTGGTTACACCGTTTCGAACTAAAGATGAGGAAAGAGAAAAAAAATAGAGAACGATGGACCGAGCGCAAGGGATTGTCATAGGGTGCCGCAAAATGGGGCTCCCGTGTTCGATCCCTCCTCCCGAGGGCATATTTTTATAGGAATTTTTTCACTGCTTATATCTCTCGCTGCTGGGCCGGCCCAGTCGAGGGGCAGAGGGGCTCCCCTTATGGTCCAGAAGGCCTAAATCCTTCGGGAATCCTGTGGGCATCCGTCCCGTGTTTTCCCGTGTGCGCCCCCGCCCCTGGTGATTTCCCTTTCCTTTCCGGTCCTCCAAGAAAGAAAAGAAAAGAAGGCCAGGGAGGAGGATAGGTTTTCCTTCCCCCTTCCTCCAAGAAAAAAAGCCGAAAGCCAAATCTCCTTCGTCCTTCTCTCCCCCTCTCCGTCGGTCTCAGGCAGCCGCGCCTCCGCCCTTCCGCCGACGATCCTCGGAGCTCAACCAAGGTAACAATCAATACTCGATCCATTCCTATCTGTGACAAAGTCCGCTGTCAGACGGGATGTGAGTCAGTAGTCTGTCTATACGGTAGTACCACGGTGCGTCGGGCCGTAGACGCAATCGCAGTAGCAGACCTTTTCTTGCGGGTACCCTGCGGCCTGCGGTATCGCTTGGCTCTCTTGGTGTAAACGCAAGAGCGGAGTTCTCTCGCTGGCGTATGCCGAAAACGCGAGGAGGAGGAGCGCCCGCGAGTTGTTCGTCGAAATGCCCTTGTGATGCTTCGTGCGTTGCTGAACGTTTTATTTGAGATTCATGTACTTTGGCTACGAAATTAATGGCGTCCCCGTTGTATTCAGCCGAATTGTACTAGCGAAATCTCTGAATCTGTGTAGAGTCCTGCATGTGCATTTTTATTCAGCCAGGTGCTTAACAGGCATGATGATGCCGTATTTTCATGTAATTGGTGATCTGTTGTTTTCTAGTATTCTCCTACCTTGAATTTTGTTTGTTTTCAGCCTTGACCATGCTGGTTTGTTTGCCCCCTCTCTTTTTCTTCAAAGCAATTTAAGTCACAGCTGGTATCAAATTATTACTACCTCTGTAAATTAATATAAGAGCGTTTAGATCACTAGAGTAGTGATCTTTACGGAGGGAGTAGTTATCTCGTTCGTGGATCTGGAACCAATACACAGTGCATTACTTTGTCTCTTGTTCTGGGATATTGCTCGGCTCCCTGCTTGATTTATCGTTTACACGATTTGGCTAAGGCATTGTACTAGTACTTAACCTCCTGTTCAGCTGGAACTGGGAAACCTGGTTACTTTACAATTAACTGCATTAACACCATTGTAACATGCTGTTTCTCCAAATGTACTTGCTATTTGATGCATCTTAAGAGGCCAACAATTTTTCTGTATAGAACAGGATATTGCGCTGTTCTTACTTATATTTTACGCATTGTTTTAGTTATTTAACCTTAACTATGCTATAATTTTTTTACCTTTAATCTTCTTATGTAGTAGGAGTACTTACCCCTGGTTTCATATATCAGTCTTGCGTTACAGATTTGTCCCTGTTCCGTATGAATCCCACTCAAGTAGATTACTATTGTCGCCTGTTTTTTTGTTGCACTCTCTTAAATCTCAAGTTTTAAGAGTTTTTTTAGACAAACAGGGAGGAGCTCCCTGACTCCATTTTAGAATGAAACCAAGTCATACATGCACCTATGAAAGAACCAACCGTAGAATAAGCAACCCGCAGCCAGGGTTTACAAACTTAAGAGTTTAAGCCTTTCCATAGTCAGAGTATTCCCTGCAAGTAGATTAATGCCCGTTTTAGTTTACGCTTGTAGCAGATGACATACTTTCTTTACTCTATGAACATTTATGTCCCTTCCCTGATTGAATGTGTATAGTAGCTGCTATGATGCAGAAGTGAGCCTTGAGATCAATACTACCCTGAACACTTCTTTGCTGCACTCTCTTCAATCTTTAATTAAGCCTTTCTAGAGTGGTCTTCTTTCTTCAAGTAGATTAATGATTTGCTGTATGCCTGTGGTAGTTAAATAATAAATTCTAGATGACATATGTTCTTTACCTTATGAACATTTGTGTCTCTTCCCTGATAAATTCTGTAGATTAACTGCAAGGATGCAGGAGTTGACTTTTAGATCCATATTACCATGATCTCCTCTTTGGAATATGTATGTCAAACTTTTCCCCTTTGGTTTGTCTCGGTATCGACATTGATTCCAGCAATACAGTCTGGAGGTTCTCAGCCACTTGTTTCAGTTTATGCTTGTAGCAGATGACATACATTCTTTACTCTATGAACATCTGTGTTCCTTCCCTGATTGAATGTGTAGAGTAGCTGCAATGATGCAGAACCCTGATCTCTTCTTTGGGGTATGCACATATCAACCTTTTCTCCCTTGGTTTGTTTCAGCATTGACATGGATTCCGGTAATACGCAGACAGAAGGTTCTCAGCCACCTGCTCCTAAGAACCCTGCCATGACGTCGTGCCGGAAGAAGAAAACTGATGATGATGTTACATTCCTTGAAGATGTGAAAGAGCACATTGACGAGTTCATCCATGCCTCCATGGATGAGCACAAGACCTGCTTCAAGAAGACCATTCAGAAGGTAACTGCACTGACGCCGAAACTCGAAACTTCTGTTGTCCTACCTTTTGTTTCTCCTTTGGTGTGTTCGTGATCAAGTCACTTGCTTTGTGTTGCTCAGATGTTTGGGATGTCGAAGGTTGTCGCGGAGCGGTCCGCTGCGGCAAAGGAAGCTGAAGTCGAAAGCGCTTTGCCCCTTCAGACCAGTGTGTCCCAGTAGAAGAATGCGCTGGTGGCGGCTCCTTGCTGCTTTCTGGTGGCCTTGTTCTTGTATCAGGTGTTTTTTCATTTGTTTCAACTGGTGACTATAAATTCCGTGTAAGAAACCTCGAGACTGGATCGCTGGCAGGCCTTGCTATACAAGGCCCATGGTATAGAGTTCCAGAGTATAGCCCAATAAAAGCAACGGAAAAGCAACAAAGTCTTGCGCATGTGATGGGCCGATTCGTATGTATCTTAAACTCGGCTGCTCGTCCATTTCATCCAACCAACTGACTCTGCTAAATTGTTTTAAAAAAAACTGATTCTGCTAAAGAAGACTCATTTTGATAAAAAAAAAATGAAGAAGAAAAGCCTTGCCTCTTGCCAAAAATAAATAAATCTATGTGCAGTAAAATTTCCTCATGGTTCAGTAGGCAATCTTCTGTTCATAGGAACGCTGCTACACACACGATATACTTTGGACGATCTTCACACATTAAGCCGGCCATGCGCAGCGCAAAAGGGGACAGCACCGTTCAATCCTGTGCCGCCGCCCAGTGGTTTCGGTTTCAAATTTTTTGAGGTACTGTTTCAATGTCTCCTGGAATTCCTTTGAATTCTAAAAAAAGAAGAGTAAAGTAGAGCATAGAGAATTGACGCGATGTGTATTCAACTGATGGAAAGCCATCCACAGTGACACATCTCTGTCACTGAGATTGTGATCAGTCGGTAGTCTTTGCGTGTCGGCCACCGGAGGCGAATCGACTGGGCAGAGCCCGTTTGCCTCGCCACCCCGGCAACGACGGACGCATCACCGCCACCAGCAGACCAGCCCACTCGCGCGGGGAACCGTCAGCTGACTGCTCGACACGACCCCGCCCCCCACCCCAGCCCCAGGAAACGGCCCGCGAGCGCGCGGCAGCCCCGACGACCCGCCGCCCTTTGACCCTCTCCCCCGCCTCCCTACGATAATTTCCCACTTCGCCATCAGCCCGTCACCGGTTTTTGTTCAGATTCGACCATGGCTTTATAGTCGTCAAAAGGAAATATAGTTGTGGTTCGGTGTGTGTCCCGTCCTGCTGATGCTGATGCTGATGCGATCTTGCCCTCGCGCGCGCGCGGGGCCGGTGGGCGTTTGAACGGGAGAGGCAGGCGACCGAATCGTCCGTCTAGGTGCCCCGAACGGGAGTTTTTTTTTTTGGAAGAGAATATTGACAAGGAGTTGATCCAGTGATGGTGATGTAACCGATTTGTTTAGAGGATCTTGATGGACCTGCCCTCTCCTGCTCCCCACGTCAGGAGCCGGCTGCGACTGCTCCTGCTCCTGCTCGCTCTACTTTACACTCCAGCGATCATCATGAGACATGAGTAAACAACGTCGCGGCGTTTGTCTTGTTTGTTTGATCGAAACAAACATGAAGTGTTCGCACGGCCAAACACTACCACACACTCGCCGCTTGATGAGTAGAGTAGTTTGTGCGCAAGATTTTGTTGAGGTGCGTGCCACGCGTAGACCTGGAGTGCTCTTCAATCAATTCACTCAACCGAGAACTGTTCCGGCCGATAAATTACAAGAGTTCTGATCCCCCAGATGTCGTCGATGCAGACCACAATCTACATCCGCTCTTAGATTACCTCCTAAGCTCCGCGCCAACGCTGGATCAAACGTCATCGCAACGACGGAGCCCAGGACATAGGTCCACCACGAGGATGTCGCCGCCGCCACACCATCCTTACTTGAACAGTCTGGTTTCCAAATTCATTCCCAACATTAGGACGGTCTCGTCAGGAAAGGATCCGAAGAATCTTTATTCAACGCCGTCATCATCACCGCCGAAGCAAAAGATGATGAACAGCCTAAAAATTTAGAGTACAAGGAAGTAAAAACGATCCACATACATGGATCCGCCGACTCCCTCATCACCGACGACCAAGACCGCCGACTCCCTCATCACCGACGACCAAGACTGCCGACGGAGGGGAGTTGTCGGAGGACGGCGCTGGAAGATTGGTCTAGCAGAGGCTAGGGTTCAGGGGCGAGAGGGAACACGTACCTCGTGTACGTCTTCTTTGCTCGGCTAGGCAGCTAGATCCGTAGCTTTTATATGGTGCCCGGCACGTGCGTGTCATGTGCGATGCGATAACTGCATTTCACCGCGCCAGCTTGCGCCCCACCATTTCCCTAAAAAAAAAAAGCTTGCGCCCCACCATCAGCTTGTTGTGACGGTTTTTACAGAGAAAAGCGAAAAACAAAGGAAAAACTTGTTGGTTATTGTCAAAAGAAAAGAAGGAAAAACTTGTTTGTTAAAAGGAAATGCACACAGTAGCCATTGTTTTTTTTCTGTTTGTATGGCGGACCTGGCTCTTGTACACAGTTTGGAGGACTTACGTCTGTTGAAAGAAAAATAAGGCGCGCTGTCCATGAAAAAGCATGGTTGGTAGACAGTATTAGCTTTTTTTTTCTTGGTAGACACTATTAGCTTGATCATGATTGTACATTTTGTACTCTAGGTACTTATGCTTAAGTGTTCTACTTGACTGCGTGTAAATTCGTCTGTTTACAACTTAAGGATAAGGGAAATGGAGCTCGATGATTCGACGTGGTCTGTGCAGAGACAGAGTTTGTTGTGGAGAGAGGAGAGAGAGGACTGGTTTAAAGAGCTGCTTCAAGTGTTGGGGCTGCATTTGCAGGCCTACATAAACGCACAAAGGTCCCAGAAGTAGATGCATTTGCAGGTCCCACGAGTTTCCGGTTTTACTTACTCCCTCTGTCCCAAAATATAAGAATGTTTTTAACACTACATTAGTGTCAAAAACGTTTTTATATTATGGGACGGAGGGAGTAGCATTTAATCTAAACAAAACAAGATCATGATCGGTAGCAATATATACTTACTGGGTCTGTAAAAATACTCAGAACCATGACATAGGATTAACAGAAACCAGTTTCATGCATACGAGATTCGCTCATTTTCGAACAAATTGAGACGATTGATTTGAGAGTCTCAATCTCAAGCAGACATGGCGCCCTATCTCCCGAAAGATGACTTGGTCAGATGTTTAGAACTCAGACGGCCCACGACCTAGCTACCAAATGATGCACAAAATGGTCCTTGGTGTAATGCATTCCGTTTTATGTCACCTGGCCTCGGCCGAGCTGAACTGGTCCTCAACAGGATTGAAGTTTTTGTGGCGCGAAACCTCAACTGTCTCTGGTCCAAGTCCTGGTGCTCGATCCAGTCCAGATAGAGGCTCATCTGCATGATTCACCAACCTACCGTCATCACCTCTCAAGGAGACACGCCTTGTGCCGTTGTGCGTTGCATGCGCCTTTGCCACGTCGCTCCGTAATTTGAAATTTTCGCTTCAGCCGCGCCCATTTGTACTACGGTTCAGTAGACTACGCCCCAAGAGCGACTGCAGTGTCGCCGGCGCCATCAATTGGTCGCCTGCGGCTCGTCGACGTCTCCCTGCTTGGTAGTACGTCGTACGCTGGAATGATTGCGTTTGGAATATGGAGGCAGGGCCAGGGCGTATTGAAGCTGCGCACAAACCGTCCGTCCACGGGACAAGACAAGGCCATCAACCTCTTCTTCAAGTGCTCCGCCCCAGCTAGCTAGCCCCAGGTCAAACCGTATGCATGCATGTGGCAGCTGGTTCCACCGTCCTGCAACACTCTCCGATCGATCGATCGAAATTCTTCGTCCATGACGAAGTTACACCTCGATCGTTTCTGCACCATCTCCATGTTAACAATCGCACAGCTCCATGCATGGACCACACATGTCTTTATTTCTCGTGGCAGCTCGCGTGCACTACAGCAGTAGCAGTGCCTCGGCAGCGGCATCAGCACACAACACTCACCGTTTTTGCTCTTTCGGGAACCAGCGTTTTACTCGCCAAAAGTTCCATTTTCTGTCGTAAAAAGTTTCAATCCCCTTCATATCAAGATGCAATTGAAGATTTATGGTAGGAAACCTCCGCTCGAATTCCCTTCTTCCTCTTCCTCGTACTGCAGTCGATCGACGAGTGTGAGTGTGACGTGCGAGACTTGATCGCGGTTTAATAAGTGTTAATCGCAGTTTACTGCTGGTGCTCTCCGGCATCGGGATCGATAACTAAATATGGTCTTATCCAAATGCCGGCGAATAAACCTGCCAGCTTCACGTGATCGAGGCTTGTTCGGGCAGCTACTCTCTCTCTCTAATCGAGGCTTGTTTAGACGGCCACTCTATATGTATAGTACACTCTCTTCCCTAAACAATGATCTTTATTTATTCAGGACACATTGCAGCTTGAAGTTTAAAACTTAGAGCAACTCTAGCAGACCCCGCATCCGCTCCCGACCTGCAAAATAACCGTCAAAATGCGGGTACGGGCCGGAAAGCCTGCCCGACCAGACACTGCATCCCGTCCCGGCCCGCAAAAATTTTTGGGGGGCGCGGCAAATTCCCGACCCCAACCCAGAAAAACGCGGGTTTCACCCTCGCGGCTGCGTTGCCCTACATCACAGAGAAGCAGTTGGCGGGAGGGACATTTCAGCCCCGCGCTCTTTTCCCCCTCCTTCCGCCGCCGCCCGCCCTTGCTTCCGCTAGCCCATCGTCGGCGATTCCGGCCATATCTGCGGGCGGAATCGCTCCGCGGGGCCGCCCCTCCGGATCCGGCGAGAAGAGCCGCCCCCTGTCGCCGCCGTCGCTGGAGATCAACCACCGTCGAGCGCACCCCCCTCGTCGCCGCCCGGGATCACCTGCCACCGGTTAGTCCCTTTTTTGTAATTTTTGCGAGCTGTGTAGTAGATTGGCGCGCCGTTGTGCGTGTAGATGGAGTTGACCCCGTGCGAGAAGTTCTTGCTATTCGATTCGTCCGATTCGGACGGCTCGGATGTGGAGACCATGCTTGCGACTTTTGGGCAGCAAACATTAGTCATGGCGCTTGCCGTGAAGGAGCACGAATACGAGTACCGGAAGGGGAGGCGAGGATCTATTGTCGGGCGTCTGTGCATTCCTTGGAATCGCCATCTTGGGAACGAGTTGTTGATGCAAGATCATTTTGCAGAGAATCCTACATATCCTGCACACCTCTTCCGCAGAAGGTACCGAATGGGCCGATCCCTTTTTGTGAAACTTGTTGAAGCTTGCGAAGCAAATTGCCGGTATTTTACTTAAAGAAGGAATGCCGCGGGCTTAAAGGGATTTAGTGCATATCAAAAAATCTCCGCAGCTATGCGGGTAATTGCATATGGCGTTCCGGCTGACTATGCCGATGAGTATCTTCACATTGGTGAAGATAGCACAATTGAGTCTGTGCGTAGATTTGCGAAAATGATCGTCCGTGTCTTTGGTCCTGAGTATCTACGGGCACCCAATGAAGATGACACAAAGAAATTGATGGCAGCTAATGAGAGGAGAGGCTGGCCTGTCATGCTAGGTAGCATTGATTGTATGCATTAGATATGGAAAAATTGCCCCAAGGCTTGGCAAGGAATGCATTGTGGTAGCTATAAAAGCCACCCCCTCCGTCGTCGGTGGACGCACTCTCCTTCGGCCGCAGTCCCTCTCTCGCCGTCGACGCCCCATCTCGTCTCTCTCTCTCTCTCCCCGTCTATAGCCACCGCGTCTACAACCGCCGATGGGAGAGTGTTTCCCCGGTGAAGGATTGGTGGCCAACGGCTTCGGCCGTTGCCATCTGCACGAGTGGGAGGCCTACCTCCTCCACGAGGCAACTGCCCTGCGCCGCCTGACATGCGCGAGCCGGGGCGGTGGAGGCTCAGCACCGGAGGCGTCCCCATCCCCCCGCGGCCAGACGCCGACTGCTTCCACGGCGAGATCACGCACGTTCGGGCCTCCCTGCCGGAGGAGGTGTAGGGCCTCCCGGAGTACGCCGCCAGCATCCACGTGCACTGGGCGGTGTACTTCCAATGCGACCACGAGGAGCAGCTCGCCTCCACCAACAACGTGTCGGTGAGGGGGCGCCACAACACCGACGACCGCTGCCTGTGGGCGGGCGTCCCTGGGCGCACACTCTACTTCGTCCTTGAGCACCTCGAGGGCGGCAACGAGGCGCCGCTCGAGTACCCGGCAGCCCCGGCCCACCGCCAAAGCGGTGGCCTTTGGCTGCCGAGGCGCATGGCGGGCGGGTCCTCTTCCTCCTCCCGCTCCTCCGGTTCGCCGGCGCTCGCCAACGTTAACGCCAAGCCCGTGGAGACGCCGCTTGAGCAGCGCACTCGCAATGGCGCCCTTGTCATCAACTAGGGCGGCCGTGGCTCCTCTGCTCCCTCCTCCTGCCTCGTCAAGCCGAAGACGGAGCCGGGGCTTGTCGCCGTGAAGAGCGAGCACGAGGACATGGCCGCCGCCGACTAGGCCGCCCTCAAGTGGGCGCGCGAGGACTACGTCAAGATGAATATGGAGCGTCAACGCCGCGCCCTCGATGAGATCGCCGCTCGGCGCTGTGGCCGCGATGAGGGCAGCGTCATCGTCCTCGAGGACAGTGACTTGAGTAACACTTCTGAGTAGACGCTATGCATATCTTTTGCTTCTCTGCCATATATTTTGCTTCTCAGAGATATCACTTGTGGTCTTTGCATGTCGCCACTGGAGGTGAATCGACTGGGCACGGCCCGTTGCCTCGCCACCCTGGCAACGGGATGCATCACCACCAGCAGACCAGCCCACTCGCGCGGGGGCCCGGCAACTAGCTAGCTGCTCGACGCGACCTCGCCTCACCTCAGCCCCAGGAAATGGCCCACGAGCGCGCGGCACCACCAGCACACCACACCACACGACCCGCTCCCCGACGACCCGCCGCCACGGTTAGTTCCGGTTTTTGTTCAGATTCGACAATGGCCGTCGGTCGGCGTCGAGATAGTCGTCTCCGCTTGGTTTTTTTGGTGCGCGCCCGTCCCGCTGATGTGACTGATGAAGCTATGTACTTAGGGTAGGGGCACGGACCTGTCCTAAGAGCTTTACCCAAGGACATCCAAAGAAGAAATCACCTTTCAATCGACTTGAAGGTACCCACTCGACGTGTTCAAGACACTCGACCAGGAAGCATCACTCGACCACGAAGCCAACGACTCGACCGTCAGGAGACCTAAAGTCACTCCGCAGGCAAACGGCCGGTCATTAAGTAGTCTTTATGGTCATTATAACACTTTAATAGAGGCGTTATCAGTAATGTCTAACCTTAATGTACCTTAAACCCTGTATTACTGAGGGCAGGAGAGGGCTGGCGAACTCTATATAAGCCACCCCCTCCTCAGTATCAAGGGTTCGCACCCCTGTTATTCATACACACATAATCCAGTCGACCGCCTCCGGGCACCGAGACGTAGGGCTTTTACTTCCTCTGAGAAGGGCCTGAACTCGTATATCTTTGTGTGCTTACAGCTCCTGCATAGCTAGGATCTAGCCTCTCCATACTAGCCCCCTACATCACTGTCAGACTTAGAACCACGACAGTTGGCGCCCACCGTGGGGCAGGAATCTTAGCACATGATTGTAGGAGTTGCAATTTTTCCCGATCGCCTTGATCATGGTTTCATGCGGAGTTTTGGTGGAGGGCCGCGAGATCCGTCTCGGCGCGCTCACGTTTATCGCCGACAACTCCGCCTGGCTTCATGAGGCTCCGCTCGACATCGACGCGCTCCCCGTCCGCGGGGCGACGCACTTTCGCGCGTGTGTTCGCGGCGTTCTCTTACGGCATTCGTCGACCCAGTATCAGTCGGCTCCCGTTTCACCTCCCCGCCTCGTCTATCGCCAGCGCAAGCGCTCTGGTCGATCGAGACTTCAGAGGTGGGTGAGGCATGCGGTGGCTCACCAGTCGGCCACCCCACAAGTCGCGGCAATCGAGCCCGGTGAATCTCTCTACGGCCTGTTCGACTGGCTCCACAGAGACCGCATCCGAATGCGACAGCAGTGACCCTGCGGCGGAGGTTCTGGCAATCGATGGCACACGCAGCCCTCCCGGTTTTGCTCGTACCGGTGGAGGCGCGGATGGGGGCGATCCGCCGCACCCCCACGAAGAGTATCTCCCTGAGCCTCTCACGTCGCTGCAGCGAGAAGAACTCCGCCGCCGGAACATGGATGCACTCCACACTCCTATCGTTGGAGAGACCCTCGAGGCCCGGGCCTTGGAGGACGCGCGCTTGGCTAACTTGGCCGAGCGCACTCGACTGGAGAATTTCCAGCGAGCACTCGACGAGCGGGCGCGTCAACGGGCTCCCAAATCCAGTCGACGTCAACTCTTCCCGCCCACGCAGGTATATCGAACTCCTGTTCAGAATTTGGCAGCCGCAGCTCGGATAGCGGAATCAATTCAGCCTTCATAGTCAGAAGCCGGCAGAGGCTTGTTGCAAATCAGAGCGTTGCTCCAGGAAGCGGGAAACCAGAATTCCGCTGTCTCTCAGTCGCGGAACAGGATCCACAGTTGATCCGTTGCAGCGGATACAGTGCAGTCGGCTCACAGCCCAGGATCGCCCCCGAGGCGTGAGGGGCGTGGAGACCGGCCAGATCAGTACAGAAGAAACGAGCAGTATGACCACCGATTCGATCGTGATGATCGACGTCGAGTGCCAACCCCTCCCCCGAGGAGTGGGTCATATGCTCCTCGGCAGCAGGATGACACACACCCTCATAGTGCTGGGCAGAGGATTCCAGTTGATCCCAGAGAACCAGGCTTTGACGCGAGGTCCATCCTCGTTCAAGGTTTGGTCGACAGGAACAGGGCTCACAGAGAAGGACCTGACAGAGATGCTCCTACCAGCAGCAGAGTACATGTTTCAGGGCCAGAGTGTTTCAGTCGAGTCATCAGGGCCGCAGTGATTCCTCCCAACTTCAGGTTGGCGACTGGAGTCAGCAATTTCACTGGTAAGTCTAAGCCTGGCACTTGGCTCGAAGATTACCGAGTGGCTGTCCAGATTGGTGGCGGCAATGATGAGGTGGCTATGAAGCATTTGCCTCTCTTGTTAGAGGGCTCAGCCAGAGCGTGGCTGAATCAGCTAGCACCCAGCAGCATCTACACTTGGGAGGACCTCTCCCGAGTGTTTGTCATGACTTTCGAAGGAACATGCAAACGACCGGCAGGCCTTACGGAATTGCGGTCTTGCGTGCAGAAGCCGAATGAAACACTGAGGGATTACATCCAGAGGTGGATCACTCTGCATCACACAGTTGAGAATGTACCAGATCATCAAGCAGTTTATGCCTTTAAAGAAGGCGTCAAGAACAGAGAGTTGAACCTGAAGTTCGGCCGGACCGGAGAAATGTCTCTAAATCGCATGATGGAAATTGCCATCAAATACGCTAATGGTGAAGATGAAGATCGACTCCGGAGCGGCAAGCAGAAAGCAGTCGCCCAGGAAACCGGAGGCAATTCCAGTCGGAAGTAGAAGCGGAAGGCCGAGCCAGCCGCTCCTGGGGAGGCTCTGGCCGTAACCCAGGGAAAATTCAAGGGGAAACCTAAGGGGCCCTGGAACCCCAAGAAAGTAAAAGATCAAGATGGAAACGATGTTTTGGATCAGCCGTGTCACATTCACACCAAGAAAGATGAAGAGGGTAAACTCATTTATCCCAAGCATACCACTCGACAATGTCCGCTCCTGATTCAGCAGTTCCAGGGCAAGCAGTCCAAGGACAAGGAGAAAGAGTCAGACAAAGTTGAGGATAAGGAAGACAGTGACGACGGGTATCCCCAAGTCAATTCCACCTTGATGATTTTTGCTGATGTCGAGAGCAAAAGTCAACTGAAAGTCATTAACCGTGAAGTGAATATGGTTGCCCCGGCAACGCCCAGCTACTTGAAGTGGTCTCAGACTGTCATCACGTTCGACCAGTCTGATCACCCCACGCACATTGCCACCCCCGGGAGGCAAGCACTGGTGGTCGACCCAGTCGTTGAAGGCACTCGACTGACCAAAGTCCTGATGGATGGTGGCAGCGGCCTAAACATTCTGTACGCAGAAACGTTGAAAGGGATGGGCATTCCGATGTCCAGGCTCAGCACCAGTAACATGAGCTTCCATGGAGTCATTCCCGGGAAGAAAGCCGAGTCACTCGGCCAGATTGCTCTTGATGTGGTTTTCGGTGATTCGAAGAATTACCGCAAGGAAAAGTTGACATTCGAGATTGTAGACTTCCAAAGTGCTTATCATGCTATTTTGGGCAGACCAGCTTATGCACGCTTCATGGCTCGACCATGTTACGTGTATCTCAAATTGAAGATGCCTGGCCCTAGAGGTGTGATCACTGTTACAGGCAACCGGAAGAAAGCAGAAGAGTGTTTTCAGAAGGGTTCAAAGATTGCTGACGCCCAGATGGCAGTGGTCGAGTTACAGGAGTATCAGAAGACTGCAGATCCGAGTGAATTGCTTCGAGCCAAGAAGCCTGCTTCAGAGTCAGCATTTCAGTCGTCCGGCGAGACGAAGCCAGTTCACATTCACCCGTCCGATCCCAGTGCAGCTCCGACTCACATCTCAACGACGCTCGACTCCAAATAGGAAGAAGCGCTCATCCAGTTCCTCTGTGAGAACTGGGACATCTTCGCATGGAAGCCCTCTGACATGCCTGGAGTTCCCAGGGGACTGGCTGAGCACCGTCTGCGAGTCGACCCGAAATTTAAGCCTGTGAAAGAACATCTTCGATGGTCCGCCGTCCAGAAGAGGAAAGCCATTGGCGAGGAGGTGGCTCGGCTACTAGCAGCGGAGTTCATCAGAGAGATTTACCACTCCGAGTGGCTCGCCAATGTTGTCATGGTCCCCAAGAAGGACAAGTCCCTTCGCATGTGCATCGACTTCAAGCATATCAATCGGCATGCCCGAAAGATCATTTTCCTCTCCCCCGCATCGACCAGATAGTCGACTCGACCGCGGGGTGTGAGCATTTGTCTTTCCTAGACGCCTATTCAGGATACCATCAGATCCGTCTGTATGGACCTGACGAGATCAAAACAGCTTTCATCACTCCATTCGGATGCTTCTGCTATGTCACCATGCCCTTCGGCCTCAAGAATGCTGGAGCCACGTTCATGAGGATGATTCAGAAGTGTTTACTCACTCAGATCAGTCGGAACGTGGAAGCGTACATGGATGATATTGTGGTCAAGTCACGGAAAGGTTCCGACCTACTGACTGACCTTGCCGAAACCTTTGCCAACCTCAGGAGGTATGATATCAAGCTCAATCCATCAAAGTGTACATTTGGAGTTCCAGGTGGAAAGTTACTCGGTTTTCTCGTTTCCGAACGAGGAATCGACGCCAATCCTGAAAAAGTTGGCACCATACTCCGGATGAAGCGCCCTGAGCGTGTGCACGATGTCCAGAAGCTTACAGGTTGCTTGGCCGCTTTAAGTCGATTCATTTCTCGTCTCGGTGAAAAGGCGTTGCCTCTTTACCGACTGATGAAGAAATCTGACAAGTTCGAGTAGACTCCAGAAGCTGATGCATCGTTTGCAGACCTCAAAGCTCTTCTCTCCACCCAGTCGGTGCTTGCTGCCCCAATCAGTAAAGAACCTCTGCTGCTTTACATTGCGGCCACGGGACAAGTTGTCAGTACAGTACTTATGGTCGAGCGGGAAGAAGAAGGAAAGGCCTTCAGAGTTCAGCGCCCAGTATATTATGTGTCTGAAGTTTTGACTCCGTCGAAGCAAAGATATCCCCACTACCAGAAGCTTGTATATGGGATTTACATGACCACGAAGAAGGTTGCGCACTACTTCTCTGACCATTCCATTACAGTCGTCAGCGACGCTCCACTGTCAGAGATTTTGCACAACAAAGATGCAACTGGTCGAGTGGCGAAGAGGGCGATTGAACTCCTTCCCTTAGATATCAAGTTCGAAGCAAAGAAGGCTATCAAGTCCCGAGCAATTGCAGATTTCGTCGCCGAGTGGATTGAACAGCAGCTTCCTACTCAAGTTCACTCGGAGCAATGGACCATGTTCTTCGATGGATCCAAGATGCTGAATGGTTCTCGTGCTGGGGTAGTATTGGTCTCCCCCCGAGGAGATAAGCTCAGATATGTTCTCCAGATTCACTTCGATTCCTCCAATAATGAAGCAGAATACGAAGCACTCTTGTTTGGGTTGCGCATGGCCATTTCACTCGGCGTCCGGCGCCTCTTGGTCTATGGCCATTCAGATTTGGTGGTTAATCAGGTGATGAAGGAGTGGGACATCAGAAGCCCAGCTATGATCGGCTACTGCAATGCAGTGAGAAAGTTGGAAAAGAAATTCGAGGGGTTAGAGCTCCATCACATCCCCCGACTGAAAAACCAAGCAGCTGATGATTTGGCTAAGATAGGCTCCAAGAGAGAGGCCATTCCCAGCAATGTGTTTTTGGAGCATATCCGCTCCCCGTCCATCTAGGAGGATCCTTTTACAGAAGAAGCCCCGCAGCCGAAAAGTGCCACAGATCCGACTGAAGTCGAAGTTCCTGCTGTGGTCGACCTAATCATGGAGGTCTTGACGATCACTCCCGACTGGACGGTACCATATATTGCGTATATCTTGAGGAAAGAACTCCCAGAAGACGAGGAGGAGGCTCGACAGATCGTCCGTCGATCCAAAGCCTTCACAGTCATAAAGGGGCAGTTGTACAGAGAAAGCACAACTGGAATCGGCCAGAAGTGCATAACGCCAGAAGAAGGTCAGATAATCCTTGATGATGTCCACTCGGGGACCTGTGGTCACCATGCGTCCTCTCGGACCATCGTGGCCAAAGCACACCGAGCGGGTTTTTACTGGCCCAGAGCAAATGAAATGGCGAAGGAGATAGTTGACAAGTGTGAAGGCTGCCAGTTCTACTCCAACATGTCGCACAAGCCAGCATCAGCCCTCAAGACCATTCCACTCGTCTGGCCCTTCGCTGTTTGGGGACTGGACATGGCTGGACCACTGCGAACAGGCAGGAGCGGATTCACACATGTGCTTGTGGCAATCGACAAGTTTACCAAATGGATCGAGGCCAAACCTATCAAGAATCTTGATGCTTGCACTGCAATCAGTTTCATCAGGGAATTAATATTCAGATATGGAGTCCCGCATAGCATCATCACTGACAATGGGTCAAACTTCGATTCAGACAAGTTCAGAGCTTTTTGCGCTTCTCAAGGCACGCGAGTCGACTACGCGTCGGTCGCGCATCCCCAGTCGAATGGACAAGCTGAAAGAGCAAATGGTCTGATTCTCAAAGGACTGAAGCCTCGATTGATGCGTGATCTCAAGCATGCAGCAGGCGCTTGGGTCGACGAGCTTCCGTCAGTTTTGTGGGGGTTGAGCACCACCCCGAACCGGTCGACTGGGAGAACGCCGTTCTTTCTGGTTTATGGAGCCGAAGCCGTCCTGCCGAGTGATCTACTTCACAATGCACCCAGAGTCGAGCTTTATAACTAAGACGAAGCAGAGCAAGCCCGACAAGACGCAGTCGACCTCCTAGAGGAAGAGAGGGAAATGGCGATGATCAGATCGACCATCTATCAGCAAGACTTGCGTTGATTTCATGCCAGAAATGTGAAAGTCGAGCCTTCCAAGAAGGAGATTTGGTCCTCCGAGTGGATCAACAGAAACCACACAAACTTGCTCCTACTTGGGAAGGTCCCTTCATCGTCACCAGAGTCCTCCACAATGGAGCATATCATCTCTACAACATTGATCGGAAGATCGACGAGCCCCGAGCTTGGAATGCGGAACTACTCCGCCCATTTTACACTTGAATTCCCACTCGGATGAGATGTAATAAGAAAAAACTTTTGTAGTTTATGTTTATCAAAGGCAAGAGTGTTCCAGTTCTTCCTATATTTGTTGTCACTTTTGTTTGCGTACGAAATCCCCCAGTGGATGGCTTAGCTGCGAATCCGTTTCGCCTAAGTTTGAAAAAAAATCCTACCGAGTGGCGAGCCAGACTCTCACTCGGGAGCTTAGCTGCAGGCCAGTGCTCGCCTAAGTGTTTGAAATCCTACCGAGTGGCGAGCCAGACTCTCACTCGGGGGCTTAGCTGCAGCCCAGTGCTCGCCTAAGTGTTTGAAATCCTACCGAGTGGCGAGCCAGACTCTCACTCGGGGGCTTAGCTGCAGCCCAGTTCTCCCCTAAGTGTTAAAAATCCTACCGAGTGGCGAGCCAGACTCTCACTCGGGGGCTTAGCTGCAGCCCAGTGCTCGCCTAAGTGTTTGAAATCCTACCGAGTGGCGAGCCAGACTCTCACTCGGGGGCTTAGCTGCAGCCCAGTGCTCGCCTAATTATATAAAAATCCTACCGAGTGGAGAGCAGACCTCTCACTCGGAGGCTTAGCTGCAGTCCAAGCACTCGCCTAAGTATATAAAAATCCTACCGAGTGGAGAGCAAACCTCTCACTCGGAGGCTTAGCTGCAGTCCAAGTACTCGGCTAAGTGTTTGAAATCCTACCGAGTGGCGAGCCAGACTCTCACTCGGGGGCTTAACTGCAGCCCAGTGCTCGCCTAAGTGTTTGAAATCCTACCGAGTGGCGAGCCAGACTCTCACTCGGGGGCTTAGCTGCAGCCCAGTGCTCGCCTAAGTGTTTGAAATCCTACCAAGTGGCGAGCCAGACTCTCACTCGGAGGCTTAGCTGCAGTCCAAGTGCTCGCCTAAGTATATAAAAATCCTACCGAGTGGAGAGCAAACCTCTCACTCGGAGGCTTAGCTGCAGCCCAGTGCTCGCCTAAGTGTAAGAAAATCCTACCGAGTGGAGAGCAAACCTCTCACTCGGAGGCTTAGCTGCAGTCCAGTGCTCGCCTAAGTATATAAAAATCCTACCGAGTGGAGAGCAAACCTCTCACTCAGAGGCTTAGCTGCAGCCCAGTGCTCGCCTAAGTATATAAAAATCCTACCGAGTGGAGAGCAAACCTCTCACTCGGGGGCTTAGCTGCAGCCCAGTGCTCGCCTAAGTATATAAAAATCCTACCGAGTAGAGAGCAAACCTCTCACTCGGGGGCTTAGCTGCAGCCAAGTGCTCGCCTAAGTATATAAAAATCCTACCGAGTGGAGAGCAAACCTCTCACTCGGAGGCTTAGCTGCAGCCCAGTGCTCGCCTAAGTGTTTGAAATCCTACCGAGTGGTGAGCCAGACTCTCACTCGGGGGCTTAGCTGCAGCCCAGTGCTCGCCTAAGTATATAAAAATCCTACCGAGTGGAGAGCAGACCTCTCACTCGGAGGCTTAGCTGCAGTCCAAGCACTCGCCTAAGTATATAAAAATCCTACCGAGTGGAGAGCAAACCTCTCACTCGGAGGCTTAGCTGCAGCCCAGTGCTCGCCTAAGTGTAAGAAAATCCTACCGAGTGGAGAGTAAACCTCTCACTCGGGGGCTTAGCTACAGCCCAGCGCTCGCCTAAGTACAGAACATGTCCCAATCTACAAGGGCAGTAAGATGCGAATTGACCATTACCTTCTCCTTCGGAGCTGCACCACTAAGACAAAGTTATTTCGAGTGAAGATCAAGTTCCACTCGACAGATAATTCACGAAGATATTCAACGATAAATCAAGTTCGGATAAGACCCAAAAGGTCCCAGACCACGGATCAAAGTACTCGAGCCCTCGGCTCGACAGAGTTTAATGATCACAAGATCCACTCGGCATCCCGAGGCAAATTCAAAGTGAAGCATCAAAGTTTTTTACTCCTCCGGCGGAGGACTGGAAGGGGCAACGAATTCATCCAAGTCGATCCCGTCTGCAATACGAGTGGCAGCGGCTATGAAAGTCTCCATGAAGTCCTGAAAGCTGAGCTTCCTGGTGTTGGCAACCTGGATGGCAGTCAGCTTCTCTTCTCGCACCTCTTTGCAATGGACGCATACCAGAGACAGAGCGACATCAGCGCCACACCTTGCGGAGGATTTCTTCCATTCCGTCACTTGACCAGGGACGTCATTCAGTCGAGTCATAAGAGACTCGAGATCATTTGAAAGCGCCGCCCTGGGCCAGAGTGACGTGTCGATCCGCGACACCGCAACCTTCAGCCGAGCCAGATAGTCAACCACGCTGGCGACGCGAGACTCCAGACGGAGCACGTTCATGGCAGCCTCGTCCTTCACAAGAGAGTTGGCAGGGTCCAAGCCTGGTTCCACTCGACTGGTCTCCTCTTCAAAGTTCTGACAGAACTCTGCAAACACGATTCAAGAATAAGTCAATGGTTCTACTCGAGTTTGGCTACTGCAAGCCAGTTAAATGAAGATTATTACCCTCAAGCATGACGAACAACTTCTTGGCGAGTCCTCCGAGATAAGCTTCAAGATCATTCTTCTTCCCTACCAACTCGCTTGCCTTGTCATTCAGAGCAATCTTGTCGTTCTTCAGACGACTGGCCTCCTGGTTAGCTGCATCGAGAGCGGCCTTCAGCCTAGAGTTCTCCTGTTCAAGAGTTCCAACTGAAGCCAGCTTCTCCTCAACAAGCTTCGTTTTGTTCGAGGCTTCCTTCTGTGCTTCTGCGAGGTCCTGATCCTTCTTCTTCAGAGCTTCTTCCAGTTTATCTACGGCAAGTCGAGTGAAATCAACATCAAGAATAGACAAGAAAGGAAAATCACTCGTCAAGAATGAGGAGCCTCACCAGCCATACCTTTTGCTTCTTCTTGCGCCTTCTTCAGGTTCTCTTGAGCAAGCTTCAAGTCAAGGTTGAGCTGGATCTGCTTGTTCTCCAACTCAGTATAGCGAGCCGCAAGATCACAGGATTTCTGCAAAAGTCAGTCGACAGACGTCCGAGATAAGTTGCTTCCGAGTAACTAAGAGACAATGATGACGTTTCTAAGACTACAGTCGAATCAAAACATTCGACAGTAGTCTCGGGGACTACACCCAGTGGGTGCACTCAGCGTGCCCCCACTGGTTTTCTAAAAAAAAGAGAGAAAAGTCGACTGTCCGCAGTCGACCAGATACAGTTCCATTCGACATGGCCTGACCAGACCGAATGAAGAAGTACAACTACAACAACACAGTATAAAGACTACAGTCGACTGCCAGCAGTCCACCGTAGTCTCGGGGACTACACCCAGCGGGTGCACTCAGCGTGCCCCCACTCATCCAAAAGATGGCAGACACACCCAGTGGGTGTACAAATACAAAGATCTTCAGAAAAGAGATTCTTCAAACAGCATGTTGTAACAGACCAAGTGTCGAGTCGACTGACCTGGACGTTGCTCTGAAGAGCCGAACTCGCGTCATAAGCTGCTTGACTGGCCTCCCAAGCCACTTTCACTTGCTCCATCATGATCCCCGCCTGACGGATATCCTCTTTCGCGGCACTCGCTTGGTCCTCAGGGGCGGGGTACGCGGTAAAAAGCGAAGGTGGAGTTGCAGTCAACGACGAAGGCCGCACGCTCGTCAGAGGATCAGCGAAGGTCACGGAAGCCCGAGTAGTGTCACCACCATCCCGAGCTACGGCTTCAGACGTCGGAGCAGATTGGGGGGTCTTGCCAGCCGACGCCCTCCGGTTCCTTCTCACCCTCAGCGGCTCATCGTCGTCGTCGTCCGGGAGGTCAATAACATGAGGAGGAGCTATAAGGAAAAATTCAATCGACCAGGGCTGCAATAAATATCGAGTCAACTCAAGGCAGGACATCAGTAATCATACCAGGGTTGGAGGTCACAACATCCTCCATCTCTTGATCGTCGTCCTTGGCGGAGAGCTCAGAAGTAGCAGCGCTGCAAATTTCAAAAGTCAGTCAGTTGGTTCAGTGAATCGACCTAGGATCCGTCCACGGTCGACAAAGGAAAACAAGTTCTATTATTACCTAGAAATGGTGGGGACAGTCATCTTCATCTTGGGCAGAGCCTTGGGCGGCTTGGATGGCGTCGCGCGTGGGTGCTTGGGAGCCTTTTCGGTCGGCGTAGGAGAAGAGGTTCGAGGGCGTTTCGACGACTGCCCAACAGGAGAAGTCGACTTACCACGTTCCCGCGCCAAATCATGCGTAAGTTTGGATCGCCTCTCCGAGCGAGGAGGTTCAACCTCCTCCTCCTCTTCGCTGGAGTCGATGTCGTCGTCGTCTCCCTCTCCTTCGCCGTCAGATTCCCACTCGGCTTGTTCATCCCCACTCTCACCGCCGCTCGCCTCCCCTTCCTCAGTCGGCTCCTGCGCCCCGTTGGGTGTCGAGTACATCTTGGTGGTTGCCTGAAAAACAACAGACAAGAGAAAAATTAATCGACCAATTCAAAGAAAACCGATGAAGAAAGCAAGATCTCAGTCAGGTGCATAAGGTCAGACCTGGTCCACTTCGTATGTGTTGTCGAGTGGAGGAACCCTCCTGGCTCCTCGGGGATTGTCTTTGTTTCCTGTGATGCTCGACAACCATCCTTCTAGCATCTCGTCAGTGACCTCCTCCGGGTGGATCCGAGTGGTGTCTTCAAGCCCCGAATACAGCCACATCGGATGGTCGCGAGCCTGGAGCAGATGGATGCGCCTCCTAAGGAAGACTTCCAGCAAGTCCATGCTAGTCACGCCGTCGCGGACAAGCTGAACCACTCGACCAACCAGCACTTTGACTTGGGCCTTTTCTTCCGGCGTCACTTTCAGAGAAGCAGGTTTTTGGGCTCGTTCCAGAGAGAAAGGGGGAAGTCCAGTCGACTGACCTGGAGTCGCCTGGTCTTTGCAGTAAAACCAGGTCACCTGCCAACCACGGACCGACTCAGGGAAAGTGATGGATGGAAAAGAACTTTTTCCCCTCGTCTGGATCGCCAGACCTCCGCACAGCTGGATCACCTGCGTCCTCTCGTCACTCGACTTGGCCTTTTTGACCGATTGGGAACAACATGTGAAGATATGCTTAAAGAGTCCCCAATGGGGGCGACAGCCCAAGAAACCCTCACACAAGGAAACGAAAGCAGCCAGATACACGATAGAGTTGGGAGTGAAGTGGTGGAGCTGCGCTCCGAAGAAATTTAGGAAACTCCGGAAAAAGGGATGAGGAGGCAGAGAAAACCCGCGATCGATATGGGTGGCGAGGAGCACACACTCACCATCAAGAGGTTGGGGCTCGACTTCTCTCCCCGGGAGACGCGCAGCTTCATGAGGGATGACTCCTCCCTCAACCATATCGTCGAGATCTTCCTGCCTCAGCACCGTCGGCATCCAGTCGCCCTGCATCCAGCCTCTGGGCAGAGAAGTCCTTGAGGAAGATCCGCCCCGAGCGGACTTCTTCCCTTTTCCCTGTGCCGCCGCCGCCTTCTTCGCGCGCTCCAGGGCGGACGTCTTGTCCTTCGCCATCGTCGCCGGAAAGCTCGAGCGGGCCTGTGGCGCTAGGGCGAGAGCGGAGGCGGCAGAGAACTTTGCGAGGAGAGAAGGAAAGAAGAGAACACACTGTTGGAAACCCCGAGCCGGCAGCTTATAAGGGGCCGCTTCCGAGTGGCTGACTGGTAGACCCAGGCTATCCCGTCAAATCCCGCAGCAGACGCGCGCGCGGTACGTGGCTAAAAAGGTGGCGCGGGGATCGAGGAGCTTCCGCCTTATCACATCCGATTACTGCGGCCGCTCCCGTCCCGCACGCTTCCCGAAAATCAAATCCCGCGAAATCCGCGGGTTGCAGAACAATTCGTCAGACAGAAGATCCCTTTCACATTGTCATTCAGAACTCCACGAGCAAGGAAATTCACTCGACGAAAGACTTGTAATGGATCAAGGCGACTGAAAAAAGTTGATAACGTCATCCGTGCCGATTGATCCCAAAACGAGATGCTCATGCAGCGCAAAGAACCAGTCGGAAAGATCCCTAACTCTTCCTCCACTCTAACCTCGATCCATTCGGGGGCTAATGATGAAGCTATGTACTTAGAGTAGGGGCACGGACCTGTCCTAAGAGCCTTACCCAAGGACATCCAAAGAAGAAATCACCTTTCAATCGACTTGAAGGTACCCACTCGACGTGTTTAAGACACTCGACCAGGAAGCATCACTCGACCACGAAGCCAACGACTCGACCGTCAGGAGACCTAAAGTCACTCCGCAGGCAAACGGCCGGTCATTAAGTAGTCTTTATGGTCATTATAACACTTTAATAGAGGCGTTATCAATAACGTCTAACCTCAATGTACCTTAAATCCTGTATTACTGAAGGCAGGAGAGGGCTGACGAACTCTATATAAGCCACCCCCCTCCTCAGTATTAAGGGTTCGCACCCCTGTTATTCATACACACATAATCCAGTCGACCGCCTCCGGGCACCGAGACGTAGGGCTTTTACTTCCTCTGAGAAGGACCTAAACTCGTATATCTTTGTGTGCTTACAGCTCCTGCATAGCTAGGATCTAGCCTCTCCATACTAGCCCCCTACATCACTCCACGACAGTGACCTTGCTTGCTCCCTTCTCCTTCCCTCGCTTGCGCGGCCGGTGGGCGTTTGGACAGGAGATGATGCTGATTCGCATCTACCCCTAGCACTCCCTAGGTGCGGCGACTGAATTGTCCAGGTACTCCGAACGCGACCGACCGGCGCAAAACATATACTCCATTGATGGCGATGTAACCCATTTTATTTAGAGAATCTTTGGTGAGGGACGTGTCCTCTCCTCCTCTCCACATCAGGGGGTGGCTGCGGCTGCTCCCGCTCTACTTTTCACTCCAGTGATCATCGTGAGTAAACAACGTCCGGCGTTTGTTTGTTTGTTTGATAAAAATATTAAAAAAACATAGATGGATTGGACTTGGACGGACGCACGGTCAAACACTACAACACACTCGCCGCTTGATGAGTATACTAGTTTAGTACGTGTGCAAGGTTGTGTTGAGATGCATGCATGCGTAGACCTAGAGTGCTCTTCAATCAATCGCCTGAAGCCCTGAATCAAGAAATTTTTTTGAACGGGAAACCGAAGAACAAAGGTTCCACAGTAATTATATTAATTAAAATTATATACAAGCAATCCAATTACAACCCATCAATCACCCAATACCACTTTTGTGAAACATGAAGAAAATTATAAGTTCTGTAAGACCCAGGAGCTAATCTTGGCCGCTTTTGCTTGCTTTTCTTTTATCTTGCCCATAGACCATCTTGAAGGTAGAATTTCCAACCCTGAATATGAGGAACTGCTGATCGAAAGATCTTATCATTTCTGATGGACCATATGCTCCAACAACCCATGAAAATAATATCCAGTGCAATATCTGAAGGGAGTTGTTCCATGGCAAGTTGAAAGTCATCAAAGACATATATGCCTCTAGACTTGTGGGGGATGATGGAATCCCAACATTGGAGAGCAAAAGGGCAATTCCAGAATAAGTGAAGTAGAGTCTCCTCCGTGTTATCTGAGCAGAGAGCACAGTTGTAGCTGATGAGATGCATGGATTTTCTGTTGAGGAGGTTCCTTGTGTTGATCCTGTCATGAAGGAGTAGCCAAATAAAAATCTTATGCCTCAGTCTGCAATTTGTATGCCAAATCTGCTTGAAGAGCGGGTGCACCAAATTTGGTCCACACATATGTTGATACGTTTTGATGGAGGAGTATCCTTTAGAGGCTCCCAGAACTTAGCCATTCACTGAATCAAGAAATGTTTCGGTAATTAGAAGACTTCTGACCAAAAAGAAGAACTATGCTGTACTGACTTGGAACTGAATACCCGGTCCTCGGTCAACTCATGCAACTTACTGTAGCACTACTATAAATCAACAAATAGAAAGAACAATCTTTTTTTTTTCATGTTTGCTCTACTGTTCGCAGGTCAAGACATGAGGGTGGCATGCAGCAATCTGGATCACGCCTCCATATGCACGTTTGAGATTGAAAAGGCAACTCATGTTGACAAATGAATTTCTGGCTACAGATTAGTGTTTATTTAATAAAGTGCAGTCGTCTCATCATTTGGGCTTCTTTGACTCCAAATTCCTAGTGCGACTAGACTAATCCGCATATGACAGGATCCTGAGTTTAGGAGGTGCTAAATCTTAATGTGTAGTCATCTTGGTCGACCTATCACCGGATAATTAGTCACGGTCTCTATGTATTACTCGCTCCGTCCAGATTTACTCGTCGTCAAAATAAACAAAAATGGATGCATCTACAAATAAAATACGTTTAGATACATTCATTTCTCTGACAAGTAATTCCAGACGGAGGGAGCATTAACTTCAAAATAAATCATCCGAATTTGCTTCCAAACCTAGATATCCATGCAGAGCCCAATTTCATTCTGCGCCATGCTTGGTTTGATTATTTTTTTGATAAAGGACTTTTTATTGAATAGATATATTGAGGTGATACAATCGTATCGAAAGAAAACCCAGCCTCTGCATAGCTAGATGCACACAACCAAAAAGTCCAGAGCACCCTAAAAATAAAATAATTCGATACAATGCCAAACAATAAATCGTGTCCAGCCTAAGGAGCGGTAGATCCTATCCGTAAATCACACCGCCATCCATGGGGTAGAAAACTTCGCTGGCCGTACGCTCCAGCCGTGTAGACGCCATCATAAAAAGGTCCATGTCCTCCGGCTTCTGCAGGATAGACCAAGTACGGAGCCATCGTATACAAACATGGATAACCTGCATAGGAGATGAGACACATTTATTGCATTCCTGGTAAGCCACATTGCCTAACATAAGGCCGCCGCTCCCACAAGAATATGTGCAAAAAATTGTTTATCAATACCCCGCAACCAGTTGCCGAACATATTTCGTGCACTACGTGGTGGGTATAAATTCGAAGCTACTTGGACCATAGCCCAAACTCTCCAAGCGAACTTGCACTCAAAAAATAAGTGTTTGATAGACTCATCATGTTGGCAAAAGACACATGTCTCAGAACCATGCCAGTTTCGTCGTGCCAGATTATCTCTACTTAGGATGACTCCTTTGTTAAGAAACCAGAGGAAAATTTCACTCTTAGGTGAATTTTTAGCTTCCACAATTTCCTGTTATCTACTGGAACATCACAATGAACCATTGCATCATACATGGATTTGACCGAAAATTTGCCATTCTGATGCAAGTTCCATCGAAAAGTGTCCGGCTCATTTGACAGTTGAATGTCCTCCAGGCGAGTGAGTAATTCATTCCGTGCTGCCAAACGAGTGCCCAAAAGATCCCTACGGAAAGAAATATCAGGGTTTTCTTGTCCTAAGACTTGTTTGATCGTGACATTTGACAGTTGAATGTCCTCCAGGCGAGTGAGTAATTCATTCCGTGCTGCCAAACGAGTGCCCAAAAGATCCCTACGGAAAGAAATATCAGGGTTTTCTTGTCCTAAGACTTGTTTGATCGTGAAAAATTTATGTCTGACGATCCAGTACAAGCTCGGATATTGCACCATTAGTGGAGTGTTCCCTAGCCAGGTATCTTCCCAGAAACGAACCTGAGCACCGTCCCTAACGAGAAGGTCCCAAATTGGAAGAAGAATTCCTTGGCCTTCATGACACCACTCCAAAAATGTGAATCCCCAGGTTTCCAATGAATTTGAGAAATGGCATTGGATCCCACATACTTGTTACGGATGATTTCCTGCCATACTCCATTCTTAGTGAGTAGTTTATAAACCCACTTGCTGAGAAGAGCGATGTTTTTAATCTCAAGGTCTTGGATCTTGACTTTTAGGTCTGCATAATACGCTCCGCCTAGCCAGTCTATATTTCTTGGTTTCGTTATCACACTGCCAAAAAAAATCTAGATCTAAAATAGTCTAGACGCTGTAAAACCTCTTTCAGCAGGTGGAAGACTGACAACATATATAACACCATGTTGCTCAGGACAGAATTGATCAAGATCAATCGCCCGCCATAAGAAAAGAGTTTGGCCTTCCAACTGGCTAATCGTTTCTCAAGTCTCTCTTCCACATGCTTTCACTCAGCGATAGTTAAATGTCGATACTGTATGGGAATACCCAGATACCGAATCGAAAACTGCCCGAGCTGGCATCCAAAAATCTCGGCATACTCGGGTGCATATTCTGCAGTATCTCCAAAGCAAAAAAGTTCACTCTTATGAAAATTAATTTTGAGACCAGAAAGTTCCTCAAAAGCACATAAGAGCAGCTTGAGATTTTTGCCTTATCTAGATCATGATCGATGAATAGTATCGTGTCATCCACATATTGTAGAATGGATAGACCATCTTCTACCAAGTGTGGAATGACCCTACTAATTTGTGAAGGAAATATGCCCTACAGGCAATAATAAAGTTATTATTCCTTATTTCATGATAAATGTTTATTATTCATGCTAGAATTGTATTAACCGGAAACTTAGTACATGTGTGAATACATAGACAAACAGAGTGTCACTAGTATGCCTCTACTTGACTAGCTCGTTGAATCAAACATGGTTAAGTTTCCTAGCCATAGACATGAGTTGTCATTTGATTAACAGGGTCACATCATTAGAGAATAATGTGATTAACTTGACCCATTCCGTTAGCTTATCATTTGATCATTTAGTATATTGTTATTGCTTTCTTCATGACTTATACATGTTTCTATGACTATGAGATTGTGCAACTCCCGAATACCGGAGGAACACTTTATGTGCTACCAAACGTCACAACATAACTAGGTGATTATAAAGGTGCTCTACAGGTATCTCCGATGGTACTTATTGAGTTGGCATAGATCGAGATTAGGATTTGTCACTCCGATTGTCGGAGAGGTATCTCTGGGCCCTCTCGGTAATACACATCATTATAAGCCTTGCAAGCAATGTAACAAATGAGTTAGTTGCGGGATGATGTATTACGGAACGAGTAAAGAGACTTGCCGGTAACGAGATTGAACTAGGTATTGAGATACCGACGATCGAATCGCGGGCATGTAACGTACCGATGATAAAGGGAACAACTTATGTTCTTATGCGGTTTGACCAATAAAGATCTTCGTAGAATATGTAGGAACCAATATAAGCATCCAGGTTCCGCTATTGGTTATTGACCAGAGACGTGTCTCGGTCATGTCTACATAGTTCTCAAACCCGTAGGGTCCGCACGCTTAAAGTTCCGTGACGATTGGTATTATGAGTTTTTGTGTTTTGATGTGCCGAAGGTAGTTTGGAGTCCCGGATATGATCAAGGACATGACGAGGAGTCTCGAAATGGTCGAGACGTTAAGATCGATATATTGGACGACTATGTTCGGACACCGGAAGTGTTTCGTGAGGTTTCAGACATATACCGGAGTACCGGGGGTTACCGGAACCCCCCGGGGACTATATTGGGCCTAATGGGCCCTAGTGGGAGAAGAGGAGGGGCGGCCAGGGCAGCCGCGCGCCCCTCCCCCTATAGTCCGAATTGGACAAGGAGGGGTGTGGCGCCGCCCCCTTTCCTTCTCTCCTTCTCTCCCTTCCTTCTCCTCTCCTACTCCTACTTGGAGGGGGTGGGGTCCTACTCCCGGTGGGAGTAGGAATCCTCATGGGGCACGCCATAGGTGGCCGACCCCTCCCCCTCCTCCACTCCTTTATATACGGGGAGGGGGCACCCCTTGGAGATACACCAATTGATCATTGATCTCTTAGTCGTGTGCGGTGCCCCCTCCACCATAATCCACCTCGGTAATATCGTAGCGGTGCTTAGGCGAAGCCCTGCGTCGGTAGCATCATCATCACCGTCACCACGCCGTCGTGCTGACGAAGCTCTTCCCCGAAGCTCTACTGGATCATGAGTTCGCGGGACGTCACCGAGCTGAACGTGTGCTCAACGCGGAGGTGTCGTACGTTCGGTACTGAGGATCGCTCGATTGTGAAGACGTACGACTACATCAACCGTGTTGTTATAACGCTTCCGTTTATGGTCTACGAGGGTACGTAGATGACACTCTCCCCTCTCGTTTCTATGCATCTCCATGATCTTGTGTGTGCGTAGGATTTTTTTTGAAATTACTACGTTCCCCAACAATTTGACCATCCAGCTTAGCCCGCTTCACAAGGGTTCGTGGCACGAACCGGTACTAAAGGTCGTCCTATATAAACCCATCATCCACCAGCACTCTGTTCTTCCCCCTTTCTCTCTCCCTCTCCTCTGTTCTTCCCTTCTTCCTTCGAGTTCATCACAAAATTTGCCCCAAATTTGTCAAGATTTGCAGGCCCCCATCCATTCAAATGATCACAAAGGTTAGCAACTTTGTCCTTTCATCTCTCATTGCTAGATTAGCTCTTGCATTGGTTTATATAGTGATTAATTGTGGGTTTTAGTAATTTGGGAGGAATTATATGTGGTAGTATTTGATTTATATGCAAATTGAGGTCAAAATAACACTTAGTTTGCATATGTAGGTGTGGTTTACTTAGTGCCTTCTAAATCTCCTTCGTAACCACCGTCGATCGCCCGCACCGTCCCGTCGCCGGCACCACCTTGTGGTGAGCCTCTTGTTCATGAAATTTTATATAAAAATTGATGTTTGTGTGATTTTGATATAGAGTTACTTGTATAATTATCTTACCCGTACGTTGTTTGTTATACATAGTGCCATGGTTTTGATATCCGTCCCCGTCGGCCCTCATCCTTGTTATGATTTGGATGTGGTATATTCTCTTTTAAAACTAGTTGCATTTCGTGTTTATGACAAATTATGCCCATCAAGTTGACATAGATATTTTTTCTAGGAGGTATGTGAACCGGAAATTCCAACCGACCCTATTGTCGAGAGGTTAAATTTAGTTGAAAGAGAAAACGAGTACTTGAAAGAAAAATTGAAAGAATTGAGGGGGAGAAGATGGAATTGGAGTTGCATGCTGCCGATGCCGTCGATGATCACAAGATCAAGATGGAGAAAATGCGCTTGAAGATTAGAAAGATTAGAAAATATGCCATCGATAGTGAGGCTTGGTATCATTATGTTGTTGGATCAATTGTTACCTTAGTTGCGATCTTGATCACATTTGTTGTTGCATTTAAATGCTTTAGCTAGAGAGTTATTTGTTAGTTGCATTTAAGTGTTGTATGAACTTTATGTATTGTATTAATTTGGTGTTTTCGGTGCTGTGTATTGAAGATGAGACGGCAATGGATGTACGATGACCGATGCTCTCCCTAGTTCATTAATGGCGTCCATACTTTTCAGCTTGCGGCTGAGGCAAACAAGCGGGCGGATGGTTTTATGCCTTGTCCATGTGCTGGCTGTAAGAATGGTCACAATTGCTCTACATCAAGAACCATTCACGTCCACCTGTTTGAGTCCGGTTTCATGCCCCACTATAATGATTGGACCAAGCACAGAGAAAGAGGGGTTATGATGGAAGACAATGAAGAAGAAGAGGACGACGATAGCTATCCCGGCCATGGGTTCCCTGAATACGATGATACAACAATGGGGGAATAAGCTAAGCCGGTAATGCGGGAAGAAGCTGAGCCGGCAATGCGGGAAGAAGCTGAAGAAGAGGCATCAGATGAGCCCGTTGATGATCTAGGTCGGGCCATTGCCGATGCAAAGAGAAACTGCGCAAGTGATTTGGAGAAGAAGAAGTTGCAGCGCATGTTAGAGGATCACAAAAAATTGTTGTACCCGAATTGCATAGGTGACAAGAAAAAGCTGGGCACCACACTGTAGTTGTTGCAATGGAAGGCAGAGAATGGTGTATCTGACAAGGGATTTGGAAAGTTGCTGGTAATGATAAAGAATATGCTTCCAAAGGACAACGAATTGCCCGAGAGTACGTACGAAGCACAGAAGGTTGTCTGCCCTCTAGGGTTAGAGGTGCAGAAGATACATGCATGCCCTAATGATTGCATCCTCTACCGCGATGAGTACGAGGATTTGAACGCTTGCCCGGTATGCGGTGCATTGCGCTATAAGATCAGCCGCGATGACCCTGGTGATGTCGAGGACGAGCGCTCCAGGAAGAAGATTCCTGCCAAGGTGATGTGGTATGCTCCTATAATACCACGGTTGAAACATTTGCTCCAAAAGAAAGAGCATGCCAAGGCGATGCGATGGCACAGAGAAGACCGTAAGAAAGACGGAAAGTTGAGAGTACCCACTGAAGGGTCGCAGTGGAGAAAAATCGAAAGAAAATACGGGAAGGAGTTTGCAGATGACGCAAGGAACGTATGGTTTGGTCTAAGCGCAGATGGCATTAATCCTTTTGGGGAGCAGAGCAGCAACCATAGCACCTGGCCTGTGACTCTATATTTGTATAACCTTCCTCCTTGGTTGTGCATGAAGGAGAAGTTCATTATGATGCCAGTGCTCATCCAAGGCCCTAAGCAACCCGACAACGACATTGATGTGTACCTAAGGCCATTAGTCGAAGAACTCTTACAACTATGGAATGGAACAGGTGTATGTTGGGGAACGTAGCAGAAATTCAAAATTTTCCTACGTGTCACCAAGATCTATCTATGGAGAAACCAGCAACGAGGGGAAGGATAGTGCATCTACATACCCTTGTAGATCGCTAAGCGGAAGCGTTCAAGTGAACGGGGTTGATGGAGTCGTACTCGTCGTGATTCAAATCACCGATGACCAAGTGCCGAACGGACGGCACCTCCGCGTTCAACACACGTACAGCCCGGTGACGTCTCCCATGCCTTGATCCAGCAAGGGGAGAGGGAGAGGTTGAGGAAGACTCCATCCAGCAGCAGCACAACGGCGTGGTGGTGGTGGAGGAGCGTGACAATCCTGCAGGGCTTCGCCAGGCACCTGCGGGAGAGGAGAAGAACTTGGGAGAGAGGGAGGGGCTGCACCAAAGGCAAAAGGTGTGTCTCAAGAGGCCCTCTACCCCCACTATATATAGGGATCCCAAGGGGGGGGGGTTGCGCCAGCCCTAGGAGATCCAATCTCCTAGGGGGCGGCGGCCAGGGGAGGATTCCCTCCCCCCCCAAGGCACCTAGGAGGTGCCTTACCCCCTTGGGACTCTTCCTTTAGGGTTCCCCCTTCACCCTAGGCGCATGGGCCTTAGGGGAAGTGGCGCCCCAGCCCACTTTGGGATGGATCCCTTCCCACTTCAGCCCATGGGACCCTCCGGGATAGGTGGCCCCACCCGGTGGGCCCCCGGGACCCCTCCGGTGGTCCCGGTACAATACCGATGACCCCGAAACTTGTCCCGATGGCCGAAATAGGACTTCCTATATATATAAATCTTTACCTCCGGACCATTCCGGAACTCCTCGTGACGTCCGGGATCTCATCCGGGACTCCGACCAACATTCGGTAACCACATACAAGCTTCCTTTATAACCCTAGCGTCATCGAACCTTAAGTGTGTAGACCCTACGGGTTCGGGAGACATGCAGACATGAACGAGATGTTCTCCAGTCAATAACCAACAGCGGGATCTGGATACCCATGTTGGCTCCCACATGTTCCACGATGATCTCATCGGATGAACCACGATGTCAAGGACTTAATCAATCCCGTATACAATTCCCTTTGTCTATCGGTACGATACTTGCCCGAGATTCGATCGTCGGTATCCCGATACCTTGTTCAATCTCGTTACCGGCAAGTCTCTTTTACTCGTTCCGTAACACATCATCCCGTGATCAACTCCTTGATCACATTGTGCACATTATGATGATGTCCTACCGAGTGGGCCCAGAGATACCTCTCCGTCACACGGAGTGACAAATCCCAGTCTCGATTCGTGCCACCCAACAGACACTTTCGGAGATACCCGTAGTGTACCTTTATAGCCACCCAGTTACGTTGTGACGTTTGGCACACCCAAAGTATTCCTACGGTATCCAGGAGTTGCACAATCTCATGGTCTAAGGAAACGATACTTGACATTAGAAAAGCTTTAGCATACGAACTACATGATCTTGTGCTAGGCTTAGGATTGGGTCTTGTCCATCACATCATTCTCCTAATGATGTGATCCCGTTATCAACGACATCCAATGTCCATGGTCAGGAAACCGTAACCATCTATTGATCAACGAGCTAGTCAACTAGAGGCTTACTAGGGACATGGTGTTGTCTATGTATCCACACATGTATCTGAGTTTCCTATCAATACAATTCTAGCATGGATAATAAACGATTATCATGAACAAGGAAATATAATAATAATCAATTTATTATTGCCTCTAGGGCATATTTCCAATAGTCTCCCACTTGCACTAGAGTCAATAATCTAGTTCACATCGATATCTGATTAACACTCAAGGTCACATCCTTATGTGACTAACACCCAAGAGTTCTGGGTTTGATCATGTTATTCTTGTGAGAGAGGTTATAGTCAACGGGTCTGAACCTTTCAGATCCGTGTGTGCTTTACAAATCTCTATGTCATCTCCTAGATGCAGTTACCACGCTCTATTTGGAGCTATTCCAAACAACTGTTCTACTATACGAATCCAATTTACTACGTAGAATAATCTGGATTAGTGTCAAAGTTTGCATCGGCGTAACCCTTTACGACGAACTCTTTTCCACCTCCATAATCGAGAAAATTCCTTAGTCCACTAGTTACTAAGGATAACCTTGACCGTTGTCCTGTAATCCATTCCTGGATCACACTTGTACCCCTTGACTGACTCATGGCTTGGCACACTTCAGGTGCGGTACACAACATAGCATACTTTAGAGCCTATGTCTAAGCATAGGGGACGACCTTCGTCCTTTCTCTCTCTTCTGCCGTGGTCAGGTCTTGAGTCTTACTCAATACTCACATGTGTAATACAGCCAAGAACTCCTTCTTTGCTGATCTATTTTGAATTCCTTCAAAATCTTGTCACGGTATGTATTCATTTGAAAGTACTATTAAGCGATTTTGATCTATCCTTATAGATCTTGATGCTCAATGTTCAAGTAGCTTAATCCAGGTTTTCCATTGAAAACACTCTTCAAATAACCCTATATGCTTTCCAGAAATTCTACATCATTTCTGATCAACAATATGTCAACAACATATACTCATCAGAAATTCTATAGTGCTCCCACTCACTTCTTTGGAAATACAAGTTTCTCATAAACTTTGTATAAACCTAAAATCTTTGATCAACTCATCAAAGTGTACATTCCAACTCCGAGATGCTTACTCCAGTCCTTAGAAGGATTGCTGGGGCTTTGCATACTTGTTAGCATCTTTCAGGATCGACAAAATCTTCTGGTTGTATCACATACAACCCTTCCTCAAGAAAATCAAGGAAACAATATTTTGACATCCTATCTGCAAGATTTCATAAATAATGCAGTACCTGCTAATATAATTCCAACAGACTCTTAGCATCGCTACGAATGAGAAAGTCTCATCGTAGTCAACTCCTTGAACATGTCGGAAAACATCTTAATGACAAGTCAAGCTTTCTTAATGGTGACATTTACCATCATTGTCCGTCTTCCTTTTAAAATCCATCTGTACTCAACAGCCTTACGACCATCGAGCCGTTCTGTCAAAGTCTACACTTTGTTTTCATACATGGATCCTCTCTCGGATTTTTATGGCCTCGAGCCATTCATTGGAATCCGGGCCCACCATCGCTTCTCCATAGCTTGTAGGTTCATTGTTGTCTAGCAACATGACTTCCAAGACAGGATTACGTACAACTCTGGAGTAGTACGCATCCTTATCATCCTACGAGGTTTGGGAGTGACTTGATCCGAAGTCTCATGATCACTATCATAAGTTTCCACTTCAATTGGTGTAGGTGCCATAGGAACAACTCTTGTGCCCTGCTACACACTAGTTAAAGTGACGGTTTAATAACCTCATCAAGTCTCCACCATCCTCCCACTCAATTCTTTCGAGAGAAACTTTTCCTCGAGAAAGGACCTGATTTGAGAAACAATCCCTATTGCTTTCGGATCTGAGACAGGAGGTATAGCCAACTGTTTTGGGTATCCTATGAAGATGCAGTTATCCACTTTGGGTTCGAGCTTATCAACCTGAAACCTTTTCATATAAGCGTCGTGACCCCAAACTTTTAAGAAACAACAGCTTAGGTTTCTCTAAACCATAGTTCATACGGTGTTGTCTCGATGGATTTGCGTGGTGCCCTATTTAAAGTGAGTGCAGTTGTCTCTAATGCCTAACCCATGAACGATAGTGATAATTCGATAAGAGACATCATGGTATGCATCATATCCAATAGGGTGCAGTTATGATGTTCGGACATACCATCACACTATGGTGTTCCAGGCGGTACTAGTCGTGAAACAATTTCCACAATATCTCAATTGTGTACCAAACTCGCAACTCAGATATTCATCTCTATGATCATATCATAGATATTTTATCCTCTTGTCACGACGATATTCAACTTCACTCTGAAATTACTTGAACCATTCAATAATTCAGACTTGTGTTTCATCAAGTAAATATGCTCAGTATCTACTCAAATCATCTGTGAAGTAAGAGCATAACGATATCCACTGCGTGCCTCAGCACTCATTGGACTGCACACATCAAAATGTGTTACTTCCAACAAGTTGCTTTCAGTCATCTTGCCCATGTGGTATGATTTGCATATCTCAAGTGATTCAAAATCAAGTGAGTCCAAAACAGTCCATCTGCATGGAGTTTCTTCATGCGTATATACCAATAGACATGGTTCACATTACTCAATCCTTTTTCAAAAATGAGTGAGTCCAAAGATCCATCAACATGGAGCTTCTTCATGCGTTTTATACCAGTATGACTTACATGGCAGTGCCACAAGTAGGTGGTACTATCATTACTATCTTATATCTTTTTGGCATGAACATGTGTATCACTATGATCGAGATTCAATAAACCATTCATTTTAGGTGCAAGACCATTGAAGGTATTATTCAAATAAATAAAATAACCATTATTCTCTTTAAATGAATAACCGTATTGCGATAGACATAATCCAATCATGTCTATGCTCAACGCAAACACCAAATAACAATTATTTAGGTTTAACACCAATCTCGATGGTAGAGGGAGCTAGCGATGCTTGATCATATCAACCTTGGAAAACCTTCCAACACATCTCGTCAGCTCACCTTTAGCTAGTCTCCGTTTATTCCGTAGCTTTTATTTCGAGTTACTAACACTTAGCAAGCGAACCGGTATCTAATACCCTGATGCTACTAGGAGTACTAGTAAAGTACACATTCACATAATGTACATCCAATATACTTCTATCGACAGCCTTCTCATCTACCAAGTATCTAGGGTAATTCTGCTCCAGTAGCTGCTCCCCTCATTACAGAAGCACTTAGTCTCGGGTTTGGGTTCAATCTTGGGTTTCTCCACTAGAGCAGCAGCTGATTTGCCGTTTCATGAAGTATCCCTTCTTTCCCTTGCCCTTCTTGAAACTAGTGGTTTCACTAACCATCAACAATTGATGCTCCTTCTTGATTTCTACTTTCGCGGTGTCAAACATCGCGAACATTTCAAGGATTATCATATCTATCCCTGATATGTTATAGTTCATTACGAAGCTCTAGCAGCTTGGTGGTAATGACTTTGGTGAAACATCACTATCTTATCTGGAAGATCAACTCCCACTCGATTCAAGAGATTGTTGTACTCAGACAATCTGAGCACAAGCTCAACGATTGAGCTTTTCTCCCTTAGTTTGCAGGCCAAGAAATCGTCGGAGGTCTCATACCTCTTAACGTGGGCACGAGACTGAAATCCCAATTTCAGCCCTCGAAACATCTCATATGTTCCGCGACATTTCAAAAAGTCTTCGGTGCCTCAATTCTAAACCATTTATCATTACCGAACTATCATGTAGTCATCAAAACGTGTATGTCAGATGTTCGCAACATCCACAGACCACGTTCGAGGTCCAGCACACCGAGCAGTGCATTAAGGACGTATGCCTTGTACTGTCCGCATAATTGCTACTATCAACTTTCAACTATATTTTCTCTAGGAACATATCTAAAACAGTAGAACTAAAGCGCGAGCTACGACATAATTTGCAAAATCTTTTTGACTATGTTCAGGATAATTAAGTTCATCTTATGAACTCCCACTCAGATAGACATCCCTCTAGTCATCTAAGTGATTACATGATCCGAGTGAACTAGGCCGTGTCCGATCATCACGTGAGACGGACTAGTCAACGTCGGTGAACATCTTCATGTTGATCGTATCTTCTATACGACTCATGCTCGACCTTTCGGTCTTCTGTGTTCCGAGGCCATGTCTGTACATGCTAGGCTCGTCAAGTTAACCCTAAGTGTTTTGCATGTGTAAAACTGTCTTACACCCGTTGTATGTGAACGTAAGGATCTATCACACCCGATCATCATGTGGTGCTTCGAAACGACGAACTGTAGCAACGGTGCACAGTTAGGGGAGAACACATTCTTGAAATTGTTTATGAGGGATCATCTTATTTACTACCGTCGTTCTAAGTAAACAAGATGCATAAACATGATAAAAATCACATGCAATCAAAAGGTGACATGATATGGCCAATATTATTTTGCTCCTTTTGATCTCCATCTTCGGGGCTCCATGATCATCGTCGTCACCGGCATGACACCATGATCTCCATCATCATGATCTCCATTATCGTGTCTTCATGAAGTTGTCATGTCAACTATTACTTCTACTACTATGGCTAACGCTTTAGCAATAAAGTAAAGTAATTACATGACGTTTATGTTGACACGCAGGTCATAAATAAATTAAAGACAACTCCTATGGCTCCTGCCGGTTGTCATACTCATCGACATGCAAGTCGTGATTCCTATTACAAGAACATGATCATCTCATACATCACATATATCATACATCACATCCTTTGGCCATATCACATCACAAGGCATACCCTGCAAAAACAAGTTAGACGTCCTCTAATTGTTGTTTGCATGTTTTACGTGGCTGCGATGGGTTTCTAGCAAGAACGTTTCTTACCTACGCAAAACCACAACGTGATATGTCAATTGCTATTTACCCTTCATAAGGACCCTTTTCATCGAATCCGATCCGACTAAAGTGGGAGAGACTGGCACCCGCTAGCCACCTTATGCAACTAGTGCATGTCAGTCGGTGGAACCTGTCTCACGTAAGTGTACGTGTAAGGTCGGTCCGGGCCGCTTCATCCCACAATGCCGCCGAATCAAGATTGACTAGTAACGGTAAGCATATTGAACAAAATCAACGCCCACAAGTACTTTGTGTTCTACTCGTGCAAAGAATCTACGCAATATACCTAGCTCATGATGCCACTGTTGGGGAACGTAGCAGAAATTCAAAATTTTCCTACGTGTCACCAAGATCTATCTATGGAGAAACCAGCAACGAGGGGAAGGAGAGTGCATCTACATACCCTTGTAGATCGCTAAGCGGAAGCGTTCAAGTGAACAGGGTTGATGGAGTCGTACTCGTCGTGATTCAAATCACCGATGACCAAGTGCCGAACGGACGGCACCTCCGCGTTCAACACACGTACAGCCCGGTGACGTCTCCCATGCCTTGATCCAGCAAGGGGAGAGGGAGAGGTTGAGGAAGACTCCATCCAGCAGCAGCACAACGGCGTGGTGGTGGTGGAGGAGCGTGGCAATCCTGCAGGGCTTCGCCAGGCACCTGCGGGAGAGGAGAAGAACTTGGGAGAGAGGGAGGGGCTGCACCAAAGGCAAAAGGTGTGTCTCAAGAGGCCCTCTACCCCCACTATATATAGGGATCCCAAGGGGGGGGTTGCGCCAGCCCTAGGAGATCCAATCTCCTAGGGGGCGGCGGCCAGGGGAGGATTCCCTCCCCCCCAAGGCACCTAGGAGGTGCCTTACACCCTTGGGACTCTTCCTTTAGGGTTCCCCCTTCACCCTAGGCGCATGGGCCTTAGGGGAAGTGGCGCCCCAGCCCACTTTGGGCTGGATCCCTTCCCACTTCAGCCCATGGGACCCTCCGGGATAGGTGGCCCCACCCGGTGGGCCCCCGGGACCCCTCCGGTGGTCCCGGTACAATACCGATGACCCCGAAACTTGTCCCGATGGCCGAAATAGGACTTCCTATATATATAAATCTTTACCTCCGGACCATTCCGGAACTCCTCGTGACTTCCGAGATCTCATCCGGGACTCCGACCAACATTCGATAACCACATACAAGCTTCCTTTATAACCCTAGCGTCATCGAACCTTAAGTGTGTAGACCCTACGGGTTCGGGAGACATGCAGACATGACCGAGATGTTCTCCGGTCAATAACCAACAGCGGGATCTGGATACCCATGTTGGCTCCCACATGTTCCACGATGATCTCATCGGATGAACCACGATGTCAAGGACTTAATTAATCCCGTATAAAATTCCCTTTGTCTATCGGTACGATACTTGCCCGAGATTCGATCGTCGGTATCCCGATACCTTGTTCAATCTCGTTACCGGCAAGTCTCTTTTACTCGTTCCGTAACACATCATCCCGTGATCAACTCCTTGATCACATTGTGCACATTATGATGATGTCCTACCGAGTGGGCCCAGAGATACCTCTCCGTCACACGGAGTGACAAATCCCAGTCTCGATTCGTGCCACCCAACAGACACTTTCGGAGATACCCGTAGTGTACCTTTATAGCCACCCAGTTACGTTGTGACGTTTGGCACACCCAAAGTATTCCTACGGTATCCGGGAGTTGCACAATCTCATGGTCTAAGGAAACGATACTTGACATTAGAAAAGCTTTAGCATACGAACTACATGATCTTGTGCTAGGCTTAGGATTGGGTCTTGTCCATCACATCATTCTCCTAATGATGTGATCCCGTTATCAACGACATCCAATGTCCATGGTCAGGAAACCGTAACCATCTATTGATCAACGAGCTAGTCAACTAGAGGCTTACTAGGGACATGGTGTTGTCTATGTATCCACACATGTATCTGAGTTTCCTATCAATACAATTCTAGCATGGTTAATAAACGATTATCATGAACAAGGAAATATAATAATAATCAATTTATTATTGCCTCTAGGGCATATTTCCAACAGTGTATGTGTGTGGGATGAGCACAAACAGGAAGAATCTGACCTAAAGGCGTTGCTGTTCGTGACCATCAATGATTGGCCTGCTCTCAGTAACCTTTCAGGACAGACAAACAAGGGATACCGCGGATGCACACACTGTTTGGATGATACCGACAGTATATATTTGAATAGTTGTAAGAATAATGTGTACCTGGGACATCGTCGATTTCTTCCGAGCAGGCATCCCGTAAGAAAGAAAGGCAAGCATTTCAAAGGTGAGGCGGATCAGCGGACGAAGCCTCGCCACCGTACTGGTGCTGATGTATATGATATGGTCAAGGATTTGAAGGTAGTCTTTGGAAAGGGTCCTGGCGGACAACCTGTTCCGAAGGACGCTGACGGACGCGCACCCATGTGGAAGAAGAAATCTATATTTTGGGACCTGCCCTATTGGAAAGACCTAGAGGTCCGCTTCACAATCGACGTGATGCACGTGACCAAGAATCTTTGTCTGACCCTGCTTGGCTTCTTGGGCGTGTATGGGAAGACAAAAGATACACCTGAGGCACGGGAGGACCAGCAATGTATGCATGGAAAAGACGGCATACATCAGGGTCATGCAAGCTATGCTCTTACCAAAGAAGAGAAGGAAATCTTTTTTGAATTGAAAGTGCGTTATATCGACTAGAGGGGGGGTGGATAGGCGATTTTTATGAAATTCTTCACTGAGGAATTTGCTAGTGAGGAAATTCCTTAGCGAAGAACTACTAGCAGCGGAATAAGTACTCAGATGAAAACATAACATAATCCAGGCATAGTCAACATGATGAAATGAAGACAAACACAGAGTACAGAAAGCGTAAACACAGGATAACACTAGATGAAGACAAAATAGACTGAAGAAATTGAACTGAGGAAATTGAGAAAGTCTTCAGTCAAAGTCTTCAAACACAGATATGAACAAACACACAACACAGTAATGAGGAAATGAAAGTCTTGAGGAAATAGAACCAGTAAGCTTGGTGAAGACAATGATTTGGTAGACCAGTTCCAACTGCTGTCTCAGTTGTACGTCTGGTTGGAGCGGCTGAGTATTTAAACTCGAGGACACCTAGTCCCGGACACACAGTCCTCACCGTATTCTCCTTGAGCTAAGGACACACAGTCCTCACCCAATCACTCGTGGTAAGTCTTCAGGTGACTTCCAAACCTTCACAGACTTGATCACTCGGCGATCCACAATTCCTCTTGGATGCTCTAGACCTTGACACCTAACCGTCTGGAAGAAGCACAGTCTTCAAAGGTAACAAGCGTCGGATCCACGCAGGATCAATCTCTTCAGTGATGCTCAATCACTTTGGGTTTGTAGGTGTTTGGGTTTGGGTTCGGATTTTCCTCACTTGATGACTTTCGCTCAAAGTCCTCGGAGGATGGATTGCTCTCAAATGACAAATGTCAGTTTCTCTCGGAGCATCCAACCAGCTAGTGGTTGTAGGGGGCGGCTATTTATAGCCTAGGGAGCTGTGACGCCCCCGATTCAATCGTACACTAATCATGCACGCAAATGTGTACGATCAAGATCAGGGACTCACGGGAAGATATCACAACACAACTCTACAAATAAAATAATTCATACAAGCATCATAATACAAGCCAGGGGCCTCGAGGGCTCGAATACAAGTGCTCGATCATAGACGAGTCAGCGGAAGCAACAATATCTGAGTACAGACATAAGTTAAACAAGTGGCCATAAGATGGCTAGCACAAACTGGGATACAGATCGAAAGAGGTGCAGGCCTCCTGCCTGGGATCCTCCTAAACTACTCCTGGTCGTCGTCAGCAGGCTGCACGTGGTAGTAGGCACCTCCAGTGTAGTAGGAGTCGTCGTCGAAGGTGGCGTCTGGCTCCTGGACTCCATCGTCTGGTTGCAGCAAACGGGTAGAGAAATGGGGAAAAGGGGGAACAAGGCAACCGTGAGTACTCATCCAAAGTACTCGCAAGCAAGGAGCTACACTACATATGCATGGATATATGTGTAAAGGGGCATATCGGTGGACTGAACTGCAGAATGCCAGAATAAGAGGGGGATATCTAATCCTGTCGAAGACTACGCTTCAGGCAGCCTCCGTCTTGCAGCATATAGAAGAGAGTAGACTGAAGTCCTCCAAGTAGCATCGCATAGCATAATCCTACCCGGCAATCCCCTCCTCGATGCCCTGTTAGAGAGCGATCACCGGGTTGTATCTGGCACTTGGAAGGGTGTGTTTTATTAAGTATCCGGTTCTGGTTGTCATAAGGTCAAGGTACAACTCCGGGTCGTCCTTTTACCGAGGGACACGGCTATTCGAATAGATAAACTTCCCTGCAGGGGTGCACCACATAACCCAACACGCTTGATCCCATTTGGCCGGACACACTTTCCTGGGTCATACCCGGCCTCGGAAGATCAACACGTCGCAGCCCCACCTAGGCACAACAGAGAGGCTAGCACGCCGGTCTAAACTTAAGCGCGCAGGGGTCTGGGCCCATCGCCCTGAGCACACCTGCACGTTGCGAGGGCGGCCGGAAGCAGACCTAGCCTAGTGGCGTTCGAGTCCAATCCGGCGCGCGCCGCTCAGTCGCTGATGTCACGAAGGCTTCGGCTGATACCACGTCGCTGGGATACCCATAACTACTCCCGCGTAGATGGTTAGTGCGTATAGACCAAATGGCCAGACTCAGATCAAATACCCAGATCTCGTTAAGCGTGTTAAGTATCCGCGAACGCCGAACAGGGTCAGGCCCACCTCTCTCCTAGGTGGTCGTAACCTGCCCCGTCGCTCCGCCACAAGTAACAGTCGGGGGCCGTCGGGAACCCAGGCCCACCTCTACCGGGATGGAGCCACCTGCCCCTTCAGCCCCCATCTCCCAACAGTATCACAGGTAATGTAACAGTGTAAAGTATATAGTATATGCCCGTGATCACCTCCCGAAGTGATCACGGCCCAGTAGTACAACATGGCAGACGGACAAGAGTGTAGGGCCACTGATGGAACACTAGCATCCTATACTAAGCAGTAGGATAGCAGGTAAAGGTAACAACAGTAGTAGCAAGGGCAGGCTATGCAACAGTATAGGATTAACTGAAAACAGTAACATGCTACACTACTCTAATGCAAGAAGTATAGAGAAGAATAGGCGATATCTGGTGATCAAGGGGGGGGGGCTTGCCTAGTTGCTCTGGCAAGACAGAAGGGTTGTCAACTCCGTAGTCGTACTGGGTAGCAGCGACGTCGGTCTCGGTGTCTAGCGGAAGAAGAGGGGGAAGAAACAATGAATACAATGCAAACAGATGCATAACGATGCATGACAAAGCAAAGCGTGATGCTAGGCGTGCCCCAACGCGGTATGAGGTGATACCGGTGAAGGGGGGAAACATCCGGGGAAGTATCCCCGGTGTTTTGCGTTTTCGGACAAATGAACCGGAGGGGGAAAGTTGCGTGTTTGCTATGTTAGGGATGTCTGGCGGATGAACGGGTTGCGTATCCGGATTCGTCTTGTCGTTTTGAGCAACTTTCATGTAGAAAATGTTTTCATCTGAGCTATGGTTTATTTTATATTAATTTTAAAAGAATTTAATCATTTTCTAGAATTAACAGAATTAATTTAATTGAAAACTATTTATGACGTCATCATGACGTCAGCGGTCAAAGCTGGCCGTTGACCGGTCAAACTAACGGGTGGGGCCTGTTTGTCATTGTCTGCCTAACTACTAACAGATTAATTAGATTAGTTAGCAGGTTAATTAGGTTTAATTAGTTAACTAACAGAATTAATTAAGTTAATTAATTACTTAAATACTAAATTAATTAATTTAATTATTATTTTTCTGTCCTACCTTTTTTTAAGGTTCTCAGGGGCGGGGCCCACTTGTCAATGGACCAGGGGCCTTAACGGGTCGCGGGTGGTGGTTCTCGGCGCAGGGCGGAGCCGGGCGACGGGCGCCAGCCCGCCCAACAGGGCGCAGCGGCCAGCAGGGGAAGGGAGCCGGCGCGTGGCCCAGCGCCGGCGACCGTGGCTGGAGCAGGGCGGCACGGCGAGGCCGGCGGAGCGAAGGAAGGCACAGTGGCATGCACGCAGGGCGCTAGAGGCCCGGCCAGAGGAGGCGATGCGCGCGGGGGTGGCTTGTCGGAGCCGCCGGGAGCAGCGGCGGGCAGCCAGGCACGGCGAGGCGGCAACAGAGCGGGACGCAGAGCACGTAGCAGCAGGAGCGGGGAACGCCACGAGGCGGCGCGCAGCGGGCTCCGGATGCAGGCGCGTGCGGCAGGAGGCGCGAGGGGATGCGGATGGACGTGGTCTGCGCGCGGCGAGCGTGAGCGCGCGCGGAGGAGCGGGGGGGGGGGGGCGCGGTGAGCGGAGCCACGGCGTGAGCGCGTGCGCGCGGGGGGAGAGAGGAGGAGGGGCGCGCTCACGTGCGCTTGCAGGGGAGAGGAGGGTCCATCGGGGAGGAGGACGAGGAAGCGGGCGACGAGGTCGGCGACGCGAGGCGGCGGGCGATCCGGGCGGCGATGTTCGAGGGCGACCCGTGGGGAGGATGACAGGGACGACGTGCGGCGGTCGAGGCGGAGGAGCTCCAGTCAACGGCGGTGGTTGGCGTCGGGTGGCGATCCAGCGTCGAGGGGCGACGGGCGGTGAGCGACGAGGCCGATCCCCCCAATCCCGATCTGGATTGAGAGGGGAAGAGGGAGAGGCGATGTGGGGAGAGTGGGGTGTCGGTGGATAAGGTTGGGGTAGTGGGGGGTTAAGGGAGGCGGGGTGGGCTGGCCTGATGGCCTAGCTGGGCCAAGGCCCACGGGAGAGGGGGGGGTTATTTTGTTTTGTCTGCTTTTCTTTTTATTTATTTTTATTTTCTGCTTTCTTTTGACTTTTCAATTTATTTTAATTTTGTAAAAATATAATTTCAACTCCTAAATTTAGCATTGCCACTAAAGCCCCCGTCATAAAAAGTTTTACCCAAAACAAAACAGTTTAGTATTTTATATAATACAAAAGGCATTAGTTAATTATTTTATCTACAGTTTTATTCATCTTATAGGATTTAAATATTTTATAAAAGTGTGGTTTCTCCACCGTAGTTACTTCTGCACCATTGGGCACAACCCAAACATTTTAGTTTTAAAGTTTGAAAATTTTGATGGTTTCTCCACCGTAGTTACTTCTGCACCACTTGGGATCACATAGTCTTCTCCAAAAGGAACAAGGTTCTTTGATGGCATGGATGAGATAGGAACAACATCAATGGGATTCGCAAACGAGCTGGTCATCGGCTTCATCTTCTTGGGAGCTGAAGACTATGAAGCATTTGATGCTTTCCTTTTCTTCACTGCAGCTCGCTCTGCAGGCTTGGTTTTCTTCACATCCAAAGCAGATGGAAGGATAGGAGTTGGTGTAGGCGCAGGTGGAGCTGAGGAATCTGGTTGATTTTCCTCAGGTGCAACTGATGATGTTGCCCTGACTTCTTCAGTTTCTTCAGGCGCACCACTAGTGGATGCCCTGACAATGTCTTCAGTAGCTGGTGTGGAGTCATCAGCCCTGGAACTGGCATTTTCTTCAGCAGCCTGAAATTCATCAGCGGTGCTGGCATGTTCTTCAGTGGGCTGTGCTGAAAGTTCAGCTTGAGGAATTTCTTGTTGCGATGGGGCTGCAACATTGGTGAATTTCTCAGTCAGTTTCACAAACCTGACTTTTGCTCCTTTCCAGTCAGCATAGTATGCATCAAAGGCATCGCTGAGGGCTTTGATGTCAGCTTGCATCTTGATGACTTCTTCAGGCTTCATTGTGAGAACATTTTTCCTTAGCAGTTTCTCTTTCCTGTACCGCGATTTCTTGATCTGCCTGGCCCTATCATATTTCCACTTCTCCTCTTGGATGAAGTGAGTCAGCATGTGACTTTGGCCAGGTGTCAGTTTGAAGTCAGGCATAGGTGTGTTTGGATCCTTATGCCAGATATTGATGTAATCAAGGATCGCCCTTGGATCCAGCAGTAGGGGCACAGGTGTGCCTTTGGCTTTAGTAGCCCTTTCTTGCCGGTCTCTGATGATTTCAGCAAGTTCTTCTTCATCAGCTTCATCATCATCAGATGGTACAGTGAAGACTACCTGCTTCTTGTTGGGACTTGGGCGAGTACCGCGTCCAGCAGTAGCCTTTTTCTTCAGCAGAGAGGGTCCAGCTGAGGAACTAGCTGAGACACCAGAGGCAATAGAGACGCCAGTAGTCCTTTAGCACGAGGCCAGATGCACAGGTGCTGAGGACTTTGTCGGGACAGCTGAGGATTGTGGAGGAGGTGCTGAGGATTTTGGTGGAGCAGGAGCAGCATGAGGAATTTGCTTTGAAAATTTTGAGGTGTCTGGCCGTGAGGGCATTGCAGAGGAACTTGGCCGTGAGGGCATTGCTGGTGAAGCACTTGGCTTGCGAGCGGGCTTCTTGGGCATTGATTTCCTAGGCTTGACAAAGGCCTCAGTGGCAGCAGCAGCAGCAGAGTCTTCATTAAATTTCCTCACTGCTTCTCTGGCTTGCCTTGCCAATTTAGCTTGGCGCTTGGCCCATTATGTAGGAAAATCCTCACCGCGTTTAACGCTAGTGGGATCAGCCACTTGGCCAGGTGCCAATGGGGCTCTTGGGCATGGAGGGTTCAGTGCGAATTTCTTCATGTACTTTGGAGTGACATATCTGTACTCCCTCCATTCACGTGCCCATCTCCGTTCAATCCTTTGAATGCGCACCTTGCGCTAATTTTTATCTTCTTTGCAGAATTTGGATTCATCAGGCGTGCAGTAATCTTTATGAATATCCTCAGAGATTTCAAATGCAGTCATAACCTCAGGATTCTTTCCTCCTTTCTGAGGCCTTTTACCTTCAGCCATTTTCTTCAGTTGAGGAATTTGAACAATTGAATTCTCTGAAGAAGTGTGCAACTGTTCTTCGAGGAACGCTGCAAACGAGTTAAGTTGATGAGAACCTAATGATTCAGCAGCGGACATGTGTACCTGTGAACAGAGTATAGTTGCAAGGAATTTGAAGAGGTCATATGCGTTCTCAGAGGGTTTTTAATAAAGAACAAGTTTGAGGAATTTGACCAGATGCGTCTTGAAGAATTTCACTAAGCGCGCTATATCTTAGGTTCCAGAGTTGTATAGATCGAAGATCCACACAATTGAGGAATCTTTGAAGAAATTGATGCTTAGGGAAATGAATCAAGACCAGATAATATGTGAGGTGTTTTGTGTGTGAGGATTTGAAGAATAAAACACCTTTGAAGATTTTGTAGAAAAATTTCGAATCAAAGAGGGCAGTAAAAGTAACTTTTAATTACCCTGAACGAAGAACACGATGAACTGTGAGTTGAAACAGTGAAGTTCGTCGATGCAGATCTTCCACGCCCTAGCTTGGCGGAGGAAGACGTCTACGGCGGTGTCGGAGGTGAAGATTTCCGCGGTCGGCACGAGTACGACGGCGACGAGGTCGAGGCAGTGAAGCTCTTCCCCACCGGCGACGATGGAGTAGCGGCGGCGCTAGGGTTCAGAAGCTCGAGCGGGGGGAGTGAGATCGAGCGGGGTAAAAGAAGTGAGGAAGGGGACAGGGGTATTTATAGCCACGGTGAAAAACTGCTCGTCCGAAGATTAGGGACGAACGTGCCCCTGGCCGTTCTCCTTCTCACGACATGTGTCACCCACGTACTGTGTAGTGGAGATCGTGTAAGATCGTGGGTGAGTTAAATAATGCATCGTGGGATGCGGAACGATTTGAGCGGCAAAACCGAAAGTTTGGATAAGATCAGTTTTAATGTTCCGTTAGCAATTTCTTCAGCTGACAAGGACACAGTGAAGAATTTGAACGAGTTTCAAATAGAACGCACATGAAGAATTTGTGAACTGATTGGATTGAATATAGCATAGAGGGGAAGGGTCCGATCACATTCACTTAGCAGAAAAATCAACTTGAAGAAATAGCTATAAGTGAATGCTGTAGAGGACATAAACTCATATATATATATATATATAAATATATATAGCCAATGAAGAAAAACGACGGCATAAGTGAAGATTTTGCAAGTTGAAGAATTTGAACAACTGAGGAATTTCAAAAGTTGAGGAAAAACTCAAATTGAAGATTTTCAACTTTTGTAGTGGCGTGACCCACCGTATAAGAATGATGATTTCAGACACCGCGTACAATTGTTATAGGGTTCTGAGAATCAAATTCATCATTAATTTCTTCACACTTAGAATGTTATTCTTCATTGATTGAAGAAAAACGTTTCTTCATGTGTTGCACATCTAAGTCATCAATTTTGCATAAGTGTTAGGATGAGTGCCTTTTCAAAGTACATTCGAAGATTCTAAGATATTTAGCTCACACCGCAACTTGCTAAATCTCTTCTCATCCAAGGGCTTAGTGAAGATATCGGCTAGCTATTCTTCAGTCTTCACATGCTCAATAGAAATGTCGCCCTTCAACACATATCACGAAGAAAATGATGACGAATCTGAATGTGCTTTGTCTTCGAGTGCTGAACTGGGTTGTGAGCAATCTTCATGGCACTCTCATTGTCACAGAGGAGAGGCACATTCTTCACGTTGATGCCATAGTCCTTGAGTGTTTGCTTCATCCATAGCAGTTGAGCACAGCAAGAACCAGCAGCAATGTACTCAGCTTCAGCAGTAGACAGTGATACGCAGTTCTGTTTCTTCGAGGACCAATAGACCAAAGATCGTCCGAGGAAATGACAAGTACCAGATGTTGACTTGCGGTCCACACGGTCACCAGCATAGTCAGAGTCAGAATATCCAATGAGATCAAAATCCGAGCCCTTGGGATACCATAATCCTAGTGTTGGTGTGTGAGCTAGATATCGAAGAATATGCTTCACAACCTTATGGTGTGATTCCTTCGGTGCAGCTTGAAATCGTGCACACATGCAAACACTAAGCATTATATCTGGCCTAGATGCACATAAGTACAATAAAGAGCCAATCATGGAGCGGTATACCTTATGATCGAAGTCAGTACCATTTTCATCAGTGCATAAATGACCATTTGTGGGCATTGGAATTTTGATGCCTTTGCAATCTTGCATGCCGAATTTCTTCAGGACATCCTTGAGGTATTTCTCCTGAGATATGAATATGCCATTGCGCTGTTGATGAATTTGAAGACCTAAGAAGAATTTCAACTCTCCCATCATAGACATTTGATATTCTTCACTCATCATATAGGCAAATTCATCACTATAACGTTGGTCAGTATAGCCAAAGATGATATCATCAACATATATTTGGCACACAAACAGTTCACCATCATAAGATTTAGTAAAGAGAGTGGGATCGAGTGAACCGGGTGTGAAGCCTTTCTTCATTAAGAATTCCTTCAATGTATCATACCACGCCCATGGGGCCTGCTTGAGGCCATAGAGGGCCTTGTTTAGTCTGAAGACTTTGTCAGGATGGTTTGGATCTGTAAAACCTGGGGGTTGAGCAACATATACTTCTTCCTCAAGCTTACCATTGAGGAATGCACTTTTCACATCCATTTGATATAAGATGATATCATGATGGTTAGCATAAGCAAGTAATATGCGAATAGCCTCAAGTCTAGCAACAGGTGCAAAAGTTTCATCGAAATCAACTCCTTCAACCTGTGTGTAGCCTTGAGCTACTAGTCGTGCCTTATTCCTCACCACAACACCATTTTCATCTTGCTTGTTGCGGTAGATCCACTTTGTGCCAATGATGTTATGTTTGCGAGGATCGGGACGATTGACTAGTTCCAATACGTTGTTGAGCTTGAACTGATGTAATTCTTCTTGCATGGCCTGAATCCACTCGGGCTCCAGAAATGCTTCATCTACCTTAGCGGGCTCTGTGATAGAGACAAAAGCAAAGTGCCACAAAAGTTAGATAGATGTGAAGCTTTTGAGCGGGTGAGAGGACCTGGTGCTCTAATGTCATCGATGATCTTCTCCACTTGCACTTCTTTTGCAACGCGAGGGTGAGCTGGTTGTCGTTGAGGAATTTGATCAGCATTTTCTTCAGCATCAATTTCCTCAGCATTTTCTTCAGGTGCATCAGCTCGATGTTCTTCCCGTTCTGGAATGAATTCTTCAGCAGATTCTTTAGTAGGAATGACATCTTCAGTAGCCTTGTGTTTGATTGAATCCTCAGGTGCTGGTTCATCTAACACAGAAGGTAGGTGCTCTCTTTGCGAGCCATTAGTTTCATCAAACCGCATATCTACAGTTTCAACAATCTTGTGAAGAACATTGTTGAAGACTCTGTAGGTGTGCGAGTCCTTTCCGTAACCAAGCATAAAACCTTCATGTGCTTTCGGTGTGAATTTAGAGTTGTGATGAGGATCTCTAATCCAGCATTTAGCACCGAAGACTTTGAAATAACTCACATTGGGTTTCTTGTCAGTGAGGAGTTCATAGGCAGTCTTTTTGAAGAATTTGTGAAGATATACTCTGTTGATGATGTGGCACGCAGTATCAATTGCATCAACCCAGAAACGACGAGGAGTTTTGTATTCGTCAAGCATAGTGCGAGCCATCTCAGCAAGAGTCCTGTTCTTGCACTCCACGACGCCATTCTGTTGAGGAGTATAAGGAGCAGATAACTCATGAGTAATACCAAGTTCATCAAGATAGTCATCGAGACCCGATTTCTTGAACTCAGTGCCATTGTCACTTCTGATGTGCTTGATCTTCACACCAAAGTTGGTTGAAGCCCTCGAGGTAAATCATTTGAAGACTTCCTGCACTTCAGTTTTATAAGAGATAAGGTGTACCCATGTGTAACGAGAGTAATCATCAACAATAACAAAGCCATATTGAGATGCTTCATTTGAAACGGAGGAATAATGATTAGGATCGAAGAGATCCATGTGAAGCAATTCAAATGGTCGAGTAGTGGTCATGGTGGTCTTTGCTGGATGCTTGGCCTTTGTCATCTTTCGAGCTTCACAGGCACCGCACAAGTGATCCTTGAGGAATTTGACATTCTCAATGCCAATGACATGCTTCTTCTTCGCAAGCGTGTGCAAATTCCTCATGCCTGCATGACCAAGCCGTCGATGCCATAGCCATCCTTCTGAAGCTTTTGCAAGTAGGCACACGGCTGGTTGTGAATCTGCAGAGAAATCAACAATATACAAGTCTCCTCTCCTAAAGCCTTCGAAGACTTTGGAATTGTCAGCTTCCATAATCACAACACAACGATACTTGCCAAAGACAACAACCATATCGATATCACAAAGCATTGAGACAGACATAAGGTTGTATCCTAAGGACTCAACAAGCATGACTTTGTCCATGTGTCGATCCTTTGTGATAGCAACTTTACCTAGACCCAATACCTGACTTTTGCTTTTGGCAGCGAAGATGATATGCTTCATATGTGACGATGATAAGGGAGCATCCATCAAAATATTCTTGTCACCAGTCATGTGATTTGTACATCCACTATCAAGTACCCATTCAGTGGCTTTGGGTTGATCATCCTGTAGATGAATTAGTGCAACTTACGGCCTCATATACTTCAGCAGTGAAGAATATGATATCACAATTCATCAGATCAATTTCGTCAAGCAGTAGGACAGATAAAATCGAGGGAGGACGTGTGAAATGAAAGTTCATTTCATCATGGTTAGCCTGCGTCCTTTCAGGCACTTTGTCAGGTTCCCAGCAAATTCTTCAGACGTTACGGTACGTCTGGAGACCTGACCCTGCATAAGAGATTAGTTCCTTTTCTTCACCACCCACATCTGGAGAGGTGGCAAAGAGTTCATCACTCTGCGAGCTCCATATGAGAATGGTGGCATAGCGGCCAAACCATTTCGTTTCACATAAGAGCGGTTAGGGTAAGCATAAAAATAAGCAGAGAAATACTTCGAGGACTTATGAACATAATAATTTCAAGAATAATGCTCATATTCATAGTCCTTGGCTCTTCCCTGCGAAACAGAGTTGTTAGCACGATGATGTTCATATGAGGATTTTGACCCATGTGAGGAATTTGATCCCCTTGAGGAATTTGGTCCGTATGAGGACTTGGATCCATATGAAGAATTTGGTCCATATGAAGAATTTGATCTGGGGTTCCTTTTCTTCACAGGTGGTGTCATGGGGACATTCACCTGAAGACTTTCTAGGCACCTTTTGGGAACCCAGATTTTCTTCATAGGAGAACCATTCCTGCAGTTAGTGCCAACATATCTAGCAAATACTTCACCATTCTGATTTTTGAACAGTTTATAGTTGGAGTCAAATGACTCATCAGAAGAATGAGAAGATTCACATGTATAGCCAGATAAATTAGATGGATCAACTGGAGGTCCCTTTGCAGCAACCCATGAGGTTTAGGGGTACTGCTCAGGCTTCCAATATGTACCATCAGCATTGAGTTTCCTCTCAAAGGCAATACCCTCTTTCCTAGGGTTCCTGTTGAGGATCTGCTTTTTAAGCACATCACAAAGAGTCTGATGCCCTTTGAGGCTTTTGTACATGCCTGTCATGTATAATTCCTTCAGCCCTGCATTGTCAGTGATACTTGCAATGTCCTCAGATGAGGAATTAGTAGATTCTCGTTCAATACATTTTAAACATGGAGGAATAAATTCTTCCTGAGCAGCGCTGATTTGTTGAGCAAGTAATGAATCGCGCTCCTTCTGAAGATCTTCATAACTCACTCTTAGCTTCTCAAGATCTTGCTTCTTTTGAAGATATTCATAAGAAAGCTTCTCATGATCAGATAAGAGAGTGTTATGATGACTTGAAGGTTGTCAAACCTGGTCTAAAGTCTCTGAAGATTTTCAGTTAAGGCCTTAGTGCGATCCAATTCTTCACCCAACATATCATCACTTTTGTCTAGCATGTTTTGAACCTTATCAAAAGCCTTTTGTTGTTGCACATCAATCTTAGCAAGTTTAGAGTAGCTAGGCTTAAGATCTTCATCAGATTCATCCTCACTAGATTCAGATGAGGCGTATTTGAGTACCTTGGCACCCTTTGCCATGAAGCAATAGGTGGGAGCGTAGTCATCACTGCCTTTATCAGCCTTGTTGGTGAGATCACTTTCTTCAGCGTTGAAGATGGATTTGTTGACGAATGCAGTAGCGAGGGCTAGGCTCGCCACACCAGACTCAGAATCATCAGATTCCTCTTCTGCTTCATTTTCTTCAGATTCAGCCTCAGAGTCCATTTCCTTGCCAATGAATGCCCGAGCCTTCTTGGAGCTGCTCTTCTTGTGAGACGAAGACTTCGAGGATTTTGATGATGAAGATTTTGAGGTCTTCTTCTTTTTCTTCGCATCATCAGAACGGTAATCCTTGTATTTCTTCTTCTTTGATTCCTTTTCCCACTGAGGACAATCTTGAATGTAATGTCCTGGTTTCTTGCACTTGTAACACAGGCTCTTCTTGTAGTCACTGGATGAGGAATCATTGCTCCTTGAAGGTTTTCCAAAGCGACCACGTCTTGAGAACTTCTGGAATTTCTTCACAAGCAGTGCTAGATCATGACTCAATTCTTCAGGACCACCAAGGCTGCTACCAGAGTCTTCATCTTCGGACTCAGATACTACCTTGGCCTTCAGTGCACGTGATCTGCCATAGCTCGAACCGTAGAGATCTCTCTTCTCAGCAAGCTGGAACTCATGAGTGTTTAGCCTCTCCAGGATATCAGCAGGGTCAAGTGACTTGTAATCAGCACGCTCTTGTATCATCAGTGCCAGAGTATCAAATGAGGAATCAAGCGATCTTAGCAATTTCTTCACCACCTCATGGTCGGTGATGTCAGTGGCACCAAGTGCTTGCAGCTCATTTGAGATGTTAGTGAGGCGATCGAAGGTTTGCTGAACATTTTCATTGTTGAGTCTTTTGAAGCGGTTGAAGAGATTGAGAAGAACATCAACTCGAGAGTCACGCTGAGTTGAAAATCCTTCATTGACTTTGGACAGCCTATCCCAGATAAGCTTAGCAGTTTCCAAAGCACTCACTCTACCATACTCTCCTTTACTCAGATGGCCACATATGATATTCTTCGCTTGGGAATCAAGTTGCTTGAATCTCTTCACATCGGTAGCATTCAGTGAGGGTGAGACGGAGGGAACACCATTTTCCACAACGTACCAGAGATCGTTATCAATTGCCTCAAGATGCATTCGATCTTATTCTTCCAGTAGGGGTAGTCCGTCCCATCGAAGGTAGGACACCCAGCAGAGACCTTGATCATACCTGCGGTCGACATAACTAAAACTCCAGGCGGTTAAACCAAAATCACACAGAACAAGGGAGTACCTTGCTCTGATACCAATTGAAAGTGCGTTATATCAACTAGGGGCGGGGGTGAATAGGCGATTTTTATGAAATTCTTCACTGAGGAATTTGCTAGTGAGGAAATTCCTTAGCGAAGAACTACTAGCAGCGGAATAACTACTCAGATGAAAACATAACATAATCCAGGCATAGTCAACATGATGAAATGAAGACAAACACAGAGTACAGAAAGCGTAAACACATGATAACACTAGATGAAGACAAAACAGACTGAAGAAATTGAACTGAGGAAATTGAGAAAGTCTTCAGTCAAAGTCTTCAAACACAGATATGAACAAACACACAACACAGTAATGAGGAAATGATAGTGTTGAGGAAATAGAACCAGTAAGCTTGGTGAGGACAATGATTTGGTAGACCAGTTCCAACTGCTGTCTCAGTTGTACGTCTGGTTGGAGCGGCTGAGTATTTAAACTCGAGGACACCTAGTCCCGGACACACAGTCCTCACCGTATTCTCCTTGAGCTAAGGACACACAGTCCTCACCCAATCACTCGTGGTAAGTCTTTAGGTGACTTCCAAACCTTCACAGACTTGATCACTCGGCGATCCACAATTCCTCTTGGATGCTCTAGACCTTGACACCTAACCGTCTGGAAGAAGCACAGTCTTCAAAGGTAACAAGCGTCGGATCCACGCAGTATCAATCTCTTCAGTGATGCTCAATCACTTTGGGTTTGTAGGTGTTTGGGTTTGGGTTTGGATTTTCCTCACTTGATGATTTTCGCTCGAAGTCCTCGGAGGATGGATTGCTCTCAAATGACAAGTGTCAGTTTCTCTCGGAGCAGCCAACCAGCTAGTGGTTGTAGGGGGCGGCTATTTATAGCCTAGGGAGCAGCCCGACATGATAAGACATAAATGCCCTTCAATGATATGACCGTTAGGTGGACAAGATATGTTGGGACAGCTGGCACTTAGCACAACAACGGTCGGAAACTTGAGGTTCAAATTCCTCAGGGCTATCATGTTCCTCACTGTGTAGGCAATTCGCACTGGCGAATTCCTAACTCCTCAGTCAGAGCAAAGTCCTCAGTGACTAGAAGAACTGCGTCTTTGTCACTGAAGAAATTGACTGAACTGTATGAGATTTCCAATGGCTTCACTCGAAGGGATTGGTAGGTGTAGGATTTGAGTTGAGCATCACATGGAAATTTTCTCCTTAGTATTTCCTCGACCCCCTTTAACAGTACGGTGTTTCCTATGACTCAAGAAAGAGAAAATGAAACTACGAAAACAAAAGTCTTCACGCTTCATATTCCTCGAATGAATACAAAGTCTTCAAGGTCACACCAATTTCTTCACTCTCAAAGTCTTTAGAAAGTCTTCAGTATATCAAAGTCTTCAGTCGAAGAACTTCATTTTTAGGGGTCGACTTTCTCTGTAAATATCAAACTCCTCATAGACTTATAGACATGTGTACACTCACAAACGCATTAGACACTTAACCTATAAGTCTTCAATACACCAAAATCACTAAGGGGCACTAGATGCACTTACATGAATGCCTGCTCAGTATTAAGGTACGGTCTGGCTTCTCGTCAAATATAAAGGGAATAATAAACATGGCAGAGAAAAAGTTCCAGAACCTAAAGTCTCATGACTGCCAAGTGATTATGACGCAACTGCTTTCGGTTGCATTGAGGGGGCTTCTACCGGAAAACGTTCGATTAGCCATTGTGAAGCTATGTGCATTCCTCAATGCAATCTCTCAAAAGGTAATCGATCCAGAAATCATACCAAGGTTAGAGAATGATTTGGTGCAATGTCTTGTCAATTTCGAGTTGGTGTTCCCACCATCCTTTTTCAACATCATGACGCATGTCCTTGTTCACATATGCGAAGAGATTAACGTTTTGGGTCCTGTATTTCTACACAATATGTTCCCCTTTGAGAGGTTAATGGGAGTTTTAAAGAAATATGTTCATAACCGTGCTAGGACAGAAGGAAGCATCTCCAAGGGCCATGAAAATGAGGAGGTCATTGAGTTTTGTATTGACTTTATTCTTGACCTTAAGCCGATTGGTGTTCCTGAATCGCGGCATAAGGGCAGACTGGATGGAAAAGGCACGATAGGAGGGGAACAAATAATATGTATGGGCGGACATTCTCTCACTGAAGCACACTACACAGTTCTACAGAATTCCGCCTTGGTGGCTCCGTATATGGACGAACACAAGAATTTACTACGCTCCAAACACCCAGAGCGGTCTGATGACTGGATTACACGTGAACAAACCAGGAGTTTCGCCAGCTGGTTGCAGACACGCACCATGCGTGATACCTCTATTGAAGATGACCTGTACTTGTTGTCCCAGTTACCATCTTCGAATATAATGAGTTTCAAAGGGTACGAGATAAATGGTAATACATTTTATACGATCGCCCAAGATAAGAAGAGCACCAACCAAAACAATGGTGTCCGCTTTGATGCAGAAACCAAGACGGGAAAGGAAACATATTATGGTTATATACAGGACATATGGGAACTTGACTATAGACGTTGTTTGAAGGTCCCTTTGTTTCGGTGCAAATGGGTCAATATGACACGAGGCGGTGTAACGGAAGACCCGCAGTACGGAATGACAACAGTGGATCTCAACAATCTTGCGTATGCAGATGAACCATTCGTCCTAGCCAATGATGTGGCACAGGTTTTCTATGTGAAGGACATGTCTACCAAGCCGAGAAAAAGAAAAGATAAGGAAGCGAATGCATCGTACGATGAGCCAAAGCAGCACATAGTTCTTTTTGGGAAGAGAAACATCGTGGGAGTGGACGACAAGATAGACATGTCAGGAGATTATGAAAAGTTTGATGAAATTGCTCCATTCACAGTGAATATTGACCCGAGCATCCAGTTAAATGATGAAGATTTTCCATGGCTACGGCGCAAAGGGACACACGCGAAGAAAAAGTTTCACTGATTTAGGGAATCTCTGTAATAGTTAGGGTAGCTAGTTATGTGTTTTGGCATTTGAAACGCGAATAAATTTTATGTGCAAGCAAATTCTTTCATGCATTTACTGATTTTTTTCAGCTAAATGACCCTGAAATTGAAAAGCATTTCAAATGAACTCAGAAAAGGTTGAAAGTTGGCATGGTATCATAATTTTACCCACATAGCATGTGCAAAAAAGTAGAGAGGGTTACCGCAAAAACTGGATGCACTTCGTGTACAAAATAGACAATCTCTTTCAAAGTATCAGGATTTCAGACGAAAACTCACCCGCTACAAAGGCATTTCATTTTTTAAATAACCTAAGCATTACCAAATTGAATATAATGATAAAACACACTAATATTAAACATAAGAAAAAAGAATCACTGAAAAATCTATTTTCAAAGTTAAGTTATTCACAAACTAGTGATTCACACAAATTTCAAATAATTCAAAATTTAAACTATTCAAATTTGTAAACTACCGGTACTAACAGAAAGTTTGTAATTTTTTGTACCTAAAGCAAACATATTCACAAAGAAACTCTAAATACAGCAAAAAACAACTCAAAAATAAATAAAACAAAAATAAATAAAGCAAAGAAATAAGAAAAAAAGCCCACCTACTGCGCCACAGCGGCCTGCATACGACTAGAAACCCAACCTGTTGTTGGGCCAGGATGAAGGCCCGCAAAGGCCCAGTAGGCCCACAGGGCAGCACAGAACATTTAGGCCAGTAGGCCTGCTTTGGAGAGGAGCTTGAGGGAGCTACCGCACTGGGGCTTATAAACCAGTGCGGACGCCCCTCGACTAGCGAGGTGGGACTAAACATGACGCACCGCACCTGCGCCAGTGCACCCCTTTAGTACCGGGTGGTGGCTCAAACCGGTACTAAAGGGGGGGTCTTTAGTACCGGTTGGAGCCACCATCCGATACTAAAGGGGTGCCGTTCCCGCCGCTTGGCCTAGCCAAAACAGACCTTTAGTACCGGTTGGTGGCTCCAACCGGTACTAAAGGTTGTTCTATATAAGAAAACACTTCAAAAAATTTGTCAGTTTCTCATCTCTCCCTCTGCTTCTTTCTCCTCTGCCCCGTCGCCGCCCCCGTCGACGTCTGTCGCCGTTGCCGTCGTCCCCGTCGCCGTGCTGCACCCCGTTGCCGCGCCCCGCCCCGTCCTCCCGTCGTCCCCGCTCGGCCCGTCTCCGTCCCCGTCCCCGTCGTCGCCGCCCCGTCCGCGTCATCGCCGCCCCATCCCCGTCGACGTCTCTGTCCCCGTCCCCGTCGCCTCCCCCTGTCGCCGCGCCTCGCCGGTGAGCTCCTGCCCCGGCCTCCATGTACCACACACACACACACACACACACATTGTTATAGAATTGTTAGCAATCTTTCTGTTTTTTAGTTATAGAATTATTAGATATGTTAGTTATATAGAAATGTTTTTTAGTTATAGAAATACTAGAAACGTTAGTTATATAGAAATGTTATATAGAAATATTAGAAATGTTAGTGTCGGTGTCAAAACCGGCGGATCTCGGGTAGGGGGTCCCGAACTGTGCGTCAAGGTCGGATGGTAACAGGAGACAAGGGACACTTTATTTTACCCAGGTTCGGGCCCTCTCGATGGAGGTAAAACCCTACTCCTACTAGATTAATATTGATGATATGGGTAGTACAAGAGTGGATCTACCACGAGATCAAGGAGGCTAAACCCTAGAAGCTAGCCTATGGTATGATTGTGTATGATGATGGTTGTCCTACGGACTACAACCCTCCGGTTTATATAGACACCGGATAGGGTTAGGGTTACACAGAGTCGGTTACAATGGTAGGAGATCTTGAATATCCACACGCCTAGCTTGCCTTCCACGCCAAGAAAAGATCCTTCCGGACACGGGACGAAGTCTTCAATCTTGTATCTTCTTAGTCCTGGAGTCCGGCTGAAGGTATAGTCCGGCTATCCGAACACCCCCTAATCCAGGACTCCCTCAGTAGCCCCTGAACCAGGCTTCAATGACGACGAGTCCGGCGCGCAGATTGTCTTCGGTATTGCAAGGCGGGTTCCTCCTCCAAGTTCTTCTAGAAGATTACAAACACCAAAAATAGTGTTCGGCTCTGCAAAATAAGTTTCCACATATTGCCATATAGAGAATAATATTAACACAAATCAAATCTGCTGACGTATTCCGCAGTGCATCATAACACTGCGACCAAGCCTTCTATATAAATTGCTTTCATTGTTCCACCTTAGCGCGTTTAGCGAGGCGGTTTCCTTGGCACGTCTTGTCAAAGCAGAGATCGTGTGCCCCTTTCAACGGGATTCTCATTAATACGGACGTGGATAACCCAATCGTGCCCGTTAGCACGTCTTGCCTTAATTAAAGGCTAGTCCAAGACGGTTACGGGGAGGGATTTTGGTATTCTGCCTCTTATAAAGAGACCAAGGCCCTGTTCCCCGCTTCTATTATCAAAACGAGCCCGCCCGTCGCCTCGAGTTCCAACACCCTAGGCTTCCAGATTCCGGGCGCACCGGACCTTCGACAATGTCCGGCTCTGACCACCAAGGCCAATGGATGCCCTCCTCTGTTACGGAGGAGGACGTTTCAAGGTTGAGGGAAGCTAGATTCCTGACCAGTGAGATTCCGCACAGGCTGCCTGTTCAAGGACAGGTGATCCCTAGCCCTCAGCCCGGTGAGAGCGTGGTATTCATATCCCACTTCCTTCGGGGATTAGGCTTCCCAATGGATCCCTGTGTAAGGGGGCTGATGTTTTATTATGGGCTGGAATTCCATGACCTAGCTCCGGAGTCCATCCTCCATATCTCCTCGTTCATAGTTGTGTGCGAAGCGTTCCTCCGTGTTACCCCTCACTTCGGATTATGGCTCAAGACCTTCAAAGTGGAACCGAAGATAATCGAGGGGCGCCACGCAGAGTGCGGAGGCGCTGCTATGAAAAGAAATGCCGACGCTCCATGGCCCGAGGGCGCTTTTCAAGAGGAGCTTGGCTTATGGCAACAGGAGTGGTTCTACATCACCGCTCCTCGGGGCACCGCATGGGTGGCGCCTCCGGCCTTTCGCTCGGGTCCCCCACCACGGTTAGCATCATGGATCAACACATGGTTAGATCAGGGCTTGCCCAAAGACGTTCCTCTGCTGCAGGGCCGCATTAAGGATCTCTTGAAGGGAGACCTCAACCTGGTCAAGGTGACACAAGTCATGCTGATTCGCCGGATACTGCCCGGCCAACGTCGCCCCCTTCGCTTGTGGGAATTCAATCCAGAGGGACTGCGAGCTCTCCGGAATTTTATGGGCGTGACGCCTATGGAGATGTATAAACTGTTCTTCGGATCACAAGAGGTGAGTACGGATTTGACCGAGGATGCTGGTTTAAGCCGCAATCGCCCGGATACTCAAGTAGGTGACCTTGCGCCCGGACCTTCTATTCGCATAATTAACTTGCTCTTTAACAGCACTTCTCCTTTTAAGCAGGAGTGGATAGCGAAGGCGAAGCTGATCCGGTGTCCGGCTCCCCTTCCCGAAACCAGGTTGGATCCTGTGCTAGTCAGGATGCTAGAGGTAGCGCCTTTGGAGGGAAATAAGGGGGCAGACAAGGAGACCGTGGCCTCTTCGAAAGAGACCATTCCGAAGGGGGGAATCGATAATTCCCCTCCTAAGGGAAAGAAAAGGGCCACCTTTGACGACCCGGAAACCATAGCTTCGAAGCGGGGGAAAGAATCTTTGTCAGAGGGCCCGACGCCGGGGAGCTCCTCGGCCGAACTAAACCCTGAAAGGGAACAGCTCTCCAGCGAGCCGTAAGTAGAAGAAGAGTTATTCTTTTAAGAGAAATCCTTGATTTATATCTGAGAAGTTTTAACCGAAACTTTACTTTGTAGTTCGGACCTCAGCCCTTCTCAGCAGAACTCGTCCTCGGGGGATCTTCTTCCGGAGATGATGGAGAGCGGAACGCCTCCTCCTTATGTATCGCCTAGCAAGCCGGGCGACGCTGAAGTGTCGTCGCGGGGGATTTCTCCGGATCCGCTAGGGGCGGATGGCGGCCATGCAGCCCCCCGAGGTTCTCCATGTCCGGCCTTTGAGGAAGGCCATGGGACGAGTCCGGCACCATCTGGTGTTCGGCCGGAGGAGCTAAAGATTCTGCTGGGGCGAGCCTCTGTCTCAGAGGAGCATCGCGAGTTAATGAGCACGGTGATTGAAAAGATTTCATCCGCAGAAAGCGGACTGCACGAGGCCGTCAAGAGTTTACTGGCAGGCCTTGAGGTACGTTTTAAATAACGTATATTTGTGTTAATTGCGCATAAATAAAGTGCGCCCTGTGTAGATAGTAGCCCCTGAGACTCTGTGCGTCGTAAAGATGTACGGCGTGCAGAGGATCTTAATCCCAGGTCCTTTAAGTGGCACTTTTATATGTAGGTGGCTGATTGTCCGGAGTCAAGCCGGACTCGTGAATTTGCCGAACTGAAGCGACAACTGGATGAGGCAGAAGCCGACATCGTGCTTGTTAACAAGCGGCTTGATGGTGCTCAAGGTATTGAAATCATTGGGCGATTGTGAGTAAGAGGAGCTTTATGTCAACATCTTACCGTGTGTATGCTTGACGCAGATGGTGCGGTCGCCGTTGAAGGTCTTAGGGCTGAACTCGCCCGAGCAAAGGAACAAGCCAGAAAAAGCGATGCGGCTGCCGTGAAAGCCCTTGAAGAGCTGAAAGCCGAACAGGCTGCCCATTGCCGAAGCAAGGAGGAGGTGGCTGATATGGCCGTAATGTTAAAAAGTGCTACTGACCGTTGCAAGCTTCTTGAAGAAGAAGGTCGGGCGAGGCAAACGAGCTTAGAGAAGGCTGTTACTGACGCCAAGGACGCCCGCTCTGTAATGAGAGCGGCAAGGGAAGAGCTACGTCAAGCCGGACTAATTGCGGATGGAAAGCCCTTCTTGCTGCGGAGAAAATTTTGTGACCCGAGGTTTGCCCCGTTGGACCGAGCGTGGAGTGTAGAGGACACCTATCTGGATTTGGCGGCTAGTGCTGCTGATGCGACCAAACACTTTCAAGATAAGAAGGGTCATGAAGTGGAGAAGCTCTTCTGGTCGCAATTCATCAATCCAGAGCGTCCACTTGCAGTGGACGATCGCCAGGCCCAATGGGCCGAACTGAATAGGTTGTCCGGACTCGCCATGAAGTACGTCACGGATCATCTGTGTCCGGGGAGATCGAAGCCGAAGAGTTATTTCAGCTTGGTGCAGCAATTTCTCGACGTGGTGCCACGTATCGATGCTATGAAGAGGTCAGCGTGCATAGAGGGCGCTCGGCTGGCTCTTGCCCGTGTCAAGACATACTGGGCAGATATGGAGCCCACCGTTGTTGCGTCCCGGGATTCGGATAAAAGCCGAATACCTTCTGAGCACTATTTTGAGGAAGTCCTCGAAGGCGCTCGCATAATAGAGACGCAGTGCTCGAAGGATGCTATATTATGATAGCATATGTAATCATGAAACAGTATTTTGATAAATTGTAGGGGCATATTTTTAGACTTGTGCCTTCAAGTATTAGGAACACCTCCTGTGCGGCCGTTTTAAATATATAAATTCTGAAAGATTGCAGTTGTTGGCTTCAGCCCCCACGCACATAGTGCGGGGGTGCGCGCAGAAGACGCATTTTCACACTTAACCCAACGTCTTGGTCCTACAAAGGAGGTGATAGCGCAGCGGGCTAGGCAACCGGACTATAATGCTTTAACACTTTCACTTAGCCATAGGAGCTTGACAGTGGGACTCTTTAGGTAGCCCCTTAGTGGCGACTGCGTTTACTCGAATTCGGGGTGCATACGTGCCTGACCGAGAAGCGGCCCCTCGTCAAAACGGAGGAATTTGATAAATTCCTATAAGTCATCGAGTGGCGACCAGTCTCACGCTACATCATGACAGTCAGTTTTCGGCTTTCTCTACTGAGGTGCTCGCCCGGCCGAACCGGGGCACAATCGCAGTAGTTCTCCTGGTGCTACCTTAGCCGATAAAGCGGAACGTAAGGTAGCCGAATTTAGGAGCCGGGCAACCCAACATTTGACCAAAGACATGATTCGGAGCTGATGCATATAGTGCCAAAACTCGTGACGCCGAACACTCCCTAAGGTGTTCGGTCTTTGTGAGTGCGTGTGAAACAACACCCTTGAACAAAATAATAGAGCCCCTAGTGTCCAGGTACGAGCAATAATTCTGGCGTGGCCACATGCCAAAACGCCAGCCTCCTCCTTGGTTATAGCAGAAAAAACCAGGGGGTGTATAGCAGCAAGAGATAGTAAGCAAGGTTTACGCAGGGTCTTAATCTAAAAAGAATCCTTTAGGACGGGTCCCTACTGCACGTCTGCGCCTGTGTCTCCGCTGTGCCGTGTCCTGGACGGGCGCCGCACGACGTTCATCTGTAAAAGAGAGGAACTAAATTGAAAATGGGTCGTGCGGAACGAAAAGGATAATAAACAAAATATAAAGTAAAAAATATATAAGGTTGAGCTTTATTGTCTCTGCGTACAGCCCCTGGTATGGGGGTATATGGCGTACTAAGCCTGCGTTGATGATGGACTTGTGCCGAACTCGTTGAGTCTGGGTCCGTGGCCTTTAATGACTTATATCGAAAAAGTCTTTTGGCTGGCGAGGCCACTTTATTGTGTGGCTGTTTAAGCGGCCGTGCAATCCTCCGTTTGGAGGAGGCGTATTTTAGTGCGCTCCCTTTAAAGAGATGTTGCCTCAAGGACCGGGCATCTTAAGCGTGAGAGATGCATAATGCGGTATTGCGTTAAAGCGAGCGAAAGCTCCGCGTCCCATTAGTGCTTGATAGCGACTTGAAAACGGGACTACATGGAAGGTCAGCTTTTCGCGACGAAAATTATTGGCAGAGCCAAATATGACTACAAGCCGGAGAAAACCCATACAATGGGTGTCCGGGCCTGGTGCTACCCCTTGAAAGGAGGTTTTGCTGTGGCGGATTCTTGCTGGGTTTATGCCCATGTGGTGGATTGTATCCTGATATATCAGGTTTAGTCCACTGCCGCCGTCCATAAGGATATTGATAAACTAGAATCCGTCGATTATTGGATCCAGTATCAGGGCAGTCCGTCCTGCGTTTTTGATATTTCTGGAATAATCTAGCTGATTGAAAATGATTGGCTTTAGTGACCAGTGGCGGGACTCCTGAGGGGTAGGTTTGATTGTGCGTACCTTTATGGGTGTCACATGTTTTGTTACGTGAAGTGAGTTCACTGTTTTGACTTCTTGCGGGAAGTTCTTTTGTTTCCTGGTGTTCTGCCTTTGGGGTTCGTCCTCTTCTTCACTTGGTGTATCGAGCCCCTTGTGTTCGGCGTTAAGCTTTCCGGATTGTTTAAAAACCCAACAGTCTCTGTGGGTGTGATTGGCAGGCTTCCCAGGAGTACTGTGTAACTGACATATTCTGTCCAGGATTCTATTTAAGCTGGACGGATCATCCCTATTATCCTGAAGGGGTGGTTTTGTCTGATTTTGCGGTGAGCTTTTGAATCCGGCATTGACTGCCGTGCTCTTCGGACTTTTTCCTTTGATTCGGTGACGGTCCTTATTTCGCCGCGGTTTTCCGTTTCCATCCCTGATTTTTGATGTACTTGGGTCGCTGGGGCTGCATCGTGCCAACCAGCTGTCTTCTCCTGCGCAAAAGCGGGTCATGAGGCTTGTGAGTGCGGCCATTGTTCTTGGCTTTTCCTGGCCGAGGTGTCTGGTGAGCCATTCGTCTCGGACATTATGCCTGAAAGCTGCTAGGGCTTCGGCGTCCGGACAATCCATTGTCTGATTCTTTTTAGTGAGGAATCTGTTCCAGAACTGTCGAGCTGATTCTCCGGGCTGCTGAGTTATGTGACTGAGATCGTCTGCGTTCGGGGGGCGGACATAGGTCCCTTGAAAATTTGCTCGGAAAGCATCCTCGAGCTCTTCCCAACTTCCAATTGTGTTTTCGGGAAGGCTTTTAAGCCAGTGCCGGGCTGGCCCTTTAAGCTTAAGGGGTAATTATTTTATGGCGTGGAGATCATCTCCTCTAGCCATATGTATGTGGAGGATATAATCCTCGATGCAGACTCCAGGGTCTGTTGTTCCATCGTACGCCTCTATGTTGACGGGTTTGAATCCCTCCAGAAATTCATATTCCAAGACCTCATCGGTGAAACATAGGGGGTGTGCGGCGCCCCTGTATTTGGGTGTGCCGGATTCTGATGATGGATTTTTTGCATTGCTTGTGAGAGCTTGCTTTCTTGGCCCGTAAATGGACCTGGCTGGGCCATGATGCGAGTCTTTAATTGGGTCGCATGCTGCATTGAGTGCGGCACCGCTTGCCGTTTTATGGTGGCCGTGGGGTCGTCTATCCGACCGTGCGCCTTTTTTATTTTTTAAATGTGGGGGCTCTAGGGCCTCCTGGTCGAATTCGGGTAGTAGTTTTCTCTTTGGATAGCTTTTGGTGCGGCGGCTGCCGCCGTATTTGTCTGTGGTCTTGATTACCTTGCTCCATCTTGTTCTGAGTGCATCTTCTGCCGTCTTTAGCTTCCGCTTCTGCTTTTTCAAGCTGCGTGCTGTGGCAACGAGCCTTTCGTGGAGATTCTTCTGCTCCGTGGTTTTATCCGGCGTGAGATCGTCCGGAGTTCTGCTATGGCCGGGGGAGGGCTGTCTGTCCTCTCTATCCGTGTCTCCCTATTCGGACGGCTGCTCTGAGGCATGCTCGTCGTCTATCGGCTCATCCTGCTCTACGGCTGGGTCTTGATCGAGGCGGGGCTTGGCTCGGCGTCTACATCGCCGCTTTGACTGCTTTTTGTAGGGTTTACCCCTTTTTTCGCCACCTTTTTCGTCGTTGTCGTTTCCTGTAGGGGTATCCACCATGAATACATCGTTAGGTGGGGTGGAGGTCCAGTGCCCTATAGGTGCTGGTCCTAGTTCTTCTCCATCTTCGTCGTACATACCGTCGAAGTCTTCGGATCCGAAGTCAAGTATGTCGGTTAAATCATCGACAGTGGCTATTAAGTGGGTGGTGGGTGGGCTTTGAATTTCTTCGTCGTCCGAATCCCAACCTCGCAGACCATAGTCCGGCCTGGGCTCTCCTGATAAAGAGAGAGACTTGATAGAATTCAGGATGTCATCGAAAGGTGAGCACTGAAAGATATCCGCGGCGGTGAACTCCATTACAGGCGCCCAATCAGATACGATCGGCGGGGGCACGGAAGGCCCGGAGTTCGGAGAAGAATCCGACTCCTTAGAGTCATGGGCCGTGCGGAGTGCGGGGCTGGCGTTCGGCTCGATCGCCTTTGAGATCGCAGCCCCCGAGGTGACGTCCAACCGTTCATCCTCGAAGAACGCAGCGGGCTCCGAGTCAAAGATTGGGGCCGGAGCGTGTGCGGCCTCCAAGATACTATTCGGAGGCAGAGCCATATCATGCCCCTCGAAATAGTGCGGCGCGCTTGGCTGTGGCTCGAACCCGTCGAAGATCAAGTCTCCGCAGATATCTGCCGTGTAGTTTAAGCTTCCAAACCTGACTTGATGGCCAGGGGCATAGCTTTCGATCTGCTCCAGATGACCAAGCGAATTGGCCCGCAGAGCGAAGCTGCCGAAGACGAAGATTTGTCCGGGGAGGAAAGTCTCACTCTGGACCTCATCATTGTTGATGATCAAAGGAGCCATCCGGCCTAAAAGCGACGACACAGACGAACTCTCAATGAAAGCACCAATGTCGGTGTCAAAACCGGCGGATCTCGGGTAGGGGGTCCCGAACTGTGCGTCAAGGTCGGATGGTAACAAGAGACAAGGGACACTTTATTTTACCCAGGTTCGGGCCCTCTCGATGGAGGTAAAACCCTAATCCTGCTAGATTAATATTGATGATATAGGTAGTACAAGAGTGGATCTACCACGAGATCAAGGAGGCCGAACCCTAGAAGCTAGCCTATGGTATGATTGTGTATGATGATGGTTGTCCTACGGCTACAACCCTCCGGTTTATATAGACACCGGATAGGGTTAGGGTTACACAGAGTCGGTTACAATGGTAGGAGATCTTGAATATCCGCACGCCTAGCTTGCCTTCCACGCCATGAAAGATCCTTCCGGACACGGGACGAAGTCTTCAATCTTGTATCTTCATAGTCCTGGAGTCCGGCTGAAGGTATAGTCCGGCTATCCGAACACCCCCTAATCCAGGACTCCCTTAGTTAGTTATATAGAAATGTTAGTTATATTAGAAATGTTAGTTATATAGAAATGTTTTTTAGTTATAGAAATATTAGAAATGTTAGTTTTAGTTATAGAATTATTAGAAATGTTAGTTTTAGTTATAAAATTTAGAATTTGCATATATGAAATCACAATCCATCATTTAAAAAATGTTACTTTACTTTTGCGGCATATAGTATTTGTTGTCGACGATGCCCGGCCCGCATCCTCGCCATCGACCCGTTCGCGACGACGTCCTGCTTCAGAGGACCCATGTCCGGGACTGGGCTCCGCCGGGCTGGTACTGGGAGGTGCTACCTTCAGGGGCGCGACACTTGGTGAGGAACCCGACCCCGGGTCCCGTCGTCGACCCTGATCTCATTTGGTTGCGTTGCGTGGGCCACTTTCGGTGCGGAGGGAGCCGGCCCCGCCGGAGGTGGTACTTCGCCGTGTCAGGGTGGAGGACGAGCACGTCCATCGCTACATGGCTGCTATGGACGTCAGGTTCTCCAATACCTGACAGGTTCTTTTGGGAGATCACCCGAGCTATGATCCAGTGATGGTTCCTTCACTTTGGTTGTCCACCGCCCGCACCTCAGGAACCGCGAGTGGCCTAGATTACTCTTTAGTATTCGATCTTTATTAGCTAGCTAGCTAGCTAGTGATGTATTCGATATATAATATTCGAGATGATTTATTCGAGATTATATATATTATTCGAGACGATGTATTCGAGATTATATCTATTATTCGAGACGATGTATTCGAGATTATATCTATTATTCGATGATGCTTATTATGTACTATGATTGATTCAGTTTTTCCTTATTAATTGATTGCATCCATGCATTGTAATTTGAATACTAAATTGTTTTATATTTCTTTGGATTAGTTAAATAAAAGTTATGGCGGACAATACCGGCAGAGAGGGAGAAGAGGCCCTGTTCGATATCATACGCCATCCTCGCGGGCCAGATGATGATCAGAATGAAAAAGATTATGACGGCTCCGAATTTCTAAACAACACCGGAGAGGGTGATATGATATTAGATCGCGACAACCGAAATGATGAAGTCATGAACTATGATTATGATGATGACGAACAAAATGTTGATCTTGAAACAACAAAGACCGGCGAGGTATATATATTTATATAAGCAGGCATCTGGTGATCATCACATGTTTTAAATGAGTTGAAGATACATTAACGAATCGATCTTTCTTTTTTCAGCCATCCGGATCAAGCAAATCTTCAGGCAACAAGAAACGAGGCCCGAACAAAAAGTTGAAGGAGGGCGTAAAGTACAATATCGAGGCCATCGGACCTAATGGCGTACCATCAGCGCTAAGAAGATTGCCGACAAGTTCATTCGTCAGTGCGGAGTTCTTGTGAAGGACCAACTCCCGATCTCCCTTAAAGAATGGAGAGAGCCGGCAAAGCCACGTCCAGATGTTACTTTTGTCGACGACAGACAAAAAGATCTGCTTTGGGACACTCTCATGGAACATTTCACCCTACCAGATCATTTCACAGATGCAGATGTGGAGAAAGTCAAGGATGCTTCTCTTAGGAAGATGGTGGTTGTATTCAAGAACCACAAGAATCGTGTATGGGACAAGTACATCAAGGGAGGAACGAAGACTCCAGTATTCGAGGGATCACTAGAGAAGCAAAGTGCTCATTGGGACGATTTCGTGAAATTCAAGGATTCGGAATTATCTAAGGAACGGTGGAGAATAAACAAGGCCAATGGCGAAAAAAGGATAAGTTCCATAAGCTGGGGCCAGGTGGCTACGCGGTGGCAATGCCTAAGTGGGATAAGTCTGAGAAAGAGATGGAGGATGCAGGTGTCACTCCGGTTACTAGGAGCTGCCCCCCCCTAGGTGCAGGACTTGGTTCTATGCGCATGGGGGGGAGTTGGACCCGAAGACAGGCAAAGTTTCAAAGAAGGCATGTCTGAAAGGAGCCGAAGATAAGCTACTTGTTGCAATAGAAGAGGCTCGATCGGGAGTGTTCCAGCCCAACAGAGAGAACGACGAGCTTACACGTGCCTTGGGAAATCCTGAGCACCCGGGAAGAACACGAGGCAAGGGCGCTATTCCGTGGTATGAGGGGTTTTCGGACTAGAACGCCGACTACAGAACTCGTGCGAGAAAGAAGATTGCGGAGGAGAAGAAGAGGAAGATGGAGGAGGAGCAGAGGAAGCTAGACTATGAACGCCTTCGAGGCCTAGAATCAGCGCACGCGGACTTGGCAGTCAAATTCCAGCGGCAGCAGGAGCAGATCGACTCACTTAGCTAGCAAAGGGGGTCTCAGCAGCTGCAGCAGCAAGTGGATGATCCAGCATTGGATAGCACCATCCCATCCATGCCGAAAAGCAGCGTGGGTTCCGCCCCGGGCGACGCAATGCTGGATAGATACCCCGTGGATGACATCATGGAGAACACTAACTGCGAGCTACACTTCAAAATGAAGAACATATCCATGAAGGTGGCGGACGTCGTTGCTTTTAAAAATCCCCCTGAGGCAACCTTCCATTGCAACTCGATTCCAGCGGGCTATGCTCGTGTCTTGGTTGATGAGGTGGTGGACCAATATTCGGGGCTAGAGCTTGACATTCCTGGAGGTGACGAGGAGCACACATTGGGACAGGCCAAACATCGTATCATCCTGTGGAGAAAGGATTGCATCATCTTTCAAAGTCCACCGACACCGAGTCAACCGACTCCTCATCAAAGTCCGCCACCGAGTCAGCGGACTCCCGCTCCTCCAAGTCCACCAACGCGTCAGGCCAATCCTCCTCCAAGTCCGGCAAAGTGTCAGGCCACTCCTCCTCCAAGTCCGGCACAACTTCTGGCCACTCCTCCTCCAAGTCCGGCACAGCTTCAGGCCACTCCTCCTCGTCCAACTCAGCCACGTCAGCCGTCTCCGCCGCCTCAGCAATCACGGAAGAGAGCCGCCGCAGCTATGGTGCGTAGCGGTACAAGTCGAGGTAGTACGGGAGGTACAGGCGGAGGCAAGCGATTTCAATATGGTCCAAGCAGCCTCGCGCCTCTTTCGCAGAGGCCTTACGACAAGTCCGAGGAGCAAAACGCAGCCATATCGAAGGCCGAGGTGGAAGCCCATTTTGCACCGAAACCGCCACCGCCGCCAAGGGAGAAAGTGCCTAAGGAAAAGATTGACCACTTCATTCGTATGGCTGCACCACCAGCTCCCAAGCCTGTTGACACAGACTATGAGCGGCACCTCAGGAAGTTAAATCGAGCACGTGTACAGAAAGAGGCGAGCTCGAGCTCGAGCAAACCAGCTGGCAAAAAATGCGGTAAAACCGTTCCCCAGCTGGGAGAACAGCCAGCGCAATCAATCCCCCGCTTGTTGTGCCAACAATACATAAGAGTACACGCGCCCAATATTATTGTGGGCAAACCGTTAACGTTCCCCAGCTGGGCGATGTGGCAATAACCGAGGAGCATATAAGGCAGGCTGAAATCCTCAAGATCACTGTTGGACAACTCCTCGAGATCAAGCCCATGTCTCCACTTAGAGAGGAGGAAATAAAACAGAAATATGTCCGGGGCCAACCTTTGGTCTAGCCAGACGAGGTCAAGAAGCTCCCAACGAGAATGTATGAATTATATCAATGGTACATGAACATTACCAAGATTTTCAATCGAGAGTCCCTCATGGTGAATGTCAAGAAGGATCATTACTGCCATGAGAAAGCTGTGGCCGTTGAGTATTCTGAACTGTTTCAGTTATACAATCAAGACGCACTCGACAAATCTATCGTCAGTTGCTATTGTCTGTAAGCGATTTCTTTCTATAATTTAAGTCTCAAGCTAGCTGTAGTGATCCTTTTGATCAATCATTACCTGTAATTAATTATCCTCACTATATTCTTTTCTGTGGTATTATGCAGGATGAAGATGTATGAAATGCAAAAAGGTGGACGCTATGGCATTGGGTTCATTGACCCAAACATCGTTAATGAATACACATGGAAATTAGATCCATATCATGAAAAAAGTGTAGAGGACAGCTAGAGTTCTTCAAGCGCCTCAATAGCAATGAAGATATACTATTTCCTTACAACTTCGAGTGAGTCACACTGTCTTGTACTACAAATTCTCTGTTTTTGCCTACTAGCTAGCTACATGTTATTGCTTACATATGCCCGCTTAATTAATACATACAAACGTGTGTGCATGCAGATTTTACTGGATCTTGTGTATCATTAAAATTGACGCTGGAACAGTTGAAATACTGGACTCACTACTCAAAAAAACTGACTACCACATCTTGTATGGGATAGTCAACAGGTAATTTCAATCATTATTAACTATATATCTCGGCCTATTTAGTTCGTCATTTCCTGATATGAACTATTTAATAACCCCTTTATTCATTTTCTTTGTTGGCGGGCAGGGCTTGGGCAAGGTTCATCAGCGTCACTCCAGGCAAATGGAAACGAAGACTGAAATGGTTTCGACCCAAGGTAAGTAATTAAGTAGTACTAGCTAGCTAGCTAGCTGCCATCTCTTTAATTATCATCTGATCAAATTCCATTCTCGTAAAGACCCTTGAGCAGGCGCAGGGGACTGATCTGTGTGCATACTGCGTTTGCGAGAACATTCGCATGATGGCATCCGAAAGGAGCAGATCTCAAAGACAAGAATGAGTACGTTTGTCAGAACACTATTCATAATTTTTACACCATTATCGATATCTAGTCACACAACTAATACACATGCATATTGATCTTCTTCTTAACAGTTCACAGAGGTGCGAGAGAAGCTCCTACCAACGAAGCGCGTACAAGCACTTCAAGAGGAAATAGCGGGATTTTTGCTCGACCAGGTCATAAATCCGAACGGAGAATACTATTACCCGCTACCGCCCCCATGAACCACTTCCAATTGTCATCGTGCTCCGAAGGCACCAATTAGGCTAATGCCACTGGCTCCGAAGGCAACATGTAGGAGAAAATGTATATAGCTAGCTAATTGTGTGTATATATACATACATATATATATATATATATATATATATATGTATATATATATATACATGTGTGTATGTGTGAATTAATATGGTGGTTTGTGAGACATTTGATGATATATATATGATCGGTTCTACTAGAAATTCTATTTATATATATGCATAACGTGTATAATGTGTAGTATCATAAAATACTAGCAACGAAAAAGAATTAAATGGAAAACACAAAATTAAATAAAAAGAAATCATAAACCCAAAACCCCCCAACCTTTTAATACCGGTTGGTGTCACCAACTGGTAGTAAAGGGCTCCCTGCCCCCGGAGCTGCCTCGTGCCACGTGGTTGCCCTTTAGCACCGGTTCATGCTGAACCGGTACTAAAGGGGGGGCCTTTAGTGCCCACACTTTAGTGCCGGTTACCGAACCCGGTGCTATTGCCCGATTCTGCACTAGTGAATGTTAAACATAGTAGGAGATGCGAGGTCGCCTTGACGAAGCCCCTTCCTTATCTGAAAATAGTTGCCAACGTCATAATTAACTTTTATGGCCACACTACCTTCCTACCCAGCGGCACCATTTTTATGAAAACCCCTTCGTGCGCAAGGTTTGCTTGGTTTGATGAACCACTACAACTGGTTTTTTTCAATCGAAACAAAAAAGGTCCTACCAGTACTACCGTTGTACGTATTGGTGTGGTACAATGTGTCAATGCTCATAGTCATATACCGTACGTGTGTGTTCTGCGCTGTGCCCGGTGTACTGCCCATGCATGTGGATACAGTAGGTTCATACGTGCACGTCCAATACATGTACTATTCAAGTACTCATTCATGCATGATGCATGCATCATCATGCAACTGATCGGGTCCAGTAAAATGTTTTGCAGCTGCTAAAGTGGTTGAGCGCTGCATACTATGTATGTGGCTTTTCAATACACTTCACTTTTGGGTACGCCGGCTCCCCATATATTTCTCACAGTACGCGTACCGTACGTCTTCTTTGTGTTGGAAAGGAAATAGTACCACGTTTTCAACTATTCTAATCCACGAGTATATAATAAGCATGGCAAATACGGTATGCATCTCATATTGATACCTAAGCATGTGAGCACGTACAGTACATAAAACCGAAACATATATAAACATCATATATACGGCCAGCACATAAACGAGTAAACAAAGGGATGAACGAGTCATACCTTCCGGTTGGCCTGGCCAACGCGGCGGCAGTGCCGGCAGCCTCGGCATCGGCCGAGGCCTTCTTCTTGGCGGCTTCATCGTCAGTCGTGGAGCCGATGCAGGGGAAGCAGTAGAAGCAGAGGCGGACGGAGACGGGGACGGATCGGGAGCGGACGCGTCGAGACGCTCCCCAAAAACTTTATTGCCGTTCTCCCGCGCTCCGGAGGCTCCTGCTCTCTCGACCAACCATGCACGCGGTTGTCGGGATGGGATCGCCGGAAGCAGCACAGAGAGAGGAACAATAGATGATCACTAGGGTTGTGCAGGAGGGAGTGAGTGAACTGAATTAGGTCACTCCACTGGCCATATAAGCTGCCGGGTAGATGGTCCTGGGCTCAGGCCCACGACTGAGTCCACGAACAGCCCATGGTCCAACGCCTTGGATAGTGGCACTGCCGTAGCGACTCGTAAATTAATCCGAGATTAATTAACTATTCCTAACCAGTAAAAATAAACTTCGGCTCGGCTCGTTCCCGCAAGCCGCAACCCACGGCGCGAGCGTGCATCATGACGAGGCATGGCTTGGCGTGACCGATTGAAACATCATAGATTTTCAAGCACTATTCGTCACGAGATCCTTGCCAAGAAAAAGGAAAATCGTGACGGGAATCCATGTTCTCCGAAGAATAAGTAACGTTAATCGTTGTGTGTCAAACAACCAATAACCATTTTTTTTGAGAAATTATGACTAACAAGGCGTGGCTTGGCGTGGCGAGACGAGCGGCAGAGGAGGAGGAGCGTCCGTGTACAACTTCTTTTCCATGCTCCCAGTAGCATATGGTAGAGCGGCCTTTATAAAGGAGGCCTGACTCTTCTTACCGCAGCAATATGATACTAAACTTCTCACCATTTTTTTTAGAGGTTTAACAAGTTTTATTGCTCAAATTCCACAGTGACTCGGATACATAAAGGATCATGGGGTTCGGCAATCCAAACGTGTCGGCCCTGATTTAAAGAATGAGAAAACTTGGCTAACCTATCGGCATCGCCATTAGCAGCTTCCCACCACTTGATATGCACCTAAATGAACTTAGAGATTAACTAGTGATTATTGTCTTATATGGGCCTAAGCGCATCTATAATCCAACACTTTGCTCAGCTCGACAGCTGGATACGTACTTTTACATGGTTACTGCAGTATGGTATTAAATCTTTCACCACTTGCCATGCATGTAAATAGGCTTTAAAAATTAACGAGGCATTATTGTCTTATATGGGCCTATGCCCATCCATAATCCAACACTTTGCTCAGCTCGGCAGCTGGATCCGTACTTTTACATGGTTGCTAAAAAAAAACAAGGTGCCCTGCACGTGCATGTAATGTGTGATGCGACATGCGAGAACTGTCTGGCACTGCGACACCTTGCGCCGCACCATCAACATTGGGTACCTAAATTCAGTTTTAGGCGAGGGGAGAGGATGATTTAGATAGCCAAAAAAATAATCTGTTTATATGGAAGCTCCTGTTGAGCTCTTGTGCACAGTTTGGGGGACCTAAGTCTGTTGAAAGAAAAATCAGGCGCGCTGTCCATGAAAAAGCATAGTTGGTAGACACTATTAGCCTTTTTTTTGGTAGACACTATTAGCTTGATCAGGATTGTATTTTCTTTTGAAATGAGGCAAAATTTTTGCCATTTTCATTGAATAAGGAGAAGAGAGAGTTTTAACAACATCCCCGCCCCGTGAAAATGGGGAAAATTACAAAGATCTACTCTCGCGGCATCAAATTACACAAATGTTTAGCGCCCGCCATGGCCTATAGGGAAGCCTCCTCTTTAATAGATCGCACGACCACCATCACCGGCTCCGCCTTATTCCTGAACACGCGTGCATTTCGCTCATTCCAAACCACCCAACTTACAAGATGAAGAAGGGAGGCGAGGGCTTTCGTTGGCAACACATTGTTGGTGAGGATCCCATCCCACCAAGAACCCACCTTGTCGTAGATCATCCAAAGTGTGGTATCGACATCTAGGTGCAGCCATGTAAGGATCTCCTTCCAGACCCGAATGGAGTAGCGGCACTTGAACAGAAGGTGCGCCGCAGACTCTTGCACTTGATTGCAAAGAGGGCAATGATCACAATTTGGCCACCCTCGACGTTGAAGCCTGTTGATACGTCTCCAACGTATCTATAATTTTTGATTGCTCCATGCTATATTATCTACTGTTTTGAACCATATTGGGCTTTATTTTCCATTTTTATATTATTTTTGGGACTAACCTATCAACTGGAGGCCCAACCCATAATTGCTGTTTTTTGTCTATTTCAGTGTTTCGAAGAAACGGAATATCAAACGGAGCCCAACGGAATGAAACCTTCTGGAACGTGATTTTCTCACCGAATATGATCCAGGAGACTTGGACCCCATGTCAAGAAAGAAAGGAGGCGGCCACGAGGGTGGAGGGTGTTGGGGAACGTAGCAGAAAATAAAAATTTTCTACGGTTCACCAAGATCCATCTATGGAGTCATCTAGCAACGAGAGGGAGGAGTGCATCTACATACCCTTGTAGATCGCGAGCGGAAGCGTTCAAATGAACGGAGTTGATGGAGTCGTACTCGCCGTGATCAAATGACCGATGACCAAGTGCCGAACGGACGGCACCTCCGCGTTCAACACACGTACGGTTGGGGAAGACATCTCCTCCTTCTTGATCCAACAAGGGGAAGGAGAGTTTGACGGAGATCTAGCAGCACGACGGCGTGGTGGTGGAAGTAACGGGGATCTCGGCAGGGCTTCGCCAAGCTCAGCGAGAGGGAGAGGTGTCACGGGAGGGAGAGGGAGGCGCCAGGGCTTAGGTGCGGCTGCCCTCCCTCCTCCCTCTTTATATAGGGGTCCAGGAGGGGCGCCGCCCCCCTAGAGATGCATCTCAAGGGGGGGCGGCGGCCAAGGGGGGGGGACTTGCCCCCCAGGTCAGGTGGGACGCCCCCCACCCCTAGGGTTTCCAACCCTAGGCGCAGGGGAGGCCCAAGGGGGGCGCACCAGCCCACCAGGGGCTGGTTCCCCTTCCCACTTCAGCCCATGGGGCCCTCCGGGATGGGTGGCCCCACCTGGTGGACCCCCGGGACCCTTCGGGTGGTCCCGGTACAATACCGATGACCCCCAAAATTCTCCCGATGGCCAAAACAGGACTTCCATATATAAATCTTTACCTCCGGACCAATCCGGAACTCCTCATGATGTCCGGGACTCCGAACAACATTCGGGTTACCGCATACTAATATCTCTACAACCCTAGCGTCACCGAACCTTAAGTGTGTAGACCCTACGGGTTCGGGAGACACGCAGACATGACCGAGACAACTCTCCGGTCAATAACCAACAGCGGGATCTGGATACCCATGTTGGCTCCCACATGCTCCTCGATGATCTCATCGGATGAACCACGATGTCGAGGATTCAAGTAATCCCGTTTACAATTCCCTTTGTCAATTGGTACTTTACTTGCGCGAGATTCGATCGTCGATATCCCAATACCTCGTTCAATCCCGCTACCGGCAAGTCACTTTACTCGTACCGTAATGCATGATCCCGTGACCAAACACTTGGTCACATTGAGCTCATTATGATGATGCATTACCGAGTGGGCCCAGAGATACCTCTCCGTCATACGGAGTGACAAATCCTAGTCTCGATCCGTGTCAACCCAACAGATACTTTCGGGGATACCTGTAGTATACCTTTATAGTCACCCAGTTACGTTGTGACGTTTGGCATACCCAAAGTACTCCTACGACATCCGGGAGTTACACGATCTCATGGTCTAAGGAAATGATACTTAACATTTGAAAAGCTTTAGCAAACGAACTACACGATCTTGTGCTAGGCTTAGGATTGGGTCTTGTCCATCACATCATTCTCCTAATGATGTGATCCCGTTATCAATGACATCTAATGTCCATAGTCAGGAAACCATGACTATCTGTTGATCAACGAGCTAATCAACAAGAGGCTCACTAGGGACATGTTGTGGTCTATGTATTCACACATGTATTACGATTTCCAGATAACACATTTATAGCATGAACAATAGACAATTATCATGAACAAGGAAATATAATAATAATCATTTTATTATTGCCTCTAGGGCATATTTCCAACAGAGGGCGCCCCCTAGGGCGCGCCCCTGCCTCGTGGGCCCCCCTTTGCTCCACCGACGTACTCCTTCCTCCTATATATACCTACGTATCCCCAAACGATCAGATACGGAGCCACAACCCTAATTCCACCGCTGCAACCTTCTATATCCATGAGGTCCCATCTTGGGGCCTGTTCCGGAGCTCCGCCGGAGGGGGCATCCATCACGGAGGGCTTCTACATCATCATAGCCCTCCGATGAAGTGTGAGTAGTTTACCTCAGACCTTCGGGTCCATAGTTAGTAGCTAGATGGCTTCTTCTCTCTTTTTGGAGCTCAATACAATGTTCTCCCCCTCTCTCGTGGAGATCTATTTGATGTAATCTTATTTTTGCGGTGTGTTTGTTGAGACCGATGAATTGTGGGTTTATGATCAAGATTATCTATGACAATATTTGAATCTTCTCTGAATTCTTTTATGTACGATTGGTTATCTTTGCAAGTCTCTTCGAATTATCAGTTTGGTTTGGCCTACTAGATTGGTTTTCCTTGCAATGGGAGAAGTGCTTGGCTTTGGGTTCAATCTTGCGGTGTCCTTTCCCAGTGACAGTAGGGGCAGCAAGGAACGTATTGTATTGTTGCCATCGAGGATAACAAGATGGGGTTTTTAACATATTGCATGAAACTAAGAATCTTAATATGCTTGGTATTCAAGATTGTAAAACTTTCTTTTGAGTGAGTTGAATACTAAGAAAAGTTTGATGCTTGATAATTGTTTTGAGATATGAAGATGGTGATATTAGAGTCATGCTAATTGAGTAGTTGTGAATTTGAGGAATACTTGCGTTTAAATTTGTGATTCCCGTAGCATGCACGTATGGTGAACCGTTATGTGATGAAGTCGGAGCATGATTTATTTATTGATTGTCTTCCTTATGAGTGGCGGTCGGGGACGAGCGATGGTCTTTTCCTACCAATCTATCCCCCTAGGAGCATGCGTGTAATACTTTGCTTTGATAACTTGTAGATTTTTGCAATAAGTATATGAGTTCTTTATGACTAATGTTGAGTCCATGGATTATACGCACTTTTCTTCCTTCCACCATTGCTAGCCTCTCTAATACCGTGCACTTTTCGCTGGTATCATACAACCACCATATACCCTCCTCAAAACAGCCACCATACTACCTATCATGGCATTTCCATAGCCATTCCGAGAAATATTGCCATGTAACTTTCCACCGTTTCGTTTATTATGACACGCTCAATCATTGTCATATTGAAGCATGATCATGTAGTTGACATAGTATTTGTGGCAAAACCACCATTCATAATTCTTTCATACATGTCACTCTTGATTCATTGTGTATCCCGGTACACCGCCAGAGGCATTCACATAGAGTCATATTTTGTTCTAAGTATCGAGTTGTAAGAAAAATAAAAGTGTGATGATCATCATTTTTAGAGCATTGTCCCAAGTGAGGAAAGGATGATGGAGACTATGATTCCCCTACAAGTCAGGATGAGACTCCGGACGAAATAAAAATAAAAAATAAAAGAGGCCATAAAAAAAGATAAAAGGCCCAAATAAAATATTAAAAAATGAGAGAAAAAGAGAGAAGGGACAATGTTACTATCCTTTTACCACACTTCTGCTTCAAAGTAGCACCATGATCTTCATTATAGAGAGTCTCTCATTTTGTCACTTTCATATACTAGTGGGAATTTTTCATTATAGAACTTGGCTTGTATATTCCAATGATGGGCTTCCTCAAAATGCCCTAGGTCTTCATGAGCAAGCGAGTTGGATGCACACCCACTTAGTTTCTTTTGTTGAGCTTTCATATACTTATAGCTCTAGTGCATCTGTTGCATGGCAATACCTACTCACTCACATTGATATCTATTGATGGGCATCTCCATAGCCCGTTGATACGCCTAGTTGATGTGAGACTATCTTCCCCTCTTTTTGTCTTCTCCACAACCACCATTCTATTCCACATATAGTGATATATCCATGGCTCACGCTCATGTATTGCGTGAAGATTGAAAAAGTTTTGAGAATGTCAAAAGTATGAAACTATTGCTTGGCTTGTCATCGGGGTTGTGCATGATTTAAATACTTTGTGTGGTGAAGATAGAGCATAGCCAGACTATATGATTTTGTAGGGATAACTTTCTTTGGCCATGTTATTTTGAGAAGACATAATTGCTTTGTTAGTATGCTTGAAGTATTATTATTTTTATGTCAATATAAACTTTTGTCTTGAATCTTTCGGATCTGAATATTCATGCCACAATTAAGAAGAATTACATTGAAATTATGCCAAGTAGCACTCCGCATCAAAAATTCTTTTTTATCATTTACCTACTCGAGGACGAGCATGAATTGAGCTTGGGGATGCCTGATACGTCTCCAACGTATCTATAATTTTTGATTGCTCCATGCTATATTATCTACTGTTTTGGACCATATTGGTCTTTATTTTCCACTTTTATATTATTTTTGGGACTAACCTATTAACCGGAGGCCCAACCCAGAATTGCTGTTTTTTTTGCCTATTTCAGTGTTTCGAAGAAACGGAATATCAAACGGAGTCCAAACGGAATGAAACCTTCGGGAACGTGATTTTCTCACGAATATGATCCAGGAGACTTGGAACCCACGTCAAGAAAGAAAGGAGGCGGCCACGAGGGTGGAGGGCGCCCCCTAGGGCACGCCCCCTGCCTCGTGGGCCCCCTTTGCTCCACCGACGTACTCCTTCCCCCTATATATACCTACGTACCCCAAAACGATCAGATACGGAGCCAAAAACCTAATTCCACCACCGCAACCGTCTGTATCCACGAGATCACATCTTGGGGCCTGTTCCGGAGCTCCGCCGGAGGGGGCATCCATCACGGAGGGCTTCTACATCATCGTAGCCCCTCCGATGAAGTGTGAGTAGTTTACCTCAGACCTTCGGGTCCATAGTTAGTAGCTAGATGGCTTCTTCTCTCCTTTTGGATCTCAATACAATGTTCTCCCCCTCTCACATGGATATCTATTTGATGTAATCTTCTTTTTGCGGTGTGTTTGTTGAGACCGATGAATTGTGGGTTTATGATCAAGATTATCTATGAACAATATTTGAATCTTCTCTGAGTTCTTTTATGTATGATTGGTTATCTTTGCAAGTCTCTTCGAATTATCAGTTTGGTTTGGCCTACTAGATTGGTTTTTCTTGCAATGGGAGAAGTGCTTGGCTTTGGGTTCAATCTTGCGGTGTCCTTTCCCAGTGACAGTAGGGGCAGCAAGGCACATATTGTATTGTTACCATCAAGGATAACAAGATGGGGTTTTTATCACATTGCATGAAACTATCCCTCTACATCATGTCATCTTGCTTAAGGTGTTACTCTATTTTTAACTTAATACTCTAGATGCATGCTGGATAGCGGTCGATGAGTGGAGTAATAGTAGTAGATGCAGGCAGAAGTCAGTCTACTTGTCTCGGACGTGATGCCTATACACATGATCGTACCTAGATATTCTCATAATTATGCTCAATTCTGTCAATTGCTCAACAGTAATTTGTTCACCCATCATAGAATACTTATGCTCTTGAGAGAAGCCACCAGTGAAATCTATGGCCCCCGGGTCTATTCTTATCATATCAATCTTCCATCACTTTATTATTGCTTTGCATTTTTTACTTTGCCTTTTATTTTACTTTGCATCTTTATACCAAAAATACCAAAAATATTATCTATCATCTCTATCACATCTCACTCTCGTAAGTGACCGTGAAGGGATTGACAACCCCTAATCGCGTTGGTTGCGTTGAGCTATTTGTTTTGTGTAGGTATGAGGGACTCACGTGTAGCCTCCTACTGGATTGATACCTTGGTTCTCAAAAACTGAGGGAAATACTTACTCTACTCTGCTGCATCACCCTTTCCTCTTCAAGGAAATCCAACGCAGTGCTCAAGAGGTAGCACCTGTCCACCATCCAGATCCTATTTTGTGTGACCAGCCATGCAAAAAATTATATTTGGGGGGTGCCCAAGCCTTCCAGACAATGGTTTGCAGGTTGGATTGAACATGGCCAGCAAATTGCATCAAGTAGGCCGTCTTGGCAGAGTAGATCCCATCATTGGATAGCTTCCAGAGAATGGTGTCTGGAACTCCCGGTTGAACATTGACATTCGAGAGCCTGTTCCAAAGATTAACAAATTCTTCAAGGTGAACAGGAGAGAGTCATGTACTTGTGTCAATCAAATTTATCCAGTTGTTATCTCTGATGGCCGAAGCAATGGTGTCACACTTCTTTCTTGATATCTCGAAGATTTTTGGGGCAATGTCTTTGGGGCGGATGCCATCTAGCCACGAGGATTCCCAGAATTTGGCCTTGGGGCCGTCCCCAAGTGAGACCTTGGTGGCAACCGCAAAAATGTCCCGATCTTCCTTGCCACAAGGGATCTCAGAACCGCACCATGTTCTTGGCGGGTCATCCCACTCCAGCCAAAGCCACCTAAGGCAAAGAGCGGTGGCGAACTTCTTCAGATTGAGGATTCCGAGGCCCCCAAACTGTTTTTGTTGGGGAACGTAGTAATTTCAAAAACTTTCCTACGCACACCCAAGATCATGGTGATGCATAGCAACAAGAGGGGAGAGTGTTGTCTACGTACCCTCGTAGACCGAAAGCGGAAGCGTTAGCACAACGCGGTTGATGTAGTCGTACGTCTTCACGATCCGACCGATCAAGTACCGAACGTACGACACCTCCGAATTCAGCACACGTTCAGCCCGATGACGTCCCTCGAACTCCGATCCAGCCGAGTGTTGAGGGAGAGTTTCATCATCATGACGGCGTGGTGACGGTGATGATGTTCTACCGACGCAGGGCTTCGCCTAAGCACCGCTACAGTATTATCGAGGTGGACTATGGTGGATGGAGGCACCGCACAAGGCTAAAAGATCAAATCAATTGTTGTGTCTCTAGGGTGCCCTCCTGCCCCTGTATATAAAGGAGCAAGGGGGGAGGTGCGGCCGGCCAGGAGGAGGCGCGCCAGGAGGAGTCCTACACCCACCGGGAGTAGGACTCCCTCCCTTCCTTGTTGGATTAGGAGAAGGGGGAAAAGAGGAGGGAGAGAGGAAGGAAATGGGGGGGGGGGGAGGGGCGCCTCCCCCTCTCCTTGTCCTATTCGGACTAGAGGGGGAGGGCCTTGCGGCCCTGCCCTAGCCGCCTCTCCTCTTCTCCACTAAGGCCCACTATGGCCCATTAAGCCCCCGGGGGGTTCCGGTAACCCCTCGGTACTCCGGTAAAATCCCGATTTCACCTAGAACACTTCCGACCTCCAAATATAGGCTTCCAATATATCAATCTTCATGTCTCGACCATTTTGAGACTCCTCGTCATGTCCGTGATCACATACGGGACTCCGAACAACCTTAGGTACATCAAAACTCATAAACTCATAATATAACCATCATCGAAACTTTAAGCGTGCGGACCCTACGGGTTCGAGAACTATGTAAACATGACCGAGACACATCTACGGTCAATAACCAATAGCGGAACCTGGATGCTCATATTGGCTCCTAAATATTCTACGAAGATCTTTATCGGTCAAACCGCATAACAACATACATTGTTCCCTTTGTCATCGGTATGTTACTTGCCCGAGATTCGATCGTCGGTATCTCAATACCTAGTTCAATCTCGTTACCGGCAAGTCTCTTTACTCGTTCCGTAATACCTCATCCGCAACTAACTCATTAGTTGCAATGCTTGCAAGGCTTATAGTGATGTGCATTACCGAGTGGGCCCAGGGATATCTCTCCGACGATCGGAGTGACAAATCTTAATCGTGAAATACGTCAACCCAACAAGTACCTTTGGAGACACCTGTAGAGCACCTTTATAATCACCCAGTTATGTTGTGACGTTTGGTAGCACACAAAGTGTTCCTCCGGTAAACGGGAGTTGCATAATCTCATAGTCATAGGAACATGTATAAGTCATGAAGAAAGCAATAGCAATATACTAAACGGATGAGTGCTAAGCTAACGGAACGGGTCAAGTCAATCACATCATTCTCCTAATGATGTGATCCCGTTAATCAAATAACAACTCATGTCAATGGCTAGGAAACATAACCATCTTTGATCAACGAGCTAGTCAAGTAGAGGCATACTAGTGACACTCTTGTTTGTCTATGTATTCACACAAGTATTATGTTTCCGTTTAATACAATTCTAGCATGAATAATAAAAATTTATGATGATATAAGGAAATATATAATATCTTTATTATTGCCTCTAGGACATATTTCTTTCAGTCTCCCACTTGCACTAGAGTCAATCATCTAGATTACACAGTAATGATTCTAACACCCATGGAGTCTTGGTGCTGATCATGTTTTGCTCGTGGAAGAGGCTTAGTCAACGGGTCTGCAACATTCAGATCTGTATGTATCTTGCAAATTTCTATGTATCCCACCTGGACTAGATCCCGGATAGAATTGAAGCGTCTCTTGATGTGCTTGGTTCTCTTGTGAAATCTGGACTCCTTCGCCAAGGCAATTGCACCAGTATTGTCACAAAAGATTTTCATTGGACCCGATGCACTAGGCATAACACCTAGATCGGATATGAACACCTTCATCCAGACTCCTTCATTTGCTACTTCCGAAGCAGCTATGTACTCCGCTTCACATGTAGATCCCGCCACGACGCTTTGTTTAGAACTACACCAACTGACAGCTCCACCATTCAATGTAAACACGTATCCGGTTTGCGATTTAGAATCGTCCGGATCAGTGACAAAGCTTTCATCAACGTAACCATTTACAATGAGCTCTTTGTCACCTCCATAAACGAGAAACATATCCTTAGTCCTTTTCAGGTATTTCAGGATGTTCTTGACCACTGTCCAGTGATCCACTCCTAGATTACTTTGGTACCTCCCTGCTAAGCTAATAGCAAGGCACAATTAGGTTTGGTACACAACATTGCATACATGATAGATCCTATGGCTGAAGCATAGGGAACATCTTTCATCTTCTCTCTATCTTCTGCAGTGGTCGGGCATTGAGTCTTACTCAACTTCACACCTTGTAACACAGGCAAGAACCCTTTTCTTTGATTGATCCATTTTGAACTTCTTCAAAACTTTGTCAAGGTATGTGCTTTGTGAAAGGCCAATTAAGCGTCTTGATCTCTTTCTATAGATCTTGATGCCCAATATATAAGCAGCTTCACCGAGGTATTTCATTGAAAAACTCTTATTCAAATATCCCTTTATGCTATCCAGAAATTCTATATCATTTCCAATCAACAATATGTCATCCACATATACTATCAGAAATGCTACAGAGCTCCCACTCACTTTCTTGTAAATACAGGCTTCTCCAAAAGTCTGTATAAAACCAAATGCTTTGATCACACTATCAAAGCATTTATTCCAACTCCGAGAGGCTTGCACCAGTCCATAAATGGATCGCTGGAGCTTGCACACTTTGTTAGCTTCTTTTGGATCGACAAAACCTTCCGGTTGCGTCATATACAACTCTTCTTCCAGAAATCCATTCAGGAATGCAGTCTTGACATCCATTTGCCAAATTTCATAATCATAAAATGCGGCAATTGTTAACATGATTCGGACAGACTTAAGCATCGCTACGGGTGAGAAAGTCTCGTCGTAGTCAATCCCTTGAACTTGTCAAAAACCTTTTGCAACAATTCGAGCTTTGTAGACAGTAACATTACCGTCAGCGTCAGTCTTCTTCTTGAAGATCCATTTATTCTCAATGGCTTGCCGATCATCGGGCAAGTCAACCAAAGTCCATACTTTGTTCTCATACATGGATCCCATCTCAGATTTCATGGCCTCAAGCCATTTTGCGGAATCTGGGCTCACCATCGCTTCTTCATAGTTCGTAGGTTCGTCATGGTCTAGTAACATAACCTCCAGAACAGGATTACCATACCACTCTCGTGCGGATCTTACTCTGGTTGACCTACAAGGTTCAGTAACAACTTGATCTGAAGTTTCATGATCGTCATCATTAACTTTCTCACTAGTTGGTATAGACGTCACAGGAACCGGTTTTTGTGATGAACTACTTTCCAATAAGGGAGCAGGTACAGTTACCTCATCAAGTTCTACTTTCCTCCCACTCACTTCTTTTGAGAGAAACTCCTTCTCTAGAATGGATCCATTCTTAGCAACGAATGTCTTGCCTTCGGATCTGTGATAGAAGGTGTACCCAACAGTCTCCTTTGGGTATCCTATGAAGACACATTTCTCCGATTTGGGTTCGAGCTTATCAAGTTGAAGCTTTTTCACATAAGCATCGCAGCCCCAAACTTTAAGAAATGACAACTTTGGTTTCTTGCCAAACCACAGTTCATAAGGCGTCGTCTCAACGGATTTTGATGGTGTCCTATTTAATGTGAATGCGGCCGTCTCTAAAGCATAACCCCAAAACGATAACGGTAAATTGGTAAGAGACATCATAGATCGCACCATATCTAGTAAAGTACGATTACGACGTTCGGACACACCATTACGCTGTGGTGTTCCAGGTGGCGTAAGTTGCGAAACTATTCCGCATTGTTTCAAATGTAGACCAAACTCGTAACTCAAATATTCTCCTCCATGATCAGATTGTAGAAACTTTATTTTCTTGTTACGATGATTTTCAACTTCACTATGGAATTCTTTGAAATTTTCAAATGTTTCAGACTTATGTTTCATTAAGTAGATATACCAATATCTGCTAAAATCATATGTGAAGGTGAGAAAATAACGATATCTGCCGCGAGCCTCAACATTCATCGGACCAGATACATCTGTATGTATGATTTCCAACAAATCTATTGCTCGCTCCATGGTTCCGGAGAACGACGTTTTAGTCATCTTGCCCATGAGGTATGGTTCGCAAGTACCAAGTGATTCATAATCAAGTGATTCCAAAAGTCCATCAGTATGGAGTTTCTTCATGCGCTTTATAGCAATATGACCCAAACGGCAGTGCCACAAATAAGTTGCACTACCATTATCAACTCTGCATTTTTTGGCTTCAACATTGTGAATATGTGTATCACTACTATCGAGATTCATCAAAAATAGACCACTCTTTAAGGGTGCATGACCATAAAAGATATTACTCATATAAATAGAACAACCATTATTCTCTGATTTAAATGAATAACCGTCTCGCATCAAACAAGATCCAGATATAATGTTCATGCTCAACGCTGGCACCAAATAACAATTATTTACGTCTAATACTAATCCTGAAGAGTGATGTAGTGGTAGTGTGCCGACGGCGATCACATCGACTTTGGAACCGTTTCCCACGCGCATCGTCACCTCGTCCTTGGCCAGTGTTCGCTTAATCCGTGGTCCCTGTTCTGAGTTGCAAATATTAGCAACAGAACCAGTATCAAATACCGAGGTGCTACTGCGAGCTCTGGTAAGGTACACATCAATAACATGTATATCACATATACCTTTGTTCACCTTGCCATCCTTCTTATCCGCCAAATACTTGGGGCACTTCCGCTTCCAGTGACCAGTCTGCTTGTAGTAGAAGCACTCAGTCTCAGGCTTAGGTACAGACTTGAGTTTCTTCTCTTGAGCAACAATTTGCTTGCTGTTCTTCTTGAAGTTCCCCTTCTTCTTCCCTTTGCACTTTTTCTTGAAACTGGTGGTCTTATTAACCATCAACACTTGATGCTCCTTCTTGATTTCTACCTCCGCAGCTTTTAGCATTGCGAAGAGCTCGGGAATTGTCTTATCCATCCCTTGCATGTAATAGTTCATCACGAAGCTCTTGTAGCTTGGTGGTAGTGGTTGAAGAATTCTGTCACTGACGCTATCATCCGGAAGATTAACTTCCAGTTGAATCAAGTGATGATTATACCCAGACATTTTGAGTATATGCTCACTGACATAACTATTCTCCTCCATCTTACAACTGTAGAACTTGTTGGAGACTTCATATCTCTCAATCCGGGCATTTGCTTGAAATATTAACTTCAACTCCTGGAACATCTCATGTGCTCCATGACGCTCAAACGTCGTTGAAGTCCCGGTTCTAATCCGTAAAGCATGGCACACTGAACTATCGAGTAGTCATCAACTTTGCTCTGCCAGACGTTCATAACATCTGGTGTTGCTCCTGCAGCAGGTTTGGCACCCAGCGGTGCTTCCAGGACGTAAATCTTCTATGCAGCAATGAGGATAATCCTCAAGTTACGGACCCAGTCCGTGTAATTACTACCATCATCTTTCAACTTTGCTTTCTAAAGGAACGCATTAAAATTCAACGGAACAACATCACGGGCCATCTATCTACAATCAACATAGACAAGTAAGATACTATCAGGTACTAAGTTCATGACAAATTTAAGTTCAATTAATATACTTAAGAACTCCCACTTAGATAGAGATCCCTCTAATCCTCTAAGCGATAACTTGATCCATATGAACTAAACCATAACCGATCATCACGTGAAATGGAGTAGCTTTCAATGGTGAACATCATTATGTTGATCATATCTACTATATGATTAACGCTCGACCTTTCGGTCTCAGTGTTCCGAGGCCATATCTGCATATGCTAGGCTCGTCAAGTTTAACGTGAGTATTCTGTGTGTGCAAAACTGGCTTGCACCCATTGTAGATGGACGTAGAACTTATCACACCCGCTCAGCACGTAGTGTCTGGGCACGACGAACTTTGGCAACGGTGCATACTCAGGGAGAACACTTTTATCTTGAAATTTAGTGAGAGATCATCTTATAATGCTACCGTCAATCAAAGCAAGATAAGATGCATAAAAAATAAACATCGCATGCAATCAATATAAGTGATATGATATGGACATCATCATCTTGTGCTTGTGATCTCCATCTTCGAAGCATCGTCATGATCACCATCGTCACCAGCGCGACACCTTGATCTCCATCGTAGCATCGTTGTCGTCTCGCCAATCTTATGCTTCTATGACTATCGCTACCGCTTAGTGATAAAGTAAAGCATTACAGGGCGATTGCATTGCATACAATAAAGCGACAACCATATGGCTCTTGCCAGTTGCCGATAACTCGGTTACAAAACAGGATCATCTCATACAATAAAATTTAGCATAATGTCTTGACCATATCACATCTCAACATGCCCTGCAAAAACAAGTTAGACGTCCTCTACTTTGTTGTTGCAATTTTACGTGGCTGCTACGGGCTCAGCAAGAACCATTCTTACCTACGCATCAAAAACCACAACGATAGTTTGTCAAGTTGGTGTTGTTTTAACCTTCGCAAGGACCGGGCGTAGCCACACTCGGTTCAACTAAAGTTGGAGAAACTGACACCCGACAGCCACCTGTGTGCAAAGCACGTCGGTAGAACCAGTCTCGCGTAAGCGTACGCGTAATGTCGGTCCGGGCCGCTTCATCCAACAATATCGCCGAACCAATGTAGGACATGATGGTAAGCAGTATGACTTATATCGCCCACAACTCACCTGTGTTCTACTCGTGCAAATAACATCAACGCATAAAACCTGGCTCGGATGCCACTGTTGGGGAACGTAGTAATTTCAAAAAAAAATCCTACGCACACGCAAGATCATGGTGATGCATAGCAACAAGAGGGGAGAGTGTTGTCCACGTACCCTCGTAGACCGAAAGTGGAAGCGTTATAACAACGCGGTTGATGTAGTCGTACGTCTTCACGGCCCGACCGATCAAGCACCGAAACTACGGCACCTACGAGTTCTAGCACACGTTCAGCTCGATGACGATCCCCGGACTCCGATCCAGCAAAGTTTCGTGGATGAGTTCCGTCAGCACGACGGCGTGGTGACGATCTTGATGTTCTACCGTCGCAGGGCTTCGCCTAAGCACCGCTACAATATTATCGAGGATTATGGTGGAGGGGGGCACCGCACACGGCTAATAGATCTCAAGGAACAATTGTTGTGTCTAGAGGTGCCCCCTGCCCCGTATATAAAGGAGCAAGGGGGAGGGGGCGGCCGGCCAAGAGGAGGCGCGCCAGGGAGGAGTCCTACTCCTACCGGGAGTAGGACTCCCTCCTTTCCTTGTCCAAGTAGGAGAGGGGGAAGGAAGGGAGAGAGGAGAGGAAGGAAAGGGGGGCGCCGCCCCCCTCCTTGTCCAATTCGGACTAGAGGTGGAGGGGGCGCGTGGCCTGCCCTGGACGCCCCTCCTCTGCTCCACTTCGGGCCCATGAGGCCCATTAACCCCCCGGGGGTTCCGGTAACCCCCCCCCCCGGTACTCCGTTTTAATCCGATACTTCTCCAGAACACTTCCGATGTCCGAATATAGTCATCCAATATATCAATCTTCATGTCTCGACCATTTCGAGAATCCTCGTCATGTCCGTGATCACATCCGGGACTCTGAACAACCTTCGGTACATCAAAACATATAAACTCATAATGAAACTATCATCATAACGTCAAGCGTGCGGATTTCAAAAAACCAGGCTCGGATGCCACTGTTGGGGAACGTAGTAATTTCAAAAAACTTCCTACGCACACGCAAGATCATAGTGATGCATAGCAACGAGAGGGGAGAGTGTTGTCTACATACCCTCGTAGACCGAAAGCGGAAGCGTTAGCACAACGCGGTTGATGTAGTCGTACGTCTTCACGATTCGACAAATCAAGTATCAAACGTACGGCACCTCCGAGTTCAGCACACGTTCAGCCCGATGATGTCCATCGAACTCCGATCCAGCCGAGTGTTGAGGGAGAGTTTCATCAGCACGACGGCATGGTGAAGATGATGATGTTCTACCGACGCAGGGCTTCGCCTAAGCACCGCTACAGTATTATCGAGGTGGACTATGGTGGATGAGGGCACCACACACGGCTAAAAGATCAAATCAATTGTTGTGTCTCTAGGGTGCCCCTGCCCCCATATAAAAAGGAGCAAGGGGGGAGGTGCGGCCGACCAGGAGGAGGCGCGCTAGGAGGAGTCCTACTCCCACCGGGAGTAGGACTCCCTCCTTTCCTTGTTGGATTAGAAGGGGGAAAAGAGGAGGGCGAGAGGAAGGAAAGGGGGGGTGCCGCCCCCTCTCCTTGTCCTATTCGGACTAGAGGGGCACGGGCGCGTGGCCATGCCCTAGCCGCCTCTCCTCTTCTCCACTAAGGCCCACTATGGCCCATTAAGCCCCCGGGGGGTTTCGGTAACCCCTCGGTACTCCGGTAAAATCCCGATTTCACCTGGAACACTTCTGACATCCAAATATAGGCTTCCAATATATCAATCTTCATGTCTCGACCATTTCGAGACTCCTCGTCATGTCCGTGATCACATCCGGGACTCCGAACAACCTTCGGTACATCAAAACTCATAAACTCATAATATAACTATCATCGAAACTTTAAACGTGCGGACCCTACGGGTTCGAGAACTATGTAGACATGACCGAGACACATCTCCGGTCAATAACCAATAGCGGAACCTGGATGCTCATATTGGCTCCTACATATTCTACGAAGATCTTTATCGGTCCAACCGCATAACAACATACATTGTTCCCTTTGTCATCGGTATGTTACTTGCCCGAGATTCGATCGTCGGTATCTCAATACCTAGTTCAATCTCGTTACTGGCAAGTCTCTTTACTCGTTCCATTATACATCATCCTGCAACTAACTCATTAGTTGCAATGCTTGCAAGGCTTCTAGCGATGTGCATTACCGAGTGGGCCCGGAGATACCTCTCCGACGATCGGAGTGACAAATCCTAATCGTGAAATACGCCAACCCAACAAGTACCTTCGGAGACACCTGTAGAGCACCTTTATAATCACCCAGTTATGTTGTGACGTTTGGTAGCACATAAAGTGTTCCTCCGGTAAACAGGAGTTGCATAATCTCATAGTCATAGGAACATGTATAAGTCATGAAGAAAGCAATAGCAATATACTAAACAATCGAGTGCTAAGCTAATGGAATGGGTCAAGTCAATCACATCATTCTCCTAATGATGTGATCCCATTAATCAAATAACAACTCATGTCAATGGCTAGGAACATAACCATCTTTGATCAACGAGATAGTCAAGTAGAGGCATACTAGTGGCACTCGTGTTTGTCTATGTATTCACACAAGTATTATGTTTCCGGTTAATACAATTCTAGCATGAATAATAAACATTTATCATGATATAAGGAAATATATAATAACTTTATTATTGCCTCTAGGGCATATTTCCTTCAGTTTTGGCCTACAAACTTACTCCCAGTTAATTTTGCATTTGCCGCCGAACACGGTGTCAGTTCCAGCCCAAAGGTAGGCTTTCCTCAGCCTGTCAAGCTTCTGTAGCACCTCCACTGGGAGGTCCAGTGGAGTTATGTGATAGATGGCTACCGCTGTGAGGACCGCCTTGACCAAGGCCCTTCGGCCCGCAATGGCCACATGCCTCCCTCTCCATGGTGCAAGCTTCCCGGCCGCTTTGTCCAAAAGGTGCTGCAAATGAATCTTTTTGAGTTGCTGAATCGCAAGCGGAAGGCCTAAGTAACGAATTGGGAAGGAAGATTGCCCCGCTGGGAAGTGTTTCAGAATGTCATCAAGGTCTAGGTTGGCGCACTGGATGGGAGCAACCAAACCCTTTGCACAATTGGTGACCAACCCAGTTGACTGGACGAAGGATGTAAGCGTGCAGGCAATGAAGCTGACATCTTCCTTGATGGGGGCACAAAAGATCACCGCGTCATCAGCGTACAGAGAAGCCCTAATGCCCGTGAAGCGACTGCCAAGCGGATGTAGAGCACCTTGAGAGGTGGCCTTCGCCAGGATGCGATGCAACGGTCAATGGCAAGCACGAAGAGCAGCGGTGAAAGAGGTTCGCCCTGCCGGAGGCCACATCCATGCTAGATAGGGTCGCCGACAACACCATTTAGCAAGACTCTAGAGGAGGCCGAGGAGAGGAGAGCCGACACCGACCCTCGAAACCTACTCGGGAAGCCATGATGTGCCAGTAGCTCCATTAGATAATCCCATTTTACCGAGTCAAATGCCTTCTTAATATCAAGCTTGAAGAGGAGCATGATTTTTTTATGGTGGAACTTTCTGGCCAAATTGCGAACATACAGGAAGTTGTCGTGTATATTCCTTGTTTTGATGAAGGCACTCCGTGTTGGGGAACATAGTAATTTCAAAAAAAATCCTACGCACACGCAAGATCATGGTGATGCATAGCAACGAGAGGGGAGAGTGTTGTCCACGTACCCTCGTAGACCGAAAGCGGAAGCGTTATAACAACGCAATTGATGTAGTCGTACGTCTTCACGACCCGACCGATCAAGCACCGAAACTACGACACCTCCGAGTTCTAGAACACGTTCAGCTTGATGACGATCCTCGGACTCCGATCCAGCAAAGTGTCGGGGATGAGATCCGTCAGCATGACGGTGTGGTGACGATCTTGATGTTCTACCGTCGCAGGGCTTCGCCTAAGCACCGCTACAATATTATCGAGGATTATGGTGGAGGGGGGCACCGCACACGGCTAATAGATCTCAAGGATCAATTGTTGTGTCTAGAGGTGCCCCCTGCCCCCGTATATAAAGGAGCAAGGGGGAGGGGGCGGCCGGCCAGGAGGAGGCGCGCCAGGGAGGAGTCCTACTACTACCAGGAGTAGGACTCCCTCCTTTCCTTGTCCAACTAGGAGAGGGGGAAGGAAGGGAGAGAGGAGAGGAAGGAAAGGGGGGGCGCCGCCCCCCTCCTTGTCCAATTCGGACTAGAGGGGGAGGGGGCGCGCGGCCTGCCCTGGCCGCTCCTCCTCTACTCCACTTTGGGCCCATGAGGCCCATTTACCCCCCGGGGGGTTCCGGTAACCCCCCGGTACTCCGTTTTAATCCGATACTTCTCCAGACCACTTCCGGTGTCCGAATATAGTCGTCCAATATATCAATCTTCATGTCTCGACCATTTCGAGAATCCTCGTCATGTCCGTGATCACATCCGGGACTCTGAACAACCTTTGGTACATCAAAACATATAAACTCATAATGAAACTATCATCATAACGTCAAGCGTGCGGACCCTACGGGTTCGAGAACAATGTAGACATGACCGAGACATGTCTCCGGTTAATAACCAATAGCGGAACCTAGATGCTCATATTGGCTCCTACATATTCCACGAAGATCTTTATCGGTCAGACCGCATAACAACATACGTTGTTCCCTTTGTCATCGGTATGTTACTTGCCCAAGATTCGATCGTCGGTATCTCAATACCTAGTTCAATCTCGTTACCGGCAAGTCTCTTTACTCGTTCCGTAATACATCATCTCACAACTAACTCATTAGTTGCAATGCTTGCAAGGCTTATGTGATGTGCATTACAGAGAGGGCCCAGAGATACCTCTCCGACAATCGGAGTGACAAATCCTATTCTCGAAATACGCCAACCCAACATGTACCTTCGGGGACACCTGTAGAGCACCTTTATAATCACCCAGTTACGTTGTGACGTTTGGTAGCACACAAAGTGTTCCTCCGGTAAACGGGAGTTGCATAATCTCATAATCATAGGAACATGTATAAGTCATGAAGAAAGCAATAGCAACATACTAAACGATCGTGTGGTAAGCTAACGGAATGGGTCAAGTCAATCACATCATTCTTCTAATGATGTGATCTCGTTAATTAAATAACAACTCTTTTGTTCATGGCTAGGAAACATAACCATCTTCGATTAACGAGCTAGTCAAGTAGAAGAATACTAGTGACACTCTGTTTGTCTATGTATTCACACATGTATTATGTTTCCGGTTAATACAATTCTAGCATGAATAATAAACATTTATCATGATATAAGGAAATAAATAATAACTTTATTATTGCCTCTAAGGCATATTTCCTTCAGTCTCTCACTTGCACTAGAGTCAATAATCTAGATCACACAGTAATGATTCTAACTCCCATGGAGCCTTGGTGCTGATCATGTTTTGCTCGTGGAAAAGGCTTAGTCAACGGGTCTGCAACATTCAGATCTGTATATATCTTGCAAATCTCTATGTCTCCCACCTGGACTAGATCCCGGATGGAATTGAAGCGTCTCTTGATGTGCTTGGTTCTCTTGTGAAATCAGGTTTCTTCCCAAACCACAGTTCATAAGGCGCCGTCTCAATGGATTTCGATGGTGCCCTATTTAACGGGAATGCGGCCGTCTCTAAAGCATAACCCCAAAACGATAGCGGTAAATCAGTAAGACACATCATAGATCGCACCATATCTAGTAAAGTACGATTACGACGTTCGGACACACCATTACGTTGTGGTGTTCCAGGTGGCGTGAGTTGCGAAACTATTTCGCATTGTTTCAAATGTAGAGCAAACTCATAACTCAAATATTCTCCTCCACGATCAGATCGTAGAAACTTTATTTTCTTGTTACGGTGATTTTCAACTTCACTCTGAAATTCTTTGAACTTTTCAATTGTTTTAGACTTATGCTTCATTAAGTAGATATACCCATATCTGCTTAAATCATCTGTGAAGGTGAGAAAATAACGATATCCGCCACGAGCCTCAACATTCATCGGACCACAAACATCTGTATGTATGATTTCCAACAAATCTGTTGCTCTCTCCATAGTACCGGAGAATGGTGTTTTAGTCATCTTGCCCATGAGGCACGGTTCGCAAGTACCAAGTGATTCATAATCAAGTGGCTCCAAAAGTCCATCAGTATGGAGTTTCTTCATGCGCTTTACACCGATATGACCTAAACGGCAGTGCCACAAATAAGTTGCACTATCATTATCAACTCTGCACCTTTTGGCTTCAACATTATGAATATGTGTATCACTACTATCGAGATTCATCAAAAATAGACCACTCTTCAAGGGTGCATGACCATAAAAGATATTACTCATATAAATAGAACAACCATTATTCTCTGATTTAAATGAATAACCGTCTCGCATCAAACAAGATCCAGATATAATCTTCATGCTCAACGCTGGCACCAAATAACAATTATTTAGGTCTAATACTAATCCCGAAGGTAGATGTAGAGGTAGCGTGCCGACCGCGATCACATCGACTTTGGAACCATTTCCCACGCGCATCGTCACCTCGTCCTTGGCCAGTGTTCACTTAATCCATAGTCCATGTTTCGAGTTGCAAATATTAGCAACAGAACCAGTATCAAATACCGAGGTGCTACTGCGAGCTCCAGTAAGGTACACATCAATAACATGTATATCACATATACCTTTGTTCACCTTGCCATCCTTCTTATCTGCCAAATACTTAGGGCAGTTCCGCTTCCAGTGACCAGTCTGCTTGCAGTAGAAGCACTCGGTCTCAGGCTTAGGTCCAGACTTGGGTTTCTTCTCCTGAGCAGCAACTTGCTTGTTGTTCTTCTTGAAGTTCCCCTTCTTCTTCCCTTTGCCCTTTTTCTTGAAACTGGTGGTCTTATTGACCATCAACACTTGATGCTCCTTCTTGATTTCTACCTCAACAGCCTTTAGCATTACGAAGAGCTCGGGAATCGTCTTATCCATCCCTGGCATGTTATAGTTCATCACGAAGTTCTTGTAGCTTGGTGGAAGTGATTGGAGAATTCTGTCAATGATGCTATCATCCGGAAGATTAACTCCCAGTTGAATCAAGTGATGATTATACCCAGACATTTTGAGTATATGCTCACTGACATAACTATTCTCCTCCATCTTACAACTGTAGAACTTGTTGGAGACTTCATATCTCTCAATCCGGGCATTTGCTTGAAATATTAACTTCAACTCCTGGAACATCTCATGTGCTCCATGACGCTCAAACGTCGTTGAAGTCCCGGTTCTAATCCGTAAAGCATGGCACACTGAACTATCGAGTAGTCATCAACTTTGCTCTGCCAGACGTTCATAACATCTGGTGTTGCTCCTGCAGCAGGGTTGGCACCCAGCGGTGCTTCCAGGACGTAAATCTTCTATGCAGCAATGAGGATAATCCTCAAGTTACGGACCCAGTCCGTGTAATTGCTACCATCATCTTTCAACTTTGCTTTCTAAAGGAACGCATTAAAATTCAACGGAACAACATCACGGGCCATCTATCTACAATCAACATAGACAAGTAAGATACTATCAGGTACTAAGTTCATGACAAATTTAAGTTCAATTAATCATATTACTTAAGAACTCCCACTTAGAAAGACATCCCTCTAATCCTCTAAGTGATCACATGATCCAAATCAACTAAACCATAACCGATCATCATGTGAAATGGAGTAGCTTTCAATGGTGAACATCACTATGTTGATCATATCTACTATATGATTCACGCTCGACCTTTCGGTCTCAGTGTTCCGAGGCCATATCTGCATATACTAGGCTCGTCAAGTTTAACCTGAGTATTCTGCGTGTGCAAAAACTGGCTTGCACCCGTTGTAGATGGACATAGAGCTTATCACACCCGATCATCACGTGGTGTCTGGGCACGATGAACTTTGGCAACGGTGCATACTCAGGGAGAACACTTTTATCTTGAAATTTAGTGAGAGATCATCTTATAATGCTACCGTCAATCAAAGCAAGATAAGATGCATAAAAAATAAACATCGCATGCAATCAATATAAGTGATATGATATGGACATCATCATCTTGTGCTTGTGATCTCCATCTTCGAAGCATCGTCATGATCACCATCGTCACCAGCGCGACACCTTGATCTCCATCGTAGCATCGTTGTCGTCTCGCCAATCTTATGCTTCTATGACTATCGCTACCGCTTAGTGATAAAGTAAAGCATTACAGGGCGATTGCATTGCATACAATAAAGCGACAACCATATGGCTCTTGCCAGTTGCCGATAACTCGGTTACAAAACAGGATCATCTCATACAATAAAATTTAGCATAATGTCTTGACCATATCACATCTCAACATGCCCTGCAAAAACAAGTTAGACGTCCTCTACTTTGTTGTTGCAATTTTACGTGGCTGCTACGGGCTCAGCAAGAACCATTCTTACCTACGCATCAAAAACCACAACGATAGTTTGTCAAGTTGGTGTTGTTTTAACCTTCGCAAGGACCGGGCGTAGCCACACTCGGTTCAACTAAAGTTGGAGAAACTGACACCCGACAGCCACCTGTGTGCAAAGCACGTCGGTAGAACCAGTCTCGCGTAAGCGTACGCGTAATGTCGGTCCGGGCCGCTTCATCCAACAATATCGCCGAACCAATGTAGGACATGATGGTAAGCAGTATGACTTATATCGCCCACAACTCACCTGTGTTCTACTCGTGCAAATAACATCAACGCATAAAACCTGGCTCGGATGCCACTGTTGGGGAACGTAGTAATTTCAAAAAAAAATCCTACGCACACGCAAGATCATGGTGATGCATAGCAACAAGAGGGGAGAGTGTTGTCCACGTACCCTCGTAGACCGAAAGTGGAAGCGTTATAACAACGCGGTTGATGTAGTCGTACGTCTTCACGGCCCGACCGATCAAGCACCGAAACTACGGCACCTACGAGTTCTAGCACACGTTCAGCTCGATGACGATCCCCGGACTCCGATCCAGCAAAGTTTCGTGGATGAGTTCCGTCAGCACGACGGCGTGGTGACGATCTTGATGTTCTACCGTCGCAGGGCTTCGCCTAAGCACCGCTACAATATTATCGAGGATTATGGTGGAGGGGGGCACCGCACACGGCTAATAGATCTCAAGGAACAATTGTTGTGTCTAGAGGTGCCCCCTGCCCCGTATATAAAGGAGCAAGGGGGAGGGGGCGGCCGGCCAAGAGGAGGCGCGCCAGGGAGGAGTCCTACTCCTACCGGGAGTAGGACTCCCTCCTTTCCTTGTCCAAGTAGGAGAGGGGGAAGGAAGGGAGAGAGGAGAGGAAGGAAAGGGGGGCGCCGCCCCCCTCCTTGTCCAATTCGGACTAGAGGTGGAGGGGGCGCGTGGCCTGCCCTGGACGCCCCTCCTCTGCTCCACTTCGGGCCCATGAGGCCCATTAACCCCCCGGGGGTTCCGGTAACCCCCCCCCCCCCCCGGTACTCCGTTTTAATCCGATACTTCTCCAGAACACTTCCGATGTCCGAATATAGTCATCCAATATATCAATCTTCATGTCTCGACCATTTCGAGAATCCTCGTCATGTCCGTGATCACATCCGGGACTCTGAACAACCTTCGGTACATCAAAACATATAAACTCATAATGAAACTATCATCATAACGTCAAGCGTGCGGACCCTACGGGTTCGAGAAAAATGTAGACATGACCGAGACATGTCTCCGGTTAATAACCAATAGCGGAACCTGGATGCTCATATTGGCTCCTACGTATTCCACAAAGATCTTTACCGGTCAGACCGTATAACAACATACGTTGTTCCCTTTGTCATCGGTATGTTACTTGCCCGAGATTCGATCGTCGGTATCTCAATACCTAGTTCAATCTCGTTACCGGCAAGTCTCTTTACTCGTTCCGTAATACATCATCTCACAACTAACTCATTAGTTGCAATGCTTGCAAGGCTTATGTGATGTGCATTACCGAGAGGGCCCAGAGATACCTCTCCGACAATCGGAGTGACAAATCCTAATCTCGAAATACGCCAACCCGACATGTACCTTCGGAGACACCTGTACAGCACCTTTATAATCACCCAGTTACGTTGTGACGTTTGGTAGCACACAAAGTGTTCCTCCGGTAAATGAGAGTTGCATAATCTCATAGTCATAGGAACATGTATAAGTCATGAAGAAAGCAATAGCAACATACTAAACGATCATGTGCTAAACTAACGGAATGGGTCAAGTCAATCACATCATTCTTCTAATGATGTGATCCCGTTAATTAAATAACAACTCTTTTGTTCATGGTTAGGAAACATAACCATCTTCGATTAACGAGCTAGTCAAGTAGAGGCATACTAGTGACACTCTGTTTGTCTATGTACTCACACATGTATTATGTTTCCGGTTAATACAATTCTAGCATGAATAATAAACATTTATCATGATATAAGGAAATATATAATAAATTTATTATTGCCTCTAGGGCATATTTCCTTCACTCTGCGCAGCGGAGACGATATTGTTCATGTGATGGGCCAGCCGAGTTGCAAGGATTTTGGCAATGAGGTTTGCAATGGCATGAATCAGGCTGATGGGTCGGAAGTCCGAGATGTCTTCGGCACCGTCTTTCTTGGGGATGAGGGCAATATTCGCCGAGTTGAGCCAGTGGAAGTTTTACGCATGCAAATTGGAGAACTTGTTTTTCACGAGCATGACATCATCTTTGATAATGTCCGAGCAAACCTTGAAAAATTTCCGGGTGAAACCGTCGGGTCCCGGAACCTTGTCTCCAGGAAGGGCCGAGATTGCATCCTTGACCTCATCCTCCGTGATGAGCTCCCAGGATCATGACCCGAAGGGGGAAAAGCGGCCCAGTTGATAGTTTTGGGGCGTGGCAGGCCCCTCTTGGTAATATTGGCAAAGTGGTCCTGAACAATATTGCTTTTTGATCATGACTAGTTACCCAGCCATCTCTATGCTTGAGTCTGTGAATAAGGTTTTTTCGGCATCTCCCGTTGATCTGAAGATGGAAGTAACGGGTGTTGGCATCTCCCTCTTTGATATCACCTATCCGCGAGTTTTGCTTTTTCCTAGCACGCTCCATCGCAGCCAGACCAACCACTCTTCTCTTGAGCCTTTTTCGAAGGTCCGCCTCCTCCGCACTAAGCTCTCTGGAAACTTGAGCCTCATCAAGTCGCAAGATAATCTCAAGAGCCATGTGAAGCTGGACCTTGACCTGGAAGAAGAGGGTCTTGCTCCAGGTCCTGAGCCTCTGGCTTGTGCGCTTCAGGTACATTTTGTATACATTTTGTACTCTAGGTATTTATGCTTAGCTGTTCTACTTGACTGCGTTTAAATTCTTCTGTTTCCATTGTAAGGATTAAGGAAATGCAGCTCGATGATTCGATGTGTTCTGTGCACAGACAAAGAGTTTGTTGTAGAGACGAGGAGATAGGGGTCCGGCTTAAAGAGGTGCTTCAAGTGTTGGGGCTGCATTTGCAGGCCTGCGTAAATGCACAAAGGTCCCAGAAATTGATGCATTTGCAGGTCCGCGAGTTCCCGGTTTTACTTACCATCTAAACAAAACAGGATCGTGACCAGTAGCAATATATAGGTATGTAGAAATACTTAGAACCATGACATAGGATCAACAGAAATCAGTTTTCTACTTTTAATGAATGCTACTCCCTCTGTTCTAAAATATAAAAACGTTTTTTTACAGGAAATATAAAAAAAAATTTAACACTACACTAGTGTTAAAAACGTTCTTATATTATAGGACGGAGGAAATACTAATTATTAGTTTCATGCATAGCTACCAAATGATGCACAAAATGGTCCTTGGGTAATGCACCAATAAATTTCCGTTTTATGTCAGGCCGAGCTGAGCTGGTCCTCACCAGGATTGAAGATGTTCCGGCGCGAAACCTCAACTGTTTCTGGTCCAAGTCCTGGTGCTCGGTCCAGTCCAGTCCAGATAGAGGCTCATCTCCATGATTCACCAACCTACCGTCATCAACTCTCAAGGAGACACACCATGCATGTGGTTTTATACACGCCCACGTACCCCCGAGAGGAAACATCTACTGGCCGGCTACTCGGCTAGCTACTCCGTAGTAGTGGCTTCATAATGTGTGGCGAGTGGCCAGTGGCGCGTTTCATATCGCTACTACATATGGTGTAGGCGTATGATACCGAAAGAGGTTACACAATTTGAAATTCTAACTTGATCAGCCAACTCTCGCAGTCTCGCTAAATATAAAGATGGTTACACAATACCGAAAGATGGTCACAATCCTGCTGTAAATTTGAACCAGGTAATCCTTTCAGCTATGAATAGAAACATAAGTGCATCTTCAACAATGACCCCTAAGGGCATATACAATCGGACTTGACAAATCTGGCTCCTCAAACGTCCGCGGACGCGTCCGGACGCGTCCGCAGGCACTAACCGGTCACCCCTCAAATAATGCGTTGCACATCCATATACCGCAAATTCCGATCCTCAAGTTCATGCAATCCATGCGCGTCAATCATAAGATACAAGTTGTCCGAATTCCAAAGTTCAAACAAAGCAAATCACAGTTTAACAAAATTGGGTCGGACGGCGTAATCCGTGTCGGTGGTCGGAGGGAAGGGGCACGGCGGCGGAGGCAGCTGCTCCACCATGTCCGAACCTGCCTGCGACGTCGCCGCCACCTTCCTCTCTCGCTGCCGGCGTCGCCGCAACTTCCGGGCGACGTTCTCCGCCTTGCAAGTGGCAGCCGACGAAGTGGCCCCGCCGACGGACAAGGTGGACTGCGTCTCCGTCACGGCGCTGTGAGTCGGGCTGGATGATACGTCTCCAACGTATCTATAATTTTTTATTGTTTCATGCTATTATATTATCTGCTTTGAATGTTTATGGGCTTTATTAAACACTTTTATATTATTTTTGGGACTAACCTATTGACCCAGAGCCCAGAGCCAGTTCCTGTTTTTTTATCTTGTTTCAGTGTTTCGAAGAAAAGGAATATCAAACGGAGTCGAAACGGAATGGAACCTTCTGGAGAAGTTATTTTTGGAAGGAAAGCAACCTGATAGACTTGTAGTGCACGTCAGGAAAGAAACAAGGGAGCCACGAGGTAGGGGGCGCGCCCACCCCCCTAGGGCGCGCCCTCCACCCTCGTAGGCCCCTCGTGGCTCCCCTGACGTACTTCTTTCTCCTATATATACCCATATACCCTAAAAACTTCGGGGAACAGAATAGATCGGGAGTTCCGCCGCCGCAAGCCTCTATAGCCATCAAAACCCAATCGGGACCCTGTTCCGGCATCCTGCAGGAGGGGGGAACCCTCACCGGTGGCCATCTTCATCATCCCGGCGCTCTCCATGATGAGGAGGGAGTAGTTCACCCTCGGGGCTGAGGGTATGTACCAGTAGCTATGTGTTTGATCTCTCTCTCTCTCTCTCTCTCTCTCTCTCTCTCTCTCTCTCTCGTGTTCTTGATTTGGCACGATCTTGATGTATCGCGAGCTTTGCTATTATAGTTGGATCTTATGTTTATTCTTCCCTTCTACTCTCTTGTAATGGATTGAATTTTTCCTTTGAAGTAATCTTATCGGATTGAGTCTTTAATGACTTGAGAACACTTGATGTATGTCTTGCCGTGCGTATCTGTGGTGACAATGGGATATCACGTGATTCACTTGATGTATGTCTTGGTGATCAACTTGCGGGTTCTGCCCATGAACCTATGCATAGGGGTTGGCACACATTTTCGTCTTGATTCTCTGGTAGAAACTCTGGGGTACTCTTTGAAGTACTTTGTGTTGGTTTGAATAGATGAATCTGAGATTGTGTGATGCATATCGTATAATCATACCCATGGATACTTGAGGTGACATGGAGTATCTAGGTGACATTAGGGTTTTGATTGATTTGTGTCTTAAGGTGTTATTGTAGTGCGAACTCTAGGGTTGTTTGTGACACTTATAGGAATAGCCCAACGGATTGATTGGAAAGAATAACTTCGAGGTGGTTTCGTACCCTACCATAATCTCTTCGTTTGTTCTCTGCTATTAGTGTCTTTGGAGTGACTCTTTGTAACATGTTGAGGGATAGTTATATGATCCAATTATGTTATTATTGTTGAGAGAACTTGGACTAGTGAAAGTATGAACCCTAGGCCTTATTTCCCATCATTGCAATACCGTTTGTGATCACTTTTATCATTAGTTACCTTGCTGTTTTTATATTTTCAGATTACAAAAACCTATATCTACCATCCATATTGCACTTGTATCACCATCTCTTCGCTGAACTAGTGCACCTATACAACTTACCATTGTATTGGGTGTGTTGGGACACAAGAGACTCCTTGTTATTTAGTTGCAGGGTTGCTTGAGAGAGACCATCTTCATCCTACGCCTCCCACGGATTGATAAACCTTAGGTCATCCACTTGAGGAAAATTTCCTACTGTCCTACAAACCTCTGCACTTGGAGGCCCAACAATGTCTACAAGAAGAATGTTGTGTAGTAGACATCAAGCTCTTTTCTGTCGCCGTTGCCGGGGAGGCTAGGTAAGCGACACTCACACCCCGTCAACTAAGCTCTTTTCTGGCGCCGTTGTCGGGGAGGTTAGTGCTTGAAGGTATATCTTTAGATCTTGCAATCGAATCTTTTTGTTTCTTGTTTTATCACTAGTTCAGTTTATAAAAGAAAACTAAAAAAATGGAATTAAGTTTGCCACACACGCTTCACCTTTTTAATATCTTTCGTGAGTATGATGGGAAGGAAAATTGTGTCAAAGTGTTAGAATAAGAATGCATTAAAATGTTTGGCACTAAATCTTTGAATGATGAGCATGATTGCAATGTTGTTAGTATGAATTCCTTGAATATCCATGATGCTAATGATATGCAAAGCCAGAAGCTTGGGGAAGCTATGTTTGATGAAGATGATATTTTTTGTCCCCCAAGCTTTGATGAGCAAATTGACTATGATGAAAGCATGACTCCTATCTATGATGATTATTGTGATGACACGTATGCTATAAATAATAATGATAACCATGAAACTTGTCATCTTGATCTTAATTTTCAATCACATGATAGTTATTTTGTTGAGTTTGCTCCCACTACTATTCATGAGAGCAAATTTGCTTATGCGGAGAGTAATAAAACTTCTATGCTTGTAGATCATGAAAAGAATGCTTTAGGTGCTGGTTATATTATTGAATTCATTCATGATGCTACTGAAAATTACTATGAGGGAGGAATATATGCTTGTAGTAATTGCAATAATATCAAATTTCCTCTCTATGTGCTTAAAGTTTTGAAGTTATGCTTGTTTTGCATTCCTATGCTAGTTGATTATTGTTCCCATAAGTTGTTTGCTCACAAAATCCCTATGCATAGAAAGTGGGTTAGACTTAAGTGTGCTAGTCATATTATTCATGATGCTCTGTTTATGTTTCAATTCTTATCTTTTATGTGAGCATCATTGAAATCATCATGCCTAGCTAGGGGCATTAAACGATAGCGCTTGTTGGGAGGCAATCCAATTTTATTTTAGTTTCTTGCTTTTTGGTTCTGTTTAGGAATAAATAACCCATCTAGCTTCTGTTAATATGTGGTTTTATGTTTTAATTAGTGTTTGTGCCAAGTAGTTCTACTTTGGGAAGACTTGGGTGAAGTCTTTATGATCTTGCTGTAAAAAAACAGAAACTTTAGCGCTCACGAGATTAGCTAAAACTTTTTACTAGAGAGTGTTATTTAGTTGATTATTTTTGAAGATTATTACTAGACAAATTCCTCAGGTCCACCAATTTATTTTAGAATTTTTAGAGTTCCAGAAGTATACGTTTGATACAGATTACTACAGACTGTTATGTTTTTGACAGATTCTGTTTTCTGTGTGTTGTTTGCTTATTTTGATGAATCTATGGCAAGTAAATTAGTTTATAAAGCATAGAGAAGTTGGAATAAAGTAGATATTACACCAATATAAATAAATAATGAGTTCACAACAGTACCTAAGTGGTGGTTTTATTTTCTTACACTAACGGAGCTTACGAGTTTTCTGTTAAGTTTTGTGTTGTGAAGTTTTCAAGTTTTGGGTAAAGATTCGATGGACTATGGAATAAGGAGTGGAAAGAGACTAAGCTTGGGGGCACCCCAAGGTAATATTCAAGGATGAACAAGAGCCTAAGCTTGGGGATGCCCCGGATGGCATCCCCTCTTTCGTCTTCGTTCATCGGTAACTTTACTCGGAGCTATATTTTTATTCACCACATGATATGTGTTTTGCTTGGTGCGTCATTTTATTTTCTTTAGCTTTGCTTGCTGTTTGAATAAAATACCAAAATCTGAAATTCTTAAATGTTAAAGAGTCTTCACATAGTTACATAATTATACGACTACTCATTGTTCTTCACTTATATCTTTCAGAGTAGTTTGTTGTTGCTCTAGTGCTTCACTTATATCTTTTAGAGCACGTCGGTGGTTTTATTTTGTAGAAATAGATGAACTCTTATGCTTCACTTATATTATTTTGAGAGTCTTTAGAACAGCATGATAATTTGCTTTGGTTATGAATCTAGTCCTAATATGATGGGCATCCAAGAGGGATATAATAAAAACTTTCATATAAAGTGCATTGAATACTATGTGAAGTTTGATTCCTTATGATTGTTTTGAGATATGAAGATGGTGATATTAGAGTCATGCTAGTTGAGTAGTTGTGAATTTGAGAAATACTTGTTCTAAAGTTTGTGATTCCCGTAGCATGCATGTATGGTGAACCGTTATGTGATGAAGTTGGAGCATGATTTATTTATTGATTGTCCTCCTTATGAGTGGCGGTCGGGGACGAGCGATGGTATTTTCCTACCAATCTATCCCCTTAGGCGACGTGCTAAACTCATTAAAAACACTCTCCTTAGCGGGCGACTCACAGCCGAATTATATCCGGTCCGAACTGGAGGCTGATGACGGAGAATTTTGCTTCCCACCCCCTGTCCACTTAATAGCCACTGTCGAAGACTTAACCGACATGCTCGATTACGGCTTCGAAGACATCGACAGTATGGATGACGATGCTGGAGAGGAGCATGCCGAAAACCCGCCATTCACCGGACGATGGACGGCCACCTCCTCATACGACGTATACATGGTGGATGCACCAAAAGATAATAGCGGCGATGACAAGGAAGATCCAGTTGAGGATGAACCTCCTAAGGGCATCTCCAGCCGTTCAGCCCCCCAGGGCGCCGAAAAAGAGCGGCCTGGGGGCGAACCGGCACTAGATTGGCCCCTGGGGGCGGCCTAGCTCCCAGCCACGCCCCCAGGCGCTGCCCCCCAGCCACGACAAATTCAAACGTAGTCATTCCCGCGCACAAAATAGACGCCACAAATCCGGCGATCAAGCGGCCACAAGTTCGGCGATCGGATGAAAAGTTCGGCGTACAAAAAGCAGAAAGGACGCGCGTGCGCATCAGATGGCGAGGTCGGCCTCCGGCGTCGGTGGAGTCGGCGTGCGCGGGCTTGGCGGGGTCTCTGTGCTTGGCCGCGTCGGCGTGGCTTCTGTGCTGCGGGGAGTCTCAGCGGCATCATCGCTCGGGCTTGGCGGGGGCGTCGACATGGGCATGGGCGTGGGCGGCGTCCTCGAGGGAAGCTGGTTCATGATGAGGCCATGCTCCGCCAAGTACCACGCCTTGAACGCCTCGTCGTTGCTCTGGAGCCTGTCCGCCCCGCCCAGCAGGAAAGCCAGGTCGGTGTTCCTTTTCTTCGCGGTGACGTTGGTCCGGAGCAGGTCGAGCTTGATGGCGCTATTCGTCATCAGCGACGACCACCGCGCGTCGGTCTTCTCTTCACGTAGGACGGCCCGGGCCTGGGCGTCGGCGATGCAATGCTCGATGGACTCCTGCACTCGCGCGGTTTCCGCGTCGGCGTTTTTCCCCTTCTTTGCCAATTTGTGGCCGTCCGGCCACCCCTCTGACGCGGCCGGAGTCGTTGCGTCCGGCTTGTATGTCTCCTTGGCCTTGTCGAGGGCATGTCGGACTTCCGCCCACTTCTCGCACTTGTCAATGCACTTGTAGACGTGGAGGTGCTTGAAGTCGGCATCTTGGTTGTCGCGCCGATACATGGTGAACATACGCAGCAGCTGCGTGGAGGGACAAACAGTTGGCGGGCGGCGGCATAGACGACGAAGAGATGCGGGAGAACGGCGTGCGTACCTGATCCTCAACGCTGGCGCCGCTCTCCGGGCGAGCCGTGACCTCCTCGACGATTCCATGCCATTTGTTGCAAGCCAACTGGATACGCCCCCAATGGTTAGCCATCGCCTTGGAGCCGCGCTGCATGTAGACGCCTTTGAAGTAGGGGTCGACGAGTTTCTGCTCGTCGAACTCGGCCTTGATGCGGTCCCAGTACGTCTCCAAGCTCTGGTTCGCCGGTGGTCGGGTCGAGGCAGACGACTTTCCATGCTTCGGCGAGGCATTCCTCCTCCTTGGACGTCCACTTGATGCGCGGTTCGCCTGACCTAGCCGCCCGCTTCTTCTTCTTCTGGCGCCCCTTCGTCGGAACAGGAGCCGGCTCCTCCTCATCCTCCTCCTCCTCGTCCTCCTCCTCCTCCTCCTCCTCCTCCTCGGGTTCCTGCGCTTCGTGCGCGTCCTCGCTGTAGACGTAGCCGAGCTCGGCCTCCATGTCGCCGCTAAGATCCACTACCTCGTCCTGGGTGGCGAACCCGGGAGACGCGGCGGCCGCGGTCGATCCTGTCGCGATGATGTCGTCCATGTCGGCTCCTGTGTCGTTGGTGTCGCCGAGGTGCGAGAAGGGCGGCGGTCCACGGCGGAGATGGGGCGTCGGTGTGGACGCGTAGGCGGGCGACGAGTAGTTGTATGGAGGGTACTGCACGCCGACGAAGGCGGGCGAGGGTGTGCGCGTCGCGGGGTGGCCATGGGGGAAGGTCACGTTTGGGTTGAACCCACTGTGCGCGTCGCCGTCGGCGTAGCCGGGGGACGACGAACCCCATGGAGATCCGACGCCTTGCTGTCCCCAGGGCACGTACTGTGCGTGGCTGACGACGGGTGGATTCATCATCCCCGCGTGGTCGACCGATGAGGAAGACGCCGCCGCGCGCGCCGCGTTGTCGCGGGCCTTCTTGGCCATGGCCCTGTTCCGCCGGTCGGCGGTGACTGCGTCGCGTCGCTGAACTTCCACCCTCCACTCGGCGTTCGACAGGCCCGGTGGCTTCAATGGCGGCGCCCTCGGCTTCCTCTGCTTCGGCTGGGCCATGGTGCCAGTCGTGGTTGCCGCCGCGCGCGGCATGGCGTACCTCTTCGGCGGCATGGCGGCGACTGGAAGGCGAGCGGGAGGGGGTTTGGCGGGAGAAAGGGAGGGAATGGCGGGAGGAAGGCGAGCGCGCGGGAGAGATGCGAGGGAAAAGCGTCAAGAAACGGCAGGAAAAGGCTCTCGGAACAGCCTTTTCCTGCCGGCGCTTTAAGCTGCAAGGAGCCTGCAGGAAACGGCAGTGGCTATTTTTCAGGTCCCCACACGCCTTTTTCGCTTGTGCCGGCTCCCCAAGCGCTCCCCAGGGCGCGGGATTCGGCCTGGGTCCGCCGACACCAGTCTTGGCCCAAGCCGGCGAAAAACGGGCTTCTGGGGGTGCGACTGGGCCGTTTTTTTGGCGCCGGCGCGGGAAAAACGCCTGGGGAGGGCCTGTTGGGGGCGCGGCTGGAGATGCCCTAAGATACAAGCAAAGCGCCGGCGTCAGCGGCGCCTTTCTAAATCACACAGCAGCAAAGACAGCAACACCGTCACAGGAGACGATAACACTCCGGACGGTGCCGAAGACAGAGAAGGCCCCGATGAACAAACTGCCGAACATGACGATCACGAAGATGGGCAAGTTAGCCCTGTCAAACAGGCCATACACGAAGACTCGGAGGACAGTAATTATCTTCCACTCACCGAGGATGAGGTGAGCCTCGGCAACGAGGATTTTATCGTGCCTGAGGAACCTCTCGAGCAGGAGCGCTTTAAGCGCCGGCTAATAGCCACTGCAAGGAGCCTGAAAAAGAAGCAACAACAGCTTCAAGCTGATCAAGATCTACTCAACGGTAGATGGACTGATGTCCTGGCAGCCGAGGAATACGGCCTTAAGCGCCCAGTAAAGAGTTACCCTAAGCGCAAATTTCTACGTCAGTTCGATGATGAGGCGTTGGAGCCCGTACCGTCACCGCGCAATGCGGCTGACCGACCACCATGTGATCGGGATAAAGCGGCAACTCAAGCCGAACACCAGCCTGCCCCACCTCACCGTAAAGGCGGAGATAAAACAGCTCGGGGACATACATACGACCTGCGGCAGGACTTGGACAGTAGAGCAGGTTAGAACAGATCGATCTATGGATCACGGGGACGTGCCCCAATACGCGACAACGGCTACCTAGCCGGACACAGCAATCATACTCACGCTCGGGCCGAGAACCGCAGACGGAGTCCATCCGAGCTATGTCGTGACGTGGCCCGACATAGAGGCGCCGCACATCCCCTTTGCTTCACGGACGAAGTAATAGAGCATGAATTCCCAGAAGGGTTTAAACCCATGAATATCGATCATACGATCCAACAACAGATCCCGCAGTATGGATTGAGGACTTTCTTATCCATATCCACATGGCCCGCGGTGATGATCTCCATGCCATCAAATACCTCCCACTAAAACTAAAAGGACCAGAGCGGCACTGGCTAAACAGCCTTCCCGAGAACTCCGTTGGCAGCTGCGAAGACCTGGAAGACGCCTTTCACGATAACTTCCAAGGCACATATGTCAGCCGCCAGATGTCAATGACTTAAGTCACATCATCCAACAGCCAGGAGAGTCAGCCGGGAAGCTCTGGACTAGGTTCTTAATTAAAAAGAACCAAATTGTTGATTGTCCAGACGCCAAAGCCTCGCGGTCTTCAAACACAGCGTTCGAGATGAGTGGCTCGCACGCCACCTTGTTCAAGAAAAAACCAAAATCCATGGCAGTCCTTACCGCTCTAATGACCCGCTTTTGCGCGGGAGAGGACAACTGGCTCGCTCGTAGAAGCAACATCGCCAGCGATCCGAGCACTTCCGAAGTCCGAGATGGCAACGACAAGCCACGACGCAATAAACACAAGCGTCACAATAATAACAAAATAAAGCAAGACACGGCGGTTAACGCCGGGTCTAGTGGCTCCAAACCCGGTAAGCGGAAAAAGCCATTCAAGGCAAATAGAGGAGCGCTAGTAGAAGCTGCTGGGTCTTCAAACAAGCCGGCAAGCTTAACGCTGAACACAAGGGGAAGAGGCCGCCCAGTCATAGCGATGATGAAGAGACTCACCAGCCGAATACCGGGGTTCAAAAGCAATCCCCCCCAAGTGAAAACCGTAAACATGGTATACATGACGCACACCCCTACAGAGGAGCGCAGGCACGCACCATAGGAGGCATACGCCATACAGCTGGTCCCCCCAAAATTTAGTCATATCCGTCCCGAAGGTTTGGCAGCTCTGATCATCGATCCAATTATGGATGGGTTCCATCTCAAGAAGGTCCTTATGGACGGTGGCAGTAGCCTTAATCTACTCTACCAAGACACTATTCGCAAAATGGGCATTGATCCTTCAAGAATCAAGCCCACCACAACTATCCTCAAGGGAGCAATACCTGGCGTAGAAGCTCACTGCACGGGCTCCATCACACTGGAAGTCATTTTCGGTACGCCGAACAACTTCCGAAGCGAGGCCTTGACCTTTGATATTGCCCCGTGCTACCTCTTGAGCATGCGTTGGTTTTCCCTTGAAGAGGAAAGGGTGATGCAACAAAGTATCTATCGGATTTCGGGTTCCGGCAGACCCTTAAGGTTCGAACTCTGGGGTGCGCACGAAGATCTTTCCCCTACCGACTCGCGCTTATATGGCTCGCAGGAAATCTAGGCCGGAAAGAAGAACACACAAGGGACACGAGGTTTATACTGGTTCGGGCCACCGATGTGGTGTAATACCCTACTCCAGTGTATGGTGTAGTCGATTACCTCAGGGGCTGATGATGAACAATACAGGGGAAGAACGGCCTCGCGAGAGGTGTTCTTGAGCTGGTGCGGTGTGTTCTGCTTGGTCCGGATCTCTCTTTGATCCCTATGGTGGCTAGTCCTATTTATAGAGGCCCTGGTCCTCTTCCCAAATAATGAGCGGGAAGGGCGCCAACAATTGGCCATTTTGAAGGGGAACATCCAGTACAAGTTATCCTGACCAAAGGTGGTCTTTGGCTGCCAAAAGCACCGGTGATGACGCCGTCTTGGGCTCCACGGTGACCTCCGTCCTGCCTCTCTGCTGGTCTTGGTCTCGTTGCACCGGAATGGTAACCTTTGCCCGATGCCTTGGCCTGTGCTTGCTCCCTTGGCACCCAAGGGGAAACGAGGACACTGCGCAGGTCGGCGCCCGCCTGGCGCCCGCCTAATCTCGATCGTCATGGCTTGCGTCACGGGCTCCTCGCGAGGTGCCCCTACCTTGATCTCTCCGCCTCCTCGCGAGCCGGCTTGATGAGGCTGCTCCTGAGGAAGCTTCCAGTCGGCCGCCCCGCAAGGCTTGGCCCCTCGCGAGGGTCTTGAGCTTGAGCTGATGAAACTGGGCCACGATGGGCCCCCACTCGAGCCACGCCACCGGCCGCAGGCAGGCAAGTCTGGGGACCCTCATTCCCAGAACGCCGATAGTAGCCCCCGGGCCCAAGGCGCGCCCGGGCTTGGCTTAGCAGAGAAGCGAAGGGGCAAGCGCGAAGCACCGCGGGCCCCAATAGCCGGCGGCCTTGGGCGCCGCGTGGCGATTGATTGGACGTGGGCGTCTGTGCTTCCCCACGATGCCTCGGCAGCCGCCCATTTGACAAAAGAGGTGCCCGGGCCAGACTTACTCGCTTTGTTCTCGTTCGCCTTGCCCGAGATCCCCTTTCTCGCTCTTCTCCTTCCTGCTCCCAAAATCCTCCAGATCTGTCTCAATCCTTCCCATCGGGCACGCTATGGCGCCTCGCAAGTCCCCGACTGAGGCTTGGTACTCGCCGGCTCTGGATCCCCCTAACTTGTCAGAGAAGAACCTCGCCCTCACGCGCCTGATGACGGTCGCGCAGGGCAGCAAGGGGGCGACTGTGCTCAAGGCCGGCTCCGACCAGCCTGAGGGCAAGGGGAGCACCTTCTATCCGTTCTTTGTGAGCTCCATCATCGCCGGTCTGGTGCCTCCTTTTTCCGAGTTCTTCTTTGTTGTTCTACGCCAATACAACTTGAAAGCTCTGCATCTCCACCCCAACTCTATTCTTCTCCTGGCGATTTTCGCTTACTATTGTGAGGCTCACGTTGGGGTAAAGCCCTCGGTGGCCTTGCTGCACCACTATTTTTCCCTCCGGGTTTCTCGTGCCCATATCTCCGCATGCGCGAGCTTTATCGCATACTCCAACTCCAATGCTATCTCGAAGCCTGGGAAGAGATCGAAGGCTTCCGGAGCAAGTGGGTCATGGTGGACGTCGGGCGCCTCCACCCCCGACTGGTGTTGCCTACGGGGCAGCCCAAGGCCATTGACGCGTGCTCCTGCACGGAGCTCGTCGACCCCCGTGCGAAGGCGGTGCTGAAGAGGATGAACGCGGACCTAAGGCCAGGCAACTTAGGGGCGGCGAAGTTGACCGGGGCTACACTCCTGAGGGAGTTCTTGGAACACCGGGTGGCTCCACTCCAGGAACACTCGCTCCCATTGTGGAGGCTTGGGGAAGCGGACGCCGCCTTGCGCCTAAGCTCCGAGGCCCTGACCGACGAGGATCTGGTCGCGGCCCTCCACTCCTTCGTTGGGGGAGACGTGGCGAGCCCGGTGGGCACCCCCGTCCCCCTATTCCTTCGCGGCGACTGGGAGCAGCTGGTGAACACCATGCCCACCTTCAATGGTGAGGGGCTGGCGCCTGCGAAAGCTCCCGAGGATCTGGCGGCGCTGGCGATGGTGAACGTGTCCTCCGGCAGCTCCAGCGGGAGTGAGGGGGAAGAAGAGGCGGAGGAGTAAGAGTCTGACTCTGAGGCGACTGGCAAGGAGTCGGAGGAGTCCTTCCCTCGGCATAGGTCCCGGGCCCTCCGCTCCATGCCGGACGACGACGAGGTCGGTGCCAGGCGAGGAGGGGAGAACTCTCCCTTGGTCACAAGGAAGGGCAGGTCGGGGCTGGTTCTCCCAGGGTCCGCTCTGGTCCCCGGGCGGTCTCGGGCCAGCTCCAGCCCTCCTGACGTGCCTTCTGCTTCCGGGCCTCCCAAGGCTGACCCCAGCTGCAGGCTCTCGCGCTTCAAGTTTGGCCGGAAGCTGCTTGAGTCCGCGAACGACGACCAGTAAGTGCTCGATTCGTGTTTTGCTTGGTTCCTGCCACCGAGGCTTGACGTCTGCATTATTTTGCCAGGCCGGCACCTGCAGCAAAGAGGTTGAGAGGGGCTTCTGCGGCCCTGCTTGGGGCGAGTCCATCTGCCGGGGCGGCGCCTTCATCCGCTGGGGAAAGAGGCGGCGAGGCTCGCGCCTCCCTGCCCGATCATCGTCGCGAGGCCAACTGGGGTGCTTCGGCGAGGAGTCAGCCCCCGTGGCCCCGCTGACCCTGGAGGCGATTGCGCTTGATGCTGCAGCCGGGGTAGCCAAGGCCCAGGGGGTTCCTTCCTGCCAAGTTGTGATCACGCTGCCGTCCTCTCCGCCCGCTCCACCGGTTCCCGTCTCTTCTGATCCCTCTGCCGCTGTCCTGGACCGGGTCGCCAACGAACTGAGCCAGCTGCAGGAGGATCTTCTGAGTGCGGACCCTCGCCTAGTGGCCGGGCGCCTGGAGCTGGCTTCTGGCTGGGCCCGTTCTACTACCTCCGTCCGAGCAGAGCTGAGCTAGGCCGTGTCGGCCTCCGATGGAGAGAAGCAGGCCGCCAGCCAAGCCAAGGCCGCTCGCGAAGCTGCCCTAGGCGACGCTGCGGCTGCCCAGGGCCGCTGCAAGGCACTGGAGGTCGAGCTGCAAGGCCTACGCAATGAGCTAGCCAAGGAGGTCCGCGGCCGCTAGGAGAAGGAGAAGGAGATGAAGGCTCGGGAGGCTGCCATCAAGGACTGGGACGCCAAGCTTGATGACCGCAGCGGCCGGTTGGAGATGCTGGAGCGGTCGCTTAGGGCGGAGAGGACCGAGCTAGACGCCAAGGCGAAGGTCCTGGCCGAGGATCGGGTGGCCTTCGCGCAGCTGGAGAAGAAAGCTCGTGTCGTGCTGAAGACGCTTTACGAGGGCGGCTTGGAGGAGCCGTTCGCTGGTGCGGAGGACGGCCCCGTCGAGCTGCTTCCCTTCCTGGTCCGTGCGCTTGAAGACGTCGCAAACGGCCTCGGCCCCATGGCCGAGGCCGAGGCGCATGCCCTGTCTTCTGCAGTGCTGACGCATGTCCTCAGCCACATCTACCTGCGCGACCCCGACGTTGACTTCGACAGCCTACTGGAACCCGTGAGCGGCGACCTTGCCGCCGCTGCTGCTGAGGCCGTGAAACGTCGAGCCGAGGCTTTGCTGGGGAGGTTCCGTGCCTTCAGTACCTTGCCCGGGCGCGGTGCCGCCAGCTCCGCGGCCTCAGGAGGCGGAGTCGCCCAGCGTGACTCCACAACAGGCGGCGGCGCCACTGGAGAGTGATCCCTTCGCGGCTTCTGTCCTGTTTTTACTCCTGCAACATGCACCATGCCTCGCGGAGGCATTTAAACTTGTGTTTGGCATCGTGAAACAATCTATGGCTTGTAATATTTGCTTTGAATTCCCTGGAATTTGCATTACCCCCTCCTATTTGCTTGCGCTCTACGTCGGCAGGGCCCGGCCCCGCGCATACCTCAACCGCCGTTAGCCCCGACCGGAAACCAGGACGGGACTAAGGAGTGAGGGGCTACGTGGCAAGTTAGGCTCCTGTGTCGCGATGCTCAGGAGTCCCCCTTGACGCGCGAGCAACAAGTAGGGAAGGGGAGCAAAGGAGTGGATTTGTCGTTCTGCGTTGGCAGGGCCCGGCCCCGCGCATACCTCAACCGCCGTTAGCCCCGACCGGAAACCAGGACGGGACTAAGGAGTGAGGGGCTACGTGACCAGTTAGGCTCCTGAGTCGCGATACTCAGGAGTCCCCCTTGACATTCAAACGGGTTTTCATACCTTGCGTCCGCTCGGGGAGGGGCGCGCGACGACCAGGTCCGAGGGACCTGGCTGGGTGGCGTGCGCTCCCCTCGCGCGGCACTCCCGAGGAGAGGCGTTGCGACGGTGCCAGACACTGAGCTCCGGGCTCTCTGAGGTTGGTACGGCCGTGGGCCGCCCTCAGTTGTTTATCACCAGCGTGGAGCATAGCGCTTCCGTATGTGTACGGGCATAGCCGCTCCTCGGCAGTGTCGTCAGCTAGTGCGGAGCATGGTGCTTCCACTAGCACGTGGGAGGGGGGCTCCCCTCTGGGAGGATCCCTCGGGGCATGTACAGCCCCGCCCTGACGCGTGGCCGGCACGGTAGGGCTAGGAGAGGTGTATCTGGGCACTCGTGAGTCAGCGCGGGACTCACGAGGCCCTACCTCGAGGCAGGTTGCGCCTGGCTCTGGGCCTTTTTCAACGGTGTGTTCCTGCAGGGTGGTTAGAATGCAAATGCTCTACGTCCTCAGGTCCCGGCCCTTGAGCAAGCTCAGCCGCCGCTGGTATGCCAGGTCGCGATGCCGTGTGTCAAGGCCAGGGGTGAGGGCTGGAGAGCCAGTAGGAGCCCATGAGTCGCGATGCTCAGGTACCCCTCTTTTAACGTGCAAGCGCTTTGCATGAGAGCGGAGGAGTCCGCGCTAAGCAGCAGATGACAATCATGGGAACCAGATTAAGCAGAGGAGCAAATTCATTTCAAGTAGATCCAGGAAAAGCAAATGCCGCTGGGCCAGGCCCGAGCAGCTTGGGGATGATGCAGCACGGGGGGGCCCAACAAGGTAGGTAAAGAGCATAAGCAAAACAGATACGTGCCACAGGGACGGACCCACGCAACCTGGGAATGACGCGGCCCTGTGGGCGCTCCCAGCTAAAAATGGAACTTTGAAAGATGTCACCTGATGCCGTTGGAGATGAAGTGATGCCGAAGAAGCGGGCGGCGCGCGGTGAAGACATCGACCCTCGACCCTCATGAGCCCCCAGGCCCAGGAGCCTCGGGAGGCTCCGGGGGCACAGGTGGGTCTTCGAGGGCCATCTCCATCTCTGTCAGGACTGCACAATGCGTGACCTCCCGAGCCTCCAGAATGCTCCTCAGCAGGCGCTGATGAGCGGTGACCGCATTCGGCAGGCCGAAAGGCATGCGAACGTAGCTGTGAGGTGGAACCTCGCAATGCCCCATGCGCGAAGGCCAGAGGCGCTCCTGAGACGCGGCTCGATTGAGCCCTGGCACGTCGATGCAGACGCGCAGCCCACCATCCTCGCTTGGATGTGGGGCTACGGCAGGCAAGCGGCGGCTGCCGCGCATGACTCTCGACTCCTGTAGCTCCTGGGTGTTTCTTGCGATGAACTCCTGAGGGTTTGGTCCTCCTTGCCTCGTACTTTCCTGGGGGAAACGTGCCTGGAAGCACCCCTCCAAGTGGTGCCCGAGCGCCTCCCTCGTGACCTTGGCAAAGTCGGTGGCTCTCCAAGAAAGAGCCCCCGGGCCCTGCCTGAGGAGGGCGCCGGGCGCGCCTTTCTATGCGACAGAGGGTGGCGCTCCCTGAACAGGCGCAAATCCTGATGCAACGCCTCCGGGGGCGCCTGCCTCCTTACGGCTTGGGCCAGGCGAAGCCTTCTTCTTCTTAGGGGTCGTCTCGGGAAGTCTTCCGCACCTGTGATCTGGGTCTTCGATTGATGCGGCTTGGAAGGCACGCTCAAGTGAACACACTGCGTCCCTTTCCTCACAGGGTATTGTGATGACTCCATCGCTTCCTGGCATCTTGAGGACATTGTAGCCATGGTGAGTCACTGCCATGAACTTTGCTAGGGCTGGGTACCCGAGGATGGCGTTGTATGGCAGGCGAATGTGGGCGACGTCGAAGTCGATGAGCTCGGTGCAGTAGTTGTTGCACTGCCCGAAGGTGACTGGAAGGCGAACCTGCCCTATCGGAACAATGGAACCATCAGTGACTCCTGAGAAAGGCTTGGTCGGTTGAAACTGATCATACGACACTTGGAGATTGTCGAACGTCTCGACGGACAGGATGTTGAGTCCTGCTCCGCCATCGACGAGGGTCCTAGTGACATGCACATTGCTGATGACTGGGGAGCAAAGCATCAGGATGACTCCGGCCGTTGCCGCGCACTTGAGCTGATCCGCTGAGCTAAATGTGATAGCGCACGCAGACCACCTGAGAGGGTGCGTGGCCCAAAGCTTGGGGAGGACTGCATTCACCTCGCGAGCAAACTGCTTGAAGATGCGCTGTGAGGATGGGGCCTGGGCGCCACCCAAGATGCAAATGATTGCGCGCGGCTCCTGGAAGCCCCCAGACCCCTCGTCTTGATGTTGGTTTTCGTTCCTCCTTGGCGGTGGCGGTAAAGAAGGGAGTCCTGCGTTGCCGTGCGGGCGATCCTCACGAGGCTGATCTCTCCAGCCTCCCTCGCGAGACTCGTCCTGCCAGCAATCCTCGCGAGGTCGGTCACGCCACCCTTGGCGAGGGCCACGGTCTTACCATCGTCCTCCACCTCTTCCTCCTCCTCGGCCATAGCCCCTGTCGTTGCGCTCGGGGCGTCGGCCAATACGCCCATCTCGCATGGCCCTGAGCTCTTGGCATTCATTGGTGTTCTGGGTGTGGAGGTCGTGCTACACGTAGTATTGGCTGCCCTTGGATGACTCAGGCTGATCCCTGCCTCACTTGGTGTCTGGTTCCGCTGCGAGCACGGCAGCTCCCTTACGCTTCACGTCCTTGGCCTTGGGCTTTTTCTCTTCTGGGTCGGCAGCCGGGAGCTCGAGGAGGGAGAGGCGCCCTTCATCAGCCCTGGCACACTTGGTCGCCAAGTTGAACAGCTCCAGGGACGTGCACATGTCTTCATGGATTCCTAGCTCCTCCTTCATCTTGATGTCGCGCACGCCATCGGAGAAGGCGGAGATAATGTGATTAGGACACCTTTGCCTCTATCATAATGGCTTCCTCAGTCACCCTGGGGATCTTGAGGCGAGTGTTGTTGAAGTGTTGGATGTATTTCTACAGGGTTTCCCCTGGCTGTTGCTTGATGCGGTGCAGGTCGCTCATGGCCGGGAGCCGGTCGTGAGTGCCCTGGAAGTTGGTGATGAAGCGAGTGCGCATCTCGTCCCAGGAGGAGATCGTGCTAGCAGCCAGGTTCAGGAGCCAGGTGCGAGCGCCGTCCTTGAGTGCCATGGGAAACCAGTTCGCCATGACCTTTTCGTCTCCGTTGGCGGCTTCGATGCCCAGCTCGTAGAGCTGTAGGAATTCCGCGGGGTCCGCCGTGCCATCGTAGCGGGGGGGGGGGGAGATCAGGCTTGAACTTGCGTGGCCATGCGACGCCGCGTAGCTCGGGGGTGAAGGCACGACAGCCTGCTATGGCCGACGGCGCCCTTTGCTGGTGTTGGGCTTGCTCCTGGGGTTACCACGCGCCGCTGGTTGGAGAAGCGCGGGGTCTTGGCGTGGAGGCGCAGGGACGCGATCTTGGCACACCGGTGCTGGGAGCGCGCGAGCACCTTCTTGGGGACGAGGGATCTCTTGGCAGCTCCTTTCTTGCCACGCAGGCGCCGGACGTGGAGGGTCTTGCCCTGGGGCTGCGCGCCTTGGAGTCAGGGCGCCTTCTTGGGGAGGAGGTGGCTGAGGCGCCTCCTGATCCTCGCCCCCTACGCGGAATGGAGGGCGAGGCAGCGAGAGGGACGTCAAGGGAGAGCCCCCTGCGGCGCTGACGAGCTCAGTGATGCGGGCGCGCCTCCCTGCCTCGTGGCCACCTCGATTGTTTCTTGACGTCCACTTCAAGTCCTCTGGATCACGTTTGTTTCAGAAATCACTCTCCCGAAGGTTTCATTCCGTTTGGATTCCGTTTGATATTCCTTTTCTGTGGAACACTGAAATAAGCAAAAAAAAGGCAATTTGCACTGGGCCTTGGGTTAGTAGGTTAGTCCGAAAAATAATATAAAATGGTATAATAAATCCCATTAAACATCCAAAACAGATAATATAATAGCATGGAACAATAAAAAATTATAGATACGTTGGAGACGTATCAAGCATCCCCAAGCTTAATTCCTGCTCGTCCTCGAGTAGGTAAATGATAAAAACAGAATTTTTTATGTGGAATGCTACCTAACGTAATTTTCTAAGTAATTCTCTTTATTGTGGCATGAATGTTCAGATCCACAAGATTCAAGATAAAAGTTTAATATTGACATAAAAATAATAATACTTCAAGCATACTAACTAAGCAATCATGTCTTCTCAAAATAACATGGCCAAAGAAAGTTCATCCATACAAAATCATATAGTTTGGTCATGCTCCATTTTCATCACACAAGAATGCTCTCATCATGCACAAACCCGATGACAAGCCAAGCAATTGTTTCATACTTTAGTAATCTCAAACTTTTTTCAACTTTCACACAATACATGAGCGTGAGCCATGGATATAGCACTATGGGGGAATAGAATATAATGATAGGGGTTATATGGAGAAGACAAAAAAAGCAGAAAGTCTCACATTGACGCAGCTAATCAACGGGCTAGGGAGATGCCCATCAATTGATGTCAATGCAAGGAGTAGGGATTGCCATGCAACGGATGCGCTAGAGCTATAAATTTTGAAAGCTCAACAAAAGAAACTAAGTGGGTGTGCATCCAACTTGCTTGCTCACGAAGACCTAGGGCATTTGAGGAAGCCCATTGTTGGAATATACAAGCCAAGCTCCTTGATTGTTTCTTGACATCCACTCCAAGTCCTCTGGATCACGTTTGTTCCAAAAATCACTCTCCCGAAGGTTTCATTCCGTTTGGATTCCGTTTGATATTCCGTTTCTACGAAACATTAAAATAGGCAAAAAAACAGCAAATTGCACTGGGCCTTGGGTTAGTAGCTTAGTCCCAAAAATAATATAAAAGTGTATAATAAAGCATATTAAACATCCAAAATAGATAATATAATAGCATGGAACAATCAAAAAGTATAGATACGTTGGAGACGTATCACCCCGTTCCACAATAGCTACCATGCACTTCTGGGGCATACCGCTCTTGCCCGTTTTAATGCGGTCCCACTCTACGCCCGCGCAAAACTTAAAATGCTGATCCACGCGACATCATAACAGTAAATGGAAATACGGAACACTCCCTCCGTACAGAAGAACATACTACGGTTATTACGGCCGAAGTACAAAGTGGCCTCATCAAGCCGCATAGCTCATCGACCATTAAGCCCCCGGTCCCTATTAAATGGAACCGATCAATCTCAGAGTTGGATGAGCAGTTCGGCCTCCGTCGTTCGCCTTACACACATGTGAAGTTTATACCGCGCATGTATAATTATGTACTTAAAACACCCTGGTCATCGGTGGAGGCACAATACGGACAAGCCTGCAAGCACTCCCATTTATTCCTTTTCTTTTCTAACCATTTTTTATCTCTTATCACAGGTGGCTCAAAAACAGGTCATCTCATAGACTCTTTCGGAGTTTGGCTTCATACACTTACCCAAAGGTTATTCCTATTAAGGAATCCTTTCACCAAGGCAAGGCGACGCAGACGTGCGACAGGAGGTCCAAATAATTTTGTGTAGACCGCACTCTCTATTTCGAGCCTGTAAAAGTACCTTCTTCCTCAGCCTTCGACCATCGCATGTCAAATAGCCTGGGTCGTGGCATTATTATTTTTGAAATGGCAATTGACATATCAATCAAGTTCTAGTGAACATAATCTGTATTCGCTTCTTCTAAAGGGCTAAAAAAATTCTGGTTGTTTCACACTCGCACCTCGGCACAGGTTGCCATGGGCTCGATCTGGGAACAAATGAGTTGCCGACAAAGTCTGAACAACTTTATAGCACACTTTGGCGTCACGAGTTTGGCCTTATATGCACCAGCTCCGAATCATGTCTTTGGTCAATAGTTGAGTTTCCCGGCTCCTGTGCTTATTACCTTACGTTCCACTATATCGGCTAGGGTAGTAAAGGGAGAACTATTGCGGTTGTGTCTCGGTTTATCCGTACGAGCACCTCAGTAGAGAAAGCCGAAAACTGACTGTCATGATGCGGCGAGAGATGGTCAACCACTCGATGACTTACTAGAATCTTTCGCGATTTTTTCCGTCTTACACGAAGGGCCGTTCTTATGGTCACCCATGTAAAGCACCATATTCGGACAACTACGTACATACCAGGGGCTATATCGTAGGCCCACCGTCAAACTCTTATGGCTAAGTAAAAGTGTTAAAGCCCTATAGTCCGATTGCCTATTTCGCCGCATTGACACCTCCTTCACGGACCAAGACGTTGGGTCAAGAGTGGTCAAGTGCTTTTCTGAACACCCCCGTATTTTATACGAGGGGGCTGAAGCCGACGACTGGAAAACTTTCAGATTATAAAAAAACGGCCGCACAGGAGGAGCCAAAATTTCTAGGCATAGCCTTAAAATATCATAATATTTTTTTACAATCCCAATACATTTCACTCGAATATCATATCTTTCGAGCACTGACCCTCTATCAAGCGGGCACCCTCTAAGACATCCTCGAAATAATGCTCTGGCGTGTGATGCTCCTTAGCCTTGGGTGGACTTTTCGCTGCAATATCGGTGGCCTTCATCTTCGCCCAATACGTCTTGACGCGGGCAAAGGCCATTCGTGCACCTTCAATGCACGTTGACCGCTTAACGGCGTCGATACGGGGCACCACATCAACAAGTCGCTGCACCAAACCGAAATAACTATTCGGAATTGGCTCAGTCGGCCACAGCCGGACCACGACGTCCTTCATGGCAGAACCCGATATCTTGTGGAGCTCGGCCCACTGGGCCATCTGTTCGTTCAGCAACAGAGGGCGCTTTGGCGTGCCAAATTGTGACCAGAAAAGCTTCTCCATTGCATACCCTTCTTGCGCTTCATAAAACTGCGCCGCATCGGAGGCGCTCTTCGGCAAGTCCAAGAATGCGTCTGGAGAGCTCCACATTTGATTAAGCGGCGAATACTTTGGATCATCGAATTTAGTCTGTAATAAGAAAGGTTTGCCGGCCGCTATCTCCCCAGCTTGCCGGATCTCTTCCCCAGCCACTCTAGACTCAGATCGTGCTCCTCTCGCCTCTTGTAAGGCCTTGTCGAGATCGGCCGCTTTGGCTTTGTTATCCCTCTTGAGGAATTCGCACCGGATAGTGTCTTCTTTCAGCTCGCGCGCCATGGTAGATATTTTCACCTCACATTGGCGCTGAGCAGCCTATCTGGCTTTTAGCTCATCAGCTGCCTTCTTGGCAGCCACATTACTAATCCGGGCTTGCTCCTTGGCTCGGGCAAGTTCAGCCCAAAGGGTCTCCATCGCGGCAACGTTATCTGCACAAACGCATGTCTCGGAATATAATTTTAGCTTTGTGCCCATGTTATTATGCATGCATACACTGACCGCCCCAAAACATACCTTGCGCCTCGTCGAGCCGCTTGTTAATAAGCGTGATGTCGCCATCCGCCACATCAAGTTTTTGCTTCAGACCTGCAACCTCTGTAGCGTGGGCAGTCGTCATGGAGGTAACCGCCTGTGTGCAAATTAATTGGATTATTTCCTGGGCTATTCTTTTTCGATCCTATGATCGCCTCCGTTCGGACGCCAACCAGAGTCTCATGGGCTACTATCTATACACAGGTGCATTTTGTGTGTAGAGCGCAATCAAAAATATAACATTGCATACCTCGAAGCCTCTTAGCAGGCTCGTGAAAGCTTCATTCAATCCGCTTTTCACGGACGGAATCCTCTCAACCACCGTACCCATCAAAGTACGATGTTCCTCCGAGACGGACGAATATCACAACATGTTCATCAGTGTATCCGGCGCCTCCGGATTCTCGGAAGCAGCTGTGGGAGCACGGACTCCCTTTGGAAGGATATGTTTGCTTGACCCTAGAGTCATCTCCGGCTGTAAACCGGATAGTCCGCGCCTTTATTGTTAGTCCCCATAGGGACCACACACCCTGGACCCCGGGCGGCCAAAGTTTCACCTTGGGGCGTTGTCTCCATTATCCTCTATTGATCAGGCGAGATCCTCCGGGATGACACCTCGATGTCGTCCGCCCCGTTGGGTGCTACCTCTTGAGCACTGCGTTGGTTTTCCCTGGAAGAGGAAAGGGTGATGCAGTAAAGTAGCATAAGTATTTCCCTCAGTTTTTGAGAACCAAGGTATCAATCCAGTAGGAGACCACGCACGAGTCCCTTGCACCTACACAAACAAATAAGAACCTCGCAACCAACACGATAAAAGGGGTTGTCAATCCCTCAACGGTCACTTACAAGAGTGAGATCTGATAGGTATGATAAGATAATATTTTTGGTATTTTTATGATAAAGTGTAAATAAAGATGCAAAGTAAAATAAACGACAATAGAAATAGCTAAGTGTTGGAAGATTACTATGATGGAAAATAGACCCGGGGGCCATAATTTTCACTAGTGGCTTCTCTCAAGAGCATAAGTATTACGGTGGGTGAACAAATTACTATTGAGTAATTGATAGAATTGAGCATAGTTATGAGAATATCTAGGTATGATCATGTATATAGGCATCACGTCCGTGACAAGTAGACCGAATCCTACTTGCATCTACTACTATTACTCCACACATCGACTGCTATCCAGCATGCATCTAGAGTATTAAGTTCATAAGAACAGAGTAATGCTTTAAGTAAGATGACGTGATGTAGAGGGATAAACTCATGCAATATGATATAAACCTCATCTTGTTATCCTCGATGGCAACAATACAATATGTGCCTTGCTGTCCCTGCTGTCACTGGGAAAGGACACGCAAGATTGAACCCAAAGCTAAGCACTTCTCCCATTGCAAGAATGATCAATCTAGTAGGCCAAACCAAACTGATAATTCGAAGAGACTTGCAAAGATAACCAATCATACATAAAAGAATTCAGAGAAGATTCAAATATTGTTCATAGATAAACTTGATCATAAACCCACTATTCATCGGTCTCAACAAACACGCTGCAAAAGAAGATTACATCGAATAGATCTCCACGAGAATCATGGAGAACTTTGTATTGAGATCCAAAGAGAGAGAAGAAGCCATCTAGCTAATAACTATGGACCCGAAGGTCTGAGGTAAACTACTCACACATCATCGGAGAGGCTATGGTGTTGATGTAGAAGCCCTCCATGATCACTGCCCCCTCCGGCGGAGCGCCGAAAAAGGCCCCAAGATGGGATCTCACGGGTACAGAAGGTTGTGGCGGTGGAATTAGGTTTTTGGCTCCGTATCTGGTAGTTTGGGGGTACGTAGGTATATATAGGAGGAAGAAGTACGTCGGTGGAGCAACATGGGCCCCACGAGGGTGGAGGGCACTCTCAGGGGGTAGGCGCGCCCCCCTGCCTCGTGCTCTCCTGGTTGCTTTCTTGACGTGGACTCCAAGTCCTCTGGATCACGTTTGTTCCGAAAATCACGTTCCCGAAGGTTTCATTCCGTTTGGACTCCGTTTGATATTCTTTTTCTGCGAAACTCTGAAATAGGCAAAAAACAACAATTTGGGTTGGGCCTCCGGTTAATAGGTTAGTCCCAAATATAATATAAAAGTGTATAACAAAGCCCATTAATCATCCAAAACAGAATATAATATAGCATGAAGCAATAAAAAATTATAGATACGTTGGAGACGTATCATTGGGCGAGAAAGCTTGTGCAGGCGTCTCGCTTTCCAACATCTCCGGTAGAAGATCCCCCGAAGAGGAGGATTGTTGAGGAAGACTGTGTGCCGGACTGCAAAAGCATGTATTCTAGATATCACCCTGGTAATAGGAAAAGGAACAGGATATGTTTAAAACATCCTTGTTCACTTACGATTCGGCTGAAGGCTTGTCCCTAGGGAGGAACTGTGCGACAACGTCGCCTTCCGAGCCCGAACCGCCTGACAGGGGCGTCTTGCCTTGCTTAGGAGCCTTTACCTCCCAATCTTCGGAGGCGACCCTTTTCTTACCATGAGGAGAAATGATGTCAACTTCTCCTTCTCTTTTGTCTTCGGGAGTCTTAATCTCCCCGGACACGGTGTTTGGTGTACCTTCGAGGCTACCTTTGGCTCCCCCGCTCTCCTTATTTTCCTTTTTCACCGGCGCCTGGTATGGCGTCGGGACCAGCATCCTTGTTAACACGGGACTAGCTGAGTCTTCCGATAGTGGGCCGAACACCTGCTTCGCTCCGCCTTCTTTATCCAGCCTTGGAAAAAGGTGGTTTTCTCAGTATCTTATTATGAGATATTTAACTAAGCTGTGTTCGGGAGTCGGATGCTTACCGAGGTATCCGGATGGTTGCAGTCAAGGCCGATGTCCTCTGTAGTATCCGGTCATTGTTTTCGTGTCCTGAAAAATAACTTCCACTTTCCTCTGTGTGTCGTGCCGAAGAAGTGTTGAAGGGTTCATGGTCCTTCCAGATTGGACTCCCAGATACGGAGTGGTCATCGCTGGCACGGGAGGACCCGGTGGACTAACATTCCTTGAACCACATCGATGAGTTTGGTGTTCTTCTCAAGGAGACTCCGTACGCGGCTCTGTAGAGTCTGCACTTCGTCAATTGATCCCCAGTCCAACCCCTTATTGACCCATGATGCAAGCTGAATTGGAGGGCCAGATCGGAATGCAGGTGTAGCTGCCCACTTGGTACCACGGGGTTCAGTGATGTAAAACCACTCCCGCAGCCATAAGTCGAAAGATTATGTGAAGGATCCTTTTAGCCAAGGAGCGTTGATGAGTTTGCTCGCTGTAGCACCACCGCACTCCGCTTGTTTCCCATCGACTACCTTCAGCTTCACAATAAAGGTCTTAAGCCACAAGCCGAAGTGTGGGGGAATACGGAGGAAGGCCTCGCACGTGATAATGAACGCCGAACGTGAAGGAAGGAGTCCGGAGTTAGATCGTGAAAATCTAGCCCGTAATAGAACATGAGCCCTCGAACAAAGGGGTGGAGAGCGAACCCTAGCCCCTCGGAGGAAGTGGGAGATAAACACGACCCTCTCACTGGATCTGGGAGTAGAAATAACCTGCCCTTGAGGAGGAAGCCTGTGGGGGATTTCCACGGTTAGGTATCTTGCCGCCCGGAGCTTTGCGATATCCTCCTCTGTGACAGAGGAAGCCACCCACCGACCTTGAGGGCTCGGTCCGGACATGACTGGGAAGCTCAAAGCAATTAAATTTAACCTGGGGTGCTGGAGCTCGAGGTTGGAGAGGTTGAAGAAAGGGTTGGCGTGAAGAAGCAAGACGGGTCTTAACCCCTTTATAAAGGCGATGAATATCGAACGCCTCCTCCTAAGCCTTAAAACCTGCCTATTCTTAAGGAATCATGCCTACCGGACAGTTGGAATACCCACGCCAATGTTGATAAGGATCCCACAGTAAGGGGACACGATCTCTGCTTCAACAAGACGTGCCAATGAAACCGCGTCTCAGAACGTGGAACGACGGGCTAAAAAACGGTTCGATATAATAACCGGGTGATGTTGTGACATCACGTTACCAAAAGTTGCCAGCGGATTGAACTCGTGAAATATTATACTCTCTGCGGTTGTGCGTGGTGCTTGTTTTGCAGAGTCGGACATGGTCGTGGTGTGCGAAGACTGTGTTGGAGTATTCGGAGGAGGAACCTGCCTTGCAATGCTGAAGACAATCTGCGCGCCGGACACATCGTCATTGAAGCCTGGTTCAGGGGCTACTAAGGGAGTCCTGGATTAAGGGCTCCTCGGGCATCCGGACTATGGTACGTGGGCCGGACTGATGGGCTGTGAAGATATAAGACCGAAGACTCTCTCCCGTGTCCGGACAGGACTCTCCTTGACGTGGAAGGCAAGCTTGGCGACCTAATATGAAGATTCCTTTCTCTGTAACCGACTTTGTACAACCCTGGCCCCCTTCGGTGTCTATATAAACCGGAGGGCTTAGTCCGTAGAGGCAAGAATCATAATCATAGTCATATAGGCTAGACTCTTAGGGTTTTAGCCATTACGATCTCGTGGTAGATCTACTCTTGTAATACTCATATTCATCAAGATCAATCAAGCAGGAAGTAGGGTATTACCTCCATAGAAAGGGCCCGAACTTGGTAAACATCGTGTCCCCCGTCTCCTGTTACCATCGATCTTAGATGCACAGTTTGAGACCCCCTACCCGAGATCCGCCGGTTTTGACACCGACAGACCATGTTCGGACATATACCAGAGGAATTTCAGGGTCCGTGTTGGAGATGCCCTTAAATGTTCATCTATGCATGTGCATGTCGCGGTTGAGTAGAGAGATGGGATGTCCGGATATCCGATGTGGTGTTTGTTTGTCGGCTAGACGGATGTGTGGACTCCCCCAAAGCCCCTCAAGGTTGCTTCTAGTTTGCCGAAATTTGAACGCCCGGACCAGTCCATGGACGTTCGAGAGATAGCAATGGTAAAAAGATGTCAGGACTCCTGCAAATAATATATATGGGTGATTTTAAGGGTCCATGGTGGAGATGCCCTGGGAACTAAGAGCATCTACAACCGGGCTTCACAAATCCGGTCCCTCAAATGCCTGCGGACATGATCGGGCCCGTCCGCTGACAGTGACCGGTCACGCCTCAAATTAGCCACTCTGCATCCGAGTCTTTTATATTTCAACCCCTAGATTCGTACAAAAGCATGCAAAAAAAGTCATACGTATGACCCTAGCTAATCTTCGTCGTCGAAGATGTCCACGACGTCGGTGCCGGGCGTCGGATGGACGGGCGCGTAGGAGGGCTCCGGCTCCTCCTCCTCCTGCTCGACCTCATCCATGTAGGCGAACATCTCCTCCTCCATGGCATGTTGCGCCTCCATCTCCTGCCGGTGATGCCGTCTCGCCTTCGCATCCGCCTCCGAGCGAAGGAAATCGAGGATGGTCTGCTGCTCCGCCTGCAGATTCGCGTCCCCGGCGTCTCCCACATCCTCCTCCTCCTCCTCTTCAACCTCTGGATCCACTGCATCCGTAGGTAGCCCCGCGGTGATTCGTACTTCGCGTCTTGCCCGGATCTGCTCAAGGAGCTACGGCCGGCGCTCCAGCAATAGAAATGGGTGGCCGCTATCCGGCGACGTGGGGGCATGGCTACTAGTGGTGGCGAAGGGAGAGTGGAAAGTGGCGGCGGCGGCAGACGGGCGGAGGGAAATATGGAAGGGTAGGGTTTTGGTGCCGGCAGTCAGCTTAAATAGTCAGGCTAGGCACTACGCGGCCTACCGGATCGGCACCACACGACGACATTGGTACGATGAAGGAGACGAGCTTCGGACCGCCGGTTTTCCGGGCGATTCCGTGTGTGGGTCCCTGACGTCAGTCCGACGTGTCGGACGTGCCCGGGCGCTTCGTATTCACCCCATATTTGGTATGCATACGAGGGTTGCCGATCAATCCAGTTGTTTGAAATCTTTTTTAGACGACCGATTGGGTCGAAATTTCATGACTGATCAGTGACCGGCGATCCGGCCGGGCGTACAAGCAGGTTTGGGTGCCCGGATGTAGATGGTCTAACCTAATTAAATCTTACCGAGATGCTCGCAAAGAATATCAACACTTTCTTGTGCGGAACGCTCCTCGGGCTAAAGGTTTCCATGGCATTTCCGTTGCCACGTCGCTCTGTAATTTGAATTTTTTTCGTTTCAGTCACGACCATTCCTGCTACTAGTGTACTACGGTTCAGTACACGCCCCAAAGAGTCCAGTGCAGTGTCACCGCCGCCATCAATTGGTCGCCTGCGGCTCGTCGACGTCTACCTGCTTGCCACGTACGTAGTACGGCGGAATGATTGCGTTTGGAATATGGAGGCAGGGCCAGGGCGTATTGAAGCTGCGCATAAACCGTCCGTCCGTCCACGGGACAAGACAAGGCCATCAACCTCTTCTTCAAGTGCCTCGCCGCCCCAGCTAGCCAGCCCCAGGTCAAACCGTATGCATGTGGCCCGCTTGTTCCACCGTCCTGCATCTCGGTCGGGAGGACGCAACACTCTCCGATCGATCGATCGAAAGTCTTCCTCCATGAAGTTACATCTCGATTGGACAGCTGACAGACTGGCAAGGCGTGGGCGACCAAATTGCGACCTTTGCTCCCTATGCAAGCGTGTGCAAGAGTCCGGCGCCCACCTCTTCTATAAATGTAGATTCACCATTCGCCTTTGGAATTTGGTCGATGAATGGCTACACCTTGAGCATCTTGACACTTCTACATGGCATCTTGAGCAATCTGTTAAAGATTGGTGGGCCAACCGCTCCAACATCTCCATGCCAAATTGCAAGGCCCGGGCTTCTCTTTACCATGCTACTATCTTGGTCTATTTGGAATGAACGAAACGGAAGGATCTTCCGCAACAAGTCCTCTCCGCCAACAATCTTGCTCAACAACATCAAACTTGAAGCTAAACTCTGGGTCACCGCGGGAGCAAAAAAGTTAGGAACCATCATTCTGGGAGAGTAAAATCCTTGTAGTTTGCGGGCCTGTAACAAAACATTCTTATCCTTCTTAATTAATATATGTGGAAAATCTTTTGCCCGTTTCGGAAAAAAAAGTTACACCTCGATCGTTTCTGCACGATCTCCATGTTAATCGCACAGCTCCATGGACCACAGCGTCTTCATTTCCTGTGGCAGCTCGCCTGCGTGCAGCAGCGGCATGAGCACACAACCGCTCACTGTTTTTTTCCTTTTCGGGGACCAACGTTTTACTCGCCAAAAGTTCCATTTCTGTGGTGAAATGCTTCCGCGGAGTGGGAGTGGTCGAGTTGGATCAGTGGAGAGCTGAGAGCTCGCCTGATGAATGAATTCTTCCATCACAGGATTTATGCTACTAGGAAACCTCCTCTCGAATTCCCTTCTTCCTCGTACTGCAGTCGATCGACACGTGTGACGTGCGAGACTTGATCGCGGTTTAACAAGTGTTAAGACTACCCACAATGAAAATAACATAAGTAGTAACATAACATATATCTAGATAAAATAGATGATGTGGCAAGTAATAAATGAAGAAAGAGAGGCATGTGGTACTATTAGTATGAGTAACATCACACATATCAAGTCAAAATAAGTCTATAGCCTAATAAATAAAGTGTTGCATGTTATCACACATATGTTCCTCCCCACTATAAGGCTGGTCATAGTGGGGAGTAACTTAGACTAGTGTCATATGCATGACACTAGTCTAAGTTACTATCTTCATAGTGCAAAGTAACATAGTACTAGTGTCATATATAGTCTCATTTAATAGCTTGTAGACTCATGTTGTCTTGAAAAGCGCTATGTTACAGTAACATATTATGTTACTACTTCTCATTTATTACTTGCCACATAAGCAAAAAATTCTCAAGGTGCGCTATGTTACTACCTAAGTTACTCCCACTATGACTAGCCTAAGGCAATGTTACTACTCTATGTTACTACCCATTGTGGCTAATCTAATCGCAATTTATATTAGTACTGCTGCTGCTCTCCGGCATCGGGATTGATAACTAAAAATATATGGTCTTATCCAAGTGACGGCGAATAAACCTGCCAGCTTCACGTGCTCGAGGCTTGTTTAGACCGCTACACACTCTCTCTCTAATCGAGGCTTGTTTAGGCGGCTACTCTCTCTTTCCTAGAAGTGATCTTTATTTATTCAGGACACATTACAGCTTGAAGTTTAAAACTTAGATTTTGAAGAGGTGGTCTAATTGTACACGCAGAAAGATTGTTTTCTACATCTGGACAATGTACTTAGTTTTATTTTCATAGTAATACGCATCTCACTAATAACATAAATGTTCAGTTACAAGCCACATAAATATCGATATTACAGAACAGAAAAGATAGGATAATCCTATGAAAAAACCAGCGCCTGGCCCTCTCCAGTAAGGAAAAGGAGACATATCACCTCTTTACCCGAGATCGACGCGGTTCCACCGCTGATCAGCAGCTTTACGGACCTCGAAAGTAGTTTGCCTGAAGCAAAACCATTGCCGTTGAAAGAATCAGACCGGGGCAACGTGTCCCCGGACACGCCATCGAACTCCAGAACTGACACTCCCGCGCGACTACGACGTCGGAGAAGGAAACCAGAACTGTCAGCCTCTAACCACAAACCCAGCACGGGATGCACCATCTTTCAGCTGTCACTTGCGTAGACAAGCGTCTGCAGGTACTCCTGGACGACAAAACCTCCCTGCTCCACCATGACATCGGAGACAACGCCGCATCAATGGGGACAGAGTAGAAGGAGAGACACACCTGATGAAGTCGCCGCCGCCACCTCGCCGACACCATCCATGAACCCTAACATCGCCGATCTGAAGGATCGACAAACACACGATGCCACCAACTTCGAGACGCCGCCATGAAGGACACCGCCGGTGTGGGAGTGAAGTTGAGGCAGATTTATTCGTCCGGGCGCCGCTCCCACCACCCCAATGACACACCACGACCTACAAATCCAAATCCTAACTACAGAGCGGAGGAACGGGGTCCCCCTCCCTCCTGCTGCCGGAACAGCAGCCGGAGAGAGCGGGGGCCAGCGCCCTCGCCGGTGAAGATCGGTGGAAAAAGACCGCCTCCCTAGTCGCCTCGCCCGTGGCGGCGGCTAGGGTAGGGAACGCTTCGATCCGGTTCCAAGTGATAAAACTACATAGATGTAGAGCAGAATACAATTTTACTTCTCAACTTAATTAATGATGTTTTTTGTTGTTGTGCTATATGTGTCATCCAAATGGAAATACAAATATGAATAATCATGATCCTTGGACACTGTAGAACCTTTAGATACTAGTTTATCCATGATCCAAAGTTTGGGTTGGTATTTTCAAAGTTCTTTTTTATCGGGCGACGTGTCTAGAGATAAATTGTATGCACTATGCGCTAGGTCCGAGAGGAAACTATACTATTTTTATGAAATTAGAAATACTCCCACATAGTGTGTTCTCTTGCGGGTATCCACAAAGTGGTTACAAGCAACGATTTCAACATCAAAACTCCACAACCGCCGAAAATAAGTATTTACAAATTATAGAGAAATTGTGACATCATCAGGTTTTTTAAACGAATTTTTTCTCAAGATTCACCCATTTTCTACAAAATTACTAATAGTCATAAAAATGATTATCAAAGTTGAATACTGGAGATTGTGTCCTTATCTAAAATACCATGTCTTTTGGATCTTGTGAATAATTCTTCCGTTTCTCCCCGAAACGAATACTTGTTCTGGTAATTATTTGCTGGTGACTTGAACATGTCTCTACTCCGTTATTTAGAAACATAATTTGAGTCATGTTGACTTTGACAAGCTACAAAGCAACACATATAACCATTTCAATTGTTGTTACCGTTCAATGGGTTGAGTTTCTAATAGTGATTGTTTACCATAGTTGATAGCTAATAAAAAACATGTATTTTCAAAGGTTTGAATTGATATTTTCAGAGCTTAGGGGACAACCACCTCGAGATAAATTTTATGCATGATGCACTAGGAGTGAGAGGAAACTATACTATTTTTATGAAATTAGAAATACTCCCACAGAGTAGTATTTTTTGCACGTGCCCACAGAGTGGTTACAAGCAAGGATTTCAACATCAAAAGTCCATAACCGCCAAAAACAAGTATTTATAAATTATAGAGAATTTTTTTTTTGCACGTGCCCACAGAGTGGTTACAAGCAAGGATTTCAACATCAAAAGTCCATAACCGCCAAAAACAAGTATTTATAAATTATAGAGAAAATGTCGGGCTATCATAGTTAATTTTTTTGTCTATTTCCATGTATGTATTTTCTTGCGTGTTTTCTTACCTCCAACTTTATACTGTTGATGTGGGCAAAACATGTAATTTGTGTGCGCCTTCTATGCCCATACATATCATATCATCAAATCTCATGTTGAATTGGAAACAGTGTTCGGGACATTAAATTAAACGTGAATATCTTCAGAAGAAAGGTACCAAACCTTTGTACTGATAAGCAATAAAAATCCGCTAGTAGAAAAACAGCTCATGCATAAAAAATGAAACTAAAAGTGATTGGAGGTACTCCATTTGCCGGAGTATTAAAGATTAAAAAACAAGTAAAAAATATGACAACAAACAAATGTATTTAAATCGGCATATAAGAGGCGGCATTCTGCAAGGTGCTAGCAATATTGTCCCTGAAAAGCTTTAGTCAAACTAACAATATGTAAAATGTTCGTTAAATTTGGTTAGACAAAATGTGACATCATCAGATTGTTTAATGAAATTTATCTCATGACTCGACCATTTTGTACAAAATTACTCATATTCATAAAATATGATTATCAAAGTTGAATACTAGAGATTGTGTCCATTTTTGAAGTATCGTGTCTTTTGGTTCTTGTGAATAGTTCTCCCGTTTCTCCCCTAAACCAATACTTGTTCTGGTAGTGATTGGCTGGCGACTTGAACATTTCTCTACCATGTTATTTAGAAACATAATTTGAGCCATGTTGACTTTGACAAGCTACAAAGCAACGAAAATATAACCTTTTCAATTGATGTTACCATTCGCTGGGTTGAGTTTCTAATAGTGATTGTTGACCGATAGGTTGATAGCTAATAAAAGAACACATGTATTTTCAAAGATTTGAGTTGGTATTTCCAAAGCTTAGGGTCCAACCACCTCGAGATAAGTTTTATGCACGATGCGCTAGGACCGAGAGGAAATATACTATTCTTTGGAAATTAGAAATACTCCCACAGAGTGGGTTTTTTGCGGGTACACACAGAGTGGTTACAAGCAAGCATGTCAACATCAAAAGTCCACAACTGCCCAAAATGAGTATGTACAAATTAAAAAATGCCGGGCTATCATAATTAAAAAGACTTCGTTGTTACCATGTATGTATTTTCTTGCATGTTTTCTTACCTTCAATTTGATATTGCTAATGTGGAAAAAGCATGTAATTTTGCATGCCTTCTATGCACGTACATATCATATCATCAGATTTCATGTGAATTGGAAACAATGTTTGGAAAAATTATATAACATGAACTTCTTTAGAGGAAAGGCACGAAACCTTTGCACTAATAAGCAATAAAAATACGCTTGCAGAAAAACAATGCATGCATAAAAATGAAAGTGATTAGAGGTACTCCATGGGATGGAGTATTAAAGATTAAAAAAACAGGTAATAAATATGGTAACCAACTAATGTATTTAAATTGGCATATAAAAGGTGGCTTGTGCAAGGTACTAGCAATATCCTCCCTAAAAAGCGGCAGTCAAACTAACAATATGTTAAATGTTCATTGAATTTGGCTAGATAAAATGTGACATCATCGGATTTTTTGATGAAATGGTTCTCATGACTCACCCATTTTGTACACAATTACTAACATTCATAAAAATGATTATCAAAGTTGAATACTAGAGATTGTGTCCATATCTAAAATATCATGTCTTTTGGATCTTGTGCATAGTTCACCCGTTTCTCCTCAAAACCAATACTTGTTCTGTAATGATTGGCTGGTGACTTGAACATTTCTCTACTATGTTATTTAGAAACACAATTTGAGTCATGTTGACTTTGACAAGCTAGAAAGCAATGAAAATATAACCATTTCAATTCTTGTTACCATTCAACGGGTTAAGTTTCTAATAGTGATGTTGACCGATAGGTTGGTAGCTAATAAAAGAACACCTGTATTTTCAAAGTTTTGAGTTGGTATTTTCAAAGCTTAGGGACCAACCATCTCGATACAAATTTTATAAACGATGTGCTAGGATCGAGAGGAAAGTATCCTACTTTTATGAAATTTAAAATACTCCCACACAGTGGTTATAAGCAAGGATTTCAACATGAAAAGTCCACAACTGCGGAAAATAAGTAATTAAACATTACAGGGAAAAAAGTTGGGCTATATCATAATTGAAAAATATATTCTCTACTTACCATATGGATTTGTTTTCTTGCATGTATTCTTACCTTCAATTTGATATTGTTGATGTGCAAAAGCATGTGATTTTGCTCACCTTTTATGACTGCACCTATCGAGATCATCAAATTTCATGTTGAATTTGGAAAGTGTTCGGAAGGTCTTATATATATGAAATCTTGTGAGGAAAGACACTAAACTTTTGTACTTATAAGCAAAAAATATCTGCTAGCATAGAAACACCACATGCATAAAAATGAAATTAAAGAGCTACTCCATTGGATGGATAATTAAGAGATTGTATTAAAGATTAAGAAAAGGTAATAAATATCACAACCAACTCATGGATTTGAATTGGCATATAAAAAGGTGGCACTCTACAAGGTAATAGCAATACTCTCCCTAAAAAGCGGCAGTCAAACTAAGGATATGTAAAATGTTCATCGAATTTAGTAAGGCGAAATGTGACATCATCATATATTTTTAATGAATTTTTCTCATAGCCCTCCAGTTTTGTATAAAATAACTAAAAATCATACAAAATGTTTATCAAAGTTGTGTATTGGAGATTGTGTCTATAATATCGTGTCTTTTGGATGTTGTGAATATTTCTCGGACGTAGAGTATCTGCTCGCGAGCTCAAATGCTCTCTCATTAATACTAAAATAAAAAAGTAGAAATATTTAAAACATTCTGAATTTTTTGTGTCAAAAACTTTGACAAATGTTTTGTATGCTTGCAAAATTTCAGCACGGAATGACATTCGTGGAAGTCGTGGCAAAAAAAACGGTGATCCAAATATGCTAGTTTTGAAAACATTTTGGAGTGTTCATTTTTTTGCCACGACTTCCATGAATGTCATTTCGTTCTGAAATTTGTTAAGCATACAAAACATTCCCCAAAGTTTACCACAAAAAAAACTCAGATTTTTATTTCTATTTTTCAATTTTACTGTACATCAGGGTCCATTTGAGCTCGGGATAAGAATAGGACTTTCGATAGTTCTCTTATTTGTCCCTTAAACCAATACTTGTTCCGGTAATGATTGGTTGGTAACTTAAACATTTCTCTACTCTTTTATTTAGAAACATAATTTGAGCTATGATTAATTTGACAAACTGCAGGGCAATAGAAATCTCAACCCTTGAATTCTTGTTCCATTCCATGGGTTGAGTTATAAATAGTGTTTGTTGACTGATAGGTTTGATCGCTAATAAAAGAACACATACATAAAAGAATCTTGTCGCAATCAGTTTAAATTTCTACCTTGCTCAACAAATACCTACTACTCTCTCGCAAAAAAAAAACTACTACTAGTTTCATATTTCACTCTGAAACAACAAATTACCAACAAAAAGAATACTTCTGTTTCATGTAAGAACTGTATCACGGTCCATTCACAGATTCACTAGTAGAATATTGTGGCGTCCTGCTCGAGCACATCCGCACATGTACATAGAGGGAAAGCCTTGAAGCAACACGTCGGGCTAGTGGCGTAAGAACAACTCTAGCAGACCCCGTATCCCATCGGCCCGCAAAACACGTTTGCAGTTCGCGCAAAACTGTTTTTACAGGCTGGCTCGGACTGACACAGATGCAGATCCCCAAACAGATCCGTAAAAAAGTATATTCGCGGCCGGCCTCCAGTCCAGCCGCTGCTGCCCCTTCCTCCAGCCGGCCGCGCCGGCCACGCCAGCCGCGCCCCGTCGCCCGTCGGCCGCGTCCCGTCGCTCGTCGGCCGTGCCCCGCCCCTGCTGGCCGCGCCCCATTACTGCACCGGCCACGCCCCGTCGCCTCCGTCGTCCGCGCACAGCTTGCCGGCCATGCCCCGTCGCCTCCGTCGTCTGCGCCTTGCTCTATTGCCAGCCGAGTCGTGCCCCTTTGCCTGCCGCGTCAGGAGGATTCCGACGGCCAGGCTGAGGTCATGGGAGGCCACGACGATGTCGAACTCGTCCAATTCAAACTGGCGGTGATCGATTGCGGCGTCTAGCGGCCTTTTTCGATGTGCGGTGATGAATTCCGGCGAGTTTAGGACGGATTCCGGCAAACTCCGCGGCGACGTGTTTGCTCGGACGAGGTTTGACCGGTATACGGGGCCCCCTATATTCGGCCTTCCAACCTCCAAAGATAAGGGTTCCAGGTGTGCATTTGCGGTGGCACTTAAAAATTTTATGGATTGCATTACTTTTACGGTTTCTCTTCTCGCAACTTTTTTTGACCAAAACTGTAAAACGCAAAAGTTTTACGGGTTTGACCAGTTATGCGGGTCTAATGCATGGGCCCATGCGTATGTATATGCATGCATGCCTCCGATCTATTTTTGTGGATTCGCAGGGAGAATCAGATGTAGTTGTGGATGCGCACTGTAGTAGTGCTTGTTACGTATGGGAATTGAGGAGGTGTACTTTGGTCGAAGGCCCATCCTTTTTTTGTGAGACAAAGATGCGTCCATCGTGTTTTTTTTAGAGATTTACGAAGTCACCGTAGGCGTCTCGTCGTCGACAGGAACGTCTCCTCCCACTGAAAGGCGCATCGCCGGAAATTCTGAAATAAATCCAAAAATAATGCGAGCACCGGAATTTGAACCCTGATGGGTTGGGGATACCACTGTCCACCTAACCAACTCAACCACAGGTTGATTCGCCGTCCATCGTGTTTTTTACGAGAGGAAAAAGTGGTTTCTTCATGTTCTTTCCTTCTTTCTAGGAGAAAAGGTCGCAGTCATCTATGAACGGAAACGTACATGATCTTATCCTCTGTCTTTTTTCATACTACAAAATAGCACACATTTTTTGTTGTAACCGAGCACCGTTTCTTTCTTTGAGGGAGTTCGTAACTGAGAAAAGAAAATTTAATTACTCACTCATAGAGTTATACTAAAACTGCGACAAGTAATATGAATCGGCGAGAGTAACTAGAATTCCAGAAAAAGAAAGTTAGCTAGCTTCAACCAGCTTGAAAGCAGTCGTTTTCCCGGTGGTCTGGTCTGGTTTCTGCCCCTCACAAACTTGGTAGCGTGCCGTTTCAGTGCCATCCATCCATGAAACCTTCATGGTTGTCGTTTCCACCAAAAAGGATGTTACGTGGATGGGTTCCATGTGCGAAACCTGCGCGCGAATCACGACGCGTCCAGCAAAGGAGTCGCGGCCTCGATCCGGCAGAGCACGCACTAAGCACGACCGCACGAGCGCGACGCCGTCCAAGGGAACCAATAGACCTAGCCATGGGCAGCCCGGCCCGGCTGGCCCGGGCCAGGGTCGGGCCTAGATTTTAAGCCCGATGGCCTGGCCGGACCGAGCCCGGGCCCGTCGTTTTTGCAGTTTTCTAAAGGGGCCCGGCCCGAGGCCCGGCGGGCTTTTGCACGTTCGGGCCGGGTTTGGGCCCAAAAACTAGGCTCGATGGCCGGGCCAGGCCGGGCTCGGGCCCAGGTTTTTTGGCTCGGGCTTGGCTAGGCCTGGCCCGAAGCCCGGCCCGGCCCAAGGTTTGGCCAGGTATAGAACCAAGCCATGTGCGCGCGCGCGGGCGGAAGCAAAAATGCAAGGGCGCAAAAGCGTCGGAGAATAGAAACATCCGGCGGCGCTCGTGAGGTGGGTGCGAGGCATATGCGGAGACAGGCACAGGCGGCAGGCCGCGGGCGCGCGGGGGGTTCGTTAAGCATCTACGACAAACCTTGACAAATCCGGTCCCCTCAAATGCGCGTCTACGGACACTGATCGATCGCACCTCAAATTAACTAATTTGCATCAGAGTCTCTCATATTTCAGACCTTAGTACATACGAAGCATGCAAAAAAATACTACATACCACGTATTATCCTAGCTAATCTTCGTCGTTGGAGATGTCCACAACATCGGTGCCGGGCGTCGGGTGGACGGACACGTACGAGGGCTCCGGTTCCTCCTCCTCCTGCTCGACTTTATCACCTTATCCATGTAGACGAACATCTCCTCCTCCTCTGCGGCAATGTTGCACCTCCATCTTCTGCCGGTGATGGCGTCTCGCCACCGCATCCGACTCCGAGCGAATGGAATTGAGGGTGGCCTGTTGCTCCGCCTGCAAATCCGGGTCCCCGGCGCCCCCCACATCCTCCTCCTCCTTCTCCGGATCCACTGCATCCGGAGGTAGCCCCGCGGCGATCCGGGCTTCGCGCCTTGCCCGGGCTTGCTCAAGGAGCTGCAACCGGCGCTCCGGTGTTAGAAATGGGTGGCCCCTCATCCGGAGGCGTGGGAGCATGGCTACTAGTGGCGGCGGACGGGGAGTGGAAAGTGGCGACGGCGGACGAGCGGAGGAAAATATGGAGGGGTAGGGTTTCGGTGCTGGCGGTCGGCTTAAATAGTCAGGCTAGGCATTACGCGGCCCGCCGGAGCGGTGCCACGCGGAGACATCGGTCTGACGGAGGAGATGAGCTTCGGGCCGCTGGATTTCCGGACGATTCCGCGTGGGACCCCGACCTCTGTCCGACGTAGCGGCACGCCTGGGTACTTCCGTATCCATTTCATATTTGTGCTGGATATGAGGGGAGCCGGTTAGCCCGGGCGTTTGAGGCCTGTTTAAGGCGCCCGGCTGAGTTGAATTTTTATGATCGGTCAGTGACCGGGCGGCCCTTCTTGACGTTTTGAGGCAGGTTGGGAGTGCCCGTGTATAGATGCTCTAACAGCAATGAAAAGCAATAAAGTGTTGCGTGTTTGATGGGCTGATTCGTGTGTATCTTAAGCTCAGCTGCTCGTCTAGTTCATGCAACGAATTAATTCTGTTTGAAAAGATTAAAATCTAACGAACTGGTTTTCACACAAAATGAAGAAGAAAGGCCTTGTCTCTGTCGAAAAAACCTGTGTCTACAGAAAAATTTCCTCACATTTCGGTAAGCAATATACTTTTTTCAATGTGTTTTTTAAGGGATTCTTTTGAGGTGCTGTTTCAATGTGTTGTGGAATTACTTTGAATTAGAAAAAACAGTAAGGGCCTCTTTGATCCAAAGGATTTTCATAGGAATTTCAATTTTTTCTTTGTTGGTGGTTTGATTCATATGACCATGACATTGTTCAAACAATCCAAATCCTGCAGAATTCATATGACCATGACAACATTGTTTTTCCTATGAAGCACAAACAAACCAAAATCTTGCAGAATTCATATGAGCATGACATTGCTATCATACTTGCGTTTTTCCTATTCCTACCCTTTTGCAATCATGTGGATCAAAGAGGCCGCCCTAAAGGAAAGACAAGGGAGTAGACGCTATGCATATATTTGACTGATGGGAAGCCATCAACAGTAACCCATTCTCTGTCACTCAAATCTTTTGCTTCTCTGAGACATCACTCGTGGTCGTTGCATGTCGGCCACTGGAGGCGAATCGACTGGGCACGGCCCGTTGCCTCGCCACCCCGGCAACGGGACGCATCACCACCAGCAGACCAGCCCACTCGCGCGGGGGCCCGGCAACCAGCTAACGACCTCACCTAAACCTCAGCCCCAGGAAATGGCGGCCCGCGAGCGCGCGGCACCGCCAGCACACCATACGACCCGACGACCCGCCGCCCTTTGACCCCCCCTCCCACGGCCCGCGCCGCCCCCCTCCGATTTCCCACTTCGCCGTCACGGTTAGCACCGGCTTTCGTTCGGATTCGACAATGGCCGTCAGTCGGCGTCGAGATAGTCGTCTCCCTCTGATGTGGCCTCGCTTGCTTCCTTCTCCTTCCCTCGCTTGCGCGGCCGGTAGGGGTTTGAACAGGAGATGATGCTGATTCGCGTCTACCCCTCCCTCCCTAGCTGCGGCCACTGGATCGGATTGTCCAGGTACCCCGAACGCGACCGACCGTCGAGAAACATATTGACAAGGACTTGATCCACTGATGGCGATGTAACCCATTTGTTTAGAGGATCTTGATGGACCTGTCCTCTCCTCTCCACATCAGGAGGTGGCTGCGATCGACTGCTCCCGCTCTACTTTTCACCCCGGCGATCATCGTGAGTAAACAACGTCCGACGTTTGTTTGTTTGTTTGTTTGTTGTTTGATCGAAAAACAAACATAGATGGACTGGACTTGGACGGACGCACGGTCAAACACTACCACACACTCGCCGCTTGATGAGTAGTTTACGTGTGCGAGCTTGTGTTGAGATGCGTGCATGCGTAGACCTGGAGTGCTCTTCAATCAATTCCCTGAACCAAGAAGTCTTCCGGTAATTAGAAGAGTTCTGACAAAAAAAAGAACTATACTACTCCTTCGTAGGGTTTAAACTTTAAACTGAAAACCCGGTGTTCAGTCAACTCATGCAACTAAGTACCTATAAATCAACAAGAGCAAAAACAGGAAGAAAGAATAATCATGTTTGCTCTACTGTTCGCAGGTCAAGAGGGTGGCATGTAGCAGTCGGGATCACGTCTCCATATGCACGTTTGAGGTTGAAAAGGCAACTCATGTTTTTTTTTTCGGGTGAAAAAAAGGCAACTCATGTTAACAAATGAATTTCTCACTACAGATTACTCCCTCTGTTTTCAAATATTTGTCTTTCTAAATATTTCAACAAATGACTGCATACGGAGCAAAATGACTGAATCTACACTCTAAAATATGTCTATATACATCCATATGTTGTGTCCATTTGAAATGCCTAGAAAGACAGATATTTGGGAACGGAGAGAGTAGTATTTACTTAATGAATTGCAGTCGCCTCATCATTTGGGCTTCTTTGACTTCAAATTTCTAGTGTGACTTGTTGAGATGTAGATATATATGTGTATTTCTTGTACAACAAGCCCTCCTCCTTCCATGTATAGTTGAGGACGTGGCTACCCTTTGTACTTATATATACGTGCGTATTGCACCCGATCAATATATCGTGAGTTGCATAATTCTCTACATGGTATCAGCCTTAGTCCGATCCTTCCTCCCCTAGCGCGTCGTCGTGCCTCCCAGCCGCCGCCGCTTCCTTGCTTACGCCCGCGTCGCCGAGCTCTCGCCGCCGCCGTAGCTTTTCTCCCGCGCCGCTGGCTCTCCGCCGCCGCCCCACTTGCGATCTCTCCAGGCCGTCGCCTAGCCATCAACCTCCTCGCCGCTAGCCGCACGCCTCGCAAACCCTAAACCCTCGCTACCCGCTGCCTTCCACCCCCGCCACCTCTCATCTACCTAAAACCCTAAAACCCGCCCCGGCCGCTCCTAACCCTAGCCATGTCGGGTTCCCACCTCTCTGACCGGTCCGCCGCCTCCACTCCTCCCGTAGTGAAGCCGCCGAACCCCTTCGATTCCTCCGCCGGCTCCTCCGCCGCCACTCTTCCCGATCCCGCCTACATCCGTGATGTCCCTATCGAACGTCACGTCCCGGTGATCCTCTCCCACAAAGAGGCGAATTTTTATGCTTGGAAGACATACTTCAATCTCCTCTTTCGTGAGTATAATCTGCAGGACCACATCGACGGCACCGCCAACCTCTTCGTCCTCAACCGCGACGCCGACTGGCTGGCGATCGATGCCACCATCATCCGGTGGCTCTTCCACACCGTGTCCAAGGACATATTCCATACCGTCATTCGCGACAAGGACGATGCCTGCACGGTGTGGAACAAGATCGTTGGTCTCTTCACCGACAACAGGCTCCAACGGATCGTCTTCCTGCAGCAGGAGTTCTTCGGGTGTCATCAAAACGACACCTCCGTCGACGACTACTGCATGCGCCTCAAGACCCTCTCCGACGAGCTCAATGACATCGGTTTCAAGGTGGGCGACGAGTTGCTCCTCTCTACCCTCACTGCCGGCCTCAATGAGGATCTCGGCAACGCCGCCTCCAACCTCATTCTTATGGCGAATCCTACCTATGAGCGGGCGGTGGCCTATCTTCGTCTCGAGGAACGCCGGTTGAAGCATCTTCGCTCCCGTGCCGTTCACACCGCCTTCGCCGCCGGCTACTCGCGCGGCGGCCCTCCGACCTCGGGTGCACCTCCCGGCTTTCCAGCGCCGTTCCAGGCGCCCCGGCCCCCGGCTACTCCGCAGCACGGCGCCTACGGCGCCCCCTTCCAGCAGCGGCCTCTGGCCCCTGCTGCTCCTGCGGCTCCTCCCCAACACTTGCCGCAGCAGCAGCAGCAGCCGCGTCAGTGTTGGAAATATGCCCTAGAGGCAATAATAAAAGCATTATTATTATATTTCCTTGTTCATGATAATTGTCTTTATTCGTGCTATAATTGTGTTATCCGAAAATCGTAATACATGTGTGAATAACAGAAAACAATATGTCCCTAGTGAGCCTCTAGTTCACTAGCTCGTTGATCGACAGATAGTCATGGTTTCCTGACTATGGACATTGGATGTCATTGATAACGAGATCACATCATTAGGAGAATGATGTGATGGACAAGACCCAATCCTAAACATAGCATAAGATCGCGTAGTTCGTTTGCTAGAGTTTTCCAATGTCAAGTATCCTTTCCTTAGACCATGAGATCGTGTAACTCCCGGATACCGTAGGAGTGCTTTGGGTGTGCCAAACGTCACAACGTAACTGGGTGACTATAAAGGTATACTACGGGTATCTCTGAAAGTGTCTGTTGGGTTGACATGGATCGAGACTGGGATTTGTCACTCCGCTTGACGGAGAGGTATCACCGGGCCCTCTCGGTAATGCATCATCATAATGAGCTCAATGTGATCAAAGTGTTTGATCACGGGATCATGCATTACGGTACGAGAAAAGTGACTTGCCGGTAACGAGATTGAACGAGGTATTGGGATACCGACGATCGAATCTCAGGCAAGTAAAATACCGATTGATAAAGGGAATCATATACGGGATTAATTGAATCCTCGACATCGTGGTTCATCCGATGAGATCATCGTGGAGCATGTGGGAGCCAACATGGGTATCCAGATCCCGCTGTTGGTTATTGCCCGAGAGCCGTCTCGGTCATGTCTGCATGTCTCCCGAACCCGTAGGGTCTACACACTTAAGGTTCGGTGACGCTAGGGTTGTGAAGATATGCATATGCTGTAACTCGAATGTTGTTCGGAGTCCCGGATGAGATCCCGGACGTCACGGGGAGTTTCGGAATGGTCCGGAGGTAAAGAATTATATATAGGAAGTGCTGTTTTGGCAATCGGGACAAGTTTCGGGGTTATCGGTATTGTACCGGGACCACCGGAGGGTCCCGGGGGGTCCATCGGGTGGGGCCACCTGCCTTGGGGGGCCACATGGGCTCTAGGGGGTCCACCTTGGCCTACATGGGCCAAGGGGAACCAGCCCCAAGAGGCCCATGCGCATAGGGTTTCAAAGGGAAGGAGTCCCACAAGGGGAAGGCACCTCCTAGGTGCCTTGGGGGGGGGGGAGGGAAACCTCCCCTTGGCCGCCGCCCCAAGGAGATTGGATCTCCTAGGGCCGACGCCCACCCTTGGTACTCCTATATAAAGGGGGGGGGGGCAGCCGCACCCCTAGTCCTTGGTGAAGGAAATATGCCCTAGAGGCAATAATAAAGTTATTATTTATTTCCTTACATATCATGATAAATGTTTATTATTCATGCTAGAATTGTATTAACTGGAAACATAATACATGTGTGGATACATAGACAAATAGAGTGTCACTAGTATGCCTCTACTTGACTAGCTTGTTAATCAAAGATGGTTAAGTTTCCTAACCATGGACAAAGGAGTTGTCATTTGATTAACAAGGTCACATCATTAGTTGAATGATCTGATTGACATGACCCATTCCATTAGCATAGCACCCGATCGTTTAGTATGTTGCTGTTGCTTTTATCCATGACTTATACATGTTCCTTTGACTATGAGATTATGCAACTCCCGTTTGCCGGAGGAACACTTTGGGTGCTACCAAACGTCACAACGTAACTGGGTGATTATAAAGGAGTACTACAGGTGTCACCAAAGGTAGATGTTGGGTTGGCGTATTTCGAGATTAGGATTTGTCACTCCAATTGTGGGAGAGGTATCTCTGGGCCCTCTCGGTAATGCACATCACTTAAGCCTTGCAAGCATTGCAACTGATGAGTTAGTTGCGGGATGATGTATTACGGAACGAGTAAAGAGACTTGCCGGTAACGAGATTGAACTAGGTATTGGATACCGACGATCGAATCTCGGGCAAGTAACATACCGATGGACAAAGGGAACAACGTATGTTGTTATGCGGTCTGACCGATAAATATCTTCGTAGAATATGTAGGAGCCAATATGGGCATCCAGGTCCCGCTATTGGTTATTGACCGGAGATGTGTCTCGGTCATGTCTACATTGTTCTCGAACCGTAGGGTCCGCATGCTTAAGGTTACGATGACAGTTATTATGAGTTTATGAGTTTTGATGTACCGAAGGAGTTCGGAGTCCCGGATGAGATCGGGGACATGACGAGAAGTCTCGAAATGGTCGAGACGTAAAGATCGATATATTGGACGACTATATTCGGACATTGGAAAGGTTTTGAGTGGTTCGGGTATTTATCGGAGTACCGGAGAGTTACGGGAATTCGTATTGGGCCTTATTGGGCCATACGGGAAAGGAGAGAAAGGGCCAAAAGGGTGGCCGCACCCCTCCCCTTGGACTAGTCCGAATTGGACTAGGGAGGGGGGGCGCCCCCCTCCTTCCTTCTCCTTCTCTCTTCCCTTTCCTTCTCTCCTACTCCCCCTACAAGGAAGAACTCCTAGTTGGACTAGGAAAGGGGGAATCCTACTCCCGGTGGGAGTAGGACTCCCCTTGGCGCGCCAAACATAGGGCCGGCCTCCTCCCTCCCTTGCTCCTTTATATACGGGGGCAGGGGGCACCCCATGGACACACAAGTTGATCATTGAGATCGTTCCTTAGCCGTGTGCGGTGCCCCCTCCACCATATTCCACCTCGGTCATATTGTAGCGGTGCTTAGGCGAAGCCCTGCGACAGTAGAACATCAAGATCGTCACCACGCCGTCGTGCTGACAGAACTCTTCCCCGAAGCTTTGCTGGATCGGAGCCCGGGGAACGTCATCGAGCTGAATGTGTGCCAAGAACTCGGAGGTGCCGGAGTAACGGTGCTTGGATCGGTCGGATCGTGAAGACGTACGACTACATCAACCGCGTTGATATAACGCTTCCGCTTTCGGTCTACGAGGGTACTTAGACAACACTCTCCCCTCTCGTTGCTATGCATCACCATGATCTTGCGTGTGCGTAGGAAATTTTTGAAATTACTACGTTCCCCAACAGTGGCATCCGAGCCTAGGTTTTTATGGTTTGATGTTATTTGCACGAGTAGAACACAAGTGAGTTGTGGACGATACAAGTCATACTGCCTACCAGCATGTCATACTTTGGGTCAGCGGTATTGTTGGATGAGACGACCCGGACCAACCTTACGCGTACGCTTACGCGAGACCGGTTCCCTCGACGTGCTTTGCACACAGATGGCTTGCGGGAGACTGTCTCACCAACTTTAGTTGAACCGAGTATGGCTACGCCCGGTCCTTGAGAAGGTTAAAACGGAGTCTATTTGACGAAGTATCGTTGTGGTTTTGATGCGTAGGTGAGATTGGTTCTTGCTTCAGCCCGTAGCAGCCACGTAAAATTTGCAACAAACAAAGTAGAGGACGTCTAACTTGTTTTTGCAGGGCATGCTGTGATGTGATATGGTCAAGACATGATGCTAAATTTTATTGTATGAGATGATCATGTTTTGTAACCGAGCTATCGGCAACCGGCAGGAGCCATATGGTTGTCGCTTTATTGTATGCAATGCAATCGCCTTGTAATGCTTTACTTTATCACTAAGCGGTAGCGATAGTCGTAGAAGCATAAGATTGGCGAGACGACAACGATGCTACAATGGAGATCAAGGTGTCGCGCCGGTGACGATGGTGATCATGACAGTGCTGCGGAGATGGAGATCACAAGCACAAGATGATGATGGCCATATCATATCACTTATATTGATTGCATGTGATGTTTATCTTTTATGCATCTTATCTTGCTTTGATTGACGGTAGCGTTATAAGATGATCTCTCACTAATTATCAAGAAGTGTTCTCCCTGAGTATGCACCGTTGCGAAAGTTCTTCGTGCTGAGACACCACGTGATGATCGGGTGTGATAGGCTCTACGTTCAAATACAACGGGTGCAAAACAGTTGCACACGCGGAATACTCAGGTTATACTTGACGAGCTATGCATATAAGATATGACCTCGGAACACGGAGACCGAAAGGTCGAGCGTGAATCATATAGTAGATATGATCAACATGATGATGTTCACCATTGAAAACTAATCCATTTCACGTGATGATCGGTTATGGTTTAGTTTGATTTGGATCACGTGATCACTTAGAGGATTAGAGGGATGTCTATCTAAGTGGGAGTTCTTAAGTAATATGATTAATTGAACTTTAATTTATCATGAACTTAGTCCTAGTAGTATTAGCATATCTATGTTGTAGATCAATAGCTCGCGTTGTTGCTTCCCTATGTTTATTTTGATATGTTCCTAGAGAAAATTGTGTTGAAAAATATTAGTAGCAATGATGCGGATTGGATCCATGATCTGAGGTTTATCCTCATTGCTGCACAGAAGAATTATGTCCTTAATGCACCGCTAGGTGACAGACCTATTGCAGGAGCAGATGCAGACGTTATGAACGTTTGGCTAGCTCAATATGATGACTACTTGATAGTTTAGTGCACCATGCTTAACGGCTTAGAATCGGGACTTCAAAGATGTTTTGAACGTCATGGACCATATGAGATGTTCCAGTAGTTGAAGTTAATATTTCAAGCAACTACCCGAGTTGAGGGATATGAAGTCTCCAACAAGTTCTATAGCTAAAAGATGGAGGAGAATCGCTCAACTAGTGAGCATGTGCTCAGATTGTCTGGGTACTACAATCGCTTGAATCAAGTGGGAGTTAATCTTCCAGATAAGATAGTGATTGACAGAATTCTCTAGTCACCATCACCAAGTTAGTAGAACTTCGTGATGAACTATAGTATGCAAGGGATGACGAAAACGACTCTCGAGCTTTTTCATAATGATGAAATCGATGGAGGTAGAAATCAAGAAAGAGCATCAAGCGTTGATGGTTGACAAGATCACTAGTTTCAAGTAAAGGGCAAAGGGAAGAAGGGGAACTTCAAGAAGAATGGCAAGCAAGTTGCTGCTCAAGTGAAGAAGCCCAAGTCTGGACCTAAGCCTGAGACTGAGTGCGTTTACTGCAAAGGGACTGGTCACTGGAAGCGGAACTGCCCCAAGTATTTGGCGGATAAGAAGGATGGCGAAGTGAACAAAGGTATACTTGATATACAGATTATTGATGTGTATTTTACTAGTGTTCATAGCAACCCCTCGGTATTTGATACTGGTTCAGTTGCTAAGAGTAGTAACTCGAAACGGGAGTTGCAGAATGAACAAAGACTAGTTAAGGGTGAAGTGACGATGAAAGTTGGAAGTAGTTCCAAGATTGATATGATCATCATCGCACACTCCCTATACTTTCGGGATTAGTGATGAACCTAAATAAGTGTTATTTGGTGTTTGCGTTGAGCATAAATATGATTTGATCATGTTTATTGCAATACGATTATTCATTTAAGTTAGAGAAACAATTGTTGTTCTGTTTACATGAATAGAACCTTTTATGGTCATACACACCCAATGAAAATAGTTCATTGGATCTCGACCGTACTGATACACATATTCATAATATTGAAACCAAAAGATGCGAAGTTAATAATGACAGTGCAACCTATTTGTGGCACTGCCGTTTAGGTCATATTGGTGTAAAGCGCATGAATAAACTCCATGCTGATGGGATTTTGGAATCACTTGATTATGAATCACTTGATGCTTGCGAACCATGCCTCTTGGGCAAGATGACTAAAACGCCGTTCTCCGGAACAATGGAGCAAGCAACAGATTTGTTGGAAATCATACATACTGATGTATGTGGTCCGATGAATATTAAGGCTCGCGACAAGTATCATTATTTTCTAACCTTCACAGATGATTTGAGCAGATATGGGTATATCTACTTGATGAAACATAAGTCTGAAACGTTTGAAAAGTTCAAAGAATTTCAGAGTGAAGTAGAGAATCATCGTAACAAGGAAATAAAAGTTACTACGATATGATCGCAGAGGTAAAACATTTGAGTTACGAGTTTGGCCTTCAGTTAAACAATGTGAAATAGTTTCACTACTCACGCCACCTGGAACACCACAGCATAATGCTGTGTCCGAACGTCATAACCGTACTTTATTGATATAGTGCAATCTATGATGTTTCTTACCGATTTACCACTATCATTTTGGGGTTATGCATTAGAGACAGCTGCATTCACGTTAAATAGGGCACCATCTAAATCCGTTGAGACGACACTATATGAACTGTGGTTTAGCAAGAAACCAAAGTTGTCGTTTCTTAAAGTTTGGGGTTGTGATGCTTATGTGAAAAAAGTTTCATCCTGATAAGCTCAAGCCCAAATCGGAGAAATATGTCTTCATAGGATACCCAAAGGAGGCAGTTGGGTACACCTTCTATCACAGATCCGAAGGCAAGACATTCGTTGCTAAGAATGGATCCTTTCTAGAGAAGGAGTTTCTCTCGAAAGAAGTGAGTGGGAGGAAAGTAGAACTTGATGAGGTAACTGTACCTATTCCCTTGTTGGAAACCAGTACATCACAGGAACCAGTTTCTGTGACGTCAAAACCAACTAGTGAGGAGGTTGATGATGATGATCATAGAACTACAGAACAAGTTACTACAGAACCTCGTAGATCAACCAGAGTAAGATCCGCACCAGAGTGGTACGGCAATCCTATTCTGGAAGTCATGCTACTAGATCATGATGAACCTACGAACTATGAAGAAGCGATGGTGAGCCCAGATTCCGCAAAATGGCTTAAAGCCATGAAATCTGAGATGGGATCCATGTATGAGAACAAAGTATGGACTTTGATGGATTTGCCCGATGATCGGCAAGCCATAGAAAATAAATGGATCTTCAAGAGGAAGACAGAAGCTGATAGTAGTGTTACTATCTACAAAGCTAGAATTGTCGCAAAAGGTTTTCGACAAGTTCAAGGTGTTGACTACGATGAGAGTTTCTCACTCGTATCCATGCTAAAAGTCTATCCGAATCATGTTAGCAATTGCCGCATTTTATGAAATCTGGCAAATGGATAAAACAAAACTGCATTCCTTAATGGATTTATTAAAGAAGAGTTGTATATGATGCAACCAGAAGGTTTTGTCAATCCTAAAGGTGCTAACAAAATGTGCAAGCTCCAGCGATCCATCTATGGACTGGTGCAAGCATCTCGGAGTTGGAATATACGCTTTGATGAGTTGATCAGAGCATATAGTTTTATACAGACTTGCGGTGAAGCCTGTATTTACAAGAAAGTGAGTGGGAGCACTACAGCATTTCTGATAAGTATATGTAAATGACATATTGTTGATCGGAAATAATGTAGAATTATTCTGCAAAGCATAAAGGAGTGTTTCAAAGAAGTTTTTCGAAGAAGGACCTCGGTAAAGCTGCTTACATATTGAGCATCAAGATCTATAGAGATAGATCAAGACGCTTGATAAGTTTTCAATGAGTGCATACCTTGACAAGATTTTGAAGTAGTTCAAAATGGAACAGTCAAAGAAAGAATTCTTTCCTGTGTTACAAGGTATGAAGTTGAGTAAAGACTCAAAACTCGACCACGGCAGAAGATAGAAAGAGAATGAAAGTCATTCCCTATGCCTTGGCCATAGGTTCTATAAAGTATGCCATGCTGTGTACCAGATCTATTGTATACCCTACACTGAGTTTGGCAAGGGAGTACAATAGTGATCTAGGAGTAGACCACTGGACAGCGGTCAAAATTATCCTTAGTGGAATAAGGATATGTTTCTCGATTATGGAAGTGACAAAAGGTTCGTCGTAAAGGGTTACGTCGATGCAAGTTTTGACACCGATCTGGATGACTCTAAGTCTCGATCTAGATACATATTGAAAGTGGGAGCAATTAGCTAGAGTAGCTCCGTGAAGAGCATTGTAGACATAGAAAATTGCAAAATACATAACGGATCTGAATGTGGCAGACCCGTTGACTAAACTTCTCTCACAAGCAAAACATGATCACACCGTAGTACTCTTTGGGTGTTAATCACATAGCGATGTGAACTAGATTACTGAATCTAGCAAACCCTTTGGGTGTTGGTCACATGGCGATGTGAACTATGGGTGTTAATCACATGATGATGTGAACTATCGAGTTAATCACATGGTGATGTGAGTTAATCACATGGTGATGTGACCTAAATTATTGACTCTAGTGCAAGTGGGAGACTGAAGGAAATATGCCCTAGAGGCAATAATAAAGTTATTATTTATTTCCTTACATATCATGATAAATGTTTTTTATTCATGCTAGAATTGTATTAACTGGAAACATAATACATGTGTGGATACATAGACAAACAGAGTGTCACTAGTATGCCTCTACTTGACTAGCTTGTTAATCAAAGATGGTTAAGTTTCCTAACCATGGACAAAGGAGTTGTCATTTGATTAACAAGGTCACATTATTAGTTGAATGATCTGATTGACATGACCCATTCCATTAGCATAGCACCCGATCGTTTAGTATGTTGTTGTTGCTTTTATCCATGACTTATACATGTTCCTTTGACTATGAGATTATGCAACTCCCGTTTGCCGGAGGAACACTTTGGGTGCTACCAAACGTCACAACGTAACTGGGTGATTATAAAGGAGTACTACAGGTGTCACCAAAGGTAGATGTTGGGTTGGCGTATTTCGAGATTAGGATTTGTCACTCCAATTGTGGGAGAGGTATCTCTGGGCCCTCTCGGTAATGCACATCACTTAAGCCTTGCAAGCATTGCAACTAATGAGTTAGTTGCGGGATGATGTATTATGGAACAAGTAAAGAGACTTGCCGGTAACGAGATTGAACTAGGTATTGGATACCGACGATCGAATCTCGGGCAAGTAACATACCGATGGACAAAGAGAACAACGTATGTTGTTATGCGGTCTGACCGATAAAGATCTTCGTAGAATATGTAGGAGCCAATATGGGCATCCAGGTCCCGCTATTGGTTATTGACCGGAGATGTGTCTCGGTCATGTCTACATTGTTCTCGAACCGTAGGGTCCGCACGCTTAAGGTTACGATGACAGTTATTATGAGTTTATGAGTTTTGATGTACCGAAGGAGTTCGGAGTCCCGGATGAGATCGGGGACATGACGAGAAGTCTCGAAATGGTCGAGACGTAAAGATCGATATATTGGACAACTATATTCGGACATCGGAAAGGTTCTGAGTGGTTCGGGTATTTATCGGAGTACCGGAGAGTTACGGGAATTCGTATTGGGCCTTATTGGGCCATACGGGAAAGGAGAGAAAGGGCCAAAAGGGTGGCCGCACCCCTCCCCTTGGACTAGTCCGAATTGGACTAGGGAGGGGGGGCGCCCCCCTCCTTCCTTCTCCTTCTCTCTTCCCTTTCCTTCTCTCCTACTCCCCCTACAAGGAAGAACTCCTAGTTGGACTAGGAAAGGGGGAATCCTACTCCCGGTGGGAGTAGGACTCCCCTTGGCGCGCCAAACATAGGGCCGGCCTCCTCCCTCCCTTGCTCCTTTATATATGGGGGCAGGGGGCACCCCATGGACACACAAGTTGATCATTGAGATCGTTCCTTAGCCGTGTGCGGTGCCCCCCTCCACCATATTCCACCTCGGTCATATTGTAGCGGTGCTTAGGCGAAGCCCTGCGACAGTAGAACATCAAGATCGTCACCACGCCGTCGTGCTGACGGAACTCTTCCCCGAAGCTTTGCTGGATCGGAGCCCGGGGAACGTCATCGAGCTGAACGTGTGCCAAGAACTCGGAGGTGCCGGAGTAACGGTGCTTGGATCGGTCGGATCGTGAAGACGTACGACTACATCAACCGCATTGATATAACGCTTCCGCTTTCGGTCTACGAGGGTACGTAGACAACACTCTCCCCTATCGTTGCTATGCATCACCATGATCTTGCGTGTGCGTAGGAAATTTTTTGAAATTACTACGTTCCCCAACACTTGGCGCCTCCCTCTCCCTCTCCAACACCTCCTCCTCCTCCGTAGAGCTCGGCGAAGCCCTGCCGGAGTACTGCAGCTCCACCATCACCACGCCGTCGTGCTGCTGCTGGAGCCATCTTCCTCAACCTCTCCTTTGCCTTGCTGGATCAAGAAGAAGGAGACGTTACGCTGACCGTACGTGTGTTGAACGCGGAGGTGCCGTCGGTTCGGTGCTAGGATCTCCGGTGATTTGGATCACGTCGTGTACGACTACCTCATCCCCGTTCGTTGAACGCTTCCGCTCGCGATCTACAAAGTGGTATGTAGATGCAATCTCTTTCCCATGACTCGTTGCTTAGATGAACTCATAGATGGATCTTGGTGAAACCGTAGGAAAAATTTTAATTTTCTGCAACGTTCCCCAACAGTCAGAGGCGCCGTGGCCGTGGCAAAGGCCAACAACAGCAGCAACAGCCGCGCGCTGGGCCTGTCCAGCAGCAGCCGACGCCACCTTGGGGGGGTGGCCACAATCCCTGGACCGGGGCTGTGCACGCTTACACCATGCCCGTGCCCCGCCCCCCCCCCCCCCCCCCCCCCGCTCCAAGCCTCCTTGGGCCCGGTCCTTCCGGCCATCAGGCCTTCTTCGCCGGTCAGCAAACCGGTCCGGTCGCTCCATCACCCTACTACGCTCCCGCTCCAGTTGGCTATGGCGGGCCTCCTGCTAGCAATGGCGTGACCGGCTACTCGGGCTACCCCGCACCGGCCTCTTATGATCCGGCCCTGCTTGCTGCACTTCATCAACAGCCTCCAACCGCGGCTTATTCCGGCGGTGGTGATTGGTTTATGGACACCGGCGCATCTTCGCACATGGCCGCTTACCCGGGTAATCTCTCCTCCGTGTCTCCTATTCACACTTCTTCTCGCATCATTGTCGGTAATGGTGCTGGTCTTCCTATCACTCATATTGGCTCCACAAGTTTTCCCTCTAACTCTAGACCCCTTTATCTCAAAAATGTTCTCGTGTCTCCTGAGCTTATTCAGAATTTAGTCTGTGTTCGTAAACTTTCTCGTGATAACTCTGTAAGTGTGGAATTTGACGAAGTTGGTTTTTCTGTTAAGGACGCCCTCACCCGGATGGTTCTTCACCGCTGTGACAGTCCCGGCGATACACACTCCGTCCAGCCTCCATCATCTTCACCTGCTGGACCAATTGCACTTTCCGCCGGCGTTGATCTCTGGCACGCCCGTCTCGGTCATCCTAGCTCCACTGCTCTTCGCCATATTATTAGGGATTTTTCTTTTACATGTAATAAAACGGATGCGCACTCTTGTCACGCATGCCGTCTGGGCAAACATGTTCGCCTTCCCTTTAGTCCTTCCTCCACAGTTGCGTTGTTACCTTTTGAGTTAATCCATAGTGATGTCTGGACCTCTCCTGTTGCTAGTAACACTGGTTTTTCATATTATCTTGTTATTTTGGATGACTATTCTCACTTTGTGTGGACCTTCCCATTACGTAAGAAGTTCGAAGTTGCTGCCACCCTTACGGCCTTCTACTCTTATGTATCTACGCAATTCGGTCGTCCTATTCTCGCTTTGCAAACTGACAACGGAAAAGAATTCGACAATACCACCATCCGCACCCTCCTCTCCGCCCATGGCACAATTTTCCGGCTTACATGTCCTTACACCTCACAGCAGAACGGACGGGCTGAACGCATTCTTCGCACTCTTAACGATTGCGTCCGTACCCTCCTCTTTCATGCATACATGCCACCTCGCTTTTGGCCCGACGCTCTTGCTACCGCCACCCTCCTCATTAATCTTCGTCCATGTCGCACCCGCTGGAACTTTACGCCACACCAACTTCTCTTTGGGTCCCCTCCTTCATATGATGGTCTTCGTATTTTCGGTTGTCTTTGTTACCCTAGTATAGCTGCCACTTCTCCCCATAAACTTGCTCCTCGTTCCGTTCCCTGTGTCTTCCATGGTTACCCGGCTAACACAAAAGGCTATAGATGCTATGATCCGGTGTCCCACCGTGTCATCACATCTCGGCATGTTTATTTCGACGAGTTTTGTTTTCCGTTTAAGCAGGAACAACAGGTGACGTCCTCCTAGGTGCCCGCCCCTTCTCTGGCCGACCCTGTCCGCCCTGGCTCCTTGCCACGGCGTGTGGCGCCTTCCGGTCGCGCGGCACTCCGGCTTCTGCCCGCTGCTTCGCCGGGCTTGCCGGCCTCTGAGCCGGCCTCGCCGGCCTCTTCACCACCGGGATCTGCGCCGGCCTCCCCGGCCTCGCCGGCCTCTTCACCACCGGGTTCTGTGCCGGCCTCGCCGGTCCACGCACCGGTCTCGCCGGCCTCGCTGGCGTCTACGCCGGCTCCCTCGCCGGCCTCGTCGGTTCCTGCATCGCCGTCATCGCTGGCCTCTTCGTCGGGCGTGTCGTCGGCTACTTCACAGCCGACCCCGTCCCCGGCTCCTTCGTCACCGGCCGTTCCACCGCCGGTCGCTGCTGCGGTGCCCCCGCTTGCCGGCCCCGTTACTCGGTCGCGTATGGGTGTCCGTCAGCCGAGCACTCGCTACCCTCCGGATGAGTACACCTCTGTGGCCTCGACGTCTTCCTCGTCACCATCACCCCTGCCGACCTCCGCCCGTTCCGCGCTTCGCGACCCCATGTGGTTCGCCGCGATGCAGGAGGAAGTTGACGCTTTGCAACGCAATCACACTTGGCAGCTTGTTCCCCGTCCTCCTCGGGCCAACATTATTACCGGGAAGTGGGTGTTCAAGCACAAGTTTCATCCGGATGGTACTCTTGACCGACACAAGGCTCGATGGGTTGTTCGGGGTTTTTGTCAACAAGCAGGTGTTGACTTCACCGACACTTTCGCTCCCTTTGTCAAGCCCGGCACGATTTGGACTGTTCTTCAGCTGGCGTTTTCTCACTCCTGGCCTGTGCACCAGATGGATGTCTCTAATGCCTTTCTTCATGGTCATCTTGAGGAACAGGTGTTCTGTCAGCAGCCGACTGGGTTCGTCGATGAGTCTTCTCCAGATCATGTGTGCCTACTCTCTCGGTCCTTGTACGGGCTCAAGCAAGCTCCTCGCGCGTGGTACCAGTGAATCGTAGCGTTTCTTACTCAGCTTGGCTTCCGCTCCACTCGCTCCGATGCTTCATTGTTTGTCTACCACCAGGGTGATGCTATTGCTTTCCTGCTGCTCTATGTCGACGACATCATCTTGACAGCATGCTCGACTGCCCTTCTTCGACAGCTCACTGATCGTCTTCGTGCTGAGTTTGCCATTAAGGACTTAGGTCCTCTGCACTATTTCCTCGGGATCGAGGTTATTCGTCGAGCAGATGGCTTCTTTCTTCATCAGCGGAAGTATGCTCATGAGCTTCTGGACCGTGCTGGGATGCTTAACTGTAAACCGGCTACCACACCTGTCGATACGAAGGCCAAGCTCTCTGCCACAGATGGTTCTCCTGCTTCAGATGCTCCGTTCTACAGGTCGATTGTTGGTGCTCTTCAGTATCTCACTCTTACTCGCCCGGAGCTTCAGTACGCTGTACAGCAGGTGTGTCTCCATATGCATGCCCCTCGTGATGCTCACTGGACCGCGGTCAAGCGCATTCTGCGCTATATCCGTGGCACCTTGGATCTTGGATTGTCACTTCAGGCTTCATCCTCTCTGGATATGACGGCTTATTCTGACGCTGATTGGGCCGGCTGCCCTGACACGCGCCGCTCGACCTCTGGTTATTGTGTCTACCTTGGACCACCCCTCATCTCATGGTCGTCCAAGCGGCAGCCCATTGTTTCCCGCTCCAGTGCAGAAGCAGAGTACCGCGCCGTTGCCAACGTCGTCGCCGAGTGCTCCTGGCTTCGTCAGCTTCTACATGAGCTCTTGTCTCCGGTTGACAAGGCCACCATTGTCTACTGTGACAATGTCTCTGCGGTCTACCTCTCCGCCAACCCAGTCCATCATCGCCGCACCAAGCACATTGAGATTGACATCCATTTTGTTCGGGAACAGGTAGCACTTGGTCATATACGTGTGCTCCATGTCCCTACATCCCAACAATTTGCTGACATCATGACAAAGGGCTTGTCTACTGCGTCCTTCGAGGAGTTCCGGTCCAGTCTTTGCGTCGACCATGGTGCCGCTTCGACTGCGGGGGGGGTGTTGAGATGTAGATATATATGTGTATTTCTTGTACAACAAGCCCTCCTCCTTCCATGTATAGTTAAGGACGTGGCTATCCTTTGTACTTATATATACGTGCGTATTGCACCCGATCAATATATCGTGAGTTGCATAATTCTCTACATGACTAATCTGTTCGTATATGATAGGATCTTGAGTTTTTTTTCTTGGATAATCAGTGGTGTTCTATTTTTTTTAGGAACATGGGTGTTCTATTTTCATTAAGAAAAGGAACGCTCTTCAATCAATTTCCTTTCTGAAAAAAAAATCAATTCCCTGAACCAAGATGTGTTCCGGTGATTAAGAAGAGTGCGCATATTTGAACAGGCGAACAGTATGGTCATAGTTTTTTTTAGAACAACTCCAGATTATACTGAAAATAAGTAGTGATACAAAGCAACTCCAGAAAAATAAAAAGTTGCATAAAAACACCCTAGAGAATCAGTCTAGCCACACCATCAACGCGGGATGAGGGCGCGCCGCTTCCTGCCGGAGCCGGCGAAACCCTTGGTTGTGTGCACAGACCAATGACGACAGGAGGACACCATCCTCAGTCCTGGAGGACCAGCACGCCGGAGATAAGCCATATTGAAACTGAGCCGCCACTTGCGCCAGCTTGTTGAGGGACGACAATGAAGCGCCGCCACCGGTGAGAGCCTGCAAATCCGGAGTCACCACGCTCCTACAAAAGCTCCATGCCCCATGTTGACGCCGGAGCGCGCGTCATCACGACGACGGGGCCAGGGCATAAAACCCACCTCGAGGTCGGTACCGCAGTCGCACCAGCCTCGATTGGTTAGCCTATTATCAGATTCGCCGACTACCGCCTCACAGCGTTCCACCGGAATGGACTCCAAAGCAAATTTATTCCATGCAGCCATCACCATGACCGTCAAGACAGGAACGGTGGAAGCACAACAAGCACACATTGCCATCAACTCCGGGGCGCCGCCGTGAAGGTCGCCGCCGGTGTGGGAATGGAGTTAAGGTAGATTTATTCACCCGGAAGCCGCCTACCTACTAGGCTAGAACTGAAGAACGAGACCCCCCCCTCCCTCCTACCACCAGAGCAGCAAACGGAGGGAGAGGGGACCAACGCCCTCGCCGCGGAGATCGGGGATGGGAGTTGGTCGCCGCCTTTAGCCCAAGAGAGGAGGCAGGTAGAAAATAGATAATTTTTTTTCTTCAGTATGGCCATAGTTACGAAGCACAAAAAAGACGCATTTTGGAGCACTTACTTTTTGTACACACACCAATATGGATGTCTTTCTGTGGCAAAAATATGCACGATGTTAGAGCTTCTATTGATGTTCATACACCAAAAAAATTCAAATTTTAAAATTTTTATTTACTATATTATTGAAAATTACTGTTCATACAGGTGCATTTGTGATCGAGATTAGGGTAACACTTTTGCATAGTTAACTAGCACTAAAATTCAAGAAATTTAAACTGAAAACCCATTCCTCGGTCAACTCTTGCAACTTAGTACTCACTCTGTAAACTTTTATAAGACAAGAAAGAACAATCATGTTTGGTCTACTGTTCGCAGGTCAAGAGGGTGGCTTGTAGCAATCTTGATCACGTCTCTGTAATGCACGTTTGGAATTAACAAGCCAAATCATGTTGACAAATGAATTTCACACCATATTAGTATTCTTTGATAAAGTGCAGTCGTCTCATCATTTGGGCTTCTTTGACTCAAAACTCGTAGCGCAACTAATCCGCATATGACAGGATCCTGAGTTTAGGTGGTGCCAAACCTTGTGTGGATCATCTTCAGACCTTCTGGTCGCCCTATCACCGAATAATTAGTCCCGGTCTGTATGTATTATATCAATTGCAAAATAAGGACTCTCTTATCTAGCGACCGTTCGCTAGTAGGAGGTGACATTTGTGAACGTTTTGATGGTAATTTTAGTTGATCATGGGGTGACAGTTTCTTCAGAACATTTTGGCATTTTCTAGAAGAATGACATTATAGTAAATGCTAGGCTGTTGTGAAGAAACTGTCTCGCCCCGATACAATTCAAATTGCCAGGAAAAAGTTTCAAAATACCATGCTCTTCTAATGAACGGTCGACCCAGTTAGCTTTTCCGCAAAATAAGTCACCAGAATTTCCTTCCTACTACCACCGTTCTATAGGTGTGGTACAATGTGCCAATGCTCATGCTCATACACCGTACGTGCGTGTTCTGCGATGTGCCCACCGCCACCGGTGTATTGCCCATGCATGTGGATACAGTGGGTTTATACGTGCACGCACAATACATGTACTATTCAAGTACTGATCCATTTATGCATAATCATACAACCGATCGGGTCCATTCCAATGTTTTGCAGCTGCTAAAGTGGTTGAGCGCTCATACTATGTATGTGGCTTTTCAATACACGTACTTCATTTTTTGGTACGTGTATCATGTCTGCCAGATGAAATACTACGTGGCTTCTCAATACACCTTTTGGGTACGCCGGTTCCTGTATATTTCTCACAGTACGTGTACGGCTTCCTTTCTTAGGTCGGGAGCTGGATCCGTACTTTGACAACTGCGTACCACATCAGCTTGTATCGTTCAGCCGTATATTTTGTTTGTGTTAGAGTATATTTGATAGTTGTAGATATTCATATCGTAGACTGCCATATGTATCCGGGGTTGCCTTGCACCCCAAGTCCTGTACTCTCATATATACCGGCCGAGGCCTCAATGCAATACAATCAATCCATCAGTTATACCAATTCTATCTTTCTATATGGTATCACGAGGTTAGGTTCGGATCCTTGGCCACAAAACCTAATTCTTCCGCTGCTTCTCACGCACCCCTGTTTTTCTCGCGCCACCGGCCGTCCACCACGGTGCGCAATCAGCGCGCCCCCTCGACGGCTCCGTAGCGCGCCCCCGGGGAGGTTCCCTATGACCTCCGCTGGGGGCAGCGCCCTCCTCTGTGGCGGATCGAGTTAATCTGCCGCCGTCTCGCGTCCAGCAGCAGCAGATCGAAGTGTACCTTGCCATCCGTCATGGAGGCCGTCGACGATGACCCCGATCCGCGCCGCCGTGGTGGCAGCCGCGGTCACCTTGTGGCGCACGCGTCCTTCCCCTCGCTGCCGTGGTGGCAGCTAGGGCTTCCGCGGGCGCCCTCCACCTGTCGTCGACCGGTCCGTGGCGGCGCCACCCCTCCACCCGGCCACCCCGGAGGTCTATACGAAGATTTGTTGCTGCTGATTTATTTTTTGTAGTTTCTCTGATTTTTTACTCGATCAATGATCGAGATTGAGTCGCCCACCGCCCGTCGATCGGACGCCTCTTCTTCGACATCATCACCGGTTGTTCTCCTTCAACACCCGTGTCGTCCGGGCTGGTGTGCGGTGCGCGTAGGGGCACCACCCGTAGCGCCGCCAGGCTCCTCCGCAACACGGTCCCCAAGCCGGTCGTCCCCGACTTCTCCGCCATGACTCCGATCTGCGCAGCATCGTCGTCCGTCGTCTCACACGTGCGTCGTCGGTCTGATCAACTGACCGGCGTACGGTCGCGACACGTACGGATTTGGGACGAATGTCTTCAGTACGCGTGCATCTCCACCAACACGAGGGTTGCGGCTGCGTCGTTTGCAGCGCCGTTCTCCCTGGTCCTCTCCGCCGTTGAATCTTCATCGCCGTCGACTACGTCCCCGACATCGTCTACGACTACGTCAGTGCGCGCCTTGTGCGCGTGGTCTTCATCAAGTTGTTCGAGTTCTTCGCCGTCTCCTTCAAGCTCCGCCGCCGCATCATCTGGATCATCAGGCCTTGCGCCAGATCGTCCGGGTTCACCTCTTCGCTTCGTCCATCACCACCTCGTCGTCAGCGTCGCCGTCTCGTTCTTCCCCTTCGTCTACTCCGACAACTGTGGGCTGCATCGGCATCTTCTACCCCGCCGTTGTGCGCCTGCGATCGTCGCGGAGGCCTTCTCTGCTGGTCCCTCAGACAACAACGCCTGGTGTGCACCCTCCCTTGCACGTCCGGTATTGGCAACACCGGTGCGTGCCATCGTCCCCGAGGCATTTTTCGGGCCTAGCAAACCCGAGCCTATCTCGCCCGTCGGCTCCGGACTGCATCGACTTCGGCATCGACCCCCTCTTCGACTGCCTCGATGTATCGCCGTCTTCGTCCTAGGCGGCGTCCCCTTCGCGCCACCGTCCTCACGGCGCCTCCTCGAGCGCCAGCGGCTTTCTGTGCGGCTCCTTACCCTCGGCAACCTTGACAGCTCCACGTCGACCACGGCTACCCTATGCACGGCATCCTCGACCATGACTATACACCCTACAGCTCGGTTTCCTCGACATCGGCACAAAGGGCTACCATCCGCATGAGTTACTCGCCGGTTTTCTTCTCCAGTCTCACCGTCTGCGGTGCTCCCGCTGTGACTGCGGGGGGATGTTAGAGTATATTTGGTAGTTGTAGATATTCATATCGTAGACTGCCATATGTATCCGGGGTTGCCTTGCACCCCAAGTCCTGTACTCTCATATATACCGGCCGAGGCCTCAATGCAATACAATCAATCCATCAGTTATACCAATTCTATCTTTCTATAGTTTGAATGTTGCTTTATATACTTCGTTTGAATGTTGTTTTATATATAAAGCGGGGCTTTTCGCCTGTTTCGAGAGAAAGTGCTTGCACCACACCATCTGCTTGTTATGACAGTTTTTACGGAGAAAAGTGAAAAAGGTGTAAGACAATAGGTTTGGGGGAACCGGCACAACCCTCTAAGGGTGGCCTATCACACACACACACACACACACACACATATATATATATATATATATATATATATATATATATATATATATATATAATGAGATGGTATACAATGTTACAATATACACGTGTAAATACAGAGGCTATACAGTCTAACACCCTTCCTCAATCTTAGGCAGTTCCTAAAGAATCTAGACGGGTAAGATTGCGCCGGCAAGCCTCAAACTGTGGTAGAGGCAATGGCTTGGTGAACATGTCTGCAAGTTGATCCTTAGAAGAGATGAACTTGATCTGTAGTTGCTTCTGAGAGACACGTTCACGCACAAAGTGATAGTCAACTTCAATGTGTTTTGTTCGGGCATGAAATACCGGATTTGCGGAGAGGTATGTAGCACCGATGTCATCATACCAAAGAACAGGAGACTGTGGTTGGGATATACCCAATTCCCGAAGCAAAGATTGTACCCAAATAATCTCCGAAGTGGCATTGGCCACAACCTTATACTCAGCTTCAGTACTGCTACGTGAGACAGTGGCCTGTTTCCGAGCACTCCAGGCGATCAGATTAGAGCCAAAGAACACAACATAACCCCCCGTAGATCGCCTGTCATCCGGATTGCCAGCCCAATCCGCATCAGAATATGCTGAGACACATCCAAAGGAGGTCGGTCGAATATGCAATCCATGAGACACCGTGAATCGAATGTAGCGCACGATGCCGTGCACAGCCGCCCAGTAAGAAGAATGTCCCTCGTGCCCCGATCCTTAATAAAAAGATCAAAATGATGAAATTCACAAAGCACATTATTATCACGTGTGAGTTTAGGAACTGAAAGAGGATTACGTGTCACAGATGGAACTCTAAGAACATTGCGAAGCTGAAGACTCCTATTGGCGTGTCTAGTGAGAAGAGATTCTTGGCCAATATGAGAGATGTGCATACCTGCTCCATTGGCGGTGTGGATCTTGTCGGCGCCATGATAGGGTTCACGAGTGTGAAGCTTCCCCATCTCGCTCGTCAGGTGCTCCGTCGCCCCAGAGTCCATGTACCAGTTGGGATCGATGGAGTAGGACTGAGTGTGTCCTTGTTGCTTCTGCGGCGCCAGACGATCAACCATGGCAACCTGATGGGCAAAGTTGCGTGTGTCCTTGCCATCATTGCTAAGACCAAGAAAGCTCCGCTGAAAGCGTTTGTGACACTTGGAGGACCAGTGCCCCTCAATGCCACACAACTGACACACGCGTCGACCACCGGCCCCTGGTAGGGTTGCGGACGCGGGGGGAGCCGAAGATGACAAAGACGAAGCAGGGGCGGCCCCTTGGACGAGTTCCGGCCACCCTTAGTTGCAGCGTTCGCGGAGAGGGAGCCGTGACTGGCCTTGGAGCGGCGCGCCTCGACACGCTGCTCGGTGAGGAGAAGGCGGGAGTAGACCTCATGTGCCATCATGGGGGTCGAGTTGCCCCGCTCGTTGATGATCTCGACCAAAGCATCATACTCCTCGTCGAGCCCGCTGACGATGAAGGAGTTGAACTCAGAGTCGGTGAGCGGCTGTCCAATGGAGGCCAACGTGTCAGCAAGGCCCTTGACCTTGTTGTAGAACTCCGTGGTCGTGGAGTCAAGCTTCTCACACTCGCCAAGCTGACGACGGAGCGCGGAGACATGAGCCTGAGACTGCGCCGCAAACGAGCGCTCAAGGAAGGTCCATGCCTCATGAGACGTCTTGGCGAAGACAACAAGCCCTGCGACAGCCGGACAGAGCGACCCCTGGATGGAGGAGAGGTTCGCCTGGTCCTGCCCCGTCCAAACACGGTGGGCCAGATTGTAGACCGGACCATGCACGCTGTCCACCAGCGCGGGGGGCAAGGGAGAGAGCCGTCAACGTAGCCAAGCAGGTAATGGCTCCGATGGAGCGGAAGAACCTGCGCACGCCAAAAGATGTAGTTGTCGGCCGACAGCTTGATGGTGATGAGGTGGCCGAAGTGAAACGGCGGCGGCGGCGGTGATCCCATCGAGGAGGCTACCTGGGGTGAGGACACCATGGAGGCAGTCAGGGGCACCGTGGGTGCGGCCGAAGGTGTAAGCGGCACGGGGGCAGAAGGCGCCGCGGCCGGGGCCGACGCCGCAAGGCCCGCCATCAAGGCGGACTCAGGCGCCCCCCGGTATAGCGGCGGGACAGAGCCCGCAACAGGAGAGACGGACGAAGCGGCGCCAGTGTGGACCGCGAGCTCATGGCCGAACGACGACGCAACCGGTGGTGTCGAGAAGAAGGAGCTGACACTCCGTGTTCCGAGCGGAGATTGCACGGCAGACGCATCCAGCGGGCGGGACAAGAGCACCGTGAGGGAGGCCGGCAGGAACCCCGCAGTGGCGGAACCGGAGGCGGAGGTACTCGCCATGGCGGTGACGCGATCGGGCGAGGGCGCGATCGGGGCGATGGCGGCAATGGCGGCGGTGTCGGGAGTTTTAGGGTTTAGCGGAAGCGAACGTAACCTAGACTCGAAGGGCCAGTGGCCGGATTTTAATAGATAGGGAAGAAACAGATAGTACATGATGGTAGCAGTCTAGGAGAACTAGAGCTGTTGCACCACATTACAGCACGGTACCCAGAGTGTACAAAATAAGCTGCAAACAAACTTAGGCGAGCCAGTTCAGGCCGTCAGGTCGCTGATACAGCCCGCAGATCTCCAAATGCCGATATCCTCAATTACCAAGTCCCGAACTTTGTCTGCCGTGCAGCTCACATTATCAAATATCCTTCCGTTCCTTTCCTTCCAGATCCTCCAGTGTACAAGGATGACAATTGTATCAAAGTTCTTCCTCATTGGTTTCGGTATCCCCTCCCTCGCCTTCAGCCACCAATCCTCAGTTGTACTGAAATTGGCTTCCGGGATCAAGAAATCAGCCCTAGTCCATGTCCTGAACCGCAGGCAGACTAGTCTGGTAAACTGACAGTGCACAAATAAGTGTGAGCATGTTTCAGGTGCAGAAGAGCACAAAGTGCAAATGCCATTAGATGGCCAGTTTCTTTTTTCCAAATTATCCGCCGTCAGACATCTTCTATGGACAGCAAGCCACATAAAAAACTTACACCGCGGCGGTGCTTTGGATTTCTGGATCAGCTTGTGGAAGCGAACGTAACCTAGCGTGATACCATGTAAGACAATAGGTTTGGAGGAACCGGCACAACCCTCTGAGGGTGGCCTATCACATATATATATATAATGAGATGGTATACAATGTTACAACATACACGTATAAATACAGAGGCTATACAGTAACACAAGGGAAAACTTGTTGGTTAAGAGCATCTCCAACGGCAGACAAAATATTTGGCTACCTAAATTCAGTTTTAGGCTAGGGGAGAGGATGATTTAGATAGCCAATTTTTTTCTTTTTATTGGCAGATCCTATTGAGCTCTTGTGCACAGTTTCGAGGACCTACTTCTGTTGAAAGAAAATCAGGCGCGCTGTCCATGAAAAAGCATAGTTGGTGGACACTAATAGCTTGATGATGATGGTACTTGTACTCTAGGTACTTATGCTGAGCTGTTGTACTTGGCTGCGGGTAAACTCGTCTGTTTATATACATCTAAAGGAATCATAGCTCGATGATTCGACGTGTTCCGCGCATACCCTACCCTATGAGCATCTTCGAAATACTGAGCCAACCCAACATCTTTAGATTGATAGAGTCGTCCACGGATGCCTTCATAGTCGACGGAGATGCCTCCTCCCACTGAACGCATATCGTCGGAAGGCCTAAAATAAATCTAAAAAAATGTGATCATCAATGCGAGGTGTAGGAGTAGAACCCTGATGAGTTAGTTCCACCACAAGAACCTAAACATCTGATCTATGCTCAGTTCACAATTAGTTTCTTGCATGCAAGATTTGATATTTTTTTGAACAAATTGAGACGAAAGAGGACTTGGTCAAACGGCCCACGACCTAGCTGTCAAATGAATAACAAAATGGTTCTTGGGGTAATGCACTAATAAATTTCTGTTTCCCATAAAAAAAATGTTTTATGTCACCTGGCCCTCGGCCGAGCTGAACTGGTCCTCAAACAGGATTGAAGATGTTGTGGCCCGAAACCTCAACTGTTTCTGGTCCAAGTCCTGGCGCTCGATCCGGTCCAGATATATAGAGGCTCGTCTCCATGATTCACCAACCTACCGTACGTCATCACCTCTCAAGGAGACACGCCTTGTGCGTTGCATGCGCCGTTGCCACGTCGCTTCGTAATTTGAAATTTTCGCTTCAGCCGCGACCATTCCTGCTAGTGGTACTACGACGGTTCAGTATACTACGCCGCCATCAATTGGTCGTCTGCGGCTCGTCGACGTCTGCGCATAAACCGGCGGAATGATTGCGTTTGGAATATGGAGCCAGGGTCAGGGCGTATTGAAGCTGCGCATAAACCGGCCGTCCACGGGACAAGACAACGCCATCAACGTCTTCTTCAAGTGCCTCGCTGCCCCAGGTCAAACCGTTTAGTAGTACTACTACGTGCATGTGGCCGCTGGTTCCACCGTCCTGCATCTCGGTCGGGAGGCCGCAACACTCTCCGATCGATCGATCGATCGAAATTCTTCCTCCATGAAGTTACACCTCGATCATTTCTGCACGATCTCCATGTTATTCGCACAGCTCCATGTATGGACCACAGTGTGTCTTGATTTCTCGTGGCAGCTCGCAGTAGCAGTGCCTCGGCAGCGGCATGAGCACACATCACTCACCGTTTCTACTCTTTCGGGGACCAACGTTTTGCTCGCCAAAAGTTCCAATTCTGTCGTAAAAAGTTTCAATCCCCTTCATATCAAGATGCAATCGAATGCTTCACAGGATTTATGCTAGGAAACCTTCTCTGGGATTCCCTTCTTCCTCGTGCTGCAGTCGATCGACAAGTGTGACGTGCGAGACTTGATCGCGGTTTAAACAAGTGTTAATCACAGTTTACTGCTGGTGCTCTCCGGCATTGGGATTGTTATCCAAATGACGGCGAATAAACCTTCCAGCTTCACGTGATCGAGGCTTGTTTAGGCAGCTACTCTCTCTCCCATCGAGGCTTGTTTAGACGGCTACTCTCTCTCTATATATATATGGCACATTACAGCTTCAAGTTTAAAACTTGGACAATGCTAATGCACACACGTGTGGCGGAAGCGAAACCCGCCCACACGCCCTATAATACACAGACTGCGTCACGTCATCACATGCATGCATGTGTATTTTCAGTTTTTAAAATTTTTTATCTCTTAAATGAAAAATCGGATTGAAGATCTGTTTTCATCATTAAATCTCTCGCGACAAGATCTTCGGAACTAGATCTCATATCAATATATTTTGACGAATTTTTTTTGTTTAAAAGTTGTCATGTCTATTGCACATGAATTGCCATGGTGTTTACACTGAAGTTGCCAAGATATATTTCAGCTATTTTCTTCTACATTTAAATGTAATTTTTGACATTTATGAAACGGGGAATTAAGAAACTAGATTTGCCATGAACCATAAACTAAAATTGCCATGATACATGCACTTCAAATTGCCATGGTTCATACAAAAAATAATTTTCATGGTCAAAGTACTGGGGTTGCCATCGTCAAAATACTGAAATTGCCATGCTCTATAAACTGAAATTGCCACATGGCAACTTTAGTTTAAGTACTATAGCAACTATAATGTAAACATCATGGCAATTTTTGGGCAAAAAAAATTTCGTCGAAACATATCAACATGGGGTCTAGTTTTGAAGATCTCATCGAGACGGATTTAATGATGAAAATGGATTTTTAATTTGATTTTTTAATTAGGAGATAAAACATTTTTAAGCCCAAAACCAAAAAGATTCATGCTGATGTCATCTGTTCACAAGTGGCAAAATGAGTGATAAAGAAGGCGTGTGGGCGATGTGCAAGATGTCACACGTGTGGGCGTTAGTTTTTTCCTATAACTTTTAGATTTTGAAGAGATGGTCTAATTATACACGCTGAAAGATTGTTTTCTACATCGGACAATGTACTTGGTTCCAAGGGATAAAACTACATAGATGTAGAGCAGTATCCAATTTTACTTCTCGATTTAATTAATGATGATTTTCTTGTTGTGCTATATGTGTCACCCAAATGGAAATATAAATATAAATAATCAGGACCCCTGGACCCCGTAGAACCTTTAGATGCCAGTCTATCTAGTTTGAGTTCGTATTTTCAAAAATAAATTGGCGAGCGACTTGGCTCGAGATAAATTGTATGCATGATGCGCTAGGACCGGGAAGAAACTATACTATTTATATGACATTAGAAATACTCCCACATAGTGTTGTTTTCTGCATGTACCCACAAAGTGGTTGTAAGCAAGGATTTCAACATCAAAAGTCCAGAACTGCTAAAACCAGTAATTACAAATTATAGAGCAGGGTATCATCATTAAAAAAATCTTCTCCATTTCCATGGATGTATTTTCTTGCATGTTTTTGAAAGTGCGTTATATCGACTAGAGGGGAGGTGAATAGACGATTTTTATGAAATTCTTCACTGAGGAATTTGCTCGTGAGGAAATTCCTTGGCGAAGAACTACTTGCAGCGGAATAAGCACTCAGAGGTAAACATAACAGAATACATGCATGGTCATCATGATGAAATGAAGACACAGACAGAGTACAGAAGGATAGCACAATATGAAGACAAACAGACTGAAGAAATTGAACTGAGGAAATTGAGAAAGTCTTCAGTCAAAGTCTTCAAACACAGATATGAACAAACACACAACACAGTAATGAGGAAATGAAAGTGTTGAGGAAATAGAACCAGTAAGCTTGGTGAAGACAATGATTTGGTAGACCAGTTCCAACTGCTGTCTCAGTTGTACATCTGGTTGGAGCGGCTGAGTATTTAAACTCGAGGACACACAGTCCCGGACATACAGTTCTTACCGTATTCTCCTTGAGCTAAGGACACACAGTCCTCGCCCAATCACTCGTGGTAAGTCTTCAGGTGACTTCCAAACCTTCACAGACTTGGTCACTCGGCGATCCACAATTCCTCTTGGATGCTCTAGACCTTTACGCCTAACCGTCTGGAAGAAGCACAGTCTTCAAAGGTAACAAGCGCCGGATCCACGCAGGATCAATCTCTTCGATGATGCTCAATCACTTTGGGTTTGTAGGTGTTTTGGGTTTGGGTTTAGATTTTCCTCACTTGATGATTTTCGCTCAAAGTCCTCGAAGGATGGGTTGCTCTCAAATGACAAGTGTCAAGTTCTCGCGGAGCAGCCAACCAGCTAGTAGTTGTAGGGGGCGGCTATTTATAGCCTAGGGAGCAGCCCGACATAATAAGACATAAATGCCCTTCAATGATATGACCGTTAGGTGGATAAGATATTTTGGGACAGCTGGCGCGTAGTACAGCAACGGTCGGAAATTTGAGGTACAAATTCCTCAGGGCTATCATGTTCCTCACTGTGTAGGCAATTCGCACTGGCGAATTCCTAACTCCTTAGTCAGAGCAAAGTCCTCAGTGACCAGAAGAACTGCGTCTCTGTCACTGAAGAAATTGACTGAACTGTATGAGATTTCCAATGGCTTCACTTGAAGGGATTGGTAGGTGTAGGATTTGAGTTGAGCATCACATGGAAATTTTCTCCTTAGTATTTCCTCGACCCCCTTTAACAGTACGGTGTTTCCTATGACTCAAGAAAGAGAAAATGAAACTACGAAAACAAAAGTCTTCACGCTTCATGTTCCTCGAATGAATACCAAGTCTTCAAGGTCACACCAATTTCTTCACTTTCAAAGTCTTCAGAAAGTCTTCAAAATATCAAAGTCTTCAGTCGAAGAACTTCATTTTTAGGGGTCGACTTTCTCTGTAAATATCAAACTCCTCATAGACTTATAGACCTGTGTACACTCATAAACACATTAGATACTTAACCTATAAGTCTTCAATACACCAAAATCACTAAGGGACACTAGTACAGTTTTCTTACCTTCAAGTTAATACTGCTGATGTGGACAAATCATGTACTTTTGCGCGCCTTCTAGGTCCGTACATATCATTATCATCAAATTTCATGTTGAATTGGAAACGATGTTCGGAAATTTTTATATAACGTGAACATCGTTAGAGGAAAGGCACCAAACCTTTGTAGTAATAAGCAATAAAAATCCGCTAACAAAAAAAATGCATACATAAAAATGAAACTATATACTCCATTGGATGGAGTATTAAAAGTTGAAAACAGGTAATAAATATGACAACCAACTAATGTATTCAAATTGGCGTATAAAAGGTGGCACTATGCAAGGTACTAGCAATATGTAAAAATTTCAACGAATTTGGTTAGATAAAATGTGACATCATTAGATTTTTTAAAGTATTTTTCTCATGACTCACCATTTTGTACAAAATTACAAACAGTCACAAAAAATGATTATCTAAGTTGAATATTCGAGATTGTGTCCATATCTAAACTATCATGTCTTCCGGTTTGTGTGAATAGTCCTCCTATTTCTCCCCTAAACCAATACTTGTTCTGGTAATGATTGCCTGGTGACTTGCTCTACTCTGTTAATTAGAAACATAATTCAAGCCATGTTGACTTTGACAAGCTACAATGCAACAAAAATATAACCATTTCAATTGTTGTTACCATTAGATGGGTTGAGTTTCTTATAGTGATTGTTGACCGATAATTTGATTGCTAATAAAAGAACACTTGTATTTTCTAAGGTTTGAGCTGGTATTTTCAAAGCTTAGGGGCCAACTACCTCGAGATAAATTGTATGTATGATGCGCTAGGACCGAGAGGAAACTATACTATTTATAGGAAATTAGAAATACTCCCACATAGTGTTGTTTTTTGCAGGTACCCATAGAGTGGTTATAAGCAAGGATTTCAACATAAAAAGTCCACAATTGTCGGAAACAAGTAATTACAAATTATAGAGCGGGTATCATAATTAAAAAAAGTCATCTCTATTTCCATGGATGTATTTTCTTGCATGTTTTCTTATCTTCAATTAATATCGTTGGTGTGGACAAAGCATGTAATTTTGTGCGCCTTCTATGCATGTACATATCATATCATCAAATTTCATGTTCAACTGGAAATAGTGTTCGATTGTTTTTATGTAACATTAACATCTTCAGAGGAAAGGCAACAAACATTTGTACAAATACGCAATAAAATCTGCTAGCAGAAAAACAACGCATGCATAAAAAATGAAACTGAAGAGTGATTAGAGGTACTCCATTAGATGGAGTATTAAATATAAAAAACAGGTAATAAATATGGCAACCAACTAATGTATTTAAATTGGCATATAAAAGGCGGCATTCTGCAAGGTACTAGCAATACTCTTGCTACAAAGTGGCAGTCAAACTGCCAATATGTACAAGGTTCATCGAATTTCGTTATACAAAAGTTGACATCATCAGATTTTTAAAGAAGTTTTTCTCGTGACTTACCCTAAAAAATTACAAACAGTCATAAAAAATGATTATCAAACTTGAATACCGGAGATTGTGTCCATATCTAAAATATCATGTCTTTTGAATCTTGTGAATAGTTCTCTCGTTTCTCCCCTAAACCGATAGTTTTCTGGTAATAATTGGTTGGTGACTTGAACATTTCTTTACTCTGTTATTTAGAAACAAAAGTTTAGCCATGTTGGCTTTGACAAGCTACAAAGCAACGAAATAATAACCATTTAAATTGTTGTTACCATTTGATGGGTTTAGTTTGTAATAGTGATTGTTGACCAATAGGTTGATAGCTAATAAGAGAGCACCTATATTTTCAAAGGTTTGAGTTTGTTTTCAAAGCTTAGGGGCCAATCACCACAAGATAAATTTTATGCATGATTTGCTTGGACCGAGAGGAAACTATGATATTTTATGAAATTAGAAATACTCCTAGAGAGTCGTTTTTTTGTGTGGATACCCACAGAGTGGGTATAAGCAAGGATTTGAACATCAAAAGTCCACAACTGCTAAAAACAAATTATAGTGAAAATGTCGGGATATCATAATTAAGAAAAATTATTCTCTATTTCCATGAATGTATTTTCTTGCATGTTTTCTTACCTTAATTTAATATTGAAGATGTGGACTAAGCATATAATTTTGGATCTTGTGAATAGTTCTTCCGTTTCTCCCTTAAACTAATACTTGTTCCGGAAATGATTGGCTGGTGACTTGAATATTTCTTTACTCTATTATTTAGAAACATAATTTGAGCCATGTTGACTTGACAAGCTACAAAGGAACGAAAATACAACCATTTCAATTCTTGTTACCATTCGATGGCTTGAGTTTCTAATAGTGATTGTTGACCAATAGGTTGATAGCTAACAAAATAACACATATATTTTCAAAGGTTTGAGTTGCTATTTTCAAGGGGCCAGCCACGTCGAGATAAATTTTATGCTGGAACCGACAGGAAAGTATCATATTTTTAGGAAATTGGAAATACTCCCACACAGTGGTTATAAGCAAGGATTTTAACATCACAACTCCGCAACTGCAGAAAACAAGTAATTACACATTATAGGGAAAAAGTTGGGCTATGATAATTGAAAAATATATTGTTCTTTACTTACCGTATGGATGCATTTTCTTGCATGTATTCTTACCTTCAATTTAGTATGTTGATGTGGAAAAAGCATGTGATTTTGCATGCCTTTTATGACCGCACATATCGACGGTCATCAAATTTCATGTTGAATTTGGAAATAGTGCTCGGAAGGTTTTATATAGCGTGGAAATCTTGAGAGGAAAGACACTAAACCTTTGTAATAATAAGTAAGTAAATATGCTAGCAAGGAAGCAACGCATGCATAAAAATGAAATTAAAGAGGTCTCCATTGGATTGATAATTAAGAGATTCTTTTAAAGATTTTTAAAAAAAGGAAATAAAATTCACAACCAACTCATGGATTTGAATTGGCATATAAAAGGGGGCATTCTACAAGGTACTAGCAATACTCTCCCTAAAAAGTGGCAGTCAACGATATGTAAAATTTTCATCGAATTTGATCAGAGGAAATGTGACATCAGATTATTATTATTATTATTATTATTATTATTATGAAATTTTTGCATGACCCTCCAATTTTGTACAAAATAACCAACAATCATACAAAAATGATTATCAAAGTTGAATATTGGAGATTGTGTCCTTATCTAACATATCATGTCTTTTGGATGTTGTGAATAGTTCTCTTCTTTCTCCCCTAAATCAATACTTGTTCCGGTAATGATTGGCAGGTGACTTAAACATTTCTCTACTCTGTTATTTAGAAACATAATTTGAGGGAAACATTTCTCTTTCTGTTTAATTTCACAAACTACAAAGCTAAGAAAATGTTAACCATTTTAATTGTTGCTACCATTAAACATGTTCGTTTTTTATAGTGTTTGTTAGATCGGTAGGTTTGCTAGCTAATAAAAAGACACATGCATAAAAAAACTTGCCACTATAAGTTTAAATTTCTACCTTACAAAGTCAACTAGCTCAACAAATACCTACTACTCGTTTCATATTCACTCTCAAATAGGAAATTGCCAACAAAAAGGATTCTTCTGTTTCATGTAAGAACTACATTCACTAGTGGTATATTGGTGTTGGACGGTTGGTAGCGCATATATAAACTTCATCCAAATAGTTCATTGCAGAGGCCCGGGGTGAAACCTCCTTTTCGAATATAAAATTCCAAATAGTTCATGGTAGGGTGTATGGCTCAGGGCCAACCAACTAACACCTTGATTTTCTTCTTATGATTTGACTTTGACTTCGTATTACTATACTTAAGCATAAAATCCGCGGAGAAACGGAGAGATAACTTATTGGTCTTCGGCTGCAAATTGTCAATGTTGTGTTCCAACACAACTGTTATTGGTGCATGTGTGTGGACTAAAATACAAATAGACTTTGCAGACATTTTGACTTTTCTGGAACCTTTAACCCCACTACTTTTTTACAGAAGAAGAAGAGCAACTCTTATTTTCTGCCATTTAGTCTTCTACTTCGCGCCTTTGTTGGAACGGATCAATGTGTGTCTTTTGCAGCACCACGACGGCAACAAAGACCGACCAGCCGGCCGTTGATTTGCCGATTAAACAGCTGATATTAAATCACAGTTCATGTTCTCTTTCTTTTTTGAACACTGATATAAATCACAGTCCATGTTCGCAGACTGCATATGCCTGCACCCTTGGTGTGTGAGTGTGATGGCATATTAACTTTCTTTCTTTTATATGTTGACTTGTAAAGCTTCCAACTCTCTATGATAAAACAATACAATAAATACATATGCTGCAGTGTCTTATATGTCTGCCACCGGTGTTACTTCTGATGTTCTCTGTACTGTCATGACAGATGATGAGTAGATTTAAGGTTTCTCTGAAAAAAGGTGAATATTCCCCTGATTGCTCGATTGTTCACTGATCATTGGATAAGTCACTATGCAACCTTCACTAATCGGTTACGTCATCACGACGAATCATCAACGCAAACCTACTGTTGATAAAAGATGTAGGGAGCGAATCCTTAACCTCCAGAATTTTAATACTCCCACTACCAGCACTCTGGTAAGGCAGCTTAATTTCTCAAGGAATCGTACGTGCACAAACGTCTTGCTACTCTAGCCTATCCTATGTGACTAATCAAATGACATGGCAACTCCAATCCGTTATGCTATTATTACTGTCGTTGATACGCAAGCATATTGTCACTAGCTACTGAACTACTGTAGTTAGTTAACGAGGCCACCTCCTGAAGTACACTCTCACTGCTACTACTCCTACTTAATTAGGCTAACTACATTTAGCAGTTCCGGCCGATGATGTTGCTGCGGCAGCTGAAGCAGCAGCAACAACTTATGCTAAATTAGGTTAACTACATTGATAATCATGCATGACTAGTGCATGCACCAGTTGACTCGTAGTTGGTAGAGCGCATCAGATACGTGGAGCTCATCACCTACAATTCGGGCCTACAGTACCTACTAAATTGAATATTAAACGGATCGGCTCACTTTACACAACTGGGACGTGTAGACGTGTAGTGCCGGCTCGATCCCAATCATTCGGGCGTAGAAGGCCGCTCGTTTGGGCGTAGAATATTGTGGCATCCAGCTCGAGCACATCCGCACATGTACATACAGGGAAAGCCTTCAAGTAACACGTCTGAGCTAGTGGCGTAGTGCATGGGCCCATGCGTATATGCATGCATGCCTCCGATCCATTTTTGTGGATGCGCAGGGAGAATCAGATATAGACTTATAGTTGTGGATGCGCACTGTACTAGTGCTTGTTACATACTAGATCGGGATCGCGCCATGGCGCGAGGGTGCCGGTCCCAACATTTTGGTTAAGCATGTCGTGCTTAGTTAGTAGGAACGTATGTTTAGCGTATGAATTCAAACATGATAAAAAATAAAATAAAAAAGAAATATTCATTTGTGATAGAAGGCATGAGATTATAAGGCAACATAAAGTTCACCATGTTTGTAAGACCACAAAAGACACACATCAAGCACAACATAAAAGAATAGACCAAAAGCAACATTTAATAGATCAGGATTATAACAAGTCATTTACATAGAAAGTTTTGCATTCTGCAGATCAAAAGCCGTTAATAACAATTAAAGCATGCCATTTATATCGAAAGAGACCAGTAGCGCATAGGGCAGCGAGATAGTACAAAATACTGAAAGTGAAGTATTTATACAGAAGGCTAGTGACACTTAGATAGCAGTCCACACGAGTTTTAAAGATTATAAAAATCCACGCTAACTAATACATCTACCAGAGTCTTCAATTTTCCTTCGCCAAGAATGGTTGAAGTTCCTCATTGCTCCAAGAGAAGTTGTGTAACGCTGGCCCAGGAAGAGAAGAAAAAATGATATTCTTCGAGAATATATCTCAACTCATTAAAGATTCATTAAATGATTCATATGACATCTAAATCTAACATGCATTTTTGCAACAATAGATATCTGCAATGACCAAAAAAGGAACTATCAGGAAGGTGAGTTTAGTGAACTGACATCAAGAAATTCATGCATATTTCCTTTAAACAAATTTGGGGAGTGTGTATACAATAGCACTACACAACTATGAATTATAAAAAACAGAGATGACAACCATCATGAGCAATTCTTGGCAAAGGGAAGACCCGTGTCTCAGGACTCAGTGAAATATAATTCATTTTTCAGCCTAAAGATATACACATAAAAAATGATTGGATCCTTCTATCAAAGGTCACATAAAATAGCAATCGAGCTCAATATGTTATTTAGGAAAAAATTGGTAGACCATGTACACAACATTCATGAAGCCCTCTAGTTTCATAGGAAACCCAGGGGAGAAGAAAAGAAACTAAAACACACATGTGTTTTATTTCATTTACAATCCATCAAAAGATGAATGTAGAGAACTCATGATCTGTGATTACTAACAACAATTCAAGTTCTGATCTATAGAGCTGGCAATTAACATTAAGCACAATGGAATAATCCTCTACTGGTTACTCTCAATCTAAAATCAACAGTTAAGTTACTATTTATCACCATCAAGCCAGCATATGTGGTTCATATATAAACTAAATCAAGCTAGCATACACACTTCAACTCCAAATAGGATTCATCTCCTGCAGTCTGATTACCCAAATCCAACCAAAGATCCTCACAGAAGAGGAGGGGGAGGGGGTAGAGGAGGAAGAGGAGCTTACTTGCGAGTAGAAGCCAGAGCACAGGGGCAGGGAGTATATGGACCAATAACAATAAGTGGCTAGTAAGATGAGCACCAAGTCATTCATCTGGTTCAAGGTACACTCCAGCTCCCTCTGCAAAATCAAGTGGGATCACAAGCATTGTCGGATAAAAAAGGCAACGCAGTGATGAAAGCACTATGTATGGCTATCTCACCCTGAGCTCCTTGGCCAACTTGCTCTCAGCCTCCCCCTCGGCGGAACGGCCTTGACGCGGTCACCATGGACCTGGCTCGGCGCTCTGGCATCCCTCTTCCTGGGCACGCCCCTGGGCCGGTTAGGGCCCGCCACCCCTGTGATCTGGCAGTCGCTGTCCTCGGTCGCCGCTGATGAGGAGGGGCGTTGGGGAAGCGGATGCGGCGGAGGCATTTGACGCGGCGGGGGAGCAGGGGAAGATTTACATGGAGATCAGGATCACGCCTTGGCGCGAGGATGCCGGTCCCAACAATGTGATCAAGCAAGTAATGTTCATATTAGTAGAAATCCTCGTTTAGCATATGTATTCAATTAATGAAATAAAAGAAAGAATAAACATCCATTTGTAATAGAAGCAACACTTCTCCATGTAAATCTTCTCAAGGAACCCATGCAAGTCTTTCTGCTCTACTGAACTGTTTAAAGTGTTGAACATTTAAGCCGCACCAAAATTGAAGTGCATATTGCAAGAAAGAATGGCATATCTAGCTGTATCCTAAGCTATTTCTTTTCTTTTTATCCATGTATTATGGGGTATTTCTCCATGCATGAATATTACACAGGGCTAGAATAGGAACCTGCTCTTATACATCTTAGGTGTACAAACAAAACCTACTATAGAATCAATCAACCCATCGCACCCGAGTGCTCTGCTCTCCAAGCTCTACGCATGTGTTTTTACATTAAAATCCCCGAATGGAGTAACAAATTCACTAAAATAACAAAGTAATACAGACAACGTAGCACATGAGTTCATTTCCAGGACATCATGATAAAGAGGAAACAGACAAAAAATTGTATAAAGGGCCAACACATGCTACAGAAATTGATGAATCCAACTTCTAAAAATATCACCTTAAGAAGGCACTGACTTCCAAAAGAATAAATATTAGAAGGCACTAACCTTATCTTGCAAGAAATGATATTCTTGGCACTTGAAGCATGAGTCTTTTCGTTAGCCCTCTACAAACATTAGAATATTTGTATATCCTTAGAAATCATCGACCGGATGTGCACCAGAATAGACTCATAATCAAACTGTTGAGCTGTCCAATGCATAATTAGATGCGACTGGCGGATTGAGCAGCACCTGCAACAAGATGGCAAAGTCACACATCAAACATAGGTGACGTACATGGCTCGGATAAACACGAAAGGGACCATCAAAGAAAATTAAAAATGGTGAACTATTATACAATACATACATACGGAGCCAAAGAGAATGCTGAAATGCCATCGGCACAACATTACAAACTTTAGCTTAACTATTTAACCAGATTCTGCACTGCAATACTAATCAACAGAATTTGGAGATATACTATTTTGCTAATGCAACTTCCAACAGTAAAATAAGATTGAATCACCAGGAAATGCATGTTACAGACTAATTTGCACATTAACATCACCACAACACCATCTGCCCTGTGATAATTGGTATTGTTTCTAAAAACAAAGCATCGCCAACACATCATCTTGTTCTCTACCAGATTATAAAATAGACTAAAATAAGTAGCTTCTTGGTAAGTCTACATGTCATGTACAATCATGATAACCTTAATTCATTCAAAGGCATTAAACCAGGATAGTGGATTTCCTGAACTATTTTTGTAGTTGATCTGCAAATTGACTCAAAAGGTATTTTATCTCAATAGATAATAGTTCCACACAACTAATACAACTGGCATTTCACAAACTTCGACATTAAGACGAATGTGTATATCCATATATGATCGATGGTGTTGGATCACACGTTTCAAAAAACACAACAAGACCAATATCATATATCACTCGCGGTGCTAAGATAGTATGCAAGCATGATTGCTATATTCTGTGAGATTTACATGTCAGAGAAAGAAATATCATCCTCACTTTGCACCTCCATCTCACCACAATATATATATATATATATATATATATATATATATATATATTCGTCCATAAAAAGAACACATTGAACCATGGTAAATAACTAAAGTCAGTCCAAAACAGAAAAGGTGCAGGTTGTGATATCATCGATGATAATAACTGTACTCACCAGAAGAACACGAACAAGCCAGCCCGTTGATGTTGGTGTTGTGGAGACCCCAGAGGTACTTCTTGAGCTTGAGCTCGGCAAGGAGGATGCGTACCCAGACAGATAGGGATCGCGCCTTGGCACGAAGGTGCCGGTCCCAACATTTTGATCAATCAAGTAATGCTAAGTTAGTAGTAATTCAGGTTTAACATATGCTATTAAATTATGATCACTGAGAAGTTTGTTGATACAAATAAATAATTTTAAGCTAGACTTTTTCATAATCAAACTTTAGTTTAACAAAATGCAATCTACATGAACATAATTTTAAATTGACTGGATATTATTTCATAAAAACAAATGGTTAAAGCAGTGAATCTCCAAAACAGGCACTTCTCCGACACATGTTCTGCATATTCAAATTCTAATAAAGCCAAGTGCAAGCCTGAACTTACGAATATAACATAAGTTTGAAAACATCCAGGAATGTAAGTTGACTAAAACAAATGTTAGTTGAGCTCAAAGCTACAATTTGTACAGTTCACAATAAAAGATAGTGCAGGAAATTACTGAGCGAAAATATTTTGAGCCAGATAAATTAACTCCAAATTTTGTTTCTGTGACCTAGAACCCGAATATGTCAACGACCTGGACTGCAAGTTATGTGGCGAACTGGCCAGAAACCTCGTCAAGCTCCATGATGCCGGGTGAACCTGGATGAAGTGGAGCAGCGTGGATCTCACGTCAAAGAGGACAGGCAACGGTGACGACTGGCCACCGGTTCCAGCGCTGCCACGAGCCCCTTCTCCATGTACTCTCGCGTCAAAGAGAACAGGCAACATCAACGGCTAGGCACCGGATCCAGCGCTACCACGAGCCCCTTCTCCATGTGCTCTCGCATCAAAGAGGACAGGCAATGACGACGGCTGACCACCGGATCCGGCGCTGCCATGAGCACTCAGCCTCTGCTTTACAGTGAAAGAGAAATCAACACAAGAAAACTAATTAAACCAATAGGGAACTACACCTGAAAACCACACTTGTCTACCCATTGTCAAAAGAAGTATGTGCCTAACCCTATATCCTAATAGTAATGCTACATCATGCATGTTCATTAGAGCATTGATCATCATTCTTACTCCAGTATTCAACATCAACATACCGCTGCAAGCAATCAAACTTTAGCCCAATACAACATAGGCATAGCTCCACGAGCAGATAAAGCACTAAAACTGTAGTTGTATAAAAATAGTAGAAGTAGAAATAAAGTAGGTGCAGAAATAATTCAAATGTAAATACAAAAATAAAGTAGAAATAGAAGCAGAAGCAGAAATAAACTGTAGATGCAGTAATCAAACTAAGTAACTTATAGGCTGGACCAGAAAAACCGACACAGGAAAACTAAAAAAACTAATATGCAACTGAACCTGAAAACTCAATTCTGAAGTACGTCCTATCTATTTGTGATAAAGGGCAAGAAGTCCACAACTCACACATATCATCCAAGAATAAATGTTTATGTTCAATATTAGACTATCAGTCAAATGATGAAAATACGCATTTTACAGTTAATATCAGAGAAACTAATAAATAACCCCCAAGAGAAAGGATATACATTGCTTTTATAATTCATTGTTCATCAGTGGACTTTGATTCTTAGATGTCACTCATGTCAGCAAATGAAGGGCTCAAAAATAGATATGCACGAACACAATATTTTTACAAAGCAACAATATTTTTCTCATGTATGTACGCGAATGCTTAAGTACTAATTTTGCACACCATGGATACACATCTGTGTGATACAGGGCACTTTATAAGTCCCGGTTCATCTGTGTGCCATATCATCTGGATACATAGTCTTAATTAAACTTTGTGTGGCCATACATTTTTCGGTATGGATCTCGCTAGAAATAGGATTTCATCTCTCCTTTTTCTCATGCATTCACAACAGTAGAATATATGCAGTCAAGGAGTTGATAGGCAGTTATTGAGTACAACATTTTTTACTAACCTTAATCCGGGCATATATCGGGTTCCCGGTTGCAGGCAGTCAGCTTGTACGATTTATCCGCCCTGAAGGTGCAGCACATCAAAATGCAGACATGTATAAAATCAAGAAAACATCAAGAGGAATCGTACAAGCTGTCGACAAATAACACATACGCACCTCGTCGTCCGGGGAACGGACGGCCACATTAACACCGGCAAGCACGGGCAGGCCGTCATAGCTGCCATTGATGGTGTGGTCTAGCTGGATGACGGCCACCATCCTCCTGAAGGCGTCTGCCAGGCTGGCCTTCCCGTCGTTGATCGTGGCCCCACCATCGACAGGTCCCTGGCGACATAGAACCTCCTGGCACCGCGGCCGACGGACGCGGGGATTGGCCATAGGTCAATACGGCCGACGGAGTTGTATACCACTGGAGGGAAGACCAATCAGGACATCTCTCATATTCACCAATCACCATCCTTGCAGAAACCAGGCATTTCTGATGTCTGCACGAACGATTGCAAACTGAGCTATGTAGTTACCTTTTTGAACAAAACGCTGATTATATTCAGAGTTGTATGGTCCATGTGGAATGCTTCAGGAGAGTAAAATATCAATGCGAGACTAAAACAAATAGCCATGTCAAGTATTCATGTGTTATATTGATTTGACTATGTTCACGTACCAAGATAAATACTCAAATAGCCAGATGATCTTGCACTGATACTGAAATATTTAAACCACACAAATGCCCAATGACAACCAGCCACATGAATCAGTTCAACACTTGGCACACTTATGCAAAAGAAATTATAAGATCTATCCAAAGCAAGAGGGTTATGACTGTAACCTCAGCAACATAAGTAGTTGAGGTTTTAGGGGCAACTGAGGGCCATACGGTAATCTAATTTCTGATTAGGACACAGAAGATGTAAGCTCATGGAAAAAGTTATTACCCTAATGATGGATGCATCATATCTGGGAGAGAAATATGGTACCTTGTCTGTTAATTACAGAGGAAGAGGGGAGCATCCTCTTCAGACCAAACCGGCGGCCAGCAACGTCCGAGCCTAACTTGTTCGTCTCCTGCAGTTCCATCGCAATAGTCAGAGAGAGAGAGAGAGAGAGAGAGAGAGGACCTGGAGCAGCGACGCAAGTAGAAGGATGCGCCCCTCCCGGCGATGGAGGAGGAGGAGCGACGGGAGAGCACTGAATCGAGCGCCTGCAGCTGATGCAGGAGGAGGAGGGACGGGGGAGCGCCGCATCGCGCATCTACTTCTGCCTCCGCTGCGACGTCTCCATCTCCGTCTCCGGACGGATCGAGAGCCCGCGCCGCGCTCGAGCAGCACGCTCCAAGGGCTGGCAGTGGGTGGCGCCATCGCCGAGTGCACGCGGATGAAGGTGGAGACGCCGCGGGGACGCGGACAGCGGGGCTCGATGTAGGAGGCGGCGCAGGCTGTGGCCGATTGGGCAGGTGACGGGGCTAGGGTTAGGGGAGGGGGCTGGGACGCGAGAAGAGGAAAGGCAGCTCACCACCGGCCCCGCCATGCTCCGCCGCTCCCTCTTGGCCATAAATTCAAATGAAGATTTGCCATAAGTTATCCTTGACAACATGTTAAATGTGAGGAAAAAAACTGGACATCACACAAAAGTGACCGACTATACATTCGAGACCAGCCCAAGCTTTGAACCGATGCTAATGCGGTTGTGCAACAAACTTCAGACATCCAAATTTACTTCAGAAAAAGAAACATAACATCCGTTGCGACTGGCCAGAAGAGAAAGACCGTGATATTTTAATCGAGGAAGACCACTTATTAAAAATGCTTGACATCTTAAGATCAATATCAGTGCAATTTGAGTAGAGCATTAACACCTAATCAAGTAATGGCCATTTATTAGCAACACCCTCTGCACCTAGCAACTACACAGTCATCAAGCTGCACTGGCTATGGCAGGATTGTCATATGGTCCAAGTATGAATACCTGATCAAATAATGGGCTTATTAACATGGCGTAACCTAAGGAATGCATGAACTCAAGAAATAAATAAAAAACACAGAAAGCTCATAAGTTCAAGCAGAGGATGCATTTCCCTTCCGGTAAAACATATCAAGAGGCGACATGAATGATTGAAAGGACCTGCAAAATTTAAATGGAAGCACACCTTGGAAGATAGTAAAGTAGTGCTAGTAAAAAAATTGTAGCTTTTCACGGAGAAGGAATAAAATTCACATCTACTGGATATCAGATGGGAACAAAATGGAGGAAAATAGCATAAATTTGATTAGGGGGGGGGGGGCGATTCTTACTGACCTGAAGCCTAAAAAATTGCCAGCCACCACAAATCAATCAAATAACAAAATTCATATTAATGACCTGTAAGAATAGAATGGAGGAAATCAAATACCAAAATTGGATTGTTGACCTACATGCAAGAAAAAAACTGGAGGCAATCAAATAACAAAACTGGAGTTGATTTTGATAATGTCACTAAATAAGTAACTACTGACTGAAAAGAACAAAAAGTAGAAATTACCGGTAGCAGCAGTCTTATGTTGTAATGATTGGCTGCTTAGAGAAACCATCCCAGTCTGCACTTTGCACAAAACAGAGAACCCCACCTACATCAAACAATTATTCTGCAATGTTAAACCATGCCCAAGCACGTGCTCGATGGCTAAATTTCCAAGTAACACATACATGGCAGCAAAATTCAAGAAAAATGAATTATGCTCAATATCATAGGTAAATATTTCAATGAAAAGAAGATCCCCTGCAGGCATCTAATTATCATGGCACTGGCACTTTGCAAGAGATGGCAATTCAGTCAAGTGGCTTTCAGGCCACTTCCATTCTAAAAAATAAGAGGGAATCGAGTGCCATGAGAGAGAGAGGAGTGGGGAAGGGAGATGTAAACCTGGACGAAGTGGTGCAGTGTGGATCTCGAATCAAAGAGGACAGGCAACGGTGGTGGTCCTGCTACTGCTGGTGGAAGGAGTGTGTGGTCCTCGCCGTTGCCAGCGGGGGCGTGCCCGGGAGGTCGTCGGAGAGGGTGCGCATGGATCCGCCGTTCAGCGGGCGACGCCGGCGAGCGGACCTTGACCCGCCACCCCCCTGCGCGCACTCCTCCTGCGGCAGCGAGAGAGTGAGCAGAGGAGACCGGCGGGGGATGCGGCGCAGCAAGGACCGGCAGGGCAGGACGGCGAGGCGCCTCGTCATCCATCCCCTCCCGTGGGAATCGGGGTCGGGGCGGGGCGCTAGGGTTTGGCGGCGCCAGATCGGGGGGGTTGGAAGGAGGAGAGGGAGGCGCGTGTGGGGAGGAGGCCGGGCGGCGGCGAGGAAGGAGGAGAGGGAGGCGCGGGCGAGAGGAGGCCGGGCGTCAGCGGGTGGAAGGAGGAGGCCGGGCGGCAGCGGGGAAGGAGGAGAGGAGGCGCGTCGGGGGGGTGGAACGAGGAGGAGAGCGGCGGCTAGGGTTGTCTCCACGGGAGCCAGCCCTTTTATACCCCCCCCTACGCGAAATGACCAAAATGCCCCGGTGGGGGCATGGTATTTACATTTTGTTGCCATTACTATTCATTCCAGCAGTGTCAATCCCAGATCCAACGGCCCAGGCTTCTCCAGATCTCGATCGGACGGACGAGAACGCATCAAGAAATCTGATCCAACGGCCGAGAGTGCCTTAGCTCTGAGGAGCCTCCTGCATCCATCATGTTCTTATTTCTGGATGGGAATTTCAAAAGCCCAAAGGTAGAGGTGTGCTTTGGTCGAAGGCCCATCCTTTTTTGTGAAACAAAGATGCGTCCATCTTCTTCTTTTTTACCGGAGAAAAGTGGATTCTTCATGTCCTTTCCTTGTTTCTAGGAGAAAAGGTCGCAGTCATCTATGAACGGAAACGTACATGAGTTTATCCTCCGCCTTTTTCATACTCCTTCACAAAATAGCACACATTTTTAGTTGTAACCTAGCACAGTTTCTTTCTTGGAGGGAGTTCATAACTGAGAAAAGAGAAGTTAATTACTCCTTCTCAAAGTTCTACTAAAGCCGCGACAAGTAAATATGAATCGAAGATGGGCCTAGAGCCATGTAGACGCGGTGGATCCTGCCAAGAGCCGGCGAGAGGGCTTCGGTTTTAGTCGTTCCTTTCAGTTTTGTCAGGGTTTGTGTTCTGCTCAGAAAGGAGAAACGGCGACGGCTCCTTGAAAATGGAATAAAGGTCTCCCCGCCTAGTCCCCGTTCCGGCGGTGCGTCTAGCATCATTGGTGCGCGTGTGGAGATGTGTCTCCGGCGGATCTATCTTTTGTGAATTTGCTTGGATCTCGTTGGTGTTCGTCTACGTTCGTGTCTCTTCGATTGGATCCTTCCGGCCTAAGTTATTCTTCATCCGCGGTGGTTGCTGATCTGGTGCGCTGGTCTATACGGCCTTAGCATGATGACTTCCCGACTGTCTACTACAACAAGTTGTGCCTGCCTTCGACGATGGACGGGTGATGACGGCTCGCTTCAGTGCTTGTAGTCGTCGCTAGGTGGTCTACGAATCTAGATGTGAATTATTATTTCTGATGTTCGTTGTACTGCCATGATTGAAGATCGATAGATTGAAAAATTTCCCGCAAGAAAAAACTAGAATCCCGCAAAAAAAGGTTAGTTAGCTATAACCTGCTTGAAAGCAATCGTTTCCCGCTGATCCGGTCTGGTTTCTGTCACTCGCACACTTGGTAGCGTGCACGTTTCGGTGCCATCCATCCATGAAATCTTCAGGGTTGTCGTTTCGACCAGCCTATAGCCACGGCACCAAAAGGATACTACTACGTCGATGGCCGATGGGTTCCATGTGCGAAACCTGCGCGCGAATCACGATGCGTCCAGCAAAGGAGCCGCGGCCTCGATCCGGCAGAGTCACGCACGACGCACGACCGCACGAGCGCGACGCCGTCAGAGGGAACGAAGGCATATGCGCGCAAAAATCCAAGGGCGCAAAGCCGTCGGAGAATGGAAACATTCGGCGGCGCTCGTGAGACGGGCGCAGGCGGCACGCCGCGGGCGCGCGCGCGGTTCGTTTGTTTGCGCCTGCCGTTTTCTGCCGCGTCTATCGAGGTTGCGTGCGTGGCAGGGAGGGCGGCGGTTTTTCTTGGAGGTAGCCGGAGATGTGACGCCGCCGGTCGGTGTGCCACCGCCGCGGGACGGGACGGGCCGTGCGTGCGTCCTTCGCCCCGGCTCCCAGGGCACGGGGTGGTGGATCCCATGTCGCCACCGTGCCTGCGTCGCGGCTCGACGCGTATGCTGATCCGGCTCTCCCAGTTCTGTTTCCTTGCGCTGATCCACCATACGAAAGCGACCGTGCGTGAATTGGGCAATGTCTATTTTCATGCGGATGCTATGGTCGTTTCTTTCATGTGGGAAAAGCCAAAGCCATGATTAGTAGTTTTGGGGAAATAATCATACTCAGTAGTCTGGCATAAAGGTTTTTGCAGGACATGTCACGTCATTCTACAGCCTGTGATTGTTAAATAATATTTTTTAGTGGAAAATGATATTTTTAACGTTCGAAATGATTCTGCCACAATGAGATCCTAATGCTACGTGTTTCCAGAATCTGAATTTACCGCTTGGATGCTCAAATCTTGGTCCTCAAATTTACATGCATGTTTATGAATTTAGCGATATTTGTGGATCTACCTACAGTCACCAACATTGAGAGCCACGCCTACGGAGGTTTCGGCACCTCCAACCCCCCCCCCCCCCCTCCACCTCTGCAAATCATCTACTCAAATCATCTGTGAAGTAAGAACATCTCGATATCCACTACATGCCTCAACACTCATTGGACTGTACACATCAAGATGTATTCCTTCCAACAAGTTGCTTTCTTGTTCCATCTTACTGAAAACGAGGCCTTTCAGTCATCTTGCCCATGCGGTATGATTTGCATGTCTCAAGTGATTCAAAACCAAGTGAGCCCAAACGATCCATCTGTATGGAGTTACTTCATGCATATCTACCAACAGACATGGTTCGCATGTCTCAATCTTTTCAAAAATGAGTGAGTCCAAAGATCCATCAACATGGAGCTTCTTCATGCATTTTATACCAACATGACTCAAATGGAAGTGCCACAAGTATGTGGTGCTATCATTACTATCTTATATCATTTTGGCATGAACATGTGTATCACTACGATCGAGATTCAATAAACCATTCATCTTAGGTGCAATACCATGGATGGTATTATTCAAATAAACAGAATAACCATTATTCTCCTTAAATGAATAACCGTATTGTGATAAACATAATCCAATCATGTCTATGCTCAACGCAAACACCAAATAACAATTATTTAGGTTTAACACTAATCTCAATGGTAGAGGGAGCAGGCGATGCTTGATCGCATCAACTTTGGAAACACTTCCAACATATATCGTCATCTCACCTTTAGTTAGTCTCCGTTTTCCATAGCTTTTTATTTCGAGTTACTAACACTTAGCAACCGAACCGGTATCTTAATACCCTGGTGCTACTAGGAGTACTAGTAAAGTACACATTTAATATAATGTATATCATATATATACTTCTGTCAACCTTGCCAGCCTTCTCATCTACCAAGTATCTAGGGTAGTTCTACTTCAGTGACTGGTCCCCTCATTACAGAAGCACTTAGTCTCGGGTTTTGGGTTCAACCTTGGGTTTCTTCACTAGAGCAGCAACTGATTTGTCGTTTCATGAAGTATCCCTTCTTGCCCTTGTCCTTCTTGAAAGTAGTGGTTTTACTAACCATCAACAATTGATGCTCCTACTCGATTTCTACTTTCGTGGTGTCAAACTTCGCGAATTGCTCAAGGATCATCATGTCTATCTCTGATATGTTATAGTTCATCACGAAGCTCTAATAGCTTGGTGGCAGTGACCATGGAGAACCATCACTATCTCATCTAGAAGATCAACTCCCACTCGATTCAAGTGATTGTAGTACTTAGACAATCTGAGCACATGCTCAATAATTGAGCTTTTCTCCCTTAGTTCGTAGGCTAAGAAACTTGTCGAAGGTCTTACACCTCTTGACATGGGCACGAGCCTGAAATCCCAATTTCAGCTCTTGGAACATCTCATATGTTCTGCGACGTTTCAAAAAAGTCTTCGGTGCCCCAATTCTAAACCGTTTAACATTACGCACTGAACTATCACGTAGTCATCAAAACATGTATGTCAGATGTTTGCAACATCCACAAACGACGCTCGAGGTTCAGCACACCGAGCGGTGCATTAAGTACATAAGCCTTCTGTGCAGCAATGAGGACAATCCTCAGATTATGTACCCAGTCCGCATAATTGCTACAATCAACTTTCAACTAAATTTTCTCTAGGATCATATCTTAAACAGTAGAACTAAAGTGTAAGCTACGACATAATTTGCAAAGACCTTTTGACTATGTTCATGATAATTAAGTTCATCTGGTTATTTAATGAACTCCCACTTAGATAGACATCCCTCTAGTCATCTAAGTGATACATGATCCGAGTCAACTAGGCCGTGTCCGATCATCACGTGAGACAGACTAGTCATCATCGGTGAACATCTTCATGTTGATCGTATCTTCTATACGACTCATGTTCGACCTTTCGGTCTCTTGTGTTCCGAGGCCATGTCTGTACATGCTAGGCTCGTCAAGTCAACCTAAGTGTTTTGCATGTGTAAATCTGGCTTACAACCGTTGTATGTGAACGTTAGAATCTATCGCACCCAATCATCATGTGGTGCTTCGAAACAACGAACTTTCGCAACGGTGCACAGTAGGGGGAACTCTTTCTTAAAATTATTATGAGGGATCATATTATTTACTATCGTCGTTCTAAGCAAATAAGATGCATAAACATGATAAACATCACATGCAATCAAATAGTGACATGATATGGCCAATATCATTTTGCTCCTTTTGATCTCCATCTTCGGGGCTCCATGATCATCATCGTCACCGGCATGACACCATGATTTCCATCATCATGATCTTCATCATCGTGTCTCCATGAAGTTGTCTTGCCAACTATTACTTCTACTACTATGGCTAACGGTTTAGCAATGAAGTAAAATAATTACATGGCGTTATTCAGTGACACGCAGGTCATACAATAAATAAAGACAACCCCTATGGCTCCTGCCGGTTGTCATACTCATCAACGTGCAAGTCGTGATTCCTATTACAATAATACGATCAATCTCATACATCACATATATTTCATTCATCACATCCTTCTTGGCCATATCACATCACACGACATATGCTGCAAAAACAAGTTAGACGTCCTCTAATTGTTGTTGCAAGTTTTTACGTGGCTGCTATAGGTTTCTAGCAAGAACGTTCCTTACCTACACCAAAACCACAACGTGATATGCCAATTGCTATTTACCCTTCATAAGGACCCTTTTCATCGAATCCGATCCGACTAAAGTGGGAGAGACTGGCACCCGCTAGCCACCATGTGCAACAAGTGCATGTCAGTCGATGGAACCTGTCTCACGTAAGTGTACGTGTAAGGTCGGTCCGGGCCGCTTCATCCCACAATACCGTCGAAACAAGATAGGACTAGTAACGGTAAGCATATTGAACAAAACCAACGCGCCCACAACTACTTGTGTTCTACTCGTGCATAGAATCTACGCAATAAACCTATCTCATGATGCCACTGTTGGGGAACGTAGCAGAAATTCAAAATTTTCTACGCATCACCAAGATCAATCTATGGAGATACTAGCAACAAGAGAGAGGAGAGTGCATCTACATACCCTTGTATATCGCTAAGCGGAAGCGTTACAAAAACGCAGTTGATGGAGTCGTACTCGCGGCGATTCAAATCGCGGAAGATCCGATCCAAGTGCCGAACGGATGGCACCTCCGCATCCAACACACGTACAGCCCGGGGACGTCTCCTCCTTCTTGATACATCAAGGGAAGAGGAGAAGTTGAGGGAGAACTCCAGCAGCACGACGGCATGGTGGCGATGGAGCTCGTGGTTCTCCAGCAGGGCTTCGCCAAGCACTATGGAGGAGGAGGAGGTGTTGGAGGAGGAGAGGGCTGCGCCAGGGGAAGGGTGCGGCTGCCCTCTCTCTCCCTCACTATATATAGGGGGAAGGGAGGAGGGGGAGGCGCCCTAGGGTTCCCTAGGGGAGGGGCGGCGGCCATAGGGGAAACCCTAGTGGGTTTGGGCGCCCCCACCCCCTAGGAAACTTGTCCCCCCAAGCCAGGAGGGGCGGCTACCCTAGGGTGTTGGAAATATGCCCTAGAGGCAATAATAAAAGCATTATTATTATATTTCCTTATTCATGATAATTGTCTTTATTCGTGCTATAATTGTGTTATCCGGAAATCGTAATACATGTGTGAATAACAGACAACAACGTGTCCCTAGTAAGCCTCTAGTTGACTAGCTCGTTGATCAATAGATAGTCATGGTTTCCTGACTATGGGCATTGGATGTCAATGATAACGAGATCACATCATTAGGAGAATGATGTGATGGACGAGACCCAATCCTAAACATAGCATAAGATCGCATAGTTCGTTTGCTAGAGTTTTCCAATGTCAAGTATCCTTTCCTTAGACCATGAGATCGTGTAACTCCCGGATACCGTAGGAGTGCTTTGGGTGTGCCAAACGTCACAACGTAATTGGGTGACTATAAAGGTATACTACGGGTATCTCTGAAAGTGTCTGTTGGGTTGACACGGATCGAGACTGGGATTTGTCACTCCGCTTGACGGAGAGGTATCACCGGGCCCTCTCGGTAATGCATCATCATAATGAGCTCAATATGATCAAAGTGTTTGATCACGGGATCATGCATTACGGTACGAGAAAATTGACTTGCCGGTAATGAGATTGAACGAGGTATTGGGATACCGACGATCGAATCTCGGGCAAGTAAAATACCGATTGACAAAGGGAATCGTATACGGGATTAATTGAATCCTCGACATCGTGGTTCATCCGATGAGATCATCGTGGAGCATGTGGGAGCCAACATGGGTATCCAGATCCCGCTGTTGGTTATTGCCCGAGAGCCGTCTCGGTCATGTCTGCATGTCTCCCGAACCCGTAGGGTCTACACACTTAAGGTTCGGTGACGCTAGGGTTGTGAAGATATGTATATGCAGTAACCCGAATGTTGTTCGGAGTCCCGGATGAGATCCCGGACGTCACGAGGAGTTTCGGAATGGTCCGGAGGTAAAGAATTATATATAGAAAGTGCTGTTTTGGCCATCGGGACAAGTTTCGGGGTTATCGGTATTGTACCGGGACCACCGGAGGGTCCCGGGGGTTCCACCGGGTGGGGCCACCTGCCTCGGGGGCCACATGGGATCTAGGGGTGCGCCTTGGCCTACATGGGCCAAGGGGAACCAGCTCCTAGAGGCCCATGCGCCTAGAGGGGGGAAACCCTAAAGAGGGGGGCGCCCCCTTGCTTGGGGGGCAAGCCCCACCCCTTGGCCGCTGCCCCCCTAGGAGATTGCATCTCCTAGGGCCGGCGCCCCCCCTAGGGGGCTATATAAAGGGGGAGGTAAGGGGGGCAGCGCACCCTTGCCCCTGGCGCCTCCCTCTCCCTCTCCAACATCTCCTCCTCCTCCGTAGGGCTCGGCGAAGCCCTGCCGGAGTACTGCAGCTCCACCATCACCACGCCGTCGTGCTGCTGCTGGAGCCATCTTCCCCAACCTCTCCTTTGCCTTGCTGGATCAAGAAGAAGGAGACGTTACGCTGACCGTACGTGTGTTGAATGCGGAGGTGCCGTCCTTTCGGTGCTAGGATCTCCGGTGATTTGGATCACGTCGTGTACGACTACCTCATCCCCGTTCGTTGAACGCTTCTGCTTGCGATCTACAAAGTGGTATGTAGATGCAATATTTCTCTCCCATGACTCGTTGCTAGATGAACTCATAGATGGATCTTGGTGAAACCGTAGGAAAATTTTGTTTTCTGCAACGTTCCCCAACAGTGGCATCATGAGCTAGGTCTATGCGTAGTTCTTCTTGCGCGAGTAGAACACAATTTGTTGTGGGCGTAGATTTGTCAACCTTTCTTGCCGCTACTAGTCTTATCTTGCTTCAGCGGTATTGTGGGATGAAGCGGCCCGGACCAACCTTACACGTACTCTTACGTGAGACCGGTTCCACCGACTAACATTCACTAGTTGCATAAGGTGGCTGGCGGGTGTCTGTCTCTCCCACTTTAGTTGGAGCGGATTCGATGAAAAGGGTCCTTATGAAGGGTAAATAGAAGTTGACAAATCACGTTGTGGCTTTCATGTAGGTAAGAAAACGTTCTTGCTAGAACCCTAATTCAGCCACGTAAAACTTGCAACAACAATTAGAGGACGTCTAACTTGTTTTTGCAGCAAGTGCTTTGTGATATGATATGGCCAAAGTTGTGATGAATGATGAATGATCTATATGTGATGTATGAGATGTTCATGCTATTGTAATAGGAATCACGACTTGCATGTCGATGAGTATGACAACCGGCCGGAGCCATAGGAGTTGTCTTTATTTTTTGTATGACCTGCGTGTCATTGAGAATCGCCATGTAAATTACTTTACTTTATTGCTAAACGCGTTAGCCATAGTAGTAGAAGTAATAGTTGGCGAGCAACTTCATGGAGACACGATGATGGAGATCATGATGATGGAGATCATGGTGTCAAGCCGGTGACAAGATGATCATGGAGCCCCAAGATGGAGATCAAAGGAGCTATGTGATATTGGCCATATCATGTCACGTTTATTATTTGATTGCATGTGATGTTTATCATGTTTTGCATCTTGTTTACTTAGAACGACGGTAGTAAATAAGATGATCCCTCATAATAATTTCAAGAAGTGTTCCCCCTAATTGTGCACCGTTGCGATAGTTCGTTGTTTCGAAGCACCACGTGATGATCGGGTGTGATAGATTCTAACGTTCACATACAACGGGTGTAAGACAGATTTACACATGCAAACACTTAGGTTGACTTGACGAGCCTAGCATGTACAGACATGGCCTCGGAACACAGAAGACCGAAAGGTCGAGCATGAGTCGTATAGAAGATACGATCAACATGAAGATGTTCACCGATGTTGACTAGTCCGTCTCACGTGATGATCGGACACGGCCTAGTTGACTCGGATCATGTAATACTTAGATGACTAGAAGAGGGATGTCTATCTAAGTGGGAGTTCATTAAATAATTTGATTAAATGAACTTTATTATCATGAACTTAGTCTAAATATTTACAATATGTCTTGTAGATCAAATGGCCAACGTAGTCCTCAACTTCAACGCGTTCCTAGAGAAAACCAAGCTGAAAGACGATGGCAGCAACTATACGGACTGGGTCCGGAACCTGAGGATCATCCTCATAGCTGCCAAGAAAGATTATGTCCTACGAGCACCGCTGGGTGACGCACCAGTTCTCCCTGCTGAACAAGACGTTATGAACGCTTGGCAGTCACGTTCCGATGATTACTCCCTCGTTCAGTGCGGCATGCTTTACAGCTTAGAGCCGGGGCTCCAAAAGCGTTTTGAGAGACATGGAGCATATGAGATGTTCGAAGAGCTGAAAATGGTTTTCCAAGCTCATGCCCGGGTCGAGAGATATGAAGTCTCCGACAAATTCTTTAGCTGTAAGATGGAGGAAAATAGCTCTGTCAGTGAACACATACTCAAGATGTCTGGGTTGCACAACCGCTTGACTCAACTGGAAGTTAATCTCCCGGATGAAGCGGTCATTGACAGAATCCTCCAGTCGCTTCCACCTAGCTACAAGAGCTTTGTGATGAACTACAATATACAGGGGATGGTAAAGACCCTTCCTGAGGTATATGCTATGCTGAAATCAGCAGAGGTAGAAATCAAGAAGGAACATCAAGTGTTGATGGTGAATAAAACCACTAAGTTCAAGAAGGGCAAGGGTAAAAAGAACTTCAAGAAGGACGGCAAGGAAGTTGCCGCGCCCGGTAAGCAAGTTGCCGGGAAGAAGCCAAAGAATGGACCCAAGCCCGAGACTAAGTGTTTTTATTGCAAGGGAAGTGGTCACTGGAAGCGGAACTGCCCCAAATACTTAGCGGACAAGAAGGCCGGCAAAACAAAAGGTATATGTGATATACATGTAATTGATGTGTACCTTACCAGTACTCGTAGTAGCTCTTGGGTATTTGATACCAGTGCAGTTGCTCACATTTGTAACTCAAAGCAGGAGCTGCGGAATAAACGGAGACTGGCGAAGGACGAGGTGACGATGCGCGTCGGAAATGGTTCCAAGGTCGATGTGATCGCCGTCGGCACGCTACCTCTACATTTACCTACGGGATTAGTTTTAAACCTCAATAATTGTTATTTAGTGCCAAGTTTGAGCATGAACATTGTGTCTGGATCTCGTTTAATTCGAGATGGCTACTCATTTAAATCCGAGAATAATGGTTGTTCTATTTATATGAGAGATATGTTTTATGGTCATGCTCCGATGGTTAATGGTTTATTCTTAATGAATCTCGTACGTGATGATACACATATTCATAGTGTGAATACCAAAAGAGTTAAAGTTGATAACAATAGTCCCACATATTTGTGGCACTACCGCCTTGGTCACATAGGTGTCAAACGCATGAAGAAGCTCCATGCAGATGGACTTTTAGAGTCTCTTGATTATGAATCATTTGACACGTGCGAACCATGCCTCATGGGTAAAATGACCAAGACTCCGTTCTCAGGAACAATGGAGCGAGCAACCAACTTATTGGAAATCATACATACCGATGTGTGCGGTCCAATGAGTGTTGAGGCTCGCGGTGGCTATCGTTATGTTCTCACCCTCACTGATGACTTGAGTAGATATGGGTATATCTACTTAATGAAACACAAGTCTGAGACCTTTGAAAAGTTCAAGGAATTTCAGAGTGAGGTTGAAAATCAACGTGATAGAAAGATCAAGTTTCTACGATCAGATCGTGGAGGAGAATACTTGAGTCACGAATTTGGCACACACTTAAGAAAATGTGGAATAGTTTCACAACTCACGCCGCCTGGAACACCTCAGCGTAATGGTGTGTCCGAACGTCGTAATCGCACTCTATTAGATATGGTGCGATCTATGATGTCTCTTACCGATTTACCGCTATCTTTTTGGGGCTATGCTTTAGAGACTGCCGCATTCACTTTAAATAGGGCTCCGTCGAAATCCGTTGAGACGACATCGTATGAATTATGGTTTGGGAAGAAACCTAAGCTGTCGTTTCTAAAAGTTTGGGATGCGATGCTTATGTCAAGAAACTTCAACCTGAGAAGCTCGAACCCAAGTCGGAAAAATGCGTCTTCATAGGATACCCTAAAGAAACTATTGGGTATACCTTCTACCTCAGATCCGAAGGCAAGATCTTTGTTGCCAAGAATGGATCCTTTCTAGAGAAAGAGTTTCTCTAGAAAGAAGTAAGTGGGAGGAAAGTAGAACTTGATGAAGTGTTGCCTCTTGAACCGGAAAATGGCGAAACTCAAGAAAACGTTTCTGAGGTGCCTGCACCGACTAGAGAGGAAATTAATGATGATGATCAAGATACTTCTAATCAAGCTCCTACTGAAATTCGAAGGTCCACAAGGACACGTTCCGCACCAGAGTGGTACGGCAACCCTGTCTTGGAAATCATGTTGTTAGACAACTGTGAACTTTCGAACTATGAGGAAGCAATGGCGGGCCCGGATTCCGACAAATGGCTAGAAGCCATGAAATCCGAGATAGGATCCATGTATGAAAACAAAGTATGGACTTTGACAGACTTGCCCGATGATCGGCGAGCGATAGAAAATAAATGGATCTTTAAGAAGAAGACGGACGCGGATGGTAATGTGACCATCTATAAAGCTCGGCTTGTCGCTAAGGGTTATCGACAAGTTCAAGGGGTTGACTACGATGAGACTTTCTCTCCCATAGCGAAGCTGAAGTCCGTCCGAATCATGTTAGCAATTGCCGCATCCTATGATTATGAGATATGGCAAATGGACGTCAAAACGGCATTCCTTAATGGTTTCCTTAAGGAAGAATTGTATATGATGCAGCCGGAAGGTTTTGTCGATCCTAAGAATGCTGACAAGGTGTGCAAGCTCCAACGCTCAATTTATGGGCTGGTGCAAGCATCTCGGAGTTGGAACATTCGCTTTGATGAGATGATCAAAGTGTTTGGGTTTACGCAGACTTATGGAGAAGCCTGCGTTTACAAGAAAGTGAGTGGGAGCTCTGTAGCATTTCTCATACTATATGTAGATGACATACTTTTGATGGGAAATGATATAGAACTCTTGGACAGCATTAAGGCCTACTTGAATAAAAGTTTTTCAATGAAGGACCTTGGAGAAGCTGCTTATATATTAGGCATCAAGATCTATAGAGATAGATCAAGATGCCTCATAGGTCTTTCACAAAGCACATACCTTGATAAGATATTGAAGAAGTTCAATATGGATCAATCTAAGAAGGGGTTCTTACCTGTGTTACAAGGTGTGAAATTGAGCTCAGCTCAATGTCCGACCACGGCAGAAGATATAGAAGAGATGAGTGTCATCCCCTATGCCTCAGCCATAGGTTCTATTATGTATGCCATGCTGTGTACCAGACCTGATGTAAACCTTGCCGTAAGTTTGGTAGGAAGGTACCAAAGTAATCCCGGCAAGGAACACTGGACAGCGGTCAAGAATATCCTGAAGTACCTGAAAAGGTCTAAGGAAATGTTTCTCGTTTATGGAGGTGACGAAGAGCTCGTCGTAAAGGGTTACGTCGATGCTAGCTTCGACACAGATCTGGATGACTCTAAGTCACAAACCGGATACGTGTATATTTTGAATGGTGGGGCAGTAAGCTGGTGCAGTTGCAAGCAGAGCGTCGTGGCGGGATCTACATGTGAAGCGGAGTACATGACAGCCTCGGAGGCAGCACATGAAGCAATTTGGGTGAAGGAGTTCATCACCGACCTCGGAGTCATACCCAATGCGTCGAGGCCAATCAAACTCTTCTGTGACAACACTGGAGCTATTGCACTTGCCAAGGAGCCCAGGTTACACAAGAAGACCAGGCACATCAAGCGTCGCTTCAACTCCATTCGGGAAAATGTTCAAGATGGAGACATAGAAATTTGTAAAGTGCACATGGATCTGAATGTCGCAGATCCGTTGACTAAACCTCTCCCTAAGGCAAAACATGATCAGCACCAGAACTCTATGGGTGTTCGATTAATCACAATGTAACTAGATTATTGACTCTAGTGCAAGTGGGAGACTGTTGGAAATATGCCCTAGAGGCAATAATAAAAGCATTATTATTATATTTCCTTATTCATGATAATTGTCTTTATTCGTGCTATAATTGTGTTATCCGGAAATCGTAATACATGTGTGAATAACAGACAACAAGTTGTCCCTAGTAAGCCTCTAGTTGACTAGCTCGTTGATCAATAGATAGTCATGGTTTCCTGACTATGGGCATTGGATGTCAATGATAACGAGATCACATCATTAGGAGAATGATGTGATGGACGAGACCCAATCCTAAACATAGCATAAGATCGCATAGTTCGTTTGCTAGAGTTTTCCAATGTCAAGTATCCTTTCCTTAGACCATGAGATCGTGTAACTCCCGGATACCGTAGGAGTGCTTTGGGTGTGCCAAACGTCACAACGTAACTGGGTGACTATAAAGGTATACTACGGGTATCTCTGAAAGTGTCTGTTGGGTTGACACGGATCGAGACTGGGATTTGTCACTCCGCTTGACGGAGAGGTATCACCGGGCCCTCTCGGTAATGCATCATCATAATGAGCTCAATATGATCAAAGTGTTTGATCACGGGATCATGCATTACGGTACGAGAAAAGTGACTTGCCGGTAATGAGATTGAACGAGGTATTGGGATACCGACGATCGAATCTCGGGCAAGTAAAATACCGATTGACAAAGGGAATCGTATACGGGATTAATTGAATCCTCGACATCGTGGTTCATCCGATGAGATCATCGTGGAGCATGTGGGAGCCAACATGGGTATCCAGATCCCGCTGTTGGTTATTGCCCGAGAGCCGTCTCGGTCATGTCTGCATGTCTCCCGAACCCGTAGGGTCTACACACTTAAGGTTCGGTGACGCTAGGGTTGTGAAGATATGTATATGCAGTAACCCGAATGTTGTTCGGAGTCCCGGATGAGATCCCAGACGTCACGAGGAGTTTCGTAATGGTCCGGAGGTAAAGAATTATATATAGAAAGTGCTGTTTTGGCCATCGGGACAAGTTTCGGGGTTATCAGTATTGTACCGGGACCACCGGAGGGTCCCGGGGGGTCCACCGGGTGGGGCCACCTGCCTCGGGGGCCACATGGGCTCTAGGGGTGTGCCTTGGCCTACATGGGCCAAGGGGAACCAGCCCCTAGAGGCCCATGCACCTAGAGGGGGGAAACCCTAAAGAGGGGGGCGCCCCCTTGCTTGGGGGGCAAGCCCCACCCCTTGGCCGCCGCCCCCCTAGGAGATTGCATCTCCTAGGGCCAGCGCCCCCCCTAGGGGGCTATATAAAGGGGGAGGGAAGGGGGGCAGCGCACCCTTGCCCCTGGCGCCTCCCTCTCCCTCACCAACATCTCCTCCTCCTCAGTAGGGCTCGGCGAAGCCCTGCCGGAGGTGCCGTCCGTTTGGTGCTAGGATCTCCGGTGATTTGGATCACGTTGTGTACGACTACCTCATCCCCGTTCTTTGAACGCTTCCGCTCGCGATCTACAAAGGTATGTAGATGCATCTGATCACTCGTTGCTAGATGAACTCATAGATGGATCTTGGTGAAACCGTAGGAAAATTTTGTTTTCTGCAACGTTCCCCAACATAGGGGTGGCGCCCCCACCTCTCCTGGTTACGTGAGATGGGGTGGGAGGGGCGCTCAGCCCCTTAGTGGGCTGATGTGCCCCTCCCCTTGGCCCATAAGGCCCCCCAATGCTTGGCGGGGCCTCCGAAACCTCTTTCGGACACGCTGGTCGTCACCCGGTACGCCCAGAACAATTCCGGACTCCAATACCCTTCGTACAATATATCGATCTTCGCCTCCGGACCATTCCGGAATTCCTCGTCACGTCCGGGATCTCATCCGGGACTCCGAACAACCTTCGGTAACCACATACTATTTCCCAACTCTAGCGTCACCGAACCTTAAGTGTTTAGACCCTACGGGTTCGGGAACCATGTAGACATGACCGAGACACCTCTCCGGCCAATAACCAATAGCGGGATCTGGATACCCATATTGGCTCCCACATGTTCCACGATGATCTCATCGGATGAACCACAATGTCGCGGATTCAATCAATCCCGTATACAATTCCCTTGTGTCAATCGGTACGTTACTTGCCCGAGATTCGATCGTCGGTATCCCAATACCTCATTCAATCCCGTTACCAGCAAGTCACTTTACTCGTACCGTAATTGTGATGCCCCCGATTCAATCGCACACTAATCATGCACGCAAATGTGTACGATCAAGATCAGGGACTCACGGGAAGATATCACAACACAACTCTACAAATAAAATAAGTCATACAAGCATCATAATACAAGCCAGGGGCCTCGAGGGCTCGAATACAAGTGCTCGATCATAGACGAGTCAGCGGAAGCAACAATATCTAAGTACAGACATAAGTTAAACAAGTATGCCTTAAGAAGGCTAGCACAAACGGGGATACAGATCGAACGAGGCGCAGGCCTCCTGCCTGGGATCCTCCTAACTACTCCTGGTCGTCGTCAGCGGGCTGCACGTAGTAGTAGGCACCTCCAGAGTAGTAGGAGTCGTCGTTGAAGGTGGCGTCTGGATCCTGGGCTCCAACGTCTGGTTGCGGCAACCGGGTAGAAGGGAAAGGGGGAAAGGGGGGAGAAAAGCAACCGTGAGTACTCATACAAAGTACTCGCAAGCAAGGAGCTACACTACATATGCATGGATATATGTGTAAAGGGCCATATCAGTGGACTGAACTGCAGAAAGCCAGAATAAGAGGGGAGATAGCTAGTCTTATCGAAGACTACGCTTCTGGTCGCCTCCGTCTTGCAGCATATAGAAGAGAGTAGACTGAAGTCCTCCAAGTAGCATCGCATAGCATAATCCTACCCGGCGATCCCCTCCTCGATGCCCTGTTAGAGAGCGATCATCGGGTTGTATCTGGCACTTGGAAGGGTGTGTTTTATTAAGTATCCGGTTCTAGTTGTCATAAGGTCAAGGTACAACTCCGGGTCGTCCTTTTACCGAGGGACACAGCTATTCGAATAGATAAACTTCCCTGCAGGGGTGCACCACATAACCCAACACGCTTGATCCCATTTGGCCGGACACACTTTCCTGGGTCATGCCCGGCCTCGGAAGATCAACACGTCGCATCCCCACCTAGGCACAACAGAGTGATCAGCACGCCGGTCTAAACCTAAGCGCGCAGGGGTCTGGGCCCATCACCCTGAGCACACCTGCACGTTGCGAACGCGGCCGGAAGCAGACCTAGCAACCTCCAGTACAACGGAAGTCACGTTACGCGGCCCAATCTGGCGCGCGCCGCTCAGTCGCTGACGTCAAGAAGTGCTTCAGCTGATACCACGACGCCGAGTGCCCATATCTTTCCCGCGTAGTTGGTTAGTGCGTATAGACCAAATGGCCAGACTCAGATCAAATACCCAGATCTTGTTAAGCGTGTTAAGTATCCGCGAACGCCAATAGGGCCAAGCTCACCTCTCACCCAGGTAGCCCCGAACTGCCCTGCCGCTTCGCCACAAAGATCCACACAGAGGGCCGTCGGGACAAAGGTCCTTTCAGCCCCCAATCCGTGAATCACTCGCGGGTACTCCTCGAGCCAACCCGACTTTGGTCACCACATGTATCATGTTTAAAGTATAGTATATATCCATGATCACCTCCCGAGGTGATCACAGCCCAGTAGTATAGCAAGGCAGACAGACAAGAGTGTAGGGCCACTAATGGAACACTAGCATCCTATACTAAGCAAGTAGGATTGCAGGTAAAGGTATCAACAGCAGTATCAAGAACAGGCTATGCATCAGGATAGGAATAGCGAAAGCAGTAACATGCTACACTACTCTAATGCAAGCAGTATAGATCAGAGTAGGCGATATCTGGTGATCAAGGGGGGGGCTTGCCTGGTTGCTCTGGCAAGAGAGAGGGGTCGTCAACTCCGTAGTCGAACGGGGCAGCAGCAGCGTCGGTCTCGGTGTCTATCGAGAGAAGAGGGGGGAGAAACAATAAATATTTAAGCAAGCAGATGCATAGTGATGCATGGCATGACAAGTAACGGCGTTAGAGGTGCCCTAACGCGGTATGGGGTGATACTGGTGATGGGGGGAACATCCGGGAAAATATCCCCGGAGTTTCGGGTTTTCGGGCAGAGGAGCCGGAGGGAAAAAGTTGCGAGTTTGATATGTTAGGAATGTGCGGCGGACGAACAGGCTGCGTATCCGGGTTCGTCTCGCCGTTCTGAGCAACTTTCATGTTGAAAATATTTTAATCCGAGTTACGGATTAAAAGATATGATTTTATAAAGGTTTTATTAATTTCTGGAATTTAATTAATTAATTAATTCGAAATTAGAATTATAACATCAGCATGATGTCATGCTGACGTCAGCAGTCAACAGGGTTGACTGGGTCAAACTGACATGTGGGTCCAGTGGGACCCACCTGTCATAGACTGTTTAGTCTAATTAGGGTTTAATTAACCTAACTAATTGATTAGATTAATTAACAGGATTAATTAACTTAATTAACTAACTAATTATTTATTTATTTATTTTAATTAATAATAATAATTATTATTATTTTATTTTTATTTTAATTCTTTTTTTTTAAACATTATGGTCGTGGGGCCCAACCGTCATAGGCCCTATGGGCCTTAACGGGCACGGGCAGGCGGGCGCTAGGAGGGGCGCTGGGCACCCGCCCAGGCCTATAGGGGAGTGGCGGGCACTGGGCGCCGGCGGCCACCGCATCGAGCGGCAGTAGCGGCGCAGGGGCCAGAGCTGCGCGCCGGCGCGCCACAGCGGCAAAGCCGCCGCGGAACGGAACTGGGGGGAAGGGCGAGCCAAGCACGACGGCGCGGGGCAACGATGAGTGGCGCCAGCAGCAGACCAGTGGCTACTGCAGCAGGGGCGGCGCGGCGAGGCCGTACGTGGAGGCGGGGTGCGGGCACAGCGCACGGGGTGAGCGAGGCCGTGCGGGGCTGCGGAGCTGCGGGCGCGAGGCCGCGGGCAGGAAATGGCTTGTCGCGCGCAGCCACCAGCGAGTGGCGGTGGAGCGCAGCAGAGTAGCAGGGCGGCCCCATGGAGGGCGGCGCCGCGGGAGGGAGAAGACGCCCGGGGTGGCACGGCAGCAGCGGAGCGGGGGCCGCGGCGGCGTGCGGGTGGCGGAGCAAGGCGGCTGCGGGGGCGGAGCAGAGCCGCGGTTGTGGCCGCGTGGGCGCGGCGGCAGGTGCGGGCAAGCGCGATCGAGCGCGGGCGCGTGAGCGGGGCATCGGGGGCGCGCACACTGGAGTGGACGCGGCCGCGGTGAGCGCGGAGGCGTGCGTAGGGAAAAGGAGGCTGAGGACCTCACCGCGGTGCGTGGGGTCTGGGAAAAGGGCGCGGTGGAGGTCCGGGACGACCGTTGTGGGGGGGGGACGGGGACGACGTCGAGGTGGAGGACCAGGCCGACGAGGGAGGACGAAGCAGCCCAGCGGAGGGGGCTCCGGGCGCCGGCGTCGGGCGTCGATGTGCGGGGGCGAGGGGATCGGGGTTTCCCGATCCAGATCCACGGGGGGGGGGGGGGGGGAATGAGTGGTGCGAGTGGGGTGGGGGTGAGCTAGGGTTTCCCCTGGTGGGGTTATTGAGGGGAGGGGGTTGGGCCGGTCGGTGTGGGTCGGCCTGGTAGGCCGCTGGCTGGGCCGAGTGGTCCAGCGGGGGTGTTTCCCTTTCTTTCTTTTTTGTTTGATTGTTTTCTGTTTTCTTTTATTTATTACTTTTCTGTTTAAATTCATTTAAAAGTAATTAGGCATTTTATAAAAAGGTGATTGCTGCACCATAATTATCTTTGTATTATTTGGCGCACTCCGAACATTTTTGTTTTAATTTTTTGGAAACTTTTATTGTTATCAATAATTTGAATTTGAATTTCGAACGGTTTCGAATTATTGCGAGGATAGCAAGAGTAACCGAGGTGTCATGGCACGATTAGCGTGGGATTACTGTAGCAAGATTATCCGGGCATTACAAATCTCCTCCACTACAAGAAATCTCGTCCCGAAATTTAGGAGGTAGAAGGAAACAGTGCGGGGTATTCATCACGCAAGCGATCCTCGCGTTCCCAGGTGGCTTCGTCTTCAAAGTGATTCGACCGCTGGACTTTGAGGAACTTGATCGCCTTCTGACGTGTGCGGCGTTCAGCTTGGTCGAGAATGCGGACCGGATGCTCTTTATAGGAGAGGTCCTGTTGCAATTCGAGCACTTCATGGTCCACAGCTCGGATTGGGTCCTTGAAGCAGCGACGGAGTTGTGACACGTGGAACACATCGTGAACCTGAGAAAGGTTCGGCGGAAGCTCCAGTTGATATGCCACTTTTCCACGCCTCTCGAGAATAGTGAAAGGACCAATATAGCGGGGAGCTAGCTTTCCTTTGATCCCGAAGTGGTGTGCACCCTTCATTGGTGTAACTCGAAGATAGGCCTTTTCGCCAGGTTGATAGACCATGTCTTTATGGTGACGGTCATAATTACTCTTTTGGCGTGACTGAGCAGTCTTGAGATTCTCCTGAATAATGCGGACTTGTTCTTCGGCATGTTGGATAATATCCGGACCAAAGAGTGGACGTTCCCCAGTTTCTGACCAGTTCAGACGGGTTCGGCACTTTCGTCCATATAACACTTCGAAGGGGGCCATCTTCAGACAAGCTTGATAGCTATTATTATAAGAGAACTCAGCATATGGGAGAGATTCCTCCCATTTCTTGCCGAAGGAAATAACACAAGCTCGAAGCATGTCTTCGAGAACTTGGTTTACACGTTCAACTTGCCCTTGAGACTGTGGATGAAAAGCAGTACTGAATGATAGATGAGTTCCCATAGCTTCTTGGAAACTTGCCCAGAATCTTGAAGTGAATAAGCTGCCACGGTCCGAACTGATAACCAGTGGAATACCGTGAAGTGAAACAATTCTGGACATATAGAGAGTTGCAAGCTGACTAGCAGTGATAGTTTCCTTGACCGCCAGAAAATGTGCAACTTTAGAAAGCCGGTCAATGACGACAAGAATAGCATCATTACCTTTCTGCGATTTAGGAAAACCGGTGACGAAGTCCATTTCAACATGGTCCCATTTCCATTCAGGAATAGAGATAGGTTGCAGAGTTCCAGCAGGCCTTTGATGTTCTGCTTTGATACGACGGCAAACGTCACACTTGGCAACATAGCGAGCAATGTCTTGCTTCATGTTAGACCACCAGAATCTTTGACGAATGTCCTGGTACATCTTTGTACTACCAGGATGGATACATAGGGGTGTATCATGAGCCTCTTTCATAACCTTCTGAGACAAATCCATGTTTTCCCTCTTACTCGGAACTACTAGGCGACCTTTGAAGAACAAGGTGCCAGCGTCATCAACGGTGAAGAATGAGGGCTTTCCTTGTGCGATATAACGTTTAATCCTCTCCACTTCATCGTCACATTTCTGTATCCATTTGATGGTTTCCACAAGATCTGGCCTAGCAACCAGTGTATTGAGAGAACCTTTGGGGACAACATGGAGGTTCATCTTGCGAAACTCCTTAGGAGGGGGAGCGAGTGCACCCGGAGGAACAATATGGAGGTTTAGCTTTCTGAATTCTTCAACGAGCGAGGACTGAACTTTGTGAACCTGGAGATGGTTGCAGTAAGACTTGCGGCTCAAGGCATCTGCCATTACATTAGCCTTGCCTGGCGTATAGGAAATACCCAAGTCGAAGTCTGCTACGGTCTCCATCCATCTCTGCTGACGGAGGTTCAGGTCTGGCTGAGTAAACAGATACTTCAGACTTTGATGGTCGGTGAAGATCTCGCAACGATTACCGAGAAGGTAATGCCGCCACTGCTTCAGTGCATGAATGACAGCAGCAAGCTCGAGATCGTGAACTGGGTAGTTCTCTTCATGAGGGCGCAATTGACGAGAGGCATAGGCAATCACTCTGCGCTCTTGCATTAGGACACAGCCTAATCCTTGACGGGAAGCGTCGCAATAAATGACGAAGTCCTTCTTTGTATCAGGTGGAGCTAGCACTGGGGCAAAAGTCAACTTGTCTTTAAGTGCCTGGAAGCTTTCCTGACATTTGTCTGTCCATTGGAACTTGACGCCCTTATGCAACAGATTAGTCAGAGGCCTGGCAATCTTGGAGAAGTTCTCGACGAATCGACGGCAATAGCTGGCGAGACCGAGAAAACTTCTGACTTGCTTGACATTCTTCGGAGGAGTCCAATCAAGAATAGCCTGAACTCATTCAGGGTTAACGGCAATACCATCCTTAGAGATGACATGTCCAAGATAGGTTACTTCAGGAAGCCAGAATTCACATTTAGAGAACTTGGCATACAACTGATGCTCTCGTAGCTTTTCCAGCACAAGACGAAGATGTTCATCATGCTCTTCTTCGTTCTTTGAAAATACCAGGATATCATCCAGATAGACCACGATGAACTTGTCGAGGTAATCCATGAATATATAGTTCATCAGGCGAGAGAAGGTGGTTGGGGCATTGGTTAAGCCGAAGGACATGACAGTGTACTCGTATGAACCATAACGAGTCACAAAGGCGGTCTTTGGGATATCCTCTTCACGAACACGGTGTAGGGGAATGTTGCAGAAAACAAAAAATTTCCTACGGTTTCACCAAGATCCATCTATGAGTTCATCTAGCAACGAGTGATCAGATGCATCTACATACCTTTGTAGATCGCGAGCGGAAGCGTTCAAAGAACGGGGATGAGGTAGTCATACACAACGTGATCCAAATCACCGGAGATCCTAGCACCGAACGGACGGCACCTCCGCGTTCAACACACGTACGGTCAGCGTAACGTCTCCTCCTTCTTGATCCAGCAAGGGGAGAGGAGAGGTTGAGGAAGATGGCTCCAGCAGCAGCACGACGGCGTGGTGGTGATGGAGCTGTAGTACTCCGGCAGGGCTTCGCCGAGCTCTATGGAGGAGGAGGAGGTGTTGGAGAGGGAGAGGGAGGCGCCAAAGCAAGGGTGCGGCTACCCCCCCTCCCCTCCCCCCTTTATATAGGCCCCTGGGGGGCGCCGGCCCTGGGAGATTGAATCTCCCAAGGGGGGGCGGCGACCAAGGGGGGTGGAGTGCCCCCCAAGGCAAGTGGGCGCCCCCCCACCCTAGGGTTCCAACCCTAGGCGCAGGGGATGGGCCTTGGGGGGCGCACCAGCCCACTAAGGGCTGGCCCCCCTCCCACTTCAGCCCATGGGGCCCTCCGGGATGGGTGGCCCCACCCGGTGGACCCCCGGGACCCATCTGGTGGTCCCGGTACAATACCGGTGACCCCCAGATCACTCCCGATGGCCGAAACTGCACTTCCTATATATAATTCTTCACCTCTGGACCAATCCGGAACTCCTCGTGACGTCCGGGATCTCATCCGGGACTCCGAACAACATTCGGGTTACTGCATATACATATCTTCACAACCCTAGCGTCACCGAACCTTAAGTGTGTAGACCCTACGGGTTCGGGAGACATGCAGACATGACCGAGATGGCTCTCGGGCAATAACCAACAGCGGGATCTGGATACCCATGTTGGCTCCCACATGCTCCATGATGATCTCATCGGATGAACCACGATGTCGAGGATTCAATTAATCCCGTATACGATTCCCTTTGTCAATCGGTATTTTACTTGCCCGAGATTCGATCGTCGGTATCCCAATACCTCGTTCAATCTCGTTACCGGCAAGTCACTTTACTCGTACCGTAATGCATGATCCCGTGATCAAACACTTTGATCATATTGAGCTCATTATGATGATGCATTACCGAGTGGGCCCAGTGATACCTCTCCGTCAAGCGGAGTGACAAATCCCAGTCTCGATCCGTGTCAACCCAACACACACTTTCGGAGATACCCGTAGTATACCTTTATAGTCACCCAGTTACGTTGTGACGTTTGGCACACCCAAAGCACTCCTACGGTATCCGGGAGTTACACGATCTCATGGTCTAAGGAAAGGATACTTGACATTGGAAAACTCTAGCAAACGAACTATGCGATCTTATGCTATGTTTAGGATTGGGTCTCGTCCATCACATCATTCTCCTAATGATGTGATCTCGTTATCATTGACATCCAATGCCCATAGTCAGGAAACCATGACTATCTATTGATCAACGAGCTAGTCAACTAGAGGCTTACTAGGGACAACTTGTTGTCTGTTATTCACACATGTATTACGATTTCCGGATAACACAATTATAGCACGAATAAAGACAATTATCATGAATAAGGAAATATAATAATAATGCTTTTATTATTGCCTCTAGGGCATATTTCCAACAGTCTCCCACTTGCACTAGAGTCAATAATCTAGTTACATTGTGATTAATCGAACACCCATAGAGTTCTGGTGCTGATCATGTTTTGCCTTAGGGAGAGGTTTAGTCAACGGATCTGCGACATTCAGATCCATGTGCACTTTACAAATTTCTATGTCTCCATCTTGAACATTTTCCCGAATGGAGTTGAAGCGACGCTTGATGTGCCTGGTCTTCTTGTGTAACCTGGGCTCCTTGGCAAGTGCAATAGCTCCAGTGTTGTCACAGAAGAGTTTGATTGGCCTCGACGCATTGGGTATGACTCCGAGGTCGGTGATGAACTCCTTCACCCAAATTGCTTCATGTGCTGCCTCCGAGGCTGTCATGTACTCCGCTTCACATGTAGATCCCGCCACGACGCTCTGCTTGCAACTGCACCAGCTTACTGCCCCACCATTCAAAATATACACGTATCCGGTTTGTGACTTAGAGTCATCCAGATCTGTGTCGAAGCTAGCATCGACGTAACCCTTTACGACGAGCTCTTCGTCACCTCCATAAACGAGAAACATTTCCTTAGACCTTTTCAGGTACTTCAGGATATTCTTGACCGCTGTCCAGTGTTCCTTGCCGGGATTACTTTGGTACCTTCCTACCAAACTTACGGCAAGGTTTACATCAGGTCTGGTACACAGCATGGCATACATAATAGAACCTATGGCTGAGGCATAGGGGATGACACTCATCTCTTCTATATCTTCTGCCGTGGTCGGACATTGAGCTGAGCTCAATTTCACACCTTGTAACACAGGTAAGAACCCCTTCTTAGATTGATCCATATTGAACTTCTTCAATATCTTATCAAGGTATGTGCTTTGTGAAAGACCTATGAGGCATCTTGATCTATCTCTATAGATCTTGATGCCTAATATATAAGCAGCTTCTCCAAGGTCCTTCATTGAAAAACTTTTATTCAAGTAGGCCTTAATGCTGTCCAAGAGTTCTATATCATTTCCCATCAAAAGTATGTCATCTACATATAGTATGAGAAATGCTACAGAGCTCCCACTCACTTTCTTGTAAACGCAGGCTTCTCCATAAGTCTGCGTAAACCCAAACACTTTGATCATCTCATCAAAGCGAATGTTCCAACTCCGAGATGCTTGCACCAGCCCATAAATTGAGCGTTGGAGCTTGCACACCTTGTCAGCATTCTTAGGATCGACAAAACCTTCCGGCTGCATCATATACAATTCTTCCTTAAGGAAACCATTAAGGAATGCCGTTTTGACGTCCATTTGCCATATCTCATAATCATAGGATGCGGCAATTGCTAACATGATTCGGACGGACTTCAGCTTCGCTATGGGAGAGAAAGTCTCATCGTAGTCAACCCCTTGAACTTGTCGATAACCCTTAGCGACAAGCCGAGCTTTATAGATGGTCACATTACCATCCGCGTCCGTCTTCTTCTTAAAGATCCATTTATTTTCTATCGCTCGCCGATCATCGGGCAAGTCTGTCAAAGTCCATACTTTGTTTTCATACATGGATCCTATCTCGGATTTCATGGCTTCTAGCCATTTGTCAGAATCCGAGCCCGCCATTGCTTCCTCATAGTTCGAAAGTTCACCGTTTTCTAACAACATGATTTCCAAGACAGGGTTGCCGTACCACTCTGGTGCGGAACGTGTCCTTGTGGACCTTCAAATTTCAGTAGGAGCTTGATTAGAAGTATCTTGATCATCATCATTAATTTCCTCTCTAGTCGGTGCAGGCACCTCAGAAACGTTTTCTTGAGTTTCGCCATTTTCCGGTTCAAGAGGCAACACTTCATCAAGTTCTACTTTCCTCCCACTTACTTCTTTCGAGAGAAACTCTTTCTCTAGAAAGGATCCATTCTTGGCAACAAAGATCTTGCCTTCGGATCTGAGGTAGAAGGTATGCCCAATAGTTTCTTTAGGGTATCCTATGAAGACGCATTTTTCCGACTTGGGTTCGAGCTTCTCAGGTTGAAGTTTCTTGACATAAGCATCGCATCCCAAACTTTTAGAAACGACAGCTTAGGTTTCTTCCCAAACCATAATTCATACGATGTCGTCTCAACGGATTTCGACGGAGCCCTATTTAAAGTGAATGCGGCAGTCTCTAAAGCATAGCCCCAAAAAGATAGCGGTAAATCAGTAAGAGACATCATAGATCGCACCATATCTAATAGAGTGCGATTACGACGTTCGGACACACCATTACGCTGAGGTGTTCCAGGCGGCGTGAGTTGTGAAACTATTCCACATTTTCTTAAGTGTGTGCCAAATTCGTGACTCAAGTATTCTCCTCCACGATCTGATCGTAGAAACTTGATCTTTCTATCACGTTGATTTTCAACCTCACTCTGAAATTCCTTGAACTTTTCAAAGGTCTCAGACTTGTGTTTCATTAAGTAGATATACCCATATCTACTCAAGTCATCAGTGAGGGTGAGAACATAACGATAGCCACCGCGAGCCTCAACACTCATTGGACCGCACACATCGGTATGTATGATTTCCAATAAGTTGGTTGCTCGCTCCATTGTTCCTGAGAACGGAGTCTTGGTCATTTTACCCATGAGGCATGGTTCGCACGTGTCAAATGATTCATAATCAAGAGACTCTAAAAGTCCATCTGCATGGAGCTTCTTCATGCGTTTGACACCTATGTGACCAAGGCGGTAGTGCCACAAATATGTGGGACTATTGTTATCAACTTTAACTCTTTTGGTATTCACACTATGAATATGTGTATCATCACGTACGAGATTCATTAAGAATAAACCATTAACCATCGGAGCATGACCATAAAACATATCTCTCATATAAATAGAACAACCATTATTCTCGGATTTAAATGAGTAGCCATCTCGAATTAAACGAGTTCCAGACACAATGTTCATGCTCAAACTTGGCACTAAATAACAATTATTGAGGTTTAAAACTAATCCCGTAGGTAAATGTAGAGGTAGCGTGCCGACGGCGATCACATCGACCTTGGAACCATTTCCGACGCGCATCGTCACCTCGTCCTTCGCCAGTCTCCGTTTATTCCGCAGCTCCTGCTTTGAGTTACAAATGTGAGCAACTGCACCGGTATCAAATACCCAAGAGCTACTACGAGTACTGGTAAGGTACACATCAATTACATGTATATCACATATACCTTTTGTTTTGCCGGCCTTCTTGTCCGCTAAGTATTTGGGGCAGTTCCGCTTCCAGTGACCACTTCCCTTGCAATAAAAACACTTAGTCTCGGGCTTGGGTCCATTCTTTGGCTTCTTCCCGGCAACTTGCTTACCGGGCGCGGCAACTTCCTTGCCGTCCTTCTTGAAGTTCTTTTTACCCTTGCCCTTCTTGAACTTAGTGGTTTTATTCACCATCAACACTTGATGTTCCTTCTTGATTTCTACCTCTGCTGATTTCAGCATAGCATATACCTCAGGAATGGTCTTTACCATCCCCTGCATGTTGTAGTTCATCACAAAGCTCTTGTAGCTAGGTGGAAGCGACTGGAGGATTCTGTCAATGACCGCTTCATCCGGGAGATTAACTTCCAGTTGAGTCAAGCGGTTGTGCAACCCAGACATCTTGAGTATGTGTTCACTGACAGAGCTATTTTCCTCCATCTTACAGCTAAAGAATTTGTCGGAGACTTCATATCTCTCGACCCGGGCATGAGCTTGGAAAACCATTTTCAGCTCTTCGAACATCTCATATGCTCCATGTCTCTCAAAACGCTTTTGGAGCCCCGGCTCTAAGCTGTAAAGCATGCCGCACTGAACGAGGGAGTAATCATCGGAACGTGACTGCCAAGCGTTCATAATGTCTTGTTCTGCAGGGAGAACAGGTGCGTCACCCAGCGGTGCTCGTAGGACATAATCTTTCTTGGCAGCTATGAGGATTATCCTCAGGTTCCGGACCCAGTCCGTATAGTTGCTGCCATCGTCTTTCAGCTTGGTTTTCTCTAGGAACGCGTTTAAGTTGAGGACTACGTTGGCCATTTGATCTACAAGACATATTGTAAATATTTTAGACAAAGTTCATGATAATAAAGTTCATCTAATCAAATTATTTAATGAACTCCCACTTAGATAGACATCCCTCTTCTAGTCATCTAAGTATTACATGATCCAAATCAACTAGGCCGTGTCCGATCATCACGTGAGACGGACTAGTCAACATTGGTGAACATCTTCATGTTGATCGTATCTTCTATACGACTCATGCTCGACCTTTCGGTCTTCTGTGTTCTGAGGCCATGTCTGTACATGCCAGGCTCGTCAAGTCAACCTAAGTGTTTGCATGTGTAAATCTGTCTTACACCCGTTGTATGTGAACGTTAGAATCTATCACACCCGATCATCACGTGGTGCTTCGAAACAACGAACTGTCGCAACGGTGCACAGTTAGGGGGAACACATCTTGAAATTATTATGAGGGGTCATCTTATTTACTACCGTCGTTCTAAGTAAACAAGATGCAAAACATGATAAACATCACATGCAATCAAATAATAAACGTGACATGATATGGCCAATATCACATAGCTCCTTTGATCTCCATCTTGGGGCTCCATGATCATCTTGTCACCGGCTTAACACCATGATCTCCATCATCGTGTCTCCATGAAGTTGCTCGCCAACTATTACTTCTACTACTATGGCTAACGCGTTTAGCAATAAAGTAAAGTAATTTACATGGCGTTTCTCAATGACACGCAGGTCACACAAAAATAAAGACAACTCCTATGGCTCCTGCCGGTTGTCATACTCATCGACATGCAAGTCGTGATTCCTATTACAATAGCATGAACATCTCATACATCACATATAGATCATTCATCATTCATCACAACTTTGGCCATATCATATCACAAAGCACTTGCTGCAAAAACAAGTTAGACGTCCTCTAATTGTTGTTGCAAGTTTTACGTGGCTGAATTAGGGTTCTAGCAAGAACGTTTTCTTACCTACGTGAAAGCCACAACGTGATTTGTCAACTTCTATTTACCCTTCATAAGGACCCTTTTCATCGAACCCGCTCCAACTAAAGTGGGAGAGACAGACACCCGCCAGCCACCTTATGCAACTAGTGCATGTTAGTCGGTGGAACCGGTCTCACGTAAGCGTACGTGTAAGGTTGGTCCGGGCCGCTTCATCCCACAATACCGCTGAAGCAAGATAAGACTAGTAGCGGCAAGAAAGTTGACAACATCTACGCCCACAACAAATTGTGTTCTACTCGTGCAATAGAGAACTACGCATAGACCTAGCTCTGATACCACTGTAGGGGAACGTTGCCGAAAACAAAAATTTTCCTACGGTTTCACCAAGATCCATCTATGAGTTCATCTAGCAACGAGTGATCAGATGCATCTACATACCTTTGTAGATCGCGAGCGGAAGCGTTCAAAGAACGGGGATGAGGTAGTCGTACACAATGTGATCCAAATCACCGGAGATCCTAGCACCGAACGGACGGCACCTCCGCGTTCAACACACGTACGATCAGCGTAACGTCTCCTCCTTCTTGATCCAGCAAGGGGAGAGGAGAGGTTGAGGAAGATGGCTCCAGCAGCAGCACGACGGCGTGGTGGTGATGGAGCTGCAGTACTCCGGCAGGGCTTCGCCGAGCTCTATGGAGGAGGAGGAGGTGTTGGAGAGGGAGAGGGAGGCGCCAAAGCAAGGGTGCGGCTGCCCCCCTCCCCTCCCCCTTTATATAGGCCCCTGGGGGGGCGCCGGCCCTGGGAGATTGAATCTCCCAAGGGGGGGCGACGGCCAAGGGGGGTGGAGTGCCCCCCAAGGCAAGTGGGCGCCCCCTCCCACCCTAGGGTTCCAACCCTAGGCGCAGGGGGTGGGCCTTGGGGGGCGCACCAGCCCACTAAGGGCTGGCCCCCCTCCCACTTCAGCCCATGGGGCCCTCCGGGATGGGTGGCCCCACCTGGTGGACCCCCGGGACCCATCTGGTGGTCCCGGTACAATACCGGTGACCCCCAGATCACTCCCGATGGCCGAAACTGCACTTCCTATATATAATTCTTCACCTCCGGACCAATCCGGAACTCCTCGTGACGTCCGGGATCTCATCCGGGACTACGAACAACATTCGGGTTACTGCATATACATATCTTCACAACCCTAGAAAATGTGCAACTTTAGAAAGCCGGTCAATGACGACAAGAATAGCATCATTACCTTTCTGCGATTTAGGAAAACCGGTGACGAAGTCCATTTCAACATGGTCCCATTTCCATTCAGGAATAGAGATAGGTTGCAGAGTTCCAGCAGGCCTTTGATGTTCTGCTTTGATACGACGGCAAACGTCACACTTGGCAACATAGCGAGCAATGTCTTGCTTCATGTTAGACCACCAGAATCTTTGACGAATGTCCTGGTACATCTTTGTACTACCAGGATGGATACATAGGGGTGTATCATGAGCCTCTTTCATAACCTTTTGAGACAAATCCATGTTTTCCCTCTTACTCGGAACTACTAGGCGACCTTTGAAGAACAAGGTGCCAGCGTCATCAACGGTGAAGAATGAGGGCTTTCCTTGTGCGATATAACGTTTAATCCTCTCCACTTCATCGTCACATTTCTGTATCCATTTGATGGTTTCCACAAGATCTGGCCTAGCAACCAGTGTATTGAGAGAACCTTTGGGGACAACATGGAGGTTCATCTTGCGAAACTCCTTAGGAGGGGGAGCGAGTGCACCCGGAGGAACAATATGGGGGTTTAGCTTTCTGAATTCTTCAACGAGCGAGGACTGAACTTTGTGAACCTGGAGATGGTTGCAGTAAGACTTGCGGCTCAAGGCATCTGCCATTACATTAGCCTTGCCTGGCGTATAGGAAATACCCAAGTCGAAGTCTGCTACGGTCTCCATCCATCTCTGCTGACGGAGGTTCAGGTCTGGCTGAGTAAACAGATACTTCAGACTTTGATGGTCGGTGAAGATCTCGCAACGATTACCGAGAAGGTAATGCCGCCACTGCTTCAGTGCATGAATGACAGCAGCAAGCTCGAGATCGTGAACTGGGTAGTTCTCTTCATGAGGGCGCAATTGACGAGAGGCATAGGCAATCACTCTGCGCTCTTGCATTAGGACACAGCCTAATCCTTGACGGGAAGCGTCGCAATAAATGACGAAGTCCTTCTTTGTATCAGGTGGAGCTAGCACTGGGGCAAAAGTCAACTTGTCTTTAAGTGCCTGGAAGCTTTCCTGACATTTGTCTGTCCATTGGAACTTGACGCCCTTATGCAACAGATTAGTCAGAGGCCTGGCAATCTTGGAGAAGTTCTCGACGAATCGACGGCAATAGCTGGCGAGACCGAGAAAACTTCTGACTTGCTTGACATTCTTCGGAGGAGTCCAATCAAGAATAGCCTGAACTCGTTCAGGGTTAACGGCAATACCATCCTTAGAGATGACATGTCCAAGATAGGTTACTTCAGGAAGCCAGAATTCACATTTAGAGAACTTGGCATACAACTGATGCTCTCGTAGCTTTTCCAGCACAAGACGAAGATGTTCATCATGCTCTTCTTCGTTCTTTGAAAATACCAGGATATCATCCAGATAGACCACGACGAACTTGTCGAGGTAATCCATGAATATATAGTTCATCAGGCGAGAGAAGGTGGTTGGGGCATTGGTTAAGCCGAAGGACATGACAGTGTACTCGTATGAACCATAACGAGTCACAAAGGCGGTCTTTGGGATATCCTCTTCACGAACACGGTGTAGGGGAACGTTGCAGAAAACAAAAAATTTCCTACGGTTTCACCAAGATCCATCTATGAGTTCATCTAGCAACGAGTGATCAGATGCATCTACATACCTTTGTAGATCGCGAGCGGAAGCGTTCAAAGAACGGGGATGAGGTAGTCGTACACAACGTGATCCAAATCACCGGAGATCCTAGCACCGAACGGACGGCACCTCCGCGTTCAACACACGTACGGTCAGCGTAACGTCTCCTCCTTCTTGATCCAGCAAGGGGAGAGGAGAGGTTGAGGAAGATGGCTCCAGCAGCAGCACGACGGCGTGGTGGTGATGGAGCTGTAGTACTCCGGCAGGGCTTCGCCGAGCTCTATGGAGGAGGAGGAGGTGTTGGAGAGGGAGAGGGAGGCGCCAAAGCAAGGGTGCGGCTACCCCCCTCCCCTCCCCCCTTTATATAGGCCCCTGGGGGGCGCCGGCCCTGGGAGATTGAATCTCCCAAGGGGGGGCGGCGACCAAGGGGGGTGGAGTGCCCCCCAAGGCAAGTGGGCGCCCCCCCACCCTAGGGTTCCAACCCTAGGCGCAGGGGGTGGGCCTTGGGGGGCGCACCAGCCCACTAAGGGCTGGCCCCCCTCCCACTTCAGCCCATGGGGCCCTCCGGGATGGGTGGCCCCACCCGGTGGACCCCCGGGACCCATCTGGTGGTCCCGGTACAATACCGGTGACCCCCAGATCACTCCCGATGGCCGAAACTGCACTTCCTATATATAATTCTTCACCTCTGGACCAATCCGGAACTCCTCGTGACGTCCGGGATCTCATCCGGGACTCCGAACAACATTCGGGTTACTGCATATACATATCTTCACAACCCTAGCGTCACCGAACCTTAAGTGTGTAGACCCTACGGGTTCGGGAGACATGCAGACATGACCGAGACGGCTCTCGGGCAATAACCAACAGCGGGATCTGGATACCCATGTTGGCTCCCACATGCTCCATGATGATCTCATCGGATGAACCACGATGTCGAGGATTCAATTAATCCCGTATACGATTCCCTTTGTCAATCGGTATTTTACTTGCCCGAGATTCGATCGTCGGTATCCCAATACCTCGTTCAATCTCGTTACCGGCAAGTCACTTTACTCGTACCGTAATGCATGATCCCGTGATCAAACACTTTGATCATATTGAGCTCATTATGATGATGCATTACCGAGTGGGCCCAGTGATACCTCTCCGTCAAGCGGAGTGACAAATCCCAGTCTCGATCCGTGTCAACCCAACACACACTTTCGGAGATACCCGTAGTATACCTTTATAGTCACCCAGTTACGTTGTGACGTTTGGCACACCCAAAGCACTCCTACGGTATCCGGGAGTTACACGATCTCATGGTCTAAGGAAAGGATACTTGACATTGGAAAACTCTAGCAAACGAACTATGCGATCTTATGCTATGTTTAGGATTGGGTCTCGTCCATCACATCATTCTCCTAATGATGTGATCTCGTTATCATTGACATCCAATGCCCATAGTCAGGAAACCATGACTATCTATTGATCAACGAGCTAGTCAACTAGAGGCTTACTAGGGACATGTTGTTGTCTGTTATTCACACATGTATTACGATTTCCGGATAACACAATTATAGCACGAATAAAGACAATTATCATGAATAAGGAAATGTAATAATAATGCTTTTATTATTGCCTCTAGGGCATATTTCCAACACACGGATCTGGTGGTAACCCAACCTCAAGTCAAGTTTAGAGAACACGGATGATCCAGCCAGCTGATCATACAGATCATTGATCCGAGGAAGAGGATATTTGTTCTGAATGGTAGCTTGATTAATAGGCCGGTAGTCTTGGACCACTCGGTTTGTCCCATCCTTCTTCTTGACAAAGAGAGAAGGTGCTCCCCAGGGAGAGCAACTTGGGCGAATGAAACCATTCTGAAGAGATTTGTCGATTTCCTCCTTAAGCTCAAGGAGTTCATGTGGTGGCATCTTGTAGGGTCGCTTGGCAATAGGAGTGGTGCCTGGTTTCAAGTCGATGACGAATTCGACAGCTCTAGCAGGGGGAATCCCTGGAAGTTCTTCAGGAAAGACGTCGAGGAAGTCACGCACGACGGGGATGTTTTCAATGCCCTCGAGTGGTGCAGAGTTCAATGCATTCAAGGCATAAAGCCTTGCCTCGGCATTTTGCACCAGGCGAGCGTGGTATGTAACTATTTCATCTGAAGGATGTAGCAGATGGACGGTCTTAGTGGCGCAAACTATGGAAGCAGTATGCGCTTTCAACCAATCCATCCCCAGAATGAGGTCGATGTTAGACGTCTTCAGGATAATGGGCGAGGCATAGAATTCCAGCCCTTTGATTTCCACGGGGACGTCGACGCCAACCATGGAGGTTTGACATTGTCCCACGGGGGTTTTTACCACTACCGAAGTGTTCATCTCCTCGTAATTAATGCCATGCTTGAATGCAAAATCTTCTGACATGAATGAATGTGATGCTCCTGTATCGAATAAAACAGATGCAGGTACTGAATTTACGAGGAGTGTACCCATCACAGTAGCAGGCTGGTCTTGAGCTTCGTTCAGATCAACGTGGTTGGCATGAACACGACCATAAGACTTGGCATTGTTGTTGCGGTTCTGGTTGTTTCCACGACCAACTGCACGAAGGGCCAGCTGATTCTGATTCTGATTCTGATAGCAGTTCCTGGCAAGATGACCTGGTTGACCACACTTGTAGCACAGACCATTATTGGGAGTGGGGACCGGAGCTTGGGGTGGTGGAGCTGGAAGTTTTGGCTGCCTAGCAGGAGCATTAGGCAGACGAGGTGCAGCATAGGACTGCCTTGGGGCAGGTGCATTTGGCTGGTACATGCTGTTGGGAATCCATATCCTGCGCTTCTGCGAGGACGGGCCCGAAGATGAGCGCGTGTCACGGCTGCGCCTATGAGAGCTCTGGTATTCCTGCAGACCAGTTTCGACATTGATGGCCTTGTTCACCAAGGTGGCGAAATCAGCAAAGTCGTGCACTAGAAGTGCGAGCTTGATGTCAGCTTGAAGGCCGTCACGGAACTTCTCCTGTCTGCGTGCATCAGTAGCAATGTCCTCTTCAGCATAGCGAGACAAGTCCAGAAACTCTCATTGATAAGCTTCAACAGTTTCGTTGCCATGGATGAGGCTGCAGAACTCACGCTTCTTCCGGTCCATGACTCCCTGAGGAATGAAGCGGGCACGGAAAGCAGCTTGAAAGTCTAGCCAGGTGATGATTGTTCCAACTGGCAGAGTACGCCTGTGGCTGTCCCACCATTGAGCTGCGGGTCCCTTCAGGAAGAAGGAAGCAAACGTGACATAGTTGGCAGGGGCTACATCAGCCGATTCCATCTCATAGGTGATGTCACGGAGCCAGTCATCAGCGTCCAGAGGCTGAGTTGAGCTGCGGTACACAGTTGGGTTCAGGCGCATGAAATCCTGCAGAGTTACTGTGTTTGGCTGCTGGTTCATATTGGGGCGAGGAAACTGAGCCATCATGTTCTCCATGAACTGGCGATTCATCTCAAGTTGTTGGATCATACCAGCCATACACTCAGGCGGTGGTGGGAAGTTGCCACCCCGACCACGACCACCTGGTCTAACCATCCTGCTAATATATAACAGGGGTAGTTCAGCATTTGAGAATACTTGCAAAGACAAGAATCATTCAAGATGAAACATGCATAATGAAAGCAGCACGATAGATACCACATAATAGTCGGCACGTCTTACAAAAGAGATCATGCAAAGTGTTTAGTACACAGAGTTCAGTACACAGAGTTCAGTACATAGACTAAGACATCATGGGCGGCACACAGGCTCGCGGTGAATGCATCTAACATAAGCAGGCAAGTCTACATCAGTCCCACACGACACTGCGGAGGTAGGTGTAGCCTGAAAGCTGGTAGTGTGGCAACGGGTACACCACGTCGGCAACCAGGGGTCCGCGGGTGCTCTGGTGCTGAACCCGACGCTCAAGTGGCAGAAGAGGACCAAGTGCGGGAGAGTAGTCTCCCACCTCTGGTCAACCGACACCCTGAGGCATCACGGTCCTCGCTGGGTAGATAGCAGAACGCGACAGCTCCCCAGATCCAACAAAGGGGTGCAACATCGTCAAAGCACGGTAGAGGTGCTGACGAGTGGTGTACAACTCGTGGCGAAGAGCTCGGTAAGCTCGATCCAGCCCATCAACATGCAGAACAAAGTTCTGATGGTGGAAGGGCTCGCGATTGATAGTGGAGTAGGCAGCAGTGTAGTAACCCTCCGCACCAATATCAGATGCGATAGCAATGTGCCTGAAGGGGGAGGTGTCCAACTCCCGGTACTCCCTACGAAGGCGTGTCAGAGCAGCATAGGCAGCATCGTGAACTGCCATATCGATGGCCACCCCAACACCATAAGCGGTGTGCAACACAGTAGTGGAGTCATACTCCCGAGAGTAGAGGTGGACGGTGGCACGGTACTGCTCCTGGTTAAAGTCCTGGTACTCCTTGGTGACTGTGTACTCGGGGTGCCAGCGATAACCCAGATAGGTCATCATCTCAGCTAGTACGGTCGGTGATCCCGAGGCGCCAATGGCCACCGTGTGGCGCACGACCTGCCTCGTGGGTTCCATCTGAAAACAAAGATGTTTCAAAGGAGTCAAATGACAGTGTGGAAATTGTGCAAAACACTATACCAAGGAATAACTATGGCTTTTATCCAACTTTGGGGTGAATGTCGTCACGGGATCCTAGTGTCAGGGTTAGTAAATTCGTTTAACCCGAGTAGAAGAGAGTTCAGAGTCCCAGAGTAAGGTCGAGGAGTAAAAGATCCTAGTACCACCCGATGGCGACGTGGGCCCATAAGGCACACAGCCAAGTTAGTAAAAGTTTTTGTAATGTCTAGACTTGACTTCGGCCAAGGAGTGTGGAAGGGGGATTCCTACAGGCAGTCGGCTTTGATACCAACTTGTGACGCCCCCGATTCAATCGTACACTAATCATGCACGCAAATGTGTACGATCAAGATCAGGGACTCACGGGAAGATATCACAACACAACTCTACAAATAAAATAAGTCATACAAGCATCATAATACAAGCCAGGGGCCTCGAGGGCTCGAATACAAGTGCTCGATCTTAGACGAGTCAGCGGAAGCAACAATATCTGAGTACAGACATAAGTTAAACAAGTATGCCTTAAGAAGGCTAGCACAAACGGGGATACAGATCGAACGAGGCGCAGGCCTCCTGCCTGGGATCCTCCTAACTACTCCTGGTCGTCGTCAGCGGGCTGCACGTAGTAGTAGGCACCTCCAGAGTAGTAGGAGTCATCGTCGAAGGTGGCGTCTGGATCCTAGGCTCCAACGTCTGGTTGCGGCAACCGGGTAGAAGGGAAAGGGGGAAAAGGGGGAGAAAAGCAACCGTGAGTACTCATCCAAAGTACTCGCAAGCAAGGAGCTACACTACATATGCATGGATATATGTGTAAAGGGCCATATCAGTGGACTGAACTGCAGAAAGCCAGAATAAGAGGGGGATAGCTAGTCTTATCGAAGACTACGCTTCTGGTCGCCTCCGTCTTGCAGCATATAGAAGAGAGTAGACTGAAGTCCTCCAAGTAGCATCACATAGCATAATCCTACCCGGCGATCCCCTCCTCGATGCCCTGTTAGAGAGCGATCACCGGGTTGTATCTGGCACTTGGAAGGGTGTGTTTTATTAAGTATCCGGTTCTAGTTGTCATAAGGTCAAGGTAAAACTCCGGGTCGTCCTTTTACCGAGGGACACGGCTATTCGAATAGATAAACTTCCCTGCAGGGGTGCACCACATAACCCAACACGCTTGATCCCATTTGGCCGGACACACTTTCCTGGGTCATGCCCGGCCTCGGAAGATCAACACGTCGCAGCTCCACCTAGGCACAACAGAGCGGTCAGCACGCCGGTCTAAACCTAAGCGCGCAGGGGTCTGGGCCCATCGCCCTGAGCACACCTGCACATTGCGAACGCGGCCGGAAGCAGACCTAGCAACCTCCAGTACAACGGAAGTCACGTTACGCGGCCCAATCTGGCGCGCGCCGCTCAGTCGCTGACGTCAAGAAGTGCTTCAGCTGATACCACGACGCCGAGTGCCCATATCTTTCCCGCGTAGTTGGTTAGTGCGTATAGACCAAATGGCCAGACTCAGATCAAATACCCAGATCTCGTTAAGCGTGTTAAGTATCCGTGAACGCCAACAGGGCCAGGCTCACCTCTCACCCAAGTAGCCCCGAACTGCCCTGCCGCTTCGCCACAAAGATCCACACAGAGGGCCGTCGGGACAAAGGTCCTTTCAGCCCCCAATCCGTGAATCACTCGCGGGTACTCCTCGAGCCAACCCGACTTTGGTCACCACATGTATCATGTTTAAAGTATAGTATATATCCATGATCACCTCCCGAGGTGATCACAGCCCAGTAGTATAGCAAGGCAGACAGACAAGAGTGTAGGGCCACTGATGGAACACTAGCATCCTATACTAAGCAAGCAGGATTGCAGGTAAAGGTATCAACAGCAGTATCAAGAACAGGCTATGCATTAGGATAGGAATAACGAAAGCAGTAACATGCTACACTACTCTAATGCAAGCAGTATAGATCAGAGTAGGCGATATCTGGTGATCAAGGGGGGGGGCTTGCCTGGTTGCTCTGGCAAGAGAGAGGGGGCGTCACAAGTAATGCATGATCCCGTGACCAACTCATTAGTCACATTGAGCTCATTATGATGATGCATTACCGAGTGGGCCCAGAGATACCTCTCCGTCATATGGAGTGACAAATCCCAGTCTCGATTCGTGCCAACCCAACAGACACTTTCGGAGATACCCGTAGTGCACCTTTATAGCACCCAGTTACATTGTGACGTTTGGCACACCCAAAGTATTCCTATGGTATCCGGGAGTTGCACAATCTCATGGTCTAAGGAAACGATACTTGACATTAGAAAAGCTTTAGCAAACGAACTACACGATCTTTGTGCTATGCTTAGGTCTGGGTCTTGTCCATCACATCATTCTCCTAATGATGTGATCCCGTTATCAATGACATCCAATGTCCATGGTTAGGAAACATTACCATCTATTGATCAACGAGCTAGTCAACTAGAGGCTCACTAGGGACATGTTGTGGTCTATGTATTCACACATGTATTACGGTTGCCAGTCAATACAATTGTAGCATGAACAATAGACAATTATCATGAACAAGGAAATACAATAATAACCATTTTATTATTGCCTCTAGGGCATATTTCCAACAATACTTCCCTCCGGGAGGGGGGAATTGAATCCATTGTCATCACCAATGTTCCTCACATCATGGGAGGACTCATCTCCATCAACATCTTCACTAGCATCATCTCATCTTCAAACCCTAGTTCATCTCATGTATTCAATCTTTGTCCAAAACCCAAGATTGGTACCTGTGGGTTGATAGTAGTGTTGATTACATCTTATAGTTGATGATAGTTTGGTTTAATTGGTGGAAGATCATATGTTCAGATTGTTAATCATATAGTATTCTCCTTTGGTCATGAACATGAATATGATTTGTGAGTAGTTTCGTCTGTTCTTGAGGACATGGGAGAAGTCTTGTTATAAGTAATCATGTGAAGTTGATCTCCGTTCGATATTTTGATGATGTGTTATGTTGTTCTTCCTCTAGTGGTGTCATGTGAACGTCGACTACATGACATACCATGCTTGGGCCTAGGGGAAGGCATTGTGGAATTAGTAAGTAGACGATGGGTTGCGGGATTGACAGAAGATTAAACCCTAGTTAATGCACTATTTCCGTAAGGGCTGATTTGGATCCATATGTTTCATGTTATGGTTAGGCTTATCTTCATTCTTCTTTCATAGTTATGGATGCTTGCGAGAGGGGGTAATCATAAGTGAGTTGTTTGTTCAAGTAAGAACAACACCGTAGCAACGGTCCACCCACGTAACAATTTATCAAGTAGTGAACGTGAGTCGATGAATCATGATGAACATGACAAGATGAAATTTTAATGTGTCCTCGAGAATGCTTTGCTCACTATAAGAAGTATTTTCAGCTTGTCCTTTGCAATAGAAGGATTAGATCACCTTGTTGCACCTAGTTAGTTTGGTTACTTGTTACTTGCTATCAAACTATCGGTTATTACTACTTTACAACACTTCCAGAGAATACCTTGTTGAAACTACTTATCAATTCCTTCTGCTCCTCGTTGGGTTCAACACTCTTACTTACCGAAAGGACTATGATTGGTCCCCTATACTTGTGGGTCATCAGCTAGGTGTGTTGTTATAGCATGATGGTTGGTTCTATGGTGGACGTATGGATTCCGCGGAGGGGTTGGAGGGTTGGCGAGGTCACGGGCTCAGGGTTTTGTGTGACTCAATGATGAGTGGTTGAGTGTGAGTGGTGATTTGATGCTTCGGGCGAAAGCCTTGCACTTGCTTTTGTCGGTACCGATGGCACGACTATGATGCTTTTGTGTGCCACCTTCCTTCTTGCAGGCCATGTCATGAAGCTTTGTATCTCATCCACACTATCTGTGCTCAGGTCGAAAACCTCAAATCCAGTCTTTGGGTTGGACGTCGTCAACATCATCGACGTCATCGATGGTGTTACTTGCTTAGGGCGTCGTTCTGGATTTATTTTGACAGATACAACAATACTACTTATTGTTCATCTTTATTTGTTCCCATGGTGATGGGCATTCAGTAGAAGGCTTGGGCAACTTGACATAGCTCGCTTCTAGTTCTCTCTCCATTCCCACGTGCATTTGTGTACGTGTCGCATGCTACGTCTAGCCATCATTGTCGTGTACTTGTACGAAATTAATAGACCAACGAGCCGATTTGACGATACTAAGACACCTCAATAAATCCCTTGAAATAAGCGCCTATACTTTGCATTCCACGTCTATTGACTGCCAAAACGATCTCGGCTCACTGCCCACATCACATACATGCAACCCCATGCGCACGACGTGTGATTAATTGTATTGGTAGACAAAGCGACAAAGGGAGGGGATCGAGGGAAACCCGTTAGCTTTCTTCCAACAATCTTGGAATAATTGACGCTCTTTCGTCGCCTTCCAACCAAATAATCCGAGATGAAAGAAGTATCTAGTTACTCAATTTTAATAAAAAAACAGTGTAACATAGGTGTCTGTGTGGTCGTAGACGTCATGGGGCCAGAGGGTTGGCGAGCTCAAGTGTTCGGGTGTGTGTGGAACTCGATGATCGACATGGATTTACTGTGGGTGGTGATGTGATGCTTCAGGAAAAAACCTTGTGTTCACTTTGTCAGCACCAATGATGATGCCACTTTAGGGTGCCACCTTCCTTCTTCGAGGCGCTGTCGTGAAGCTTCTCATCTTGTACACACTATTTGTGCCCTGGGCAAAAGCCTCAAACCCAGTATTTGGAATGGACCTCGCCATCGATATCGCTACCTCCTTGGGACATTGGATTCCTTTCGGTCTATCCAATGATACTTCTTATGACTCGTCTTGGTTTGTTGTCGTGATGATGGGCGTGAAGAAGACTTATGCAACTTGGCACAACTCGCATGGATAGACCGATACTTCCTTCTCTGTTTTCCATGTTCTTTCTTGTGTGTGTGTGTCGTGTGCCACGTCTAGTAGCCGTTGTCTTGTACTTCCTTCTCCGGAATTAATAGGACAACACCGATTTTAACGATATACATCAATAAGTTCCTTTTAAAAAGCGCTTATCCTTTTCCTTCCATGTCTATCATCACCAAATCGATCCCGCCTCACGTGCACGTCTCACATGCGTGCAACCCCACGCACACGACTTGCAATTAATTGTATCGGTGGACAAATTAACAAGGGAGGGGGGCGAGGGAAACTCGTTAACTTTCTTCCGACAACCTTGGAATAATAGACACTCTTCCGTCGCCTTCCAACCTATTAATCTTGGATGAATGAAGTAGAAGTATCTAGTTACCCGGTTTTTAATAAAAAGGGCTCATCGTGGGTGTATGTTGGGCCGCAGACATCCTGGTATCGGAGGGTTGGCAAGGTCACATGCTCGGATGTCTGTGAGAATCGGCGCTTGACGTGGGTTTGGCAAGGTCACATGCGATACTTCAGGGCAAAACCTTGCGCTTGCTTTGTCGGCGATGACGACGCCACTTTAGGGTGCCACCTTCCTTGTTCATGGCATTATCGCGAAGCTTCTCATCTTGTACACACTATTTGTGCTCTGGGTGAAAGGCTCAGATCCAGTTTCTGGAATGGACGTCATCACGATGTCGTTATCTAGTTGGAGTGTCATCTTGGATTCCTTTCGGCCTACCCAACAACACTTCGTCCGACTCGTAATGGTTTGTTGTCGTGATGATGGGTGTGAAGTACAAGACTTGTGTAGCTTGGCACAACTCGCTTCCGGTTCCCTGTCAGTTTTCCATGTTCTTTCTCGTGTGCATGTCGTGTGCCACGTCTGGTAGCTGCTATGTTGTACTTCCTCGTCCGGGATCAGTAGGCCGACGAGCCGATTCGGCGATACCAAGATAAGTCAACAAATCCCCTAGAGTAAGTGCTTATCCCTCGACTTCGACGGCAATGAACTCTCAAACCGACCCAGCTCACACACATGTCTCGCATGCACACAACCCTAGACAGACATCTCAAAATTAATCGCATTGGTAGACGAAACGACAATGGAAATGGGGGGAGGGGGGTCGAGGGAAAACCGCTAGCTTTCGGCCAACGACCTGAAAAAATGGACACACTTCAGTTGCCCACTCACCTATTGATCCCGGACGAAGGAAGTGTCCGATTACTTGATTTTCGTAAGAATTATTCAGGCAAGGCTAATGACCATCATAGCTGTATATAATAATAATAATACTAGAACGACCCACAACACATATGATACTACTTCCTTCCTCTGATTGGGTATATAAGTTGGGCCCAGATATCTATGTCTTTAATTTGACTGGAAAAACATTTGCAACATGCCATAGAAAATTCATGCATAGAAATTCCATACGACGACAAATCTAAAGAGATCCTTTATGCCACAAAACACACATTTCACTAGCCAAATTGAAGACGTAGGAAATAAAAAATCTCGCCTCTAAACTTATAGATGATGTAACTTCTGTTTTATTTCAATATAAAGCTAGCCATGATGGCCTTCTCTCTCTCTAAAAAAACCAATCAAAGAGAGCATCATATTACGATGCTTAATGTCAACCAGCTAATGCCCGGGTCTACCCAATAATCACCCTAGCAACAAATCCAGTCCCAATATGGGAGGGGACAGACACACACGAGCAGGGCGCCACCTTTGCATCCCCTCGCGTTACGCCGCACCAACCAGGCACCACCTCCCCGATGTTCCCAAAGTACCGTCCCTGTGCCCATGGGGCACCCGTGTGCCCACCCCGCCCTGCCTCAAGCGTCACGACGATGGACAGGAGAAACAAAACATCAGACTCAGAGCGCCGTCCACCAGTCACCCCGCCGGCCGCACGCGGCAGCCCGCCCGCTCCCTCGCTCGCTTGCTTGACCGGGAACTGAAGCTGACACCGAAACAGGTCGCCTCCGGCCTCGTTGACCCACAAGGCAACAGAACCTCACCAAACCCGCCCGGCCCGGCCCGGCCCGGCGGGCCCGGACCCAGCTCAGACGTGGCAAGGCAACAGCGCGGCGGAGCAAAGAGCTTCCATTTGAGCCCGGAGGAGGAATTCAAAAGCATTAAACGCCTTCCTTAAACAACCAAAACCCCTCCCCACGATATTAGCTGCGCCTTCCTCTCCCATCTGCCCCACCCCGCCCACATCTCCCTCCCTCCCTGTCTCTTCCCCGTCTCCGGCCGCCGTCGCCGCCGCCGTCATCGTCCGCCCGGCCGCCGTCTGCGGCGCGGCCGTCAAGCAAGGGAAGGGAGCCTGTGTTGTGGGCTCGGATCGGCGGCGAGGGCAGCTGCCGCGGCGTGGTGAGGTGAGGTGAGGTGAGGTGGAGGAGGCGGAGGCGGAGGCGGAGGAGCAATAACTGGGAGGGAGGCAGTTGGGGGAGTGTAATTCGGGGCATTGATGGCGGAGCCCCGGAGGGCAGTGGTTCCTGTACCTGCGCAGCTCTGCCCCCGCCTTTATTGCTTTTAATTTCCCTCCCAATTCCATCGGCTGCCTCCGCTGGCCTCCTCCCCCAATTCCAGCCCACAGTTTCAACGCGCACGCCCGGCCCGGAGCGCACTGTAGCCTAGCAGGCGTCGTCGCGTCGCGGACGGGCAGGCATGGGGAGCGGCGGCGGGAGGAGGCGGTGATGATGCGCGCGCGCGCGCTCTGGGCGGCGCTGCTGCTCGCCGCGCTGGCGGCGGCGCCCGGGGCGGTGCGGGGGCAGGGCGGCCTCGCCTCGCGGGCGGATCTCGCGGGGCTCTACACGCTGCGGGGCGCGCTCGGGCTGCGGGCGCGGGACTGGCCGCGCAAGGCGGACCCGTGCTCCGCGTGGGCCGGCGTGGGCTGCCGGGGCGGCCGCGTCGTGTCCGTCAGCCTCGCCGGCCTGCGGCGCACGCGCCTGGGCCGCCTCGCCCCGCGCTTCGACGTCGCCGGCCTGCGCAACCTCTCGCGGCTCGAGTCCTTCACCGCCGCCGGCTTCGGCCTCCCCGGCTCCATCCCGGCGTGGCTCGGCGCGGGGCTCGCGCCCTCCTTCCGGGCCCTCGACCTCTCCGCCTGCGCCGTCACGGGGGAGATCGCCGCGTCGGCCCTCGCTGGCCTCAGCAACCTCACCACCCTCAACCTCGCCGGCAATCTGCTCTCCGGGCAACTACCGGCCGCCGCGCTGGCGGGGCTCCCGAAGCTAGGGACTCTCAACCTCTCCGGCAATGCCTTCTCCGGCGCGCTACCTGACGCGGTGTGGTCGCTCCCGGAGCTGCGGGTTCTCGATGTGTCTCGAACCAACCTCACTGGGGCACTGCCGGGGGCAGGGATTGCGGCGCCGTCAGCCACCTTGCAGACGGTGGATCTGTCTGGGAACCTATTCTATGGCACCGTGCCGGACACCTTCCGTCAGCTGTTCAACCGGGTGACGGCTAATATCTCTGGGAATTACTTTGAGGGCAAGCTGTCGAGTGTTGCCGGTGGTGGAAATGTGTCGTCTGAGATGAACTGCTTCCTTGACGTTGCCCGGCAGCGTAGCCCGGAGGATTGCCAACAGTTCTATGCTGGGCGTGGACTGCCATACGATGGGCCGGTTGCCGCACCAACGCCACAGCCTGCGCCTGCGCCTTCGCCTGAAAAGAAGAATGGAAGGCACAAGAATTTGAAGTATATATTTATTGGGGCCATTGGTGGCGGTGTCCTGCTTCTAGCCGTGGTTGCAGCCGTTGTGTATTGCATTGTGTGTTCTAGGAGGGGTAGGAGTGATCAGAGGGAAAGTGGCGCTCCAAGTGCACCGTCAGGAGTACATGGGAGTGCAAGGGCTGCAGCAGCTACTGGTGCAACCCAGCCTTCTGCCTCGCCCGCAAGTTTGGCAAAGGTCGGTGATTCATTTGCTTATGACCAGCTCGCCAATGCCACCTCGGGGTTTGCAGAGGAGAGGATTATCAAGCATGGTCATTCAGGTGATCTATACCATGGTGTGCTTCAAGATGGGACCACCGTGGTCATGAAGAGGATCACTACCCGTGTTGCTAGGAAAGATGCGTATATGACGGAGTTAGATTTATTTGCGAAGGGATTGCATGAAAGGCTGGTGCCCTTAATTGGTCATTGCTTTGATAAAGAGGACGAGAAGCTTCTTGTGTATAGGTTTGTCCGTAATGGTGACTTGTCATGTGCACTGCACAGAAAGACAGGGGAGGAAGAGGAGGGAATGCAATCGTTGGATTGGATAAAGAGGTTGAAGATTGCAACAGGCGTCGCGGAGGCACTGTGCTACCTTCATCACGAGTGTACTCCACCCATGGTTCACAGGTATAAACTTCTGTATTGTTCGTAGATGCCAAATTTATTTCAGAATGATGTTTCTTTGTAAGTACCCCCATTCCAAATTAATCGAAGTTCTAGCTTTGTCCAAGTCAAACTTGTCTATATCTGACCAAGTCTATGTGAAAATGTGCTAATATCTAGAACATAAAATATATATTTTCTATAGAGTTGGTCAAATTTAGGACAATACTAAAACTTTAATTAATTTGTAACGGATGGAGTAGTATGGTGCAAATGGGCAATGTACAGGTTTGTGATCTTTTATCTTAGGCCGAATATTGGACTCTTTTCTCAAAGTGATGATTATACTGGCATTGAGTGCTGGCCCAACATTCCCCACCTTCTGCATTTCATTGTGGGTGTCATGACAATTCATATTTCTTTCTGTTGGTACTGGGGTGGTTATGCAATGGGCACCACCATATGTCCCAACAGAATTGGTGACAGCTAGGAATACACTGGCCTGTGGCCACATACTTAATGGACTGGATATTGCTGAATCAGTTTTGGTTATATATATAGTACGTCCTGTACCTTGCCCGAATAACAGAAATTTAATGCAAAGAATGTTATTATTTCTTTCATTATTTATCAACCTTGTTGGACATAATTTTTGCTGTCGTGTAGTGCAATCTCATTATTTAGCATTTAGCAATTTATTTCTTTTTTACTTGAGTGATTTTCTTATTTGTGAGATCATACGTTGCTGTCAGTTGCTATTGACAAGTTTCTTGTATTAAACTGTTGAAAATCATCCTACCACAACATCATCATAAAAAATGATAGGCAATTCTATGATGTTTTCATTCATTTCACCAGGAACATTATTTTTAAATATCAACCTGTCACACACAATAAAATCTTGAGAGAAATACTAGCTGTTGACCTAACTTCATGAATTCTCTGCTACAGGGATGTGCAAGCCAGCAGTATCCTCCTTGATGATAAATTTGAAGTGCGTCTTGGAAGTTTGAGTGAAGTTTGTCCTCAAGAAGGGGAAAGCCACCAAAACGTCATCACAAAGCTATTACGATTCTCATCGTAAGTTTCTGTTTCTATCACTGCATGATTGGCTCATGTATCTTATTTGCTCAAATGTGTAAATTGCCCATTTTGTACCATACTACCCCGTCCGTTACAAACCTGTAAATTGCCCATTTTGCACCATACTACTTGGTCCATTACAAAATTGCTCCAGCCTGTAAATTATGCTTTTTAAAAGTCAGTGTAAGTCTTTCACGTGTCACTTATGACTCGAGCTCTCATTATTGCATCCATATTCAATTGATCATGTCCCATCTTATTTGCTAACCCGTGCCTTTTTTTCGCACGTATCTAGACTCAAAATCTCTATATCATGTGGTACTGCATCTATCACCTGATTTGATCACAGCTATTTATTTGCTAATATCTCCAAGGAAATATTAGATCATGTAAATGGCGACTTAACATGGGTCAAATCAGGGGCGGACCTAGAAGCTATTCTAAGTGGGGGCATGCTTTGTACAAATTCACATAGTTTTGGCAATTTCTCTGAAATTTCAAAGAAATTTCATTGAAGTTTCATATTTTGGGTGGGGTCCTAGGCCCCCACACCCATGAACGTGGGTCCACCCCTGGGTCAAATTATTTTGAACCAGGTACCTTTTGAAAGCATGTGTTCGACTTGAGCAATGTAGTTTACTAATTATTGCAGTCAATTACTAGATGCCACTTCTGTAGAAATGCTTGCTATACTCTTGCCACTCCCTGAGGATGTATTAGATCAAACTATCTGAAAACAAAATTACCTGATTAGTTGATGCAAATAATTTTTTTCTCAGTTTCTTCTTTGTTGCTTGTGGCATCCTAATATTTTTCAGCTGTCACCAAATTTCTGCTCTTTTTAAGTAATTTCATTTTATATTAGATTAAATTAAATCCCCTCGGTGTTTAACATTGTATTGTTTTCTGGGATGCAGGACGGCGGAAAGTTCTTCTGGTGAGTGCATCCACATACAATTTCATTGATTTGAAGCATTTCAGCCTTGGCAATACATCATCTAGTTTAGGCCAATTCTTAACATGCCCATAAATATTTTTCATGGTTGCAAGTAAACTGACCAGCAGCTCTAATGTAAACAGGTTCTCCATCTGCATCGTGTTCATACGATGTCTACTGCTTTGGAAAAGTATTGCTGGAGCTGGTAACAGGGAGACTTGGTATCAGTGCATCAAGTGACGGTACAACAAGTGATTGGCTTGATAACACCCTGAGGTACATCAACATTTATGAGAAAGAGCTCATGAGCAAAATCATTGACCCAACCCTCATTATTGATGAGGATCATTTGGAGGAAGTCTGGGCAATGGCAATTGTCGCAAAGTCTTGCTTGAATCCCAGGTCTTCGAAACGGCCACCAATGAAATATATCCTAAAAGCACTTGAGAATCCCTTGAAAGTGGTAAGAGAAGATAACGGCTCTAGCTCGGCCAGGTTGAGAGCTACATCTTCAAGGGGTTCGTGGAATGCTGCATTCTTCGGGAGTTGGCGGCATAGCTCGTCAGAGATTGGTCCTTCAAGGGATGATAACATGTTTAAACGGTCAGAGACAATCAAATCATCTGGAGGGAGCAATGGTGATCATTCTTCGTCCCGCAGGAGGCAATCTAAGGAGATCTTCCCCGAGCCATCTGGTTCTCGTGACACAGAGGATTAAGATACTTCATTCTATCTTTTTGCGATCCTTTGGGTTCACAGAGGTGGTTCTGTTGAAGCTCTGCTGCCAGCGTGTGATTATATTCTTTCAGCTGAAAAGCCGGAGGGCGAATTCGCCTGTTGCCAACGACTTCGCAAGCAGCAGACTGTCGCCGAGGCACCATTTTTTGGGGGTTGGAACGTGAGGTGAGCGTATGGAGGTTGGTGTATACCCTGCCTGGTGCACTGTCTCGACGATGGCGTGGAGTGGCTCTGGTTTCTCTTTCTTTTCCTTTTTTTTCTTCTCCTGGTCATGGTTAAAGAGAAAATGTCGAGCTGATTCTTTTTCTCCTTTCTGGTGTAATTGATTGTTTCATTGTTGATCATAGCAAAAATGTTCGTTCCATCCCTCGGCTTGGTTATTTCTCTTCTAGTTTGACGGGTTGTGGTTCAACTAGGCTCATGCGGTGTCATTTATTTTCTGGAGATAAAACACCGCGCCAGCCCAGTTTGAAGACCTGAGAAAAGGCCGAATTGTGATGGCTACCTACCCGGAAAAGGCCAAAACAGCAAATGTCCGTTTGTGGTGTTCCGGCCCAGCCCAAAAGATGCCAGCGGGATTGCTGTAATGTGCAGCGCTTGTAGCTCAGTGGATAGAGCATTTGTTTCCTAAACAAAAAGTCGAAGGTTCGATCCCTTCCTAGCGCATTCACCAAAGTTTTTATATTTCCATGCACTACTGCCGCTGGGCAAAGAACCTTTTTTTCTCTCTTCTGCATTTTCAAATATCATCCATACTGCGTGGGCTTGGGCTCAGCGATGAAGTAATGTACACTGTGAGAACACATATGAATCGATTAGTACCACAATGTCTATCAACCTAAATTTTGAAACAGTTGAAGATAGGAGACATGTTCATAAAACAGTTGAAGATGTGAGATATGTTCTTAAGAAGAACAAAGATATCTTCAGATCGGGGTCCATAGGAGGATCTGCGCTCATGGGACATGGGACAGCGGTTGCCAGGGTTGATTTGGAGAAGTGGAGGTCTTAGCACCCCATTCTGATGGATTTTTACTTTTGTAGGATTTCAAAAACGTAGAAATAGAAAAGAGACATGAATATCAAAGGATTGTGCGAATGTAGAAACTTTATGGAATCTAAGTTGGATCTCTACCTATTTATCATAAGTTTAGCTCTCACTATTAGTCTTCGAAGAGCTTGCATGTTTAAGTTGTTGTAGCCTTGTAGGCAGCCGTACCTTTAACCTGTTCAAATTGGCCAACTAAAATTGAAGATTGTCCATTCATGGCTGATTAAATCATGTGTGCGTGTGATGAAATATGCATGGCTATTAAAATCCACGAATGTCTATGTGTGACCTCTATGCACACGGTCAAGCCAGAAAACACGCATACGGACCACCCAGGTCTTGCACATTGAACTACCACATCACACACGATCCTCCATATCTTATGCATTGAGGTACCACGTTGTACGCATGAATGATATGACCTTCACATCAACAACAGACTACTGGTGACGGGTGCTGCTTGAGATAAGCTATTCTAACCTTTTGTGATGTGATGTTATATACGGTACTGGGCATTCTTGACCAGTAACACCCACTAGAAACCCACAATCCTGAAATCACTATGGGGGTGACGTTGCCATTCAATCTGAAGTGTTGGACTAAGACCAGACAATACATCCCTACAGATTCTAAACTCCCAGGGATGGGAGCCCCCTGGTGCATCGATGATGTTTTTGCATTTGTGGCCCATGTCAGGGAGTGGACGATAAGGGGCTACGTTTGGGCCAATATGTACGAAAAATGTTTAATAAATGTTAATCGTGTGTATGAAAAATGTTTGCGACAATTAAAAATGTCACACATTTAAAATAGAATATATGTGACACTTTTAGAAAATGTTTATACAATGTAAAAAAGTTCCTGTAATTTAAACATAAATGTTATGTACAATAAAAAAATGCACATCACATTAAAAAAATCTTCACAAATTTCAAAAATAAGTTTTTGACATTTTCAGAAAATGATTGAACAATGTACAAAAATGTTTGCATAGTAGAAAAATATCATTTGAAAAACGTTTCAATATGTATTTGAAAAAAAATTAACATGTATTTGAAAAATAGATTCAAAACATGTTTGTAAAAATGCATTTGAAAAATGTTAACTAAGTATAAAAAATGTTTTACATGTATACAAAAAATATACAACATCTATGTAAAAGTAGACATGTGTTGAAAAAACAAAGAAAATTAGACATGCTCAAAAAACAAAAACGCACAGTAAACCGACAAAAAACAAAAACAGAAGGTGAAGAAACAAAAAAAGCAAGAAAGAAATAAAAGAAAATAAAAATATAAAGGGGAAAACCCCCGAAGAAAATCATCAAGAACAAAGAAAACTGGAAACATAACTAAGAAAAAAACATGAACAAAACTGGCGAAAAAATAAAAAAAATCATAGAAACAAAAAAAAAAAAACAAAGAACACCAAACTAAGCCGGCAGAAACAGCGAACATGTGCGAAACGAGCGAAGGCATCACGCGACAAACAGCTAAGCGACCAAAAAACACATAAAAGGGCTAAAAAACCAGACCAAAAGCTTTCCAAAACCGGACTGGGTATAGAGAGAAAAACTGAAGAGTCTATATGGGCCAGCCCATATGTAACGTACGTTAAGCGCTGCGTACCGTCAACACTATATCCGGGATGGTGTAAGCCTTTGCAGGGTACTTGGACCACATCGCGTACCGTCAAATTTTATCGTAGCTTTTTCATGCCGTGTATGAGCGCACCGACTAAGTTTGTGAGAATCTATCTATTTGTCCCCTCTCGTTAGGGTTTTGGGTTCCTCGCGGCAACGTTCACATTGATGTCAAGATTTCTTCCCCTACCCATCAATCCCCCCTAGCAATCAAGGTTACTGCCGGGTCTTGGCCTAGTCTCCTGGGAATTTTAGGTGGTTCCAGGGTTTTTTCGCTCGGCGTAATCTGCTCATTGGGCTGGGTGCACAAGATTAGTAACGAACCGTTCGGATCAGGATCAGCCATGGACGATGTCCATGCGATGATGGAGGAGCTTGGGCTGAAGGAGTAGGACCTCGATGATGTGGTGTTTGAGCAGGAGGAGAAGCCGCCAGAAGAAGTTGTTCGATGGATGGCCATCGTCGTGTCCATATGTATAAACCATACAACCAGTTTTGGTTCTATAAGAACATGTGTGCGGCCTGGGATCTTGCCCAACTAGTCAAGATTCACCCCCTCGAGGGCAGTTTGTACACCATGCAGTTCACTTCTAGGGGACTAGGAGCGACTAATGGAAGGAGGCACCTGGACATTACATGGAAACAATATGTTGCTTGCCCCTTATGATGGATTCTCATAGCCTTCAACTACCTTTTTTTTACTTCGTCAAACAAATCTGAAAAGCTCAAGTTCGTGGATATGCAAATATACACATGAATCTGAACTTGTCAGATCCGTTTGACAAATCTATACCACAAGTGAAACATGTTTTACACCGATGTGCCATAGGTGTAAAGTGCATCAGCATTGACTAAATTATTGACACTAGTGCAACTGGGAGACTGAAGGAAATATGGCCTAAAGGCAATAATAAAACACTATTATTTGTTTCTATGTTAGTAATTAATGTTTATGTTCTCTGCTATAACTGCAATGGTTCTCTAGTCTGCAATAACCACGAGGGTCAGAGGAAAACTAATATACATGTGTGAAATAATAAACTGTAAATAGATTCCTACATCTTGGCGAACACATGTTTTAGGTTTGTATGATTCTATGAGATGAATACATTTTTACGACATGGTGACCATTTTGTAGATTTATATGAAGAAATTATAAAATCAATAAAATAATGTAGTAGTGCATCATGACCGAAATATACTAATAAGGGCATAAACAACACCTAGTTGTGCCTTAAATTTGGAGAGTTTTTCATATTTAAATATACTAATAAGGGCATAAACACCACCTAGTTGTGCCTTAAATTCGGAGAGTTTGTTTATATTTAAGTATACTAATAAGGGCATAAACACCACCTAGTTGTGCCTTAAATTTGGAGAGTTTTTTTATATTTAGGGTCATGCGTAATACAATTGCCTCCGCAGGTACAATACGTCTTTTTCCCCTCTCGCAGGGTGACTAGGGCAAAGTCTTTCTCCCCTCGATCTCCATCGGCGATGGATCCATCTTTCCTATGCATGTCACTCCATCGATTGGTAGCATTGAGATGAGCCTTGTTGCGTCAGCTCCGACTAGTAGATATTGAGGGTTTTAGCCCTCACCAGGGCGGTGCTCATACGGATGGTGGTGCTTCTTCTTTGAGTCAGTCTTTTGGATTTCGATCCTTGAAAAGTTCGTCCGTCAGTATGGAATAGATGGAGCTCCCACTTAAATTTTACAGCTTCTTAGGGCGGCGAGGTTAGGGTTTTCATCATGCATATGCGACGACGAGATTTGTTGTCGGGTTCTTCAGATCGATTCAAGGATTCAATGGCGACGACTGCTGCTCTTGGCGTTGGCCTTAAGGGAACATGCATGGAGACTTCCTGGCTTTCATTGGTAAGGTCAAGCTGGCTCCGGTATGGAAACAACAATATCGGCGGGAATGCTCGTTCGATGGTTAAAGGACATCGATGTAATTTTTTGTTATGTTTGTAGTGCTTTGTGCTTTTGGCGAACTTTTATAATAGATTTTAAATACTTTTCGCGAAAAGTGCATGCACAACATTGGTTGTATTGTGACATTGCATCTAAAATACATAAATGAAGCCAAAAAAAAAAGTAACAATAGTATACTACTAAGAGCATCTAGAGCCGGGCGCCTCAAACCCTTCGCAAACACCCGGGCGAACGACCCGACCACTGACCTGTCAAAAAAGTGACCCACACGGGCGCCTCAAAACGATCTCAAACGTCTGGGCTGACCGGCACCCCTTATATCCAGCTCAAATATGGAGTAATATGTTTACTACACAACCTTCTTCTTGTAGACGTTGTTGGGCCTGCAAGTGCACAGGTTTGTAGGACAGTAGCAAATTTCCCTCAAGTAGATGACCTAAGGTTTATCAATCCGTAGGAGGCGTAGGATGAAGATGGTCTCTCTCAAGCAACCCTGCAACCAAATAACAAAGAGTCTCTTGTGTCCCTAACACACCCAATACAACGGTAAATTGTATAGGTGCTCTAGTTCGGCGAAGAGATGGTAATACAAGTGCAATATGGATGGTATTTATGAGTTTTTGTAAACTGAAAATATAAAAACAACAAGGTAGCAAGCGGTAAAAGTGAGCGTAAACGGTATTGCAATGATAGTGAACAAGGCCTAGGGTTCATACTTTTACTAGTGTAAGTCTTCTCAACAATAATAACATAATTGGATCATATAACCATCCCTTAACATGCAACAAAGAGTCTCTCCAAAGCCACTAATAGCGGAGAACAAACGAAGAGATTATGGTAGGGTACGAAACCACCTCAAAATTATTCTTTCCAATCAATCCGTTGGGCTATTCCTATAAGTGTCACAAACAGCCCTAGAGTTCGTACTAGAATAACACCTTAAGATACAAATATACCAAAACCCTAATGTCACCTAGATACTCCAATGTCACCTCAAGTATTCGTGGGTATGATTATACGATATGCATCACACAATCTCAGATTCATCTATTCAACCAACACATAGAACCTCAAAGAGTGCCCAAAGTTTCTACCGGAGAACCACGACGAAAACGTGTGCCAACCCCTATGCATAGGTTCATGGGAGGAACCCGCAAATTGATCACCAAAACATACATCAAGTGGCACGTGATATCCCATTGTCACCACAGATATGCACGACAAGACATACATCAAGTGTTCTCAAATCTTTAAAGACTCAATACGATAAGATAACTTCAAAGGGAAAACTCAATCCATTACTAGAGAGAAGAGGGGGAGAAGCAACATAAGATCCAACTATAATAGGAAAGCTCGCGATACATCAAGATCGTGCCAAATCAAGAAGACGAGAGAGAGAGATCAAACACATTGCTACTGGTACATACCCTCAGCCCCGAGGGTGAACTACTCCCTCCTCGTCATGGAGAGCGCCGGGATGATGAAGATGGCCACCGGTGAGGGATCCCCCCTCCGCCAGGGTGCCGGAACAGGGTCCCGATTAGGTTTTTGGTGGCTACAGAGGCTTGCAACGGCGGAACTCCCGATCTAATCTCTGTTCTGGAAGTTTTAGGGTACGTTGATATATATGGGAGCCGGAAGTACGTCGGAGGAGCCACGGGGGCCCCATGAGGCAGGGGGCGCGCCCTAGGGGGCTGGGCGCGCCCCCACCCTCGTGGGCAGCCCGTATCTCCCCTAACGTGCACTACAAGTTCCCTGGGTTGCTTTCCTTCCAAAAATAACTTCTCTAGTTGATCTCATTCCGTTTTGACTCCGTCTGATATTCCTTTTCTTCGAAACACTGAAATAGGCATAAAACAACAAATCTGGGGTCTCCGGTTAATAGGTTAGTCCCAAAAATAATATAAAAGTGGATAATAAAGCCCAATATTGCCTAAAATAGTAGATAATATAGCATGGAGCAATAAAAAATTATAGATACATTGGAGACGTATCAAGCATCCCCAAGCTTAATTCCTGCTCGTCCTCGAGTAGGTAAATGATAAAAAAGATAATTTTTGATGTGGAATGCTAGTTGGCATAATTTCAATGTAAATTTTCTTACTTGTGATATAAATATTCAGATCCGTAAGATTCAAGACAAAAGTTCATATTGACATAAAAGTAATAATACTTCAAGCATACTAACAAAGCAATTATGTCTTCTCAAAATAACATGGCCAAAGAAAGGTCATCCCTACAAAATCATATAGTTTAGTCATGCTCCATTTTTGTCACACAAGAATGCTCTCATCATGCACAACCCCGATGACAAGCCAAGCAATTGTTTCATACTTTTAGTAATCTCAAACTCATAAACCTTCACGCAATACATGAGCGTGAGCCATGGATAAAACACTATGGGTGGAATATAATATGATGATGGGGGTTATGCGGAGAAGACAAAAAGGGAGAAGATCTCACATTAACGAGGCTAATCAATGGGCTATGGAGATTCCCATCGATTGATGTTAATGCGAGGAGTAGGGATTGCCATGCAACGGATGCACTAGAGCTATAAATGTATGAAAGCTCAACAAAAGAAACTAGTGGGTGTGCATCCAACTTGCTTGCTCACGAAGACCTAGGGCACTTGAGGAGGCCCATCATTGGAATATACAAGCCAAGTTCTATAATGAAAAGTTCCCACTAGTATATGAAAGTGACAACATACGAGACTCTCTATATGAAGAACATGGTGCTACTTTGAGGCACAATATATGAGACTCGCTATATGAAGAACATGGTGCTACTTTGAAGCACAAGTGTGGAAAAAGGATAGTAGCATTGCCCCTTTTGACGATCATCACACTTTTATTTATTTACAACTCAATGATTACAACTCGATACTAGAACAAAGTATGACTCTATATGAATGCCTCCGGCGGTGTACCAGGATATGCAATGAATCAAGAGTGACATGTATGAAAGAATTATGAACGGTGGCTTTGCCACAAATACTATGTCAACTACATTATCATGCTAAGCAATATGACAATGATGAATGTGTCATGATAAACTGGATGGTGGAAAGTTGCATGGCAATATATCTCGGAATGGCTATGGAAATGCCATAATAGGTAGGTATGGTGGCTGTTTTGAGGAAGATATAAGGAGGTTTATGTGTGAAAGAGCGTATCATATCACGGGGTTTGGACACCGGCGAAGTTTGCACCAACTCTCAATGTGAGAAAGGGCAATGCACGGTACCGAAGAGGCTAGCAATGATGGAAGGGTGAGAATGCGTATAATCCATGGACTCAACATTAGTCATAAAGAACTCATATACTTATTGCAAAAATCTACAAGCCATCAAAAACCAAAGCATTACGCGCATGCTCCTAGGGGGATAGATTGGTAGGAAAATACCATTGCTCGTCCCCGACCGCCACTCATAAGGAGGACAATCAAATAACACCTCATGTTTCAAATTTGTTACATAACGTTTACCATACGTGCATGCTACGGGACTTGCAAACTTTAACTCAAGCACTTCTCAATTTCACAATTACACTACTAGCACGACTTTGATATCACTACCTCCATATCTCAAAACAATCATCAATCATCAAACTTCTCTTAGTATTCAACACACTCATAAGAATTCTTACAAATCTTTTATGCTTAGCATATTAGAATTTTAAGAAAATTACCATGCTATTTAAGACCCTCAAAATAATATAAGTGAAGCATGAGAGTTCATCTATTTCTTCAAAATAAAACTACCAACGTGCTCTAAAAGATATAAGTGAAGCACTAGAGCAAACAACAAACTACTCCGAAAGATATAAGTGAAGATCAATGAGTAGTCGAATAATTATGCAACTATATGAAGACTCTCCCATTTAATAATTTCAGATCTTGGTACTTTATTCAAACAGCAAGCAAAGTTAAAGAAAATAAAATTACGCTCCAAGCAAAACACATATCAGGTGGTGAATAAAAATATAGCTTCAAGTAAAGTTACCGATGATCGAAGACGAAAGAGGGGATGCCTTCTGGGGCATCCCCAAGCTTAGACGCTTGGTTATCCTTGAATATTACCTTGGTGTGCCTTGGGCATCCCTAATCTTAGGCTCTTGCCACTCCTTATTCCGTAGTCCATCGAATCTTTACCCAAAACTTGAAAACTTCACAACACAAAACTTAACAGAAAACTCGTGAGCTCCGTTAGTGAAAGAAAACAAAACACCACTTCATGGTACTGTAATGAACTCATTATTTATTTATATTGTTGTTAAACCTACTGTATTCCAACTTATATATGGTTTATAAACTATTTTACTAGCCATAGAGTCATCAAAATAAGCAAACAACACACGAAAAACATAATCTGTCAAAAACAGAACAGTCTGTAGTAATCTGTAACTAACGCAAACTTCTGGAACTCCAAAAATTCTAAAATAAATTGGTGGACCTGAGGAATTTGTCTAGTAATCATATGCAAAAAGAATCAACTAAATATCACTCTCCAGTAAAAATTTCTAGCTAATCTCGTTAGCGCTAAAGTTTCTGTTTTTTACAGCATGATCATAAAGACTTCACCCAAGTCTTCCCAAAGGTTCTACTTGGCACAAACACTAATTAGAACATAATACCACATCTAAACAGAAGCTAGATGGATTACTTATTCCTAAACAGAACCAAAAAGCAAGAAACTAAAATAAAGTTGGGTTGCCTCCCAACAAGCGCTAACGTTTAACGCCCCTAGCTAGGCATTATGATTTCAATGATGCTCACATAAAAGATAGGAATTGAAACATAAAGAGAGCATCATGAAGAATATGACTAGCACATTTAAGTCTAACCCACTTCCTATGCATAGGGATTTTGTGAGCAAACAACTTATGGGAACAATAATCTACTAGCATAGGAAGGCAAAACAAGCATAACTTCAAGATTTTAAGCACATAGAGAGGAAACTTGATATTATTGCAATTCCTACAAGCATATGTTCCTCCCTCATAATTATTTTCAGTAGCATCATGAATGAATTCAACAATATAACCAGCACCTAAAACATTCTTTTCATGATCTACTAGCATAGTAATTTTATTACTCTCCACATAAGCAAAATTCTTCTCATGAATAATAGTGGGAGCATCATAAGAGACTTGAATACTATAAATTGTTTCCACATTAAAAGAGTAATGTTCAGAGAAAGGGTACTCATAATCATGACAAGTTTTATAAATATAATCATCACTACTCTTTATAGCATAAGTTTTATCACAATAATCATCATAAGTAGCAACTTTGTTCTCATCATAATCGATTGAAACCTCTTCCGAAATAGTGGATACATCACTAAATAAAGTCATGACCTCTCCAAATCCACTTTCATAAATATATTCATCATAGGTAGAAGGCATGCTATCATCATAACTACTTTGCATATCAAAACTTGAGAGGCTAAAAATATTATCATTATTAAACATAGCATCCCCAAGCTTGGGACAAACATTAATTACAGCAAATATATTCTCAAATATGTCATCCTCATCAAACATAGCTTCCCCAAGCTTGGGCCTTTTCTTATCATTAGCATCATGGATATTCAAGGAATTCATACTAACAACATCGCAATCATGCTCATTATTCAAATATTTAGTGCCAAACATTTTATAGATTTCTTCTTCTAATACTTTGGCACAATTTTCCTTTCCATCATACTCACGAAAGATATTAAAAAGATGAAGCGTATGGGACAAACTAAATTCCATTTTTTTTGTAATTTTCTTTTATAAACTAAACTAGTGCTAAAACAAGAAACAAAAAGATTCGATTGCAAGATCTAAAGATATACCTTCACTTACCTAGCCTCCCCGGCAACGGCGCCAGAAAAGAGCTCGATGTCTACTACACAACCTTCTTCTTGTAGACGTTGTTGGGCCTGCAAGTGCACAGGTTTGTAGGACAGTAGCAAATTTCTCTCAAGTGGATGACCTAAGGTTTATCAATCCGTAGGAGGCGTAGGATGAAGATGGTCTCTCTCAAGCAACCCTGCAACTAAATAACAAAGAGTCTCTTGTGTCCCCAACACACCCAATACAATGGTAAATTGTATAGGTGCACTAGTTCGGCGAAGAGATGGTAATACAAGTGCAATATGGATGGTATTTATGGGTTTTTGTAAACTGAAAATATAAAAACAGCAAGGTAGCAAGCGGTAAAAGTGAGCGTAAACGGTATTGCAATGATAGTGAAAAGGCCTAGGGTTCATACTTTCACTAGTGTAAGTCTTCTCAACAATAATAACGTAATTGGATCATATAACTATCCCTCAACATGCAACAAAGAGTCACTCCAAAGCCACTAATAGCGGAGAACAAACGAAGAGATTATGGTAGGGTACGAAACCACCTCAAAGTTATTCTTTCCAATCAATCTGTTGGGCTATTCCTATAAGTGTCACAAACAGCCCTAGAGTTCATACTAGAATAACACCTTAAGATACAAATCAACCAAAACCCTAATGTCACCTAGATAATCCAATGTCACCTCAAGTATCCCTGGGTATGATTATACGATATGCATCACACAATCTCAGATTCATCTATTCAACCAACACATAGAACCTCAAAGAGTGCCCAAAGTTTCTACGGGAGAATCACGACGAAAACGTGTGCCAACCCCTATGCATAGGTTCATGGGCGGAACCCGCAAGTTGATCACCAAAACATACATCAAGTGGCACGTGATATCCCATTGTCACCACAGATATGCACGACAAGACATACATCAAGTGTTCTCAAATCTTTAAAGACTCAATCCGATAAGATAACTTCAAAGGGAAAACTCAATCCATTACAAGAGAGAAGAGGGGGAGAAGCAACATAAGATCCAACTATAATAGCAAAGCTCGCGCTACATCAAGATCGTGCCAAATCAAGAACATGAGAGAGAGAGAGATCAAACACATAGCTACTGGTACATACCCTCAGCCCCGAGGGTGAACTACTCCCTCCTCGTCATGGAGAGCGCCGGGATGATGAAGATGGCCACCGGTGAGGGTTCCCCCTCCGGAAGGGTGCCGGAACAGGGTCCCGATTAGGTTTTTGGTGGCTACAGAGGCTTGCGGCGGCGGAACTCCCGATCTAATCTCTGTTCTGGAAGTTTTAGGGTACGTGGATATATATGGGAGCCGGAAGTACGTCGGAGGAGCCACGGGGGCCTCACGAGGCAAGGGGCGCGCCCTAGGGGGGTGGGCGCGCCCCCACCCTCGTGGGCAGCCCGTATCTCCCCTGATGCGCACTCCAAGTTCCCTGGGTTGCTTTCCTTCCAAAAATAACTTCTCCAGTTGATTTCGTTCCGTTTCGACTCCGTCTGATATTCCTTTTCTTCGAAACACTGAAATAGGCATAAAAAAGCAAATCTGGGCTGGGCCTCCGGTTAATAGGTTAGTCCCGAAAAATAATATAAAAGTGGATAATAAAGCCCAATATTGCCTAAAACAGTAGATAATATAGCATGGAGCAATAAAAATTTATAGATACGTTGGAGACGTATCAGGGTGGATATGAGAAACGATGCGGGCGTGACCTGGTGCGTCCGCCATGTCAGATTCGACTGACGCTGGCCCATCATGACCCCACATATATTCGTCCCCGTCCGCTCCTTGGACCAAACCCTAGCCACTCCTCTCCGTACCCAAGCTCACTTATGGAAAACTCCGGCCTTTATCTAACATGACGGGCAGTGGACCCGAGTCCTCCGTTAATCGATCTGCCAATTGGGACCTCATCCCAGTCGGGCCCGAGGAGGAGATGGACATCCGCGTTGCGATTCGTCGCGCCCGCGAGGAGAATGCCCGACATCGGTCGGACACAACCCGCCCGGAATCCATCGCCTTCGCCAAAATGGCGCGTGGACCCGGCGGGTCGTCACTGCCTCGCCGGAGGCGGTGCGCCCCGTCTGGCGTCCTAACACCTTGGCGGATGCACAACCCCTACATTGGTGCGTCGATGACGAGGCCATTCCTGGCTCGTCCGCCGAGTGCATGGAACAACGTGGCCATTGTGCGATGCAGAGTCACACTCTTCGGTGCCTCAACAGATGGCCTGCAACCCTGCGTGGTGCAGCCACGTCGTGGTGGACGTGTCGGCCTCCCCCGAACATGATGGATCCATTGTCGACCTCACATCGACCGACACCGTCAAGGCTCCGGACTCCGACGAGAAATAGTAGGGCATGGGAGACGATGACGCCTCGAGTCCTGTGAGCAGGTGTGTGTCCCATGTCCTACTCTGCCATGCCGACGATCGGAGCAACAATTCAAGGGGCGCACCCGACCGCCGTACATGGGCACGGTGGAGGTGGACGACCTCCGCTTAGATTAGGTTTCACATTGCATGTAATTGTATGGATTTGAGGCTCCGTAATTGATGTATCCGGTTGTGGAAATGATTTTGATGCGTGACCGATCATTATTCGCGGACGCGCCCGAGCGTGCCCACGGGCGTTTAAGGTGTTAGATTTGGTGTATCCGGCCATACATGCTCTAAGGGTACCCCAATTCATTATATCTTCATCTATATCATATACATTATATGTGGATGTAGATATATAACTTCTTCACTGGATTGTATCTCAAAGATATCTCATTTAATATGGTTTGTGGGAGAAAAAATATGAGTTGTAATTGTTTTAGTTCTAAGAGCTATATCTAGATTAAGATATGATAACTGTCTCTTTTTGTCATTAACTAGGTTGTCACATTAGATTTTACTTAGAGCATGTATAATAAGGTGACCTACACAGGCTATAAGGATTTATATATTATATTTTTTGCTAGTTGGAGGAGGGAGAAGGTAAGAGGTCGGGCTGAAGAATAAGAGCCCAACAGACACTTTGTGAGATTGTAAGGTGGGTCAATGATACGTATCCAACGTATTTATAATTTTTGATTGTTCCTATGCTATTATATTATCTGTTTTGGATGTTTTATATGCATTAATATGCTATTTTATATTATTTTTGGGACTAAACTATTAACCTAGAGCCCAATGCCAGTTCCTGTTTTTCCCTGTTTTTGAGTTTCGCAGAAAAGGAATACCAAACGGAATAAAACTTTCGCGATGATTTTTCTTGGACCAAAAGGAAACCAGGAGACTTGGAGATGAAGTCGGAGGAGCCACGAGGCGGACATAAGGACGGAGGGCGCGCCCCCACCCTTGTGGGCCCATCGTGCACTTCCTGACCTAATTCTTTCGCCTATATATACTCTTATATCACCAAACCAACAGAGGCATCAACAAAAATACTTTTCTGCCGCCGCAACCTTTTGTACCCGTGAGATCCCATCTAGGGGCCTTTTCTGGCGTCCTGCCGGAGGGGGATTCGATCACGGAGGGCTTCTACATCAACTCTATTGCCCTTTCGATGAAGCGTGAGTAGTTTACCATAGACCTACGGGTCCATAGCTAGTAGCTAGATGGCTTCTTCTCTCTCTTTGATTCTCAATACCATGTTCTCCGCAATGCTCTTGGAGATCTATCCGATGTAATACTTTTTTGCGGTGTGTTTGCCGAGATCCGATGAATTGTGGATTTATGATAAGCTTATCTATGAATATTATTTGAATCTTCTCTGAATTCTTATATGCATGATTTGATATCTTTGTAATTCTCTTCGAACTATCGATTTGGTTTGGCCAACTAGATTGGTTTTTCTTGCAATGAGAGAAGTGCTTAGCTTTGGGTTCAATTTTGCGGTGTCCTTTCCTGGTGACAGTAGGGGTAGCAAGGCATGTATTGTATTGTTGCCATCGAGGATAAAAGGTGGGGTTTTCATCATATTGTTTGAGTTAGTTCCTCTACATCATGTCATCTTGCTTAATGCGTTACTCCGTTCTTTATGAACTTAATACTCTAGATGCATGCTGGATAGCGGTCGATGTATGGAGTAATAGTAGTAGATGCAGGCAAGAGTCGGTCTACTTGACACATACGTGATGCCTATATTCATGATCATTGCCTTAGATATCGTCATAACTTTGCGATTTTCTATCAATTGCTTGGCAGTAATTTGTTCACCCACCGTATTATTTTCTATCTTGAGAGAAGCCTCTAGTGAAACCTATGGCCCCCGGGTCTATTTTCCATCATATAATTTTCCGATCTACTATTTTTAATCTTTATTTTCCGATCTATAAACCAAAAGTACCTAAAATATTTACTTTACCATTTATCTATCTCCATCAGGTCTCACTTTTGCAAGTAACCATGAAGGGATTGACAATCCCTTTATCGCGTTGGATGCAAGTTGTTGATTGTTTGTGCAGGTATTCGGTGATTTGTGCGTTGTCTCCTACTGGATTGATACATTGGTTCCCAAACTAAGGGAAATACTTATCTCTACTTTGCTGCATCACCCTTTCCTTTTAAAGGAAAAAAATAACACAAGCTGAATAAGTAGCAGGAATAATTTCTGGCGCCGTTGGCGGGGAAATGTACGCCAAGCCAAGACATACCAAGTACCCATCATAAACTCTCATCTCTTGCATTACGTTATTCACCTCCCCCTCTCGTTTTCCCCTCCCCCACTTCTAAAACGATTTTCGAAAAGATTCGCCTTCTTCTTTGCCTCTTCTTCGCCCCTCTTCCGTTTGTATTCTTTGTTTGCTTTTTGTGTGCTCGTGTGTTGGATTGTTTGCTTTGTCATGATGGCTCAAGAGAATACCAAATTGTGTGACTTCTCCAACACCAATAATAATGATTTTATTAGTACTCCGATTGCTCCCGCTACTAATGCGGAATCTTGTGAAATTAATGCCGCTTTGCTGAATCTTGTTACGGAAGTTCAATTCTCCCGCCTTCCTAGTGAAGATGCTGCATCCCATCTAAACAATTTTGTTGATTTGAGTGATATGCAAAAGAAAAAATATGTGGATAATGATATTGTTAAATTAAACCTATTGTCATTCTCGCTTCGAGATCGTGCTAAAACTTGGTTTTCATCTTTTCCTAAAAATAGTATTGATTCATGGAATAAGTGTAAAGATGCTTTTATTTCCAAGTATTTTCCTCCCGCTAAGATCATCTCCCTTAGGAACGATTTTATGAATTTTAAGCAACTTGATCATGAACATGTTGCACAATCTTGGGAGAGGATGAAATTGATGATATGAAATTGCCCTACTCATGGTTTGAATTTGTTGATGATTATACAAATTTTTTATGCCAGATAGAATTTTGCTTCTAGAAATCTTTTAGATTCGGCCTCAAGAGATACTTTTATGGAAATTACTTTAGAAGAAGCTACTAAAGTCCTAGATAATATTATGATTAATTATTCTCAATGGCATACCGAAAGATCTTCCACTAATAAAAAAGTGCATGTGATTGAAGAGATTAATGTTTTGAGTGGAAAGATGGATGAGCTTATGAAATTATTTGCTAGCAAGAGTGCTTCTATTGATCCTAATGATATGCCTTTGTCTACTTTGATTGAAAATAATAATGAATCTATGGATATGAATTTTGTTGGTAGGACCAATTTTGGTAATAACGCGTATAGATGCAATTTTAATCCTAGGCCGTTTCCTAATACTTCCTCTAATAATTATGGTAATTCCTACAACAATACTTATGGAAATTATAATAAGATGCCCTCTTATTTTGAGAATAGTGTTAAATAATTTATGAGATCGCAAAAGAAATTTCAATGCTTTGATTGAAGAAAAATTGCTTAAGATTGATGATTTGGCTAGGAACATGGATATAATTTCTCTTGATGTTGATTATTTGAAACTTAGATCTATTCCACCCAAGCATGATATCAATTAGTCTCTCAAAGCTATGAGAGTTTCCATTGAAGAGTGCAAAGAAAGAACCGCTAAGATGCATGCTAAGCGAGATTGGTTTGTAAAAATGTGTTCTTCTAGTTTCCGTGAAAATAAACATGAAGATCTTAAAGTGATTGATGTGACTCCTATTGAATCTTTGTTTTCGAATATAAATCTTGATAAAAATGGGACCGGAGATGAGTCAACTTTTGTTAAAAGGCGTCCCAATGATTCGGAGTTTTTAGATCTTGATGCAAAAATTGATAAAGTGGGATTGGAGAGGTCAAAACTTTAAGTAGAAATGAACCCACTCCTTTGGATTCCAAGGAATTTAATTATGATAATTGTTCATTAATAGATTGTATTTCCTTGTTGCAATCCATGTTGAATTCTCCTCATGCTTATAATCAAAACAAAGCTTTTACTAAACATATCGTTGATGCTATGATGCAATCTTTTGAAGAAAAGCTTGAATTGGAAGTTTCTATCCCTAGAAAACTTTATGATGAGTGGGAACCTACTATTAAGATTAAGATTAAAGATTATGAGTGCCATGCTTTGTGTGATTTGGGTGCTAGTGTTTCCACGATTCCAAAAACTTTATGTGATGTGTTAGGTTTCCGTGAATTTGATGATTGTTCTTTAAATTTGCATCTTGCGAATTCCACTATTAAGAAACCTATGGGAAGGATTAATGATGTTCTTATTGTTGCAAATAGGAATTATGTGCCCTTAGATTTCATTGTTCTTGATATAGATTGCAATCCTACATGTCCTATTATTCTTGGTAGACCTTTCCTTAGAACCAAAACAGTATTATTTATTGACTCCAGGATGTCCTTTCCCTCAACAATTGTAAGAACCGTCTGACTGACACCGGTCCACACACTTCCCAAAGATGCTGAAAAAATTTGGCTGGGAAACCATCTGGGCTAGTAGCTCTCTGAGACATCTGGAAAATAGCGTATGTAATCTCCTCTTCGGTGTATGGTGCAGCCAATAAAGAGTTCATCTCCAGCAACACCCTGCAACGGATAGTGTTCAGAACCTTCTCCATCTCCAAAACTACTTCAGAACTTATACCAGGTCTGGACACTTGGCCCCACACACTGGTGGCACGTGAAAATGAAGGAACATGGCATACCAAATATGCCCACCCCACCGGTATTTTGGAACGATAGTGGTGGCATGGATTGAAAGTGGCGCGCCACCAATTAAGATTGTGTATAAGCATTTCTGCACTAGTGAGTAGCATTGCCTCCAAGAAGGGAACAACAATCAACTGTCGTTGTCGTCGGATCCAACCACAAATGGTCGGATCTTGGGTTTTCACCCTTGAGATAAATTACAAGCAATTCCTTCAACAAGGTTACGATGCAAAACACCACCATTTGCATGTATAACCAACTAGGGCCAGACCTAAATTTTTACCCCGGAGCTCGAGACTAGGTACTCGAGAAGCACCACCAAATCGAAGTCATCGTGTGTTGTCGCCACCACTTTTCGGAATCACAACAGCTACATGCATAGCACGGTCTTAACGTGAGATGCCACACAAGTAAAAAACAATGCACGTGTAAACAGATAGTCAAGCCACAATAAGTGCACTCTCCATCAAAAGCTGGGAACGATGAAACACATACCACGAATATTTGTGAGGGAGGAAGGTCGTTGTTACCACCGAAATCCAGCACTTGCGAACTGTCCTCATGCTCAGACGTCCTCGCATACGACATGAGTTTGCCGAAAAACATACCCATCATTTCTCCGGATCTGAAGGTCCAAGACCCTCCTGTCGGTTGCGAGAACTTTCTATCAATGTAGGACCATGAGCCATCCGCGCTCCCAAGCAGAGGACTACTTCGTTATGATGAAAAGCACGCCCCTACCGCCTGTGTACCAACAGGTGGAATCACATTCACGGACGGCTTGCCACCAGAGACCGTCGGTCTGGATAGAAACACCACCGATGACGCTACATAGCCATCTGCCTTAAGTCGTCACACATAGATCCCATCTCCCCACCTAAGACTACCAGAGCAAAGACCTCCCTGCTGCCTACTTCATCAACCCGTGCCGGTACGTACTTAGCCTGGCCACCGGCCTCTAGCGGCAGCGAGGGACAGGGGGGTGGGGAGGTAGGAGACAACGACTGTTGGGATGGGAGGAGGCCACTGTTGTGGGGAGGGAGGAGGAGGCACGACTACATTTTGAAAGGTAGTTTTCACATTAACGAATTGAGGGGGAAAATCGTTTACAAGTCAAAACAATCCGAAAAAAATACACATGTATAGTTTTGTTTTCATTAGGAGCCCCCTCCCACCCCTCTGATTTGATTATGGAAACCAAATGTGTTAATACAACTACCAAAAAATTATATATGTCACGTTTCATGCCGTTTATGTTAAAAACATAATTTAATGCTTAGAAAGTTACTACTGCACTGACTTGTCCTTTGCTTGTGAAATATAACAAACATGTGAAATGGTATATGTACATGTGAAAAAACATAATTTTGTAATTACTATTCTTATTATTATTTTCAGATGCTCGAGGGAGCTTTTTAGCTACCCCTCGGGTTTGAAGTTTCACTAAAGTTGCATACCTTTCACTAGTGCAATTTTATGCTTTATTGTGCAATTTTGGGGAGGTGTGTGGGTTTTGGTTTTTTTGGACGCACACACACAACACCATGCATATAATCTTTCTTTCTTTTTTGCGGGTTCCAAGCATATAATCACACGAGGGCACAACAACCTAACTGCACATTAAAGTTTATGAACGTCAGAAACAGTCAGCGAATCTCACTAAATGTATATTGCGAATTTGAACATGGCTCTCCTAGCTCCAACAGCCCACAAAGAAGATTAGAAGCACGTCTGTAGAAAAATATATTATCAAAGCACAAAACTGACTTTTAGTGAGCTCTAAGCAGCTGTTGCATGTTCACCGTCGGCACACCAATCTGAAATTTTACTTGGTCCACAATGAACTACATAGATGGTACGAAGAACAAACTGCATATATAAGTTGGACGTAGTAGTACTCCTTAACCCCGCACACGGTCAGGTTGCTTGATCCCACAGAAGTACTCAGAGCACGCCACGCATCTTGATGCATAGATTCTCTACTTTTTCCATGGTTGGAGGCACAACACCGCAACTAGAACCAGGATGATCACCAGAACGGCCAGAGATATGATTGCAAGCTTCTTGTCCTTCTTCTTCCAGGCGGCGGCATTCGCTGCTGGAGCAGCCTACATCAGTTGAGCTCAACGGGTCAGTTCAGTACTTCACTTCAGCGTACAACAGGTGAAAGCTGCAGGCTTCGGTCGTTCGTCAGGAAAATTAACAAGGGTTTTTAGCTGTGGCAGCGACTGTGGAAACCGTGTGTGGACTTTGGGCGTTCACTTCACATGAAAAAATGGCAACACTAGCCAGTGGCGGAGCTAGACAGAAAACATTGGGGGGGGGGGAATGCAAAAGATGAAGATTTGGGGGTCAAACGCTAATTTTTTCCTAATCTAAGCCCTTCAAATAAAAAGTTCTTCAGGAATATCTACAAGGCTGGGGGGGGGCACAGCCCCCCCAGCTCACCACATAACTCCACCGCTGGCACTAGCCATCTCTAATCTAAAGCAGCCTGTGCACTGAAATGGCAATGCAATGACTGCCCAGGCATCGTGCAACGTCTCTCCATGATTTGATCGATCACAACCACACGGTGCTCGATCAAATCATGGAGAGACGTTGCACGGTGCCAGGGCACTAGCCATATCTCATCTAAAGCAGCATGTGCACCGAAATGGCAATGCAATGACTGCCCTGGACCATCGTTGGGGGGGGGGCTGTGCCCCCCAGCCTTGTAGATATTCCTGAAGATTTTTTATTTGAAGGGCTTATATTAGGAAAAAATTAGCGTTTGGCCCCCCAACTCTTCATCTTTTGCGTTTGGCCCCCCTAATGTTTTCTTTCTAGCTCCGCCACTGGCTAGTGTTGCCATTTTTTCATGTGAAGTGAACACGCAAACTCCACACGCGGTTTCCACAGTTGCCGCCACAGCTAAAAACCCTTGTTAATTTTCCTAACAAACAACCGAAACTTGCAACTTTCACATGTTGTACGCTGAACTGAAGTACTGAATTGACCCGTTGAGCTCAACTGATGCAGGTTGCTCCATCAGCGAATGCCGCCGCCTGGAATAAGGACAAGAAGCTTGCAATCATATCTCTGGTCGTTCTGGCGATCGTCCTGGTTCTGGTTGCGTTGTTGTGCCTCCAACCCTGAAAAAAGTAGAGAATCTATGCATCAAGATGCGTGGTGTGCTATGAGTACTTCTCTTGGATCGAGCAACTTGATCGTGTGCGGGGTTAAGGAGTACAACTACGTCCAACTTATATATGCAGTTTGTTCTTCGTACCATCTATGTAGTTCATGTTGGGGAACGCAGTAATTTCAAAAAAATTCCTATGCACACGCAAGATCATGGTGATGCATAGCAACAAGAGGGGAGAGTGTTGTCGACATACCGTCGTAGATCGTAAGAGGAAGCGTTATGACAACGCGGTTGATGTAGTCGTACGTCTTCACGATCGACCGATCCTACTACCGAAAGTACGACACCTCCGCGATCTGCACACGTTCGGCCCGGTGACGTCCCACGAACTCACGATCCAGCAGAGTGTCGAGGGAGAGCTTCATCAGCACGACGGCGTGATGACGGTGATGATGAAGCTACCGGTGCAGGGCTTCGCCTAAGCACTGCAACGATATGACCGAGGTGGATTATGGTGGAGGGGGCACCGCACACGGCTACGAGATCAATGATCAACTTGTGTGTCTATGGTGTGCCCCCTGGCCACGTATATAAAGGATGGAGGGAGGAGGAGGACGAACCTCATAGGGCGCGCCCGAAGTGTGGAGTCGTACTAGAACTCCCTAGTCCTAGTAGGATTCCACCTCCCACATGGAATCAGAAAAGGGGAAGGGAGAAGGAGAAGGGAGGAAGGGGGCGGCCCCGTTCCATAGTCCAATTCGGACCAGTCCATGGGGAAGGGGTGCAGCCAACCTTAAGGCCTTTCTCTCCTTTCCCGTATGGCCCATTAAGGCCTAATAAGAATTCCCGTAACTCTTCGGTACTCCGAAAAATACCCGAATCACTCGGAACCTTTCCGATGTCCGAATATAGCCTTCCAATATATTGATCTTTATGTCTCAACCATTTCGAGACTCCTCGTCATGTCCCCGATCTCATCCGGGACTCCGAACTATCTTCGGTACATCAAAGCACATAAACTCATAATACCGATCGTCACCGAACGTTAAGCGTGCGGACCCTACGGGTTCGAGAACTATGTAGACATGACCGAGACACATCTCCGGTCAATAACCAATAGTGGAACATGGATGCTCATATTGGTTCCTACATATTCTATGAAGATCTTTATCGGTCAAACCGCATAACAACATACGTTGTTCCCTTTGTCATCGGTATGTTATTTGCCCGAGACTCGATCGTTGGTATCTCAATACCTAGTTCAATATTGTTACCGGCAAGTCTCTTTACTTGTTCGATAATGCATCATCCCGCAACTAACTCATTAGTCACATTGCTTGCAAGCCTTATAGTGATGTGCATTACCGAGAGGGCCTAGAGATACCTCTCCGACAATCGGAGTGACAAATCCTAATCTCGATCTATGCCAACTCAACAAGTACCATCAGAGACACCTATAGAGCACCTTTATAATCACCCAATTACATCGTGATGTTTGGTAGCACACAAAGTGTTCCTCTGGTATCCGGGAGTTGCATAATCTCATAGTCATAGGAACATGTATAAGTCATGAAGAAAGCAATAGCAATATACTAAACGATCAAGTGCTAAGCTAACGGAATGGGTCAAGTCAATCACATCATTCTCTAATGATGTGATCCCGTTAATCAAATGACAACTCATGTCTATGGCTAGGAAACTTAACCATCTTTGATTCAACGAGCTAGTCAAGTAGAGGCATACTAGTGACACTCTGTTTGTCTATGTATCCACACATGTACTAAGTTTCCGGTTAATACAATTCTAGCATGAATAATAAGCATTTATCATGAAATAAGGAAATAAATAATAACTTTATTATTACCTCTAGGGCATATTTCCTTCAGTCTCCCACTTGCACTAGAGTCAATAATCTAGTTCACATCGCCATGTGATTTAACACCAATAATTCACATCACCATGTGATTAACACCCATAGTTCACATCGCCATGTGACCAACACTCAAAGGGTTTATTAGTGAGTAATCTTAGTTCACATCGCCATGTGATTAACACCCAAAGAGTACTAAGGTGTGATCATGTTTTGCTTGTGAGAGAAGTTTAGTCAACGGGTCTGCCATATTCAGATTCGTATGTATTTGCAAATTTCTATGTCAACAATGCTCTGCACGGAGCTACTCTAGCTAATTGCTCCCACTTGCAATATGTGTCCAGATTGAGACTTAGAGTCATATGGATCAGTGTCAAAACTTGCATCGACGTAACACTTTACGACGAACCTTTTGTCACCTCCATAATCAAGAACCATATCCTTATTCCACTAAGGATAATTTTGACCGCTGTCCAGTGATGTACTCCTAGATCGCTATTGTACTCCCTTGCCAAACTCAGTGTAGGGTATACAATAGATCTGGTACACAGCATGGCATACTTCATAGAACCTATGCTGAGGCATAGGCAATGACTTTCATTCTCTTTCTATCTTCTGTCGTGGTTGGGCTTTGAGTCTTACTCAATTTCACACCTTGTAACACAGGCAAGAACTCTTTCTTTGACTGTCCCATTTTGAACTATTTCAAAATCTTGTCAAGGTATGTACTCATTGAAAAAACTTATCAAGCGTCTTGAGCTATGTCTATAGATCTTGATGCTCAATATGTAAGCAGCTTCATCGAGGTCTTTCTTTGAAAAACTCCTTTCAAATACTCCTTTATGCTTTCCAGAAAATTCTACATTATTTCCGATCAACAATATGTCATTCACATATACTTATCAGAAAGGTTGTAGTGCTCCAACTCACTTTCTTGTAAATACAGGCTTCACAACAAGTCTGTATAAAACTATATGTTTTGATCAACTCATCAAAGCGTATATTCCAACTCCGAGATGCTTGCACCAGTCCACAGATGGATCGCTGGAGCTTTCCACACTTTGTTAGCACCTTAAGGATCGACAAAACCTTCTGGTTGCATTATATACAACTCTTATTTAAGAAATCCATTTAAGGAATGCAGGTTTGACATCCATTTGCCAAATTTCATAAAATGTGGCAATTGCTAACATGATTCAGACAGACTTTTAAGCATCGATACAAGTGAGAAAATCTCATTGTAGTCAACACCTTGAACTTGTCAAAAACCTTTTTCGACAAGTCTAGCTTTGTAGATAGTAACACTACTATCAGCGTCCGTCTTCCTCTTGAAGATCCATTTATTTTCTATGGCTTGCTGATCATCGGGCAAGTCAACCGAAGTCCACACTTTTGTTCTCATACATGGATCCCATCTCAGATTTCATGGCCTCAAGCCATTTCGCGGAATCTGGGCTCATCATTGATACGTCTCCAACATATCTATAATTTTTGATCGCTCCATGCTATATTATCTACTGTTTTGCACTATATTGGGCTTTATTTTCCACTTTTATATTATTTTTGGGACTAACCTATTAACCGGAGGCCCAGCCCAGAATTGCTGTTTTTTTGCCTATTTCAGTGTTTCGAAGAAACGGAATATCAAACGGAATGAAACCTTCGGGAACATGATTTTCTCATCAGATAAGATCCAGGAGACTTGGACCCTCCGTCAAGAAAGCCACGAGGCGGTCACGAGGGTGGAGGGCACGCCCCTGCCTCGTGGGCCCCTCGAAGCTCCACTGACGTACTCCTTCCTCCTATATATACCTACGTACCCCCAAACGATCAGATACGGAGCCAAAAACCTAATTCCACCGCTGCAACCTTCTGTACCCACGAGATCCCATCTTGGGGCCTGTTCCGGAGCTCCGCCGGAGGGGTCCATCATCATGGAGGGCTTCTACATCATCATAGCCCCTCTGTTGAAGTGTGAGTAGTTCACCTCAGACCTTTGGGTCCATAGTTAGTAGCTAGATGGCTTCTTCTCTCTTTTTGGATCTCAATACAAAGTTCTCCCCCTCTCTTTTATGTACCATTATCGACATCGTTTTCCTCTCCCCCACTTCACCCTTGCCGTTTTATTGGCCCTCTCTCTTCCGTTGCCTTTTTCTCGCTTGCCTTCTGTTTGCTCGTGTGTTGGATTGCTTGTTGTCACGATGGCTCAAGATAATGCCAAATTGTGTGACTTCACCAATACCAACAATGATGATTTCCTTAGCACTCCGATTTCTCCTCTTACCAATACTGAGTCTTGTGAAATCAATACTGCTTTGTTGAATCTTGTTATGAAATATCAATTCGCCGGCCTTCCTAGTGAAGATGCCGCTACTCATCTGAATAGCTTCGTTGATTTATGTGATATGCAAGAGAAAAAAGATGTCGATAATGATATTGTTAAATTGAGGCTATTTCCTTTTTTGCTTAGAGATCGTGCTAAAGCTTGGTTTTCGTCTTTTCCTAAAAATAGTATTGATTCTTGGAACAAGTGCAAAGATGCTTTTATCTCTAAGTATTTTCCTCCCGCTAAGATCATCTCTCTTAGAAACGATATTATGAATTTTAAGCAACTTGATCATGAACATGTTGCACAAGCTTGGGAGAGAATGAAATTAATGATACGTAATTGTCCTACTCATGGTTTGAATTTGTGGATGATTATACAAAAAATTTATGCCGGATTGAATTTTGCTTCTAGAAATCTTTTAGATTCGGCCGCGGGAGGCATTTTCATGGAAATTACTTTAGGAGATGCCTCTAAACTCCTAGATAATATTATGGTTAATTATTCTCAATGGCACACTGAAAGATCTACTAATAAAAAAGTGCATGCGATAGAAGAAATCAATGTTTTGAGTGAAATGATGGATGAACTTATGAAATTATTTGCTACTAAGAGTGTTTCTTCTGATCATAATGATATGCCTTTGTCTACTTTGATTTAGAATAATAATGAATCTATGGATGTGAATTTTGTTGGTAGGAATAATTTTGGTAACAACGCGTATAGAGGGAATTTTAATCCTAGGCCTTATCCTAGTAATCCTTCTAATAATTATGGAAATTTTTACAACAACTCTTATGGAAATTTTAATAAGATGCCCTCTGAATTTGAGAATAGTGTTAAAGAGTTTATGAATTCACAAAAGAATTTCAATGCTTTGCTTGAAGAAAAATTGCTTAAAGTTGATGATTTGGCTAGGAACGTTGATAGAATTTCTCTTGAGGTTGATTCTTTAAAGCTTAGATCTATTCCTCCTAAGCATGATATCAATGAGTCTCTCAAAGCAATGATAATTTCATGAGTGCAAAGAAAGAACCGCTAGGATGCGTGCTACGAAAGATGCCTTTATTAAAGCGTGTTCTTCCAATTCCTATGAAAATCAAGATGAAGATCTAAAAGTTATTGATGTGTCCCCTATTAAATCTTTATTTTGCAATATGAATTTTGATGAAACTGAATATGATCTTCCTTTACCTAAAGGCGTGCCAAAAATTCGGAGTATTTAGATTTTCATGATGAAATTGATAAACGTGGGATTGAAAGAAATAAAACCCTAAATGTTGCTAAACCCACTATATTGGATTTCAAGGAATTTAATTATTAAATTTTCTCTTTAATTGATTGTATTTCCTTGTTGCAATCCGTGCTAAAATCTCCTCATGCTTATAGTCAATATAAAGCGTTTACCGAACATATCGTTGATGCCTTGATGCAATCTTATGAAGAAAAACTTGAGTTGAAAGTTTATATCCCTAGAAAACTTTATGATGAGTGGGAACCTACTATTAAAATTGAAATTAAAGATCATGAGTTTTATGCTTTGTGTGATTTGGGTGCTAGTGTCTCCACTATTCCCAAAACTTTGTGTGATTTGCTAGATTTCCGTGATTTTGATGATTGCTCTCTAAACTTGCATCTTGCGGATTCCTCTATTAAGAAACCTATGGGAAGAATTAATGATGTTCTTATTGTTGCAAATAGGAATTATGTGCCCATAGATTTTATCGTTCTTGACATAGATTGCAGTCCTTCTTGCCCTATTATTCTTGGTAGACCTTTCATTAGAACAGTTGGTGCAATTATTGATATGAAGGAAGGGAATATTAGATTCCAATTTCCATTAAAAAAGGGCATGAAACACTTCCCTAGGAATAAATAAAATTACCATATGAATCTATCATGAGAGCCACTTATGGTTGCCTACCAAAGATGGCAATACCTAGATCTATCCTTGCTTTTATGCCTAGCTAGGGGCGTTAAACGATAGCGCTTGTTGGGAGGCAACCCAATTTTATTTTTAGTTTTTTTGTTTTTGCTTCTGTTTAGGAATAAATAATCCATCTACCTTATGTTTAGATGTGGTTTTGTGTTTTAATTTGAGTTTGTGCCAAGTTAGACCTATAGGATCTTCTTGGATGATAGTTATTTGATCTTGCTGTAATTTCCAGAATCTTTCTGTTCACGAAAACAATTCTTAAAAATCACCAGAACGTGATAAAATACTGATTCAATTGCTGCTGATCAATAAACAAATTTTCTAGGTCGTCCTATTTTGGTAGATATTTTCGAGATCCAGAAGTTTGCGTTAGTTACAGATTACTACAGACTGTTCTGTTTTTGACAGATTCTGTTTTTCGTGTGTTGTTTGCTTATTTTGATGAATCTATGGCTAGTAAAATAGTTTATAATCCATAGAGAAGTTGTAATACAATAGGTTTAACACCTATACAAATAAAGAATGAGTTCATTACAATACCTTGAAGTGGTCTTTTGTTTTCTTTCTCTAACGGAGCTCACAAGATTTCTGTTGAGTTTTGTGTTGTGAAGTTTTCAAGTTTTGGGTGAAATCTTTTGATGGATTATGGAACAAGGAGTGGCAAGAGCCTAAGCTTGGGGATGCCCATGGAACCCCCAAGATAATCCAAGGACACCAAAAAGTCAAAGCTTGGGGATGCCCCGGAAGGCATCCCCTCTTTCGTCTACTTCCATCGGTAATTTTACTTGGAGCTATATTTTTATTTACCACATGATATGTGTTTTGCTTGGAGCGTCTTGTATTATTTGTGTCTTTGTTTTTTAGTGTGCCACAATCATCCTTTCTGTACACACCTTTTTAGAGGCCATACATGAATTGGAATTTGATAGAATACTCTATGTGCTTCACTTATATCTTTTGAGCTATATAGTTTTGCTCTAGTGCTTCAGTTACATCTTTTAGAGCATGGTGGTGGATTTGTTTTATAGAAACTATTGATCGCTCATGCTTCACTTAGATCATTTTGAGAGTCTTAAATAGCATGGTAATTTGCTTAATAATAATAATATGCTTGGTATTCAAGATTTGTAAAACTTTCTTTTGAGTGCGTTGAATACTAAGAAAAGATTGATGGTTGATAATTGTTTTGAGATATGGAGATGGTGATATTAGAGTCATGCTAGTTGATTAGTTGTGAATTTGAGGAATACTTGTGTTAAAGTTTGTGATTCCCGTAGCATGCACGTATGGTGAACCGTTATGTGATGAAGTCGGAGCATGATTTATTTATTTATTGCCTTCCTTATGAGTGGCAGTCGGGGACGAGCGATGGTCTTTTCCTACCAATCTATCCCCCTAGGAGCATGCGCGTAATACTTTGCTTTGATAACTTCTAGATTTTTGCAATAAGTATATGAGTTCTTTATGACTAATGTTGAGTCCATGGATTATATGCACTTTCCTTCCTTCCACTGTTGCTAGCCTCTCTAATACTGCACACCTTTCGCCGGTATCATACACCCACCATATACCTTCCTCAAAACAGCCACCATAACTACCTATCATGGCATTTCCATAGCCATTCCGAGATATATTGCCATGCAACTTTCCACCGTTTCGTTTACTATGACACGCTCCATCATTCTCATATTGCTAGCATGATCATGTAGTTGACATCATATTTGTGGCAAAGCCACCATTCATAATTATTTCATATATGTCACTCTTGATTTATTGCATATCCCGGTACACCGCCGGAAGCATTCATATAGAGTCATATTTTGTTCTAAGTATCGAGTTGTAATTGTTGAGTTGTAAGAAAAATTAAAGTGTGATTATCATCATCTTTAGAGCATTGTCCCAAGTGAGGAAAGGATGATGGAGACTATGATTCCCCCACAAGTCAGGTTGAGACTCCGGACGAAAAAAAAGAGAAAGAAAAGAGGCCATAAAAAAGAGAAAAGGCCCAAATAAAAAAAAGAAAAAATGAGAGAAAAATAGAGAAGGGACAATGTTACTATCCTTTTACCACACTTGTGCTTCAAAGTAGCACCATGATCTTCATGATAGAGAGTCTCTCATTTTGTCACTTTCATATACTAGTGGGAATTTTTCATTATAGAACTTGGCTTGTATATTCCAATGATGGGCTTCCTCAAAATGCCCTAGGTCTTCGTGAGCAAGCGAGTTGGATGCACACCCACTTAGTTTCTTTTGTTGATCTTTCATATACTTATAGCTCTAGTGCATCCGTTGCATGACAATCCCTACTCACTCATATTGATATCTATTGATGGGCATCTCCATAGCCCGTTGATACGCCTAGTTGATGTGAGACTATCTTCCCCTCTTTTTGTCTTCACCACAACCACCATTCTATTCCACATATAGTGCTATATGGCTCACGCTCATGTATCGCATGAAGATCGAAAAAGTTTTGAAAACGTCAAAAGTATGAAACAATTGCTTGGCTTGTCATCGGGGTTGTGCATGATTTAAATACTTTGTGTGGTGAAGATAGAGCATATCCAGACTATATGATTTTGTAGGGATAACTTTCTTTGGCCGTGTAATTTTGAGAAGACATAATTGCTTTGTTAGTATGCTTGAAGTATTATTATTTTTATGTCAATATGAACTTTTGTCTTGAATCTTTCGGATCTGAATATTCATACCACAATTAAGAAGATTTACATTGAAATTATGCCAAGTAGCACTCCGCATCAAAAATTCTCCTTTTATCATTTACCTACTCGAGGACGAGCAGGAATTAAGCTTGGGGATGCCTGATACGTCTCCGACGTATCTATAATTTTTGATTGCTCCATGCTATATTATCTACTGTTTTGGACTATATTGGGCTTTATTTTCCACTTTTATATTATTTTTGGGACTAACCTATTAACCGGAGGCCCAGCCCAGAATTGTTGTTTTTTTGCCTATTTCAGTGTTTCGAAGAAACGAAATGTCAAACGGAGTCCAAACGGAATGAAACCTTCGGGAACGTGATTTTCTCATCAGATAAGATCCAGGAGACTTGGACCCTCCGTCAAGAAAGCCATGAGGCGGTCACGAGGGTGGAGGGCACGCCCCCTGCCTCGTGGGCCCCTCGAAGCTCCACTGACGTACTCCTTCCTCCTATATATAGCTACGTACCCCCAAACGATCAAATACGGAGCCAAAAACCTAATTCCACCGCCGCAACCTTCTGTACCCACGAGATACCATCTTGGGGCCTGTTTCGGAGCTCCGCCGGAGGGGGCCATCATCACGGAGGGCTTCTAAATCATCATAGCCCCTCTGATGAAGTGTGAGTAGTTCACCTCAGACCTTCGGGTCCATAGTTAGTAGCTAGATGGCTTCTTCTCTCTTTTTCGATCTCAATACAATGTTCTCCCCTCTCTCATGGAGATCTATTCGATGTAATCTTCTTTTTGCGGTGTGTTTGTTGAGACCGATGAATTGTGGGTTTATGATCAAGTCTATCTATGAATAATATTTGAATCTTCTCCGAATTCTTTTATGTATGATTGGTTATCTTTGCAAGTCTTTTCGAATTATCAGTTTGGTTTGGCCTACTAGATTGGTTTTTCTCGGAATGGGAGAAGTGCTTAGCTTTGGGTTCAATCTTGTGGTGTCCTTTCTCAGTGACAGTAGGGGCAGCAAGGCACGTATAGTATTGTTGCCATCGAGGATAACAAGATGTGGTTTTTATCATATTGCATGAAACTATCCCTCTAGATCATGTCATCTTGCTTAAGGCGTTACTCTGTTTTTAACTTAATACTCTAGATGCATGCTGGATAGCGGTCGATGAGTGGAGTAATAGTAGTAGATGCAGGAAGGAGTCGGTCTACTTGTCTCGGACGTGATGCCTATATACATGATCATACCTAGATATTCTCATAACTATGCTCAATTCTGTCAATTGCTCAACAGTAATTTGTTCACCCACCGTAGAATACTTATGCTCTTGAGAGAAGCCACTAGTGAAACCTATGGCCCCCAGGTCTATTCTCATCATATCAATCTCCATCACTTTATTATTGCTTTGCTTTTTTACTTTTCCTTTTACTTTTCACCTTGCCTCTCTATATCAAAAATACCAAAAATATTATCCATCCTCTCTATCAGATGTCACTCCCGTAAGTGACCGTGAAGGGATTGACAACTGCTAATCGTGTTGGTTGCGTTGAGCTATTTGTTTTGTGTAGGTACGAGGGACTCGCGCGTAGCCTCCTACTGGATTGATACCTTGGTTCTCAAAAACTGAGGGAAATACTTACGCTACTTTGTTGCATCATCATCTCCTCTTCGGGGAAATCCAACGCAGTGCTCAAGAGGTAGCAATCATCGCTTCCTCAAGAGGTAGCAACATTTTCTTTTGGGTATCCTATAAAGACGCACTTCTCCGATTTGGGTTTGAGCTTATCAGGTTGAAACTTTTTCACATAAGCATTGCAACCTCAAACTTTAAGAAATGACAGCTTAGGTTTCTTGCCAAACCACAGTTCATACGGTGTCGTCTCAACGGATTTAGACGGTGCCCTATTTAACGTGAATGTAGCTGTCTCTAATGCATAACCGCAAAAAGATAGTGGTAAATTGGTAAGAGACATCATAGATTGCACTATATCCAATAAAGTACGGTTATGATGTTCGGACACACCATTATGCTGTGGTGTTCCAGGTGGCATGAGTTTGTGAAACTATTCCACATTGTTTTAATTGAAGGCCAAACTCGTAACTCAAACATTTGCCTCTGTGATTAGATCGTAGAAATTTTATTTTCTTGTTACGATGATTCTCTACTTCACTCTGAAAATCTTTGAACTTTTCAAGTGTTTCAGACTTGTGTTTCATCAAGTAGATATACACATATCTGCTCAAATCATCTGTGAAGGTCAAAAAACAATGATACCCGCCGTGAGCCTCAACACTCATTGAACCGCATACATCAGTATGTATTATTTCCAATAAGTCAGTGGCTCGCTCCATTGTTCCGGAGAACGGAGTCTTAGTCATCTTGCCCATGAGGCATGGTTCGCAAGCATCAAGTGATTCATAATCAAGTGATTCCAAAAGTCCATCAGCATGGAGTTTCTTCATGTGCTTTACACCAATATGACCTAAACGGCAGTGCCACAAATATGTTGCACTATCATTACCAAATTTGCTTCTTTTGGCATAAATATTATGAATATGTGTATCAACACGATCGAGATTCAATAAACCATCTATTTTGAGTGTATGACCATAGAAGGTTTTATTCATGTAAACAGAACAACAATTATTCTTTGACTTAAATGAATAACCGTATTGCAATAAACATGATCTAATCATATTCATGCTCAATGCAAACACCAAATAACATTTATTTTAGGTTCAACACTAATCCTGAAGGTAAAGGGAGTGTGCGATGGTGATCTTATCATCCTTGGAATCATTTCCAACACACATCGTCACCTCGCCCTTAACTAGTCTCTGTTTATTTTGCAACTCTTGTTTCGAGTTACTACTCTTAGCAACTGAACTAGTATCAAATACCAAGGGGTTGCTATAAAAAATAGTAAAGTACACATCAATAACATGTATATCAAATATACCTTTGTTCACTTTGCCATCCTTCTTATCCCCCAAGTATCTAGGGGCAGTTCCACTTCCAGTGACCATTTCCTTTGCAGTAGAAGCACTCAGTTTCAGGCTTGAGTCTAGCTTTGGGTTTCTTCACGGGAGTGATAACTTGTTTGTCATTCTTTCTTGAAGTTCCCTTTCTATTCCTTTGCCCTTTTATTGAAACTAGTGGACTTTTCAACCATCAACACTTGATGCTTTTCTTGATTTCTACCTTCGTTGATTTCAGCATCACGAAGAGCTTGGGAGTCGTTTCCGTTATCCCTTGCATATTATAGTTCATCACGAAGTTCTAGTAACTTAGTGATAGTGACTAGAGAACTCTGTCAATCACTATCTTATCTGGAAGATTAACTCCCACTTGATTCAAGTGATTGTAGTACTCAAACATTCCGAGCACATGCTCACTAGCTGAGCTATTTTCCTCCATCTTGTAGGCAAAGTACTTGTCAAAGGTCTCATACCTTTTGACATGGGCATGAGTCTGAAATACTAATTTCAACTCTTGGAACATCTCATATGGTCCGTGGCGTTCAAAAAATCTTTGAAGCCCCGATTCTAAGCCGTAAAGCATGGTGCACTAAACTATCAAGTAATCATCATATCGAGCTTGCCAAACATTCATAACGTCTGCATCTGCTCCTGCAATCGGTCTGTCACCTAGCGGTGCATCAAGGACATAATTCTTCTGTGCAGCAATGAGGATAATCCTTAGATTACGGATCCTATCCGCATCATTGCTACTAACATCTTTCAACTTAGTTTTCTCTAGGAACATATCAAAATAAAACAGGGGAGCTAAACGCGAGCTATTGATCTACAACATAGATATGCAAATACTATCAGGACTAAGTTCATGATAAACTAAAGTTCAATTAATCATATTACTTAAGAACTCCCACTTATATAGACATCCCTCTAGTCATCTAAATGATCACGTGATCCAAATCAACTAAACCATGTCCGATCATCACGTGAGATGGAGTAGTTTTCAATGGTGAACATCACTATGTTGATCATATCTTTCCGAGGCCATATCTGCATATGCTAGGCTCATCAAGTTTAACCCGAGTATTCTGCGTGTGCAAAACTGGCTTGCACCCATTGTATTTGAACGTAGAGCTTATCACACCCGATCATCACGTGGTGTCTCGGCACGAAGAACTGTCGCAACGGTGCATACTCAAGGAGAACAATTATACCTTGAAATTTTAGTAAGGGATCATCTTATAAAGCTACCGCCGAACCAAGCAAAATAAGATGTATAAAAGATAAACATCACATGCAATCAAAATATGTGACATGATATGGCCATGATCATCTTGTGCCTTTGATCTCCATCTCCAAAGTACCGTCATGATTTCTATCGTCACCGGCATGACACCATGATCTCTATCAATGTGTCATCATATGGTCGTCTCGCCAACTATTGCTTTTGCAACTATTGCTATTGCATAGCGATAAAGTAAAGCAATTAAATGGCACTTGCATCTTATGCAATAAAGAGACAACCATAAGTCTCCTGTCAGTTGCCGATAATTTCAAAAACATGATCATCTCATACAACAATTTATATCTCATTACTTTTGACCATATCGTATCACAACATGCCCTGCAAAAACAAGTTAGACGCCCTCTACTTTGTTGTTGCAAGTTTTACATGGCTGCTATGGGCTGAGCAAGAACTGTTCTTACCTACGCATCAAAATCACAATGATTTTTCGTCAAGTATGTGCTGTTTTAACCTTCAACAAGGACCGGGCGTAGTCACACTCGATTCAGCTAAACTTGGAGAAACTGACACCCACCAGACACCTGTGTGCAAAGCACGTCGGTAGAACCAGTCTCGCATAAGCGTACGCGTAATGTCGGCCCGAGCCGCTTCATCCAACAATACTGCCGAATCAAAGTATGACATGCTGGTAAGCAGTATGACTATTATCGCCCACAACTCACTTGTGTTCTACTCATGCATATAACATCTACGCATAAACCTGGCTCGGATGCCACTGTTGGGGAACATAGTAATTTCAAAAAAAAAATCCTACGCGCACGCAAGATCATGGTGATGCATAGCAACGAGAGGGGAGAGTGTTGTCCACGTACACTCGTAGACCGTAAGTGGAAGCGTTATGATAACATGGTTGATGTAGTCGTACGTCTTCACGATCGACCGATCCTACTACGGAAAGTACGACACCTCCATGATCTGCACACGTTCGGCTCGGTGACGTCCCACGAACTCACGATCTGGCAGAGTGTCGAGGGAGAACTTCATCGGCACGATGGCGTGATGTCGGCGATGATGAAGCTACCGGTGCAGGGCTTCGCCTAAGCACTGCAACGATATGACCGAGGTGGATTATGGTGGAGGGGGCACCGCACACAGCTAAGAGATCAATGAACAACTTGTGTGTCTATGGGGTGCCTCCTGGCCACGTATATAAAGGATGAAGGGAGGAGGAGGCCGGCCCTCATAGGGCGAGCCCAAAGTGTGGAGTCCTACTAGAACTCCCTAGTCCTAGTAGGATTCCACCTCCCACATGGAATAGGAAAAGGGGAAGGGAGAAGGAAGGAAGGGGCGGCCCCCTTCCCTAGTTCAAATCGGACCAGTCCATGGGGAAGGGGCGCGGCCAACCTTAAGGCCTTTCTCACCTTTCCCGTATGGCCCATTAAGGCCTAATACGAATTCCCGTAACTCTCCGGTACTCCGAAAAATACCCGAATCACTCGGAACCTTTACGATGTCCGAATATAGCCTTCCAATATCGATCTTTATGTCTTGACCATTTAGAGACTCCTCGTCCTATCCCCGATCTCATTCGGGACTCTGAACTATCTTCGGTACATCAAAACACATAAACTCATAATACCGATCATCACCGAACGTTAAGCGTGCGGACCCTATGGGTTCGAGAACTATGTAGACATGACGAGACTATTCTCCGGTCAATAACCAATAGCGGAACCTGGATGCTCATATTGGTTCCTACATATTCTATGAAGATCTTTATCGGTCAAACCACATAACAACATACGTTGTTCCCTTTGTCATCGGTATGTTATTTGCCCGAGACTCAATCGTCGGTATCTCAATACCTAGTTCAATCTCGTTACCGGCAAGTCTCTTTACTCGTTCCGTAATGCATCATCCCACAACTAACTCATTAGTCGCATTGCTTGCAAAGCTTATAGTGATGTGCATTACCGAGAGGGCCCAGAGATACCTCTCCGACAATCAGAGTGACAAATCCTAATCTCGATCTATGCCAACTCAACAAGTACCATCGGAGACACTTGTAGAGCACCTTTATAATCACCCAGTTATGTTGTGACGTTTGGTAGCACACAAAGTGTTCCTTCGGTATCCGTGAGTTGCATAATCTCATAGTCATAGGAACATGTATAAGTCATGAAAAAAGCAATAGCAATATACTAAACGATCAAGTGCTAAGCTAACGGAATGGATCAAGTCAATCACATCATTCTTTAATGATGTGATCCCGTTAATCAAATGACAACTCATGTCTATGGCTAGGAAACTTAACCATCTTTGACTCAACGAGGTAGTCAAGTAGAGACATACTAGTGACACTCTGTTTGTCTATGTATCCACACATGTACTAAGTTTCCGGTTAATACAATTCTGGCATGAATAATAAACATTTATCATGAAATAAGGAAATAAATAATAACTTTATTATTGCCTCTAATACATATTTCCTTCAGTTCATTGTGGACCAAGTATAATTTCAGATTGGTGTGCCGATGGTGAACATGCAACAGCTGCTTAGAGCTCACTAAAAGTCAGTACTGTGCTTTGATAATATTTTTTTCTTCAGACGTGCTTCTAATCTTATTTGTGGGCTGTTGAAGCTAGGAGAGCCATGTTCAAATTCGCAATATACATTTAGTGAGATTCGCCGACTGTTTCTGACGTCCATAAACTTCAATGTGCAGTTAGGTTGTTGTGCCCTTGTGTGATTATATGCTTGGAACCAGCAAAAAGAAAGAAAGATTATATGCATGGTGTTGTGGTTGTGCGTCCAAAAAAGAACAAAACCCACACCTCTCCCCAAAATTGCACAATAAAGCATAAAATTGCACTAGTGAAAGGTATGCAACTTTAGTGAAACTTCGGACCCGAGGGGTAGCTAAAAAGCTCCCTCGAGCATTTGAAAATAATAATAAGAATAGTAATTACAAAATTATATTTTTCACATGTACATATATCATTTCACATGTTTGCTATATTTTACAAGCAAAGGACAAGTCAGTGCAGTAGTAACTTTTTAAGCATTAAATTATGTTTTTAACATAAACGGCATGAATGACATATTTTTTTTAGCAGTTGTATTAACACATTTGGTTTCCATAATCAAATCAGAGGGCGGGGAGGGGGGCTCCTTATGAAAACAAAACTATACATATATGTTTTTTTCTAGATTGTTTTGACTTGTAAACGATTTCCCCCCTCAATTCGCTAATGTGAAGACTACCTTTAAAAATGTGGCCGTGCCTCCTCCTCCCTCCCCACAACAGTGGCCTCCTCCCATCCCCACTACCGTTGTCTCCTACCTCCCCACCCCCTTTCTCTCGCTGCCGCTAGAGGCCTGTGGCCAGGCTATGTACGTACCGGCACGAGTTGATGAAGGAGGCAACAGGGAGGTCTTTGCTGTAGTAGTCTTCGGTGGGGAGATGGGATCTACGGGTGACGACTTAAGGCAGATGGCTATGTAGCGTCATCGATGGTGTTCCTGTCTAGACCGACGGTCTCTGGTGGCAAGCCGTCGGTGAATGTGATTCCACCTGTTGGTACGCAGGTGGTAGCGGCGTGCTTTCTCATCCCAACGAAGTAGTCCTCCGCTTGGGCGCGCGGATGGCTCATGGTCCTACGTTGATAGGAAGCTCTCGCAACGGGCAGGAGGGTCTTGGACCTTCAGATCCAGCGTAATGATGGGTATGTTTTGCGGACCAACTCCGTGTCGCATGCGAGGACGACTAAGCATGAGGACAGTGCGCAAGTGCTGGATTTCGGTGGTAACAACGACCTTCCTCTCTCACAAATATTCGTGGTATGTGTTTCATCGTTCCCAGCCTTTGATGGAGAGTGCACATGTTGTGGCTTGACTGTCTGTTTACACGTGCATGATTTTTACTTGTGTGGCATCTCACGTTAAGACCGTGCTACGCATGTAGCTGTTGTGATTCCGGAAAGTGGTGGCGACAACACACGATGATTTTGATTTGGTGGTGCTTCTCGAGTACCTAGTCTCAAGCTATGGGGTAAAAATTTAGGTCTGGCCCTAGTTGTTTATACATACAAATGGTGGTGTTTTTCATCGTAACCTTGTTGAAGGAATTGCTTGTAATTTATCTCAAGGGTGAAAAACCAAGATCCGACCATTGGCGGTTGGATCCGATGACAATGATAGTTGATTGTTGTTCCCTTCCTGGAGGCAATGCTACTCACTAGTGCAGAAATGCTTATACAGAATCTTAATTGGTGGCTTTCCACTTTCAATCCATGCCACCACTATCGTACCAAAATACTGGTGGGGTGGGCATATTTGGTATGCCACGTTCCTTCATTTTCACGAGCCACCCATGTGTGGGGCCAAGTGTCAATAGTCGGTACCAGTTCTGAAGTAGTTTTGGAGATGGAGAAGGTTCTGAACACTATCCGTTGCAGGGTGTTGCGGGAGATGAACTCTTTATTGGCTGCACCATACACCCAGGAGGAGATTAAATACCCTCTTTTCCACATGTCTCTGAGAGCTACTAGCCTGGATGGTTTCCCGGCCAAATTTTTTCAGCATCTTTGGGAAGTGTGTGGACCGGATGTCAGTCAGACGGTTCCTACAATTGTTGAGGGAAAGGACATCGTGGAGTCAATAAATAATACTGTTTTGGTGTTAGTTTTTTCTCGAATCTGTTAACTTTTTTCAAAATTACCTCTATTTTTTAAAATGTTTCTCAAATTTTGATGAACTTTTTTCAAATCCGATGAACTAGCTTTCTTTTCAAATTTTGATGAACTTTTTTTCAAATTCAGTGAACTTTTTGTGAACTTGATGAATTTTTTTGACCTTCCTTGAATTTTTTTCACATTCTTGATTTTTTTTCAAATTCAATGAACTTTTTTTACCTTCAATGAACTTTTTTTTTCAAATTTGTGATTTTCTTCAAATTCGCTGAATTTTTTTTCAAAATCGGTGAACATTTTTCAAATTCATGATTTTAAAAAAACTAAGGGATAATAAGTAGCGCAGGCAGACATGTTGTTATACTATAATGAAAATCCATATCTGCACCTGAGCTCATCTCCACCCGCGTTGACGAAAAAAATAAAAAACTTCCAATTTTTTTGTGCGGTAGACAATTTGATGCGTGAGGTCCACTCCAATTTTCAAGTTATTTGGACATATGAGGAGCTCTCAGCAAAAAAGACAAATTGGAGGTCTATAAAAATGTTTACTGTTCATGTACTGTTTTGGTCTAATTTGTCTTTTTTGCTGAGAGCTGCTCAGATGTCCAAATGACTTGAAATTTGGAGCGGGCCTCATGCATCAAATTGTCTACCGCAGGAAAAATAAATAGAATTGTTTGAATTTTTTTATGATTTTTTTCTAGCTGGGTGCAGATGAGCCTGGGCACCAAAACGCCATACTCATACTATAAGCGCTATTATCAGATATAAGAGCATCTTCAGCAGTTGGCCCCCCAAGAGGGGCTAAAAATCGCCCCCTGGGGGCGCACCGGCGCTAAACCGCGCACTGGGGGCGTGATGCCCCCCAGTCGCGGTGCCCACGTTTTTTTGAAAAAGTTAAATACGGCGCAAACACGGCTCAAATTTAACGCAAACATCGGCGAGTTCGTTCAAATTTAAACATATTTTACAAAAAAAGAAAAAAAACTACTACGGGCTGCCCCTGCCGTCTCCATCGCCGCTCCTCGTCGCCCCCCGCCACCCGCCGCCCGCCTTTGCAGTTCTACATGCCGAGGAGGCGGTAGAACCGCGTGTAGTCGCCGCGGTCCTCGTCGTCGGCGGCGTCCCCGCCTCCGCCGCCGCCGTCCTTGCTGCATCCCTTCCCCGGTTGGCGCGGCGGGTTGGACGGTCCGGGGGCGTCGTCGTCGTCATCGCTGTCGAGGATCACGATGCCGTGCTCGTCCTCGCGCCCACGCTTGCGGGCGGCGATCTCCTCCAGGGCCCGGCGCTGCCGGACCATCTCGTCGCGGAGGTTGTCGTTCCGCGCCCACTGCAGGGCGTCCTCGTCGGAGATGCCGCGTTGGGCTATCTCCTCGTACTCCACGGGGAGGCCGGGCTCCGGCTTGGGCTCGACGAGGACGAAGCGGTCGGAGGGGGGGGGGGCGGAGTCGCCGATGCGAATGCCGGAGATGCGGGTGCGCGCGCTGATAGGCGTGTCCTGGGGCTCCAGCTTGACGGGACGGAGGAAGGGAGAGCCCGACGAGCGGCCGGACGAGGAGGAGGACGCCCCGGGCCGCTCCTTGCGCCTCGGCATCCAGGAGCTCCCACGGCGGCGTGAGAAGGACGGGGGAGCGGGGTACTCGAGGCGCGGCGTGTTGCCGCCCTCGATGTACTCGAGAACGACCTCCAACGTGCGGCCGGGCACATCCCACCATCGGCGCCGGCCCTCGGAGTGGAGCCTGCCTGAGGGCACGACGCCGTTCGTCGCCTCGAGCTGCTCGGCGTGACGACGACGGAAGTAGGGCTCCTAGAGTGGGCTGTCGGGGATGTAGCGTGGCCCCTCCCTCGCCGCCCGCGGCAGGGATGCGCAGATACGTGCGATCTCCACACGCCGCGCCGCCCCGGTGGGTGGTGGTGGCACCGGCACGCCGCCGGCGCTGATCCTCCAAGCCCCGGGCACCCGCATGTCCGGCGGGACCGGGTACTCGGCCTCGAAAAGGAGGCGAGCCTCGTCCTCGTGAGGATGGCGACGCCTGAAGCCATTCGCCGCCGCGCCATCGCCTGGGAAGCGCTCGGCCATTTTTCTGAACTGGAGACGGCAAGAGGAGGAAGGGGGGAGAAATGGGCGCGTCGGCGGTGGAGTATCAGTGCGTGTCTCCGGGCTGGTGGTCTGCTTATATAGGCGCAGGTGCCGCGCGGTAGGCTTGGCCGGCGCGTTACGCGTGGCGTGGCGGGCGAGGGGACGCGCGTCGCCCGGCCTTCACTGCGCCGCCCGTGAGGCATCAATGGAGGCTGACCGGCGCGGCAGCGCGCGCAGCTTTTGCATTGATTCGCCACGGGAAACGAGACGATGAGGACGACGAAGCGGCGAGAAGAGAGTCGAGTCGCTAACGCAGCTGGCCCGCGGCTCTTCGCGCCAAAAACGATTCGCCCAGCACCCCCAGCGCGCCGGGTTCGGGTTGGGTCCGCCGGTGCCAATTTCAGCCCGAGCCGGCGAAAACTGGGCCCTTGGGGGCGCGACTGGGCCGATTTTTTTGGCGCCGGCGGCCAAAAATCGCTTGAAGGGCCTTCTTGGAGGCGCGGCTAGAGATGCTCTAAGTCTTCAATGGATGTAGTGGTTAGCTAAGCAGGAAGCCAGGAATACAGATGTGGCGTTGTGACTTCGAATCCCGAAGCGCGACGCTAGGCGCCGGCGCACCGGCCCAACAGTTGGGCCGGTCCAGCCCTGGCCGCCCGATGCAGCGATTAGACCGTCAGATCTGTCCCTCGCTTTGTCCTCCTCCTGAGTCAATTTTCCAAAAAAAATTGCAACGGCCCGAGCGCCGGCGACACCACGCCATATCCTCGCGAGAAAACAGCCGAGCTTGAAGCACCACCGCGGTGTTCCTTGTCGCCGGTGGGTGTCCTCGCCGGCCGTCTGCGTTTGCCCCAGATTCGTGCTCGCCATGGATGCAGCTCCGCCGCCTGTGCTCATCAGAGATCTGCGCTCACCATGGATGCAGCTCCGCCGCCCGGCGCTTGCCGTGGATGCAACTTCGCCGCCCGGCGCTTGCCGTGGATGCAGCTTCGCCGCCCACGCTCGCCATGTATGGATCCCGCCCTCGCCGCCCGCGCATGCCATGGATGCAGCTCCGCCTCGTTGGCGATTGACTGGTTCCAGCAAATTGAATTGCCCGTTGTAGCATTTTTCGTTGTTTGTCGTAGCAAAATGGAGACACGGTTGCAGCAAAAAAGAAACGTCACCGTTTTCGCTGGTTGTAGCTCGCCGTTGCAGGTAGGAACATTTTCATCAATGAACGGATGTAACAAAACCCATTGCCGAACATAGCAAATACCTACGACGGTTGCAACAAAAAAGTCGTCGTCGCCGTTGCGGGTCTCAACTCGGCCGTGCTGGATGTAGCAAAACATTATGCCGGTTGTAGCAAAAAGCGATGCTAGTTGTAACAAAACCACGACGCCGGCTGTGTGTTGTAGCAAAACGTGACCCGAGCTATAGCAAAATGATATGCCGGTTGTAGCAAAATCTATGCCAGTTGAAGCATGTAGCAAAACTGCAGCGTTTTGTCATCTTCTTCCACCTCCAGCCATCGCTGGTTGAAGCTTTTTCAAACTACAGTTGAAGCTTTCGTATGAATGATTATAGCTTTTTTCTGCGCGTGGTATCCGGTTGAAGCTTGATATACCGCGGGTTGAAGCTTTTGAATCAAATGGTTGTAGCTTTTTCCGCTGCCGGTTGTAGCATGCGCCAAAGACCATAGTAGCACGGCCAGGGAGTTGGGGTCCGCACGCGCCAATGGCCATAGTAGCACGGCCAGGGAGTTGGGGACCTAGTAGTGCGCCATGAGGACGAGGGGGTGGCTGGCGCATGGCCATGGCGTGGAGGGACGCTGTGAGGAAGAAGAATAGAGGCTGGACATGGTGAGGAGGATGTGCAGGCGGAGGTGCGCGAGCTGGAAGAAAAAAAATACGAGAGAAGGGGATAAGAGCGAGCGGCCTGGAAGAGAAGAAGGGATAACGCAGAGGAATAGTCAACTCAGGTCCACCACGCCACGTGGTTGCTCGCGAGTGGGTCGCGCGTGCGTGCGTGGATTGGACCGGCCGAAGCTTCCGCCGGTCCGCCGGTGTGAAACGTTTCCCAATCCCAAAGGAACCAGTTTTTGTGCCTTTTTCTGTAATTTTTGATTCGTTGCACTTTGCCTTACCGGGCCAGCCCAACAAGGCACTGCATGGGCGCCAGAAACATGTTCGAGCGCATAAGGCGCCAAACAGGAGGAGATATCTGGGAGATGGTAAGAGCATCTCTAATAGGCGCCGGTCGCGCTGTGCGCAAAAAACAGATATGCTGCACGCGCATCGCCAGGTTTGGCGCGGCGCGCAGCGCCCGCTCCAGCGGCAGCGCCAAAATGCAGCGCGCGGGCGCCGCTCCAGCAGCGTGCTAAAATGTAGGGCGCGCGACTCGCCGGTGCATTGCATATGGCATTTTCAACACAAAAATTTCACATAAACAAGTTGATGAAATTCAGGCCCATGAGTTTAAAATCATGCCCGCAAGTTTAATATCATGCCCACAAGTTCATCCAACGAAGTTCAAAATGCAAAGCAAGTTCAATACACAAATGAAAGACACATCATTCCTCGTCCTCGTCTTCGTCCTCGTCTTCATCTTCGGAAGACGATTCTTCTGCCTCCGAAGATGAATCTTCCTCCCTCTCCTCATCGCGCACCGCATCACAAGAAGCTCCGACGGTGTTGGCAAGATCTTCAACGGCATCTGAGGGAGTCCTGGATTAGGGGGTGTTCGGGTAGCCGGACTATACCTTCAGCCGGACTCCTGGACTATGAAGATACAAGATTGAAGACTTCGTCCCGTGTCCGGATGGAACTTTCCTTGGCGTGGAAGGCAAGCTAGGCGGTGCGGATATTCAATATCTCCTACCATTGTAACCAACTCCGTGTAACCCTAACCCTATCCGGTGTGTATATAAACCGGAGGGTTGTAGTCCGTAGGACAATCAACTCCATACACAACAATCATACCATAGGCTAGCTTCTAGGGTTTAGCCTCCTTGATCTCGTGGTAGATCTACTCTTGTACTACCCATATCATCAATATTAATCAAGCAGGAGTAGGGTTTTACCTCCATCGAGAGGGCCCGAACCTGGGTAAACTTCGTGTCCTTCATCTCCTATTACCATCCGACCTAGACGCGCAGTTCGGGACCCCCTACCCGAAATCTGCCGGTTTTGACACTGACATTGGTGCTTTCATTGAGAGTTCCTCTGTGTCGTCGCCTTTGAGTCCGATGGCTCCTTTGATCATCAACAACGATGAGGTCCAGGGTGAGACTTTTCTCCCCTGACAGATCTTCGTCTTCGGCAGCTTCGCTCTGCGGGCCAATTCACTTGGCCACCTGGAGCAGATCGAAAGCTACGCCCCTGGCCATCAAGTCAGGTTTGGAAGCTTAAACTACACGGCTGATATCCGCGGAGACTTGATCTTTGACGGGTTCGAGCCACGGCCAAGCGCGCCGCACTATCTCGAGGGGCATGATCTAGCTCTGCCTCCGAACGGTGTCCTGGAGGCCGCACGCGCACCGGTTCCGACCCTTAACTCGGAGCCTGTAGCACCGATCGAGGATGAACGGGTGGACGTCACCTCGGGGGCTGTGATCTCAAAGGCGATCGAGCCGAACACCAGCCCCGCACGCCGCGTGACTCATGACTCTGAGGATCCGGATTCTTCTCCGGATTCCGAACCCCCGCGCCCTTGCCAATCGAATCCGATTGGGCGCCGATAATGGAGTTCACTGCCGCGGTCATCTTTCAGCACTCGCCTTTCGGCGATATCCTGAATTCTCTCAAGTCTCTCTCTTTATCAGGAGAGCCCTGGCCGGACTACGGTCAGCAAGGATGGGATACGGACGATGAAGAAATTCACTGCCCACCCACCACTCACTTTGTAGCCACCGTCGACGATCTAACCGACTTGCTCGACTTCGGCTCCTTAGACATCGACGGTATGGACGACGATGTAGGAGACGAACAGGAACCAGCACCTGTAGGGCACTGGAAGGCCACCTCATCATATGACATATACATGGTGGACACTCCAAAAGATGGAGATGGCGATGGAACAGCGGGGGATGACCCCTCCAAGAAACAGCCAAAGCGCCGGCGTCAGCGGCGCCGCTCTAAATCCCGCCAAAGCAAAAACGGTGATTCCGGCACGGGAGATATTACTACCCCGGATAGTGCCGAAGAACACCTACCCCATCAAGATTCGGCACAGGAAGATGGAGAAGCCAGCCCTCATGAGAGAGCGGCAGACCGAGAGGTTGAGGATGATAACTATATGCCTCCCTCCGAAGACGAGGCAAGCCTCGATGACGACGAATTCGTCGTACCATCAGACCCTGCTGAACAAGAGCGTTTCAAACGCAGGCTTTCAGCCACGGCAAACAGCCTCAAGAAAAAGCAGCAACAGCTTAGAGCTGACCAAGATTTGCTAGCTGATCGGTGGACTGAAGTCCTTGCGGCCGAAGAGTATGAACTCGAACGCCCCTCCAAGAGTTACCCAAAGCGCAGGCCGCTACCTCGATTAGAGGAGGAATCGCCTACATCACCAGCGCACGACATGGAAGACCGGCCACCTCGCGGCCGCGACAGAGAGGCCTCTCGGCCCTCCACCCAAGCCATGCCCCGACACCGCTCGACTAAGGCACGGGAAAACACGCCAGACCTGCGAGACGTACTGGAGGATAAGGCAAGACAAACAAGACCGATCTACGGATCGCGCAGGCGCCCTACGGCACGTGACGATGATCTTCACTCCGGATACAACAAATCCGGCCGGGCCGAACACAACAGACATAGCTCTTCCGAGCTGCGTCGTGATATAGCCCAGTACAGGGGCGCCGCACACCCACTATGCTTCACAGATGAAGTAATGGATCATAAAATCCCGGAGGGTTTCAAACCCGTCAACATCGAACCATACGATGGCACCACAGATCCGGCGGTACGGATCGAGGATTATCTCCTTCACATCCACGTGGCACGTGGCGATGATCTACACGCCATCAAATACCTCCCGCTCAAACTTAAAGGACCGGCACGACATTGGCTTAACAGCCTGCCAGCAGACTCAATCGGCTCTTGGGAGGACCTGGAAGCCGCATTCCTCGACAACTTCCAGGGCACCTACATGCGACCACCGGATGCCGACGACTTAAGCCACATAATTCAGCAGCCAGAGGAATCAGCCAGGCAATTCTGGACACGGTTCCTAACAAAGAGAAACCAGATAGTCGACTGTCCGGACGTAGAGGCCCTAGCAGCCTTTAAGCATAACATCTACGATGAGTGGCTTGCCCGGCACCTGGGACAGGAAAAGCCAAAATCTATGGCAGCCCTCACGACACTCATGACCCGCTTTTGTGCGGGAGAAGACAACGGGCTAGCTCGCAGTAATAACTTAGCTAAGAAAACTTAGCTAAGAACCCTGGTAATTCGGATACCAAGGACAAAACTGGCAGGACACGTCGGAATAAGCAAAAACACCGCGTTAGCAGCGACAGTAATGAAGATACGGCAGTTAATGCCGGATTCAGAGGCTATAAATCCGGTCAGCGGAAAAAGCCATTCAAGAAGAATACTCAGGGCCCGTCCAGTTTGGACCGAATACTCGACCGCTTGTGCCAGATCCATGGCACCCCCGAAAGGCCAGCCAAGGCCAGCCAATCACACCAACAGGGATTGTTGGGTTCTCAAGCAGGCAGGCAAGTTAAGAGCCGAAAACAAAGACAAGGGGCTGCATAGCGATGACGAGGAGGAGCCCAGGCCGTCGAACATCAATGGACAGAAGGGTTTTCCCTCACAAGTGCGGACGGTGAACATGATATACGCAACCCACATTCCCAAGAGGGAGCGGAAGCATGTGTTACGGGACGTATATGCGATGGAGCCAGTCGCCCCAAAGTTCAACCCATGGTCCTCCTGCCCGATCACCTTTGATCGAAGGGACTATCCCACTAGCATCCGTCATGGCGGCTTCGCCGCACTGGTTCTCGACCCAATCATTGACGGATTTCATCTCACAAGAGTCCTCATGGACGGCGGCAGTAGCCTGAACCTGCTTTACCAGGATACAGTGCAAAAAATGGGCATAGATCCCTCAAGGATTAAGCCCACAAAAACGACATTTAAAGGCGTTATACCAGGTGTAGAAGCCAACTGCACAGGCTCAGTAACACTTGACGTGGTCTTCGGATCTCCGGATAATTTCCGAAGCGAAGAGTTAATCTTCGATATAGTCCTGTTCCACAGTGGCTATCACGCCTTGCTCGGACGAACCGCATTCGCAAAGTTCAATGCGGTGCCGCACTACGCATACCTCAAGCTCAAGATGCCGGGACCTCGAGGAGTAATCACGGTCAACGGAAACACCGAACGCTCCCTCCATACAGAGGAGCACACGGCGGCCCTTGCAGCGAAAGTACAAAGCAGCCTTCTTAGGCAACTCTCCAGTACGGCCGTTAAAAAGCCGGACACTGCCAAACGCGCCCGGAGTAACCTACAACAAGACCGTCTGGTACGTTCCGAGCAGGCATAGCAATGCGGCCCCAACCCCAGCCCTCGCGACATAGCGAAACCAGTACCTCGCGTACATAACTACGCCCTTGAAATACCATGGGCACAGGGGAAGGGGCACAATAACGGCACACCCAAAATACGGCTTAAAGCGTACTAGGGGCTGCCAGATTCTTTTTTCTTCTTCTTACTTTCAGGACTCCACACTTCGGACGACCTGTTCGGCAATTCGACTGCCGCACAAACGATGCAAGATCCAGGGAAGCAGACAAGCCACGCCGCATTATGGAACCCCCAGGTGGTCTCTGTTACGAGCAGTATACCTGTTACGAATTATTTTCCATGGCCTGCCCCTGTTCAGGACATGTTAAATAGTCCAGTATCTTTTTGCTTATTGCACTATTTGTATCGTTCGGCTTTGATAAACAGCCCCTCTATAAACAATGCATAGCTTTTTTGTCTATTTTTTGCATTATCATATTTTCATATATATGTTTATTAAATGACATGATTGCACCCGTACACCATGGTACGGCAAATACGCCAGGGGCTTCAGTACCCCTCATTATGGTGTGAGAAGTCCGAACACTTTCGCAAGTGCGGCACCCCGAACTTATAGCACTATATGCATCAGCTCCGAATCATGATTTGGGTCAATAGTTGGGTTTGCCCGGCTCCTATGTTTTGGTGTCTTACGTTCTGCTATATCGGCTAAGGTAGCACTAGGAGAACCATTGCGATTGTGCCCCGGTTCAGCTGGGTTAAGCACCTCAGTGGAGAAAGCTAAAACTGACTGTCATGATAAGGCGAGAGATCGGTCGCTGATCCAGAGGTTTTTCGAGTCCCTAAAGACTTATGCCGCTTCGAGCGAGGAGCTGGCTTTGTCCGGCCAAGGCGTGGATAGCGCCCCGAATTCGGTCTTCCGAACTAGGGGCTTCGCCGAAATTTAAAATTATAAAGTTCTATGGCTAAGTGAGAGTGTTCAAGCATTATAGTCTGATTGCCTTGTTCGTTGTGCTAAGCGCCTCCCTCGAAGAACCCAACCATGGGAAAAAGAGCGCGCAGGTTTATCTCGAACACCCCAGCACTAGTGGCACGGGGGCAGAAGCCGACGACTGGCCATCTCTCAATTTTTGATAAACGGACGCACAGAAAATAATATTTTAAATCCAATAAGCATTGCTTAGTGCATATAAACAAGTTTTCAGCGCACAGGATAAACACGAGCGAGATCATTCAAAAATTACATCCTTGGTACATTCATCCGCCACAAGGCGGACACCTGCAAGAACATCCTTGTAGTAGTTCTCGGGCTTGCGATGCTCCTTCCCCGGCGGCGGCCCGTTCCTCACAAGCTTCTCACCGTCCAGCTTACCCCAGTGCACCTTTGCACGGGCAAGGGCCCTCCGGGCACCTTCAATGCAGACGGAGCACTTGATGACCTCAAGCCTTGGACAGGCCTCCATCAGCCGCCGCACCAGCCCGAAGTAGCTCCCAGGCAGGACCTTTCCGGGCCACAGCTGAACCATGAAGCCCTTCATGGCCTGTTCGGCCGCCGTGTGGAGTTCGACCAGCTGTTTCAGCTAGTCGCTCAAGGGCACAGGGTGTCCGGCCTCAGAATACTGAGACCAGAACACCTTCTCCGCCAAGCTGCCCTCTTCAGCTCGGTAGAATGCGGCAGCGTCGGATACGCTGCGGGGAAGATCTGCGAATGCCCCTGGAGAGCTCAGGATTTGGGTAAGTAACAAGTAGTTTACTTTTATATTTCTGCTTTGCATAAAGAATGCCTTACCCGTTGCTATCTTCCTCATCTCCTCCAACTCTTGGAGGGCCTTTTGGGCTTTGGCCTTGGCAGACTTGGCGGTCTCAAGGGCCGACGCGAGCTCAGATGCTTGCGCCTTTGACTCAAGCTCCAAACTCTCATGTTTTTTCATGAGAGCCTGAAGCTCTCGCTGCACCTCGCCGACCTGAGCCCCAAGTCTCTCTCGCTCGGTGCGCTCCGCGGCCGTTTTCTTTTCGACCTCAGATAGCGCCTGCTTGAGGGTCGCCACCTCATTCGTGGCCCCTACAAATAAGCAGTAGAATCCTGTTATTTTTTTTGCAATCACGCCTTTTTATAGGCACTTTTTCTGAAAGGCATTTCTTACCTTCTTTTTCCTCGAGCTGCCGCTTGGCAAGGCCGAGCTCTTGCTCGGTTCGCCCGAGGTCCTGTTTCAGGACACCCACCTCCGCAGTCAGTGCGGCGGTGGATAGCAGCGAAGCCTGCATATGCATATTAACTCTTTTTTCAGACTCCTGCGAAAATTAATAGATTCTCTATTCGGCTTTTCTTTCCGAACGTCAAAAAGAGCATTAGGCGCTACTGTCTATGCGGTTATATTCTTGCATATTTTTTTACTTACCTCGAAGCCTGTTAGAAGGCTAGCGCAAGCTTCGTTTAGTCCGCTCTTGGCAGATTGAACCTTCTGGATCACCGTACTCATGATAGTATGATGCTCCTCGTCGATGGAGGCGCCGTCAAGCACCTCCAGCAGATTGTCTGGCGCCTCTGGTTGGACGGAGGCCGCCGGCTCAGAAGGCTTACTCCTCTTGGAAGGAGTTCGCCTACCGCCGTCCGGAACCATTGAAGATTCCGGCACGGTGTCCGGCTCAAAGCCGGACTCGGAGCCCTGGGGGGTCTTGTCCCCTTTATTCCTGGGGTCCGGGAGGTCGTCTTTCGGCTCCTCCAGGACCACCTCCTCCTGCCCCGGAGCTTGTTGCGACGCCACTTCGGCGTCATCTGCAGTGCGGGGGGAGACAGCGGGCGGAACCGAGTTCATGTCCGACGAATCCAGGGAGCCGCTCGACGAATCATCGAGTTCGACCCGGGGCGGGCTGCACAATTATGTTCGGCATTATGAAAAGATACATGACTTAGGAATATCATGAGTCACTCTGGTATCCGAATACTTACGATTTCGCCGGACGCTTGGCCCTGTCCGGCCACTCCTCGTCGTCCTCGTTGGCGCTGGGGGAGTAGTCCGGCGGAGGGGTCTTCCTCTTTCTAGACCCTCCAGCCTCCCCCGTTGGGGCGTCCTTCCCTTTTTCTCCTCCCCCCGCTGGAGGGGGAGAGGTTTTTTCTTCTTCCTCCTCCTCGCTTCCACGGGAGGAGGGTGTCTCGGACTGATCGGCTGACGAGTCCGACACCACCATGTTACGGGCACTCTTTCGAGTCCCCGTGGTCTTCTTCTTCTTGACCTTCTTCTCCGGCACCACATAAGGCGCCGGAGCCAGCAGCTTCACTAGGAGAGCAGGAGCTGGGTCTTCGGGCAAGGGAGCCGGACAGTTAATCGGTCCGGATATCACCTGCCAAGCCTGTTAAAGGTAAGGGAGTTTAGATCCGCATGGAGTCAAACTATGAAAAAACTAAAACATCATGTAAAAGGTGAAAAATAGCTTACCTCGCTAGCATGACGCTGCGAGCTGTATCCGCGATCCTCGGAGGCGGATGTGGGAGTCTCGGCGCCTTTGGTTAGCACCTTCCAGACGTCTTCATAAGTCGTGTCGAAGAGCCTGTTAAGGGTTTGGTGCTGCGCCGGGTTGAACTCCCACAGAGTAAAATCCCGTTGTTGACACGAGAGCATCCGACGGACGAGCATAACCTGGACCACATTGACGAGCCTGATCGGCTTGTTCACCAGGGACTGGATGCATGTCTGCAGTCCGGTCACCTCTTTTTCGTCACCCCACGACAGGCCCGTCTCTTTCCAGGACATAAGCCGCGTGGGGGGTCCGGATCGGAACTCGGGGGCTGCAATCCATTTTGGATCACGTGGCTCGGTGATGTAAAACCACCCGGATTGCCACCCCTTTAGGGTCTCCACGAAGGAGCCCTCGAGCCATAGGACGTTGGCCATCTTGCCCGCCATGGCACCTCCGCACTCCGCCTGGCTACCGCGCACCACCTTGGGCTTGACGTTGAAGGTCTTGAGCCAGAGGCCAAAATGGGGGCGGACGCGGAGGAAAGCCTCACACACGACGATAAACGCCGAGATGTTGAGGATGAAGTTCGGGGCCAGATCGTGAAAATCCAGGCCGTAGTAGAATATGAGCCCCCGGACAAATGGGTGGAGTGGAAAACCTAGTCCGCGGAGGAAGTGGGGAAGGAATACTACCCTCTCATGGGGCCTTGGGGTGGGGACAAGCTGCCCCTCCTCGGGAAGCCGGTGCGGGATGTCCTTGGACAGGTATCCGGCCTTCCTTAGCTTCTTGACATGGCCCTCCGTAACGGAGGAGACCATCCACTTGGCTCCCGCTCCGGACATTGTTGGAGGAGGTTAAGGTGGGAAGAGCGGGCTTGGGCGCTAGAGCTCGAGTGCGCAGGAGATGGATAGGCGAAGGAGGAAGAAGGCGTAGGTGAAAAAGGTGGATCCTTATCCCCTTATATGGGCGGATGCGGTTATGCGTCCCCACCTGCCTAATAAAACTCACTTGCCTCCCAAACGCCGTGGTAACTGGCGCGGTTGGGTTACCCACGTCCGTATTGATGAGAATCCCGTAAAAAGGGGACACGATCTCTGCTTTACCAAGACGTGCCAAGGAAACTGCCTCGCAAAACGTGCTGAGGTGGAAAAGTAAAAACGATTCGAGTAAAAGGACTTGGCCGTAGTGTGATGATACACTGCGGAATACATCAGCAGATTTGATTTGTGTTAATATTATTCTCTCTATGGCAATATGTGGAAACTTGTTTTGCAGAGCCGGACACTATTCTTGGTGTTTATAAATCTTCTATGAAGGACTTGGAGGAGGAATCCGCCTTGCAATGCCGAAGACAATCTGCGCGCTGGACTCGTCGTCATTGAAGCCTGGTTCAGGGGCTACTGAGGGAGTCCTGGATTAGGGGGTGTTCGGATAGCCGGACTATACCTTCAGCCGGACTCCTGGACTATGAAGATACAAGATTGAAGACTTTGTCCCGTGTCCGGATGGAACTTTCCTTGGCGTGGAAGGCAAGCTAGGCGGTGCGGATATTCAAGATCTCCTATCATTGTAACCGACTCCGTGTAACCCTAACCCTATCCGGTGTCGATATAAACCGGAGGGTTGTAGTCCGTAGGACAATCAACTCCATACACAACAATGATACCATAGGCTAGCTTCTAGGGTTTAGTCTTCTTGATCTCGTGGTAGATCTACTCTTGTACTACCCATATCATCAATATTAATCAAGCAGGAGTAGGGTTTTACCTCCATCGAGAGGGCCCGAACCTGGGTAAACTTCGTGTCCTTCATCTCCTGTTATCATCCGACCTAGACGCACAGTTCGGGACCCCCTGCCCGAGATTCGCCGGTTTTGACACCGACAGCATCTTCATGGGAATGTGTGCGAGGAGGCACATCGAAAGACATTCCTCCCATGGCGGCCGGAGGTGCACCCATGCCACCCATGAGAGAAGCAAAACTCATGCCTCCCATGGCGGCCATAGCGTCAGGGGGTGCTCCAAAGCCAGCCATAGCGCGCGCGGGGCTTTGGAGGGAGAGAAGAAGAGCACGCAGCGCGAGCGTCGAGCGTCCCGCGCGCGGAAGCGGGCATCACAAATACACCGCGCGAGGTACCGCTACATGCCGCGTGCACAACTTCTTTTACCCCGCGCGCGGTTATTGCGCGCCCGCTGGAGCCATCCGCCGGGTTGCGCGCGCGCTAAAGTGGGCAAATTTACGGCGTGGCGCCTGTTTAGCGCCCCTGTTGGAGATGCTGTAACGAACGAAATCGTTCATTCTGTCCTCTCTCTTGAATCGAACGAAACATTTGGTCTGATTCCTCCCCTCCCCGAACGTTGGGGTGTTATCGGTGTCCATTAATATTGCTAGCACAAGGTCCCAAAACCAGAAAGTGTCCACCAGTGTCTCCATGCGAGCCTCAAAGTGAAACCCAAGCAAACATGTGCGCTTCCATGGCTCGCCGCAACGGTCCGGACCCGGAGCAAGGATACAGACGGACGTTTGTTTCGTTTCGTCGCGAGACGCACGCACGGGTGGGTTGGGCCTTCGCTTGGGTGGGTGACGTGGGAGGCCGTAGCTGCCGAGCTGACATGCCAACTTGCCAAGACCGGGACGACAAGGCCTCAACAAGGAGAGACTACAACAGCGACAAGGATGCTGCCGGCACCGGCACACCAGACGTTGTGAGCGAGCTCCGACGAGGCTGGAGCGCTCGTGCTCCAACATCGAGACGGCGAGGCCTGGCTGGAAGGCGTTCGACCTGCTGCAGCCGTCGGCCGAGTCTCGCTCACACGGCGACCCTGCCCGTTGGCGCTGTAAGGCAATAAGTCGCGGCGAGGTGTCGAACGAGCCGGGCGCGTGTATGAGCGCGCGCCGGGCAGGTTGGACGCGTCGGGTCCGCGACGTATGTGTGCGTGCGTGCGTGTAGGAGATGCATGCACGTGTCTATGCAGGTGTGGCGTGTGTGTGTGATGGTTGGCGCAACGGGCGCGGGTGTAGACCACGTCAGGGCGCGGGAGATGGGTGCTTCAGGGGCGCGGTGTGGTGCGCCGATGGACGTGGGTATAAAACCCTCCCGCCCGTGTGTTTGTTGTCGACGGAGGTGACGAGTACGAGCTCGGGAACAGGCGTTTTTCCGCCGGAAAAATCCTCACCGTGTCCACTGTGTGTTCCTTCTTCCTCCTTCCACCTCGTCGCCATAGGTTCGAGCCACGGCCGGTGAGAGAGAGATCAGTGAGAGGGAGGAGAGGGCTAGAGCTAGGGCTAGTCGGCGCCAACAGGCGCTGGTAGCTTGTTCGCCAGCCCCAACGGCGCGCCGGGCGGATCCAGCCCGGTGCCGTCCGTGAAGTCGACGTGCAGCCCGGACCGCATGATGCTCAAGAGGAGGTCGTCCAGCCAGCTCCCGTCCAGGACCCGGAAGCTGTTCATGTGGAGCCTGTTGGATATTCCAAACTCCCCACGTGACACGTATAATGTTTAGAGTTGAGTCCTAAACTTCTACGTGAGTTAGTACTACAAGGAGTCCTAGTTGGAGTCAGATTGCAGGTTAGTTGGTATGTGTCCGTGTGAGTCAAGGTCATGTAATCTGCATCTTATAAATAGAAAAGCAAAAACAACCGATGAAGCCCACGGGCTGAGGCAAAACAAATATTCTCTCGTGTGCGTACGTGTGTTTCGGCCGTCTCGGCGAGTTGTGTTCCGTCGAGGTTGATTACGGCGACTTGTACGTGCATGTGCTAGTGGACGTGGGAATCGATCCAGCTGGGTGCTTGCTTGCTTGCTTCTAGCTTTGTAGCGTGGTTCAATCCTGACACTAGTTGCACCAGCGTACTATAGGTGATCTGATCTACGGCAAGCAGCGCGAGTTCCAACAATTGGTATCTAGAGCTAGGTTCAAGATCGTCCGGTGAGCACTGTGGTTCCGTGGAGCGACAATCAAGATCATGGCTGAAAAAGGAGGAAGTGTGTTTGCGCAATACCCGATGCTGACGAAGAGCAACTACTCGATTTGGGCGATCAAGATGAAGGCGTTGATGCGGGCACAAGGAGTTTGGGATGCGGTGGAGCCAGTCGACCCCGGCAAGGTGGACGATGCGATGGATCAGAAGGCGTTGACGGCTATCTATCAAAGTATCCCGGATGATGTGTTTGCCTTCATCACCGAGAAAGAGAAGTCACATGAAGCTTGGGAGGCAATAAAGACGAATCGTCTTGGAGATGATCGCATCAAGGAGGCAAGGTTGCAAACCCTCAAGTCCGAGTTTGAGAGGCTCAAGATGAAGGATACGGAGTCAATTGATGACTTTGCTCTCCGAATGACAACCATCGCCAATGGCATACGAGGGCTTGGAGAAAAGTTCGATGAGACAACTGCCGTCAAGAAAATCCTTCGAGTAGTTCCGTCAAAGTTTTTTCAGATTGCATCTACCATAGAGCAGTTTGGCGATTTCAAGACAATGACCATGGAGGAAGTCATAGGGAGGTTGAAGGTTCATGAGGAACGACTGCAAGCCTATGTCCATGATGATCAAGACGGTGACCAACTTTTGCTGACAAGATCGGAGTGGATAGCAAGGGAGCGTGGGCGCCGTCGTGATAAATCCAAAGTTAGATGCTATAATTGTCAGGAATATGGGCACTTTGCTCGAGAGTGTCCTAATCCGCATAAGGAGGCAAAGAAGCAGCATGGGATTCTTCAACTAGCTGAAGTGGGCACGGATGATGACCCGAGGTTGCTTTGATGAAGAAGTTGCGAACGAAAAAAAAGAGTCGTGTCTTAGTTTTTTGTTTTTTGTCGTTTGAGTATTTGAGTTGGCATGGCACAACATGTGAGATGTGATCACTGTGTGTGCACATGTTAGTTGAGTTAGCGTCGCCTGCGTGCGTCGATGGGTCGAGCTTAGCGTATAGTGGGGCAGTGACCAGTTTAGTTGAGTTCCTACGTGAGACTAATGATGTGTCTAGTCTTGCACGTAGCACGCTAGATGTGGCAGCGTGGACTGTTAGTCCGGATCATGCGCTAAGTCGAGTCGACGAGACGGCGAGTTTGGATTAGGGGGAAATTGTTGGATATACCAAACTCCCCACGTGACACGTATAATGTTTAGAGTTGAGTCCTAAACTTCTACGTGAGTTAGTACTACAAGGAGTCCTAGTTGGAGTCAGATTACAGGTTAGTTGGTACGTGTTCGTGTGAGTCAAGGTCATGTAATCTGCATCTTATAAATAGAAAAGCAAAAACAACCGATGAAGCCCACGGGCTGAGGCAAAACAAATATTCTCTCGTGTGCGTACGTGTGTTTCGGCCGTCTCGGCGAGTTGTGTTCCGTCGAGGTTGATTACGGCGACTTGAACGTGCATGTGCTAGTGGACGTGGGAATCGATCCAGCTGGGTGCTTGCTTGCTTGCTTCTAGCTTTGTAGCGTGGTTCAATCCTGACACTAGTTGCACCAGCGTACTATAGGTGATCTGATCTACGGCAAGCAGCGCGAGTTCCAACAGAGCCACCGGAACCTGCACCGGCCGCATCGAGCACCTTGCCGCCCGCGGGCACAGACCACCAAATGCTCCAGTACCACCACCAGCAGCACGACGGGTACACGTCGGACACGTTCGGCGCGGCTGCGGACGGCAAGAACAAGGAGATTGCCGAGGTGCCCGAACCAGTGGGTGGCGTTCTCGGCGGAGGCCTCGTCGCCGCTGGACCGCGTCAGCGCGTGGGTGAGCAGCCTCGGGGACGGCTCGCTGATCCACGCCGACGAGCAGGAGGAGGGGGACGAGGACGAGGAGGGGAACGGCATCACCGAGACCGAGATCGGCTGGGTCGTTGCCCAAGGGGCTGCACTCGCTGTCGCTGGACCTGTCCCGGAACAGCATCGAGGGCCAGCGGGAGCTGACGCGTGCTCAGCCTCAGCTACAACCGGATCCGGATCGCGCGCATCGGACACGGTAACCATTTCTGATTTCTTGTCTCGGCAACGGACCATGAATCCACTCCACCACCATGGGCTGATCGCGTCAGTTATTCTGCATGTCCTTCCTTCACTCCATTCCCGTGCTCTGGTGACAGGGCTGTCGAGCTGCACGGCGCTGAGGGCAGGAAAACAAGTCTAGTAGTAGTATTTCAAGCCTTTCCTGATGAGCCCAAAATGATTCAGGAAAGAAGAAACGACACGCGGATGCAGTCAGGATTCATGTAAGCTGCGAGGTCGACCAAATTTGCAAAGTTAAGTAAAATGTTTGTACATCTTTTTTAGGTCTAAGCATTATTGTTTGAAGATGTTGTCATGGGCTCCTAGCTCCTTCCGTTTCTCCATTGCCGTCGAGGAGCTCAACTGTACCCCCTCTGTAAAGAAATATAAGAACGCTTTTATATTTTTCGGCGGTAGAGCTCGAGTGCCCATGGTGGTTGGTTGTTCTTGTTCGTCGAAGCGCTATGTACTGGTTCTCTGGTTTTTCTAATGCAGACTTTGCAGTAGAAAATCTAATTGCAGAGATCATGGGTAATCCTCCTTAAAAAAAAGAGAGTAGAAAATCTAATGAGAAAAGGAAATTATCAGACATTATTTTACTGAGGTAGACTGGCAAGGCTGTGGACCGGCAAATTGCTGAAGATAATTTACTGAGGCGGAGCAGAGGACTGTAGCTCCTTTTGCTAACCTGCGTGCCACCTGGCAAAAAGAAGCAAAAAAAAAATCCGACCTACCGGATTCGAACCAGTGACCTAAGGATTTATCTGCAACGACTACAGTCCTCCGCTCTACCAACTGAGCTAAGGTCGGCTTGTGGTCTAAACTGGATCAGATGTTATAAATCTAACGCTGAAAGGACAAAGACAGGAATACCAGAAACTATATGGGCATCATGGTAAAGGATCGTGCACGCTATACGGGCACTGAACGGATGCACCACAAGCAATCTTTTTTTCTTTCCAGATACGCACAAGCATGCGTATCATATATTCATAGAAGAAAAACCAAGACGACTGATACAAGCCTTTCGGCAAAGTGCTACATCGAAAGATGAGCATCCACATCCACTGCGACAACACCGACACATAACTCACCTTGCCCAAACTCAAGCCAAACAATGAGGAAGAGGACGGACATAGAGCACAAAGGCTGCGTCCCCCCGTACCGAACACCTCAGAGCCCGACAAAAACACCTAACCAAACTAGATCAACGCACTCTTCACCCATGGTGCCTAGGAGATCGGCAAGTGGACAACAGGAGCTAGCTTGACTTGAAGAAGATGCCGCGGATGAGGCGTCGATGATGGAGTACATAGCGCCCCGGATACTCATGTCCATAGCAACAACCCTCATATGACAACCCGGCACCCCAAGCCTCACACCCGAGGCGAGCGAGGCAACCCACACCAGATGCTCCTTCGGAAGACACTCCGGACACCTAAGCAACGCCTTCAAGAAGGTGGCGACGCCGAGACGCCGCCGCTGCCTGGCCTGGCGAACCAAGACTAGGGTTTTCCCTGGTGCCAGAAAAGGGGATGGACAGGCCATGACAACGCCTCCAAGGAGGAGACGGCGCCCACAGGCGTCGCCGTTGCCTGCAGCCATAGTCGCACACGGATTTCTCCTCGGCCCCGTCCGTCACGTCTTCGGAGCACAACAAACTGAAGGGTGGTAGGGGCAAAGCTGTCACCTTGGGCCATCGCCGTGAATAGAGGAGCCGGATGCCGCCGAGCCGTTGCCCACCACCACGCCGGGTAACAGGCGCGTCCACCTCAGCCCCTGGTCGCCGCACGAGCAGCCTACAATGAAACCTCCATAGGGAGACCAGGGGATCTCGTCACCGCCATCATCCCACACCACGAACAACAGACCGTAGCCACCGCGAAGTCACAACACCGTTCCTCCGCCTCCCGAAACCAGCCTCACTGGGTAAGCCACCACCACCCACCACGGCTGCCAGTAACAAGACAACACCATACATTGTCGATCTGTTGCCAGCAAACCCAGCGCACGCCAGGTCCTTCCTGAGCGACGTCGCTATGCCATCGTCCTCGATTCGTGGCACGCCGCCACCACCACGGATCAACGAGCACCAGCCGAAGCAGCCACGCCACAGCTCGGTAGCCACACGCGGAGGCCCACCATGGATGCCGTTGACCCCGTCGGATCTGAGCCCGGGACGGAGATCCGAGGCCATCCCGCAGCCACCTGGCCGAGATCCGCCGGCCGCCGCACTCCCATGCCTTCGCGTCCCTGGGGCTGCCGCCTCAGCTGCCGTGCGCGGACGAAACGCCATCCTCGCCCCAGCTAAGTCCGACGGCCACCAGCGCGCCACGAGAAGGAACCGCCCCGGTGCCATTTGGCATTGGGGGCCCGCCGCCACCGCGGCGCAGGTGCCGGCGACAACGGCGGAGAGGGAGCACCGGGGGTGGGGGTGGGGGTGGGGTGTAGGTCGTGGCATGGTTGCGCCCCCGCAGTCGCCCGGGGAGCAACTCGGGGGAAGGGGAAGTCGACTCTAAAAGACCACAAGGTTTCGTTGCACAAGCAATCTTTTTATCCTTGGGTCAATGTTCGGCTGTCGTTGTATGCAAGTCAATCATACTTTTTTGTGAGGGAAGTCAATCATAACATATTTGAGAAAAAAACAATTATACTAACATTTTACTGTTGGCACTCCTCTAAAATGCCTAGTATTGTGCTTAGTTGCATGATGGTACGTTGAAAATCTCTCTTTCATTTTGAAGTTCAACCATATTTTATTAATACATTGATTTGAAAGTTGCGGATTTAGCCGATCGATGAGCGGAGGCATGGCAAATAAGCAGTGTGTGCCATTAGAGGAAGGGAGCGGATTCGCCTTTGACTTAGCTCGTGATATCCACCCTCCATGATGGTGGAAGGTGATATACTCCACTCTCCTGGGACAACGGCATGTGCACGTATATGATGGTGGCGTCCTGTTCTGCCAAAAGGTGCTTCATTTTGGTCCTCATATATGCCGAGGGGATCATTGTCGACGTGCAGCATATACAGGAGGGAGGGTCACCACCATCAGGCCGGTGTTTGAGATCCCGTGTCATTGGGCATAGTTGGGAGAGCAAATTTTTCATCTCATATATATGCATCACTAGCAAAAGCCAATAATTGGGAAATGGTGGCTATCTCGCTCTCCTAAGCTCATCATGCGCAGTGGACCAGTGGTTGCATAGCCCATAGGTTTTGTGCCGATGGTAGGTCGGGACATGCATGAAACTTAGAGACTTTGGTGAAGGAAATATGCCCTAGAGGCAATAATAAAGTTGTTATTTCTATTTCCTTATATCATGATAAATGTTTATTATTCATGCTAGAATTGTATTATCCGGAAACTTATTACATGTGTGAATACATAGACAAACAGAGTGTCACTAGTATGCCTCTACTTGACTAGCTCGTTGAATCAAAGATGGTTAAGTTTCCTAGCCATAGACATGAGTTGTCATTTGATTAACGGGATCACATCATTAGAGAATGATGTGATTGACTTGACCCATTCCGTTAGCTTAGCACTTGATCGTTTAGTATATTGCTATTGCTTTCTTCATGACTTATACATGTTCCTATGACTATCAGATTATGCAACTCCCGAATACCGGAGGAACACTTTGTGTGCTACCAAACGTCACAACATAACTGGGTGATTATAAAGGTGCTCTACAGGTGTCTCCAATGGTACTTGTTGAGTTGGCATAGATCAAGATTAGGATTTGTCACTCCCATTGTCGGAGAGGTATCTCTGGGCCCTCTCGGTAATGCACATCACTACAAGCCTTGCAAGCAATGTGATTAATGAGTTAGTTGTGGGATGATGCATTACGGGACGAGTAAAGAGACTTGTCGGTAACAAGATTGAACTAGGTATTGAGATACCGACGATCGAATCTTGGGAAAGTAACATACTGATACGTCTCCTACGTATCTATAATTTATGAAGTATTCATGCTATTATATTATCTGTTTTGGATGTTTATGTTCTTTGCTAAATGCTTTTATATTATTTTTGGGACTAACCTATTAACCGGAGGCCCAGCCCAAATTGCTGTTTTATTGCCTATTTCAGTGTTTCGAAGAAAAAGGAATATCAAACGGAGTCCAAACGGAATGAAACCTTCGGGAGAGTTATTTTTGGAACGGAAGCAATCCAGGAGACTTGGAGTAGACTCCAGGGAAGCTTCGAGGAAGCCACGAGGTAGGGAGGCACGCCCTACCCCCTAGGCGCGCCCCCACCCTCGTGGGCCCCTCGTGGCTTCCCTGACCGACTTCTTTTGCCTATATATGTCCATATACCCTAAAAACACCGGGGAACATAATAGATCGGGAGTTCTGCCGCCGCAAGCCTCTGTAGCCACCAAAAACCTATCGGGACCCTGTTCCGGCACCCTACCGGAGGGGGGATCCCTCACCGGTGGCCATCTTCATCATCCCGACGCTCTCCATGACGAGGAGGGAGTAGTTCACCCTCGGGGCTGAGGGTATGTACCAGTAGCTATGTGTTTGATCTCTCTCTCTCTTTCTCTCTCTCTCTCGTGTTCTTGAGGTGGTACGATCTTGATGTATCGCGAGCTTTGCTATTATAGTTGGATCTTATGATGTTTCTCCCCCTCTACTCTCTTGTAATGGATTGAGTTTTCCCTTTGAAGTTATCTTATCGGATTGAGTCTTTAAGGATTTGAGAACACTTGATGTATGTCTTGCATGTGCTTATCTATGGTGACAATGGGATATCACATGATCCACTTGATGTATGTTTTGGTGATCAACTTGCGGGTTCCGTGACCTCGTGAACTTATGCATAGGGGTTGGTGCATGATTTCATCTTGACTCTCCAGTAGAAACTTTGGGGCACTCTTTGAGGTTCTATGTGTTGGTTGAATAGATGAGTCTGAGATTGTGTGATGCATATCGTATAATCATACCCACGGATACTTGTGGTGACATTGGAGTATCTAGGTGACATTAGGGTTTTGGTTGATATGTGTTTTAAGGTGTTATTCTAGTATGAACTCCTGAATAGATCGATCCGAAAGAATAACTTTGAGGTGGTTTCGTACCCTACCATATTCTCTTCGTTTGTTCTCCGCTATTAGTGACTTTGGAATGAATCTTTGTTGCATGTTGAGGGATATTTATATGATCCAATTATGTTATTATTGTTGAGAAAACTTGCACTAGTGAAAGTATGAACCCTAGGCCTTGTTTCCTAGCATTGCAATACCGTTTACGCTCTCTTTTATTACTTGTTACCTTGCTGTTTTTATATTTTCAGACTACAAAAACCTATATCTATCATCCATATTGCACTTGTATCACCATCTCTTCGCCGAACTAGTGCACCTATACAAATTACCATTGTATTGGGTGTGTTGGGGACACAAGAGACTCTTTGTTATTTGGTTGCAGGGTTGCTTGAGAGAGACCATCTTCATCCTACGCCTCCCACGGATTGATAAACCTTAGGTCATCCACTTGAGGGGAATTTTCCATTGTCCTACAAACCTCTGCACTTGGAGGCCCAACAACGTCTACAAGAAGAAGGTTGTGTAGTAGACATCAAGCAGTTTCTGGCGCCGTTGCCGGGGAGGTGAGTGCTTGAAGGTATATCTTTAGATCTTGCAATCGAATCTTTTAGTTTCTTGTTTTATCACTAGTTTAGTTTATAAAATAAAACTACAAAAAATGGAATTGAGGGTGCCTCATGTGCTTCATCTTTTTAATATCTTTCATGAGAATAAGGATTCCGATAATTGTGCTCAATTGCTCGAGGAAGAATGCATTAGAATGTTTGGCACTAAATCTTTGGATGATGAGCATGATTGCAATGTTGTTAGTATGAACTCTTTGAATATCCATAGTACTAATGATGATTGCACTAGTCATGATGAAAATGTCTCTTATAAGCATGTCAATTTTTGTGGAGTGCATAGAGTTTGCAAGTACACACCAAATAGGGAAGATAGATTTTGCAAGAGGCATAAGTATTTGGAAACTAAATGGTTGCAAGAAAGGCTAGATGTTTGTGCTGAAAATTTAAACTTTCTTAGCCGTAGTTGTGAACTTTGCAATGAATGTGGTCATTTAAGTCTCCAATGCAAATTGTTTCATGATCGAATCGTGTCCGAGAATTGTGATGACTTGATTTCCCTTGCATATCATAATGAACTTAGTTTGCTTTTGGGTTATGAAGAAATGAAACGTATAACTAAGGATCTTCCAGAATTTGTCCTTGATAAAGTTCTTGATTTTGATCTAGAAGAAATTTTTATGTATTGTGCGGTGAATTGCACTGAAAATCCTTATATTGCCAATTACATAAAGAAGAGGAAACAAATGGAAGATGAAGAGAATAGTAATGAAAGGGAAGAGACTTCCCAATATCCTCCTATTATTTCTTATGATGAATCAGGTAACGAGGAGGAGCTTTCTATTCAACCAATCTCATTAATAAGGATCTAAAAAAAGAGGGTTAAACCCACACATGATGTGAATAATAAAAAGAAAAGACGGAGAAGTAAAGGTAGAAAGGTATCCCTCCCAAATGACGTTGCTCCTATTACTCATTGTGATGATGATAATTGCTATACTATTGGTGCTATCCATACTATTAATGATGAGAGTGATTATGCTTATGGTATGAAAAGGCCCAAGCTTGGGGATGCTTTGTTTGATGAGAATGACATGTTTGAGAATATATTTGTTGCAATTAATGTTTGTCCCAAGCTTGGGGATGCTATGTTTGATGAAGATGATATTTTTAGCCTCCCAAGTTTTGATGAGCAAATTTATTATGATGATAGCATGCCTCCTATTTATGATGGTTATATTGATGAAAGTGGGTTTGGAAGTGTGTCAACTTTAGGAAGTAATGATCCCACTTTTTTGGAGGGTGTTGAATCTTATAATATTTATGAAAGTGGATTTGGAGAGGTCATGACTTTATTTAGTGATGAATCCACTATCTCGGAAGAGGTTTCAATTGATTATGATGAGAACAAAGTTGCTACTTATGATGATTATTGTGATGACACTTATGCTATAAAGAGTAGTGATGATTATATTTATAAAACTTGTCATGATTATGATTACCCTTTTTCTGAACATTACTCTTTTAATGTGGAAACAATTTATAGTATTCGAGTTTCTTATGATACTCCCACTATTCTGAATGAGAAGAATTTTGCTTATGTAGAGAGTAGTAAATTTTCTATGCTTGTAGATCATGAAAAAAATGCTTTAGGTTCTGGTTATATTGTTGAATTCATTCATGATGCTGCTGAAAATTATTATGAGAGAGGATCATATGGTTCTACATATTGCAATAATATCAAGTTTCCTCTCTATGTGTTGAAAATCTTGAAGTTATGCTTGTTTTGCCTTCCTATGCTAGTTGATTATTGTTCCCATAAGTTGTTTGCTCACAAAATTGCTATGCATATGAAGTGGGTTAGACTTAAATGTGCTAGTCATATTCTTCATGATGCTCCCGTTATGTTTCAATTCTTATCTTTTACGTGAGCATCATTGAAATCATCATGCCTAGCTAGGGGCGTTAAATGTTAGCGCTTGTTGGGAGGCAACCCAATTTTATTTTCTTTGTTTTTGCTCCTTTTTAGTAATAAATACTCTATCTAGCCTCTGGTTAGATATGGTTTTATTTTTTAATTAGTGTTTGTGCCAAGTAGAACCTTTGGGAAGACTTGGGTGAAGTCTTTATGATCATGCTGTAAAAAACAAAAACTTTAGCGCTCATGAGATTAGCTTCCATTTTTTACTGGAGAGTGATTTTAGGTTGATTCTTTCTGCATATGATTAATAGATAAATTCCTCAGTTCCACCAATTTATTTCAATTTTTTTGGAGTTCCAGAAGTATGCGTTTGATACAGATTACTACAGATTGTTCTGTTTTTGACAGATTCTGTTTTCTATGTGTTGTTTGCTTATTTTGATGAATCTATGAGTAGTATCGGAGGGTATGAACCATAGATAAGTTGGAATACAGTAGATATTACACCAATATGAATTTAGAGTGAGTTCACAACAGTACCTAAGTGGTGGTTTCATTTTCTTATACTAACGGAGCTTATGAGTTTTCTGTTGAGTTTTGTGTTGTGAAGTTTCCAAGTTTTGGGTAAAGATTCGATGGACTATGGAATAAGGAGTGGCAAGATCCTAAGCTTGGGGATTCCCAAGGCACCCCAAGGCAATATTCAAGGACAACCAAGATCCTAAGCTTGGGGATGCCCCGGAAGGCATCCCCTCTTTCGTCTTCGTTCATCAAAAACTTTACTTGGAGCTATATTTTTATTCACCACATAATATGTGTTTTGCTTGGAGCGTCAATTTATCTTGTTAGGATTTTATTGCTGTTATCTAGAACAATGTTTTGCATCTTTTATTTCAATAAAAGTGGCATTGATAGCCTTTACTATGCTTATTTTACAAGTCTACATGTTGCTGTTTGAAAACAGAAAGTTTATCGCTGTTGCAAAAATTCCCTAGAAAAGTCAGAATGTGATAAAATGTTGAAACCTTTTGCATAATAAGATATGATAAATTTGCTACAGTGTTAATTTTCTTTCATAATTTTTGGATCTAGGGAAGTATGGATCTTGCTGCATTCTTCACAAACTGTCCTGTTTAGGCAGATTGCTGTTATGTTTGCATATGTTTGCTTGTTTAATGATTCTATTTGAGGATAGGACTATTAAATATGCGGAGGCATTTAGTATGCAATGTTGATTAATAATTTTAGTGATTTGATACAGAAGAGTATGATAAGACTTTTGCATTGGTTTATACTAACTTATCTCATGAGTCCTTGTTGTGTTTTGTGTGGATGAAGCTTTTGAGATTTAGGGAGACCGTGATATGAGAGGAATTAAGGAGACACAAAAGCTCAAGCTTGGGTATGCCCAAGGCATCCCAATATAATATTTCAAGAAGTCTCAAGCGTCTAAGCTTGGGGATTCCCTGGTTGGCATCCCACCTTTCTTCTTCGACAACTATCGGTTAGTATCGGTTGATCCTAAGTTTTTGCTTCTTCACATGATGTTTGCTATTCTTAGAATGTCATTTTATTTTATTTTGCTTGATGTCTGAATAAAGTACTTAAGATCTGAAATTCTTAAATGAGAGAGAGAGTATTCACATAGCTACATAATTATTTAACTACTCATTGAGCTTCACTTATATCTTTTTGGAGTAGTTTGTCATTTACTCGTGTGCTTCACTTATATCCTATGAGTAAATGGTTGAATGAGTTGAATATCATAAATCTAAAATTATATATGTTTCATATGCTTATCCCATGGGGAGTAATGACTTCACATATAAGAAGTATAGGTGGTAAATTTATTGAAGGTTAGCAAACATTGTATTGGTCACTTGAACAATTCATGAAAGAATATTGAGGGAAGAGAGATTTCACATGTAAATACACTATCTTGGACATCTTTTGTAATTGTGAGCACTCATTAAAATATGACATGTTAAAAGTTTGATGTTGGACAAGGAAGACAACGTAATGGGTTATGTTTTCTTATATCCGAAATAAAGTATATTGTCATGGATCATTCAACATGCTGAGCTTGCCTTTCTCCCTCATGCTAGCCAACTCCTTGCACCAAGTAGAGATACTACTTGTGCTTTCAAACATCCTTAAACCAGTATTGCCATGAGAGTCCACCATACCTACCTATGGATTGAGTAAGATCCTTCAAGTAAGTTGTCATCGGTGCATGCAATAAAAATTGCTCTCTAAATATGTATGATCTATTAGTGTGGAGAAAATAAGCTTTATACGATCTTGTGATGCGGAAGCAATAAAAGCGAAGGACTGCATAATAAACGTCCCTATCACAAGTGGCAATATAAAGTGACGTTCTTTCGCATTAAGATTTTGTGCATCCAACTATAAAAGCGCATGACAACCTCTGCTTCCCTCTGCGAAGGGCTTATCTTTTATTCTTGTCTTATACCTTATGCAAGAGTCATGGTGATCTTCACCTTTCCTTTTTACATTTTATCCTTTGGCAAGCACATTGTGTTGGAAAGATCCTGATATATATATATATATATATATATATATATATATATATATATATATATATATATATATATATATCCAATTGGATGTAAGGCATCATGAACTATTATTATTGACATTACCCTTGAGGTAAAAGCTTGGGAGGCGAATCTATAAGCTCCTATCTTTCTCTGTGTCCGATTAAAACTTTGAACCCATAAATATCGCGTGAGTGTTAGCAATTGTGAAAGACTAAATGATAGTAAAGTATGTGAAGTTTGCTGATCAAAGATCTGACATAGACCCTTCCTGAAAATAAGATAAATTGTCATTGTTTGATGACTAATAACACGGTTTGTTAGTTTTCAAGAAATTTTATGATCTATACTTTAAACATGTGAATAGCTTGTTACTTGATCATGAGAAGTCCTATGAGTTGAGCTACTGTTATGATATATGATGATGCTAGAAAAGGTGATTGAAATTATCATTGATCAAACTTGTGCACCTGCTAGCATTCACACTTCATAACTTATTTTTTTACCACTTACCTACTCGAGGACGAGCAGGAATTAAGTTTGGGGATGCTGATACGTCTCCAACGTATCTATAATTTATGAAGTATTCATGCTATTATATTATCTGTTTTGGATGTTTATGGGCTTTACTAAACACTTTTATATTATTTCTGGGACTAACCTATTAACCGGAGGCCCATCCCAAATTGCTGTTTTCTTACCTATTTCAGTGTTTCAAAGAAAAGGAATATCAAACGGATTCCAAACGCAATGAAACCTTCGGGAGAGTTATTTTTGGAACGAAAGCAATCTAGGAGACTTGGAGTAGACTCCAGGGAAGCTTCGAGGAAGCCACGAGGTAGGGAGGCACGCCCTACCCCCTAGGCGCGCCCCCACCCTCGTGGGCCCCTCGTGGCTTCCCTGACCGACTTCTTTTGCCTATATATGTCCATATACCCTAAAAACACCGGGGAACATAATAGATCGGGAGTTCTGCCGCCGCAAGCCTCTGTAGCCACCAAAAACCTATCGGGACCCTGTTCCGGCACCCTACCGGAGGGGGGGATCCCTCACCAGTGGCCATCTTCATCATCCCGGCGCTCTCCATGACGAGGAGGGAGTAGTTCACCCTCGGGGCTGAGGGTATGTACCAGTAGCTATGTGTTTGATCTCTCTCTCTCTCTCTCTCTCGTGTTCTTGAGGTGGTACGATCTTGATGTATCGCGAGCTTTGCTATTATAGTTGGATCTTATGATGTTTCTCCCCCTCTACTCTCTTGTAATGGATTGAGTTTTCCCTTTGAAGTTATCTTATCGGATTGAGTCTTTAAGGATTTGAGAACACTTGATGTATGTCTTGCATGTGCTTATCTGTGGTGACAATGGGATATCACATGATCCACTTGATGTATGTTTTGGTGATCAACTTGCGGGTTCCGTGACCTCGTGAACTTATGCATAGGGGTTGGTGCATGATTTCATCTTGACTCTCCAGTAGAAACTTTGGGACACTCTACCCCCTGGGCGTGCCCTACCCCCTGGGCGTGCCCCCACCCTTGTGGGCCCCTCGTGGCTCCCCTGACCGACTTCTTTCGCCTATATATGTTCATATACCCTAAAAACATCAGGGAACAGAATAGATCGGGAGTTCCTCCACCGCAAGCCTCTGTAGCCACGAAAAAGCAATCGGGACCCTATTCCGGCACCCTGCCGGAGGGGGGATCCCTCACCGGTGGCCATCTTCATCATCCCGGCGCTCTCCATGACGAGGAGGGAGTAGTTCACCCTTGGGGCTAAGGGTATGTACCAGTAGCTATGTGTTTGATCTCTCTCTCTCTCTCTCTCTCTCTCTCTCTCTCTCTCGTGTTCTTGAGGTGGTTTCTTGATGTATCGCGAGCTTTGCTATTATAGTTGGATTTATGATGTTTCTCCCCCTCTACTCTCTTGTAATGGATTGAGTTTTCCCTTTGAAGTTATCTTATCTAATTGAGTCTTCAAGGATTTGAGAACACTTGATGTATGTCTTGCATGTGCTTATCTGTGGTGACAATGGGATATCACGTGATCCACTTGATGTATGTTTCGGTGATCAACTTGCGGGTTCCGTGACCTCGTGAACTTATGCATAGGGGTTGGCACACGATTTCATCTTGACTCTTCGGTAGAAACTTTGGGGCACTCTTTGAGGTTCTATGTGTTGGTTGAATAGATGAATCTGAGATTGTGTGATGCATATCGTATAATCATACCCACGGATACTTGTGGTGACATTGGAGTATCTAGGTGACATTAGGGTTTTGGTTGATATGTGTATTAAGGTGTTATTCTAGTACGTACTCCTGAATAGATCGATCCAAAAGAATAACTTTGAGGTGGTTTCGTACCCTACCATAATCTCTTCGTTTGTTCTCCGCTATTAGTGACTTTGGAGTGAATCTTTGTTGCATGTTGAGGGATAGTTATATGATCCAATTATGTTATTATTGTTGAGAGAACTTGCACTAGTGAAAGCATGAAACCTAGGCCTTGTTTCCTAGCATTGCAATACCGTTTACGCTCTCTTTTATTACTTGTTACCTTGTTGTTTTTATATTTTCAGATTACAAAAACCTATATCTATCATCCATATTGCACTTGTATCACCATCTCTTCGCCGAACTAGTGCACCTATACAATTTACCATTGTATTGAGTGTGTTGGGGACACAAGAGACTCTTATTTGGTTGTAGGGTTGCTTGAGAGAGACCATCTTCATCCTACGCCTCCCACAGATTGATAAACCTTAGGTCATCCACTTGAGGGAAATTTGCTACTGTCCTACAAACCTCTGCACTTGGAGGCCCAACAACGTCTACAAGAAGAAGGTTGTGTAGTAGACATCACATACAGATGACAAAGGGAACAACGTATGTTGTTATGCGGTTTGACCGATAAATATCTTCGTAGAATATGTGGGAGCCAATATGAGCATCCAGGTTCCACTATTGGTTATTGACCGGAGACGTGTCTCAGTCATGTCTACATAGTTCTCGAACCCATAGGGTCCGCACGCTTAACGTTCGGTGACGATCGGTATTATGTGTTTATGTGTTTTGATGTACCGAAGGTAGTTTGGAGTCCCAGATATGATCACAGAAATGACGGGGAGTCTCGAAATGGTCGAGACATAAAGATTGATATATTAGATGACTATGTTTGGACAACGGAAAGGTTTCGAGAGAGTTCGGGCATATACCGGAGTACCGGGGGGTTACCGGAACCCCTCGGAGAGTCCATGGGCCTTATTGTGCCATAATGGAAAGGATGAGGAGGCGGCCAAGGTGGGGGCACACCCCCAAGCCCAATCCAAATTGGGAAGGGGGTCGACCCCCTTTCATTCTCTTCTTCTACCCCTCCCTTCCCTCTCCCACTCCAACTAGGGAAGGGGGAATCCTACTCCCACTAGGAGTTGGACTCCCCCCTTGGGCGCGCCTAGGAGGCCGTCCCGCTCCCCCTCCTCCACTCCTTTATATACGGGGAGGGGGGCACCCCATAGACACACAAGTTGATCATTGATCTCTTAGCCGTGTGCGATGCCCCCCTCCACCATAATCCACCTCAGTCATATTGTCGTAGTGCTTAGGCAAAGCCCTGCGCCGGTAGCTTCATCATCATCGTCATCACGACGTCGTGCTGACGAAGCTCTCCCTCGACACTCTACTGGATCGTGAGTTCGTGGGACGTCACCAAGCTGAATGTGTGCAGATCGCGGAGGTGACGTACTTTTGGTACTAGGATCGGTCGATCGTGAAGACGTACGACTACATCAACTGCGTTGTCATAACGCTTCCCTTTTCGATCTACGAGGGTATGCGGACAACACTCTCCCCTCTCGTTGCTATGCATCACCATGATCTTGCGTGTGCGTAGGATTTTTTTTGAAATTACTACGTTCCCCATCAGTGGCATCCGAGCCAGGTTTAGGCGTAGATGTTGTATGCACGAGTAGAACACAAGTGAGTTGTGGGCGATAATAGTCATACTGCTTACCAGCATGTCATACTTTGATTCGGCGGTATTGCTGGATGAAGCGGCCCAGACCGACATTGCGCGTACGCTTACGCGAGACTGGTTCTACCGACGCGTTTCGCACACAGGTGGCTGGCGGGTTTCAGTTTCTCCAACTTTAGTTGAATCGAGTGTGGCTACGCCCGGTCCTTGTTGAAGGTTAAAACAACACATACTTGATGAAAAATCGTTGTGGTTTTGATGCGTAGGTAAGAACGGTTCTTGCTAAGCCCGTAGCAGCCACATAAAACTTGCAACAATAAATTAGAGGACGTCTAACTTGTTTTTGCAGGGCATGTTGTGATGTGATATGGTCAAGACATGATGCTAAATTTTATTATATGAGATGATCATGTTCTGGAACAAAGTTATCGACAACTGGCAGGAGCCATGTGGTTGTCGCTTTATTGTATGAAATGCAATCGCCATGTAATTGCTTTAATTTATCACTAAGCGGTAGCGATAGTCATAGAAGCAATAGTTGGAGAGAGGACAACGATGCTACGATGGAGATCAAGGTGTCGCGTCGGTGGCGATGGTGATCATGACGGTGCTTTGGAGATGGAGATCAAAGGCACAAGATGATGATGGCCATATCAAATCACTTATGATTGCATGTGATGTTTATCCTTTATGCATCTTATTTTGCCTAGTTCGACGGTAGCATTATAAGATGATCTCTCACTAAATTTAAAGGTACAAGTGTTCTCCCTGAGTATGCACCGTTGTGAAAGTTCGTCGTGCCGAGACACCACGTGATGATCGGGTGTGATAAGCTCTACGTTCACATACAACGGGTGCAAGCCAGTTTTGCACACACACAATACTCGGGTTAAACTTGACGAGCCTAGCATATGCAGATATGGCCTCGGAACACTGAGACCGAAAGGTTGAGCGTGAATCATATAGTAGATATGATCAACATAGTGATGTTCACCATTGAAAACTACTCCATCTCACGTGATGATCGGACATGGTTTAGTAGATATGGATCACGTGATCACTTAGATGATTAGAGGGATGTCTATCTAAGTGGGAGTTCTTTAGTAATATGATTAATTGAACTCTAATTTATCATGAACTTAGTACCTGATAGTATTTTGCATGTCTATGTTGTTGTAGTTAGATGGCTCGTGTTGTTGTTCCGTTGAATTTTAATGCGTTCTTAGAGAAAGCTAAGTTGAAAGATGATGGTAGCAACTACACGGACTGGGTCCGTAACTTGAGGATTATCCTCATTGCTGCACAGAAGAATTACGTCCTGGAAGCACCGCTAGATGCCAAACCCGCTGCAGGAGCAATGCCAGATGTTATGAACGTCTGGCAGAGCAAAACTGATGACTACTCGATAGTTCAGTGTGCCATGCTTTACGGCTTAGAACCGGGACTTCAATGATGGTTTGAACGTCATGGAGCATATGAGATGTTCTAGGAGTTGAAGTTAATATTTCAAGCAAATGCCTGGATTGAGAGATACGAAGTCTCCAATAAGTTCTACAGCTGCAAGATGGAGGAGAATAGTTCTGTCAGTGAGCATATACTCAAAATGTCTGGGTATAACAATCACTTGATTCAAATGGGAGTTAATCTTCCTGATGATAGTGTCATTGACATAATTCTTCAATCATTGCCACCAAGCTACAAGAGCTATGTGATGAACTATAACATGCAAGGGATGGATAAGACAATCCCCGAGCTCTTCGCAATGCTAAAGGCTGCGGAGGTAGAAATCAAGAAGGAGCATCAAGTGTTGATGGTCAACAAGACCACCAGTTTCAAGAAAAAGGGTAAAGGGAAGAAGGGGAACTTCAAGAAGAACGGCAAGCAAGTTGCTGCTCAAGTGAAGAAGCCCAAGTCTAGACCTAAGCATGAGACTGAGTGCTTCTACTGTAAAGGGACTGGTCACTGGAAGCGGAATTGCCCCAAGTATTTGGCGGATAAGAAGGATGGCAAGGTGAATAAAGGTATATGTGATATACATGTTATTGATGTGTACCTTACTAATGCTCACAGTAGCACCTGGGTATTTGATAATGGTTCTATTGCTAATATTTGCAACTTGAAACAGGGACTACAGATTAAGCGAATATTGGCTAAGGACGAGGTGATGATGCACGTGGGAAATGGTTCCAAAGTCGATGTGATCGTGGTCGGCACGCTACCTCTACATCTACCTTCGGGATTAGTTTTAGACCCGAATAATTGTTATTTGGTGCCAACGTTAAGCATGAACATTATATCTAGATCTTGTTTGATGCGAGACGGTTAATCATTTAAATCAGAGAATAATGGTTTTTCTATTTATATGAGTAATATCTTTTATGGTCATGCACCCTTGAAGAGTGGCCTATTTTTATTAAATCTCGATAGTAGTGATACACATATTCATAATATTGAAGCCAAAAGATGAAGAGTTGATAATGATAGTGCAACTTATTTGTGGCACTACCGTTTGGGTCATATTGGTGTAAAGCGCATGAAGAAACTCCATTCTGATGGACTTTTGGAATCACTTGGTACTTGCGAACCATGCCTCATGGGCAAGATGACTAAAACTCCGTTCTTTAGAACAATGGACCGAGCAACCGATTTGCTGGAAATCATACATACTGATGTATGTGGTCCGATGAATGTTGAGGCTCGCGGCGGGTATCATTATTTTCTCACCTTCATAGATGATTTGAGCAGATATGGGTATATCTACTTGATGAAGCATAAGTCTGAAACATTTGAAAAGTTCAAAGAATTTCAGAGTGAAGTGGAAAATTATCATAACAAGAAAATAAAGATTCTACGATCTGATCGTGGAGGAGAATATTTGAGTTACGAGTTTGGTCTTCATTTGAAACAATGTGGATTAGTTTCGCAACTCACGACACCCGGAACACCACAGCGTAATGGTGTGCCCGAACGTTGTAATCGTATGTTACTAGATATGGTGCGATCTATGATGTCTCTTACTGACATACCACTATTGTTTTGGTTTTATGCTTTAGAGACGGCTGCATTCACATTAAATAGGGCACCATCTAAATCCGTTGAGACGACACCTTATGAACTATGGTTTGTCAAGAAACCAAAATTGTCGTTTCTTAAAGTTTGGGGCTACGATGCTTATGTGAAAAAGCTTCAACCTGATAAGCTCGAACCCAAACGGAGACATGTGTCTTCATAGGATACCCAAAGAAGACTGTTGGGTACACCTTCTATCACAGATTAGGAGGCAAGACATTCGTTGTGAAGAATGGATCCTTTCTAGAGAAGGAGTTTCTCTCGAATGAAGTGAGTGGGAGGAAAGTATAACTTGATGAGGTAACTGTACCTGCTCCCTTATTGGAAAGTAGTTCATCACAGAAATCTGTTCCTGTGACTCCTACACCAATTAGTGAGGGAGCTAATGATGATGATCATGTAACTTCAGATCAAGTTACTACCGAACCTCATAGGTCAACCAGAGTAAGATCCGCACCAGAGTGGTACGGTAATCCTGTTCTGGAGGTCATGTTACTTGACCATGACGAACCTATGAACTATGAGGAAGCGATGATGAGCCCAGATTCCGTGAAATGGCTTGAGACCACGAAATCTGAGATGGGATCCATGTATGAGAACAAAGGGTGGGCTTTGGTTGACTTGCCTGATGATCGGCAAGCCATCGAGAATAAATGGATCTTCAAGAAGAAGACTGTCGCTGACGATAATGTTACTGTCTACAAAGCTCGACTTATTGTGAAAGGTTTTCGACAAGTTCAAGGAGTTGACTACGATGAGACCTTCTCACCCGTAGCGATGCTTAAGTCCGTCCGAATCATGTTAGCAATTGCTGCATTTTTTGATTATGAAATTTGGCAAATGGATGTAAAGACTGCATTCCTGAATGGATTTCTGGAAGAAGAGTTGGATATGATGCAACCTAAAGGTTTTATCGATCCAAAGGATGCTAACAAAGTGTGCAAGCTCCAGCGATCCATTTATGGACTGGTGCAAGCATCTCGGAGTTGGAATAAATGTTTTGATAGTGTGATCAAAGCATATGGTTTTATACAGACTTTTGGAGAAGCCTGTATTTACAAGAAAGTGAGTGGGAGCTCTGTAGAATTTCTAATATTATATCTGGATGACATATTGTTGATTGAAAATGATATAGAATTTCTGGATAGCATAAAAGGATACTTGAACAAGAGTTTTTCAATGAAAGACCTCGGTGAAGCTGCTTATATATTGGGCATCAAAATCTATAGAGATAGATCAAGATGCTTAATTGGACTTTCACAAAGCACATACCTTGATAAAGTTTTGAAAAAGTTCAAAATGGATCAAGCAAAGAAAGGGTTCTTGCCTGTGTTACAAGGTGCGAAGTTGAGTCAGACTCAATGCCCGACAACTGCAGAAGATAGAGAGAAAATGAAAGGTGTTCCCTATGCTTCAGCCATAGGCTCTATCATGTATGCAATGTTGTGTACTAGACCCGATGTGTGCCTTGCTATCAGTTTAGCAGGGAGGTACCAAAGTAATCCAGGAGTGGATCTCTGGACAGCGGTCAAGAACATCCTGAAATACCAGAAAAGGACTAAGGATATTTTTCTCGTTTATGGAGGTGACAAAGAGCTCGTCGTAAATGGTTACGTCGATGCAAGATTTGACACTGATCCGGATGACTCTAAGTCACAAACTGGATACGTATTTATATTGAAAGGTGGAGCTGTCAGCTGGTGCAGTTCTAAGCAAAGCGTCGTGGTGGGATCTACGTGTGAAGCGGAGTACATAGTGCTACCCCTTGATCACTGCGTTGGATTTCCTTGAAGAGGAAAGGATGATGCAGCAAAGTAGCGTAAGTATTTCCCTCAGTTTTTGAGAACCAAGGTATCAATCCAGTAGGAGGCTACGCGCGAGTCCCTCGTACCTGCACAAAGCAAATAACTCCTCGCAACCAACACGATAAGGGGTTGTCAATCCCTTCACGGTCACTTACGAGAGTGAGATCTGATAGATATGATAGGATAATATTTTTGGTATTTTTGTGATAAACATGCAAAGTAAAATAAAAGCAAAGTAAAAAAACAAAGGAAATAACTAAGTATTGGAAGATTAATATGATGAAGATAGACCCGGGGGCCATGGGTTTCACTAGTGGCTTCTCTCAAGAGCATAAGTATTTTACGGTGGGTGAACGAATTACTATTGAGTGATACGTCTCCGTCGTATCTACTTTTCCAAACACTTTTGCCCTTGTTTTGGACTCTAACTTGCATGATTTGAATGGAACTAACCCGGACTGACGTTGTTTTCAGCAGAATTGCCATGATGTTGTTTTATGTGCATAAAGCAAAAGTTCTCGGAATGACCTGAAATTCCACGGAACGTCAAGTTAAAAATAATACAAATCCTTGCCAAAGATGAAGACCAGGGGGCCCACACCATGTCCACGAGGGTGGGGGGCGCCCCCCTAGGGCACGCCCCTACCTCGTGGCCCCCCTGGAGCTCCTCCGACGCCAACTCCAACTCTATATATTTGCTTTCGGGGAGAAAAAAATAAAAGAGAAGAAATCATCGCGTTTTACGATACGGAGCCGCCGCCAAGCCCTAAAACCTCTCGGGAGGGCTGATCTGGAGTTCGTTCGGGGCTCCGGAGAGGGGGATTCGTCGCCGTCATCATCATCAACCATCCTCCATCACCAATTTAATGATGCTCACCGCCGTACGTGAGTAATTCCATCATAGGCTTGCTGTACGGTGATGGGTTGGATGAGATCTATCATGTAATCGAGTTAGTTTTGTTAGGGTTTGATCCCTAGTATCCACTATGTTCTGAGATTGATGTTGCTATGACTTTGCTATGCTTACTGCTTGTCACTAGGGCCCGAGCGCCATGATTTCAGATCTGAACCTATTATGTTTTCATGAATATATGTGTGTTCTTGATCCTATCTTGCAGGTCTATAGTCACCTAATATGTGTTATGATCCGGCAACCCCAAAGTGACAATAATCAGGACCACCCCCGGTGATGACCTTAGTTTGAGGAGTTCATGTATTCACTATGTGCTAATGCTTTGTTCCGGTTCTCTATTAAAAGAAGGCCTTAATATCCCTTAGTATCCATTAGGACCCCACTGCCACAGGAGGGTAGGACAAAAGATGTCATGCAAGTTCTTTTCCATAAGCACGTATGACTATATTCGGAATACATGCCTACATTACATTTATGAATTGGAGCTAGTTCTGTGTCTCCCTATGTTATGACTGTTACATAATGAACCGCATCCGGCATAATTATCCATCACCGGTCCAATGCCTACGAGCTTTCCATATACTGGTTTACGCTTATTTACTTTCCCGTTGCTACTGTTACAATCACTACAAAACACCAAAAATATTACTTTGCTTTCATTGCTCTTTTGTTACCATTACCACCACTATCATATTAGTTTGCTACTAAATACCTTGCTGCAGATATTAAGTTATCCAGGTGTGGCTGAATTGACAACTCAGTTGCTAATACGTGAGAATATTCTTTGGCTCACCTTGTGTCGAATCAATAAATTTGGGTTGAATACTCTACCCTCGAAAGCTGTTGCGATCCCCTATACTTGTGGGTTATCAAGACTAATTTCTGGCGCCGTTGCCGGGGAGCATAGCTCTATTCTTTGAGTCACTTGGGATTTATATCTGCTGGACACTATGAAGAACTTGAAAGACGCTAAGACAACAATTTATCCCTCAACTAAGAGGGGAGGTAAGAAACTGCCATCTAGCTCTGCACTTGATTCACCTTCTGTTATGAGTAAGCTTGCGACACCTAAACCTGCTTCTGCTATTCATTCTGATATGTCGCATGTTATTGATGATGCCACTTCTGCTCTGCATGATACTTATGATGAAACTACTTCTATGCCTGATACTACTGTGCCCCTTAGTGAATTTCTTGATGAACAAATTGCTAGGGCTAGAGAAAGAGAAATTATTGAATCTGATTATATTGATGAAAGTGATGATGAAGATAGGCCTGTTATTCCTGAAGGTTATGTTTTTGATATGGAATCTTCTGCCGCTATTTTAGCTTGCAGAGATAGTCGTGAACTTAAGAGGCTATTAATTAAATGGAACAAGGAATCACTTAGAGATAAAATGAGGCCTGACCCTGCTTTTGCTACTTCACCTATTTGTGTTCCTGATAAGGATTATGAATTCTCTGTTGATCCTGATATAATTACCTTGGTTGAATCTGATCCTTTCCATGGTTATGAATCTGAAACTGTTGTGGCACATCTTACTAAATTAAATGATACAACCACCCTGTTCACTAATGATGAGAGATCTCGATACTTTTATATACTTAATATATTTCCGTTCTCATTATAGGGTGATGCTAAGATATGGTTTAATTCTCTTGTTCTTGGTTGTGTGCGTAGTCCCCATGATATGATTTATTACTTCTCTGCTAAATATTTCCCTGCTCATAAGAAACAAGCTGCTTTAAAGGAAATATACAACTTTGTGCAAATTGAAGAAGATAGTCTCCCACAAGCTTGGGGGAAGCTTCTCAAGTTACTTAATGCTTTGCCTGATCATCCTCTTAAGAAAAATGAAATACTTGATATCTTTTATAATGGACTAACCGATGCTTCCAGAGATTACCTGGATAGTTGTGCTGGTTCTCTTTTCAGGGAAAGAACACCGGACGAAGCTGAGATTCTATTGAATAATATGTTGACAAATGAAAATAATTGGGCACTTCCTGAGCCAGCTCCTGCTCCAATTACTGAGCCTATTCCTAAACCAACTCCGAAGAAGAGAGGTGTTCTATTTCTCAGTCCTGAAGATATGCAAGAGTCAAAGAAATCTATGAAAGAAAAAGGTATTAAAGCTGAAGATGTTAAGAATTTACCTCCTATTGAAGAAATACATGGTATTGATTTACCGCCTGTTGAAGAAACATATGATCTTGATCCATTACCTATTGAAGAACCTCCTGATCTTGATAACCCGACACAGGTAGTAAAGGTAAATTCCCTCTATAGATATGATAAAGCTGAAGTCCCTCCTACTAAAATTGCTAGTCAGTGCTTGGATGAGTTTGATAACTTTATGTTCAAACAAGAAGACTTCAATGCTTATTTTGGTAGACAATTAAAACAAAATGCTTATATTGTTAAACTCTTGGGTGATTATATGGCTAATATTAGAGGTGAACTTAAACTTGTTAGCAAACATGCTTCTACGGTTACCACTCAAGTAGAACAAGTACTTAAGGCTCAAAAAGAATTGCTCGATAAAATGAATAGTAAGAAAAATGATTATGCTATTAGAGTGGCTACTAGAATTGGTAGAATGACTCAGGAACCTTTGTATCCTGAAGGCCACCCTAAGAGAATTGAGCAAGCTTCTCAGAGAAATAATATTGATGCAGCTAGTTCTTCTAAAAGAAAGAAAAAGAAAAATGATAGGACTTTGCAAACTTCTAGTGAACCTATTGCTGAACCACCTGATAATCCAAATGATATATCTATGTCTGATGCTGAAACACAATCTGGTAATGAACATGAACCTAGTGAAAATGTTAATGATGATGTTCATGATGATGCTCAACCTAGTAATGATAACGATGTAGAAATTGAACCTGCTGTTGATCTTGATAACCCACAATCAACGAATCAACGTTATGATAAGAGAGACTTTATTGCTAGGAAACATGGTAAAGAAAGAGAACCTTGGGTTCAGAAACCCATGTCTTTTCCTCCGAAACCATCCAAGAAAAAGGATGATGAGGATTTTGAGCGCTTTGCTGAAATGATTAGACCTATATTTTTGCGTATGTGATTAACTGATATGCTCAAAATGAACCCTTATGCTAAGTATATGAAAGATATTGTTACAAATAAAAGAAAGATACCGGAAGCTGAAATTTCCACCATGCTTACTAATTACACTTTCAAGGGTGGAATACCAAAGAAACTTGGAGATCCAGGAGTACCTACTATACCATGCTCCATTAAAAGAAACTATGTTAAAACTGCTTTATGTGATCTTGGAGCCGGTGTTAGTGTTATGCCTCTCTATTTATATCGTAGACTTGACTTGAATAAGTAGACACCTACTGAAATATCTTCGCAAATGGTTGATAAATCAACTGCTATATGTGTCGGTATTTGTGAGGATGTGCCTGTTGTGGTTGCAAACGTTACTATTTTAACGGACTTTGTCATCCTTGATATTCCTGAGAACGATAGTATGTCTATTATTCTTGGAAGACCTTTTTTGAATACTACAGGTGCTGTTGTTGATTGCAGCAAAGGCAATGCCACTTTTCATGTTAATGGTAATGAACATACGGTACACTTTCCGAGGAAACAACCTCAAGTTCATAGTATCAACTCTATCGGAAAAATTCCATCGATTATATTTGGAGGTTTTGAATTTCCTCTTCCTACTGTCAAGAAGAAATATGATATTCTTATTATTGGGGATGTGCATATCCTCGTTGAGGTAACATAGTGTTATTCGAAATTTCTCCGGTTTCATGTTATTCGGAATGAGTTCATTAACAAGACTTGATCAACCTTGTTAGTGGATTCCTTTTGATGAGCATGAGATGGATGAAACTAGAAGGCACAACCTTCTGTACCCTCTTTATACTTTCTGTTGTTTAAGTTGAAATAAAGTAAAAATAGTATTTTTCTGTCTGTTTCCTGATTTATCCGTGCAATATAAAAATACCTCGAAAATAGAAGTCCTCCAAATGCCATGCCAATTTAATATGTTTTTTCGGGAATATTTGTGGATTTATGGTACTGAAAGCACCGCGGGGGGAGCTGCCACCTGGCCACGAGGGTGGAGGGCGCGCCCTACCCCCTAGGGCGTGCCCCCTGCCTCGTGGGCCCATGGTGGCCTTCCTCCACTTATTCCTGCACCCATCCTCTTCTTCTTCCTCCCACAAACACGGATATCTGGTTCAAGCACGAGTTCTAGCTCACCTTGCTGTGATTTTCGATCTCCTTGCTCAAAGCACCTCTCGCAAAACTGCTTGGGGAGATTGTTCCTTGGTATGTGACTCCTCTATTGGTCCAATTAGTTTTTGTTCTAGTGATTTATTCATTGCAAATTGGTGCTGCATAGGTGACCATGTTCTTGAGCTTGCATGCCAAATTTATATGGTTCCAAGTAGTTCTAATGCTTGATATAGGCTCTAGGCACTTGTAGGAGTTGTTGCTATCAATTTTTTCGAGCTTTGTTCACTTTTGTTTGAAGTTACTAAAAATTTCAGAATATTGCAGAAAATAATGAAGAGACTTTTGAGGGGCTCATTGAGCCGAAGCTCGAAGGAAAAACAAAATGAAGAAGCAAAGAGGCCCAAATATAATTTGCCTCGTACCGCGGAGGTCCGGCCGTGTGAATGGCCTTCCTATGACTTCTTGAGACGAGCCGGGATTTATGAGGATTTCTATTCATTGATTGAAAATGCCGGCCTCACCAACTTTCTCCGCGACCAACGTCATCAATATCTCTTACTCACAAATACTTTTGTGCAAAACTTCTACTTTTCCCCTAAGGAATCACCTCTTTCAGTAGAGTTTCATTTATATGACGTTGTTAAGAAGGTGCCATTAGCTGAATTTTGCAAAGTCTGCAACATACCCCCTGAGGGCACCTTAGAGGAACCACACCGTAAAGAGGTGGAAGCATTCATTAACACCATCACTGTGGGAGAAACCAGGAAGGTTTCTGATGCAAGAATCACTAGCATACATTTTCCTGTTTTACGCTACTTTGCCATATTTGCTAGTGTAAGTGCATCTAGTGCCACCCCTAGTTGGTTTTGGAGTATTGACGTCAAACCTGGTTGAGGGACTAATGTGTTTGTGAGAATTGCAGGATAACACAGGTAGTAGTCCCTCATTGATTCGGTTTACCTACCGGAGACGACTCCTAAAAATGTATGAAGACATTGAAGACAATGGTGTTATATGAAGATATTCACATTAAAGACTATGACATGGGAACACACTGAGTGAAGACTATGGAGCGCGAAGACTTAGTTGTTTCATTGTTTCCTTTTCTTCTTTGTTGAGTCATAGGAACCACCGTACTATTAAGTGGGGTCCAAGTGAACAAAGTCAGAGTGACTGAAGGGATGCTCAACCAAAATCCTATGTTTTCGAGCGAAGACAATGAGAGCAAATCTTATCCAGAGCTGGATGAGTCAGCTTTGCTTGTAGCCCAAGTAAAGTTGCCATGTGTGTTTGAAATCTGACCGTTGGAACATGTGTCAGTTCCTTAGTGACCCAGGGTCATTTCGGACAAATCAGGTCGAGTTGCCTAGTGGCTATAAATAGCCCACCCCCTACACTATAAATTGGTGGCTGCTCAGAGTTAGTGCACGGCTTTTGTCGTTTGAGAGCAACCCACCTCCGAGGCTTTTGAGAGAGAGAGAAATCCTTGTGAGGACAAAGCCCAAACACCTAGAGCCAAAGATTGTTAGGCATCACTGAAGTCTTTCTGTCCGCGTGACCTGAAGACTTGTTACACTTGAGGACTGTAAATCCTCCATCCGGTTAGGCGTCGCGTTCTGAGCATCCAAGAGTCATTGTGGATCGCCGGTGAACGAAGTCTGTGAAGGTCTGGAAGTCTACCTTGAAGACTTACCAGAGTAATTGGGCGAGGATTGGGTGTCCTTAGCTCAAGGGGAATAAGGTGAAGATGTGGTCTTCGGAGTTGAATCTCAGCCTCCCTAACCAGACGTACAGTTGTCATAGCAATTGGAACTGGTCCAACAAATTCTGTGTCCTCAACAAGTGACTGGCTCTATCCTCTTCCTCTCTTTACTTATAGTTTGTCTTCGTGAAGTCATTGCCTGATTGCCTTACCTATTTGTCTTCACTGCTTGACTCCATTGTTGTTTGGCTTCATACTATCTTCCATCCTGATCTTTACTATCTAGCTGCAATTAGTCATCGTGCTTTCACTTCATTGCATACTTGACTATGGCTTGCTTAGTGTAGTCTATCTTCCGCTGCATATCAATAGGTTCATTTCTATTGTTTGTCTTCGAAACTTCCATGTTGTGAAGACTTTCATAAAAATCGCCTATTCACCCCCCTCTAGTCGATAACTAGCACTTTCATTTGGTATCAGAGCAAGGTACTCCCTTGTTCTGTGTGATTCGGTTTAACCACCTGGAGTTTTAGCTATGTCGACTGCAGGGATAATTAAAGTCTCCATTGCTTGCCCCGTCTTCGATAGAACTGAATATCCCTACTGGAAGAATAAGATGCGCATGCTTCTTGAAGCCATTGATGTCGACCTCTATTATGTCATCAAGAATGGCGTTCCCATGACTGGTGAAGGTGTCACTCCTGCTGATGTCAAGAAGTTCATTCAACTGGACTCAACTGCCAAGAACATCATATGTGGTCATCTGACCAAAGGACAATATGGCCGTGTGAGTGCTCTGGAAATGTCCAAGCTAGTCTGGGACTGGCTCTCCAAGGTCAACGAAGGCGTCTCAACCTAGAGAGATCAAAGGATCAGTGTTCTTCACAACCTCTTCAATCGCTTCAAGAGAAACGACAATGAAAATGTCCAACTCACGTTTGATCGCCTCACTGACATCACAAATGAACTTCGTGCTCTCGGCGCCACTGAGATTACCAAACATGAAATCGTCAAGACACTGCTGAGATCACTTGACAGCTCCTTTGACACCCTTGCCCTCATGATACAAGAACGTCCTGACTTCAAGACACTCGATCCGTCTGATATACTTGAGAGGCTCAACACACATGAGTTCCAACTATCTGAGAAAAGAGATATCTATGGTCCCAACTATGGCCGAACTCGCGCTTTGAAGGCAAAAGCTGTTTCCTCATCTGAAGAAGAATCTGACTGCAGTTCTGATGATCCTGAAGACATTGGAAAGGAACATGTTATGCTTGTGAAGAAGTTCCAGAAGTTCACTAAGAAGAAGGGCTTTAGAAAGTCTTCACGATCCAGCTCAAAAAATGATGAAGTTTCCACTCATGACTACAAGAAGAGAACATGTCACAAGTGCAAGAAACAGGGACACTATATCTCTGAGTGTCCACAGTGGGACAATGAGAAGAAGAAGAAGAAGAAGAGCAAGGAATATGATTCTGATGACAAGAAGAAGAAGAAATCTTCAAAGTCTTCTTCCAAGTCCTCATCCAAGTCTTCATCTCATAAGAAGAGCTCATCTGGCAAGGCTCGTGCTTTTGTTGGCAAGGAGATGGATTCACAGGAGGAGTCTGCTTCTGAGGAGGCGGAGGTGGAGTCTGAGGAGGCGTACAAAAAAGACCAAAACCCACACCCCTCCCCAAAATTGCACAATAAAGCATAAAATTGCACTAGTGAAAAGTATGCAACTTTAGTGAAACTTCGGACCCGAGGGGTAGCTAAAAAGCTCCCTCGAGCATCTGAAAATAATAATAAGAATAATAATTACAAAATTATGTTTTTCACATGTACATATAACATTTCACATGTTTGCTATATTTCACAAGCAAAGGAGAAGTCAGTGCAGTAGTAACTTTTTAAGCATTAAATTATGTTTTTAACATAAACAACATGAAACGTGACATATATAATTTTTTGGCAGTTGTATTAACACATTTGGTTTCCATAATCAAATCAGAGGGGGGGATGGGGGGCTCATTATGAAAACAAAACTATACATGCATGTTTTTTTGGATTGTTTTGACTTGTAAATGATTTCCCCCTTCAATTCGCTAATGTGAAGACTACCTTTTAAAACGTAGCCGTGCCTCCTCCTCCCTCCCCACAACAGTGGCCTCCTCCCATCCCCATAGCCGCTATCTCCTACCTCCCCATCCCCCCTTTCCCTCGTTGCCGCTAGAGGCCGGTGGCCAGGCTAAGTACGTACCGGCACGGGTTGATGAAGGAGGCAGCAGGGAGGTCTTTGCTCTGATAGTCTTCGGTGATGAGATGGGATCTACGAGTGACGACTTAAGGCAGATGGCTATGTAGCATCATCGGTGGTGTTTCTTGCCGGACTGACGGTCTCTGGTGGCAAGCCGTCGATGAATGTGATACCACCTGTTAGTGCGCAGGCGGTAGTGGCGTGCTTTTCATCCCAACGAAGTAGTCCTTCGCTTGGGCGCGCGGATGAGTCATGGTCCTACGTTGATAGGAAGCTCTTGCAACGAGAAGGAGGGTCTTAGACCTTCAGATCCGGCGAAATGATGGGTATGTTTTGCGGACCAACTCTGTGTCACATGCGAGGACGACTGAGCATGAGGACAGTGCGCAAGTGCTGGATTTCGGTGGTAACAGCGACCTTCGTCCCTCACAAATATTCGTGGTATGTGTTTTATCGTTCCCAGCCTTTGATGGAGAGTGCACTTGTTGTGGCTTGACTATCTGCTTACACGTGCATGGTTTTTACTTGTGTGGCATCTCACGTTAAGACCGTGCTACGCATGTAGCTGTTGTGATTCCAAAAAGTGGTAGCGACAACACACAATGACTTTGATTTGGTGGTGCTTCTCGAGTACCTAGTCTCGAGGTCTGGGGTAAAAATTTAGGTTTGACCCTAGTTGGTTATACATGCAAATGGTGGTGTTTTGCATCGTAACCTTGTTGAAGGAATTGCTTGTAATTTATCTCAAGGGTGAAAACCCAAGATCCGAACATTGGTGGTTAGATCTGATGACAACGACAGTTGATTGTTGTTCCCTTCCTGGAGGCAATGCTACTCACTAGTGCAGAAATGCGTATACACAATTTTAATTGGTGGCGCGCCACTTTCAATCCACACCACCATGATGTCTACTACACAACCTTCTTCTTGTAGATGTTGTTGGGTCTCCAATTTCAGAGGTTTGTAGGACAGTAGCAAATTTCCCTCAAGTGGATGACATAAGGTTTATCAATCCGTAGGAGGTGTAGGATGAAGATGTTCTCTCTCAAACAACCCTGCAACCAAATAGTCTTGAATTACGCATTAGGCCCTATCTAAATGGATAGAGGGAGTAATGTATTTTATAATATGCAAGAATAAGCATATAACAATGGAATTTATACAAAAAAGAAGTTTCCAAAGAAGGGGTGAATTAGTGGAATTGGTATTATCCTTGAGAAAGAAAGAAAATTAAATATAAACTAAAACAAAATCAAAATCAGAATGGTTTCTAAGGAAGAATGAATTACTGACATTTGTATCACCCTTTACGAAGAAAGAAATGAAAAAAGAACAAAAAATGAAATATAAAGTAAAACAAAATAAAAAAATATATTTTCCAAGGAATAATGAAGTGGAACTTGTGTTACCCATTAAGAATAAAGAAATGAAACAAGGACAAAAAAAATGAAATATAGACTCAATCAAAATAAAAATCTGAAGTTTTCTAACAAAGAATGAAGTAGTGGCATTTGTATTACCCTTTTACGAACAAAGAGAATGAAAAAATATTCTAAAAAACAATGTCAAAAATTGCACATAGTTTACACTAAAATTGCACTTCTTATAATATACAGGAATAAGCATATAATAGTGAGGTTTTTTGCAGAATTTTCTTAAGAAATAATGAATTAGTGGCATTCGCATTACTCTTTAAGATGAAATAAATAAAACTAGAACTAAATCAAAATAATGAATTTAAAAAAAATTAGTGGATTTGGTATTATCCTTAAAAAAACAAAATGAATTAAAACTAAAATAAAATCAAATAATGAAGTTCTCAAAGGAAGACTTAATTAGTGACATTTATATTTTTATTTAAGTAAAAAAAATCTAAAAACAAACAATGACAAAATTCGCACATAATAGACACAAAAATTGTGCTACTTTTAAATGTGTATGGATAAGCATATAATTATGGCATTGGTATTACAATTAAGGAAAACATAAAGTGAAATAATAACTAAAGTAAATGAACATAGTGTGAATATTAATATCTTTTGCTACAAAGCTAGTCAAATTTTACAAAGTTTGACTTTGACCAAATCTTATATGCAAAAAACAGAGGGAGTACAATGAATCAGCACATGGGCTCATATAGTATACGCTTTCTGTTGGATCATGGGTTCCGGCAAAGCCTTGAGGTTCGAACACTGGGGTGCATGCGAAGAAGTCTCTCCCTAGCTCGCTCACACAACAATCTCAAGGCCTAACTCGATAAACCCAAAGAACAAGAGACACGAAGGTTTATACTGGTTCGGGCCACCGTTGTGGTGTAATACCCTACTCCAGTGTGTGTGGTGGATTGCCTTGGAGGCCGAGGATGAATATTACAAGGTAAGAACAACCTCTTGAGGAGAGGTGTTCTTGAGCTCAATGAGATGGTGCGTAGGAGGGTGGTCTCAATGATCCGTGCCATTCCATGATGGTGGCTAGTCCTATTTATAGAGGCCCTGGTCCTCTTCCCAAATGTAGGCAGGAAGGGATCCCACAACGACCAATTTGAAGGGAGACAACTAGTACAAGCTATCCTGACAAAAGGTGGTCTTCGCCTGCCAAAGGCTCTGGTGGTGATGGAGTTGTGGGCTCCGTGATGACCTCCGTCCTGCCATCCCGCTGGTCTTGGTCTTGTTGCACCGATATGGAAACCTTTGCCTGACGCCTCAAGACTCCTCGCCTGCGCCTGCCTCTTCAGAACCAAAGAGGAAACTGGTACACTGCGCCCACTGGCGCCTGCTTGGCCTTGATCATCATGGCTCACGTCATGTGAACCTCTCCAGGTGCCCCTTGCATAGATATCTCCGCTCCTCGGGAGCCAGCCTAGTGAGGCTATCCCTGAGAAGGTCTTGGTGTTGTCCGCCTCGCGAGGCTTGGCCCCTCGCGAGGGTCTTGAGTGGTTGCTGCTGAAGATGGGCCGTACCAGGCTGTTGGTGGAGCCGCATCGTGGGCCGCAGGCAGGTCTGGGTTCCCCCGTTTCCAGGACGCCGACAGTAGCCCCAGGGCCCAAGGCACGCTCGGACTTGGCTTCGAGGCGAAGCCAAAGGGCAAGTACGGAGTGCTACGTGCCCCAACCACATGCGGCCTTGACTGAGGTATGGCGACTGACGGGACGTGGGCGTCTCCGCTTCCCCATGCTGCCTCGGCAACCGCCCTCACCTGACAAAAGGCTGGTGCGCGCTGCAGAGCCTTCATTACCTTCCGTCGTCTTGCTCTAGATCCCTTTTCTCTTTCTCGCCCCAAGAGACTTCGGATCTGCACGAACCCCTCTCCGAGCTTGCGACCAATGGCGTCCGACAAGGCGAACCCTTCCTGGTACGAGCCGGCCTTAAGCGCGCCTAATGTCTTAGAGAAGAATCTCGCTGCCACGCTCCTGATGACGGCGGACGGCAGCAACGAAGGGGGTAAGACCATGCTCCGGGATGGCTCCGCCGAGTCGGAGCCCTCAGGCAGTACCTTCTATCCCTTCTTCATGAATAGCGTCATCGTAGGATTGGTCCCCCCTTTCTCAAACTTCTTCTACGCTGTCCTCAGCCACTACAAGATGCATGCCCTTCACCTTCATCCCAACTCTGTCCTCCTCCTATCGAACTTCGCCTTCTATTGCGAGGCATTTGTGGGGGAGATGCCTTCTGTGGCGTTGCTTCGCCACTTCTTCTACCTCCGGCTCAAGGAGGGCCATCGCTCGTGGTGCGCCAACTTCATCGCGGTTAAAGGGACCAACGCGATCTCGGAGGCTGGGAAGAAGGTCGGGGGTTTCAGGAGCAAGTGGGTCCTCATGGATGCCAAGTGCGCCCACCCTTGGTTGGTGCTGCCGATGGAGATGCCCTCGCCTCACGACAGGTGGCTTCGTGCGAAGTTCACCGACCCTCTGGCGAAGCAGGTGCTGGAGAAGATGACCGCCGACCTGAAGCCTGACGACCCAAGGGCGGAGAAGCTGATGGGTGCCATGCTCATGAAGGAGTTCCTGGCGAAGGCGTAGCCCCGCTCCAGGCACGCTCGCGGCCCTTGTGGAAGCTTGGGGAGGAGGAGGACGACCTCCGTCTGTGCCCGGGTGCCTTGTTAAACGAGGAGCTGGGCGCGGCTCTCCGACTCCTTGTTCTGGACGATCAGGGATATCCGCCGGACACCCATCTTCCATTGTACCGCTGTCCGGATGGGGCGAAGGTAGCCACCACCATGCCCGTCTTTGATGGGCGCGGGCTCGTGCCGCCTGTGCCTTCCGATGCCCCGGTGGTGATGGTCCCTGTGGTGGTGTGCTCTGGCGCATTTGGCAAGGAGGAGAGGCCCGACTCGGAGGCGACCCAGGAGGGGGAGGGGGAGACTTCCCCTCTCGTGGTGGATCTCCTTCACACCCTTCCTGACGATGACGAGGCTGACGACCATCCGGTGAGGGAGCCCCCCCGCTGGGGTTACCACGAGGTCCAGGGGCACTCCCCTGAAGAAGTCGCCGGCTGGGGTCTCGACGAAGAGCAGGTCGACATTGGTCTCCCGAGGTGGTGCCCCTGTTCTGACGTCGACCGGTGCTGTCGCAGGGCTAGCCACCGCCGCCTCATCCTCTCCTGGGACTTGCACGCCAGCGCCCCAGGCTGCGAAGCCTCCGGGCTCCATGCTTCTTAAGAGGCCGAGGGACTATGCCGTCGTGGACCAGTAAGCACTTTGCCCTGATTTTGCTCCTGCTTCTATCACTGCTTCTTGACGTTCTTCCCTTGTGCCGTCAGGCCGAAGCTGGCGGCGAAGAAGAAGGAGGAGGGAGCAGCCGCACCCCCTCTAGCGTGGAAGGGCAACGACGGCGCCCGTGCCTCCCCAGCCCGGTCATCCTCGCGAGGTCCGGAGAACCAACCCCATGAGAAAACGACCCTCGTAGCCAAGCTGGCTCCTGATGCCTCCGCGCCCAGCTCTCCTGCTGAGGTCGCGAAGGCTCAAGAGCCCCCGGCTCCTCTTGCTGCCGTGGATCTGTAGAACCTAGTGCCGATGTCGTCTCTCCCCACTTCCGTCGCACCGCCGGGCCGTGATTCCTATGCTTCGCCTGACGCCCTGGAGGATTCCCTTCTCGCGCTGACCCAGCTTCGTAGTGACCTTCAAGGCGCCGATCGTCACCTGGTGGCGGGGCGCTTGGAGCTGATCTCAGGGTGGCTGCGCTCCGACACGTCTGTCAGGGTGGCACTGGGCCAGGCCGTGGCAGCTTTCGAGGAGGGCAAGCGTGTCACGCCCAAGATGCGACCCTATCCTAAAGGAACTCGAAGGTCCCACCAAGGATAGAAGTGCATCTTGAAGACACTTTTGCAAGGTGGATATCATTACATCAACATTACACAAAAGAGGGGATACAATCAAGACATACAATGTCACATGAATACAACAATACATCATATCCAAGATCAACACCCGACTATGGATGAAACATAAACAGAAACTCAAACGACATCCACCCTGCTAGCCCAGGCTGCCGACTTGGAACCTATCCCCTGATCGAAGAAGTAGAAGAAGAACTCCAAAACAAGTAAACATCGCTCTCTCGTCATGATCATCGCATAACCTATACCTACAACTGATGTTGTAGTAATCTGTGAGCCACGAGGACTCAGCAATCCCATAACCATGGGTATCAAGACTAGCAAAGCTTAATGGGTAAGGAAGGGGTAAAGTGGTGAGGTTGCAGCAGCGGCTAAGCAATGTATGGTGGCTAACTTATGCAAATAAGCGCGAGGAGAGAAGCAAAGCAAGCGGTCGTCAACTAGTAATGATCAAGACGTGATCCTGAACTCCTACTTACGTCAGACATAACCCAGAAACCGTGTTCTCCTCTCGATCAACCCTAAAAAGAGACACTCACGGTTACACACACGGTTGGTGTATTTTAGAAGAGTTTACTTCAAGTTTACTACAATCGGATATTAACAAATTCCCATTTGCCACATAACCGCGGGCATGGCCCTCGAAAGTTTAAACCCTGCAGGGGTGTCCCAACTTAGCCCATGATAACCTCTCGCGATTAACGAAGGATATTCCTTCTCCCGGGAAGACCCGATCAATCTCGGAATCCCGGTTACAAGACATCTCGACAATGATAAAACAAGACCAGCAAAGCCGCCCGATGTGTCGACAATCCCGATAGGAGTCGCACGTACCTCGTTCTCAGGACACACCGGATAAGCGAAGCGTACAGGTACCAACATCACCCAAGTTGCCAAGGGACGGTCCCGCACGGTGCTCTAGTTTGGACCAACACTTAGACAAGCATTGGCCCGGGGGGTTTAAAATAAAGATGACCCTCAGGATGCGCGACTCCCAAGGGAAAAGGTAATAGGCTGAGGCAAATGGTAAAACCAAGGTTGGGCCTTGCTGGAGGAGTTTTATTCAAAGCGAACTCTCAAGGGGGTCCCATAAATCACCCAACCGTGTTAGGGACGCAAAATCCGGGAACATAATACTGATATGACGGAAACTAGGGCGGCAAGAGTGGAACAAAACACCAGGCATAAGGCCGAGCCTTCCACCCTTTACCAAGTATATAGATGCATTAATAAGGTAAGAGATATTGTGATATCCCAACATAAACATAATCCAACATGGAGCAAACTTCATATTCACCTACAACTAGCAACGATATAAGAGGGGCTGAGCAAAAGCGGTAACATAGCCAAACAACGGTTTGCTAGGAAGGGCGACAAAGGTTAGAGGTTCATGGCAATTTGGGAGGCTTGATAAGCAAGTGGTAGGTAACACAGCATAGCAATAGAACGAAGCAACTAGCATAGCAATGATAGTAGTGAGATCCAAGGTGACGGTCATCTTTCCTGAAATCCCGCAAGGAAGAAGAATGAGTCCATGAAGAAGATGAAGCCACGAAGACGAACCAAGCGTAGACGAACGAATCCTCATGATCGCAACGAAACGGGAACTATCGAGAAGAAGCACACAACATGGTAAACACACCACACATGAACAAGGCATGATGCTCAACCAAGTATGGTGCATGACAAGGCTACATTAATCTACTCATGGCAAGAGATGATGCATACAAAAACAACATATCAATGCAAGTTTAAATGAGGCCGGAAACAACATATAGCAATTACGGCAAGTCCTCATACGCAAATTTCGAAATTGGTTCAGATCTGAATAAACCTTATGTTCAAGCTGTTAAACAGCAAGTAAAGATGCACCAAGATGATCTACACAAAATTCTAGTCAAGTTACATATAAAGTTCATTTAATTCGGAGCTACGACCTAGAAGATATGAGCAAATCAAGTTAAGCATGGCATTGGTGCAAAATGCACTCAAACATCAAGCACACACCTCAAAACATGGATGCAACAAGCTAACATGAAGCTACACACAAAACTAAGCAAGTTTCATATAGAGCACACTCAAAACGGAGCAACGGTTCCACACATACACTCTATACAAGTTTAAAGGGCATGCTGTCCAAAACAGCAACTAGGCATATTGCAAGCATTAAAACTATATGCTACATGATCTCAACATGAAAACAAAAGGCATGGCATTGATTTACAGGTCAAGCATAACAAAACATGACCACTGAGCTATCTCCAGAAACTACCATAACATTCTCAAAAGGACGTGGCAAGATTGCAAATAATAATAGTTTCACAGACTTTGCAGAATTTACAGGACATGGCAGAAATAACATCAGATTGCAAAGTTTAGAGCTATCAAACGACATGATATAGGAACTCATCATGGCAACCAAATGTATGGCATGAATCTACTAAATGCATGGAACAAAAGTCCCTTACTGGACAAAAGCCAAAAAGGATCACAAGATATGATGGAACCCATGTAAGCATAGCAAATTTATAAACAAATTCAGACTTGATGAAAATAACAGCACAAGACAGGAACAACGATAATTAGGCATATTGGTGAGCTTGAGTCACTCACCACAAAGAATTTCATGACAAAACAAGCATACCTAAAGCAATATTACATGTTCATGAAGCCAAGCATGGCAAGAGAAAGTTCATATCATGTATGGATCACTAACAACAACCATGGCAAAATTGATTAACATGTAAACAATATGTCAGGAACATTTTATAGCAGAAGTAGAGCAATATTAATACATTTTGGGGCACTCTATAATTGCGAATAGAGGTATGGATGGATAGAGCATAACAATTTTCCAAAACAACCTTACTGAACACACGCAAAATAGGGATGGATCTCACTTTAGCAACATGAATACATGGCATGAAAATAACAGCAGAACAAAGACAGTAAAATCCTAAGTCACTGAAATCAGCAGCATCATGGAGGCTACTATGGAAGCTTGAAACAACCAATACGTATCATATCATGAAAAGTGGATTGCACCACAGAAAAGATGGCATGTTGTAGCTCATAACACATGCATACTTCATGCTCAAAAGAAAATCACACAAAAATATGCAAAAATGTCAAATGAGCATATTCTGTTAACAGACAGCAGACAACATTATATAGCACTCTTGCAATGATGATTAGAGCGTCGAGATGAACTCAAATGAACATGGCATAATGGAGCAAAATGAAGCGCACAACGACATGAACATTTATGTATATTGTTCACTCAAAACGGAGCTGTATGCAAGAAGATATGATGTGATGAACAGGCCAACATAATGTGACAGAAAAAGGACTTGAAGGAAATTTCGGGTCAACCTCCAGATCTAGGGTTTGCGCGTGGATCGAGGCAGGGCCGGAGCTCGCCAGAGACGGCGCCGGAGAGGATGAGGGAGGGGTCGAGGTGGCCGGAGCCGGCCGGATCTGGGGCGGCGAGACGGCGGTGCCGAGGCGACGGGGCCGCGGGCGGAGGCGGCGGCCGGCGAGGAGGCGCGGGCGACGGGGTAGGTGGCCGGCGGCGGGGAGTCGCGCGGTCGCTGGCGAGGCGCGCGGGTGGACGGCCAGACGACGGGGACACGCGGGGGCGCGGCGGCGGCTCGGGCCGGGAGGGCCGCGGTTGGGCCCCGCGTGCCGGTGCGGTGGGAGGCGGCGACCTGCCACGTGGTGGGCGCCGGTTGGACGCGGGCGGCGGCGCGGGAGTGTCCGGCGGGAGCGGACATGTCCGGCGATGGAGAGGACGAAACTTAGGGTTTTTGACCGCGACTTTCGGAGGGGGAGGTCTATTTATAGGTGGGAGGAGGTAGGAGTGTCCAAATGGAGTGTGGTTTTCGGCCACACGATCGTGATCGAACGACCGAGAGGATGGAGAGGGGTTGGATGGGTTATTGGGCCACTTTGGAGGGGTGTTGGGCTGCAACACAAAAGAGGCCTTTGCGGTTACCCGGTTAACCGTTGGAGTATCAAACGACCTCCGAATGGCACGAAACTTGACCGGCGATCTATCGATGGTGTACCAAGGCCACTTGACAAACCTCGGTCTATTCCGAGAATGTTTAACACCCGCTCACGAAAAGAGGCAAAAGGGGCGCCGGAGGGTATACGAGTGTCAGATTGCAAAATGGACGACGGGGAAGATGCTCGGATGCATGAAACGAACACGAATGCAAAATGAGATGCACATGATGACATGGAAAAGTGCGACACGCAAGCAAATGACATGGCAACGACGGTGAGTAACTGGCAGACATCTGGCGCATCGAATCCGGGGCGTTACAAAGCGGGCCGTCGACCAGGCTGCGACCGCCCGTGAGGTGGCGTTGAAGGATGCCGAGGCTGCCATGGAGCGCTGCCGGGTGGCGGAGGTCGAGATGGAGAACCTGCGCAAGGAACGCGCTGCCGCAGCTCGCCAGCTCAAGGCGCGGGAGAGAAGCTAAAGGATCAAGAAGAAGCGGTCACCGGCTGCGATGCTAAGCTGGAGCAGCTGGCGCAGGCGCAGGCCACGGAACGCGGCCGCCTAGAGAAGCTAGAGAAGAAGGTTGAAGCGGAGAGGGTCCAGTTGGAAGTCAAGGCGAAGGTTCTTGCCGAGGATCGCGAGGCCTTCAAGTCTCTTGAGGAGAGGTCATGCGAGGCGCTGCAGGAACTTTACGAGAAGGGCTTGGAGAAGCCGTTGGCGACTGATGATGAGGGCCCCGCCCAGCTACTTCCTCAGCTCGTCATGGCGCTCGAGGACGTCGTCAATGGGAGCGGCCCCATGGTGGAGGGGGAAGCGCGCGCACTCTCCTCGTCGGCCTTGACGCGCGTCCTCAGCCACCTTCATCTTCGCGATCCCCATTGTCGACCTAGGTGTCCTGCTCGAGCCTGTGAAGGGCCAAGTGGAGTGCTGCGCGGCTGCTGCCAAGGCTGTGAAGGGCTAGGTGGAGGCCTTGTTGAAGAAGTTCCTTGCCATCGACCCTACACCTCCAGCTGATGGTGCCGCTGACCCCGCGACCAAGGCTGGCAACAAGAGCGACATCGATGCTGCCGACGGGAGGGCGCTTCCTGACGGCGGTGCCCAAGGCTGAAGAGGAGGCTCGCTGGTGGATAATGGTGCTCCTTCCCGTTTTTACTTTCCTGTGAACTTTCCTGCAACATGCGATGTGCCTCGTGGAGGCGTCAAAACTTCTGTTTGGGGTTTAAGGAACAATATGTTTTGTAATATTTTATTAAGATTCCATGATTTCCTTCTCGTTTGCTTAATGTTCTACATCGGTAGGGCCCGACCCCGCACATACCTCAGCTGCCGTTGGGCCGTCCGGATCACCAGGACAGGACCAAGGGGTGAGGGGCTACGTGGTCAGTTAGGCTCCTGAGCGCGATGCTCAGGAGTCCCCCTTGACGCGCCTGGTCTTGATTCTTGATATCTGCGGCGGCCCCTGCGAGATGGTTAGGCAACCTGCGCCGGATGCATCTCCTGAGGCGATCGCATGAGAAGGACAAACACCAACGACCCCAGGAGGTGACGTGGATGGGGCTGGCCCGCCAGACAGAGCTAAGTCGTTGGGTTTATCGACGTTGTAGGGACGGACCCGAGCACAGACGCCGTGCCTAGTCTTATCATGCAAAAAATCCTAAAGAAAGACAATCGACGCGCGGCTCCCGTGGTTCCGATGGTGGTTGTGGGTGGGCTTGCAAGGGCGCACGACATTCATGGTATCGAAGTACCGGGCAGGCAGGTAACAGTCATAAGGTAAATCATGCAAGGAGGCAAGCTAGTTCATATAGATGCAAGAACGATACATGCCACAGGGACGGACCCATGCGGCCTGGGGAAGATGCAACCCGAGGGGCGCTCCCAACAGGGGAAGCTAAAGATGCAAAAGGATACGCACCATAGGGACATGGCCGTGCGACTTGGGGATAATGCTGCCCGAGGGGCGCCCCCAACTGAATGATCTGGAAAGAGTCACCTGATACCGTTGCTGGGGTGGTGTTGGAGTAGCTGAAGATGCGTGCTGGAGAAGTTGCTCCTCACGAGTCGCCAGGGTCCTGAGCCTCGGGGGGCTCTGGGGGCTCGGGAGGCTCACGAAGAACCGTCGCCCTCTCTGCCAGGACTGCATGATGCCTGGCCTCCTGAGCTGCCAGAATGCTCCACAAGTGGCGCTGGAAGGTGACAGCTGTGTTTGGTAAGCCGAATGGCATGCGAACATAGATGTGAGGTGGACCCTCACACCATCTAACCGCAAAGGCCAGAAACGCCCCTGAGATGCGGCCCTGTTGAGCCCTGGAATGTCGACGCAGACGCGCAGCCCGTCGTCCTCGCCTGGATGGGGAGCTGCGCTGGGTGGTGAGCGGCGGTCGCCGCGTATGGTCCTTGCCTCTTGAAGCTCCTAGGTCACCTTGGTGATGAACTCCTGAGCACCAGGCGCTCCATGCCTTGTGCCCTCTTGAGGGAAACATGCAGCAAAGCACGCCTCCACATGGTGCCCGAGCGCCTCCCTCGTGACACTGGCTAGGTCTGAGGCCCTCCAGAAGAGAGCCCCCAAGCCCAGCTCGAGGAAGGCGCCGGGCACGCCTTCCTATGCGAGGGAGGGAGGCGCCCCATCCGTGGACGTAAGTCCTGAGGTGGTGCTGCTGGAAACGCCGCTCTCCTGAGGCCCTTGGTGGAGCAGCAGCTTCTTCTTCTTGGGGATGGCCTTAGGAGGGTACGGGGCGCCTTTGTTGTCTGGGTCTTCGGCTACCGCCGCCTGGTAAGCGCGCTCGAGAGAGCACACTGTGTCTTTTTCCTCACAGGCGATCGTGATGATGCTGCCGCTCCCGGGCATCTTGAGGACGTTGTAGCCATGATGGGTCACAGCCATAAACTTGGCCAGGGCTAGATACCCAAGGATGGCATTGTACGGCAGGTGGATGTGGGCGACGTCAAAGTCAATGAGCTCGGTGTGGTAGTTATCGCGCTGGCCGAAGGTCACAGGGAGGAGGACCTGCCCTATCAGGGTGGTGGAGCCGTCGATCACTCTTGAGAAGGGCCTGGTAGGCTGTGGTTGATCGTATGGCACTTGGAGGCGGTCGAACGTCTCAACACGCAGGACATTAAGCCCTGCGCCACCGTCGATGAGGGTCTTGGTTACTTGGACATTGTTGATGATGGGAGAGCAGAGCATCGGGAGGGTGCCGACAGTTGCCGCGCACTTGAGCTGGTCAGACAAGCTGAAGGTTATGGAACACTTGGACCACCTGAGGCGGGCGCGTGGCCTCAAGCCTGGGAAGGGCCGCGTTCACCTCACGAGCAAACTGCTTGAAGATGCGCTGGGAGGCTAGGGCCTGAGCACCGCCCAAGATGCAGGTGATGGCACGCGGCTCCTGGAAGTCCCCAGCCCCCTCATCTTGATGATGGTTGAGGGAGTCCTGGATTAGGGGGTGTTCGGATAGCCGGACTATATCTTCAGCCGGACTCCTGGACTATGAAGATACAAGACTGAAGACTTCGTCCCGTGTCCGGATGGGACTTTCCTTGGCGTGGAAGGCAAGCTAGGCGATGCGGATATTCAGATCTCCTACCATTGTAACCGACTTTGTGTAACCCTAACCCTCTCCGGTGTCTATATAAACCGGAGGGTTTTAGTCCGTAGGACAACAACGACAACAACTCCAACATACAACAATCATACCATAGGCTAGCTTCTAGGGTTTAGCCTCCTTGATCTCGTGGTAGATCTACTCTTGTACTACCCATATCATCAATATTAATCAAGCAGGATGTGGGGTTTTACCTCCATCAAGAGGGCCCGAATCTGGGTAAAACATTGTGTCCCTTGTCTCCTGTTACCATCCGCCTAGACGCAAAGTTCGGGGCCCCCTGCCCGAGATCCGCCGGTTTTGACACCGACATTGGTGCTTTCATTGAGAGTTCCTCTGTGTCGTCACTTTTAGGCCCGATGGCTCCTTTGATCATCAACGACGATGCGGTCCAGGGTGAGACTTCTCTCCCCGGACAGATCTTCGTCTTCGGCGGCTTCGCACTGCGGGCCAATTTGTTTGGCCGCCTGGAGCAGATCGAAAGCTACGCCCCTGGCCATCAGGTCAGGTTTGGAAGTTTAAACTACACGGCCGACATCCGCGGGGACTTGATCTTCGACGGGTTCGAGCAACAGCCAAGCGCGCCGCACTGTCTCGATGGGCATGATCTAGCTCTGCCGCCGAATAGTGTCCTGGAGGCCGCACGCATGTTGGTTCTGGCCCTTAATTCAGAGCCTGCTGCGCCGATCGAGGATGAGCGGTTGCATGCCACCTCAGGGGCTGCGATCTCAAAGGCGATCGAGCCGAACACCAGCCCCGCACTCTGCATGACCCGTGACTCTGAGGATCCGGATTCCTCTCCGGACTCCGAACCCCCCGCGCCCCTGCCGATCGAATCCGATTGGGCGCCGATTATGGAGTTCACCGTCGCGGACATCTTTCAGCACTCGCCCTTCGGCGACATCCTGAACTCACTAAAGTCTCTCTCTTTATCAGGAGAGCCCTGGCCGGACTACGGTCAGCAAGGATGGGATGCGGACGATGAAGAAATTCGAAACCCACCCACCACCCATTTGGTAGCCACCGTCGATAATTTAAACGACGTGCTCAACTTCGACTCCGAAGACATCGACAGCATGGACGACGATGCAGGAGACACAAATGAACCAACGCCTATAGGGCATTGGACAGCCACCTCATCTCATGATGTGTACATGGTGGATACCCCTAAAGGTAGCGACAATGAGGAACACGGGGATGGAACGAAGGACCAATCCCTTGAAAAACAGTCAAAGCGTCGGCGTAAACGCCGACCCAAGCCCCGCCTCGATACAGACCCAGCCATATAGCAGGATGAGCCAGCAGACGACGAGCATGCCCTAGAGCAACCGTCCGAACAGGGCAGCCCGGATGAAGAAACCGGACATCCCTCCCCCGGCGAAGATGGCATTCCGGACGACCTTACGCCGGATAAGCCCACGGAGAAGAAGAACCTCCACAAGAGGCTCGTTGCAACCGCACACAGACAAATACGGTGATAGTCGCCGCACTAAAAGCTATCCGAAGCGAAAGCTACTGCCTGAATTCGACGAAGAGGTCTTAGAGCCCTCGCACTCAAAAAGTAAGAAAGCCACACGGTCGGATAGACGACCCCATGGCCAGCATAAAGCCGCAAGCGGTGCCGCACTTAAACCGGCACGCGACCAACTTACGAATTCACATCAAAAAGATGGCCCAGCCAGGTCCATTTACGGGCCAAGAAAACAAGCTCTTGTAAGAAATACAATAAAGCCATTATCAGAATCCGGCACACCCAAATACAGGGGCGCCGCACACCCTCTAGGTTTCACCGATGATGTCCTGGATTACGAATTTCCAGCGGGATTCAAACCCGTAAACATAGAGGCATATGATGGAACAACAGACCCTCGAGTCTGGATAGAGGATTACATCCTCCACATACATATGGCTAGAGGAGATGACCTCCATGCCTTCAAATATTTACCCCTAAAGCTTAAAGGACCAGCCCGGCATTGGCTTAAAAGCCTTCCTGAGAACACAATTGGAAGTTGGGAAGAGCTCGAGGACGCTTTCTGAGCAAATTTTCAAGGGACTTATGTCCGTCCTCCAGATGCAGACGACCTCAGTCACATAACATAACAGCCCGGAGAGTCAGCTCGGCAGTTCTGGAATAGATTTCTTACTAAAAAGAATCAGATAGTCGACTGTCCGGACGCCGAAGCCCTAGCAGCTTTTAGGCACAATGTCCGAGACGAATGGCTCGCCAGACACCTCGGCCAAGAAAAGCCAAGAACAATGGCCGGATTAACAAGCCTCATGACCCGCTTTTGCGCAGGAGAGGACAGCTGGTTGGCAAGATGTAGCACCAGCGACCCAAGTACATCCGAAACTAGGGATGGAAATGGAAAACCGCGACGCAACAAGGATCGTCGCCGGACTAAGGAAAACAGTCCGAAGAGCATGGCAGTCAACGCCGGATTCAAAGGCTCACGGCAGAATCAGAAAAAGGCGCCCCTCCAGGATAACAGAGATGATTTATCCAACCTAAACAAAATCTTGGACAGGATATGTCAAATACACAGTACTCCCGGGAAGCCTGCTAACCATACCCACAGAGATTGTTGGGTTTTCAAACAATCCGGCAGACTCAACGCCGAACACAAGGGGCTCGACACACCAAGTGAATACGAGGACGAACCCCAAAAGCAGAGCACCAGGAAACAGAAGAATTTCCCACAAGAAGTAAAAACAGTAAACCTACTTCACATAACAAAACGTGCGGCGCCCACAAAGGTACGCGCCACACGACCTATTCCAAAGGGGTCCCGCCACTGTTTGTCAAAACCAATCATCTTCGATCATCTGGATTATTCTAGAAGTACCAGGAACGCAGGCTGGACTGCCTTAGTACTCGATCCAATAATTGGCGGGCTCCAGTTTTCAAATGTCCTAATGGACGGCGGCAGTGGACTAAACCTGATATATCAGGACACAATCCGTCACATGGGGATAAACCCAACAAGAATCCGCCACAGCAAAACCTCCTTTCAAGGGGTAACGCCTGGTCCGGACACCCATTGCATGGGTTTTATCCGGCTCGAAGTTATATTCGGCTCTACGGATAACTTCCGCTGTGAAAGGCTGACTTTCCACATCGTCCCATTCTCAAGTCGCTATCAAGTACTGCTGGGGCGCGAAGCTTTCGCCCGCTTTAACGCAATACCGCATTATGCATCTCTCACGCTTAAGATGCCCGGTCCACGAGGCATCATCTCCTTGAAGAGGAAGCATTGAGCGCTCCTCCCCCGAGCGGAGGATTGTGCGGCCGCTTTAACAGCCCGACAATACAATGGCTTCACCAGCCAGAACAGGTCATTAAGACCACGGGCATGGATAGACGAGCCCGGCATGCCCTAGGGGCTCCGCATATATAAGAGACAATAAAGCTCAATTTTACATATTTTACTTTATATTTGTTTATTTAATACAACTTTTGTTCGGCACGCCTTTCTTTTTTTTCTTTCAACTTAGTTCCTCTCTTTTACAGATGAACATCGTGCTCTGCCCGTCCAGGATACGGCACAATGGAGACACAGGCGTAGACGTGCAGTAGGCACCCGTCCCAAGGATTCTTTTCAGATTAAGACCCTGCGTAAACCTTTTTTACTGTCTCTTGTTGCTACACATCCCCTGGTTCTATAACCAAGGAGGAGGCTGGCGTCTTGGCATGTGGCCACGTCAGAATTCCTGCGCGTACCTGGACACTAGGGGCTTATACCTAAGAGCATTACTTTGCCCGCTCTCATAAAGACCGAATACCTTAGGGAGTGTTCGGCGTCGCGAGTTTGGCCTTATATGCATCAGCTCCGAATCATGATTTTGGTCAATGTTGGGTTGCCCGGCTCCTGTGTTCGGCCGCCTTACGTTCCGCTCTATCGGCTAAGGCGGCACCAGGAGAACTACTGCGATTGTGCCCCGGTTCGGCCAGGCGAGCACCTCAGTAGAGAAAGCCGAAAACCGACTGTCATGATATAGCGTGAGACTGGTCAACCACTCGATGACTCTCCGGAATCTATAGGATTCCTCCGCATTAACGAAGGGCTGTTTCCCGGCCAGGCACACACACGCCCCGAATTCGGGCGAGTGCAGTCGCCACCAAGGGCTATCTAAAGAGTCCCACTGTCAAGCTCCTATGGCTAAGTGAAAGTGTTAAAGCATTATAGTCCGGTTGCCTAGCTCGCTACGCCATCACCTCCTTTGTAGGACCAAGACGTTGGATTAAGTGTGAAAAAGCGCCTTCTGCGAGCACCCCCGCACTATGTGCGTGGGGGCTGAAGCCAACGACTGCCATCTTTCAGATTATATATATATATTTTAAAAACGGCCGCACAGGAGGTGTTCCACATACTTGAAGGCACAAGTATAAAAGCCTAATACAATTCATCAAAATACTGCTTTATAATTACATATGCTATCAGAACATAGCATCCTTCGAGCACTGCGTCTCTATTACACGAGCGCCTTCAAGTACTTCCTGAAAATAGTGCTCGGAGGGAACTCGGTTTTTGTCCGAATCTCAGGATGCAACAACGGTGGTCTCCATCTCCGCCCAGTATGTTTTGACACGGGCAAGAGCCATCCGTGCGCCCTCTATGCACGCTGACCTCTTCATTGCACTAATACGTGGCACCGCATCAAGGAGTTGCTGCACCAAACTGAAGTAACTCTTCGACTCCGATCTCCCCGGCCACAGATGACTCATGACGCACTTCATGGCGAGTCCAGACAACCTATTTAGTTCGGCCCATTGAGCCAGACGATCGTCCACCGCTAGTGGACGCTCTGGATTGTGAAACTGCGACTAGAAAAGTTTTTCCACTTCGCGATCTTCTTGATCTCGAAAGTGTTCGCTCGCATCAGCAACACTCGCTGCCAAATCCAGATAGGTGTCCTCCACACTCCACATCCTGTCCAACGGAGCAAACTTCGGATCGCAAAACTTCCTCCACAGTCTAAAGGGCTTTCCAGCCGCAATCTGTCCGGCCTGACGCAGCTCCTCCTTCGCAGCTCTCATCGCAGAGCGAGCATCCTTGGCATCAGCAACGGCCTTCTCTAAGTCCGTCTGCCTCGCCCGGTCTTCTTCCTCAAGAAGCTTGCAACGGTCAGCAGCGCTCTTTAACTTCACGGCCATCCCGGCCATCTCCTTCTTGCTTCGGCAGTGAGCAGCCTGTTCGGCTCTCAGCTCTTCAAGGGCCTTCTCGGCAGCCGCATCCTTTTCTCTGGCTTGTTCCTTAGCCCGGGCAAGTTCCGCCCGAAGACTCTCCACGGCGGCCGCACCATCTGCGTTAAGCACACACATTGTAAGATATTGGCGTAAAGCCCCTCTTACCAGGTGCCGCCCAAGGAATTACATACCTTGAGCCTCATCAAGCCGCTTGTTAATGAGCGCGATGTCGACATCTGCCACGTCTAGTTGCCGTTTTAGTTCGGCAAAATCATCAGTTCGGCTCAATTCCGGACACCTCGCCACCTACATTTAAAGGCGACATTTTAGACCTGGGATTATGATCCTCTGCACGTTGTCACTTCTGACAATGCACAGAGTCTCAGGGGCTACTATCTACACATGGCGCATTTTATTTATGCACAACTGGCAAAAGTGTACATTATCCAACATACCTCAAAACCCGTCAGTAAGCTTCTGACGGCCTCGTGCAATCCGCTTTCCGCGGATGAAATCCTTTCAATCACCGTGCTCATCAATGCACGATGCTCCTCCGAGATAGAAGCTCGCCCCAGCAGATTCTTTAGCTCCTCCGGTCGAGCACCAGACGGTGCCAGAGTTGTCCTATGGCCTCTTTCAAAGGCCGGACGTGGAGAACCTTGGGGGGCCTCATAGCTGTCTTCCGCCCTTGCCGGATTCGGAGAAACCCTCCGTGACGACACCTCAGGGTCGCCCGCCTCGCTAGGTGGTACGGCAAGGGGAGGCGTCCCGCTCTCCATCATCTCCGGAAGAAGGTCCCCCGAAGACGAACTCTGCTGAGAAGGGCTGAGGTCCGAACTACAAGGTAAATTTTCGGTTAATCATTCTCAGGTGTAAAGCAAGGATATTTTATAATCCTTCTCTACTTACGGCTCGCTGGAGGGCTGGCCGCCTTGAGGGCGTAGTTTGGCCGAGGTATCCCCCGGCGTAGGAACCTCTGACGAGGATTTTTCCCCCCGCTTGGAGGCTGTGACCTCCGGATTTTCAGAGGCAGTCCTTTTCTTCCCCGGAGGAGAGGAATTTTCGGTTCCTTCCCTCCGAACAGCCTCCTTCGAGGAGGCCGTAGCTGCCTTGTCCTCTCCCTCACTTTCCTCCAAAGGCACAATCTTCAACATCCTGACCAGGACGGAATCCAGCCTGGTCTCAGGAAGGGGAGCCGGACACCTTATCAGCTTTGCTTTCGCTATCCACTCCTGTTTAAAGGGACAGCTCTTTTAAGGGCAAAGTTTATGACAAATATATGGATAACGAGTCTGGGCACAAGGCTACTTACTTGAGTATCCGGGCGATTGCAGCTTAGACCTGCGTCCTCGGTCAAATCCGGACACGTTGATTGTGATTTGAAGAACAGTTTATACATCTCCACGGGCGTCACGCCCATGAAATGCTGGAGAGTTCGCAGTCCCTCCGGATTAAACTCCCACAGGCGAAGGGGGCGACGTTTGCCGGGCAGGGTTCGGCGAATCAGCATGACTTGTGTCACTTTGACCAGACTGCGGTCTCTCTCTAAGAGATCCCTGATGCGGCCCTGCAACAAAGGCACATCTTTGGACGGCCCCCAGTCTAGTCCTTTATTGACCCATGACGCTAACTGTGGTGGGGGACCCGAGCGAAAGGCAGGTGGCGCCACCCACTTGGTGCCCCTGGGAGCGGTGATATAAAACCACTCCCTTTGCCATAAACCGAGCTCCTCTTGAAAAGAGCCCTAGGGCCATGGAGCATCAGCATTCTTGCTTATAACAGCGCCTCCGCACTCTGCGTATCGTCCCTCGATCATCTTCGGTTCGACCTTGAAGGCCTTGAGCCATAGTCCGAAGTGAGGAGTAACACGAAGGAATGCTTCACACACAACGATGAATGAGGAAATATGGAGGATGGACTCCGGAGCTAAGTCGTGGAATTCCAGCCCATAATAAAACATCAGCCCCCTCACGAAGGGATCCATTGGGAAGCCTAACCCCCGAAGGAAGTGAGATTTGAAGACCACGCTCTCACCGGGCTGGGTATTGGGAACCGCCTGCCCTTGAGCAAGCAACCTATGCAGAATTTCGCCGGTCAAGAACTTAGCCTCTCTAAACTTTAGCACGTCCTTCTCCGTCGCATCCATCGGCCTTGAAGGTTGGAACCGGACATTGTCGATGGTCCGAAGCGCCTGGAATCTGGAGCCTAGGGTGTTGGAACTCGAGGTGATGGGCGAACTCGTTTGAGATTGGAAAAAGGAGTAAGGCCTTGGTCTCTTTATAAGAGGTTGAATACCAAGAGCCCTCCCCGTGATCGTTTGGGACTCGCTTCTAATCGAGAAAACATGCTGAACGGGCGCGGTTTGGTTACCCACGCCCGTATTGATGAGAATCCCGTAAATAGGGGACACGATCTCTTCTTTGACAAGACGTGCCAAGGAAACCGCCTCGCAAAATACGCTGAGGTGGGGAAGTGAAAACGATTCGAATAAGGGCTTGGCCGTAGTGTGATGTCACGCTACGGAATACGTCAGCAGATTAGATTTGTGTTAATATTATTCTCTCTATGGCAATATGTGGAAACTTATTTTGCAGAGCCGGACACTACTTTTAGTATTTACCAACTTTTATGAAGAACTTGGAGGAGTAACCCGCCTTGCAGTGCCGAAGACAATCTGCGCGCCGGACTCGTCGTCATTGAAGCCTGGTTCAGGGGCTACTGAGGGAGTCCTGGATTAGGGGGTGTTCGGATAGCCGGACTATACCTTCAGCCGGACTCCTGGACTATGAAGATACAAGATTGAAGACTTCGTCCCGTGTCCGGATGGGACTTTCCTTGGCGTGGAAGGCAAGCTAGGCGATGCGGATATTCAGATCTCCTACCATTGTAACAGACTTTGTGTAACCCTAACCCTCTCCGGTGTCTATATAAACCGTAGGGTTTTAGTCCGTAGGACAACAACTCCAACATACAACAATCATACCATAGGCTAGCTTCTAGGGTTTAGCCTCCTTGATCTCGTGGTAGATCTACTCTTGTACTACCCATATCATCAATATTAATCAAGCAGGACTTAGGGTTTTACCTCCATCAAGAGGGCCCGAACCTGGGTAAAACATTGTGTCCCTTGTCTCCTGTTACCATCCGCCTAGACGGACAGTTCGGGACCCCCTACTCGAGATCCGTCGGTTTTGACACCGACAATGGTCGTAATTCCTTCTTGGTGGTGGCGGCAGCGTAGGGAGGCCAGCGTTGCCCTAGGGGCGGTCCTCGCGAGGCTGGTCTCTCCAGGCGCCCTCGCGAGGCTGGTCCTGCCAGCGTTCCTCACGAGGTTGGTCGCGCCACTCCCCATGGGAGCCGCGGTCGTCCCAGTGTCCTACACTTCGTCCTCCTCCTCGGCCGTAGACCTGGTCGTTGCGCTCAGGGCGCCGACCAAAGCGCCCATCGCGGATGGCCCTGAGCTCCTGACAGTCGTTAGTGTTTGATACATCTCCAACGTATCTATAATTTTTTATTGTTCCATGCTATTATATTATCTGTTTTGGATGTTTAATGGGCTTTAATATGCTCTTTTATATTATTTTTGGGACTAACCTATTAACCGAAGGCCCAGTGCCAGTTTCTGTTTTTTGCCTATTTCAGTGTTCTGCAGAAAAGGAATACCAAACGGAATGAAACCTTAGCGATGATCTTTCTTGAAACAAACGAAATCAAGAAGACTTGGAGTTGAAGTCTGGAACTCCATGAGGCGGCCACGAGGCAGTAGGGCGCGCCCAGGGGGTAGGCGCGCCCCCATCCTCGTGGGCCCCTTGTAGCTCCACCGACATACTTCTTTCGCCTATGTCGGCGTTCTGGGAATGGGGGTCCCCAGACTTGCCTGCCTGCAGCCCACGGTGTGGCTCTGCAAGCGGGCCCATACAACCCATCTTCACCAACAAGCATTCGAGACCCTCGCGAGGGGCCAAGCCTCGCGAGGTGGACGACGCAAGACCTCCTTGGGAGCGGCCTCACCAGGCTGGCTTGCGAGGGGCGGAGAGATCAAGGAAAGGCAAACCTCGCGAGGTTCTCATGACGTGAGCCATGACGATCGAGACTAGGCGGGCGCCAGCGCGAGCAGTGTCCTTGCTTCCTCTTTGGTGCTAAGGAGGCAAGCGCAGGTGAAGAGTACCGAGGCGCCAAACAAAGGTTTCCATATCGGTGCAACGAGACCAAGACCAGTAGGACGACAAGACGGAGGTCACCGTGGAGCTCAAGACCGCGTCACCACCAGAGCCTTTGGCAGGTGAAGACCACCTTTAGTCAGGACAGCTTGTACTAGTTGTCCCCTTTCAATTGGCCGTTGTTGTCTCCCTTCCCACTCAATATTTGGGGAGAGAACCAGGGCCTCTATAAATAGGGCTAGCCACCACAGTAGGAGGCATCTCGTCTCGAACTCATTCAGTTCATCCTCACACCCACCAAGCACAAGATCTCCTCCCCTCAGGAGGCTGTTCTTCCCCTTGTACTGTTCATCCTCAGCCCGAGAGGCAATCCACCACACCACACTAGAGTAGGGTATTACACCACAATGGTGGCCCGAACCAATATAAATCTTGCGTCTCTTGTGTTGCGACTTCGTCGAGCTAGACTTAGAGATTCTGGTGAGGCTGAGGGCGTGATTTGGTAGGGGGAGATCTTCGCACGCACCCCAGTGTTCGAACCTTGAGGGTTTTGCTAGAACCCAAGATCCGACATTTGACGCACCAGGTAGGCGTGCGCCGAAGCTTTCCTTCCGTCGATCCGTGCCCCGTCGCTTCGTCGTCTCCATGGCGAACGCTCGCCGGGCTCGCCCTGAGCGCCGGGCTGCCCTCGCTATTCAGACAGCTCCCGTTGGCGGGCCTCCCCGTCGTTCTATGTCGCCTGCCGCCAATGCCGTCACCGGCCTCGCGGGGAATGAGCAGCAAGCGTCCTCTCTGCACCCCTCGGTGCGGCGGGACGGTCGCACTGCCACTCATCGCTGACCCCGGCCGGCTCGTCATCTCACGCCCGTCGCGCACCCACGGACGCGCTGCTCATGGCACGCGAGCTCCTGCGCTACCGCCCCGTCGACGACCTCTATGAGGACTGGCTTGACCGCATCGCCGAGCTTGTCAGTGCCGCGGGGGGCTCCCTTGTGTCGTCCCTCTCGCTGCCTCGTCCCCTGCCAGCTGTAGGTGACGTGGCTCATGGAGCGCCTCCACCTCCTCTGCCCCAAGACGGCGTCCTAGCACCAAGACGTGCGGCCCCGCGGCGTGACCCACCACGTCCGGCGCCCGTGCGAGAAGAAAGAAGCTGCCAAGAAGTCCCACGGCCGCGGGAGAACGCTCCCGCGCTCCCGGCGCAGCTACAACAAGACCGTGCACCGCCTGCAGTAGCGGTGCACGGGCATCAAGGTCGAGCTCCACATCAGCCAAGGGTGCCAGTGGCCACCGCGAGCTACCGCGCCTTCACTCCCGAGTTGCGTAGCATCACATGGTCGGGCAAGTTCAAGCCAGACCTGCCTCCTCGCTACGACGGCACCCCCGACCCTGCGGAGTTCCTGCAGCTCTACGAGCTGAGCATCGAGGTGGCCAAGGGCGACGAGAAAGTCATGGCGAACTGGTTCCCCATGGCTCTCAAGGATGGCGCACGCTCGTGGCTCCTGAAGCTACCTCAAGGCTCGATCTCCTCCTGGAACGAGATGCGCGACTGCTTTGTCGCCAGCTTCTAGGGCACTCGCGACCGTCCTCCGGCCGCGGGTGACCTGCGCCTCGTCAAGCAGCAGCCAGGGGAGACCCTCCAGAAGTACATCCAGCGCTTCAACAACATTCGTCTCAAGATCCCCAAGGTGACAGACGAGGCCATCATCTTAGCGTTTTCTGATGGCGTCCGCGACGTCAAGATGAAGGAGGAGCTCGCCATCCACGAGGAGCTGTGCACATCCCTAGAGCTGTTCAACCTGGTGGCCAAGTGCGCAAGGCTGAGGAGGGACGCGTCTCCCTCCTCAAGCTCCTGGCTGCCGACCTGGAGGAGAAGAAAGCCAATGCCAAGGACGTGAAGCGCAAGGGAGTCGACGTGCTCGCGGCGGAGCCGGACACGAAATGCGGCAGGGACTAGCCTGAGTCATCCAAGAGCAGCCGACCATTCTGCGCCTTCCACAACATGCACATCCACAACAACAACGATTGTCAAGAGCTCATGGCCATTCACGACGGACGCTTCGGTCGACGCCCCGAACGCAATGTACAACCGAGGAGGAGGACATGGCGGAGGACGCTGGGACAACTGTGGCCCTCGCCAGGAGTGGTGTGACTGGCATCGTGAGGACCGTTGGCAGGACCAGCCTCGCGAGGGTGCCTGGAGGGACCAGCCTCACGAGGACCATCCTCAGGGCAATGCTGGGCTTCCTCCGCTGCCGCCACCACCAAGAAGGAATGACGACCACCATCAGGACGAGGGGCTGGGGGCTTCTAGGAGCCATGAGCTATCGCCTGCATCTTGGGCGGAGTTCAAGCCCCAGCCTCACAGCATATCTTCAAGCAGTTTGCTTGCGAGGTGAACGCAGTCCTCCCCAAGCTCGAGGCCACACGCCTTCTCAGGTGGTCCAAGTGCGCTATTACCTTCAACTCGGTAGACCAGGTCAAGTGTGCGGCCACCGCTGGCGCTCTAACAATGCTCTGTTCACCCGTCATCACCAACGTGCAAGTCACCAAGACTCTCATCGACGGCGGCGTAGGGCTCAACATCTTGTCCGTCGAGACGTTCGACAACCTTCAAGTGCCCTATGGTCAGCTTCAGCCTACCAAGCCTTTCTCAGGAGTGACCGGCGGTTCCACCATGCCGATAGGGCAGGTCCGCCTCCCTGTCACCTTCAGACAGCACAACAACTACCGCACCGAGCTCATCGACTTTGACGTCACCCACATCCGTCTGCCCTACAATGCCATCCTCGGGTATCCGGCTCTGGCCAAGTTCATGGCAGTGACGCACCATGGCTACAACTTCCTCAAGATGCCAGGAAGCGACGAGATTATCACAGTCCCTTGCAAAGAGAAAGATGCGGTGTGCTCCCTCGAGCGCGCCTTCCAAGCAGCTTCGATCGAAGACCCCGACAGCAGCGCAACACAGTACCCTCCTGAGGTTGTCCCCAAGAAGGAGAAGCAGCTACTCCGCACTGGGCCTGATGAGAGCGGCGCCACAAGTGGAGCCTTTTCTTCGCCCCTCTTCCGTTCGTCTTTTTCGTTTGCTTGTGTTGCCATGTGCCTTCTATGTGCTTACATCTTCGCTTGCTAAAGAACCATTGATATGGATCCTCAACCCCTTGCTAATCTTTTTAAGAGATCCAATTATGATGAACCAATTGCTAGTGAGTTTTCTGCACTAGATTATCTTTATGAGGTTTTGCTTGAAATTCGTGAATCTGAAAATTGTGATGAAGTATTGAAAGAAGAAACTTATGAAGTGTTTCACGATAGCTCCTTGAATGAAAAGCATGATTGCAATGATATTATTATAAATTCTATTGATGTAAATTGTGCTAATAATATGCAAAACCCTAAGCTTCTTATGATCTGAAAATTTATTTAAGCCCCATGATGAATATGAGATTGATAATAGTGTTTGCAATATTATTGGAAGTGGGTTTGGAAGAGTGTCAACTTTAGATCCCACATATTTGGATAATGTTCAATCTTATGAAATTTTTGAGAAAAGTGGGTTTGGAGAGGTGACGACTTTAGTTGATAATAATCCCACAATTTAGGAAGAGTGTCAACTTTGCATGCATGTGGATCATATAGAGATTATGTTATGTGATAGATATATTGTCGAATTTGATTATGATCCTACATGTAATTATTATGAGAGAGGAAAATATGTTTGTAGAAATTTTCATGTCACTAAATTTCCTCTCGTTATGTTGAGATTGCTATTGTTTCTTTCTTCTTGCTTGCATATGCTAGATCTTGCTTGTCTTGCTAATTTGTTTTCCTATAAAATTCCTATGCATAGTAAGTATGTTAGACTTAGATGTGATTTTCACATGTTTTATAATGCTCTCTTTTTGTTTCAATTACTATATTTTATGTAAGCATCATTAAAATTATCAATGCCTAGCTAGGGGCGTTAAATGATAGCGCTTGTTGGGAGGCAACCCAATTTTATTTTTGTTCCTTGATTTTTGTTCCTGTTTAGTAATGAATAATTCATCTAGCCTCTGTTTAGATGTGTTTTTATGTTTTAATTAGTGTTTGTGCCAAGTAGAACCTTTGGAAAGACATGGGTGAAGTCTTTGCAATCTTGCTGTAAAAAACAGAAACTTTTGCGCTCACAAGATTAGCTGCCATGTTTTACTGGAGAGTGCTTTTAGGTTGATTCTTTTTTAAGATGATTAATAGACAAATTCCTCACGTACACCAATTTATTTCAGAATTTTTGGAGTTCCATAAGTATTTGTTTGATACAGATTGCTACTGACGGTTCTGTTTTGACAGATTCTGTTTTTCGTGCGTTGTTTGCTTATTTTAATGAATCTATGAGTAGTATCGGCGGGTACGAACCATAAAGAAGTTGGAATACAGTACGTTTAACACCAATATAAATAAAGAATAAGTTCATTACAGTACCTTAAAGTTGTGGTGCATTTTCTTATACTAACGGAGCTCATGAGATTTTCTGTTTAAGTTTTGTGTTGTGAAGTTTTCAAGTTTTTGGGTAAATATTTGTTGGATTTTGGAATAAGGAGTGGCAAGAGCCTAAGCTTGGGGATGCCCAAGGCACCCCAAGGTAAAATTCAAGAACAACCAAAAGCCTAAGCTTGGGGATGCCCCGGAAGGCATCCCCTCTTTCGTCTTCGTCTATCGGTAACTTTACTTGAGGCTATATTTTTATTCACCACATGATATGTGTTTTGCTTGGAGCATCTTGTATGATTAGAGTCTTTGCTTTTTAGTTTACCACAATCATCCTTGCTGTACATACCTTTTAGAGAGACACGCATGAATCGGAATTTATTAGAATACTCTATGTGCTTCAGTTATATCATTTGAGCTAGATAATTTTGCTCTAGTGCTTCACTTGTATCTTTTTAGAGCACGGTGGTGGTTTTATTTTATAGAAATTACTGATCTCTCATGCTTCACTTATATTATTTTGAGAGTCTTTTAGAACAGCATGGTAATTTGCTTTGTCTATAAAATTAGTCCTAATATGATGAGCATCCAAGATGGGTATAATAAAAACTATCATATAAAGTGCATTGAATACTATGAGAAGTTTGATTCCTTATGATTGTTTTGAGATATGAAGATGGTGATATTAGAGTCATGCTAGTTGAGTAGTTGTGAATTTGAGAGATACTTGTGTTAAAGTTTGTGATTCCCGTAGCATGCACGTATGGTGAACCATTATGTGATGAAGTCGGAGCATGATTTATTTATTTATTGTCTTCCTTATGAGTGGCGGTCGGGGACGAGCGATGGTCTTTTCCTACCAATCTATTCCCCTAGGAGCATGCACGTAGTGCTTCGTTTCGATAACTAATAGATTTTTGCAATAAGTATGTGAGTTCTTTATGACTAATGTTGAGTCCATGGATTATACACACTCTCACCCTTCCACCATTGCTAGCCTCTCTAATACCGTGCACCTTTCGCCGGTATCACACACCCACCATATACCTTCCTCAAAACAGCCACCATACCTACCTATTGTCGCATTTCCATAGCCATTCCGAGATATATTTCCATGCAAGTTTCCACCTTTCCGTTTATTATGACACGCTCTATCATTGTCATATTGCTTTGCATGATCATGTAGTTGACATCGTATTTGTGGCAAGGCCACCGTTCATAATTTTTCATACATGTCACTCTTGAATCATTGCACATCCCGGTACACCGCCGGAGGCATTCACATAGAGTCATATTTTATTCTAAGTATTGAGTTGTAATTCTTGAGTTTTAAGTAAATAAAAGTGTGATGATCATCATTATTAGAGCATTGTTCCAGTGAGGAAAGGATGATGGAGACTATGATTCCCCCACGAGTCGGGATGAGACTCCGGACGAAAATAAATAAAAAAGAGGCCATAAAAAGAGAGAAAGGCCCAAATAAAAAAATGAGAGAAAAAGAGAGAAGGGACAATGTTACTATCCTTTTGCCACACTTGTGCTTCAAAATAGCACCATGATCTTCATGATAGAGAGTCTCCTATGTTGTCACTTGTATACTACTGGGAATTTTACATTATAGAACCTAGCTTGTATATTCCAATGATGGGCTTCCTCAAATTGCCCTAGCTCTTCGTGAGCAAGCAAGTTGGATGCACACCCACTTAGTTTCTTTTGTTGAGCTTTCATACACTTATAGCTCTAGTGCATCCGTTGCAAGTCAATCCCGACTCACTCACATTGATATCTATTAATGGGCATCTCCATAGCCCATTGATACGCCTAGTTGATGTGAGACTATCTTCTCCTTTTTGTCTTCTCCACAATGACCATTCTATTCCACCTATAGTGCTATGTCCATGACTCACGCTCATGTATTGTGTGAAGATTGAAAAGGTTTGAGAACATCAAAAGTCTGAAACAATTGATTGGCTTGTTATCGGGGCTGTGCATGATTAAATACTTTGTGTGATGAAGATAGAGCATAGCCAGACTATATGATTTTGTAGGGATAACTTTCTTTGGCCATTTTATTTTGAGAAGACATGATTACTTTATTAGTGTGCTTGAAGTATTATTGTTTTTATGTAAATATTAAACTTTTATTTTCAATCTTATGGATCTGAACATTCATGCCACAATAAAGAGAATTACATTGAAAATTATGTTAGGTAGCATTCCACATAAAAAATTCTGTTTTTATCATTTACCTACTCGAGGACGAGCAGGAATTAAGCTTGGGGATGCTTGATACGTCTCCAACGTATCTATAATTTTTTATTGTTCCATGCTATTATATTATCTGGTTTGGATGTTTAATGGGGTTTAATATGCTCTTTTATATTATTTTAGGGACTAACCTATTAACCGAAGGCCTAGTGCCAGTTTCTGTTTTTTTGCCTATTTCAGTGTTTTGCAGAAAAGGAATACCAAACAGAATCCAAATGTAATGAAACCTTCGCGATGATGTTTCTTGGAACAAACGCAATCCAGAAGACTTGGAGTTGACGTCTGGAACTCTGCGAGGTGGCCACGAGGCAGGAGGGCGCGCCCCCTACCCTCGTGGGCCCCTCGTAGCTCCACCGACATACTTCTTTCACCTATATATACTCTTATACCCTAAAAACATCAGGGGGAGCCACGAAACCACTTTTCCACCGCCGAAAGCTTCTGTACCCGTGAGATCCCGTCTTGGGGCCTTTTCCGGTGATCTACCGTAGGGGGAATCGATCATGGAGGGCTTCTACATCAACACCGTAGCCTCTTCGAGGATGTGTGAGTAGTTTACACAGACCTTCGGGTCCATAGTTATTCGCTAGATGGCTTCTTCTCTCTCTTTGGTTCTCAATAAAAAGTTCTCCTCGATGTTCTTGGAGATCTATTCGATGTAATACCTTTTTGCAGTGTGTTTATCGAGATCCGATGAATTGTGGATTTAGGATCAAGATTATTGTGAATAATATTTGGTTCTTCTCTGAATTCTTATATGCATGATTTTATATTTTTGCAAGTCTCTTCGAATTATCGGTTTAGTTTGGCCTACTAGAATGATCTTTCTTGCAATGGGAGAAGTGCTTAGCTTTGGGTTCAATCTTGCGGTGTCCTTTCCCAGTTACAGTAGGGGCAGCAAGGCACGTATTGTATTGTTGCCATCGAGGATAAAAAGATGGGGTTTATATCATATTGCTTGAGTTTATCCCTCTACATCATGTCATCTTGCTTAATGTGTTACTCTGTTCTTATGAACTTAATACTCTAGATGCATGCTGGATAGCGGTCGATGTGTGGAGTAATAGTAGTAGATGCAGAATCGTTTCGGTCTACTTGACACGAACGTGACGTGATGCCTATATTCATGATCATGCCTAGATATTCTCATAACTATGTGTTTTTCTATCAATTACTCGGCAATAATTTGTTCACCCACCGTAATATATGCTATCTTGAGAGAAGCCACTAGTGAAACCTATGGCCCCCGGGTCTCTTTCTAATTATATTGCATCTCTTTTATTTACATCGCATCTTGTTTTAATATTTTACAATCTTTACTTTCCAATCTATACAACAAAAATACCAAAAATATTTATCTTATTATCTTTATTAGATCTCACTTTTACGAGTGACCGTGAAGGGATTGACAATCCCTTTATCGCGTTGGTTGCAAGGTTCTTGATTGTTTGTGCAGGTACTAGGTCACTTGCGTGTAATCTCCTACTGGATTGATACCTTGATTCTCAAAAACTGAGGGAAATACTTACGCTACTTTGCTGCATCACCCTTTTCTCTTCAAGGGAAAACCAACGCATGCTCAAGAGGTAGTAGTGTTGTGGATGTGAACATTGTAGAAGGTGCAGAACATGCGGTTGGCCTTGGATGACTCAGGGTGGTCACGGCCGCGCTTCATCTCCGGCTCCGCCACAAGCACGGCAGCCCCCTTGCGCTTCACGTCCTTGATCTTGGCCTTCTTGTCCTCCTGGTCGGCAGCTGGGAGCTCCAGAAGAGAAAGGCGCCCTTCCTCAGCCCTCACGCACTTGGTTGCCATGTTGAACATCTCCAGGGTCGTGCATAGGTCTTCGTGGATGGCGAGCTGCTCCTTCATCTTGATGTCGCGGACGCCATCGGAGAACGCAGAGATGATGGCCTCATCCGTCACCTTGGAGATCTTTAGGCGGACGCTGTTGAAGCGATGGATGTACTTCTGCAGGGTCTCTCCTGGCTGCTGCTTAATGCGCTGCAGGTCACCTGCGGCCAGTGGGCGGTCACGAGTGCCCTGGAAGTTGGCGACGAAACGCTCGCGCATCTCGCCCCAGGAGGAGATCGATCCCGCGGGCAAGTTCAGGAGCCACGAGCGCGCGCCATCCTTGAGGGCCATGGGAAACCAGTTCGCCATGACCTTCTCGTCGCCATTGGCCGCCTCAATGCTCAGCTCATAGAGCTGCAGGAACTCAGCAGGGTCGTGGGTGCCGTCGTAGTGCGGAGGCAGGTCGGGCTTGAACATGACGGGCCAAGTGACGCTGCGCAGCTCGGAAGTGAAGGCACGGCAGCCTGCTGTGGTCACCAAAGCCCGTCGCGGAGGCGGAGCCTGGTCCTGGTATCCACGCGCCGCCGCCGCAGGCAGTACGTAGTCTTGATGCGAGGGTGCTGGGAGTGCAGGAGCGTTTTCTTGTGGTCGAGGGACTTCTTGGCAGCCTCCTTCTTCGTGTGCAGGTGCCCTGCGCGGTGGGTCGCGCCGCGGGGCTGCGCCGTCTTGGTGCGAGGGCGGCGTCTTGATGCGGAGGTGGTGGAGGCGCTTCGTGGGCTACGTCGCCCGCAGCCGGGGGTGGTCGAGGTAGCGAGAGGGATGGTGCAGGATAGCCCTCAGCGGCGCTGACGGGCTCGGCGATGTGGTCCAGCCAATCTTCATAGAGATCGTCGACCGGGCGGTAACGCGGGAGCTCATGTGCCATGAGCAGCGCGGCCTGCGCGTCCGTGGGCGCGCGACGAGCGTGGGACGACGAGCCGACCGGAGTCAACGACGGGGTGGCGGTGCGTCTGTCCCGCCGCACAGAGGGGTGCAGCGACGATGCCTACTGCTCGTTTTCGGCCGGGCCGGTGGCAGCGTTGGCAGCGGGTGATGGAGAATGGCGGGGAGGTCCGCCAACGGGCGCCGTCTGAGCGACGCGAGCAGCAAGGGTGGCCCGGCGCTCAGCACGGGCTCGGCGAGCGTTAGCCAGGATGCGGCGGAGCAGTGGAGCATGGATCTGCGGAGGGAAAGCTTCGGCACACCCCTACCTGGCGTTCCAAATGTCGGATCGTGGGTTCCGGCAAACCCTTGAGGTTCGAACACTAGGGAGCGCGCGAGGAACTCTCTCTCCCTAGCTCGCTCGCACAACGATCTCAAGGCCTAACTCGACGAACCCAAAGAACAAGAGACACGAAGGTTTATACTATTTCGGGCCACCGTTGTGGTGTAATACCCTACTCCAGTGTGTGTGGTGGATTGACTTGGAGGCCGAGGATGAACAGTACAAGATAAGAACAACCTCCTGAGGAGAGGTGTTCTTGTGTTCGGCGAGCTGGTGCGTAGGAGGGTGGTCTTAATGATCCGTCCCGTTCCATGATAGTGGCTAGTCTTATTTATAGAGGCCCTGGTCCTCTTCCTAAATGTAGGCGGGAAGGGATCCCATAACGGCCAATTTGAAGGGAGACAACTAGCATAAGCTATCCTGACAAAAGGTGGTCTTCGCCTGCCAAAGGCTCTGGTGGTGATGCAGCTGTGGGCTCCGCGATGACCTCCGTCCTGCCGTCCTGCTGGTCTTGGTCTCGTTGCACCGATATGGAAACCTTTGCCTGACGCCTCGGGACTCCTCGCCTGCGCCTGCCTCTTTAGCACCAAAGAGGAAACTGGTACACTGCGTCCGCTGGCGCCCGCCTGGCCTTGATCGTCATGGCTCACGTCACATGAACCTCGTGAGGTGCCCCTTGCATAGATATCTCCGCTTCTCGGGAACCAGCCTAGTGAGACTGTCCCTGAAGAGGTCTTGATGTTGTCCGCCTTGCGAGGCTTGGCCCCTCGCGAGGATTTTGAATGGTTGCTGCTGAAGATGGGCCGTACCAAGCCATTGGTGGAGCCACGTCGTGGGCCGCATGCAGGCAGGTCTAGGTACCCCCGTTCCCAGGACACTGACACTTTCTTTATTCTTTTCTCGTAAGATCCGTGGCAGATAGCAGTCGCGGGCTCACAAAGTAATACTACTGACTCATCTGCTTCTTAATCTAAACTCTTGGGACTACTAAACAATCTGCAGCGACATCATGTTGTGGATGCAATTTATAGAGGGTTTAGTTTTTGTTTCCTTTGGTAACAATAATAGTGGATGTCATTTCTTGGTGAAAATGCTCATGAGTTTACCAAGGTTTGATCCCTAGGAGGGCTGGATGTCATAATAACTCTTCTAACCGTTTAATCACAGGTTCGTTCTTCTCAAAGCAATGTTGGAGGGCTGAAGATAAGAGGTTTCACGTAGCTCGACCTACAGAAAAACTTTACCATTGTATTTTCAGTGACTAATCATCCAAAGGAGCAAAAAAAAAGTCTGAATGAATTGCACGATCATGGTACATAGAATACAAGCTCATGGTACAGCGGTTCTGCGGTGTCGCTGGCTCGCTGCTGCTTCTGTGTAGCGTCGCTCTCACGGATAGAAATGGATCCGCAGCGGTGGCAGGCAGGAGCTGTTGGTTCACCATGACCATGACGGACTCGTATCATGCATATCGGACAAGGTGAGCAGCTCCTCGAGGTACTCGGCTCCAAGGTCCTCCAGCTCCAGCACGCACGTTGACAATGACATTGACGACGCAGCAGCCACCGCCGTCGCTGTCGCCGACGTGCCCATCCTCCTCTTGTTCTTGTTGGGGCTTCTCTTCCGGATGCAGTGCCGGCGCTTGAGCGCGAGAGCAGGCGAGTCCCCCGCGGCTGCGGCTGCGCGGCCGACGCCGAGCCCGAGCGCGCGCAGCGACTCCTGCACAAGCTTGACGGGGAAGTTGAGCACGGCGGCCGGGCCGCGCACGGAGAAGGCGGCCTGGTCGTAGGCGAGCGCGGCGGCGTCCGGGGTGTCGAAAGTGCCGAGCCAGACGCGGGCGCCGTTGCGGGTGGAGTCCCGGATCTCCGCCGCGTACTTGCCCCACGGCCGCTTCCGCACCCCGATGAGCGGCGAGTCCGGCGCACTACCAGCGCTCCTGCCGGGCTCCGATGCCGGCCACGCGACAGGCGCCGCCATGTTCTCGCCGCGTGAGCTGCTGTTGCCGTTGCCGGCGTCCCGGGCAGAGGCGGGAGGTGTAGGGGAGCAGGCTGAGCTGCCATTGCTGCTGCTGGTGGCTTCTTCCATGAGGAACGAGAGCAGCTGGTGGTCGGTCTCCATGTCCATGTCAGGATGAGCCTGAGGAGCGTGCTGGCGATGCGTGCACAGGGCACCGGAGGAGAAAGAGATGGAGTAGCCGTGGTAGTAGGAGGAGTGATCATCTGCAGGTAGCTGATCCATCTCTAGTCAAGCTAGCTAGCCTTGCTAAGTCGGGTCGACAGGGTTTGAAGATAATGAGGCGAGCGAGCATGGACGTAAAGTGTATACAATCCTTAAATAGCCAAGAAGCGATCTAAGGAGGGGAGAAGAATCTTCTTAAGGTAGCTACACAGGGCAGACAAGCTTTGACTTACAACGACAGAGCTGAAATATACGTACTAGTAAAAGAAACTTGCTCCATCCATCAGGTGGGCTTGGATGTTGGACCGATCTAGTACTAGCAACGAATAGGATTGGTATATGAATAGATGTCAATGACGTAGGGCGGCTGGATACGACAATGAACCAGGGCGTCATCAGTTCACCACCACCCTCTCCGGCCGTCTCAGGTGGTCAATATCTTCTCTTACTTGCTCTCCCACAATACTCCCTCCGTCCGCGAATAAGTGTACTTCTAGCTTTTGTCTTAAGTCAAAGTTTTAAAATTTTGACCAACTATATAAAAAAGAGTAATAACATATATGACATCAAATTGGTATATTATGAAAGTACATTTCAAAATAGATCTATTGATATTAATCTAGTGTCATAAATGCTATTAGTTTTACCTATAAAGTTGGTCAAAGTTTTAAAGACTTAGGACAAAAGCTAGAAGTACACTTATTCGTGGACGGAGGGAGTATAAGACAATTTTTGTAAGCTAACACATCTATAAAGAGGACTCCTAAAACGGATACGCTATTCGTATGCAGACGCGTCAGACACATTCACGGATAACGATATGAAAGCCAGACATTCAACCGTGCCCACTTACATTTCAAATGAGATTTGAACAAACCGGACGATTTTCTTACAAACCCGACGATTTTCATTTAAACCGAAACACATTCATTACATTTCTGACATATTTCATTAAATAAAATTATCCGGAAGTTAACCTAGTCTAAATCTTCGCCGGCGTCCGTCCTCCAAGTCATTGTTGTTTCCATGTCCGGCATCTTCGTCGGCCTTGAGTCCTGGGAAGTGAAGCTACGGGTCGCCGATGAAGAAGAGTAAGACATGGGCCACGCACCGACCCACATGAGACACGAGGCGCCGTCATCTCCATCTCCTACTCTTCGTCGTCAAAGTTTGAGGTGAGGTCCAGGATGGACGTGGATGGGTCGGCCTCGTGGTCGTAGTAGCGTGGGCGAAGCGTAGGTGATGGCGTTCCCATCCATGGTCACATGCGCTACCTACTTGTCCTATTCTGTCGTGCGAGGGTTGCGTGCGGCCTTGTAGAGCACATGCTTCTCCGCGACGAAGTTCGATTCCCAGACTTGTTGAGGCTGTAACACTTCTCCTCCTGCGCATGCCCTAACACAGACGCTCGTGGCACCGATGGCTGCTCCACCATAACGGAGTCGAAGTGTGCATGCACCTGCTCCGTAGTGAAGCCGATATGGACCGACACGAGTAGGGTGCCGATTCGTCGTGGGAGACCTCCTCCTGCATCGTCGGGGTCATCATTGCTCGCTATCAATCTGGCCTGTATCTGCCGCGCATGACAGGCATGCCAGCCGACCCCAAGGCCGACCAACTCGTGTCTATGCTCCATCAAGAGGCTCTTCCACATCGCTCTAGAGCTCGTGCTCATGGCGGAGGCGGTGCACAGAGGAGGATGGGCAGCGAGTGTGGCGTGGTTCGGACCATGCCGGGTGTGGCTTGTTTAAATAGAAGATGCCGTCCAGGGCGAGCGGTAGCTGAGTCAATGTGGGCACCGGAGTGGGTTTTTCGGCCGGCATGCCTATTTAATGCTGGCAGCGGGACGGACGGCCAATGCGAGAGGGTGCAAGCGCGGGAGCTATTTTTGGGTGGGACCCAGGTGTCCGATGGACATGTGGCGACGGTCCGGACGCCCGTAAAGCCATCTGGTTTGCGTTTAGTTTGCGGGAAAACAGACAACCAAACTGGTCCGTGGACATATACAAGACTACGTTGGATGGTTAAGTAGTCCGAACGATTGCGGGCGGTTCGAAGGGTCTACTTTGGAGATGCTAAGAGCATCTACAACCGCAACCTGCAAATTTGGACCTGCTCCCGTGGAGGGCGGGCCTCAAATTTGGCTATTTGCAACCACATACCCTATATCCAAAACACCTAATACATGCAAATACATGCACATCGATCACAGATGTGTAGTCCGTGTTGGGCCTGCGGGGCGGTTAACCAGATAAGCTCGTACTTCATATTTTTCACATCTGTATTAGGCGGGCAGATTTCAGATGTTTAGTTGCAACTCACTGTATGAGGAGCTAGTCGACCGGCTTAAATAGCCGGGTCGTCTAGAAATGATAAGTTTCAGTTATCATTGCACCATTTATTAAGAAGATGGACTGTAACTTTCTCTACTTATCACAAAGAAGATTAATAGTCATGGTCTATCCCCTTCACAAACGGAGCACTGATGTTTGCACAGCTCTTTTTGAATCACAATGCATCGACCGGGCTATCAACGTGTATGAAAAATTAAAAAAAATCTCTTTTATTGTACCAGGGCTATCAACGTATATGAACGAAATGAACTTAACACAATAACACTCGATGAACAATCATCAGTTTATGTAATGCAATGGAGTGACAATCATCCATTTTATGAAAAAAAAATAGAAGCTTGTAGCCATTCATCGGCGCTTCGGGTGGCTGCAGGTTGGACCGCTTAGCCCTGGAGCGGGGTGCTAGTTGTGCCCGGTCGCCCTTATATCTTCCCTACATTTGGTTCCGATTTGAGAGGCGCCGGTCAGTACGAATGTTTACGGACTAGGTGAAAGATCCGGTAGGATTACTTTCTTTTGACCGGACACTGATCGAGCGAACGTTGCGGGCGTTTACAAAGAAAATAGGGAAAGTATCTAGTGCTCCCAGGCCTAGGGTGCTCCCGATGCTCCAATGCGAAAAACATTTTTTAAAATGTTCAAAAAATTCTGAAAAAAATGCAGCACATCTCTTGTCACAAAGTTTCAAATCAAAATTCGAAACATTGCCCGAGATACAAAAATGACAAATTTAACATCAATGTGATAATGGGCCAAAACTAAAGCCCAATTTATGTTATGTACAAAAATTTATCATTTTTGTATCTCGAGCAATGTTTCGAATTTTGATTTAAAATTTTGTGACAAGAGACATCGATGTTCCGTCGATGTGCTGCATTTTTTTCAGAATTGTAAATGTTTTTTGAACATTTGGAGCACCGGAAGCACCCAAATCTGGGAGCACTAGATACTTTCCCAAAGAAAATAGCGGGTCCGGCCAAAGATGCTCTAAGTCTTAAACTAGCGCAACCCAGCTGGCTGGCCGGCTCCTGAAGCAAGTGCACATGAACTGACAATGGCTGGTGCATGTGCATCTATGCTGCCTGCACGCCATGTGCACATACGCATGGAGTAGCTGAAAAGGTGATCCATGTACAGATCGATATGATCATCCACTGTTGAGATGTAGATATATATATATATATATATATGTATTTCTTGTATAAGAAGCCCTCCTCCTTCCATGTATAGTCGAGGACGTGGATACTTTTTGTACTTATATATACGTGCGTATTGCACCCGATCAATATATCGTGAGTTGCATAATTCTCTACATGGTATCAGTCTTAGTCCGATCCTTCCACCCCTAGCGCGTCGCCGTGCCTCCCAGCCGCCGCCGCTTCCTTGCTTACGCCCGCGTCGCCGAGCTCTCGCCGCCGCCGTAGCTTTTCTCCCCGCGCCGCTGGCTCTCCACCGCCGCCCCACTTGCGATCTCTCCAGGCCGTCGCCTAGCCATCAACCTCCTCGCCGCTAGCCGCACGCCTCCCAGACCCTAAACCCTCGCTACCCGCTGCCTTCCACCCCCGCCACCTCTCATCTACCCAAAACCCTAAAACCCGCCACGGCCGCTCCTAACCCTACCCATGTCGGGTTCCCACCTCTCTGACCGGTCCGCCGCCTCCACTCCTCCCGTAGTGAAGCCGCCGAACCCCTTCGACTCCTCCGCCGGCTCCTCCGCCGCCACTCTTCCCGATCCCGCCTACATCCGTGATGTCCCTATCGAACGTCGCGTCCCGGTGATTCTCTCCCACAAAGAGGCGAATTTTTATGCTTGGAAGACATACTTCAATCTCCTCTTTCGTGAGTATAATCTGCAGGACCACATCGACGGCACCGTCAACCTCTTCGTCCTCAACCGCGACGCCGACTGGCTGGCGATCGATGCCACCATCATCCGGTGGCTCTTCCTCACCGTGTCCAAGGACATCTTCCATACCGTCGTTCGCGACAAGGACGATGCCTGCACGGTGTGGAACAAGATCGTTGGTCTCTTCACCGACAACAGGCTCCAACGGATCGTCTTCCTGCAGCAGGAGTTCTTCGGGTGTCATCAAAACGACACCTCCGTCGACGACTACTGCATGCGCCTCAAGACCCTCTCCGACGAGCTCAATGACATCGGTTTCAAGGTGGGCGACGAGTTGCTCCTCTCTACCCTCACTGCCGGCCTCAATGAGGATCTCGGCAACGCCGCCTCCAACCTCACTCTTATGGCGAATCCTACCTATGAGAGGGCGGTGGCCTATCTTCGTCTCGAGGAACGCCGGTTGAAGCATCTTTGCTCCCGTGCCGTTCACACCGCCTTCGCCGCCGGCTACTCGCGCGGCGGCCCTCCGACCTCGGGTGCACCTCCCGGCTTTCCAGCGCCATTCCAGGCGCCCCGGCTCCTCCACAGCACGGCGCCTACGGCGCCCCCTTCCAGCAGCGGCCTCTGGCCCCTGCTGCTCCTGCGTCTCCTCCCCAACACTTGCCGCAGCAGCAGCAGTAGCAGCCGCGTCAGAGGCGCCGTGGCCGTGGCAAAGGCCAACAGCAGCAGCAACAACCGCGCGCCGGGCCTGTCCAGCAGCAGCCGACGCCACCTTGGGGGGGCCACAATCCCTGGACCAGGGTTGTGCACGCTTACACCATGCCCGTGCCCCACCCCCCCCCCCCCCCCCGCTCCAAGCCTCCTTGGGCCCGGTCCTTCCGGCCATCAGGCCTTCTTCGCCGGTCAGCAAACCGGTCCGGTCGCTCCATCACCCTACTACGCTCCCGCTCCAGTTGGCTATGGCGGGCCTCCTGCTAGCAATGGCGTGACCGGCTACTCGGGCTACCCCGCACCGGCCTCTTATGATCCGGCCCTGCTTGCTGCACTTCATCAACAGCCTCCAACCGCGGCTTATTCCGGCGGTGGTGATTGGTTTATGGACACCGGCGCATCTTCGTACATGGCCGCTTACCCGGGTAATCTCTCCTCCGTGTCTCCTATTCACACTTCTTCTCGCATCATTGTCGGTAATGGTGCTGGTCTTCCTGTCACTCATATTGGTTCCACAAGTTTTCCCTCTAACTCTAGACCCCTTTATCTCAATAATGTTCTCGTGTCTCCTGAGCTTATTCAGAATTTAGTCTGTGTTCGTAAACTTTCTCGTGATAACTCTGTAACTGTGGAATTTGACGAAGTTGGTTTTTCTGTTAAGGACGCCCTCACCCGGACGGTTCTTCACCGCTGTGACAGTCCCGACGATACATACTCCATCCAGCCTCCATCATCTACACCTGCTGGACCAGTTGCACTTTCCGCCGGCGTTGATCTCTGGCACGCCCGTCTCGGTCATCCTAGCTCCACTGCTCTTCATCATATTATTAGGGATTTTTCTTTTACATGTAATAAAACGGATGCGCACTCTTGTCACGCATGCCGTCTGGGCAAACATGTTCGCCTTCCCTTTAGTTCTTCATCCACAGTTGCATCGTTACCTTTTGAGTTAATCCATAGTGATGTCTGGACTTCTCCCGTTGCTAGTAACACTGGTTTTTCATATTATCTTGTTATTTTGGATGACTATTCTCACTTTGTGTGGACCTTCCCATTACGTAAGAAGTCCGAAGTTGCTGCCACCCTTACGGCCTTCTACTCTTTTGTATCTACACAATTCGGTCGTCCTATTCTCGCTTTGCAAACTGACAACGGGAAAGAATTCGACAACACCACCATCCGCACCCTTCTCTCCGCCCATGGCACAATTTTCCGGCTTACATGTCCTTACACCTCACAGCAGAACGGACGGGCTGAATGCATTATTCGCACTCTTAACGATTGCGTCCGTACCCTCCTCTTTCATGCATACATGCCACCTCGCTTTTGGCCCGACGCTCTTGCTACCGCCACCCTCCTCATTAATCTTCGTCCATGTCGCACCCGCTGGAACTTTATGCCACACCACCTTCTCTTTGGGTCCCCTCCTTCATATGATGGTCTTCGTATTTTCGGTTGTCTTTGTTACCCTAGTATAGCTGCCACTTCTCCCCATAAACTTGCTCCTCGTTCCGTTCCCTGTGTCTTCCTTGGTTACCCGGCTAACACAAAAGGCTATAGATGCTATGATCCGGTGTCCCACCGTGTCATCACATCTCGGCATGTTTATTTTGACGAGTTTTGTTTTCCGTTTAAGCAAGAACAACAGGTGACGTCCTCCTCGGCGCCCGGCCCTTCTCTGGCCGACCCTGTCCGCCCTGGCTCCTTGCCACGGCGTGCGGCGCCTCCCGGTCGCGCGGCACTCCGGCTTATGCCCGCTGCTTCGTCGGGCTTGCCGGCCTCTGAGCCGGCCTCGCCGGCCTCTTCACCACCGGGATCTGCGCCGGCCTCGCCGGCCTCTTCACCACCGGGTTCTCTGCCGGCCTCGCCGGTCCATGCGCCGGCCTCACCGGCCTCGCTGGCGTCTACGCCGGCTCCCTCGCCGGCCTCGTCGGTTCCTGCATCGCCGTCATCGCTGGCCTCTTCGCCGGGCGTGTCGCCGGCTACTTCACAGCCGACCCCGTCCCCGGCTCCTTCGTCACCGGCCGTTCCACCGCCGGTCGCTGCTGTGGTGCCCCCGCTTGCCGGCCCCGTTACTCGGTCGCGTATGGGTGTCCGTCAGCCGAGCACTCGCTACCCTCCGGATGAGTACACCTCTGTGGCCTCGACGTCTTCCTCGTCACCATCACCCCTGCCGACCTCCGCCCGTTCCGCGCTTCGCGACCCCATGTGGTTCGCCGCGATGAAGGAGGAATTTGACGCTTTGCAACGCAATCACACTTGGCAGCTTGTTCCCCATCCTCCTCGGGCCAACATTATTACCGGGAAGTGGGTGTTCAAGCACAAGTTTCATCCGGATGGTACTCTTGACCGACACAAGGCTCGATGGGTCGTTCGGGGTGTTCGTCAACGAGTAGGTGTTGACTTCACCGACACTTTCGCTCCCGTTGTCAAGCCCGGCACGATTCAGACTGTTCTTCAGCCGGCGGTTTCTCGCTCCTGGCCTGAGCACCAGATGGATGTCTCTAATCCCTTTCTTCATGGTCATCTTGAGGAACAGGTGTTCTGTCAGCAGCCGACTGGGTTCGTCGATGAGTCTTCTCCAGATCATGTGTGACTACTCTCTCGGTCCTTGTACGGGCTCAAGCAAGCTCCTCGCGCGTGGTACCAGCGCATCGCAGCGTTTCTTACTCAGCTTGGCTTCAGCTCCACTCGCTTCGATGCTTCATTGTTTGTCTACCACCAGGGTGATGCTACTGCTTTCCTGCTGCTCTATGTCGACGACATCATCTTGACAGCATGCTCGACTGCCCTTCTTCGACAGCTCACTGATCGTCTTCGTGCTGAGTTTGCCATTAAGGACTTAGGTCCTCTGCACTATTTCCTCGGGATCGAGGTTATTCGTCGAGCAGATGGCTTCTTTCTACATCAGCGGAAGTATGCTCATGAGCTTCTGGACCGTGCTGGGATGCTTAACTGTAAACCGGCTACCACACCTGTCGATACGAAGGCTAAGCTCTCTGCCACAGATGGTTCTCCTGCTTCAGATGCTCCGTTCTACAGGTCGATTGTTGGTGCTCTTCAGTATCTCACTCTTACTCGCCCGGAGTTTCAGTACGCTGTACAGCAGGTGTGTCTCCATATGCACGCCCCTCGTGATGCTCACTGGACCGCTGTCAAGCGCATTCTGCGCTATATCCGTGGCACCTTGGATCTTGGATTGTCACTTCAGGCTTCATCCTCTCTGGATATGACGGCTTATTCTGACGCTGATTGGGCCGGCTGCCCTGACACGCGCCGCTCGACCTCTGGTTATTGCGTCTACCTTGGACCATCCCTCATCTCATGGTCGTCCAAGCAACAGCCCATTGTTTCCCGCTCCAGTGCAGAAGCAGAGTACCGCGCCGTTGCCAACGTCGTCGCCGAGTGCTCCTGGCTTCGTCAGCTTCTACACGAGCTCTTGTCTCCGGTTGACAAGGCCACGATTGTCTACTGTGACAATGTCTCTGCGGTCTACCTCTCCGCCAACCCAGTCCATCATCGCCGCACCAAGCACATTGAGATTGATATCCATTTTGTTCGGGAACAGGTAGCACTTGGTCATATACGTGTGCTCCATGTCCCTACGTCCCAACAATTTGCTGACATCATGACAAAGGGCTTGTCTACTGCGTCCTTCGAGGAGTTCCGGTCCAGTCTTTGCGTCGCCCATGGTGCCGCTTCGACTGCGGGGGGTGTTGAGATGTAGATATATATGTGTATTTCTTGTACAACAAGCCCTCCTCCTTCCATGTATAGTCGAGGACGTGGCTACCCTTTGTACTTATATATACGTGCGTATTGCACCCGATCAATATATCGTGAGTTGCATAATTCTCTACATCCATGATGCAGGCTACCCAGCCGTGATTTGAAAACCCGCCCCGATAAGCCATTGGTGTAAGCAAGCGCGCGCGCACACACACTCTGATCTATCATTAGTGTTGTCACGGGGCCCGAACATCACAGAGCGAGCTTGCATTAATAGTAGCACCTCCATGTGAATGTTCACATACAATGAACCAGCACATAGCTAGGCTCATATAGTATACGCTTTCTATATTTCTTTCTCGTACGATCCCTGGCAGGTAGCAGTCGCCGGCTCACAAAGTAATACAACTGACTCATCTGCTCCTTAATCTAAACTCTTGGGACTCACTAAACAATTTGCAGCGACAGCATATATGGTGATACCCAGCAAAGCTTTGCTTCTTTGGCTGTCTGTTTTCGATTAATACAGAGGCCCGAAGCCGAACTCTTTCATATGGTACTATCTCTTAGATACATGACAAAGAATCAACACACACTTCCATTTCCAAACAATACAAAATGAAACAAAAGAACAACAGGCTTCCGAATGATTATATCTCCATGCATGCATTTGATTCCCAATTAAGGGGCCAGGCGCAATGCGCTAGCTATAAATCTAGTCTATCACTTCGAACACTGGCTGGCTCGCTGTTCAAGGTTTCATATCACATATAATATAATACTAGAAGGGTTAGGCCGTTCATGTTGTTTTGTTTTCGTAAATTTTTTACTCCACCTATTTCAAGATATAATGTGTATTAGTATTTTGAAAAGTTAAACCTCTTTACATTTTTTAGAAATATATCAATATCCATAATATCAAATCGAATTTTTTAGATTCATCATGCAACAATTTTTTATGTTTTATTTATTTAGTATTGCGGATGTCGACATTTTTATCTATAAACTTGGTCAAAGTTAAACGAATTTGACTTTTCAATAAACTAGTACACCTTATATTTTAATTTTAGAACAGAGGGAGTATTTGATTTGGCTAGTGGGGAAGATGATGGAGTGTGTTTCCTTTTTATTCATATAATGCGGTGTTTTGATGGGCCTTTCGTGGTGTGACTTTGTGTTTGAAGATCGATACGGTTGACTAGAGGGGACGAGGTGAATCGGCAACTACCAATTTTTAACTTTTCTTAACAAATTAGGGTTAGCAACAAATAGGTTGTCTAGATATGCAACTAGGTGAGCAACCTATATGATGAAAGCAACACAAGTAACACAAGCAAGCAAAGGATACAACACAAGTAAATGTAGCACAAAGTAAAGGTAAGAAATAACCACAAGTGGAGACGAGAATGTGTTACCAAAGTTTCTTCCCTTTAAGAGGAAGTACGTCTCCGTTGGAGCGGTGTGGAGGCACAATGCTCCCCAAGAAGCCACTAGGGCCACCGTATTCTCCTCACGCCCTCAGACAATGCGAGATGTCGTGATTCCACTAGTGCTGCCCTTGAAGGCGACGACCGGACCTTTACAAACAAGGTTAGGGCTCTCTCCACAAATGAATTGGAGGCTCCCAACAACACCATGAAGATTCACCTTAATGGAATGTGACTCCGAGGTGACCTCAGCCATCTAGGGTGCTCAAACAACCAAGAGTAACAAGACCCACAAGGGATTAGTGTGGGTAATTAAATTTCTCTTGGTGGAAGTGTAGATCTAGGCCTTCTCAAGCAATCCCTAAAAATCAACAAGTTTGATAGGTTAGGGAGAGAGATTGGACAAGAATGAGCTTGTGAGCAACAATGGAGCTTGGGGAGGAAGAGGTAGTCAACTAGAAGAAAGAAGATTCCTTTATATAGTGGGAGAATGAAGGCAAACTCTTTCATATGGTTCTATCTCTTAGATACATGAAAAAGAATCAACAAAAACTTCCATTTCCAAAAAAAACAAAAGAAAGGAACAACAGGCTTCCGAATGATTATATCTCTGTTGGGAAACGTTACATGGAAAACAAACAAAAAATCTACGCACATGCATGATCTATCCATGAAGATGCATAACAACGAGAGGGGAGAGTGTGTCTACGTACCCTCGTATACCATAAGTGAAAGCGTTTATTAACACGGTTGATGTAGTCGAATTTCTTCACAATCCAACCAATCAAGTACCGAACGTACAACACCACCGCGTTCAGCACACGTTCAGCTCCGTGACGTCATCGCCTTCTTGATCCAGCAAGACGGGCGAAGTAGTGGATGAGTTCCGGCAGCACAACGTAATGGTGACAGTGATGGTGATGCTATCTTCGCAGGGCTTCGCCTAAGCACTAAGAAAATATGACCAAGGGACGAAATTGTGGAGAGGGGCGCCGCACACGGCTAAGAGATTGTCGTGGTTATGTGTGGTGCCCCCTCCCACATATATATAGGTGGGGGAGAGGGGAGGCAGCCATGAGGCACCCCAAGTGGGGCCGAATCCCACTTGGATGCTGAAATTTGAGATGGGCTCTAGGCCCATATAGCAATTTCTGAAAATTCTCTAAGGGCTCATGTGGGTTATATGACACTAGGTGTAGTGGAAAGTTTAGTCCCACCCTGAAAGTGGAAGAGGAGTTGGACCTCCTTATAAAGGTTTCTCTTCTACATGCTATTGGAGCTTGAGAAGAGAAGAGGCCCTCGCGCACTCCTCCTCCGCCGCCCGCGTCGCGGGTTGCGGGTTGCGGGATTGAGCCGAGCCGAGCTCACACCTACGTGCTTATTTTTGCCAGTCACTAATGGAGAGTTCTCTGACAGCTGGGCCACGATCTGAGACGATCGTGGGCTGTCACGGACTCGGACGTGGGTCGAGCCCACGTCTCTCCACGCGGATGCGCCTATATAAGTGTGCGGTGTCTCCTAACCCTAGCCGCCACGAACAGATCACATCTGCTCCACGCGCACGCCCACCGTCGTTTCCTTGCTGCTGCTGCCGCCGGTAACTCCATCCCGTCCGCCGCGTACACGGTCGACGGGAGAGCAGGTCTCCGAAACCACGCCCTTCCGGTTCCTATACGGGGTGAGAGGCGAATAGGTTTTTGGGCAGCGACTACGCGACTGCTCGCTTCCGATCCTCTACTTCCTCTACGTTCGCGTCGCCCTCATCATCATCATGTCCACCGACGCCGAACATGCCGCCGCCGAGAAAGCTGAAGCCGACAAGAAGGCCGCCGAGGATGCTGCTGCCGCCACCACCGCCGCGGTGTCTGCATGGCCTACTGGAGGGTTTAACGCGTTTATCCCGCTCCTGATTATTTTCATATTAGCAGTACTAGCAGTATGTGTAGATTTGTCTACTGTTTGCTTAGTACGTGCATGTTTAGATCAGAGTCAGTACGTCATCAATTTAGTCAATACTATGCTAGTGATTTTTCTATGTATTAAATTAGTCGAAAAATTGCCTATTTTCTCAGCAATCCAAAAACCTATTATGTGTAGGAATTTTTTGGCAAGTGGCTTTGCCGCTGCACTAAAACCAGATAAGTTTACCGGTACATACTTTAAGCGTTGGCAGACTAAGACCACGTTATGGCTCATGGCTATGAACGTGTTCTGGGTCACCGGTGTCTCCACGGGAACGATTGCTCCTGAACAGGAGAAGGCGTTCAAGGAGGCTACCGTTGTGTTTCTCAGAGCAGTTCTTAGCGTGATCGGAGATAAACTGGTCAATGCATATTTACATGTGCATGTCGCCAAGGACTTGTGGGAGGCACTCGAATCTAAATTCGGGGCCGCCGTTGCAGGGAGCGAGATGTATATTATAGAGCAGTTCCACGATTACATGATGGTTGAAAACCATCCTGTATTGGAGCAGGCTCATGAGATAATATGCATTGTTAAGGAGCTTGAACTTCTTAAGTGCGAGTTACCGAGCAAGTTTGTCGCGGGCTGCATAATCGCTAAGCTCCCTAATTCCTGGAGGAACTTTGCCACCACTCTAAAACATCAGAGGCTTGAATTCTCTGTGGAGGATGTCATTGGCCATCTGAGTGTAGAGCAGAATTCAAGGGCAAAGGACTCACACGAAAAAGGGGTCGAAGGGACTTCTGTCGCCAACATGGTGAACCAGAAGAACTTCAACTCCCACAAGCCCAAGGGAAAGAACGGTGTCCAACACAATACCGACTTTAAGAAGAAGGGTAAGAAGACCCTCAAGAAGAACAAGAAGGACGAGGGCTGCTTTACTTGTGGTTCGGTTGAACATTGGGCTAACAAGTGCCCAAACAAGCACAAGAAGTCAGGACAGGACTCCAAGTCTGTCAACATGATTGTGGGCAGCAATGAGAATGGTGCATCTGGGTATGGTAATTTATTTACTGTTTTTTCAGTGTTTCAGCCTACCGATTGGTGGGTGGACACAGGTGCAGGTGTTCATGTGTGTGCTGACATTTCATTGTTCACTTCTTACCAGGTCACAGGTCACGGGTCCGTATTGATGGGGAATGGCGCGAGTGCTTTTGGTCATGGTGTTGGCACGGTCGATCTGAAGTTTACTTCGGGAAGGATCGTGCAGCTGAAGAACGTGCAGCATGTCCCCACCATCAGGAAGAACCTCGTTAGTGGCTCCCTTCTATGTAGAGAAGGGTTTAAGTTGGTTTTCGAGTCTAATAAATTAGTTGTTATGAAATATGGACTCTTTGCTGGAAAAGGTTATGAGAGCGGAGGGATGTTCTGCCTTTCTGTCACGACCGGTTTTCCAATAAAAATATTTATTGAGAAACCAATCTTTAGAATCCAGTTTGAGATAAAAACCTCCTCACTGGTAGACAAACTTTTGATACAATAAGCCAGTAGCATCAAATATATTACAGGGTTGAGCTGATGATGCTCAACAATTTATTACAAGCATGCCAATAATTATACATAAAGGCGATTATGACACAAGGGAGTGGTGGCATACTACTGACTCGCAAATATGGTAGTGGTGGAGTAACACAGTGGGGAGTGGATATGTGACTCTCAAACTATCATCCCATCGAGCGTCGAGGTGAGGCTCGATGAATCTATTTGGGTTGCGGAAGTGGGTATAAAACAGTGACCAAGTCCAGGGTCGCACGAGACTGACTGGGACTCCTCTAGGCGTCGGACTCGCTATCGAACTCCTCATCCATGAGATCACCTTCATCAGCATCTGGCCAAATCAACAAGCCAGTGAGTACTTTGAAGTACTCGCAAGACAGTTCGGACGTAAGATATAACAAATGCATGCATGAGTGCGTCACGATTTAATTACCAATGCACATTCAAAGTAATATTAGGCAGGGTAAGTAAAAAGGGAAACGGCGGTAGTCCGCCTGGAATCCCAACAGTAAAGTAATGGAAACCAAACGAGTGTCTAGAGCGACGCCACGAAGGTAAATTAATAAATGAAAGAAAAAAAATCATGCCACAGTCGGGCGTCTTAGCGACACCACATAAAGGGCTTTAAAAGAAATGCCACATTCGGGCGTCTGAGCGACACCACATAAAGGGCTTTAAAATAAATGCCACAGTCGGGCGTCTGAGCAACACCACATAAAGGGCTTTGAAAGAAATGCCGCAGTCGGGCGTCTGAGCGACACCACATAAAGGGCTTTAAAAGAAATGCCGCAGTCGGGCGTCTGAGCGACACCACATAAAGGGCTTTAAAATAAATGCCGCAGTCGGGCGTCCGAGCGACACCACATAAAGGGCTTTAAAAAAAAGGCCGCAGTCAGGCGTCTGAGCGACACCACATAAAGGGCTTTACTGACAAGGAATAATAAATATAATTCAACTCTTGAAAATAAACGGGTTAGTCCATCCACAAGAATAAACGTTTAACTAATTTTAGTGCTCATGGTCCCACCGGATAATCTGTCACTAAAACTGGCACATGTCAGTTAGCACGGAACTTGGATATAGATAAGCTGATTTGAGGATATATGACTCTGCAGAGTTTGTACAAAATTTCTCACAGTTAACGGATTTCCGTAGTCACAAGGACTAGTTCCGTTTACGGTATTTCAGAAGGAAACACAGCTAACCAGTACACACCCATCCAACCTCTCGATGCCAGGAATCACCCTCGACATCGTCCAAGAAAAACTTTCATGACGGGGAGATCACAATCTCGAATAGCATGGGATCAAATTTATATACGCGCGCTCTAAGGGGTGCCCCCCTCTCGGTCCCAACCGGAAACACCCATGCCCCCTGACCGGATGACTGGCTTTAATCCAGGGCCATGGAACCATCATCCCGGCCTCTCCTTTTTGGTGTGTACCAAGAAAGCGGTTTGCGATTTACTAAACCATATCCCTTTCGGGAAACATGTGGTAGTACAGGGAGGGGAAATGGATACGAGCCCAACCGATACGGGTTGGTACTGAAGTAAACCTGCATGGCATAAGGCTGGCATGCTACCACACTGCCATCTTGCCCACCTTCATGCCAACACATGGCCTTGCATACTCACATCCAACAAGGTATGGATCATCGAACTTACTTGTCTCGACAATGCATAATATACAGTTCATCGGTATGCTCCACAACATGCCATGAAACTAACTAAATGCAAACATGCCAAGACACTCATCATATCAAAAGTTCAAACATGCTTGCCTGGTTCAGAGTAGTCGGAGTCTAGCTCGGTGAAGTTTGCGGTCCCGTCACCTCCTTCGGTATCTACGGTATAAAGAGAATATACGCGCTATCGTGAATACCGAGAGGTGCGCAAAAATTATTCCAAATAATCTTCAAATAAATCTGATAAAAAACTAGACAAAATTTTGAAGAGAACAGAAAAAGAATCACTCAAAAATATGTTTCTGTTAAAAAGTTATAAAGGTATTTGCCCAGGGACCCATCTGTAATGAAACAGAAACTTCCCAGGGTCTTATTTATAAAAACAAAAAACGTTTCAGTCTCAAATACGCCGGCTCAGAAGAGAAGACGTATTTTGCCCGAATACGCTTTCAGAAAATGATTCGAAAAAGAGAGGAATCTGACGGGGCGGTCCCACCCGTCGGGTTTAACAACCGAAGCGGGGCTTTTGGCGCCAGAGGGCCGCGGCGATCGCCGGCGGCGATCCATGGCGGGGCAAAGGGATCGGAGGTTACCTCCGTGCTCACGGTGCTGTTCCGCGTCGGGTGGTGGTCAAGGTGGTCGCCGGCGTGTACCGTGTCGACGGTGGCCCTTGCTCCGGCGGACGGCATTTCGGACGAGGGTGAAGCTCGCCGGAGAGGGCTGCAAAGATCAAATTGAGGAGGTGGTCAAGTATCTGGTAGCTAGAGGAGGTGCTTGACGGAGTTTGGGCACCGGAGATGACCTCACCGCAGTGAATCGAGCTGGAGCCCGAGGCGGACGAAGGTGGCCGGAGTCGAGGAAGAAGGGCTCCTCGAGGCCCCCTCTAGTGGCCAGGCGGGGTGTGGTGAGGTGGTGGAGCCATGCGGGAGTGAGAGCGGGCTCGGGGGCGCTATATATAGCCACCCCAAGGCGGTTGCCGAGAACGGGGTTCTCCGGCAAGAGATTACGGCGGCGCAGGGCTGGGTCGGGAGGGTTTAGGAGTTGAGCGTCGTCGTGGAGGTCCACTGAGTCTGTTTAGGTGCCAACGGCGTCGGGATTTGCTGGCTGAGGTGGAGTTCAACAGAACGGAGCGGCGCGGACCTGTCGGCGGCAGAGAGCGTGCGCTGTGCATGCCGCGCCACGGCGACCGTGCTGCATGCGTGCGCTGGCGTGGAGAGGGCCACGCGGAGCCACCAGGGAGCTTGGGCGGCGCTGAACGGCGTTGCGCCGCCGTTCTGCTTCCTGCCAGCCGTTACGGCGGTTCAGCCGCCGCAAGACACGCCGGCGCAGGCGGGCCAGGGCGCCACCGACGTCGGGAAGCTGCCAAGCGCGCGTGCGGGGCTTCGGACAAGCGAGCCAGGCGGCGAGCAAAGTGCCAAAGGCACTGTGATCTCGTGACTGCACTTAACTGACGAAGATCGTCACTGAAACTCTGAATTTGCCTGAAAGTGTCTGAAACAGTGCATGCAAGGTGTTCGACAGAATGTTTCTGGCTTGCAGGAATTTTTCCTTGGGATGATTTTTGGTACCTTTTGTGCGGAACACGACATTATTCATGAGAGGACGCCTCCCTATTCACCCCATTCAAACGGGGTTGCCGAGCAGAAAAACCGTACTCTAACTGATTTGGTTAACGCCATGTTAGATACATCAGGTTTATCCAAGGCATGGTGGGGGAGGCTATATTGACGGCATGTCATGTCCTGAATAAAGTTCCGACAAAGGATAATGAGATCACTCCCTATGAGAAATGGGCAAAGAGAAGGACAACACTCTCGTACTTGCGCACTTGGGGCTGTTTGGCGAAAGTCAATGTGCCGATCCCCAAAAAGCGTAAGCTTGGACCCAAGACTGTGGACTGCGTTAATTTGGGCTATGCTAAGAACAACGTTGGATATAGATTTCTGGTAGTGAAATCTGATGTACCTTACCAGAGGGTCGGTGCGATTATGGAGTCTAAGGATGCTACATTCTTCGAGGATATTTTTTCCTATGAGAGATATGCAAAGCACTTCTAGACATGAATCTGAGGAGACTCCTGATCCTGCCATTCCTATGGATTATTATGAACAAACACATGATGAAAATCCTAAGGAGGATGACGAGGAAACCCTTGGTTGGGGCAAGAGAGAAAGGAATGCAAAGACCTTTGGTGATGATTTCTTTGTGTACCTCGTGGATGATACTCCCACTTCTATTTCAGAAGCGTATGCCTCTCTAGAAGCTGATTACTAGAAGGATGTGGTCCGTAGCGAGATGGACTCCATCATGGCTAACGGGACATGGGAGATCACTGACCGCCCCTATGGTTGCAAACCATTAGGATGTAAGTGGGTGTTCAAGAAGAAGCTTAGGCCCGTTGGTACGATTGGAAAGTACAAGGCTAGGCTTGTGGCCAAGGGCTATGACCAGAAAGAAGAGGAAGATTTCTTTAATACTTATTCACCTATGGCTAGACTGACTACCATTCGAGTATTACTCTCGTTGGCGGCCTCGCATGGTCTTCTTGTCCATCAAATGGATGTTAAGACGGCTTTTCTGAATGGAGAGCTAAACAAGGAAATCTACATGCAACAGCCAGATGGCTTTGTGATAGATGGTCAGGAAAGAAAGGTATGTAGGTTGCTGAAATCTTTATATGGCCTGAAGCAAGCACCTAAGCAATGGCATGATCAGTTTAATACAACTCTGAGATCTGTTGGTTTCGTTGTTAATGAGGCTGACAAATGTGTATACTATCGCCATGGTGGGGGCGAAGGAGTTATACTGTGCTTGTATGTTGATGACATACTGATATTTGGAACAAACCTCAAAGTCATTGAGGAGGTCAAATCGTTTCTATCTCAGAACTTTGAGATGAAAGACCTTGGTGTGGCTGATGTTATCTTGAACATCAAGCTACTGAGAGATAATGAGGGTTGGATTACACTTCTGCAAGCCCACTATGTTGAGAAGGTGTTGATTCGTTTTGGATATTCGGACTGTGCACCATCTCAAACACCATATGATCCTAGCGTGGTGATTCGAAAGTCCAAAGGCACGGCTAAAGATCAATTGAGATACTCTCAAATCATTGGTTCACTCATGTACCTAGAGAGCGCAACGAGGCCTGACATCGCGTTTGCTATGAGCAAATTAAGCCGGTTTGTTTCCAAACCGGGTGATGTACATTGGCATGATGTTGAAAGAGTTATGCGCTATCTGAAAGGTACTATGAACTATGGACTTCACTATGCTGGAGACCCGTCGGTACTTGAAGGGTATAGTGATGCGAATTGGATCTCTGATGATGATGAGATGAAGGCCACAACTGGGTATATGTTTACTCTTGGAGGTGGCGCTGTTTCCTGGAAGTCTTGCAAGCAAACGATCTTAACGAGATCAACAATGGAAGCAGAATTAACAGCATTAGACACATCTGGTGTTGAAGCAGGATGGCTTCGAGATCTTTTGATGGACTTGCCATTGGTTGATAAACCGGTTCCGGCTATCCTTATGAACTGTGACAATCAGATTGTCATCACCAAGGTGAAGAGTTCAAAGGACAACATGAAGTCCAACAAACACATAAGAATGATATTAAAAGCTAGTCAGAAAATTAAGAAACTCCGGAGTGATAGCGTTGGACTATGTCCATACGGCTAAGAATCTAGCAGATCCCTTTACGAAAGGGCTATCACGTGTTGTGATAGATAATGCATCGAGGGAGATGGGTATGAGACCCACATGAGATGCCATGGTGGTAACCCGATCTATGTCATCGGAGATCCCGTGAAGGAGGACCTGGGAAAACAAGCCAGTGGTGAACTCAGGAGAGTAACTATACTAACCCACTCCGTTGGAGATGCAATACTCTCGATACTGTATGGTAGGATGACTACTGTCTTAATGTGTTCCAAAGCTTATGAAAGCAAGATGCTATCCTACAGAGCGATCTTTAGAGGAAGACACCTATATGAGCCCGACTGCTGGTCACAGTCTATGAGATTGGGGTGATCTCTAGTAAGCTCATGAATAGGCCAGGAGTGTGACTTGTATGCTCCACCCAAGGGGTTAGCGTTTGGCAACCTAGTACTAGTAAGACATGTGGTGAAACTTCTTTACGCCAAACTGACAACCCAAGGCATAGTCCATTGTTCAGTTGTGAAGGAGTGTAGCTACTTGCTCTAGGTGAAGTTCAACCTTAACAGGTCTTCACTAAAACACTAGTATATCAAAACAGTAATTGGAACAGAGGACACAATGGGCCCTCGAGATCTGGTGGGGGATTGCTGAAATTTGAGATGGGCTCTAGGCCCATATAGCAACTTCTGAAAAATCTCTAAGGGCCCATGTGGGTTATATGACACTAGGTGTAGTTGGAAGTTTAGTCCCACCCCGGAAGTGGAAGAGGAGCTGGACCTCCTTATAAGGGTTTCCCTTCTACATGCTATTGGAGCTTGAGAAGAGAAGAGGCCCTCGCGCACTCCTCCTCCGCCGCCCGCCTCGCCACGCCATGCCTCGTCACGATGCACCACGCCGCGCCGCGGGATTGAGCCGAGCCGAGCTCACACCTACGCGCTTATTTTTGCCAGTCACTAACGGAGAGTTCTTTGACAGCTCGGCCACGATCTAAGACGTCAGATCATGGGCTATCACGGACTCGGACGTGGGTCGAGCCCACGTCTCTCCATGTGGCTGCGCCTATATAAGTGTGCGGTGTCTCCTAACCCTAGCCGCCATGAACAGATCACATCTGCTCCACGCGCACGCCCACCGTCGTTCTCTTGCTGCTGCTGCCGCCGGTGACTCCATCCCATCTGCCACGTACACGGTCGACGGGAGAGCAGGTCTTTGAAACCACGCCCTTCTGGTTCCTATACGGGGTGAGGGGCGAATAGGTTTTTGGGCAGCGACTACGCGACTGCTCGCTTCCGATCCGCCACTTCCTCTACGTCCGTGTCGCCCTCATCATCATCATGTCCACCGACGCCGAACGTGCCGCCGCCGAGAAAGATGAAGCCGACAAGAAGGCCCCCCGAGGATGCTGCTGCCGCCACCACCGCCGCGGTGTCTGCATGGCCTACTGGAGGGTATAACACGTTTATCCCGCTCCTGATTATTTTCGTATTAGCAGTACTAGCGGTATGTGTAGATTTGAAGTGCATGTTTAGATCAGAGTTAGTACGTCATCAATTTATTCAATGCTATGCTAGTGATTTATCTATGGATTAAATTAGTCAAAAAATTGCCTATTTACTCAGCATTGGGCTCCTGCCCCAAGCCGTGCCCCCCTTCCTTTTCTGTGTGCGGGAGGAAGGCATGGGGAGGTACCCCCTTCCTTTCTCTCATGAGGAGGGAAAGGAAGGAGGGGACAATCCTCCCCTTTTCCTTCCCCTAGGGCCGGCGGCCAGGGAGAGGGGCATGCCAGCCCCCTTGTGGGCTGGTGTGTCCCTCCCCTTAGCCCATTATATTAGGCCCATAGACCTCCCGGTGGTGTCCGGAACCCGTTCCGGTGATCCGATGACTACCCGATGCACTCTGGAACCCTTCTGGTATCCAAATTGTATCGTCCTATATATCAATCTTTACCTCCGGACCATTTTGGAGCTCCTCGTAATGTCCGTGATCTCATCCGGGACTTCGAACAACATTCGGTCACCAAATCATATAACTCATATAATACTATATCATCAACGAACGTTAAGCATGCGGACCCTGCGGGTTCGAGAACTATGTGAACATGACCGAGACAACTCTCCGGTCAATAACCAATAGCGTAACCTGGATGCCCATATTGATTCCTACATATTCTACGAAGATCTTTATCGGTCGAACTGTTATGAGAACATACGTAATTCCTTTGTCTGTCGTTATGTTACTTTCTCGAGATTCGATCATCGGTATCTTCATACCTAGTTCAATCTCGTTACTAGCAAGTCTCTTTAATTGTTCCATAATACATCATCTCATAACTAACTCATTAGTCACTTTGCTTGCAAGCTTCTTGTGATGTGTATTACCGAGAGGGCCCAGAGATACCTCTCCAATACTCGGAGTGACAAATCCTAATCTCGATCCATGCCAACTCAACATACACCTTTGGACATGAAGGAAATATGCCCTAGAGGCAATAATAAAGTTATTATTTATTTCCTCATATATCATGATAAATGTTTATTATTCATGCTATAATTGTATTAGCCGGAAACATAATACATGTGTGAATATATAAACAAACAGAGTGTCACTAGTATGCCTCTACTTGACTAGCTCGTTAATTAAAGATGGTTATGTTTCCTAACCATGAACAAAGAGTTGTTATTTGATTAACGAGGTCACATCATTAGTTGAATGATCTGATTGACATGACCCATTCCATTAGCTTAGCACCCGATCGTTTAGTATGCTGCTATTGCTTTCTTCATGACTTATACATGTTCCTATGACTATGAGATTATGCAACTCCCATTTATCGGAGGAACACTTTGTGTGCTACCAAACGTCACAACGTAACTGGGTGATTATAAAGGTACTCTACAGGTGTCTCCAAAGGTACTTGTTGGGTTGGCGTATTTCGAGATTAGGATTTGTCACTCCGATAGTCGGAGAGGTATCTCTGGGCCCTCTCGGTAATGCACATCACATGAGCCTTGCAAGCATTACAACTAATATGTTAGTTGTGAGATGATGTATTACGGAACGAGTAAAGAGACTTGCCGGCAACGACATTGAACTAGGTATTGGATACCGACGATCGAATCTCGGGCAAGAAACATACCATTGACAAAAGGAACAACGTATGTTGTTATGCGGTCTGACCGATAAAGATCTTCGTAGAATATGTAGGAGCCAATATGGGCATCCAGGTCCCGCTATTGGTTATTGACCAGAGACATGTCTCGGTCATGTCTGCATTGTTCTCGAACCGTAGGGTCCGCACGCTTAACGTTACGATGACAGTTATTATGAGTTTATGCATTTTGATGTACCGAAGGTAGTTCGGAGTCCCGGATGTGATCACGGACATGACGAGGAGTCTCGAAATGGTCGAGACATAAAGATTGATATATTGGAAGCCTATATTTGGACATCGGAATCGATCCGGGTGAAATCGGCATTTTACCGGAGTACCGAGGGGTTACCGGAACCCCCCGGGGGGTTAATGGGCCTTCATGGGCCATAAGGGAGAAGAGACGGGCCGGCCAGGGCAGGCCGCGCGCCCCCTCCCCCCTAGTCCGAATAGGACAAGGAAGGGGGGGGGCGCCCCCCCTTTCCTCTTCTCCCTCCCCCTTTCCTTCTCCAACAAGGCAAGAGAGGGGGGAGTCCTACTCCCGGTGGGAGTAGGACTCCTCCAGGCGCACCCCTTGGGGGCCGGCCGCACCTCCCCCTCCCTCCTTTATATACGGGGGCAGGGGGCACCCTAGAACACACAAGTTGATCTTCGTGATCGTTCCTTAGCCGTGTGCGGTGCCCCCCTCCACCATATTCCACCTCGGTCATATCGTTGCAGTGCTTAGGCGAAGCCCTGCGTCGGTAGAACATCATCATCGTCATCACGCCGTCGTGCTGACGGAACTCATCCCCGAAGCTTTGCTGGATCGGAGCCCGGGGAGCGTCATCGAGCTGGACGTGTGCTAAGAACTCGGAGGTGCCGGAGTAACGGTGCTTGGATCGGTCGGATCAGGAAGACGTACGACTCCTCTACGTTGCGTCAACGCTTCCACTTCGGTCTACGAGGGTACGTAGACAACACTCTCCCCTCTCCTTGCTATGCATCACCATGATCTTGCGTGTGCGTAGGAATTTTTTTGAAATTACTACGTTCCCCAACAGTGGCATCCGAGCCTAGGTTTTTATGGTTTGATGTTATATGCACGAGTAAAACACAAATGAGTTGCGGGCGATATAAGTCATACTGCCTACCAGCATGTCATACTTTGGTTCGGCGGTATTGTTGGATGAAGCGGCCCGGACCGACATTATGCGTACGCTTACGCGAGACTGGTTCTACCGCCGTGCTTTGCACACAGGTGGCTGGCGGGTGTCAGTTTCTCCAACTTTAGTTGAACCGAGTGTGGCTACGCCCGGTCCTTGCGAAGGTTAAAACGGCATTAACTTGACAAACTATCGTTGTGGTTTTGATGCGTAGGTGACACTGGTTCTTGCTTAAGCCCGTAGCAGCCACATAAAACTTGCAACAAACAAAGTAGAGGACGTCTAACTTGTTTTTGCAGGGCATGTTGTGATGTGATATGGTCAAGGCATGATGCTAAATTTTATTGTATGAGATGGTCATGTTTTGTAACTGAGTTATCGGCAACTGGCAGGAGCCATATGGTTGTCTCTTTATTGCATGCAATGCAATCGCCCTGTAATGCTTTACTTTATCACTAAGCGGTAGAGATAGTCGTAGAAGCATAAGATTGGCGAGACGCCAACGATGCTACGATGGAGATCAAGGTGTCGTGCCGGTGACGATGGTGATCATGACGGTGCTTCGAAGATGGAGATCACAAGCACAAGATGATGATGGCCATATCATATCACTTATATTGATTGCATGTGATGTTTATCTTTTGCATCTTATATTGCTTTGATTGACGGTAGCATTATAAGATGATCTCTCACTTAATTATCAAGAAGTGTTCTCCCTGAGTATGCACCGTTGCGAAAGTTCTTCGTGCTGAGACACCACGTGATGATCGGGTGTGATAGGCTCTATGTTCAAATACAACGGGTGCAAAACAGTTGCACACGCGGAATACTCAAGTTATACTTGACGAGCCAAGCATATACAGATATGGCCTCGGAACACGGAGACCGAAAGGTCGAGCGTCAATTATATAGTAGATATGATCAACATAGTGATGTTCACCATTGAAACTACTCCATCTCACGTGGTGATCAGACATGGTTTAGTTGATGTGGATCACGTGATCACTTAGAAGATTAGAGGGATGTCTATCTAAGTGGGAGTTCTTAAATAATATGATTAATTGAACTTAAATTTATCATGAACTTAGTCCCTGATAGTATCTTGCTTGTTTATGTTGATTGTAGATAGATGGCCCGTGCTGTTGTTCCGTTGAATTTTAATGCGTTCCTTGAGAAAGCAAAGTTGAAAGATGATGGTAGCAATTACACGGACTGGGTCCGTAACTTGAGGATTATCCTCATTGCTGCACAGAAGAGTTACGTCCTGGAAGCACCGCTAGGTGCCAGGCCTGCTGCTGATGCAACTGACGACGTTAAGAACGTCTGGCAGAGCAAAGCTGATGACTACTCGATAGTTCAATGTGCCATGCTTTACGGCTTAGAACCGGGACTTCAACGACGTTTTGAACGTCATGGGGCATATGATATGTTCCAAGATTTGAAGTTAATATTCCAACAGAATGCCCGGATTGAGAGATATGAAGTCTCCAATAAGTTTTATAGCTACAAGATGGAGGAGAATAGTTCTGTCAGTGAGCATATACTCAAAATGTCTGGGTATTGTAATCACTTGATTCAACTGGGAGTTAATCTTCCCGATGATTGCGTCATTGACAGAATTCTCCAATCACTTCCACCAAGCTACAAAGGCTTCATGATGAACTATAATATGCAAGGGATGGATAAAACGATTCCCGAGCTCTTCGCAATGCTAAAGGCTGCGGAGGTAGAAATCAAGAAGGAGCATCAAGTGTTGATGGTCAACAAGACCACTAGTTTCAAGAAAAAGGGCAAAGGGAAAAAGAAGGGGAACTTCAAGAAGAACAGCAAGCAAGTTGCTGCTCAAGAGAAGAAACCCAAGTCTGGACCTAAGCCTGAAACTGAGTGCTTCTACTGTAAGCAGACTGGTCACTGGAAGCGGAACTGCCCCAAGTATTTGCGGATAAGAAGGATGGCAAGGTGAACAAAGGTATATATGATATACATGTTATTGATGTGTACCTTACTAATACTCGCACTAGTACCTGGGTATTTGATACTGGTTCTGTTGCTAATATTTGCAACTCGAAACAGGGACTACGGATTAAGCGAAGATTGGCTAAGGACGAGGTGACGATGCGCGTGGGAAATGGTTCCAAAGTCGATGTGATCGCGGTCGGCACGCTACCTCTACATCTACCTTCGGGATTAGTTTTAGACCTAAATAATTGTTATTTGGTGCTAGCGTTGAGCATGAACATTATATCTGGATCTTGTTTAATGCGAGACGGTTATTCATTTAAATCCGAGAATAATGGTTGTTCTATTTATATGAGTAATATCTTTTATGGTCATGCACCCTTAAAGAATGGTCTATTCTTATTGAATCTCGATAGTAGTGACACACATATTCATAATATTGAAGCCAAAAGATGCAGAGTTGATAATGATAGTGCAACTTATTTGTGGCACTGCCGTTTAGGTCATATCGGTGTAAAGAGCATGAAGAAACTCCATACTGATGGACTTTTGGAACCACTTGATTATGAATCACTTGGTACTTGCGAACCGTGCCTCATGGGCAAGATGACTAAAACACCGTTCTCCGGTACTATGGAGAGAGCAACAGATTTGTTGGAAATCATACATACAGATGTATGTGGTCCGATGAATATTGAAGCTCGTGGCGGATATCGTTATTTTCTCACCTTCACCGATGATTTAAGAAGATATGGGTATATCAACTTAATGAAACACAAGTCTGAAACATTTGAAAAGTTCAAAGAATTTCAGAGTGAAGTTGAAAATCATCGTAACAAGAAAATAAAGTTTCTACGATCTGATCGTGGAGGAGAATATTTGAGTTATGAGTTTGGTCTACATTTGAAACAATGCGGAATAGTTTCGCAACTCACGCCACCCGGAACACCACAACGTAATGGTGTGTCCGAACGTCGTAATCGTACTTTACTTGATATGGTGCGATCTATGATGTCTCTTACAGATTTACCGCTATCATTTTGGGGTTATGCTTTAGAGACGGCCGCATTCACGTTAAATAGGGCACCATCGAAATCCGTTGAGACGACGCCTTATGAACTATGGTTTGGCAAGAAACCAAAGTTGTCGTTTCTAAAAGTTTGGGGCTGCGATGCTTATGTCAAAAAGTTTCAACCTGATAAGCTCGAACCCAAATCGAAGAAATGTGTCTTCATAGGATATCCAAAGGAAACTATTGGATACACCTTCTATCACAAATCCGAAGGCAAGACTTTTGTTGCTAAATTCGGAAACTTTCTAGAGAAGGAGTTTCTCTCGAAAGAAGTGAGTGGGAGGAAAGTAGAACTTGATGAGGTAACTGTACCTGCTCCCTTATTGGGAAATAGCACATCACAGGAACCGGTTTCTGTTACGTCTAAACCAATTGGTGAGGAAGTTAATGATGATGATCATGCAACTTCAGATCAAGTTACTACAGAACCTCGTAGATCAACCAGAGTAAGATCCGCACCAGAGTGGTACGGCAATCCTATTCTGGAAATCATGCTACTAGATCATGGTGAACCTACAAACTATGAAGAAGTGATGGTGAGCCCAGATTCCGCAAAATGGCTTGAAGCCATGAAATCTGAGATGGGATCCATGTATGAGAACAAAGTGTGGACTTTGGTTGACTTGCCCGATGGTCGGCAAGCAGTTGAGAATAAATGGATCTTCAAGAAGAAGACTGACGCTGACGGTAATGTTACTGTCTACAAAGCTCGACTTGTCGCAAAAGGTTTTCGACAAGTTCAAGGGATTGACTACGATGAGACCTTCTCACCCGTAGCAATGCTTAAGTCTGTCCGAATCATGTTAGCAATTGCCGCATTTTATGATTATGAAATTTGGCAGATGGATGTAAAAACTGCATTCCTGAATGGATTTCTGGAAGAAGAGTTGTATATGATGCAACCAGAAGGTTTTATCGATCCAAAGGGAGCTAACAAAGTGTGCAAGCTCCAGCGATCCATTTATGGACTGGTGCAAGCCTCTCGGAGTTGGAATAAACGCTTTGATAGTGTGATCAAAGCATTTGGGTTTGTACAGACTTTTGGAGAAGCCTGTATTTACAAGAAAGTGAGTGGGAGCTCTGTAGCATTTCTGATATTATATGTGGATGACATATTACTAATCGGAAATGATATAGAATTTCTGGATAGCATAAAGGGATACTTGAATAAGAATTTTTCAATGAAAGACCTCGGTGAAGCTGCTTACATATTGGGCATCAAGATCTATAGAGATAGATCAAAACGCTTAATTGGACTTTCACAAAGCACATACCTAGACAAAGTTTTGAAGAAGTTCAAAATGGATCAAGCAAAGAAAGGATTCTTGCTTGTATTACAAGGTATGAAGTTGAGTAAGACTCAATGCCCGACCACTACAGAAGATAGAGAGAAAATGAAAGATGTTCCCTATGCTTCAGCCATAGGCTCTATCATGTATGCAATGTTGTGTACCAGACCTGATGTGTGTCTTGCTATAAGTTTAGCAGGGAGGTACCAAAGTAATCCAGGAGTGGGTCACTGGACAGCGGTCAAGAACATCCTGAAGTACCTGAAAAGAACTAAGGATATGTTTCTCATATATGGAGGTGACAAAGAGCTCATCATAAACGGAAACGTTGATGCAAGCTTTGACACTGATCCGGACGATTCTAAATTGCAAACCGGATACGTGTTTACATTAAACGGTGGAGCTGTCAGTTGGTGCATTTCTAAACAAAGCGTCGTGGCAGGATCTACATGTGAAGCGGAGTACATAGCTGCTTCGGAAGCGGCAAATGAAGGAGTCTGGATGAAGGAGTTCATATCCGATCTGGGTGTCATACCTAGTGCATCGGGTCCAATGAAAATCTTTTGTGACAATACTGGTGCAATTGCCTTAGCAAAGGAATCCAGATTTCACAAGAGAACCAAGCACATCAAGAGACGCTTCAATTCCATCCGGGATCTAGTCCAGGTGGGAGACATAGAGATTTGCAAGATACATACGGATCTGAATGTAGCAGACCCGTTGACTAAGCCTCTTGCACGAGCAAAACATGATCAGCACCAAAACTCCATGGGTGTTAGAATCATTACTGTGTAATCTAGATTATTGACTCTAGTGCAAGTGGGAGACTGAAGGAAATATGCCCTAGAGGCAATAATAAAGTTATTATTTATTTCCTCATATATCATGATAAATGTTTATTATTCATGCTAGAATTGTATTAGCCGGAAACATAATACATGTGTGAATATATAAACAAACAGAGTGTCACTAGTATGCCTCTACTGGACTAGCTCGTTAATCAAAGATGGTTATGTTTCCTAACCATGAACAAAGAGTTGTTATTTGATTAACGAGTTCACATAATTAGTTGAATGATCTGATTGACATGACCCATTCCATTAGCTTAGCACCCGATCGTTTAGTATGTTGCTATTGCTTTCTTCATGACTTATACATGTTCCTATGACTATGAGATTATGCAACTCCCGTTTATCGGAGGAACACTTTGTGTGATACCAAACGTCACAACGTAACTGGGTGATTATAAAGGTACTCTACAGGTGTCTCCAAAGGTACTTGTTGGGTTGGCGTATTTCGATATTAGGATTTGTCACTCCGATAGTCGGAGAGGTATCTCTGGGCCCTCTCGGTAATGCACATCACATAAGCCTTGCAAGCATTACAACTAATATGTTAGTTGTGAGATGATGTATTACGGAACAAGTAAAGAGACTTGCCGGCAACGAGATTGAACTAGGTATTGGATACCGACGATCGAATCTCGGGCAAGTAACATACCAATGACAAAAGGAACAACGTATATTGTTATGCGGTCTGACTGATAAAGATCTTCATAGAATATGTAGGAGCCAATATGGTCATCCAGGCCCCGCTATTGGTTATTGACCAGAGACATGTCTCGGTCATGTCTACATTGTTCTCTAACCGTAGGGTCCGCGCGCTTAACGTTACGATGACAGTTATTATGAGTTTATACATTTTGATGTACCGAAGGTAGTTTGGAGTCCCGGATGTGATCACGGACATGACGAGGAGTCTCGAAATGGTCGAGACATAAAGATTGATATATTGGAAGCCTATATTTGGACATCGGAATCGATCCGGGTGAAATCGGCATTTTACCGGAGTACCGAGGGGTTACCGGAACCCCCGGGGGGTTAATGGGCCTTCATGGGCCATAAGGGAGAAGAGAGGGGCCGGCCAGGGCAGGCCATGCGCCCCCTCCCCCCTAGTCCGAATAGGACAAGGAAGGGGGGCGGCGCCCCCCTTTCCTCTTCTCCCTCCCCCTTTCCTTCTCCAACAAGGCAAGAGAGGGGGGAGTCCTACTCCCGGTGGGAGTAGGACTCCTCCAGGCGCACCCCTTGGGGGCCGGCCGCACCTCCCCCTCCCTCCTTTATATACGGGGGCAGGGGGCACCCTAGAACACACAAGTTGATCTTCGTGATCGTTCCTTAGCCGTGTGCGGTGCCCCCCTCCACCATATTCCACCTCGGTCATATCGTTGCAGTGCTTAGGCGAAGCCCTGCGTCGGTAGAACATCATCATCGTCATCACGCCGTCGTGCTGACGGAACTCATCCCCGAAGCTTTGCTGGATCGGAGCCCGGGGAGCGTCATCGAGCTGGACATGTGCTAAGAACTCGGAGGTGCCGGAGTAACGGTGCTTGGATCGGTCGGATCGGGAAGACATACGACTACTTCCTCTACGTTGCGTCAACGCTTCCGCTTCGGTCTACGAGGGTACGTAGACAACACTCTCCCCTCTCGTTGCTATGCATCACCATGATCTTGCGTGTGCGTAGGAGTTTTTTTGAAATTACTACGTTCCTCAACAGGAGATACCTGTAGAGCATATTTATGATCACCCAGTTACGTTGTGACATTTGATAGCACACAAGGTATTCCTCCGGTATCCAGGAGTTGCATGATCTTATAGTCAAAGGTATGTATTTGACATTAAGAATGCAATAGCAATAAACTGAATGATCATATGCTAAGCTAACGAATGGGTCTTGTCCGTCACATCATTCTCCTAATGATGTGATCTTGTTATCAAGTGACAACACATGTCTATGGTTAGGAAACGTTAACCATCTTTGATCAACGAGCTAGCCTAGTAGAGGCTTACTAGGGACACGGTATTTGTTTATGTATCCATACATGTATTTAAGTTTCCGATCAATACAATTCTAGCATGAATAATAAACCTTTATCATGAATAAGGAAATATAATAATAATAACAACTTTATTATTGCCTCTAGGGCATATTTCCATCAATCTCCGTGCATGCATTTGATTCTCAATTAAGGGGCCTGGCGCAATGCGCTAGCTATAAATCTAGTACTATCACTTGGAACACTGGCTAGCTCCCTGTTCAAGGTTTCATATTACATATGATATAATATTAGAAGGGTTTTGGCCGTTCATGCTGTTTTGTTTTCATAAAAATTTACTCCATCTATTTCAAGATATAATGTGTATTAGTTTTTTGAAAAGTTAAACCTCTTTACATTTTTGTAGAAATATATCAATATCCATAATATGAAATCGAATTTTTTAGATTCACCATGCAACAAATTTTTATGTTTTATTTATTTAATATTGCGGATGTCGACATTTTTGGCTATAAACTTGGTCAAAGTTAAACGAATTTGACTTTTCAGCAAACTAATACACCTTATATTTTAGAACAAAGGGAGTATTTGGTTGGCTTGTGGGGAAGATGATGGTGTGTGTTTTCCTTTTTATTCATATAATGCGGTGTTTTGATGGGCGTGGTGTGACTTTGTGTTGTCTGCTAATCAACCCATACTAATGTTGGGGGAATTATGCGTCGGTGGTTGCATGTACTATATTGGTGCTAAAGTATAAGATGTTGATATTTATTTTTTCTATGTGATGAGAGGGTGCGCGAGATTGGCATGGTTTTATGGGCCGATTGATTTGAAAAGTTGTTGACCCAGTCAAAATCAAGAACCAAATCCAATATTGAATTTCTCAGTGGAATGTGAGAGCTTCAAAATTAGATAGCATAGTGAATTAAAAGAACTAAGTGAGAGATTGTTGAGCCGGTCAAAATTAGTGACCCAATTCCAAATTGGTGACCTCAATTGAATGTGAGGCCTCCAATCTTAGGAAGCTTAGTGATATTGTAGATTACATATGATATAATATACATAATAATACTAGTGTTGGAACCCGTAGCTGCCAAAATGTGCTAATAAGAACCTATCTATACAGATGATAATGTTAATTAGCTTAATTAATTAACTTCTAAAAAAGTTCTACCTAGCTAGCTCATCTAAAACAACTCATATTCTTCTTCATTTACAAATTATTATTGGTCAAGAGCAAATTTGGGATGATATGTGTGAGGAGTTAAATGTTGGGAAACGTAGTAGAAAACATGGTTGTTGCAAGGGCACATGGCTGTTGAAGCACTTCCGTGTGATAAGTAGAGTATCGAACCCATGGAGCAAATAGGAAGACACTACCAACCCCACAACTATGTTGTCTTCGTATCTACGTTCGCATCCAAACTGTAATTTGGAAATAGCCTATTCTTTTGGTTGCTACTAGAGCAATAATAAAAGGGGGATTTAACTAGACTATAAACTTGGACGGAAAATATACTAAACTAGAACACAAAGTAAAAGGATTGTGCTTGTAGTATTGAATAGAGCAAAAAGCGGTATCTAGGCTTTCAGTATCACTAGTACTAGAGGAGCATCTTAGTGGCATACAAGTATTATAGACTACTAATCGTTTTCCTATGGTTTGCATCAGTGGTCTCTCACTCCTTGGTGTACTAGACATATCATCGTGTCATGGTCACACGTGTCAATAATACACAACAGAACGAAAGGATCATGAAGTTCATCTATTTACCCCGTGTATGTGCAAGTAACATACATACAACGCGTACTAAACAAAGCCACAAAGACTAGTTGTGTGTACTAGATCATACCTCAGCCTAGAACCAGATCAATTACTGACACATAGATGAATAGGCACACAAAGAGGAATGATTTATTGCTACCATCAACATGTTCAATCTTACAAAATACATATGCAAGGACGGATATGGAGATGAAGATGGGCACCAGCGCCCCCGGCCTATGGACGGCGCCCGTTGATGGCGGTGGCGCCTCTTTCTCCTCCTCTTGTGTGGCCTTCGTGGTGATGGTGATGCAGGGAGAGGCCTCCCCCTAGATGAGATGGGAGATCCTCTTGGTGGCTGCATGGACTTGTGTGGAATGAGGATGATGATCCTGGCGGCTAGGGTTGGAGCTCTTCTTATAGGAGGCCTCCTCGAGTCTCCTCCGTTGATGTAGACTCCCCCCCTTCATCCAAGGGCTCTCGGAGAGTCAAATCCGTGCCCAAAGGATGCCTCATTGATACGTCTCCAACGTATCTATAATTTTTGATTGCTCCATGCTATATCATCTACTGTTTCGGGCAATATTGGGCTTTATTATCCACTTTAATATTATTTTTGGGACTAACCTATTAACCGGAGGCCCAGCCCAGATTTGTTGTTTCTTGCCTATTTCAGTGTTTCGAAGAAAAGGAATATCAAACGGAGTCAAAACGGAACGAAATCAACTGGAGAAGTTATTTTTGGAAGTAAAGCCACCAGATAGACTTGGACTCTACGTCGGAAGATACGGGAGGTGCTCACGAGGGTGGGGGCGCCCCCCCTTAGGGCGCGCCCCCTGCCTCGTGGGGCCTCCGTAGTTCCTCCGACGTCCTCCCTGCACCCATATATACTCTCGTACCCTAAAACTTCCAGAACGGAGATTGGATCATAAGTTCTGCCGCCGCAAGCCTCTGTAACCAATCGGGGCCCTCCCCGGCACCCTGCCGGAGGGGGCCATCATCACCGGAGGCCATGGAGGAGTATCCCGGAGGGGTCTTCATCACCATGAAGGCCAAGGACCAGAAGGTGGAGGCCATGGAGGAAGAAGCACAAGGGGGAGAACCTCTCCTCCTCTCTTCCGGTGGTGCCGGAGTGCCATCGGGAGGGGAATCATCACCGCGGTGATTGTCTTCATCAACATCACCATCATCATCACCATCCTCATCTCTTTTACGCGGTCCACTCTCCCGCACACCGCTGTAATCCCCTACTTGAACATGGTGCTTTATGCCACATATTATGATCCAATGATGTGTTGCCATCCTATGATGTTTTGAGTAGATATCTTTTGTCTTTGGGTTGATTGATGATCTAGATTGGTATGAGTTGTATGTTTTACTTTGGTGCTGTCCTATGGTGCCCTCCGTGTCGCGCAAGCGTGAGGGGTTCCCGTTGTAGGGTGTTGCAATACATTCATGATTCGCTTATAGTGGGTTGGAGAGTGAACAGAAGCACAAACCCGAGTAAGAGGGATTGTTGCGTATGGGAATAAAGAGGACTTGATGCTTTAATGCTATGGTTGGGTTTTACCTTAATGATCTTTAGTAGTTGCGGATTCTTGCTAGAGTTCCAATCATAAGTGCATATGATCCAAGTAGAGAAAGTATGTTAGCTTATGCCTCTCCCTCATATGAAACTGCAATAGTGATCACCGGTCTTGTTAACAATTGCCTAGGACAATTCCGCACACCGATCCACTATTATTCCACACTCGCTATTTATAATACTAAGTAATATATTCTAACTTCATGATAACAGCACCTACTTTTATGTTTTAGCTCTCCGATACCTTGCAAAGTTATCCTCTTCATACCCACAACGTAGTTTTATTTCTCGTTGCTAGTTGGAAGCAAACGTTCGGTGCATATAGAGTCGTATCAGTGGTAGATAGGGCTTGAGAGAATATTGATCTTACCTTTAGCTCCTTGTGGGTTCGACACTCCATACTTATCACTTCCACCTTTGGAGAGTGCAACAATGATTCCTTGCACTTGGGGATTATCAAGCTCTTTTCTGGCGCCGTTGGGGGGAGCAATAGCGTGGGGTTGATATTCTCGTGTGTGCTTGTTTGCTTTCTTCACTAAGTAGTTTTTGTTTTTTATTTTTGTTTCTGTTTAGTTGTGGGTGAAACATAAAAAAATTAAAATTTAAAATACAAAAAAATATATTACTTGCCTTCCATGCGTAAAAAAGTTTTTCAAAAAGAGAAGTGATTGGAAGGTTTTGCATTGAAGAAGTGAGAGTCGACCTTGAGCACTTGTGCTCATGCTCACGGAAACAATGTAGAATTTTTTATGGAAGTTTCTCTGTAAATAATTATTCCATTGTATATATTCATTGTATTATAAAAATAAATGTGCCAAGCTTTGGTTTTAGGATGATTAGATTGCTTGTTTACTATGTGCAGAACAAAAACAGAAACTTTGGCTGTAGTGCATGAATTTAAATTTTTAACTGGAAAGTCAAATGGTTCTGATTCTTTTTGAAAATTACTTATGTACAAATTTTCCAAATTTTGAAATTTATTTTATAATTTTAGGAGTTACAGAAGTTTGCCAAACTTCCAGATTACTACAGACTGTTATGTTTTTAACAGATTCTGTTTTGCATGTGTTGTTTGCTTATTTCGATGAATCTATGGATAGTATTGGAGGGTATGAACCATAGAAAACTTGGAATACAGTAGGTTTAACACCAATAAAAACAAATAATGAGTTCATTACAGTACCTAAAGGTAGTGATTTGTTTTATTACACTAACGGATCTCACAAGTTTTTGTTAAAGTTTTATGTGGATGAAGTATTCGAAGGACGAGGAGTCTCCGATGTGAGAAGAATAAAGATAGGCAAGATTTCAAGCTTGGGGATGCCTAAGGCACCCCAAGTAAATATTCCAAGGATACTCAAGCATCTAAGCTTGGGGATGCCCCGGTTGGCATCCCATCTTTCTTCTTCAACGATTATCGGTATACCTCGGTTTTTGCTTTGTTCACATAATTTGTGTCCTTTGTGTTTTTGTTTTTCATTTAAAGAACCATGCTAGCATGTGATGTCCCTTCATCAATTTATAGAATACTTCATGTGCTTCACTTAAATCTTTTAAGTATGATCTTATAGAATTACTCTTTGTGCTTCACTTAAATCTTTTGAGTATGGTTTTATAGAATGCTTCATGTGCTTCACTTATACATTTTGAGCTTGGATATTGGTTAGTTGTAGAATGCTCCATGAACTTCACTTATATATTTTTGAGTATGAATAATACTATCATTTAAAGTGGGTTTGGAAGAGTGTCAACTTTAGGAATTAGTGATCCCACTATTTTGGAAGTGTTGAATCTTAGTGTGATATTTATGAAAGTGGATTTGGAAGAGTGTCAACTTTAGCTAGTAATGACTCCACTATTTCGGAAGAGGTTCCAATCGAGTATGAGATCAAAGTTGCTATCCATGATGCCTCTGAAAATTATTATGAGGGAGGAATACACGCTTGTAGGAGTTGTATTAATACCAAGTTTCCTCCCTATGTGCTTAAAGTTTTGAAGTTATACTTGTTTTGCCTTCCTATGCTAGTTGATTCTTGTTCCCATAAGTGTGTACTCACACAATCCCTAGGCATAGGAAGTAGGTTATATTTAAATGTGCTAGTCATATTTTTCAAGATGCTCTCTTTGTGTTTCAATTCTTATCTTTTATGTGAGCGTCATTGAAATCATCATGCCTAGCTAAAAGGCATTAAACAAAAGCGCTTGTTGGGAGACAACCCAATATTTATCCTTTCTGTTTTTGTGTGTCAACATGATTAAGCTACTGTAGTAATCATGTTTTATACCTTTTGTTTCAATAAAGTTCCAAGTAAGACCTTTGGGAAGACTTGGGTGAAAGTTAATGTGATCTTGCTGTAAAAAACAGAAACTTTGCGCTCACGAGAATAGATGTCATTTTTTACAGAGGAGTGCTTTTGAGTTGATTCTTTTTGCAGAAGATTAATAGACAAATTACTCACGTCCAACAATTTATTTCATAATTTTGGGAGTAGCAGAAGTATGGTTATTGTTCAGATCATTACAGACTGTTCTGTTTCTGACAGATTCTGTTTTCATTGCATAGTTTGCTTGTTTTCTAGTTTCTATGACTTATATTTCTCAATATAAATTGTAGAAATGATATGGTATAGTAGGCATTGTGTGAGAACAATTATGAACCTTGTCTTTGACATTACCAAAGTGAATGGTTTGCTCTATATCATACTAACCTATCTCACGAAGTTTGGTTAAGTTTTGTGTGATTGAAATTTTCAAGTTTTGGGTGAGATATCGATATGAGGAGAATAAGGAGTGGAAAGACCCTAAGATTGGGATGACCAAGGCACCCCAAGGTAATATTCAAGGAAGACTGAAGCACCTAAGCTTAGGGATGCCCCGGAAGGCATCCCCTCTTTCGTCTTCAAAACTATTGGTATACCTTACTCGGAGCTATATTTTTATTCATCACATGATATGTGTTTTGCTTGGAGCGGATTTTCGATTTTATTTGCTGTTTGAATAAAATCATTGGATCTGGAATGAAAATCCTCCCATGGCTAGTTAACTATTTGACTACTCAGTGTTCTTCACTCATATCTTTTGGAGTAGTTTGTCCTTTGCTTATTGCTTCACGTATATCCTATGAGTAAATGGTTGAATAAATTGAATGTCATAAACCTGATTTATATATGTTTCATATGCTTATAACATGGGGAGTAATGGCTTCACACATAGTAAGTATAGGTAGTAAACTTATTGAAGGTTAGCAAACGTAGAATTGGTCACTTGAACAATTCATGAAAGAATATTGAAGGAAGAGAGGTTTCACATATAAATATATTATCATTGACGTCTTTTATGATTGGGAGCACTCATTAAAATATGACATGCTAAAGAGTTGATGTTGGACAAGGAAGACAACAAAATGAGTTATGTTTTCTTATATCTGAAATAAATTATGTTTTCATGGATCCTCTAACATGTTGAGCTTGCCTTTCTCCCTCATGCTAGCCAAAATTCTCAGCACCAAGTAGAGATACTACTTGTGCTTCCAAAATCCTTAAACCAGTTTTGCCATGAGAGTCCACCATATCTACCTATGGATTGAGTAAGATCCTTCAAGTAAGTTGTCATCGGTGCAAAGCAATAAAAGTTGCTCTAAATATGTATGATTGATTGGTGTGGGAGAAATAAGCTTTATACGATCTTGTGATGTGGAAGTAATAAAAGCGACGGACTGCATAATAAAGGTTCATATCACAAGGGGCAATATAAAGTGACGTTCTTTCACATTGAGATTTTGTGCATCCAACCATAAAAGCACATGGCAACCTCTGCTTCCCTCTACGAAGGGCCTATCTTTTATTATTATCTTCTACCTTATGCAAGAGTCATGGTGATCTTCACCTTTCCTTTTTACATTTTATCCTTTGGCAAGCACAGGGTGTTGGAAAGATCCTGATATATATCTCTAATTGGATGTAGGGGAGCATGAGTTATTAGTGTTGACATTACCCTTGAGGTAAAAGGTTGTGGGGCGAAGCTATAAGCCCCTATCTTTCTCTGTGTCCGATTAAAACTCCATAACCACGAGTATTGCGTGAGTGTTAGCAATTGTGAAAGACTACATGATAGTTGAGTATGTGAAGTTTGCTAAATCAAAGCTCTGACATAGACTCTTCCTGAAAATAGAATGAATTGTAATTGTTTGATGACTAAGAATATCATTTGTTAATTTTCAAGAAAGTTTATGATCCATACTTTAAACTAGTGAATTGATTGTTACTCGATCATGAAAAGTTTTATGAGATGAGCTATTGCTATGACATGTAATGATGCTAGAAAAAGTGATTGGAATTATCATTGATCAAACTTAAGCACTACTAGCATTCCACATCAAAAATTATCTTTTTTATCATTTACCTACTCGGGGACGAGTAGGAATTAAGCTTGGGGATGCCTGATACGTCTCCAACGTATCTATAATTTTTGATTGCTCCATGCTATATTATCTACTATTTCGGGAAATATTGGGCTTTATTATCCACTTTTATATTATTTTTGGGACTAACCTATTAACCGGAGGCCCAGCCCAGATTTGCTGTTTTTTTGCCTATTTCAGTGTTTCGAAGAAAAGGAATATCAAACGGAGTCAAAACGGAACGAAACCAAGTGGAGAAGTTATTTTTGGAAGGAAAGCCACCAGATAGACTTGGACTCTACGTCAGGAGATACGGGAGGTGCTCACGACGGTGGGGGGCGCGCCCCCTTAGGGCGCGCCCCCTGCCTCATGGGGCCCCCGTAGCTCCTCCGACGTCCTCCCTGCACCCATATATACTCTCGTACCCTAAAACTTCTAGAACGGAGATTGGATCAGAAGTTCCGCCGCCGCAAGCCTCTGTAGCCACCAAAAACAAATCGGGGCCCTCTCTGGCACCCTGCCAGAGGGGGCCATCATCACCGGAGGCCATGGAGGAGTATCCCAGAGGGGTCTTCATCACCATGAAGGCCAAGGACCAGAAGGTGGAGGCCATGGAGGAAGAAGCACAAGGGGGAGAACCTCTCCTCCTCTCTTTCGGTGGTGCCGGAGTGCCATCGGGAGGGGAATCATCGCCGCGGTGATCGTCTTCATCAACATCACCATCATCATCACCATCCTCATCTCTTTTACGCGGTCCACTCTCCCGCACACCGCTGTAATCCCCTACTTGAACATGGTGCTTTATGCCACATATTATGATCCAATGATGTGTTGCCATCCTATGGTGTTTTGAGTAGATATCTTTTGTCTTTGGGTTGATTGATGATCTAGATTGGTATGAGTTGTATGTTTTACTTTGGTGCTGTCCTATGGTGCCCTCCGTGTCGCGCAAGCGTGAGGGGTTCCCGCTGTAGGGTGTTGCAATATGTTCATGATTCTCTTATAGTGGTTTGGTGAGTGAACAGAAGCACAAACCCGAGTAAGAGGGATTGTTGCGTATGGGAATAAAGAGGACTTGATGCTTTAATTCTATGGTTGGGTTTTACCTTAATGATCTTTAGTAGTTGCGGATGCTTGCTAGAGTTCCAATCATAAGTGCATATGATCCAAGTAGAGAAAGTATGTTAGCTTATGCCTCTCCCTCATATGAAACTGCAATAGTGATCACCGGTCTTGTTAACAATTGCCTAGGACAATTCCGCACGCCGATCCACCATTATTCCACACTCTCTATTTATAATACTAAGTAATATATTCTAACTTCATGATAACAGCACCTACTTTTATGTTTTAGCTCTTCGATACCTTGCAAAGTTATCCTCTTCATACCCACAACGTAGTTTTATTTCTCGTTGCTAGTTGGAAGCAAACGTTCGATGCACGTAGAGTCGTATCAGTGGCAGATAGGGCTTGAGAGAATATTGATCTTACCTTTAGCTCCTTGTGGGTTCGACACTCCATACTTATCACTTCCACCTTTGGAGAGTGCTATGATGATTCCTTGCACTTGGGGATTATCACTCATCAGCCAAGGATCCCGTAGGAACAAATCGGGACAAAATTAGAGCAAGATAGGGAATATTCTGGCCAATTTATGAGGATGTCTTGAGATCATATGGGCGTCCAAACGAGCGGCTACGGTCGTATGGAAGGTCGTCTTCCGTTCTTGAATCTGCAAGCACTTTTGTATTCTGGTCGCCATTTCTTCATACGAATTCCGATTTTGACGTTCTTGGGCTCGTTGGATTGCTAGCGAAAAGCCCCATGCATTTATGGTGTTGGACATTCAATTTGGACACTTTAAATAAATGTCAAATCATCAAATACTCTATATGGCCTTCATTTGGTGCCTGGAACTTCTTTGGTTTGCAACTTGGTTCTTTTGATGTGCCAAGTCCATGAATATGCCGATACACCTACAAAGACCAGAAAACAAAGGAAAAATAATAAAAACTAAATAAAAATAAAAGTTGTGCAATGAACTTGGTAAGACGAGTAAATACCAAAAACTATGCATTGCGGACATGTATAAGTGCTAGATGGATATGTTATGAGGGATTAGAATATACTCTAAAAAGTATGCATAAAATCCACTCATCAACTTCCCCAAGCTGATACCTTGATCTTCCTCGAGCAAGAAGGTTGATAAACAAAAGTTATCCATCTAGCTGATCAATAGGATTGCCGCCCATGGGCGCATCCTTGTCTTCTCTACAATCTATAAGCAAGATGGATCATATTTGAACAAGGTAGCACATGCTCAACTAGGTAATATATACACATTTTGATACATTCCACGAGAGCTTCAATAAAAATGCTCCTTGTCAAATTTTAATCTAGCATGAAAACAAATACTTGGATCCTCTTACTTAATAACTTGTTTATTTATTTTTGTTGTTGTTTTAAGCAAACTTGAACATAGAGAGTTATCAAAAAGAGATATATAGTTTCTCATCACCGCCCACTAACATTCTCAAGTCAAGGCCCTCGGACAGTTACTTCAATCATTGTTTGCTGGAACTTTTGTTGCCGGGTGATGAGATCATGCCAAAGAAATGATCATGCATAAGGTTTCGCAGTGGCTGAATTTTTGGTACTATGGACCAATATATTGCCTTTTTAATCTCTTGTGACCAGTACCCTTTATTTACCACATATACACCATTTCAAGAGAAAGCTGAATAATATTTGATGTAGTGTTGCCACTACTTATGGTAACAAACTCATAGCCGAAATCCGAGCCGAAACTCTGGTGGATCGTTCATTGGCCAACGGAGTTCGCAGCATAACATCAAGAAAGGTGGCGGAGCCACATTTACATGCGTACATATGCATAGAGTAGCAAGGCCATAGAACCAACGAGAAGCTGAAGCACCATGTAAAAATGCAAACACATATTTTGGCATAATCTCATTCACCTTTCAATTAAGTTCCTCTCGACAATTTTATCCATAAGGGCTATTGAGTCTATTATATCAAACACCATGGGGTTGAGCTACTCCATAACTCTTTCTTTTAAAACAATTCTAACGTGTCAAACTTTTATTCAACTATCATCATTGTCCCTTTTTTGTAAAAGTAGAGATCACGGAAATGTCTTCTAGAGGATCACAAGATTGTTCTCAAGCTAAGCAAAAACTTGAACAAAGTGCGTAAAAACATTAACTTGGCAATATGGGGCCAGGCAAGTGATTCCCATATACAAATACAGAGCAATCATACTTAAGCAAGCATGTCAAACAGTGGGACACATGATTGCATAGTATCTATCAGATGAAGATCATTGCACAAAACTCTACACATGCAAAAAATAACTTCCCTAAGCTTAGAACTTTGCAAGAACTAATCTCAAGAAAAATATGAAATGGAGAGAGAAAGTGTAGTTTATTAAAGGAGAGTATGGAAAGTGGTTACGTACCCAAGCTTAGATGTAAGAAAGGGTAATAAAACTTTTACCGTCGAAGTGCAAATGACCGCTCCCTTACTGGACATGGACCTACACTTTGTCAAACGTTCATTTGATATAGCCCGGTGGAACCGAGCGCTTGTAGTTGAAAATTTTGTAGAATCAAAGAGACCGAGTGGCTTGTGTTGGTTTCCATATGGTTGGCACCATACCGTACATGTCACCACACTAGGTCCAAACCTCTGTGAACATAACACACAAGATAAAATGAATGCGGTTCGGTATACTAACATGGTTCGTATACCCAACCGGGCAAAGGAAAAGAAAGAAACATGATGAACTACAAAGAATCACTAGTTCATAGGCTTCATACGTAAATAATAAAGATTGAAGTGCAAATGTCCGGTTAAAATATAACCCACTGGCCTCGGCTCAAAGAAATAAATAAATTGGACATCTTCTTGCCCTGGTACGAGTGCACGTATGACAGCTTGCGGTCATATGGTCCGCCGTCTTTCACTCTGTCGTAGTACACAGTGTTGACACCCAGACATACGAGCGTGCATACAAGTGCCTGCGTTCGTATGAAATACCGTCTTGTGCTCTGGATCTCGGGTCGCTTCTTCCCAAGAGTAATATGAGCACTCATACGAACGCACCCGCTCGTATGGAGCACCATCGTTGGCTCTGTTGCCTCTGGACATTTTTGTTGGCTCCTCCCTCGCTCGATACGACCACACATACGACCCTTGGCGGTCATATAAAACACTATCTTTTCCTCTGATTCATCTAGAACTCCATTTTCTTTGAAAATTCTTGCGGGGTTAGTTTCAACACTTGTACTAGGAAAATGTTAAGAAGATCCAATAGTGCAACGGTACCACATAACAAAATTGAGCAGATAACAATTTTCACCTAATGAAGACTTATACCAAACCAACTTTAATACCAATTCATGCATAGTGCCAATGCAAAAATATGAATGTAAACTAAACTCAAAAGACACAAAACTAATAAAGACTCCTACTTACTTCCAGGTTGCCTCCCGACAATGCTTTCTTTAGAGCCATACAACTAGGCTTTGATGCTCCATTTATTTTCTTCAACCAAGTTTGAGCACCTCATAGAAAATTTGGCCAAAGACATACCCGCTTGACGTGCATCGGCATTATGTAGATGAACAAGTCTTCGCTCTTGAGCCAAAGTTGATGCACCATATGGGATACGAATCTCTACTTGATTTTCTGTAGCAAGAGAGTTAGAGGATTGTATTTAAACTTCAAAATTTCACCTTTGGGTACTGTTGTGGGCAAACACTTCAAAAAAAAGGAACAACCGCAAAAGAAAAGAAAATGAATAGGGAGAGATGGGCGCGAGAGCAACTAAGTGAGGGGAACCCCTTGCGGGAGCTTCTCAAGGGTCATTTTTGGTGGGCTGACAGCGCGCCACTTGGCGCGCTCTCAGCTACCGCCACGTTCACGTGTTGGGCCCTTCCTCATATTTATATTTTTCTGTACACATTTTTGGGATTTAGATGGTTTTTTTAGCTTTTCGGTTTTCGCATGATTTTCTCAAGATTTTGAAGAAAACAATTTGAAAAACATGCACGAAAAAATGTCTGTTTTTCTTTGATGAGAGGCACATATTTGCTTCTCGTGGAGGCACAAATTTGCTTCCGTGAGAGACATAGTTGTGTGATACGTCTCCAATGTATCTATAATTTTTTTATTGTTCATTGCTATTATCTATCTTGGATATTTTATATGCATTATTATGCTATTTTATATCATTTTTGGGACTAACCTATTAACTTAGTGCCAAGTGTCAGTTGTTGTTTATTCCTTGTTTTTGTCTTTACAAAAAATCAATACCAAACGGAGTCCAAATGGAACGAAACTTTTTGACGAATTTTTTTGGACCACAAGACACCCTGGAAGCTTCAGGAGGAGACCAGAAGAGCCATGATGTGGCGACAAGATTAGGGGGCCCGCCCCAGGGGGGCGCCCTCCAAGCTTGTGCCCCCTGGTGGCTCCTCTAACCCTAATTCTTCTTCTATAAATACCCAAATATTCCCTGAAGACCAGAGGGCACACCAAAAATACTTTTCCACCAACCCAAGCTTCTGTTCTCGTGAGATCCCATCTTGGGGCCTTTTTGGGTACTCCGCCGGAGGGGGATTCGATCATGGAGGGCTTCTACATCAACCTTGCTACCCTTTCGATGATGTGTGAGTAGTTTACCACAGACCTACGGGTCCATAGCTAGTAGCTAGATGGCTTCGTCTCTCTCTTTGATCTACAATACAATGTCCTCCTCGATATGCTTGGAGATCTAGTCAATGTAATCTTCTTTTGCGGTGCGTTTGTTGAGATCCGATGAATTGTGGGTTTATGATCAGATTATCTCTGAATATTATTTGAGTATTTTCTGAACTCTTTTATGCATGATTTATATATCTTTGTATTTCTCTCCGATCTATTGATTTGGTTTGGCCAACTAGATTGATTTTTCTTGTAATGGGAGAGGTGCTTTGTAATGGGTTCAATCTTGCGGTGCTCAATCCCAGTGACAGAAAGGGAAATGACATGTATTTGTATTGTTGCCATTAAGGATAAAAAGATGGGGTTTATTCATATTTATTGGATCTATCCCTCTACATCATGTCATCGTGCTTAAGGAGTTACTCCATTCTTGTTAAGTTAATACACTAGATGCATGCTGGATAGCGGTCGATGTGTGGAGTAATAGTAGTAGATGCAGGTAGGAGTCGGTCTCCTTGTCTCGGACGTGATGCCTATATGCATGATCATTGCCTTGGATATCATCATAATTATTCGCTTTTCTATCAATTGCTCAACAGTAATTTGTTTACACACCGTATGCTTTCTTTCAAGAGAGAAGCCTCTAGTGAAAACTATGGCCCCCGGGTCTACCTTTTATCATATTATTTTCAGATCTACAAAATCAAAAACCCAAAAATACGTTGCTGCAATCTATTTACTTTTCTCTTATTTTGCATTTTTACTTATCTTTTACATCTGTCACTATCAGATCTCATCCTTTCAAGTAATCGTGAAGGGATTGACAACCCCTTTGTCACGTTGGGTGCAAGTATTTGTTTGGTTGTGCAGGTGGGATTATTGGAGACTTGTGTGTTCCTCCTACTGGATTGATACCTTGTTTCTTAACCGAGGGAAATACTTATCCCTCCTTTTCCACATCACCCTTTCCTCATCAAGAGAAAAACCAACACAAGCTCAAGAAGTAGCAGGAAGAAATTATGGCGCCGTTGCCGGGGAGGATCTACATCAGGCCTACCAAGTACTTATAATAAACTCTCATCTCTTGCACTTACATTATTTTCCATTTGCCTCTTGTTTTCCTCTCCCCCACTTCTAAAACATTTTCAGAAAAATAAAAAATTATTTGCCTTTTATTTGCCTTCTTTCCGTTTGTCTTTTCCGTTTGCTTCTTGTTTGCTTGTGTGATAGATTGCTTTCTTTGCTATCATGGCTAGTTCTCCTCTCGTAGCATGTACCCCGGAAAGTGAGGTTCTTAATTTTAAACAAAGGCGAGGAGAGAATTTAAAAGATTCTTGGTATAGAATTTGTGATGCTCAGAATAGATCTACTCGTAAGCAATCTACTACCATTCTTCTTTGAAATTTTTATGTGGTTGTTACCACTTGGAATAGATTTGTGTTAGACACTATCGCCGGGGGTAATTTTGAGGTAGTCACCCTATGGATGCTTTTAATGCTATAGGAAATTTGGTGGGTTCACCACCGATCATGATTAATGAAACAACATTAACCTTGGAACATGTGATGCAAAGGCTAGATATTATTGAAAATAAAATTTCTACCATAGAGCATATTGAAAATTTGGATAAAAAAATTCATAATCATATTACTCAAATTGGATCAAAGGTAGGAATTACTTTAAAAACGCTAAAGCAGAAGGAGCATGTAATTAACGAGAGAATAGAACAAAGTCCGCTAGAATCGATAAGTTGGAGGAGATTATTACAATTTTGTTTCCACTTTTGCTTCTGTCAAAACTACTAAAAAATTTCTTCCTAATAAAACTACTAAGTTTATTTATGTTCCTAAGAATAAGGGTGGATCATCTAGTAAAGGAAACGAGGATCTTAAGATCTTAAGTATTTGCCCTAAATTTATAAATATGATTAAGGAACCTACTCTTACAAATGAATTACTTGATCTTTTTACCTAGGAGCGTGATCATTAATAAACCTAATGAAATCCCTAGGAAGTATGGATGTGCAATTGAGGAATTGAATACCAAATATGACAATACTTAGATCTATGCAATATTCCTAGCTAGGAGCGTTAAACGATAGCGCTTGTTGGGAGGCAACCCAATGTGTTTTTTGTTTTTCTTGATTTTTATTATGTTTTCTAATAAATATGCCATTATGCTTCTGTTACAATGGTGTTATTGTGTTTTAAATTACTATTTGTGTGAAGTAAGACCTTTGGGATGATTTGGAAGATACTTGATTTGATTCTGTGAAAAAACAGAAACTTTTGCACCCGGTTCTGGAATTTTAAAATTCACATAAATGTGTTTTTTCTCTGAATTTTTTACACAAGATTCATATACAAATTACCCATGCTTTCCTAATTTTTCAGAATTTTTACAGTTACAGAAGTATGGTCGTTGTTCAGATTACTACAAACTATTCTGTTTTTCATAGATTTTGTTTCTATTGTGTTGTTCGCTTATTTTGATGAATCTATGGTTAGTATCGGTGATATGAGCCATGGTGTAGTTAGAATACAGTAGATATAATGCCAATAAAATTGGAATGAGTTTACAACAGTGCCTAAAGTGGTGGTTTTGCTTTATTATACTAATGGATCTCACGAGTTTTCTGTTGAGTTTTGTGTTGTGAAGTTTTCAAGTTTTGGGTGAATTTTTCCATGGGCTAAGGAATAAGGAGTGGCAAGAGCCTAAGCTTGGGGATGCCCAAGGCACCACAAAGTAATATTCAAGGACAACCAAGCATCTAAGCTTGGGGATGCCCCGGATGGCATCCCCTCTTTTGTCTGCAATCCATCGGTAAAATTACTTGAGGCTATATTTTTATTCACTACATGATATGTGTTTTTCTTTGAGCGTCATGTATTATATGAGTCTTTTCTTTATTCACTTTTTACTTTTCCACAATCATCCTTGTTGGATACACCTTTTGAGAGGGACACACATTAATCATGAATTTATTAGAATACTCTTTGATCTTCACTTATATCTTTTGAGTTAGGCAGTTGCTCTAGTGCTTCACTTATATCTTTTAGAGCACGGTGGTGGTTATATTTTAAAGAAATTGTTGAACTCTCATTCTTCACTTATATTGTTTCGAGAGTCTTATGAATAGTATGTCAATTTTCTTGGGTTATGAATTTAGTCCTAATATACTGGGTATTCAAGAGGGATATAATAAAAACTTTCATGAAGATCATTGAATATATGAGAAGTTTGATTCCTTGCGCTTATTATGAAATATAAGGATGGTGATATTAGAGTCATGCTAGTAGTAAATTGTGGGATAGTAAGAATATTTGTGTTAAGGTTTGCAATTCCGAAGCATGCACGTATTGTCTCTCGTCATGCGATGAAATTGAAGCATGATATATTCTTGATTTTCTTCCTTATGAATGGTGGACGGGGATGAGCGACGGTCTTTTCCTACCAATCTATCCCCCTAGGAGCATGTGTAGTAGTAATTTGCTTTGGGGGCTAATAAAATTTTGCAATAAGTATGTGAGTTCTTTATGACTAACGTTGAGTTCATGGATTATACGCACTCTCACCCTTCCACTTTTGCTAGCCACTCTAGTACCGCGCAACTTTCACTGGTGCATTAAACTCCCCTTATACCTTTGCTCAAAACAGCCACCATACCTACCTATTATGGCATTTCCATAGTCATTCCGAGATATATTGCCATGCAACTTCCACCGTTCCTTATTTTGAGTTGTCACATTAAGTTGTAATTCTTGAGCTGTAAGTAAATAAAAGTGTGATGATTATCAACATTAGAGCATTGTCCAATGTGATGAATATAAAAATAATAATAATAAAGAGGCCAAAAGAGCCGAAGAAAAAACAGGCCAAAGTGCACAACAAAAGAAGAGAGAAAAAGATAGAAGGGACAATGTTACTATCTTTTTCCACACTTGTGCTTCAAAGTAGCACCATGTTCTTCATGATATAGAGTCTCCTATTTTGTCACTTTCATATATTACTAGTGGGAAATTTTCATTATAGAACTTGGCTTGTATATTCCGATGATGGGCTTCCTTAAATGCCCGAGGTTTTCATGACCAAGCAAGTTGGATGCACACCCACTTAGTTTTCTTTTGAGCTTTCATACACTTATAGCTCTACTCCATCCGTTGCATGGCAATCCTTACTCACTCACATTGATATCAATGGATGGGCATCTCCATAGCCCATTAATTTGCCTAGCTCATGTGAGAATTTCTCCCTTCTTTTTTGTCTACTACCACCTTCTATTCCACTAAAGTGCTATATCCATGACACACGCTCATGTATTGTGTGAGAGTTCAAAAAGCTGAAGCGCGCTAAAAAGTATGAATCAATTGCTTGGCTTGTCATCGGGGTTGTGCATGATAAATACATTGTGCTAAGAAGATGGAGCATAACAAGACTATATGATTTTGTAGAGACAACTTTATTTAGCCATTTTATCTCGAAAAGACATGATTGCATTCTAGTATGATTGAAGTATTATTGTTTTTATGTCAATATTGAACTTTTGATCTTAATCAAATAGATATGCATATTCATACCACATCAAGAAAGATTACATGATAAACATGTTAGGTAGCATTCCACATCAAAAATTATGTTTTTATTATTATTTACCTACTCGAGGACGAGCAGGAATTAAGCTTGGGGATGCTTGATACGTCTCCAACGCATCTATAATTTTTTATTGTTCCATGCTATTACATTATCAATCTTGGATATTTTATATGCATTATTATGCTATTTTATATCCTTTTTTGGGACTAACCTATTAACCTAGTGCCAAGGGAACTTTCTTTTTTCCTTGTTTTTATCTCTACAAAAAATCAATACCAAGCAGAGTCCAAATGGAACGAAACTTTTTGACGATTTTTTTTGGACCACAAGACACCCTAGAAGCTTCGGGAGGAGGCCGGAAGGGCCACGAGGTGGTGATAAGCTCAGGGGGTGTCCTCCAAGCTTGTGGGTCCCCTGTAGCTCCTCTAACCCTAATTCTTCTTCTATAAATACCCAAATATTCTTCGAAGACGAGAGGGCACACCAAAAATACTTTTCCGCCGCCGCAAGCTACTGTTCTCACGAGATCCCATCTGGAGGTCTTTTTCGATACTCCGTCGGAGGGGATTCGGTCATGGAGGGCTTGTAAATCAACATTGTTGCCCTTCCGATGATGTGTGAGTTATTTACCACAGACCTATAGGTGCATAGCTAGTAGCTAGATGGCTTCTTCTCTCTCTTTGATCTTCAATACAGTGTTCTCCTTGATGTTTTTGGGTATCTATTCGATGTAATCTTCTTTTGCGGTGCGTTTCTTGAGATCCGATGAATTGTGGTTTATGATGAGATTATCTCTAAATATTATTTGAGTATTTTCTGAACTCTTTTATCCATGATTTATATAGATTTGTATTTCTCTCCAGTCTATTGATTTGTTTTGACCAACTAGATTGATTTTTCTTGCAATGGGAGAGGTGCTTTGTCATGGGTTCAATCTTGCGGTGCTCAATCCGAGTGACAGAAAGGGACATGACACATATTTTTATTGTCGCCATTAAGGATAAAAAGATGGAGTTTTTGAATATTGATTCGATCTATCCCTCTACATCATGTCATCTTGGTTAAGGCGTTACTCCGTTCTTGTTAACTTAATACACTAGATGCATGCTGGATAGCGGTCGGTGTGTGGAGTAATAGTAGTAGATGCAGACGGGAGTTGGTATACTTGTCTCGGACGTGATGCCTATATACACGATCATTGTCTTGGATATCGTCTTAATTATTCGCTTTTCTATCAATTGCTCAACAGTAATTTGTTTACCCATCGTATGCTTTCTTTCAAGAGAGAAACCTCTAGTGAACACTATGGCCCCCGGGTCTATCTTTTGTCATATTATTTTCAGATCTACAAAATCAAGAACCCAAAAATATCTTGTTGTAATTTATTTACTTTTATCTTATTTTGCACTTTTACTTATCTTTTACAAGTGTCACTATCAGATCTCATCCTTGCAAGTAACCGTGAAAGGATTGACAACCCCTTTATCACATTGGGTGCAAGTATTTGTTTGTTTATGCAGGTGCAATTATTGGAGACTTGTGTGTTCCTCCTACTAGATTGATACCTTGGTTCTTAACTGAGAAAATACTTATCTCTACTTTGCTACATCACCCTTTCCTCTTCAAAGAAAAACCAATCCAAGCTCAAGAAGTGGCATTGTGCCTTTAGGAAAAGGAAAAATGCATGTTTTTCTTCCATGAAAGGCACATGTTTGCTTCTTACCGAGGCACAGATTTGCTTCCGTGTGAGGCACAACTGTGCCTCTCAAAAAAGGAAATAATGCATTTTTGTCCTTCACGGAGGCACAAATTTTCTCCTCGTGGAGGTGCCTCTCATAAAGGAAAAAACGGGTTATATTTTTTTCCTCTCACGAGAGGCACAAATTTTCTTTTCGTGGAGGTGCATAGAAAGGAAAAAAAAGCGCGTTATATATATATATATATATACATATATATATATATATATATATATATATATATATATATATATATATATATATATATATATATATATATTGCTTCCATGAGAGGCATAAGTTTGCTTCTTGTGAAGGCACACTTTCGCGAGAACACAAACTAGAGAAAAAAAATGCTTTTCCGCGATAGGCATAAAATTGCTTCTGTGAGAAGCACTGCTCGTCTCGGAAAGGGAAGAAAATAAAAAATCTGTTCGGCTATGATATTTTCTATCGTTTTTTTGGGATTTTGTGAAAACGAGTTTGTCAAATATGTCAAATATATTAAGATAGGATCTATTTTGAAGATCTTGAGATGAGAAATCCAGCGGTGAAAACAGTTCAAAATTTGAAAACATGGTTTAAGAGATGAAACGTTTTGAAAATTGAATGTACGAAAAAAAGGAGAACTCTCAGGCTGCCACTTCTCAACCCCTGAGGGAGTGGGAGTGACCTTTCCAAGGGGTACCCCCTAACTAGTGGTTTCAGATGGGCACCCACTCAAGTGGCGACCTCCTATTTGGCGACCTGCGCACCATATAAAGAGGACCCTCCCCCCTCCTTCTGCGCGTGTTTTTTGGGCCGGCCCATGTTCGCGGCTGGACACCACTATTTTTTTCATTTTGTTTTTTCTTTTCAATATTTTGGAATTTGAAAAAAAAATCTAAAACTGAAAAAGAACTGATTAAAAAAATGTAAAAAGTACGTGAACTTTTAAATCATTCATGATTTTAAAAAATGCCAGAGAAATCATAAAAGTTTGGAAGTTCAAAAAATGGTAATGATTCTTAAAAAGATGTTAACATATTCAAAACATGTTCATGATTTCGAAAATATATTTAAAAATAAAAAATGTATATTAAATAAAATTTTGGGAAACTAAAGTTGTTCATGAATTCAAAAAATGTTCGTGGATTTTTAAAAAATCAGAAAAATCAAAAGAATGTTCACGAATTTCTGAAATTATTCCAAAAATTTCAAAACGAGTTCTTTGATTAAAAAAATTTGCAGATTCAAAAAATGGTCATGAGTTTCTGGAAATGTTTTTACTAAATATATTTCTGAATTTCCAGAAAAAATTGAAAAAATACTTGAAAATTGCAAACACATTCAAAAAATTGAAAAATATTAATCGGTTCAAAAAAAATTCCCTGATTCAAAGAAATGTTCACGACTTTTAAACAAATATACATAATATAAAAAACATTGCAAACTCATAAAACACGTTTAGGATTACAAAACAATGTTCACATATTTTAGAAAATGTTCATGATTTCAAAACAAGTTAACGATTTCAACAAATGCTCAGTACTTCGTAAAATGTTCGCAAATTGAAAAGCAAAAATATAAAAAATATGAATAAATGAAAAAGAAAAGGAAAAATAAGAATAAAAAACAAACATGAAAAAAATGAAAGACTAAAACTGCAAAAGAAAATATGAAAAAAAAAGATAAAGATAAAGGATTAGAAAACCAGAAAAAAAAACATGGCCCGGACCATACGCTTTATCAGCGCGCGAGGGATCAATGGGCTATCTCGCTATACAGAGAGACCTACACGCCAAATAAGACGAAATCACTAATTACGGAGTACTCGTTGCAAAGAGCACTCCACTTTCCCAGGTCGCGACAAGTGGTGCACATGCAGCGCGCCACTTGTCGCAATCTGGGAGTTTTCCTTTTTTCGTAGATCTGTTTATTCAAAACGTTTTATCTCTTAAATCGTGTGTCCAAATCTCCAACCATTTTCACCATTGGATTCCTCGCGTCGAGATCTTCAAAAGTAGATCCCATGTTGATAGGTTTTAACGAACTTTTTTTCATGAAAAAAACCGGACGAAAAAAATAGGCGAAAAAACCGAACCGGGAACACGGTTTTTTTTCCTTTCCGAAAAAGGCATGCCCGTGCCTCTCGCGAAATCACAACCGTGCCTCTCGTGGAAGCAAAACCGTGACTGTCGTGGAAGGAAAAAAAACAGAAAACACGTTTTTTTTCGTTTCCGAGAGGCACGGCCGTGACTCTCGCGAAAGCACAATCGTGCCTCCCGCGAAAGCAAAACCGTGATTCTCGTGAAAGAAAAAAATAGAAAATGCGTATTTTTTTCCTTTCCTAGAGGCACGACCATGACTTTCGCGAAGCATAACCGTGCCTCTCGCGGAAGCAAAACCGTGACTCTCACGAAAGAAAAAAAACAGAAAACACGTTTAGTTTTTCCTTTTCCGAGAGGCACGGCCGCGACTCTTGCGAAAGCACAACCGTGCCTCTCGCGGAAGCAAAACCGTGACTCTCGCGAAAGAAAAAAAATCAGAAAATGCGTTTTTTTCGTTTCCGAAAGGCACGGCCGTGACTCTCGCTAAAGCACAACTGTGCCTCTCGCGGAAGAAAAACCGTGACTTTCGCGAAAGAAAAAAAAAGAAAAAAACGCGTTCTTTTCACGCAAAAAAAATTCGAAATTTTTTTGATCGAAAAGCTAAGAAAGACTAGGGGAAAACCAAAACGTCGAAAAAACCCGGAAAAAAACCGTTTAAAAAGCCGAAAACGCGTGCGGAGAAATAAAAAAACAAAATCCGAAGGGAGTGTCCAGAGCGCGATACGTGGCGAATGGCTGAGAGCGCGCCAAGTGGCGCTGATCGTTACGAGGCTCCCGAAGAAGCGCCCATTAACTAGTTGCTCCCCAAATAAGAACTGTGCTTTGGCCATGGTTGTTTTTGTGCTACGCCTGAGCGAGATGTAGATGCTGGGCCGAGCGGCTCCGACCCGTATGAATATTATATGTTTAATAATATACGAGATTTTTTTAGGCGAATAATATACGAGAAATTGAATATTGTATTTTAAAAATAACATTTAAATTCCCAAAATTCCAAAACATTATAATAAAACCAAAAAACTTCTTACATTATGGGATGGAGGGAGTAATATTTAGAGCTTAGATAAGACATTTTCAGCCCAAATATGAAGTAAAATACATATATTATTTTATAAAGTTTATTTTGGACTTTATATTTAGTGTGCTACAAATACAAAAATAGTTTTGAATTCCAAATAAGTATTCAAATCATTTACCAATTGTTTTGAATCAAAGAAGTTATATTATCTTCCCTCATTTGATCTATTTTAAATTGGATATTATTTGAACATTTCATAATTCAATTAAAATTTTAAATGCATGCAATATACAAATGGGAATTTTGGAGAAGTTATTTTATTCCCTCTTTGTTAAATATTAAAGTAAACTTTCAAATGTTTTCAAATTATACTCAAAATCGAATAAGATCGTAACAAAAGAATCAAAATAATTTAATTATTTAATATTCGAGAACTTATTTTGAATGTTACACCTGGGTTCACACTTAATGTCCAGATGGGACAGAGGGATTCTATGGACGAGCTATTACCTATAACATGCAGTGGGTATCTCGATCTAACAATATTATGGGCATACTGCTATGTAGAATTAACACATTCATATGTTTGGCATGAGCATGACATATTTCATTATGTACCTTTGCACATGATTATGTTACTTACCACACTTTTATGCTTTCGAGAGTTACGCTGGTGAATCTATGAACACCCAGTCCAATTTTAGCATAAGAAACACATTCCAACAACTTGTACATGTTATTTTATATTCCATAAGAGAGCCACAATGAATTAGATTCTATACTGATTATATAGATTAATATTTTACCATGTTAAAACATACAAACCTAATGTAGATTATATTTTATTAACAACATTGTCCTTGATTATGCCAGGAACATGGGGACTGTTGTTTCTAGTTGCAAAGGAACCTCTGTCTCTCTCAATTAAATTATCATCTTGCAGGAACACATTCCATCTATCACCATGAATAGTGGTGACATCTGTCTTCTTATTCACTTGAACCTTGTAGTGGACATGTGCAAGGCTACATAGGACAAGTTTATGGCCACTAATGTTGTTTACAACTTCTTTCATAGCACATGATACATTTCGAAGATAAATCCATTATGATATTTAACTAATATCATTTTAGAGATTTAAACTAAATTATATAGTTTTTTTCTGTATATCACTCTTTATAGAAATACTAACTTCAAAACAATAATTTTTCTTTTGATGATTACTGCAATCCACAGAATCATTCTTGTAAGTTGGAAAGAATGTCTAACAAATATTCATAAGCACAAACACATAAGTGACAACATATATACGCAGTAAAAATGGAAATAAATACTACGCATCAAATTAAGAAGACGATATGATTGTTCTTACTTGTGCATCTCTTAATGACTCTTTGACGGTGTCCTGGACTAGGGGGTACTCACCACGTCATCTCCCGATCTGTTAGATTGGGTCAAGGACCCCCATGACCGTATACTCATGGGCCAGTTCAGACATCTGCCGCATACAAGGAAAATTCCACAAGACTTGGCAATCAAGACAAGGACTCCTCCCCACCGGCGTATTCGGCTAGGACTCTTGTTATCCTAGGCCTCTGGTGCATTATATAAACCGAGGCCAGGCTAGTCGATAGATATATACAATCATACCATAGACTAGCTTCTAGCGTTTAGCCTCCTTGATCTCGTGGTAGATCTACTCTTGTACTACCCATATCATCAATATTAATCAAGCAGGACGTAGGGTTTTACCTCCATCGAGGGGGCCCGAACCTGGGTAAAACTTTGTGTCCCTTGTCTCCTGTTACCATCCGCCTAGACGCACAGTTCGGGACCCCCTACCCGAGATCCGCCGGTTTTGACACCGACATTGGTGCTTTCATTAAGAGTTCCGCTGTGTGATCGATAAAAGGATCGATGACTCGCCTGCAGATCAACTGCGACTTCGGCATCCTCGTCACCAGCTCGACTAGTCACCTTGGTTCAACCAGGAATTGCGCCCCGTGTTCGGATCACCATGTTCGGACGAGGGCCTTGATCAAACATCAACTCCGATCTCTATCAAGATCATGGAGGAATCATCCATGGAGCTCGGGGGCCCAACGTCAACATTGCCCTCAAGCGACCGTGCTGTTTTTCTGGACAGCGAACTCGTATCTGCTGCCACCACCTCCTCGAGTATCGCTTTGACGATCGCTTTGGTGTAATTGTGCGGAATTGAGTCTACAACAACCCTGGAAAATTTCTTCGAGTTCTGATGGAGGAATCTCTGGCAATCCACGATATACCGGAGTCATGTCAAATCTGGACGGGAATTTGGATGTGTTTAGGGCATGGTGTCTAGCTTCTAGCTCGGACGTCCTTTGGAAGATCCAACCGTTGATCGGCTGCGAAATTCCTGTATCTACCACCTCTTAAAATTTCAGCTCGATCCAACCGTCCAAACTCCGGGAACCTTCCGATTAGTGCATCACTTTTCGGATTTGTTTTCTGCGCGAAAACGAATCCGACCCGAGTTCATCTTTTCTATGAACGGGATTTCGGACATCCCTTTTGAGGGAAAGTTTTGTATGGGGTATTGTGTTTTGTTCCCCAACACATCCCACTAACTTTAAGATCTTTTGAACATGATCTTCAACATCATGCTGGTGTCAAACCAGTCCGGCAATATTACTCCACGGCTGCTGACCTGCGCTAAGACACGGCGTCACTTTGTTGAGCCGAGCTCAACTTCTTCGGATCATCATCTCGGCAAGCCAAACAAGAGTCCGGCATCGCAAAGGATAAAACATCACCAATGTCGCCGCCCCACGAATTACACGGAGCGGGTATACCGGCATCGCCGCACGGTTGCTTCATCAAGCCGGCATCGACCACGTCACGACCTGCATCGACAGGGCCGCACTATTGCTTCTTCAAGCTGGTGTCCATCACGCCGACCTACTTCGACTCATCGGCTGACATCAGGACTTCGACATCTCGGCTGGACCGGGGGCTTTGCCATCTCTTCATCAACCTACTCTGGACACTTCGGCGTCACTAGCCGACCAGCTCCATCACGTTAGCTGGGCCGAGGGCTTTGCCTCGGCGAGCCAACCTTCGCCAGCATTGCCATACCGTCGTTTTATCGCCCATCAGGCAATGGGTGTGCGGATCGAGTCCCAATTTTGGGAATCACCTTCCTTCGGATTGCTACAACAAATAAACCAGGTGCTATTAATCCCAGTATTTTTTGCTTGTTTGGGTTCATTTTTTCCAAGGAATTATTACTCTGGTTTGTCCGTCATATGTACACAGGTCTATCAAATGGTGGCCGCATTAACGACAGTCGCATGGTGGTTCGGTCAGTTTCCGTACATAGTCCGGCGAACGCCGCATCCGGAGCTCGGACTGACCTGCGAATTCAGGCTTTGCCACGCCTTTACTGAAGGAATATGCCCTAAAGGCAATAATAAAGTTATTATTTATTTCCTTATTTCATGATAAATGTTTATTATTCATGCTAGAATTGTATTGACCGGAAACATAATACATGTGTGAATACATAGACAAACAGAGTGTCACTAGTATGCCTCTACTAGACTAGCTCGTTAATCAAAGATGGTTATGTTTCCTAACCATGGACAAAGAGTTGTTATTTGATTAACGGGATCACATCATTAGGTGAATGATCTGATTGACATGACCCATTCCATTAGCTTAGCACCCGATCGTTTAGTATGTTGCTATTGCTTTCCTCATGACTTATACATGTTCCTATGACTATGAGATTATGCAACTCCCTTTTGCCGAAGGAACACTTTGTGTGCTACCAAACGTCACAACGTAACTGGGTGATTATAAAGGAGCTCTACAGGTGTCTCCAAAGGTACATGTTGGGTTGGCGTATTTCGAGATTAGGATTTGTCACTCCGATTGTCGGAGAGGTATCTCTGGGCCCTCTCGGTAATGCACATCACATAAGCCTTGCAAACATTGCAACTAATGAGTTAGTTGCGAGATGATGTATTACGGAACGAGTAAAGAGACTTGCCGGTAACGATATTGAACTAGGTATTGAGATACCGACGATCGAATCTCGGGCAAGTAACATACCGATGACAAAGGGAACAACGTATGTTGTTATGCGGTCTGACCGATAAAGATCTTCGTAGAATATGTAGGAACCAATATGAGCATCCAGGTTCCGCTATTGGTTATTGACCGGAGACGTGTCTCGGTCATGTCTACATTGTTCTCGAACCGTAGGGTCCGCACGCTTAAGGTTTCGATGGCAGTTATATTATGAGTTTATGAGTTTTGATGTACCGAAGGATTTCGGAGTCCCGGATGAGATCTCTCAAAATGGTCGAGACGTAAAGATCGATATATTAGACGACTATATTCGAACATCGGAAAGGTTCCGAGTGATTCGGGTATTTTCGGAGGTACCGGGGAGATACGGGAATACGAGGAAGAAGCAATGGGCCTTGATGGGCCTTAGTGGGAAGGACCAGGAGGTGGCGCGCGCCCCTCCCAAGCCCAGTCCGAATTGGACAAGGGGTTTGGGGCGCGGCCCCTCTCTCCCTTCCTTCCCCTCTTCCCCCCTTTCCCCCCTTCTCCTAGTTGGACTAGGAAAGGAGGAAACCTACTCCAACTAGGAGTAGGAATCCTACTCCCTGGCGCGCCCCTCCTAGGGCCGGCCTCCTTCCCCTTGCTCCTTTATATACGGGGGCAGGGGGCACCCCATGACACACAAGTTGATCTTCGTGATCGTTCCTTAGCCGTGTGCGGTGCCCCCCTCCATGATATTACACCTCGGTCATATTGTAGCGGTGCTTAGGCGAAGCCCTACGACGGTTGAACATCAAGATCGTCCCCACGCCGTCGTGCTGACGGAACTCCTCCCCGAAGCTTTGCTGGATCGGAGCCCGGGGTGCGTCATCGAGCTGTACGTGTGTCAAGAACTCGGAGGTGCCGGAGTAACGGTGCTTGGATCGGTTGGACCGGGAAGACGTATGACTACTTCCTCTACGTTGCGTCAACGCTTCCGCTTCGGTCTACGAGGGTACATAGACAACACTCTCCCCTCTCGTTGCTATGCATCACCATGATCTTGCGTGTGCATAGGAATTTTTTGAAATTACTACGTTCCCCAACAGTGGCATCCGAGCCCAGGTTTTATGGTTTGATGTTATATGCACGAGTAGAACACAAGTGAGTTGTGGGCGATATAAGTCATACTGCCTACCAGCATGTCATACTTTGGTTCGGCGGTATTGTTGGATGAAGCGGCCCGGACCGACATTACGCGTACGCTTACGCGAGACTGGTTCTACCGCCGTGCTTTGCACACAGGTGGATGGTGGGTGTCAGTTTCTCCAACTTTAGTTGAACCGAGTGTGTCTACGCCCGGTCCTTGCGAAGGTTAAAACGGCATCAACTTGACAAACTATCGTTGTGGTTTTGATGCGTAGGTAAGATTGTTTCTTGCTTAAGCCCGTAGCAGCCACGTAAAATTTGCAACAAACAAAGTAGTGGACGTCTAACTTGTTTTTGCAGGGCATGTTGTGATGTGATATGGTCAAGACATGATGCTAAATTTTATTGTATGAGATGATCATGTTTTGTAACTGAGTTATCGGCAACTGGCAGGAGCCATATGGTTGTCGCTTTATTGTATGCAATGCAATCGCCCTGTAATGCTTTACTTTATCACTAAGCGGTAGCGATAGTCGTAGAAGCATAAGATTGGCGAGACGACAACGATGCTACGATGGAGATCAAGGTGTCGCGCCGGTGACGATGGTGATCATGACGGTGCTTCGGAGATGGAGATCACAAGCACAAGATGATGATGGCCATATCATATCACTTATATTGATTGCATGTGATGTTTATCTTTTTATGCATCTTATCTTGCTTTGATTGACAGTAGCATTATAAGATGATCTCTCACTAAATTATCAAGAAGTGTTCTCCCTGAGTATGCACCGTTGCCAAAGTTCATCGTGCCCAGACACCACGTGATGATCGGGTGTGATAAGCTCTACGTCCATCTACAACGGGTGCAAGCCAGTTTTGCACACGCAGAATACTTGGGTTATACTTGACGAGCCTAGCATATGCAGATATGGCCTCGGAACACGGAGACCGAAAGGTCGAGCGTGAATCATATAGTAGATATGATCAACATAGTGATGTTCACCGTTGAAACTACTCCATCTCACGTGATGATCGGACATGGTTTAGTTGATATGGATCACGTGATCACTTAGAGGATTAGAGGGATGTCCATCTAAGTGGGAGTTCTTAAGTAATATGATTAATTGAACTTTAAATTTCTCATGAACTTAGTCCTAGTAGTGTTAGCATATCTGTGTTGTAGATCAATAGCTCGCGATGTTGCTCCCTGTTTAATTTTGATATGTTCCTAGAGAAAACTATGTTGAAAGATGTTAGTAGCAATGATGCGGATTGGATCCGTGATCTGAGGTTTATCCTCATTGCTGCACAGAAGAATTATGTCCTTGATGCACCGCTAGGTGACAGACCTATTGCAGGAGCAGATACAAATGTTATGAACGTTTGGCTAGCTCAATATGATGACTACTTGATAGTTTAGTGCACCATGCTTAACGGTTTAGAATCGGGACTTCAAAGACGTTTTGAACGTCATGGACCATATGAGATGTTCCAGGAGTTGAAGTTAATATTTCAAGCAAATACCCGAGTTGAGACATATGAAGTCTCCAACAAGTTCTATAGCTAAAAGATGGAGGAGAATCACTCAACTAGTGAGCATGTGCTCAGATTGTCTGGGTACTATAATCGCTTGAATCAAGTGGGAGTTAATCTTCCAGATAAAATAGTGATTGACAGAATTCTCTAGTCACCATCACCAAGTTAGTAGAACTTCGTGATGAACTATAATATGCAAGGGATAACGGAAACAATTCCCAAGCTCTTCGTGATGCTGAAATCGACGAAGGTAGAAATCAAGAAAAACATCAAGTGTTAATGGTTGACGAGACCACTAGTTTCAAGAAAAGGGCAAAGGGAAGAAGAGGAACTTCAAAAAGAATGGCAAGTGAGTTGCTGCTCAAGTGAAGAAGCTCAAGTCTGGTCCTAAGCCTGAGACTAAGTGCTTCTACTGCGAAGGGACTAGTCACTGGAAGCGGAACTACCCAAGTATTTGGCGGATAAGAAAGGATGGCGAAGTAAACAAAGGTATATTTGACATACATGTTATTGATGTGTACTTTACTAGTGTTCATAGCAACCCCTCAGTATTTGGTACTAGTTCAGTTGCTAAGATTAGTAACTCGAAACAGGAGTTGCAGAATAAACAGAGACTAGTTAAGGGTGAAGTGACGATGAGAGTTGGAAGTGGTTCCAAGATTGATATGATCATCATCGTACACTCCCTATACTTTCGAGATTAGTGTTGAACCTAAATAAGTGTTATTTGGTGTTTGCGTTGAGCATGAATATGATTTGATCATGTTTATTGCAATACGGTTATTCATTTAAGTAAGAGAATAAATTGTTGTTCTGTTTACATGAATAAAACCTTATATGGCTACACACCCAATGAAAATGGTTCATTGGATCTCGATCGTAGTGATACACATATTCATAATATTGAAGCCAAAAGATGCAAAGTTAATAATGATAGTGCAACTTATTTGTGGCACTGCCGTTTAAGTCATATTGGTGTAAAGCGCATGAAGAAACTCCATGCTGATGGGATTTTGGAATCACTTGATTATGAATCACTTGATGCTTGCGAACCATGTCTCCTGGGCAAGATGACTAAAACGCCGATCTCCGGAACAATGGAGCAAGCAACAGATTTGTTGGAAATCATACATACTGATGTATGTGGTCCGATGAATATTAAAGCTCGCGACAAGTATGATTATTTTCTAACCTTCACAGATGATTTAAGCAGATATGAGTATATCTACTTAATGAAATAAGAAGTCTGAAACATTTGAAAAGTTCATATAATTTCAGAGTGAAGTGGAAAATCATCATAACAAGAAAATAAAGTTTCTATGATCTGATCGTGGAGAAGAGTATTTGAGTTACGAGTTTGGTCTTCAGTTAAAACAATGTGAAATAGTTTCACTACTCACGCCACCTGGAACACCACAGCATAATGGTGTGTCCAAACGTCATAACCGTACTTTATTGGATATAGTGCAATCTATGATGTTCCTTACAGATTTACCAACATCGTTTTGGGGTTATGCATTAAAGACAGCTGCATTCACGTTAAAAAAAGGGGCACCATCTAAGTCCGTTGAGACGACACAATATGAACTGTGGTTTGGCAAGAAACCAAAGTTGTCGTTTCTTAAAGTTTGGGATTGTGATGCTTATATGAATAAGTTTCATCCTGATAAGCTCAAATCCAAATCGGAGAAATATGTCTTCATAGGATACCCAAAGGAGACAGTTGGGTACACCTTCCATCACAGATCCGAAGGCAAGATACTCGTTCCTGAGAATGGATCCTTTCCAGAGAAGGAGTTTCTCTCGAAAGAAGTGAGTGGGAGGAAAGTAGAACTTGACAAGGTAATTGTACCTGCTCCCTTATTGGAAAGTAGTTCATCACAGAAATCTGTTCCTGTGACTACTACACCAATTAGTGAGGAAGATAATGATGATGATCATGTAACTTCAGATCAAGTTACTACCGAACCTCGTAGGTCAACCAGAGTGAGATCCGCACCAGAGTGGTACAGTAATACTATTCTGGAGGTCATGTTACTGACCATAACGAACCTACGAACTATGAGGAAGCGATGATGAGCCCAGATTCCGCAAAATGGTTTGAGGCCATGAAATCTGAGATGGGATCCATGTATGAGAACAAAGTATGGACTTTGATGGATTTGCCCGATGATCGGCAAGCCATAGAAAATAAATGGATCTTCAAGAGGAAGACAGATGCTGATAGTAGTGTTACTATCTACAAAACTAGAATTGCCGCAAAAGGTTTTCGACAAGTTCAAGGTGTTGACTACGATGAGAGTTTCTCACTCGTATCTATGCTTAAGTTTGTTCGAATCATGTTAGCAATTGCCACATTTTATGAAATCCGGCAAATGGATAAACAAAACTGCATTCCTTAATGGATTTATTAAAGAAGAGTTGTATACGATGCAACTAGAAGGTTTTGTCGATCCTAAAGGTGTTAACAAAATATGCAATCTCCAGCGATCCATCTATGGACTGGTGCAAGCATCTCGGAGTTGGAATATACGCTCTGATAAGTTGATCAAAGAATATAGTTTTATACAGACTTGCGGTGAAGCCTATATTTACAAGAAAGTGAGTGGGAGCACTACAACATTTCCGATAAGTATATGTGAATGACATATTGTTGATCGGAAATAATGTAGAATTATTCTGCAAAGCATAAAGGAGTGTTAGAAAGGAGTTTTTCAAAGAAAGACCTCGGTGAAGCTACTTACATATTGAGCATCAAGATCTATAGAGATCGATCAAGACACTTGATAAAATTTTTCAAAAAGTACATACCTTGACAAGATTTTGAAGTAGTTCAAAATGGAACAGTCAAAGAAAGAGTTCTTGCATGTGTTATAAGGTGTGAAATTGAATAAGACTCAAAGCCCGACCACGGCAGATGATAGAAAGAGAATGAAAGTCATTCCCTATGCCTCAGCCATAGATTCTATAAAGTATGCCATGCTATGTACCAGATCTATTGTATACCCTACAATGTGTTAAGCGAGGGAGTACAATCGTGATCTAGGAAGTAGATCACTGGACATCGGTCAAAATTATCCTTAGTGAAATAAGGATATGTTTCTCGATTATGGACGTGACAAAAAGGTTCGTCGTAAAAGGTTACGTCGATGCAAGTTTTGACACTAATCTAGATGACTCTAAGTCTCAATCTAGATACATATTGAAAGTGGGAGCAATTAGCTAAAGTAGCTTCGTGTAGAGCATTATAGACATAGAAATTTGCAAAAAATACATACGGATCTGAATTTTGGCAGACCCGTTGACTAAGCTTCTCTCACAAGCAAAACATGATCACACCTTAGTACTCTTTGGGTGTTAATCACATAGAGATGTGAACTAGATTACTGACTCTAGTAAACCCTTTGAGTGTTGGTCACATGATGACATGAACTATGGGTGTTAATCACATGATGATGTGAACTATTGATGTTAAATCACATGACGATGTGATCTAGATTATTGACTCTAGTGCAAGTGGGAGACTAAAGGAAATATGCCCTAGAGGCAATAATAAAGTTATTATTTATTTCCTTATTTCATGATAAATGTTTATTATTCATGCTAGAATTGTATTAACCGGAAACATAATACATGTGTGAATACATAGACAAACAGAGTGTCACTAGTATGCCTCTACTTGACGAGCTCGTTAATCAAAGATGGTTATGTTTCCTAACCATGGACAAAGAGTTGTTATTTGATTAACGGGATCACATCATTAGGTGAATGATCTGATTGACATGACCCATTCCATTAGCTTAGCACCCGATCGTTTAGTATGTTGCTATTGCTTTCTTCATGACTTATACATGTTCCTATGACTATGAGATTATGCAACTCCCGTTTGCCGAAGGAACACTTTGTGTGCTACCAAACGTCACAACGTAACTGGGTGATTATAAAGGAGCTCTACAGGTGTCTCCAAAGGTACATGTTGGGTTGGCGTATTTCGAGATTAGGATTTGTCACTCCGATTGTCGGAGAGGTATCTCTGGGCCCTCTCGGTAATGCACATCACATAAGCCTTGCAAGCATTGCAACTAATGAGTTAGTTGCGAGATGATGTATTACGGAACGAGTAAAGAGACTTGCCGGTAACGAGATTGAACTAGGTATTGAGATACCGACGATCGAATCTCGGGCAAGTAACATACCGATGACAAAGGGAACAACGCATGTTGTTATGCGGTCTGACCGATAAAGATCTTCGTAGAATATGTAGGAACCAATATGAGCATCCAGGTTCCGCTATTGGTTATTGACCGGAGACGTGTCTCGGTCATGTCTACATTGTTCTCGAACCGTAGGGTCCGCACGCTTAAGGTTTCGATGACAGTTATATTATGAGTTTATGAGTTTTGATGTACCGAAGGAGTTCGGAGTCCTGGGTGAGATCGGAGACATGACGAGGAGTCTCGAAATGGTCGAGACATAAAGATCGATATATTGGACGACTATATTCGGACATCGGAAAGGTTCCGAGTGATTCGGGTATTTTCGGAGGTACCGGGGAGATACGGGAATACGAGGAAGAAGCAATGGGCCTTGATGGGCCTTAGTGGGAAGGACCAGGAGGTGGCGCGCGCCCCTTCCAAGCCCAGTCCGAATTGGACAAGGGGTTTGGGGCGCGGCCCCTCTCTCCCTTCCTTCCCCTCTTCCCCCTTTCCCCCCTTCTCCTAGTTGGACTAGGAAAGGAGGAAACCTACTCCAACTAGGAGTAGGAATCCTACTCCCTGGCGCGCCCCTCCTAGGACCGGCCTCCTTCCCCTTGCTCCTTTATATACGGGGGCAGGGGGGCACCCCATGACACACAAGTTGATCTTCGTGATCGTTCCTTAGCCGTGTGCGGTGCCCCCCTCCACGATATTACACCTCGGTCATATTATAGCGGTGCTTAGGCGAAGCCCTGCGATGGTTGAACATCAAGGTCGTCACCACGCCGTCGTGCTGACGGAACTCCTCCCCGAAGCTTTGCTGGATCGGAGCCGGGGGTGCGTCATCGAGCTGTACGTGTGTCAAGAACTCGGAGGTGCTGGAGTAACGGTGCTTGGATCGGTTGGACCGGGAAGACATACGACTACTTCCTCTACGTTGCGTCAACGCTTCCGCTTCGGTCTACGAGGGTACGTAGACAACACTCTCCCCTCTCGTTGCTATGCATCACCATGATCTTGCGTGTGCGTAGGAATTTTTTTGAATTACTACGTTCCCCAACATTTACCGCATCACGCCAACGCCCTGCATCGACATTGACTTCGGCGTCAGACCATATTTCTTTTATTACTCACTTCGCATAAATTATGTATTATGCAACGATTTTTTTAATTATCATTATTACTATTATCTCCGGTTTGCACTATTTTTTGTGCACAGGAAAATGATCCGGGGACTTCGGCGTCACTCTGCCGGTCTGCATTTACCATGCCATGTCACCACTTCGGCGTGTCGAGCTCTCCGCGCCGCCACCTCGGGACCGGCTTGGGGGATGAAACCTTGCCCCGCATCAAGCTCGGACCGCGTCATCAATACCGAACACATTAACCAGCTAAGTCGCTTTCATGCTCAAAGCTTTAATTTCTAACTTGTGTTCGGTTCGACCAAGCATTATACTTTTTTGAAAAAAGTTGCTTGTAAAAAATTTTCCTTGTCCAAACTTTGTTTGTGACGCATAAATTCAAATACCCAATTCATTTGGGGGCTTCCTTCATGAAGCTTTTCCTCTTTCATATGATTATACTTGTACGGCTTCGTTCCTTGTTCGTGTATTACGCCACAATATGCACCATATTGACTTAAGCGATTTGCAAACTGGGTTGCCTCGCTCCTGTGTTTACCCCTACGTTCCCGATTGTTCGGCTAGGGAGTAAAGGGAGCACCTCTGCGATTGTCACGATCGGGTCACCCGAGCCGGACCTCAGACTGGGTGAAGTCGAAAGCTAGCGCTCTTATAGTTTTCCATGATGGTCGGCACACAACGGAACTCATGAGTACAAAAAATCTATTGCGCAAGTCTCATAATAACAATGAGCACCGAAGAAAGGTATCGGTGGGGGTACTATTTTCTTCGAAGATGCTTCTTACACTTTGCAGTAATATAGCATAAGTTCCATGAGCGCGCTTCATCTGTTACAGCCTTATGGCCTGATTGCCTGGTTATTAGAAACACCGTCGATATTCTCGACTGATGGAGTACATAACACTTTTCGGTCCTTGACCGAAGAGGGAGAAGCCGACGGTCGGTTAAGACGCGTTTAAAGTTCGGTTGAACATAGATATGATATAAGTACTTCGGTACATGCAATCATTCTCCTACCCAAGTCACTTGGGGGCTCTTAAGTTTATTTGAGCCATTTTATAATAAGTGTTTTTCTTCTTAGTCGTTGCAAAGTTTTATTATTATTATTTATCACTCCTTTTTTCGACACGAGTGTGCGGCCACTAGCCGGGGAGCCTAATTTCACTCTCAAAGCCGCTAGAGTTTAGTTTGCTAAACTGGCCTGATGAGAAGTACCCCGCCCTCGGGATAGGAGATTGAAGCCATAGGCTGACCCGCTCGAAGTCTTGAGATAGGATGTATCATGTTAAAGCATGACAGAAGCACTTCTTTTTTCTAAGACCAATTTTTGGATTGGCACCGAATACTTGATATTGTTCGGACGTCATGTTTTTACTGATGTTTCTTGGGTTTCCAAGCTTTTTGGCACTTTTAAACTATTTGTGCTTTTCCAGCATTAGTCTCGTAGTGCAACGCACCTTTTAGGGCTTCGGCAAAAACATTCTCAGATATTGCTATATATGCGTCGGTTTCGAATTGTGTCTTCGGTTAATAGTTGGGTTGCCCGGCTCCTGCACTTGCTTCCTACGTTTCGTTTTGTTCGGCTAGGCGTGCAAAGGGAGAACCACTGCGATTGTGCTTCCAGCTCACATGGTTAAGCACCTCAGTGGAGAAAGCCGAAAACTGACTGTCACAATAAGCGTAAACTGGTCAGCGATCCGATGACTATGTTAGATAACAGGCCGTTCATAACATTGGCCGAAGTGTTTACGGCTTGACCTCGACTATCGCCGAACACTACCGGGGCTATTAACTAGCCTCCCAAACTAAATCCTCGATATTTTGCTCTTACATTAGAGCTGAGGTTTTATGATCATGCTTAGCATGACAACCCAAAGAAAGGAACCGATAGTGGGACTATTTTCTTTGGAAGACATTTCTTCTGTTAAACAGTAATATAACATATCTCTCCGCGTACCTTTGTTTATAAAACCGTATGGCCAGATTGCCTTGTTTGTCGTCCTCATAATGGCTTTATAAAGTAAGACAAACACTCCTCGGCTATTGGCCGTGGAGGTGGAAGCCGATGGTCGGTCAACAAAGTTTTGTACAATGCGGATCCGATCATTAAATGACGTAAAGTACTTGGATACATAGCGTCATTACACACAATTTGTGATTTTACTATGGATATCGATCCTTAATTCGGCCACCCGTGCCCGCATCAAGGCTCAGGGGCTACTGGGCTTCGGGCTTATTATTAAAACATATTAAAGGGGCACATCGATCCCCTGATCTGGTGTTGCCACCCGACCAGTGTCTCGGGGGCTACTGCATTGCTTGTCCAATGCAGAAAATTCTATGTGCAATATAGTTTCCGAGGAGATTTTGATCCTCAGGTTGGTCGGCCGCACCCAACCTGAGTCTCGAGGACTGAGCACGACGCTTTTAGTGTCCCGAAGTATTCTGCCGAGCTAGGACTTGATCCTCAGGCCGATTTCGCAAATCGACCTGAGTCTCAGCGGCTACTGGGATCAGCGGTCTTATGTCATCCTTCATGTGCATCTCGGGTTTTAGACCGATACCCACCTTGAGGGCTACTGGCTATATATCTCGACAGAGTATAAATTGCACCAATCAAAAATATTGACAAAAATCGGCCCACATTCGGGGTGGTGCACCACCTCGGAAGCAGTCCGGCATAAAGCTCGGGTGCTAGTGGCTAGCTCCATAGAGGGCATTTCAGGCATTAAGCTCGGCTAAACTCCTTCAAACTTCTTTGAACCAAGGTGATTTACGACACCTCAGATACAGTCTGGCGTTGGAGCTCGGATACAGTCCGGCGTTGGAGCACGGATACATAGTCCGGGGTTGGATCTTGGATACAGTCCGGCGTTGGAGCTCGGATACATAGTCCGGCGTTGGAGCTCGGATACATTCCGGCATTAGAGCTGGGAAGCGGTCCGGCGTTGGTGATCGGCTGCAAAAGATACCTCGAATGCAGTCTGGCGTTGGAGCTCGGACGCAAGAGGACACTGCCTCCCGGGAACAACTTCAAACCCGAGGTGTGGCATAAAAATAACAAGGCATTGATAAAGGCCGGAAACTTAAAGGGGCTCCTCGGATACCCGATGTGTAAACTCGTCGAATGCATTTTGGCGATCCTCAAGATCGAAGTTGAGAAGATTTGGTGAACCACTTTTCAAGACCGGCGACCGAAGATGAAGAACAGTTCGGAAGAATCGAGGAGCGTCCCTAACTTGAAGACCGGTTCAGGGGGCTACTTACGGTGTCCTGGACTAGGGGGTACTCACCACGTCATCTCCCGATCTGTTAGATTGGGCCGAGGACCCCCATGGCCGTGTACTCATGGGCCAGTTCGGACAGCTGCCGCATACAAGGAAAATTCCACAAGACTTGGCAATCAAGACAAGGACTCCTCCCCCACCGGCGTATTCGGCTAGGACTCTTGTTATCCTAGGCCTCTGGTGCATTATATAAACTGAGGCCAGGCTAGTCGATAGATATATACAATCATACCATAGGCTAGCTTCTAGGGTTTAGCCTCCTTGATCTCGTGGTAGATCTACTCTTGTACTACCCATATAATCAATATTAATCAAGAAGGACGTAGGGTTTTACCTCCATCGAGGGGGCCCGAACCTGGGTAAAACTTCGTGTCCCTTGTATCCTGTTACCATCCGCCTAGACGCATAGTTCGGGACCCCCTACCCGAGATCCGCCGGTTTTGCCACCGAGACTCTTCTTTAGATGTCATTGTTTGCTTCCGAGGTCGGCTTTTTTTCCGCAAAAGGCATCTAAACTTAGCAACGGGACAATTTTGTCATTAGCTTACAAGTAACTAATATGTCAACAATTACCGTCGAACAAAAAAATATCCATTTATTTCAATTTGACAATCTTTATGTATTCCATTGTACTATCACCAACGATTGCAATCAGCATAAATGCATCACCTAATCACTTTTTGTGCAGCCACCTCATTCCACTCCTAAATAAATGTACTACAATGTAAAAAGTAATAACCATGTAATACTTGACCGTCGAGTTAATCAGATCTTCCTTCAAACATTTGTAAATGGTACTTTATTTGTAGATCGGCTACAGCACTTGATGACTTCGGTGATGGTGCTACTCTAGCATCAGGTCACGAGCTTCGGGGTGAAAGGCTAGGTTTGGCCCGAGCTGATTATACCTGGCAATGACGCTGTTTTTACGCCGTTACCTTGTTAAACGTATTGCTCGGATTGATTCTTCAGGGTGAAAACCTAGATTCTAGTCTTGGTGGTTGGATCCGGTGATGACGACGCTTGAGTGTCGCTCCCTTCTTGAAAGTGTTGCGGTTGATGAACTTCGTCATCCGTGTGGTGTCATGAGAGGCTTGTGTGAATATGGTCATTTTTTTTAGTTTGCCGATCATGGATTTGATCAATTAGGATTTTTTTTCTTTTTCCTCGCTATGCATAGCTTTGGTCTTATATGACTTTGTTATTTCCTACGTGTTTTTTTATGCGTGCGTTAGTATTGGCTGTGTGTATCCTATTTCTGCAGAGGCCATATTTGTTCTCTTAAGGTATGTATTCTCTTGATACTCCTTTTGAGTAAAAAGATACATCCTTTATCACAATTTTTTTGAAGATTCTGATACAATCACCTAGGCACACTCAAACCGGATTTGTGAGCAAGAAAAGCGAGGGAGGCAGAGGGCGTGTCGCACCTTGATGTATATTTATTGTTTACTATTAGCGCGTTAGTCAATCCTAAGTTTGGGCATCTCCAACGTGACTCACAAACTGGGCATCGCGTCCATCCGCGAATCGAAGATCAGTCTGCGTATAGTGATGCAAGAGCCAACCATCCATAGCTAGCCGCATACATCCGCCCTAAATTTGTTTGCTAAAGTCCCCATACATTTGCACGCTCAAAATGGCTGCATATCTAGTTTCAGTTTAGCTAAAAAACATTTAAATGCAGCACTAGTTCTAATTTAAATATTATATTCCAACAATGATGTCCCCTTTAACCGCACATATATTCTCAATCAGATTGTCCTTCAGTTGCTCATGAGTTGTTCGATGCCGAATTTGATGCGTTTGAACTAACTCATCAAATGTAACCGAATTCTGGTCTGGAAGTTCGATAGGATCTCCCATGTTTTCAAAGACCTATGATAGCATATCCTCACCCTCATCCTCGACAATCATGTTGTGTATGATCACACAACATGCCACCACCTTTCACAAGGTCTCCGGATCCCATTGTTTAGCAGGTCCACGAAAAGCAACAAAACATGCCTGCGAAATTCCAAATGCCTTCTCAACATGTACGTCCTTTCTTGCCGCTTCTTTTGAGGCAAAGTGAGACTTTTTCTGGCCAACTGGGTCAGAGATGGTCTTGACAAAGTTATCCCACGGAGGACAAATATCGTCAACCAGATAGTAGCACTAGCGCATGTTGTATTCATGCCCATTGACAGTATAGTGGTAAGAAGGAGCTTTCCCTTTAATCAGACTGGCAAACAATGGTGATTGTTGCAGCACATTGATGTCATTGTGAGACCCAGGCATACCAAATCCAAATATCCTATGATGCAACTGCTACAAGAATGATGGTGCGCTTCTTCACATGACCCTGATATTGCCCTTGTAGATCATTCGGGTAGTTCTTCCATCTCCAATGCATGCAGTCAAGAGATTCGAGCAAACTTGGGCACCCTCTTGCTTCAAACATTGCCAAGATCCTCTCGGTGTTCGCCATAGTTGGTTCTCTCTGATACTGAGGTCCAAACAGCGAGACAACGTTAGTAGCAAATCTTACCATGACATCAATGCATGCGCTCTCACGCATCCATAGGTATTTGTCCCACAAATCAATGACCGTGCAATATACAAGCATCTGCAGTGCAGGTGTGCACTTCTGGTAAACAAAACCCAATCCTTCCTGTGACATACTTCTTCAAGATGAAGCAGTCATCAAAGGAACAAACGCCATGGTAGAGACGACCGAAGACATTTTTGCATCCAGAAGCGGCGACGAAAATTGTTAGCGAATAGGGCATCCGGGACAAAGTAGTCATCCATCACCGTCAAATGGCGGCGCGCCCTGTTGCGGTAGAGCACTTGATGACCCTTGATCGATCCCTTGAAATTGAGAACATGCTCTTCCGCACGCTCTGCATCTGCAAGGTCCGCATCCATCATCGTCGTCTCATCTGCGTAGTCCTCCTCATCGGATGAGCCGTCGGACGATCAACAAAGTGTTCATATATCCATATCTGAATCCATGGATGCAGAGAAAAATGGGAGGATGGATGCGCAGGGTTCTGGAAGGGTTTTGAGTGGGCCGGTGGTGTCGAAGTTCTACGTGGCTACTGTCCGGATTCCCGCAAAGCCCCCCTCCCCCAAGTTTGTTCTGACTTTGCAGGAAAAATGCATCTAGACTGGTTGGCAGACCGGTACAGGCCCGCGTTGAATGGCTAAATACGTCCGGACCACACCGTCCAAATGGTTACAGTAGGTTTGAGGGTCTGCTTTGGAGATGCCCTTATTGCTACAGAAACCTAATAAGTATAGGAAGGCGTCCAAAATTTCTAGAAGTTATGACATGAATATAATAATTTAGAGGGTGATATATAGTACATTGCATTTCTAGTTATTTCTGAAGGAAATATGCCCTAGAGGCAATAATAAAGTTGTTATTTTATATTTCCTTATTCATGATAAATATTTATTATTCATGCTAGAATTGTATTGATCGGAAACCTAAATACATGTGTGAATATATAAACAAACATCATGTCCCTAGTGAGCCTCTACTTGACTAGCTCGTTAATCAAAGATGGTTAAGGTTTCCTGACCATAGACATGAGTTGTCATTTGATAACGGGATCACATCATTAGGAGAATGATGTGATGGACAAGACCCATCCGTTAGCTTAGCATTATGATCGTTCAGTTTTATTGCTATTGCTTTCTTCATGTCAAATACATATTCCTTCGACTATGAGATTATACAACTCCTGGATACCAGAGGAATGCCTTATGTGCTATCAAACGTCACAACGTAAGTGGGTGATTATAAAGATGCTCTACAGGTATCTCCGAAGGTGTTTGCTGAGTTGGCATAGATCGAGCTTAGGATTTGTCACTCCGAATATCGGAGAGGTGTCTCTCGGCCCTCTCGGTAATACACATCATAAGCTTGCAAGCAAACGACTAAGGAGTTAGTCACGAGGTGATGTATTACGGAACGAGTAAAGAGACTTGCCGGTAACGAGATTGAACTAGGTATGAAGATACCGATGATCGAATCTCGGGCAAGTAACATAGCGATGGACAAAGGGAATTATGTATGTTGTCATGACAGTTCTACCGATAAAGATCTTCGTAGAATATGTAGGAGCCAATATGGGCATCCAGGTTCCGCTATTGGTTATTTACCGGAGAGGTGTCTCGGTCATGTCTACATAGTTCTCAAACCCGTAGGGTCTGTATGCTTAACGTTCGATGACGATATAGTGTTATATGAGTTATGTGATTTGGTGACAAAATGTTGTTCGGAGTCTGATGACCCACAAGTATAGGGGATCAGTTGTAGCTCTTTTCGATAAGTAAGAGTGTCGAACCCAACGAGGAGCAGAAGGAAATGACAAGTGGTTTTCAGCAAGGTAATGTTTGCAAGGGCTGAAATTGTAAGTAGCAGAGTAGTTTGATAGCAAGATAATTTGTAACGAGCAAGTAACGATAGTAGTAAAAAAAGTGCAGAAAGGTATCCCAATCCTTTTGAGGCAAAGGACAGGCCAAAACGGTCTCTTATAATAAGCAAAGCGTTCTTGACGGTACATGGGAATTTCATCTAGTCACTTTCACCATGTTGGTTTGATTTGTGTTCCCTACTATGATAATTTGATATGTGGGTGGACCGGTGCTTAGGTAATGTTCTTACTTGAACAAACCTCCTACTTATGGTTAACCCTCCTGCAAGAATCCGCAACTACGAGAAAAGTATTAAGAATAAATTCTAACCATAGCATTAAACTTTTGGATCCAATAGGTCCCTTACGGAATAGCGCAGAAACTGGGGTTTAAGCTTCTGTCACTCTCGCAACCCATCATCTAATTGCTACTCCACAATGCATTCCCTTAGGCCCAAATATGGTGAAGTGTCATGTAGTCAACGTTCACATGACACCACTAAGGGAATCACAACATACATACTATCAAAATATCGAACACATATCAAGTTCACATGATTAGTTGCACCATGTTTTCTCCCGTGACCTCAAGAACAAAAGTAACTACTCACAAATGATAATCATGCTCAAGATCAGATGGGTATTAAATAGCATATTGGATCTGAACATATAATCTTCCATCAAATAAACCATATAGCAATCAACTATAAGATGTAATCAACACTACTAGTCACCCACAAGCACCAATCTATAGTTCCGGTAACAAGATTGAACACAGGAGATGAACTAGGGTTTGAGATGAGATGGTGTTGTTGAAGATGTTGATGAAGGTATCCCTCCCCAAGATGGGAGAGTTGTTGGTGATGATGATGACGATGATTTCCCCCTCCGGGAGGGAAGTTCTCCCGGCAGAATCACTCCGTCGGAGGGCAAAAGTGCTCCTGCCCAAGTTCCGCCTCGAGACCTTCACAGATGATTTGAGCAGATATGGGTATATCTACTTGATGAAACATAAATCTGAAACATTTGAAAAGTTCAAATAATTTCAGAGTGAAGTGGAAAATCATCGTAACAAGAAAATAAAATTTCTACGATCTGATCGTGGAGGAGAATATTTGAGTTACGAGTTTGGTCTTTATTTGAAACAATACGGAATAGTTTCGCAACTCACGCCACCTGGAACACCACAGCGTAATGGTGTGTCCGAACATCGTAACCGTACTTTATTAGATATGGTGCAATCTATGATGTCTCTTACCAATTTACCACTATCGTTTTGGGATTATGCATTAGAGACAATTGTATTCACGTTAAATAGGGCACCATCTAAATCCATTGAGACGACACCATATGAAGTGTGGTTTGGCAAGAAACCAAAGTTGTCATTTCTTAAAGTTTAGGGTTGCGATGCTTATGTGAAAAAATTTCATCCTGACAAGCTCAAACCCAAGTCGGAGAAATGTGTCTTCATAGGATACCCAAAAGGAGACAGTTGGGTACACCTTCTATCACAGATCCGAAGGCAAGACATTCGTTGCTAAGAATGGATCCTTTGTAGAGAAGGAGTTTCTCTCGAAAGAAGTGAGTGGGAGGAAAGTAGAACTTCATGAGGTAACTGTACCTGCTCTCTTATTGGAAAGTAGTTCATCACAGAAATCTGTTCCTGTGACTCCTACACCAATTAGTGAGGACAGAAAAGAAGATAGGGGCTTATAGTTTTGCCTCCCAATGTATTAACTTGAAGGGTGATTGCTACCTCTTGAGCACAGCGTTGGTTTTCCCCGAAGAGGAGAGGATGATGTAGCAAAGTAGCGTAAGTATTTCCCTCAGTTTTTGAGAACCAAGGTATTAATCCAGTAGGAGGCCACGCGCAAGTCCCTCGTACCTACACAAAAACAATAGCTCAATGCAACCGACGCGATTAGGGGTTGTCAATCCCTTCACGGTCACTTACGAGAGTGAGATCTGATAGAGATGATAGATAATATTTTTGGTATTTTTGATATAGAGATGCAAAGTAAAAAGTAAAAGACAAAGTAAAAAAGCAAGGCAAGATTAAAGTGATGGAGATTGATATGATGAGAATAGACCCGGGGGCCATAGGTTTCACTAGTGGCTTCTCTCAAGAGCATAAGTATTCTACGGTGGGTGAACAAATTACTATTGAGCAATTGACAGAATTGAGCATAGTTATGAGATTATCTAGGTATGATCATGTATATAGGCATCACGTCCGAGACAAGTAGACCGACTCCTGCCTGCATCTACTACTATTACTCCACTCATCGATCGCTATCCAGCATGCATCTAGAGTATTAAGTTAAAAACAGAGTAACGCCTTAAGCAAGATGACATGATGTAGAGGGATAGTTTCATGCAATATGATAAAAAACCCATCTTTTTATCCTCGATGGCAACGATGCAATATGTGCCTTGCTGCCCCTTCTGTCACTGGGAAAGGACACCGCAAGATCAAACCCAAAGCTAAGCACTTCTCCCATGGCAAGAAAAACCAATCTAGTAGGCCAAACCAAACTGATAATTCGAAGAGACTTGCAAAGATAACCAATCATACATAAAAGAATTCAGACAAGATACAAATATTATTCATAGATACACTTGATCATAAACCCACAATTCATCGGTCTCAACAAACACACCGCAAAAAGAAGATTACATCGAATAGATCTCCACGAGAGAGGGGGAGAACATTGTATTGAGATCCAAAAAGAGAGAATAAGCCATTTAGCTACTAACTATGGACCCGGAGGTCTGAGGTAAACTACTCACACTTCATCGGAGGGGCTATGATGATGTAGAAGCCCTCCGTGATGACGGCCCTCTCCGACGGAGCTCCGGAACAGGCCCCAAGATGGGATCTCGTGGATACATAAAGTTGCGGCGGTGGAATTAGGTTTTTGGCTCATGTTCTGATCGTTTGGGGGTACGTAGGTATATATAGGAGGAAGGAGTACGTCGGTGGAGCAATAGGGGGCCCATGAGGCCGGGGGCGCGCCCTAGGGGGGCGCCCCCACCCTCGTGACTGCCTCTGTTACTTCTTGGAGTAGGGTCCAAATCTCCTAGATCACGTTCGGTGAGAAAATCACGTTCCCGAAGGTTTCATTCCGTTTGGACTCCGTTTAATATTCCGTTTCTTCGTAGCACTGAAATAGGCAAAAAAAAGCAATTCTGGGCTGGGCCTCCGGTTAATAGGTTAGTCCCAAAAATAATATAAGTGGAAAATAAAGCCCAATATAGTCCAAAACAGTAGATAATATAGCATGGAGCAACAAAAAATTATAGATACGTTGGAGACGTATCAGGCATCCCCAAGCTTAATTCCTGCTCGTCCTCGAGTAGGTAAATGATAAAAAGAGAAATTTTGATGCGGAGTGCTACTTGGCATAATTTCAATGCAAATCTTCTTAATTATGGTATGAATATTCAGATTCGAAAGATTCAAGACAAAAGTTTATATTGACGTAAAAATAATAATACTTCAAGCATACTAACAAAGCAATTATGTCTTCTTAAAATAACATGGCCAAAGAAAGTTATCCCTACAAAATCATATAGTCTGGCTATGCTCTATCTTCACCACACAAAGTATTTAAATCATGCACAACCCCGATGAGAAGCCAAGCAATTGTTTCATACTTTAACATTTTCAAAACTTTTTCGATCTTCACGCAATACATGAGCGTGAGCCATGGATATAGCACTATATATGGGATAGAATGGTGGTTGTGGAGAAGACAAAAAGAGGGGAAGATAGTCTCACATCAACTAGGCGTATCAACGGGCTATGGAGATGCCCATCAATAGATATCAATGTGAGTGAGTAGGGATTGCCATGCAATGGATGCACTAGAGCTATAAGTATATTAAAGCTCAACAAAAGAAACTAAGTGGGTGTGCATCCAACTTGCTTGCTCACGAAGACCTAGGGCAATTTGAGGAAGCCCATCATTGGACTATACAAGCCAAGTTCTATAGTGAAAAATTCCCACTAGTATATGAAAGTGACATAACGAGAGACTCTCTATCATGAAGATCATGGTGCTACTTTGAAGCACAAGTGTGGTGAAAGGATACTAACATTGTCCCTTCTCTCTTTTTCTCTCATTTTTTTATTTGTGCCTTTTCTCTTTTTTTATGGCCTCTCTTTTCTTTTTTTTCGTCCGGAGTCTCATCCCGACTTGTGGGGGAATCATAGTCTCCATCATCCTTTCCTCACTTGGGACAATGCTCAAAAAATGATGATCATCACACTTTTATCTTACAACTCAACAATTACAACTCGATACTTAGAACAAAATATGACTCTATATGAATGCCTCCGGCGGTGTACCGGGATATGCAATGAATCAAGAATGACATGTATGAAAGAATTATGAATGGTGGCTTTGCCACAAATACGATGTCAACTACGTGATCATGCTAGCAATATGACAATGATGGAGCATGTCATAATAAACGGAACGGTGGAAAGTTGCATGGCAATATATCTCGGAATGGCTATGGAAATGCCATGATAGGTTGGTATGGTGGCTGTTTTGAGGAAGGTATATGGTCGGAGTATGATACCGGCGAAAAGTGCACGGTATTAGAGAGGCTAGCAATGGTGGAAGGATGGGAAAAAGTGTGTATAATCCATGGACTCAACATTAGTCATAAAGAACTCACATACTTATTGCAAAAATCTAGAAGTTATCAAAGCAAAGTATTACGCGCATGCTCCTAGGGGGATAGATTGGTAGGAAAAGACCATCGCTCATCCCCGACCGCCACTCAGAAGGAAGACAATCAATAAATAAATCATGCTTCGACTTCATCACATAACGGTTCACCATACGTGCATGCTACGGGAATCACAAACTTCAACACAAGTATTTCTCAAATTCACAACTACTCAACTAGCATGACTCTAATGTCACCATCTTCATATCTTAAAACAATTATCAAGCATCAATCTTTTCTTAGTATTCGACGCACACAAAAGAAAGTTTTACAAATCTTGAATACCAAGCATATTATTATTAAGCAAATTACCATGCTATTAAAGACTCTCAAAATAATCTAAGTGAAGCATGAGTGTCGGTGTACTAGAGTAGGGGTACCCTAGTATCCCGAACTTGTGCACGGGCAGTCGCAGCGTCCCGCGGCAAGGCTTGCCGGGTGACCGCCAAGGCCCTCTGTGGCTCCTTTTGAGCCATTCAAGAACAAAGTATTTAAGCCAAGAAGGCAAGTCCCCGGCAAGAGGAGCTTGCCGGGAAGGCCACTCGAGGCACAAGACCCCGGCAAGAGGAGCTTGCCGGGAAGGCCAACCAGAGCATCTCAAGGAACTTACCGCGACGCGCCACGCGTCCCGGCAGGACCCGACGAGCGACAAGCTCCCGGACGCGGCAAGACAATGGCCGCGGCAAGGCATTTGCCACGGCAAGCAGCCACTCTGTACCTGCGCTCCAGCTCACCCACTTACGTGTCGCTCTGGGACCCTTCCAGGCGTACGTGGCGGGAGGCTGTGCAGCCAGGGGTACACTGTGGCATGCAGCGCTGACAAGGTCGCCATCGTGGCAAGCGGTGGCGCCCCTGACGGTCCCTTTTCTGCACCGTCTGGGCGACGTAGATAGGCATTTAATGCCCTTGTCCCCTGTCGTCAGGGTTAGGTATGATTCACTGTGTAGGTAGCTGTACCTACCGCAGCACCTTTCCATTTTTACCCCTGCCTACGTTGCCACCTGTTGGAGACCCCTTGAGCATATAAAAGGAGGCCCATGCACAACGTTTGTGGGGATCGCCCCCAGGAGGACGAACATTAGAACACTCCCGCTCGGTCTCGTTAGCTGCTGGTGTGTACTGTAGCACCCAGCGCTCCCGAGCAAGAACTCAATACAATCCACAAAGCAGCAGTAGGAGTATTATCTCTCCGGAGAGCTCCGAAGCTGGGTAAAACCCCTCGCGTGCCTCGCCTCGATCCACTCTTTGCGCGGCCTCCGCCCCCCGCCGAACCGAGAAGGGGCTCCGTCCCCATAGGTGCTCGAGGAGCCAGATTTCCCCGGCATCTTTGGCGCGCCAGGTAGGGGGCGTCGAGGTTGTGTGAACCCGATACGGCGTTCACGCGAGCTAGATCTTCATTGATTTCATCGACATGCCGCCGAAGAAGAAGGCTCCGGAGGCGGCTGCTCCGTCCGCGTCGAACCCACCGCCGCCGGAGCAAACGGCTGGTGGGGAAGACGCAGGCGGAAGAACGGGCGTCGATGAAGAAGCCCACGGTGCCACCAAGTCCAAGGATAAGGTTGCGCTGCCCGTCGGCGGTGTAGCAGACTCCCACGATGACCGGGCGTTGATGGGTGCTCCGCACCCATCTCAGGAAGCGCGGGACCGGCAGCGTCGTGGTACTCACGGTACCATACGTTCGCTGGACCCAAATCGAGCTGGCGGATCTCGAGATGCTCAAGGCCAGCATGCACGCCAACGTGCTGGCGCAAGCGAGGCACGGTCGCCGGGACGGAATACTGCTCCTTCTAACGTCGTTGGAAGTCCGAGCATATCCCGCTCCTCGCACCGTTCGCCACCGCTACCCGCCACTCCAGCAGAAGCTTTGGCGCGAGCTCAACTGCTCCTAGACTTCCCTCCAACGCCAGACAAGATCGACGACTGGAGGGCCACCATTCAGAGCCTCATCGGCTTCGCCAACGGCGACACTCCGCGGCAGCCGACCACATCGCAGCCGCGGCGAGCCAGCCAGGTGCGAGCCGATGGCGACAAGACCGGTGGGGGTGCGACCACCATGCACTCCCCGCCCCGAAGGCCAAGATCGCTGACTCGCCGGGTCCACCGCGACAGCGACTCCACCGCTTCATCGGATCCGCGAACTCGTCGCGATCAGCGCCACGTTCTTCACGAACGGCAGCAAGAAGACGCTCGTACCCGCATCGAGCACCGAAGAGAAACGCGGCGTCAATCAGACCGGCGCGCTGGGCCCACTGTCAACATGCATGCGCCAGGGGAACCAGGCGACCTGCCGTACGCGGTAGGTTGCCCTGCGTTTACTCATGAGCTGCGGCAAGTCCAGTGGCCCAGCACGAAGAATTTCAAGCCAGACGTACTAGAGAAATACGACGGCAGGTTGCATCCGTCGGAGTTCCTCAGCATCTACACCATCGCGGTGCAGGCTGTCAGGGGGCGAGACGACAAGATCCTTGCCAACTACTTCCCGCTGGAACTCAAGCCCAACGTCAGATCCTGGCTCATGCACTTGCCGGAAAACTCCATATCTTCCTGGGCAGACCTATGCCATCAGTTTGTCGGCGCCTTTACGGGCGGCCACAAACCCCATGGCCAGGAGAGTGACCTTCACCTGCTTGCCCAGAAGGAAGGAGAGCCCTTGCGCAAGTATATCCAGAGATTCAGCCAAGTGCAACGCAACATCCCAGATGTCCACCCTGCCGCGGTCATCAGCGCGTTCCATCAGAACGTGCGTAACCGCAGGATGCGGGAGGAGATGGCGATGTGCAAGATCAGAGACGTCAGCGAGCTATATGCTCTGGCCGACAGGTGTGCACGTGCTGAGGAAGGGAGGAAACTCCCCGGAGAGAATACAGGAATAGGAGGATCTGACAGCGAGGATGCCGCCCCGGCAAATAAAAACCGGCGGCGGAACAACAAGAAGAGAAAAGGCAAGGATGTGCTAGTTGTTGAGCAGTCCAGCAGCGACGGTGGTGCCAAGAAAGCCAAAGATGGCAGCTCCGGCAAGGAGGTTGCCGCATGCGCCAACTGCCAGGCTGTGGCGGCCGCCGACAAGCAGGACGACACCAACAAACAGTACTGCAAGATCCACCGCACCAAGGGCCATGACCTCCAGAGCTGCAAGAAGGTCGAGCTGCTTGTCGAGCTGCAAAAGGCCGAGTACGAGTGACGCGACAAGGAGAAAGCCCAAGCAGGTGCCGGAGGATCCGGTATGAAGCGCACCGGCCGAGGAGGACGCCACGGCAAGGCCAATCAGCGGCAAGGAGACAGGCCTCCCCGCGGCCGCGACAAAGATGAAGACGACGACGAAGAAGACATGGATGATGACGAGACCAGTGAGCAGGAGTTTCAGAAAGCCACGGAGGTCTTGTGCGTTGACGGTGGTGCTTCTCTGCATACTTCACACCGCCAACTCAAGCAGTGGGTGCGGGAAGTCAATGCGGCAGAACCACCGATCGAGTCACGCAAGCTTCTGAAATGGTCCAGCACACCTATCGTCTTTGATATTGAGGACCACCCTGATCGCACAACTGTGGTCGGGTGCTTGCCGATGTTGGTTTCACCAACTATCCGCAACCTCAAGGTCACTAAGATGCTAGTTGACGGCGGGGCCGGCTTGAACCTGATCTCCTCCGCCGTGCTCCGAAAACTCCAAGTCCCTGACAGCGAGCTCGAAGAGACCGGCACATTCCAAGGAATCAACCCGGGAAGGAGCAAGCCGAAGGGGAAGATCACGCTGCCGGTGACATTTGGCAGCGAGCTGAACTTCAGGACTGAGAGGATCACTTTTGACATTGCCGATTTTCCATTGCCTTACAATGGAATTCTCGGCCGTCCAGCGCTCGCCAAATTCATGGCGGCCTCTCACTACGCGTACAACGTGCTGAAGATGCCAGGCCCGATAAGTGTCATCTCTGTCCCTGGCGATAAGAAAGATGCTCTTAACTGTGCTGACAAGATCTACTGGGAAGCAGCAGCCGCAACGGATCGCGAGACACTTGCCGCTGAAGCTCCCGGGGGGAAGAAGAAGACCAAGTCCGGCAAGAGCTCTGATGCCCACTCCGGCAAGTGCACCTCTTCGGAGTGCTACGCTACCGTCGAGAACGCACCATCGAGCTCCACCGGCAAGTGTAAGAAGACGATGGCAGCTCCGCCAGCGACCAAGAAGGTGTCCGCCAAGGAGGACGGCACTGGTGGTACTTTCACCATCAGTGCCACTCTCGACCCTAAATAGGAAAGCGCGCTCGTTGCTTTCCTGCGGGCGAAGATGTGTTTGCGTGGCAACCGTCTGACATCCCCGGCATTCCCAGGAAAGTAATTGAGCACCACCTTGCCGTCTGTCCTCATGCGCGGCCCGTCAAGCAAAAAGTCAGGAAACAAGCAGTGGAGCGCCAAGAATTCATCGCAGAAGAGATCAAGAAGTTGGAAGCAGCAGGCCTTGTCAGAGGAGTGCCCCATCCGACGTGGTTGGCCAATCCTGTAGTCGTGCGCAAGGCAAACGGGAAGTGGAGGCTTTGTATTGACTTCACCGATGTCAATAAAGCTTGTCCCAAAGATCCATTTCCCTTGCCGCGCATCGACCAGATTGTTGACTCCACGGCCGGATGTGACTTGCTTCCATTTCTTGATGCATACTCAGGATACCATCAGATCTTCATGGCAGAAGAGGATAAGGAGAAAACCGCATTCATCACTCCATGTGGCACGTACTGTTTCCTACGGATGCCTTTCGGGTTGAAGAATGCTGGTTCAACATTTGCAAGGGTAGTCCATACTGCTTTTGAACCACAAATACAAAAAAATGTGGAAGCCTACATGGATGACATAGTGGTCAAGAGCAGGGACAAGGCGACTCTGATTCAAGATCAAGACGAGACTTTTGCAAATCTGCGCAAGATCAGCCTCAAGCTCAACCCCAAGAAGTGCGTGTTTGGAGTCCCGTCCGGCAAGCTTCTCGGGTTCTTCGTGTCTCAGAGGGGAATTGAAGCCAATCCCGACAAGATCAAGGCCATTGAGCAGATCGAAGCACCGAAGCACGTCAAGGATGTGCGGAAACTTGCCGGCTGCGTGGCGGCTCTCAGCAGGTTTATCTCTAAGTCTGCTGAGCGCGCCCTGCCATTTTTCAAAATCTTGAAAAAGGCAGGTCCAATGAAATGGACTCCGGAAGCGGAGGCTGCGCTGCAGGACTTGAAGAGATACCTATCCTCCACTCCAATACTTGTCGCACCTAAGCCACAAGAGAAGTTGCTGCTGTATCTGGCGGCAACCAATCAAGTGGTTAGTGCTGCGTTAGTGGCGGAGAGGGAGGCTGATGATGAGCCAGCGACCGCGGCAAGCACATCCAGCGACAAGTAGGGAGCTTTCCCGACAAGCTCTGGTCCCGACAAGGATGGATATGCGCAGATGTGCGAAGGGATACAACAGAAGAAAATGGTGCAACACCCAGTCTACTTTGTCAGTTCCCTTCTGCAGGGGGCTAGGTCAAGGTACTCTGGTGTGCAGAAATTGCTTTTCGGCCTTCTCATGGCCTCGAGAAAGCTGCGCCATTACTTCCAGGCACATGAGATCACAGTTGTCACTCGCTTTCCGCTGAAGAGGATACTGCAGAATCCAGAAGCAACAGGCAGGATTGTTGAGTGGGCACTGGAACTGTCAAGCTTTGGCCTCAAATTTGAGAGCACTTCAACTATCCAGAGCAGAGCATTGGCAGAGTTCATAGCAGAGTGGATGCCAACACCAGATGAAGAAATTCCAGAAACGAGCATCCCCGTCAAGGAAGCAAGCAAGGAGTGGCTGATGTACTTTGATGGTGCTTTCTCGCTGCAAGGCGCCGGTGCTGGCGTGCTGCTTGTCGCACCCACCGGAGAGCACCTCAAATACGTAGTCCATATGCACTTTCCCAAGGAACAAGCAACAAACAATACTGCAGAGTATGAGGGATTGCTTGCCGGTCTCAGGATCGCGGTAGACCTTGGCATCAAGCAGCTCATTGTCAGGGGTGACTCGCAGCTTGTCGTCCGCCAAGTGAACAAGAATTATCAGAATCCGTTGATGGAAGCTTACGTTGATGAAGTGAGGAAGCTAGAAGAGCGCTTTGTCGGCCTACAGATGGAACATGTTCCAAGAGCTCAAAACGACATTGTTGACGGCCTGTCAAAGTGCGCAGCACTTAAGTTACCTGTGGAACCAGGGATCTTCGTGCTCAAGCTGACTCAACCGTCTGTGACACCATCGACTGGATAGAGCAAGAAGAGGAAGTTGATTTCTGGTGACTATCTTCCGGCAGAGCTTCCCGAAGCCGCCGCCAAGAAGGTCCCCAAGATCAACGCCAAGAGTGCTGAGGAGCAGCCTGCTCCGACAAGCCCCAGGGTTTGTTTTGTTGTAGCAGACGCTCCCGACAAGTTTTGCTCCGGCAAGCTTGCCGGGGAACATCAAGCTCCAGCTGAACCGCAGGTTCTCGCCGTAGAAGCGGATGTTCCCGCAGCAGCAGATATGCCTTTAATCCTTGTCGTCGAGCCGCAAGCTCCGGCATGGGCACAGCAGATCGTCTGTTTCCTCCAGACAGGAGAACTTCCCGAAGAGCCAGAAGAAGTGGAAAGAGTAGCCCGGCAGTCAAGAATGTACCAGTTCGTCGACAACGCACTGTACAGAAGAAGACTCAACGGAGTGAAATTGAAGTGTATTCACCGAGAAGATGGACATAAGCTGTTGGCAGAGATACATGGAGGCATATGTGGTCACCACATTGGCGCCAGAGCACTTGCCGGCAAGGTTTTCCGGCAAGGTTTCTTTTAGCCGACAGCCCTCCAGGATGCAACTGCACAAGTAACCAAGTGTGAAGCGTGCCAGTTCCATTCCAAGAAGATACACCAACCAGCTCAAGCTCTCCAGACGATCCCTTTATCCTGGCCATTTTCGGTCTGGGGGCTCGACATCCTCGGCCCCTTCCCCCGAGCAGTCGGGGGCTTTGAGTACTTGTACGTCACAATCGACAAGTTCACAAAGTGGCCAGAAGTGGAACCAGTGAGGAAGGTGACAGCACAGTCAGCAGTCAAGTTCTTCAGGTTGATTGTTTGCCGCTTCGGAATCCCTAACAGGATCATCACCAACAACGGTACGCAATTCACGAGCCGCACCTTCATGCAATACGTCCAAGATCTTGGCGCCAAGGTCTACTTCGCTTCTGTTGCTCACCCTAGGAGCAACGGTCAAGCGGAGAGGGCAAATGTTGAAGTGTTGCGTGGGCTCAAGACCAGGACTTTCGACAGGCTGCACAAGTGCGGAAGAAACTGGATTGAGGAGCTGCCGGTGGTTCTTTGGTCGATCAGGACGACGCCAAATCGAGCCACTGGCCAGACACCTTTCGCTCTAGTCTATGGAGCAGAGGCAGTTATCCCCACGGAACTCGTATACGGGTCACCTCGAGTGCTCGCTTATGATGAGCTTGAGCAAGAGCAGCTGCGACAAGATGACGCGCTGCTCCTTGAGGAAGATCGTCTTCAGGCTGCTGTGCGAGCTGCTCGCTACCAGCAAGCTTTGCGCCGCTACCATAGCCGCAAAGTTAAAGCCAGAAGTCTCGAGGAAGGCGACCTTGTTCTTCGGCGCGTTCATTCCGCCAAGAATTCCAACAAGTTGACGCCGAAGTGGGAAGGCCCTTACCGGGTGAAACGAGTCACTAGGCCTGGCGCTGTCCGCCTTGAGACCGACAATGGCTTTCCGGTGAGCAACTCCTGGAACATCGAGCATCTTCGTAAGTTTTACCCGTAAGGCGCGGTTGTCGGACCCTGTCCGGCAACTACCTTTTTGTACAAGTCTTGCCGCTGTTGCATGTAATCCTTTGTACAAAGCCAGGCGCAGACCCTGAGCGAAGATAAAGCGTTGGCGCCCTGAGTTTTAGCATGCATGCTGAGTCGAGTCTCGTCCTTAGTTAGGGTTGACAGTGCTTAGTTGCGGCTAACCCCTAACTTAGAGGTCGAGTGTGCGTCCCTTTGCCGTTCTTTTCGTTTCCCTTGGTTCGCAGGGATCGCATATCCTGACCAGACCACTTGAGGACGAAAAGGAGAAGAAGGACGGACCAACATCTAGACCCCGGCAAGCCAGTGTTGCCGGGGGGCTACAAGACCCCCGGCAAGCCAGTGTTGCCGGGGGCTGCAAGTACAAAGATTAACCCACGACGAACCAGAGTTGCCGGGGGCTGCAATCTCAGATAAGTTTTTCATCCCTTATCATGCATTCCCTCATGGACTGAGGTATGCGAAACCTCATTTCTTCCTAAAAGCTACCATGCTCCCTTAACTCTAGGCCCTGGGGCTCGTTCCCGGGGCCAGATTTGGTCGTAGTCGCGGTAGCAAAGGGACGAAACGAGGAGCCTGAACCCGCCTCCTCCCTGCCTCCGCCAAAAGCGTGAGAAAGGTCGAGCGACGTGGGAAGACGGCAGGGCCTGCTGCCGGGAAAAAAAGTGTCTATCTTAGAGATATAAAGGATTCGCTCCTTGACGTGGGTTCCACCCACGAGACAAGTGACCCGGCAAGCATTCCCTTTTCATTAAAAAGCATTCCACTCAGGTACAGTTCATAGAGAATGAAAAACATGAATAGTGGGATTACAAGTTTTAAATGCAACTAAGGCCCGAGGGCTTACAAATTAAAAAGAGATAAGGTGCCCGTAATCCCTCTCTTGTCCCTCTCTTCAGGAGGCAGGTCAAGGAGGCGAAAAGGGCAAAAGGGGCGCCTAGACGAGCTACGGGTGGCAGAAGACACCAAGAGAACGTCTCGGCGGCCGTCCAAAGGCTGGATGGTGATGGCGGCGCCGGAGGCAGAGCTCGAAGACGAGGCGGCAGGACATCAGCATGCTGTCGAGGGCGTCGTGCCCTCGTACTCCGAGTTGACGGCCTTGCCGCCTTCCCTCTTCCTCTTCCGCAGCCTCCCTACGCCAGCCGCCCAAGGAGATGACCCCGAGAAGCTCGAGGAGCCCGCGACGCGGATGATGGGGTCGCCGGTGCCACACGGAGCGGCGCCCGACACCTAGTCGGACCCGTCATCCTGCCGCCCGCCACCCTCGTCGTCGCTGTCGCTGTCTTCCTCGTCACTCCCGCCCGAGGAGGAGTCTTCGCTATCGGAGGAGCTCTCCACGCAGCACCTTGCCCGAGTCCCGAAGCACCCGAAGACCTTGACGGAGAGGAGACTGCCCTCCATCAGCTTAAAATGGAGGGTGAGCCCCGCGGTCAAGCTGTGGATGCGTGTGAACGTATTCCACCCTCGACCAAGATACATCACATTAGGGGCCGGGAAATCAACGCGGACTCACGTACCACTGATTCCGCAGCCCCTCTTGTGCAACCTCAGTGTCTCGGGCGGATCCAGCTCCATCTCGCTCGCAAATGGAGTCGGGAGACGGAGACGACGACGAGGCGGCCGACGCAGCCTGACGAAGAACTCGCAAGGGTCGTCCCCGATATGGTACGCCACGGGAAGAGGAACCGCTGGCGAAGGCGAGGCCGGCGAGCTGCCCCGTCCACCTCTTCCCCGAGCGCCTCGGCCTCGCCCTCGACCTCGCCCACGGCCTCGCCCCCTCCCTCTTCCCCTTGCGGCTGGCTCTGCCACCACGGGTGCGGAAGAGGGAGGGACGCGTTGTCTAGCGGCGACCCTCGTCGCCACCGTTGGAGGACCAGGGTTCCCTTTCTCCATGGCGAATGAGAGAGAGGGGAGCAGAAGCTGAAGGAAGGAGGGAGGGGGCGGACGGTCCGCCTTTCCGAATAAAGAACCACCCACGACCTCTCCCATGACGCCGCAATCGACACGTGTCATTCGGGGAGGGCGCGGTGGATGCGGAGTAAGGTGCGACGTGACCCAGGCCGCGCGTGCCCGTGCCCTATTTTGGGCCTGGCCCAACAGCGCTCGGCACCGTGTATGACCCAGGCCCGGGGGCTCCTGTTGGTGTACTAGAGTAGGGGTACCCTAGTATCCCGAACTTGTGCATGGGCAGTCGCAGCGTCCCGCGGCAAGGCTTGCCAGTTGACCGCCAAGGCCCTCTGTGGCTCCTTTTGAGCCATTCAAGAACAAAGTATTTAAGCCAAGAAGGCAAGTCCCCGGCAAGAGGAGCTTGCCGGGAAGGCCACTCGAGGCACAAGACCCCGGCAAGAGGAGCTTGCCGGGAAGGCCAACCAGAGCATCTCAAGGAACTTACCGCGATGCGCCACGCGTCCCGGCAGGACCCGGCGAGCGACAAGCTCCCGGACGCCGCAAGACAACGGCCGCGGCAAGGCATTTGCCACGGCAAGCAGCAACTCTGTACCTGCGCTCCATCTCACCCACTTACGTGTCGCTCTGGGACCCTTCCAGGCGTACGTGACGGGAGGCTGTGCAGCTAGGGGTACACTGTGGCATGCAGCGCTGACAAGATCGCCATCATGGCAAGCGGTGGCGCCCCTGACGGTCCCTTTTCTGCACCGTCTGGGCGACGTAGATAGGCATTTAATGCCCTTGTCCCCTGCCGTCAGGGTTAGGTATGATTCACTGTGTAGGTAGTTGTACCTACCGCAACACCTTTCCATTTTTACCCCTGCCTACGTTGCCACCTGTTGGAGACCCCTTGAGCATATAAAAGGAGGCCCATGCACAACGTAGGGGGGGATCGCCCCCAGGAGGACGAACAGTAGAACACTCCCGCTCGGTCTCGTTAGCTGCTGGTGTGTACTGTAGCACCCAGCGCTCCCGAGCAAGAACTCAATACAATCCACAAAGCAGCAGTAGGAGTATTATCTCTCCGGAGAGCTCCGAAGCTGGGTAAAAACCCCTCGCGTGCCTCGCCTCGATCCGCTCTTTGCGCGGCCTCCGCCCCCGCCGAACCGAGAAGGGGCTCCGTCCCCATAGGTGCTCGAGGAGCCAGATTTCCCCGGCAATGAGAGATCAATAGTTTCTTTAAAACAAATCCACCACCGTGCTCTAGAAGATCTAAGTGAAGCACATAGAGCAAAATTATAACGCTCAAAAGATATAAGTGAAGCACATAGAGCAAAACTACATAGCTCAAAAGATATAAGTGAAGCACATAGAGTATTCTATCAAATTCCAATTAATGTATGGCTCTCTCAAAAGGTGTGTACATCAAGGATGATTGTGGCACACTAACAAACAAAGACACAAATAATACAAGACGCTCCAAGCAAAACACATATCATGTGGTGAATAAAAATATAGCTCCAAGTAAAATTACTGATGGAAGTAGACGAAAGAGGGGATGCCTTCCGGGGCATCCCCAAGCTTTGACTTTTTGGTGTTCTTGGATTATCTTGGGGGTGCCATGGGCATCCCCAAGCTTAGGCTCTTGCAACTCCTTGTTCCATAATCCATCAAAAGATTCCACCCAAAACTTGAAAACTTCACAACACAAAACTCAATAGAAATCTCGTGAGCTCCATTAGAGAAAGAAAACAAAAGACCACTTCAAGGTACTGTAATGAACTCATTCTTCATTTATATTGGTGTTAAACCTACTGTATTCCAACTTCTCTATGGATTATAAACTATTTTACTAGCCATAGATTCATCAAAATAAGCAAACAGCACACGAAAAAAAGAATCTGTCAAAAATAGAACAGTCTGTAGTAATCTGTAACTAACGCAAACTTCTGGAACTCCAAAACATCTACTAAAATAGGATGACCTAAAAAATTTGTTTATTGATCAGCAGCAATTGGAATCAGTATTTTATCACGTTCTGGTGATTTTTAACAATTGTTTTCGTGAACAGAAAGTTTCTGGAAATTACAGCAAGATCAAATAACTATCATCCAAGAAGATCCTATAGGTCTAACTTGGCACAAACACTAATTAAAACATAAAACCACATCCAAACAGAAGGTAAATTGGTTATTTATTCCTAAACAGAAGAAAAAACTAAAAAACTAAAAAAAAAATTGGGTTGCCTCCCAACAAGCACTATCGTTTAACGCCCCTAACTAGGCATGAGGATAGATCTAGGTATTGCCATCTTTGGTAGGCAATCGATAAGTGGCTCTCATGATAGTTTCATATGGTAATTTTATTTTCTTTCTAGGAAAGTGTTCCATGCCCTTTTTAATGGAAATTGAAATCTAATATTTCCTTCCTTCATATCAATAATCGCACCAGCCGTTCTAAGGAAAGGTCTACCAAGAATAATAGGGCAAGAAGGATTGCAATCTATATCAAGAACGATAAAATCTACGGGCACATAATTCCTATTTGCAACAATAAGAACATCATTAATTCTTCCCATAGGTTTCTTAATAGTGGAATCCGCAAGATGCAAGTTTAGAGAGCAATCATCAAAGTCACGGAAATCTAGCAAATCACACAAAGTTTTGGGGATAGTGGAGACACTAGCACCCAAATCACACAAAGCATAAAACTCATGATCTTTAATTTTAATTTTAATAGTTGGTTCCCAGTCATCATAGAGTTTTCTAGGGATAGAAGCTTTCAACTCAAGTTTTTCTTCATAAGATTGCATCAAGGCATCAACAATATGTTCGGTAAAGGCTTTCTTTTGACTATAAGCATGAGGAGAATTTAGCACGGTTTGCAACAAGGAAATACAATCAATTAAAGAGCAACTTTCATAATTAAATTCCTTGAAATCCAATATAGTGGGTTTCACAACATCTAGGGTTTTATTTCTTTCAATCCCACTTTCATCAATTTCATCATAAAGATCTAAATACTTCGAATTTTTGGAACGCCTTCTAGGTAAAGTAAGATCATATTCAGTTTCATCAAGATTCATATTGCAAAACAAAGATTTGATAGGGGACACATCAATAACTTTTAGATCTTCATCTTGATTTTCATAGGAATTGGAAGAACATGCTTTAATAAAGGCATCTTTCGTAGCACGCATCCTAGCGGTTCTTTCCTTGCACTCATCAATGGAAATTCTCATTGCTTTGAGAGACTCATTGATATCATGCTTAGGAGGAATAGATCTAAGCTTTAAAGAATCAACCTCAAGAGAAATTCTATCAATGTTCCTAGCCAAATCATCAACTTTAAGCAATTTCTCTTCAAGCAAAGCATTAAAATTCTTTTGTGAATTCATAAACTCTTTAACACTATTCTCAAATTCAGGGGGCATCTTATTAAAATTTCCATAAGAGTTATTGTAGGAATTTCCATAATTATTAGAAGGATTACTAGGATAAGGCATAGTATTAAAATTCCCTCTATACGCGTTGTTACCAAAATTATTCCTACCAACAAAATTCACATCCATAGATTCATTATTATTCTCAGTCAAAGTAGACAAAGGCATATCATTAGGATCAGAAGAAACACTCTTAGTAGCAAATAATTTCATAAGTTCATCCATCTTTCCACTCAAAACATTGATTTCTTCTATTGCACGCACTTTTTTATTAGTGGATCTTTCAGTGTGCCATTGAGATTAATTAACCATAATATTATCTAGGAGTTTAGTAGCATCTCATAAAGTGATTTCCATAAAAGTGCCTCTCGCGGCCGAATCTAAAAGATTTCTAGAAGCAAAATTCAATCCGGCATAAATTTTTGTATAATCATCCACAAGTTCAAACCATGAGTAGGGCAATTACGTATCATTAATTTCATTCTCTCCCAAGCTTGTGCAACATGTTCATGATCAAGTTGCTTAAAATTCATAATGTCATTTCTAAGAGAGATGATCTTAGCGGGAGGAAAATACTTAGAGATAAAAGCATCTTTGCACTTGTTCCAAGAATCAATACTATTTTTAGGCAAAGACGAAAACCAAGCTTTAGCACGATCTCTAAGTGAAAAAGGAAATAGCTTCAATTTAACAACATCATTATAGACATCTTTCTTCTTCTGCATATCACATAAATCAACAAAGCTATTCATATGAGTAGCGACATCTTCACTAGGAAGGTCGGCGAATTGATCTTTCATAACAAGATTCAACAAAGCAGTATTGATTTCACAATATTCAGTATTGGCAAGAGGAGCAGTCGGAGTGCTAAGGAAATCATTATTATTGGTATTGGTGAAGTCACTCAACTTGGTAGTATCTTGAGCCATCACGACAAACAAGCAATCCAACACACGAGCAAACAAAAGGCAAGCGAGAAAAAGGCAAACGGAAAAGAGAAGGAGATTGGGAAAGAGAGGGCAAATAAAACGGCAAGGGTGAAGTGGGGGAGAGGAAAACGAGAGGCAAATGGCAACTAATGTAATGCGAGAGATAGGGATTGTGATGGGTACTTGGTATGTTGACTTTTTGCGTAGACTCCCCGGCAACGACGCCAGAAATTCTTCTTGCTACCTCTTGAGCACTGCGTTGGTTTTCCCCGAAGAGGAGAGGATGACGCAGCAAAGTAGTGTAAGTATTTCCCTCAGGTTTTGAGAACCAAGGTATCAATCCAGTAGGAGGCCACGTGCAAGTCCCTTGTATCTACACAAAAAGAATAGCTCAACACAACCAATGCGATTAGGGGTTGTCAATCCCTTCACGGTCACTTACGAGAGTGAGATCTGATAGAGATGATAGATAATATTTTTGGTATTTTTATATAGAGATGCAAAGTAAAAAGTAAAAGACAAAGTAAAAAAGCAAGGCAAGATTAAAGTGATGGAGATTGATATGATGAGAATAGACCCGGGGGCCATAGGTTTCACTAGTGGCTTCTCTCAAGAGCATAAGTATTCTACGGTGGGTGAACAAATTACTGTTGAGCAATTGACAGAATTGAGCATAGTTATGAGAATATCTAGGTATGATCATGTATATAGGCATCACGTCCAAGACAAGTAGACCGACTCCTGCCTACATCTACTACTATTACTCCACTCATCGACCGCTATCCAGCATGCATCTAGAGTATTAAGTTAAAAACAGAGTAACACCTTAAGCAAGATGACATGATGTAGAGGGATAGTTTCATGCAATATGATAAAAACCCCATCTTGTTATCCTCGATGGCAACAATGCAATACGTGCCTTGCTGCCCCTTCTGTCACTGGGAAAGGACACCACAAGATCGAACCCAAAGCTAAGCACTTCTCCCATGGCAAGAAAAACCAATCTAGTAGGCCAAACCAAACTGATAATTTGAAGAGACTTGCAAAGATAACCAATCATACATAAAAGAATTCAGAGAAGATTCAAATATTATTCATAGATAGACTTGATCATAACCCATAATTCATCGGTCTCAACAAACACACTGCAAAAAGAAGATTATATCGAATAGATCTCCACAAGAGATGGGGGAACATTGTATTGAGATTCAAAAAGAGAGAAGAAGCCATCTAGCTACTAACTATGGACCCGAAGGTCTGAGGTAAACTACTCACACTTCATCGGAGGGGCTATGATGATGTAGAAGCCCTCCGTGATGACGACCCTCTCCGGCGGAGCTCCGGAACAGGCCCCAAGATGGGATCTCGTGGATACAGAAAGTTGCGGTGGTGGAATTAGGTTTTTCGCTCCTGTTCAGATCGTTTGGGGGTACGTAGGTACATATAGGAGGAAGGAGTACGTCGGTGGAGCAACAGGGGGCCCATGAGGCAGGGGGCGTGCCCTAGGGGGGTGCCCCCACCCTCGTGACCACCTCTATCACTTCTTGGAGTAGGGTCCAAGTCTCCTGGATCACGTTCGGTGAGAAAATCACGTTCCCGAAGGTTTCATTCCGTTTGGACTCCATTTGATATTCCGTTTCTTCGAAACACTGAAATAGGCAAAAAAACAACAATTCTGGGTTGGGCCTCCGGTTAAGTAGTCCCAAAAATAATATAAAAGTGGAAAATAAAGCCCAATATAGTCCAAAACAGTAGATAATATAGCATGGAGCAATAAAAAAGTATAGATACGTTGAAGACGTATCGGTGATGCCAACAATAATAACGCATGCTACCCATATTCAAATGGACATATGTGCCTAGAGCTTTCCTCACCACATGATGCTTGCCAAAAGAGAAAATAAAAAGGAATAGAGAGAAAACTTTGACTCTTTGCATAAAAGTAAAATATAGACCCTTCGCATAGGGAAGTAGAGGTTGCCATGCGCTTATTTATTTGTATGCTCAACCCCTTAGTGCAAAAGAACGTCACGTTGCATTGCCCCTTGTGATAGCGACCTTTATTATGCAGTCTGTCGCTTTTATTCACCATCACAAGTTCGTGCAATGCTCAATTTTCTCTTACACTAAATGATCTCACACATTTAGAAGCAATTTTTATTGCCTTATTGCACTGATGACAACTTACTTGAGGGATCTTGCTTAATCCCTAGGTAGGTATGGTGGACACTTGAAAATAAGATTTGAGTTTAAGGGTTTTTGGATGCACAAGTAGTATCTCTACTTAGTGCGGAATTTTTGGCTAGCAAAGATAGGGGGCAAGCACCACATGTTAAAGGATCTATGACAATATGACTTCTATGTGAATATGAACAAACATAAATCATTAAGCTGTCTTCCTTGTCCAACGTCAACAATTTTGGCATATAATATTTTGATGGGGGCTCAGAATCGCAAAAGATTTCTAGGATAGTATATTTATATGTGAATCTTCTCTTCCCTTATTAATTCTTTCATGAGTTGCATCATTGACTAATGTTATGTTTGTCAATCTCTAATAAAATTTTCTACTTATACTTTTCCTTATGTGGTGCCATCACCTACCCTAAGACTAGTATATGATCTTCTTGATATATTTCCTTTCTTTTATTTACATCCTTTCCTTTTATTTATTTCTTTTCTTTTAATTGCAACAAGAAAGTAAAGAAAGCAAAAACTCAAACTAAACTTTATTATATATCTTGCACACGATTACAAGGATAGATCACTAAGCAAACTCTCAAAGAAGAAATGATAGAACTAAACTTTTATTCAACTAAAGAAAAAGATCGAACTAAAATAAGTAAAAGCAAAAAGATAGTGGGGATGGTACGATATCGGGGCATCTCCCCCATGCTTGGCGAAAGCCAAGGGGAGTTCCCATACCCGATACTCAATTTTCCTTTGATAGTGAAGAAGATGATGGTGGTGGTGATGATGTAGAGGGCTTGTCCTTGGGTTTCCTTGGCAGAGGTCCACCATCGTAAGAGGAAGAATGAGTCTCACGGTTCCTACAACTGGCAGCCAAACTCATACCTTTCAACCTTTCCTCATATTCAAAGACCTGGTTTCGAAGATCATAGATCTGGCTTTGGAGGAAGTTAATTTGCTCGTTGAGGGTGAAGACGATGTCCTTCATGAGCTTTCCATCCACCTTGAGATCACGGGAAAGGTCCGTGATCATGAGGTGATTGGTATTGAGTCCACGCTCCACCATCCCCTTGCACCGGAAGACTTCCTACTTCATAGCTTCAAGCCTGGCCTCCACAGTTACCGTGCCCTTGGGACCTTCCACATCACGGATGTGCAACACCCCCGCATGCATCTGGATAGTTTGAGGGTGATGCACCACCTCCCGCATATATGGGTTAATGACGTTCTTGAAGAACTTGTCCTTGGAGGAGCTTGAAGCGGCCATGGTAGATGGGATCTGACAGGAAACAGGAAGGAAAAGAAAACAGAGGATTTCTCCATGATACGGTGATCAACAAGTTCGGGGAGTATATATAGATTTTTTATCTTGGGAGACAAGAAAAATGTAGAAAAACGGAGTCTGGAAGGAGTCCCAGGTGGGCACGACCCACCCTGGCGCACCCTGGTGTCTTGTGCCCACTAGGGTACGCTTCCTGGAAGTTTCTTATTTTCCTATTTGTCTGAATATTCCAAAACTGACAAAAAATCTTTTTGCGGATTTTCGGAGTCTGTTTACTTACCGTATCACGTACCTCCTTATTTTCACGATTCTAGAATATTCCGGAAGGACTCTTTTGGTGTCAAAGTTTGGATAATATTACTTTCAACATTAACGGGCGTACCTGAGATATAATGTTTTATTCGTTGCCCATTGACAACCTTCGGGTTAGTACCTTCGGCATTATTTATTTTGATGGCTCCTGACCGATAAACCTCCTCAATGACATATGGGCCTTCCCATTTTGAGAGGAGTTTTCCTGCAAAGAATCTGGAAAGAGAGTTGTACAGAAGAACATATTCTCCGACTTTAAACTCACGCTTTTGGATTCTCTTATCATGCCATCTTTTAACTTTTTCTTTGAATAATTTTGCATTTTCATAAGCTTGGGTTCTCCATTCATCTAATGAGCTAATATTAAATAACCTCTTTTCACCGGCAAGTTTGAAATCATAATTGAGTTCTCTGATTGCCCAATATGTTTTATGTTCTAACTCAAGAGGCAAATGACAAGCTTTTCCATAAATCAGTTTATAAGGAGACATACCCATAGGGTTTTTATATGATGTTCTATAAGCCCAAAGTGCATCATGTAATTTCTTAGACCAATTCTTCCAGGACCTATTGACAGTCTTTTGTAAAATTAATTTTATTTCTCTATTGCTAAGTTCAACTTGACCACTAGACCGAGGACGATAAGGTGATGCAATTCTATGGTTAACATCATATTTGGCAAGCATTTTACGGAAAGCACCATGAATAAAGTGTGAACCACCATCGGTCATTAAATATCTAGGGACTCCAAACCTTGGGAAAATAAATTCCTTAAGCATTTTAATAGAGGTGTTGTGATCAACACTAGTGGTTGGAATAGCTCTACCCATTTAGCAACATAATCAACATCAACCAAAATATGTGTATAACCATTAGAGGAAGGAAAAGGTCCCATGTAATCAAATCCCCAAACATCAAACGGTTCAACAGCGAGTGAATAATTCATAGGCATTTCTTGATGCTTACCGATATTACCTATTCTTTGGCATTCATCACAAGATAAGACGAACTTACGGGCATCCTTGAAGAGAGTAGGCCAATAGAATCCAGACTGCAATACCTTGTGAGCAGTTCTATCTCCAGCATGATGCCCTCCGTAAGCTTCGGAGCGACATTTCCGTAGGATTTGTCCCTGTTCATGCTCAGGTACACAACGTCTAATAATACCATCTAATATTTCTTTATAAAGATGTGGGTCATCCCAAAAGTAGTGTCTTAAATCATAGAAGAATTTTTTTTCTTTTCTTGATAAGTAAAGCTAGGTGGTAAACAAAAGGAATATCATTTTGCAAAAGACTCGTAAGAAGCCTAGAAATTTTAGAAAAGTCTTTGATAAATCTCCTATAGAAACCAGTATGACCTAGGAAACTACGGATACCTTTGATATCTTTAGGACATGGCATTTTCTCAATTGCATCAACCTTAGCTTTGTCCACTTCAATACCTCTTTCAGAAATTTTATGACCCAAGACAATACCTTCATTAACCATAAAGTGGCAGTTCTCCCAAGACAAGATTTGTTTGCTCGCATCTCTGCAAAACTCAATCAAGATTGCTTAAACAATCATCAAAACACTTCCCATAAACAGAGAAGTCATCCATGAAAACCTCAACAACCTTTCACAAAAGTCAGAGAATATAGCAGTCATACATCTTTGAAAGGCAGCAAGTGCATTGCATAAACCAAAAGGCATACGTCTATAAGCATAAGTTCCAAAGGGACAAGTAAACCTGGTCTTTTCTTGATCAGGTTGACAAACAGATATTTGTGAAAACCCAAAATATCCATCAAGTAAGCAAAATTTGTGTGCTTAGATAGTCTTTCTAGCATTTGATCAATAAAAGGCAGAGGGTAATGATCTTTTCTAGTTGCTTTGTTTAATTTTCTAAAATCAATTACCATTCTATAGCCTCTAACAATTCTTTGTGGAATAAGTTCATTCTTATCATTAGGAACAACAGTAATACCTCATTTCTTAGGGACACAATGAATAGGACTTACCCATCTACTATCAGCTATGGGATAGATTATACCTACTTCTAGAAGTTTTAATATTTCCGTTCTCACCACTTCTTTCATTTTCGGATTTAACCGACGTTGGTGATCAACAACGGGTTTAGCATCAGGTTCCATATTAATTTTATGTTGACATAGAGTGGGACTAATTCCCTTTAAATCATCAAGAGTATATCCAATAGCAGCTCGGTGCTTCCTTAGAACTTTCAATAATCTTTCTTCTTCATGTTCTGAAAGGTTAGCACTAATAATAACAGGATATATCTTCTTTTCATCAAGATAAGCATATTTCAAAGTGTCTGGCAATTGTTTTAATTCAAACACAGGATCACCTTTTGGTGGAGGAGGACCTCCTAGAGTTTCAACAGGCAAATTGTGTTTAAGCAGAGAACGTTGTTCGAAGAAAATCTTATCTATTTCATTTCTTTCATGCATATGTAAATCATTTTCATGGTCTAGCAAATATTTTTCTAAAGGATCAGTAGTTGGCATAGCAATAGAAGCAAGACCAATTATTTCATCCTTACTAGGCAATTCTTTTTCATGAAGCTTTCTACTAAACTTGGAAAAATTAAACTCATGAGACTCGTCACATAAACTAACACCGACAGTTTGTTTCTCACAATCTATCTTAGCATTAACGGTGTTCAAGAAAGATCTACCAAATATAATGGGACAAAAGTCATCTTGTGGGGAACCAAGAACAAGAAAATCAGTAGGGTATTATATTTTCCCACACAAGACTTCAACATCTCTAACAATCCCACTTGGTGATATAGTGTCTCTATTGGCAAGTTTAATAGTAACATCTATGTCTTCTATCTCTGTGGGTGTTATGTCATTCATAATTTCTTGATATAAGGTGTAAGAAATAGCACTCACACTAGCACCTATGTCACATAAACCATGATAATAGTGATCTCCTATTTTAACTGAGATGACAGGCATGCCAACAACAGGTCTATGTTTTATCCTTTCTATCAGGTTTGGCAATTCTAGCGGCTTCTTCGCAGAAGTAAATAACATGCCCATCCATATCTTCTTCCAACAGATCCTTAACCATAGCAATACTAGGTTCTACTTTGATTTGTTCATCAGGTTTAGGTCTTCTAATATAGCTTTTGTTAACCACCGCAGAAACTTTAGCATGTTCCTTTATCCTAACAAGGAAAGGTGGTTTCTCAATATAAGCAGAAGGAACAACTGGATCAACATTATAAATTATGGTTTCTTCTTTAATTTGTACCGGTTCTCTAATTTCTTCTTTAATAGGTGGATGATATTTAAACCACTTCTCTTTAGGGAGATCAACATGAGTAGCAAATGACTCACAAAAGGAGGCTACTATCTCAGAGTCAAGCCCATATTTAGTGCTAAACTTTTGAAAAGCATCGGTATTCATAAAACATTTAACACAATCATATTTAAGCTTAATACCTGACTCTTTACCTTCATCGAGTTCCCAATCTTTAGAGTTGCATTTAATTCTTTCCAAAAGATCCCACCGGAATTAAATAGTCTTCTTCATAAAAGAACCAGCACAAGAAGTATCAAGCATGGTTTGATCATTACGAGAAAGCCGAGCATAAAAATTCTAGATAATAATTTCTCTTAAGAGCTCATGATTGGGGCATGAATATAACATTGACTTAAGCATCACCCAGGCTAGAGCGATACTTTCTTCTTCACGAGGCAAAAAGTTATATATCTAATTCCGATCACGATGAACTAGATGCATAGGATAATTTTTTTAATGGAACTCCAATTTCAATTGATTCCAATTCCAGGATCCAATATCATCGCATAGCCTATAACATGCCAATGTTTTTCCCTTAAAAGATAAAGGGAAAACCTTCTTCATAACTTCATCTCCGGGTAAACCTGCAAGCTTAAACAATCCACAAATTTGTTCCACATATATCAATTGCATATCAGGATGTTCTATTCCATCTCCTGCATAAGGATTAGCTAGCAGTTGTTCTATCATACCCGAAGGAATTTCATATTTGTTGGGGATATAACTATTCGAGTAAGCCGTCCAGGAGGGACCGGGTTACGTGAAAAGTATTCATCGTGAAGAAAGCCCAAGACCTAGCATGAGAATGGCGGTTCATAGGGATTAAAGCCCACGAGCGGCTTAAGGCCCATAGTGATAAACCGCCATAATGGCATGACTTGTAACATAAGGTAGAGGTAACCAGTCACCGAGCCGGACATTGTTTATGAGCCGGCCGGGACTCTGTAGGCCGCAGGGCGTCAACCCGTGTATATAAGGGGACGACCCGCCAGCGGCTTAGGGCAAGAAACAACTCATCGAGAGCCAGGCATAGCGTATGTCGCTCCCTGGTCATCGAAACCTCAAGCAATACCAACCCAACTAGACGTAGGCCTTCCTCCACCGTAAGGGGCCGAACTAGTATAAACCTCTCATGTCCTTTGTTCCGATTAACCCCTTTAAGCTTCCTAGTTGCGATGGCTCCACGACTAAGTCCTTACAAGAGGACATCTGCCGTGAGAATTCCACGACAGTTGGTGCCCACCGTGGGGCCAGCGCACGGTGGATTTGAGTTCTTGAAGGGCAGCTTCGAAGGGCTCAAGGGATACGCGGTTGGCCGAATGACCAAGAGTCATCGCGGCAAGATCTACATCGACGACGAAGGCTGGGGCCCCGATGTCGGCTCAATTGAGTACGGGTACCGGGTCCCCTTTGGCAGAATTCACGTCTTCATCGGCCGAATCAGTGAGCCGGGCCCTGAGCCGGACAACTGCACCGACCTCATCGAAACGGCTCAGCGTGCGAGACCCGCCCGAGCTCAACCCGTCGTGAAGCGAGCCTTTGTGGGTTGCATCCACGTAGGTGAACTTTCTGAAGGATCTGAAGAAGCTGGTGAGCCGGCCATCCTCTCGGATGGTGATTCGTCTGCCGGTTCAACGGATTCGTTGTATCAAGTCCAAGATGGTATGCTTGGGGCTGTTCTGATGGCAGCACTATTCTAGACCCCTCTGAGTCACCAAATTGGGAAGGAGTGTTCATGGCTGGTACTCAACCCGGCCAAAATTCTACGGCCTCGGCAGCAATAACATCCGGGTTAGGAGCAGTCGGGGCGGTAGGCCCTGTGCGCTCACCGGCTCAGGTGTTGATGGATCTTATGGGTAGGCTTACAGCCTTGTTGACTGTTACGGTCATCCCTACGAATCAAGATGAGCATAACGCAGAGGTGGCACGGGTTCGTGAAGAGATCGCTCAGGCCAAGGAAACTTTATCAACCGAAGATACTAGATTGGCCACGGAGCGAGCGGCTTTGGACGCACGGGCGCAGCAGCTTCAGGCAGAGGCTTTTCAGCTCACATTGAGCCTGAACGCGTCTAATGAGGTGATGAGGAGGAGACATCAGAAGACTAAGTCCCGCTTACCTCGGATCTACGATCCGCGGAATCTCTTTGCTACACCCGGAACCGGCCCAAGTAACCCGCCAGGTGCAGATCAGTTTATGACATCCGGAGCAGGAGGCCCGGTTCAACCTCAGGTGACGGCGCCTCATCACTGTAATATGGCACTGCCCCGTTACATACCAATACCACCGGGTCACTTCTCCAACCCCATGGAGAACTTAATTGCAGCTTCAGCACGTTTGGCGGCTCTTCCAGTAGATGGTGATGATCCGACAGCGGTGGAAACCCGGAGGATCAGGGAACTTGTCCAAACAGCGCTGGCTCAGCAAGAGACCTACTCCTACAGCCGGGATAGGATTCACTCAACTCCTCCGCCCTGGTTAGCTCCGCCTCGTCAAAATCGGAGCCCGAGTTACAGCAGACGCATAGAGTCGGAGGCCCTGTCAAGCAACACTCAGCGACGGAACCAACCCGGCGGATATAACCCGGTGCAGGATCGAATACGTCAGGAGGATGAACGGGCGGCTCAGCTAGCAGACCAGCAGGATGTACCGGCTCATCCAGGATCAATCTGACATGCACAAGTTATCCCCTCCTTGGGAAGGACCCTTTGTGGTCAGCAAGAATCTGAACAACGGGTCATACTATCTTATCGATGTTCGAGAGCGCAAAGACTCACGTAAATCGGAGGAGGAGACCCGCCGGCCGTGGAATATAGCTCATCTTCGGCCTTACTATACTTGAGCCACTAGCTCTAATGTGTATATATTTCTACTATGTATATATTACATAAAGCAATAAAGCAGGACCTTTGTCCTTTTTTCCACTCCCAACAAAGGTTTATGTGTTTTCTTTATTAGGTGGTGGAGATAACCAAGAGGAAGCGGGTCATATCTGAATCCGGCTTTGCCTTTGGTATGGCTTATGATCATATCTGAATCTAGCCATGGTCACTTGGGGGCTTCCTGTTCAAACATAGGTCGTATTCAAACCAAAGAGAACATAGCTGTCGATACCCACTTGATCGGCATACTGCCAAACCCACTTGAGGGCTTCTTGGTCATATTTGAATCATAGCTTAACCTCTTTGGGTCTGACGTGGATCGTATTCGAATCAGCGTCATTAAACAACTCTTATGGTCACTTGGGGGCTTCCTATTCAAACATAGGTCGTATTCGAACCAAAGAGAACATAGCTGTCGATACCCACTTGATCGGCATCGCCACAGCCACTGGGGGCTATATGATCGTATCCGAATCTTAGCTTAACCCCTTTGGAACGGTTCACTGATCGTATTCGAATCAGAGGCCTTTTAAAGTTTGTTTATTATACTTGATTATCATGAGAAACTCTCGAAAATATAATGGAGTATACTGCAATCCTCCGGCTTAACATTGGTTACATCAGGTTGATAAGTGCCAGGTGAACTCTATGTGTCAATTTTCAGGAGTTAAACTCAATCATCAGGGGTCGGGTCATATGAGCCGGAAAGATAACCGTAAGCATCGCAGGAATACCATTATGATTATGTCTACTAAGTTTAATCATAAGTTGATTTTCCTGTAAATATTTGGTGCGTATTCCGGGTTGTCAAGACTTATGTGACCCTCAATGCGATAAATCGCCAAGGGATTTTCTTTTTATCTTATGTGCAGGACAATACAAGACATTTCTGCAAGGATATAACAGATTCATATCAACTACAAGTGCATAGTGATGACGGCTTATGCAAGTATTAAGGCGCCATCAGCATGCGCGAAGGCATGACAAAATTTAAAGTATTTTCTACTCTATTACAAGACTCCCCGAGTCTGAATGATGAGGCATTGTTTTTAATACAAAGACACAAGCATGTGACGCCTGGCGATTTACTCTTGGGGTTGACCTGAAGCTTCCGGGTTATCCCTATCCGCCTCTCCGCCGGTTGCCCTGTCCTGGAAGGATGACGAGGCACAGTCAATGCCACTCAAGGCTTCAAACTCAGCTTCATCATCTATTAAACCGGTTGGGTCTACTTCAGGGGCAAAGTGTCATTCCCAATTTGAGTAGCCAGAGGGCGGATGTCCCTCACGCAGCCAGTGAAGTCTTTTTGGTCAAATGCTGTGCCATCCTCCTTCAAACTTGGATACCCAAGAGCGATGTCGGCTGGGTCCAGCTCTGGTAACCAGGCCTTGGCCCGGCTCAAGGCAACTATTGCTCCGGCTCTTGCTTGGGCCCGTCTCAACTCTTGAATCCGCTGGGGGAGCACAGCAAGCCGACGTAACACATCTTGCAGGAGGTGGGGCACGTCATTTGATAAGGCCACAACAGCCAAAGCGCGTTGTGACCTGGTGTATAATTGTTCCACCAGTGTATAGACGGCTTTCAGCTTGACTACCATGTCCTGCTGGAGGGTTTTACTTCTGGGGCCTGTGTTGTTAAACAAAGAGTGAGCCGGAAGTGATAATTAGCTTGGTCGTCAAAAGGAAGGGTAACAGTATTTAAGGTGCATACAAGGAAACGTACCGAAGATCGCTGAGACCATTCGAGATATCTGACGCTTCAAGCCGGACAGCTCAGTGTTTACCTTTGAAAGGGATGCTTTGGCTGCTTCGGCCGGGGTCACCAGAGAGGCCTTCTCATCAGCCCAGGATTTCTTCTCCGACTCAAAGTTCTTCTTCAACTTCTCTTGTTCAGAGACGCTGAGTTCAAACTTGGAGTTGGCATTTTGAGTTCTGCTCAGTTCCTGTTCAATTACCACAGGGTCTTCTGTCGGTTTATCCTTCTTCGTTTTCTTCCTGGGCTTAACTTGCATACTATGAACAAAGAAGAAGAATGAGTACAGAAACATGAGGAAGAACAAACATAAGGTAAATAAATTGATATTACCCAGGAGCAGTCTTAAAAGCCGGCATGTTTGACTGCATGGACTCGCCGGATGAAGGAGAGGTATCCAGATAGTTGGAGTCAGAAGAATTGAGAGGTTGACGGATTTGACCTGCCAAAGGTAAAAAAGGGTATAAATCGAAGATAACCTCAGACCGACGCTTCCGGGTTACATCAGGTAAGCCGGAGGAGAGTTCTGCATCCTTGTTGGTCCGGGTCTGCCTCCGGTTTTCAAATTGCTGTTGCTTCAAAAGAAAGTCAGGATCTTGATAAGCCAAAGGGTGTGAAAATCTTACTTTCCGGGTTACTCTTCGAATTTTCTGACGCGGCCGAGGCTCGGAGTCGGAGGAGATGATAGTTACCTCTTCTTCGACGGGTTGGCTGTTTCCCGTGTCTTCCTGAAAAAGGAGAATAGTGTTAGTAAGGTAATGATAAAAGAGCGAGGGAAGTTGAAAGGTTACCTCTTCCTCGTTATCATCAGAATCATCAAGCTGGAACATCTCTGAAGCACTTGGTTTTCTCTTCTTTGAAGTAGAAGGGCTGGTGGTTCTCTTTTCGGCCCTCTTTGCTGCCCGGGCCTGTTTGGCCGCCTCATGGTCATACGGGACTTTCCAGAACTTGTCGTTTGCCTGTAAAGAGTTGCGAAAGGGTATGAGTAATCCGGAAGGTAATGTGATAAAAGATGATTATTGAGACTGATGACTTACTGCGGGGGCCGGGTTATTCTTGCATAAGGGGAGTAAGCTGAAGGTATTGTTCACCACAGTCCCCTCCTTTAACAGTGACTGGATCATAGCCTCGATCGTGTCATCTGGTAAATCCTCAGAGCTGTGACGCGGCGGGTCATCCTTTTCCCCCGAGTAAGTACACATTAAGCTGGATCGGTGGCTTAATGGAATCACCCACCAGGTAAACCAGGTCCGGACCAAATCAATGTCGTCCAAACCATTGCCCAACAGAGCCTTAATTTTCTTTATGGTGGGGGCAAGTGGAATGCGTTCAGCCGGAGATAATTTGTCGGCCAACGGGTGATGGACTCCAAGCGCAGGGCACGGAAGTCGAGTAGTGAGTTCTCACCAGCTGGAGAGGTGTCTTGGCAATAGAACCATGTCTGGTTCCACTCTTTTGGATGACTTGGCAGCTCTGCATAAGGAAATAGGCAGTCTCTTCGCCGTTGGATTGAGATGCCACCGAGTTCCAGACTGGGCCCATTGGCCCGTTCATTTTGCCGGTTCAAATAAAACAGCTCTCTAAACAAAGTTAAATTTGGTTCTTCTCCAAGATACACCTCGCAAAACACTTGGAAGCTGCAAAGGTTCGACACGTAGTTGGGACCGATGTCTTGAGGTCTGAGGTCAAAGAAATGTAGAACATCTCTGAAGAATTTTGATCCGGGTGGGGCAAAGCCCCGGGTCATGTGATCTGTAAACACAATTACCTCCCCTTCCTTGGGTTGAGGTTTCTCCTCTGATGGGTGAGGAGCACGATAGGACATAATCTCCTTTCAGGGCAGATGGCCGGATTTCACAAACTCAACTAGAGAACTCTCTGTAACAGTGGATTTGACCCAGTTGCAAGTCACCGGAGGTTTGACAGCTTTGGGTGCCATTGCCTAAACCGACGCCTACAACAAGATACAGGAATTGTTCCAGTTTAATTATAACCCGGAGGAAAACACCGTGGTTTATTTAAGATGGCGGCTTAAGAAGGGGCCTAATGACATACAGATAGCTATGCGGTAATGTTTAAACACCTGCAGGTATTAAAAATGTTTAAGGTTTTCTTAAACATCCAGGAGCAAGTGATTCCGACAGCCGGGTTATCTTAAACCGGTTATTATGGCTGAAACAGAGTCAACAGACGCAGTTTTTGGCTAAGTGTGGGGCAAACAGGTTTCACAAGTTGCTGATATTATTTTGAATCAAACGACGCTCTGGAAAGGAAAAAAATTTAGACCTAAAGCAGTACAGGGAAGCTCATATATTCAAGAAGGGCTTCTAAATCAAGGAAATAAAATCTGTTTTCACGCAGGATAAGCATGAAGCATGTTCTGCAGCAGTTCTATGTGGTTTTCATAATCTAAACAAGGCTTGGGAGGTGAGAACCAATGAAAGCTTGCGTCGGGCGGCAATGAAGGCCGACGAACTCAAAGATGGCTCCAATGCAGATCTGAGAAAGGGGAACAGAAGAACTCACGGATGCGGAAGAGCTGCGAAGGGCCGCCGTCGTTTTTAGGTCCGAATCAGGGTGATGCAGCGGCCAGAGTCGATGAAGACGAGGATTCCGACGGTGGCGGCGGTGGAGCTCGAGCGGCAGAGAAGGGAGTGCGAGGAAGAAGACGACTGGAGGAAATGAAAAAAACCTAGGTCGTGTTTATTTATAAGGAGGGGCCGACTGAGACGGCGCGAGAAACAAGGAGACCAAAGACATCATTATCCAGCGGCCCCGACGCCTCGATTTTCGGGAGGGTCAGTAAAGGCAAAGATCCGTTGAAGATATGACAAATTAAAATACAAGTTTTATTGAAGATGACGTCACGGTGATTTAACCCGGATCCAGATGATGACGTCACGGCGGGTTACAATATTCACACAAGACAGAAGACTAAAGGCCAATTCATAAGGTTTTAAAAGATTGACATGAACCGGTTCAAATCAATCTGGGGCCTAATGTTGGGGATATAACTATTCGAGTAAGCCGGCTAGGAGGGGCCGGGTTACATGAAAAGTATTCATCGTGAAGAAAGCCCAAGACCCAACATGAGAATGGCGGTTCATAGGGTTTAAAGCCCACGGGCGGCTTAAGGCCCATAGTGATAAACCGCCATAATGGCATGACTTGTAACATAAGGTAGAGGTAACCAGTCAACGAGCCGGACATTGTTTATAAGCCGGCCGGGACTCTGTAGGTCGCAGGGCGTCAACCCGTGTATATAAGGGGACGACCCACCAGCGGCTTAGGGCAAGAAACAACTCATCGAGAGCCAGGCATAGCGTATCTTGCTCCCTGGTCATTGAAACCTCAAGCAATACCAACCCAACTAGACGTAGGCCTTCCTTCACCGTAAGGGGCCGAACTAGTATAAACCTCTCGTGTCCTTTGTCCCGATTAACCCCTTTAAGCTTCCTAGTTGCGATGGCTCCACGACTAAGTCCTTACAAGAGGACATCTGCCGTGATAATTCCACGACAATATTCAATTTTTCTGTAGGTGCAGTAGTTGAGGGGTAGTTAATTGTCGTTACGGTTGAGGTGAAGATACCCCAAACAAAACCCTCAAAAGATTGTTTTCCATACTAACAAGTGACAGTAAATTTCAGCACATTTATAAATGTTTCCTTACCAAATTCACTTACCAAAGGCGCTTCACTCCCCGGCAACGGCGCCAGAAAATAGCCTTGATGACCCACAACTATAGGGGATTAATTGTAGCTCTTTTCGATAAGTAAGATTGTCGGACCCAATGAGCTGCAGAAGGAAATGACAAGTGGATTTGAGCAAGGTAATGTCTGCAAGTGCTGAAATATTAAGTAGCAGAGTAGTTTGATAGCAAGATAATTTGTAACGAGCAAGTAATGATAGTAGCAACAAAAGTGCAGCAAGGTAGCCAATCCTTTTGAGGCAAAGGACAGGCCAAAATGGTCTCTTATAATAAGCAAAGCGTTCTTGAGGGTACACGGGAATTTCATCTAGTCACTTTCATCATGTTGGTTTGATTTGTGTTCAGCCCAACACCCCTCCAAAACAGCCCAATAACCCATCCTAACCCCCTTCATCCTCTCGGTCGTTCGATCATGATCGTGTGGGCGAAAACCGTACTCCATTTGCAGCCTCCCAACTACTTCTACCTATAAATTTGTCCCCTCCCCCGAAATTGCAGACGAAACCCTAGCCTCCCTCTTCCTCGCGCCGCCGGACATGTCCATCCCGCGCCGGACATGTCCAGCCTCCACCTCGCTCCGGCCAATGGCGTGATGCCACGTCACCCCGCCGCCGCAGCTGGCCAACCAGGAGCCGCCACCTGTCCCGCGCCCGCGCCTCTCTCTCCTCCCCGCCGCCACGGCCCGGCGAGCCCGGATCGGGCCCGCCCGGCCCACCGCCGTCGCCGCCCAGCCCGCACATCGCCGCCTCCCGCTCCGTCCGCCCTCCCGCTGGCGCCGCCCCGCGGCCGCCGCCTCCGCCGCCCTCCTGCGCCTTCTCCGCCGCCGCACACCGCGCCGCCCCCGCGCGCCCGCCCCGCTCCTCGCCGCCACCCGATCCGCCCGCCTCGCCGCTTCCTCCGCCCGGCGCTGCCCGCCTCGCCGGCCACCGCCTAGATTAGCCGCGTGCCGGCCCCGCCTCACCGCTCGTCGCCAACTCCGGCCAGATCCGGGCCGGTGTCGCCCGGATCCGGCACCCCTGACCCCCCCTCCGGCGAGCGCCCCAACTCCGGCAACGTTTTTCCCCTTCTCCGGAGAAGTTCCGGCCAGATCCGCCGCCGCATCGTGTTCCGTGCCGCGGTCAACCCTAGTCCGCGAGGTGATGAATTCGTCCAAGTCCTTTTTTCTGCAGTATTTTTTATGTCATGTTTGCTGCAGCATAACTTTGTGTGTACAGCTCCGTTTTGCGTGCATAATATATCGAAATGTTCATCTGGTTCTGCTCTGCATTTTGTTCAATTGTGCCATGTTAATTTGGGTCCATCTTGATGCCCTAATAATTGTCGGAAGAGTGCTACATAATGTTGTCTGCTGTAGTTTATCAGAATATGCTCATTTGTTATTTTTGCATCTTTTTGTGTGATTTTATTTTGAGCATGAAGTCTACATGTGTTTTGAACTATGCCATGCCATGTTTCTAGAGGTTTATGCCATGTATTTTTGTGATCTATGTGGTGACTATCACGAGCATGCAAACTAGGCTTCGTGATGTTGCTGATTTCAGGGACTTAGGATTTTCCTAAGTCATTGTTCTGCTGTTATTTTTATGCCATGTATTCATGTTGCTACCAAGTGATCCGTGACTCTTTTGAGCATGGTCATTAAAGATGTTTTGTAGATATGGTGGTGCTCTATCTAGCCATGGCCTTTTTGGAAATTATAGAGTGCGATAGCATGACCCAATTTTGCTCTACTTTTGCTATAAAATGTTCCTGGCAGATTGTTTACATGTTATTCAATATTGCCAAGGTGGTTGTAGTTGATCCATGCATTCTATGTTGTTGTTATTTCCATGTCTAGATTCTATGCCATGTCTAGTTGCTGGATGTATGCTTAGTTTGTCATGCAATGCCTCGTAGTGAGTGCATCGAGCTCGTAAACATGCCTACTTTTGTTCTATGCTTTGAGTAGATTCATGCCATGCTTTTCTTTGACATGATAGCTTGCTGTAACATGTTGTTTGATAGCTCTAAACATTGCAATCTGATGTTATTGCTGCCATGTCCTGTGAATTCTGCTAAGTCTGTGAACCTGTTATTATTTGCAATCTTGACATGTCCTTTTGAGCATGTTCTATTAGTTTCTGGAGATAGCTCAGTGTTCATGTTTTGTTATGCTTTACCTGTACATCATGTCCATGCCTTTTGTTTTCATGTTGATATCCTGTAGCATGTTGTTTTGATGCTTGCAATATGCCTAGTTGCTGTTTTGGACAGCGTGTCCTTTGAACTTGTATGGTGTGTACGTGTTGAACCGTTGCTCCGTTTTGAGTGTGCTCTATATGAAACTTGCTTAGTTTTGCATGTAGTTTCATGTTACCTTGTTGCATCCATGTTATGATGTGTTGGATTGATGTTTGTATGCATTTTGCATCAATGCCATGTTTAACTTGTTTTGCTCATATCTTCTAGGCCGTAGCTCCGAATCTAATGAACTTTATATGTAACTTGTCTAGAATTTCATGTAGATCATCGTGGTGCATCTTAACTTGATGTTTAACAACTTGAACATAAAGTTTATTCAGATCTGGACCAATTTCTAAATTTGCATATGAGGACTTACCGGAATTGTTCTATGTTGTTTCCGGCCTCATTTAAAATTGCTTTGATGTGTTGCTCTTGTATGCATCATCTCTTGCCATGAGTATCTTCATGTAGCCTTGCCATGCATCATACTTGGTAGAGCATCATGCCTTGTTCATGTGTGGTGTGTTTACCATGTTGTCTGCTTCTTCTCGATAGTTCCCGTTTCGTTGCGATCGTGAGGATTCGTTCGTCTACGCTTGGTTCGTCTTCGTGGCTTCATCTTCTTCATGGACTCATTCTTCTTCCTTGCGGGATTTCAGGCAAGATGACCGTCACCTTGGATCTCATTACTATCATTGCTATGCTAGTTGCTTCGTTCTGTCGCTATGCTGCGTTTCCTACCACTTGCTTATCAAGCCTCCCCAAATTGCCATGAACCTCTAACCTTTGACACCCTTCCTAGCAAACCGTTGTTTGGATATGTTACTGCTCTTGCTCAGCCCCTCTTATAGCGTTGCTAGTTGTAGGTGAAGATGAAGATTGCTCCATGTTGGATTATGTTTACGTTGGGATATCACAATATCTCTCATATTATTAATGCATCTATATACTTGGTAAAGGGTGGAAGGCTTGGCCTTATGCCTGGTGTTTTGTTCCACTCTTGCCGCCCTAGTTTTCGTCATAACGGTATTATGTTCTCGGATTTTGCGTCCCTAACGCGGTTGGGTGATTTATGGGACCCCCTTGACAGTTCGCTTTGAATGAAGCTCTTCCAGCAAGGCCCAACCTTGGTTTTACCATTTGCCTCACCACCACCTATTTTTCCCTTGGGAGTCGCTCTCTCGAGGGTCATCTTTATTTTAGCCCCCCCGGGCCAATGCTTGTCTAAGTGTTGGCCCGAACTAGAGTCCTTTGCAGCGCCACCTCGGGGAAACTTGAGGTCTGGTTTTAGTTGTACGGTGTGCTCATCCGGTGTTGCCCTGAGAACGAGATATGTGCAGCTCCTATCGGGATTGTCAGCGCATCGGGCGGTCTTGCTGGACTTGTTTTACCATTGTTGAAATGTCTTGTTATCGGGATTCTGAGTTTGATCGGGTCTTCCCGGGAGAAGGAATATCCTTCGTTGATCGCGAGAGCTTATAATGGGCTAAGTTGGGACACCCCTGCAGGGTTTGAACTTTCAAAAGCCGTGCCCGCGGTTATGTGGCAGATGGGAATTTGTTAATGTCCGGTTGTAGTAAACTTAAAGTAAACTCTTCTAAAATACACCAACCGTGTGCGTAACCGTGAGTGTCTCTTTTCGGGGTTGGTCGAGAGGAGAACACGGTTTCTGGGTTATGTCTGATGTAAGTAGGAGTTCAGGATCACTTCTTGATCATTACTAGTTGACGACCGCTTGCTTTGCTTCTCTTCTCTCTCTTATTTGTGTAAGTTAGCCACCATACTTGCTCAATCGCTGCTGCAACCTCACCACCTTACCCCTTCCTTACCCATTAATCTTTGCTAGTCTTGATACCCATGGTAATGGGATTGCTGAGTCCTCGTGGCTCACAGATTACTACACCACCAGTTGCAGGTACAGGTTTTGCGATGATCATGACATGATAGCGATGTTTATTTGTGTTGGAGTTCTTCTTCTGCTTCTTCTTCGATTGAGGGATAGGAACCTGGTCAGCAGCCTGGGCTAGCAGGGTGGATATTGTTTGAGTTGATGTTTATGTTTCATCCATAGTCGGATGTTGATCTTGTATATGATGTATAGTTGTATTCATGTGACATTGTATGTATTGGTTATATCCCCACTATTATGTAATGTTTATGTAATGATATCCACCTTGCAAAAGCGTCTTCAAGATGCGCTTCTATCCTTGGTGGGACCTTCGAGTTCCTTTAGGATAGGGTCGCATCTTGGGCGTGACAAGTTGGTATCAGAGCCTCGACCGACCCTAGGAGCCCCCCTTGATTGATCGTGTAGTTTGGCCGATGTCGAGTCTAGAAGAATTTTTTTTTGGAGTCTAGTTATATCGGAGAGTAGGAATTCTTTTTACTCCTCTGCCCCTTCGTCGCTCTGGTGAGAAATCTTGACGTAGGTGTTTTGTACTACTCCTCCTCCCCTTCAAATTTTACTTTAGGATCACGCGGTTAGCTCTTTCGTTCGTTGTCCATCCTCTTTTATCCGGTGCATCTCTCGTCAAGTTGACTCAAACCTCTTTGCCTTTCGCGAGGTCAATCCCTAATTCTTCCTCCACGACGTTGTTTCCCTGTCCGAAGTTGTCCTTGTTTTTTCCCACCCGCCCACCCTTCTTCTTCTCGGAACCGGAGTCTGTAATCGAGTACAAATTCTTTTCGTGCGAAGCCTTTGCATTCTCTCCTCAATTATTCCAACCGGTGCTTTTCTCTTCAAGATATTCGTCGATTTGTCGTTCCATGTTGCCTGTGTTTTTTCCCCGTCCTCCCACCCTTTTTATTCTCGAAGTCTGAGCCGCTATTCACGCATCAATTTCATTCATTCGGAGTATCTTCAGTCTTTCCTCAATTGTCTCAACCGGTGAAGTCTCGTCTAGTTCATCATGGTTCGTCGCATTTTCTTTTTGGTGGTTCCAATTCAAGTTTTTGGTGTTGATCATATTATTTTCCTTAACCGAAGTGTTTTCCCCTTGCTCTTTCTTCCTCTCGCCATTCTATTATCCCGGAGTGATGAAGATATCTCAGAAGATTCATGTTTGCATTCTATTATTTCGAGGTTGTCACCTCATTCAAATCTTTCAGTTGTTCTGGTGCATCATTTCTCATTCAACCAATCCTTTCCAACGGTGTTTTCTTTTCAATGGGCCCTAACCCACAGGTCTTTTCCCAGGATCTTACCTGACTCTTCTAATTTTCCTGGAGGTATTCTTGAGTTCTTTTGAAAGTTGACGTAAGTATGAATTTCATCAGTTAGATGCTTTCTCCAAGATCGATTTCAAACCATTTTCATTGTTGGCTCAACCTCTTTGTTTTTTGATCCTCCCGGAGTATCTCAACAATTTTGATGGTGTTTTTCAACATTTGAAGACCGAAGTAGAATTTCTCTTAAATCTTGTCCGTTCTCCCGGAGATTCGCGACGCTAGCTCGATGTTATACTATCTACTTGTTTCCAGTTGTGCAATTCTTTTCATCCATCCAGAGTATGTCAGGTGTTGCCTTCTCTCTCGATTATCCGGAGGTCATCTTTTCGGAATATTTCTTCGCTCTAAGTTTTCGATCCGTTCTCCAATTATTCTACATCTATGCCCCTTCGTTCGTCACAATATTCTTTTGGTGCTTCGTTCAAGTATAATCCAAGCAGTCCGCGATCTCTTCGTTCACTTGTCTCTGGATTCCCTCAAGTATCTTCGTGCTTTTCTAATTCTTCCCGGTGATTCATTCTCTTTCGGCATTCAGTTTTGAATTTTTACGGTGGGTCGTTGAAGATTCCTTTTCCGTTCTCATCATATCAAGTCATTCGTTCTTTTCAATCCTACCGGTGGTTCATGAAGACCTTCCCAAACTTCGCGTTATATCCCCCCTTAATCCTTTTAAACGCGGATAAGTTGTATGCAATCCGTTACTTCTCATAAATATAATTGATGGAGGATAAGCATAACATAATTCTTATTCTCATTTCTTCATGGCCCAGTTGATTAATTCCTTCCTTCGGAGATTGTTCATAATAAATAATCTCTCGGTTTTAAATTGTTCATCTTTTTCTTCTCCGGAGTTCCAAGCTTCTTGCTTGTCTCGACGCAAAGCTCCATCCGAATCATCGCAAGGCTTTAATCTTATTGCTTTTCATCCTTCAATTTTATCTCGTCTTCCTTTTGTTACCGGAGCTTTTCACGGTGGTTCGTCAGTATTTAATTCATTCTTCAAGAGTTCATCAAGGTTCTTGTTGGAGGAGTTCAAGTATCTTTTCTTCTTGCATCTGGAAGTGCAATTAATTCTCCGTATTATTTTGAAGTGGAGTTTTGCATTTCTTCGTTCCTCTCAGCTATTCAATCTTTTCCGCTTATGTGGGTTATCACCTCATAATTTTGAGATGATTTCCATAAGTCCACAACAAGCAATTATTTGTTGTTGATTTTCTCAACAAACTTCGTTCAATCTTTTCTTCGCAAGGATGCTTTTCAAATTCATTTGTCGAACAAGTTGTCATTTTTCTTCTCCGTTCTTTTCATTCCACTATTTCAATTCTTCCGGAGGCATTGTGTTGTTCCTCTAGTCAAGTATCGTTCCATCTTCTCAAGTTCATGTTCTATTCTCTCCTTGTTCAGCCAGAGTCCTGCCTAAATTTTGTCATCCTTATTCCTTTTCTAACTTGTTCTAATCGGAGTGCTTTCAGAGTCTATCTTGTTCGTTGAGCTTTTGACTCTCGTCGTAGTCTCCGTCCTCTCTTTTTCTCGAGTTCTCTCGACCTTTGTTCATCCTCTCTCTTTTGTTCATATTTCACCTCATTCCTTTTTCCCTTCCATCTCGGTCATAAGATCTCGGGACGAGATCTCTTGTTAGTAGAGGAGAGTTGTAAAGCCCCGGATTCGATGTGCCAGGTGTCCGCTAGTTATCCGCCGTCATTTCCATGTCATTTGCTTGCGTGTTGCACTTTGCCATGTCATCATCTGCATTTCATATCATGTCATCATGTGCATCGCATTTGCATACGTGTTCGTCTCATGCATCCGAGCATTTTTCCCGTTGTCCGTTTTCCAATCCGGCACTCCTATGTCCTCCGGCGCCCCCTTTTACCTCTTTTCGTGTGCGGGTGTTAAACATTCTCGGAATGGACCGAGATTTGCCAAGCGACCTTGATATACCACCGATAGACCGCCTGTCAAGTTTCGTGCCATTTGAAGTCCGTTTGATACTCCAACGGTTAACCGGGTAGCCGCAAAAGCCTCTTTTGTGTGAAGCCCAACACCCCTCCAAAACAGCCCAATAACCCATCCTAAACCCCTCCATCCTCTCGGTCGTTCGATCACGATCGTGTGGGCGAAAACCGCACTCCATTTGGAGCCTCCCAACTCCTTCTACCTATAAATTTGTCCCCTCCCCCGAAATTGCGGACGAAACCCTAGCCTCCCTCTTCCTCGCGCCCCCGGACATGTCCATCCCGCGCCGGACATGTCCAGCCTCCACCTCGCTCCGGCCAATGGCGTGATGCCTTTTTTCATCATGCCACGTCACCCCGCCGCCGCCGCTGGCCAACCAGGAGCCGCCACCTGTCCCGCGCCCGCACCTCTCTCTCTCTCCTCCCCGCCGCCGCGGCCCGGCGAGCCTGGATCGGGCCCGCCCGGCCCGCGCATCGCCGCCTCCCGCTCCGGCCGTCTCCTGCTGGCGCCGCCCCGCGGTCGCCGCCTCCGCCGCCCTCCCGCGCCTGCTCCGCCGCCGCACACCGCGCCGCCCCCGCGCGCCCGCCCTACTCCTCTGCCACGGTGTCGCCCGCTCCTCGCCGCCACCCGATCCGCCCGCCTCACCGCTTCCTCCGCCCGGCGCTGCCCGCCTCGCCGGCCACCGCCTGGATCAGTCGCGTGCCGGCCCCGCCTCACCGCTCGTCGCCAACTCCGGCCAGATCTGGGCCGGTGTTGCCCAGATCCGGCGCCCCTGACCCCCCTCGGGCGAGCTCCCCAACTCCGGCGACGTTTTTCCCCTTCTCCGGCGAAGTTCCGGCCAGATCCGCCGCCGCATCGTGTTCCGTGCCGCGGTCAACCCTAGTCCGCGAGGTGATGAATTCGTCCAAGTCCTTTTTTCTGCAGTATTTTTTATGCCATGTTTGCTGCATCATAACTTTGTGTGTACAGCTCCGTTTTGCGTGCATAATATATCAAAATGTTCATCTGGTTGTGCTCTTCATTTTGTTCAATTGTGCCATGTTCATTTGGGTCCATCTTGATGCCCTAATCATCGTTGGAAGGGTGCTACATAATGTTGTCTGCTGTAGTTTGTCAGAATATGCTCATTTGTTATTTTTGCATCTTTTTGTGTGATTTTATTTTGAGCATGAACTCTGAATCTGTTTATGTTTTTGCTATGTTCACATGCTTGCAATTGTATTTTCTGATCCCTTTTGGCTTATGGTCACTAAGGGACTTTTGTTCTATGCTTTGAGTAGATTCATGCCATGCTTTTCTTTGACATGATAGCTTGCTGTAACATGTTGTTTGATAGCTCTAAACATTGCAACCTGATGTTATTTCTGCCATGTCCTGTGAATTCTGCTAAGTCTGTGAACCTGTTATTATTTGCAATCTTGCCATGTCCTTTTGAGCACGTTCTATTAGTTTCTGGAGATAGCTCAGTGTTCATGTTTTGTTATGCTTTACCTGTACATCATGTCCTTGCCTTTTGTTTTCATGTTGATTTCCTGTAGCATGTTGTTTTGATGCTTGCAATATGCCAAGTTGCTGTTTTGGACAGCGTGTCCTTTGAACTTGTATGGTGTGTATGTGTTGAACCGTTGCTCCGTTTTGAGTGTGCTCTATATGAAACTTGCTTAGTTTTGCATGTAGTTTCATGTTACCTTGTTGCATCCATGATATGATGTGTTTGCTTGATGTTTGTATGCATTTTGCATCAATGCCATGTTTAACTTGTTTTGCTCATATCTTCTAGGCCGTAGCTCCGAATCTAATGAACTTTATATGTAACTTGTCTAGAATTTCGTGTAGATCATCTGGTGCATCTTAACTTGCTGTTTAACATCTTGAACATAAAGTTTATTCAGATCTGGACCAATTTCTAAATTTGCATATGATGACTTACCGGAATTGTTCTATGTTGTTTCCGGCCTCATTTAAACTTGCTTTGATGTGTTGCTCTTGTATGCATCATCTCTTGCCATGAGTATATTCATGTAGCCTTGCCATGCATCATACTTGGTTGAGCATCATGCCTTATTCATGTGTGGTGTGTTTACCATGTTGTCTGCTTCTTCTCGATAGTTCCCGTTTCGTTGCGATCGTGAGGATTCGTTCGTCTACGCTTGGTTCGTCTTCGTGGCTTCATCTTCTTCATGGACTCATTCTTCTTCCTTGCGGGATTTCAGGCAAGATGAACGTCACCTTGGATCTCATTACTATCATTGTTGTGCTAGTTGCTTCGTTCTATCGCTATGCTGCATTTCCTACCACTTGCTTATCAAGCCTCCCCAAATTGCCATGAACCTCTAACCTTTGACACCATTCCTAGCAAACCGTTGTTTGGCTATGTTACCGCTCTTGCTCAGCCCCTCTTATAGCGTTGCTAGTTGCAGGTGAAGATGAAGATTGCTCCATGTTGGATTATGTTTACGTTGGGATATCACAATATCTCTCATATTATTAATGCATCTATATACATGGTAAAGGGTGGAAGGCTTGGCCTTATGCCTGGTGTTTTGTTCCACTCTTGCCGCCCTAGTTTTCGTCACATCGGTATTACGTTCCCAGATTTTGCGTCCCTAACGCGGTTGGGTGATTTATGGGACCCCCTTGACAGTTCGCTTTGAATAAAGCTCTTCCAGCAAGGCCCAACCTTGGTTTTACCATTTGCCTCACCACCACCTATTTTTCCCTTGGGAGTCACTCTCTCGAGGGTCATCTTTATTTTAGCCCCCCCCCCGAGCCAATGCTTGTCTAAGTGTTGGCCCGAACTAGAGTCCTTTGCAGCGCCACCTCGGGGAAACTTGAGGTCTGGTTTTAGTTGTACAGTGTGCTCATCCGGTGTTGCCCTGAGAACGAGATATGTGCAGCTCCTATCGGGATTGTCGGCGCATCGGGCGGTCTTGCTGGACTTGTTTTACCATTGTCGAAATGTCTTGTTATCGGGATTCCGAGTTTGATTGGGTCTTCCCGGGAGAAGGAATATCCTTCGTTGATCGCGAGAGCTTATAATGGGCTAAGTTGGGACACCCCTGCAGGGTTTGAAATTTCGAAAGTCATGCCCGCGGTTATGTGGCAGATGGGAATTTGTTAATGTCCGGTTGTAGTAAACTTAAAGTAAACTCTTCTAAAATACACCAACCGTGTGCGTAACCGTGAGTGTCTCTTTTCGGGGTTGGTTGAGAGGAGAACACGGTTTCTGGGTTATGTCTGATGTAAGTAGGAGTTCAGGATCACTTCTTGATCATTACTAGTTGACGACCGCTTGCTTTGCTTCTCTTCTCTCTCTTATTTGTGTAAGTTAGCCACCATACTTGCTCAATCGCTGCTGCAACCTCACCACCTTACCCCTTCCTTACCCATTAATCTTTGCTAGTCTTGATACCCATGGTAATGGGATTGCTGAGTCCTCGTGGCTCACAGATTACTACACCACCAGTTGCAGGTACAGGTTTTGCGATGATCATGACATGATAGCGATGTTTATTTGTGTTGGAGTTCTTCTTCTGCTTCTTCTTCGATTGAGGGATAGGAACCTGGTCAGCAGCCTGAGCTAGCAGGGTGGATATTGTTTGAGTTGATGTTTATGTTTCATCCGTAGTCGGATGTTGATCTTGTATATGATGTATAGTTGTATTCATGTGACATTGTATGTCTTGGTTGTATCCCCACTATTATGTAATGTTGATGTAATGATATCCACCTTGCAAAAGCGTCTTCAAGATGCGCTTCTATCCTTGGTGGGACCTTCGAGTTCCTTTAGGATAGGGTCGCATCTTGGGTGTGACAAAATAGGGTTTCGTGGTACTCCTTGATGTTTTTAGGGTATAAGAGTATATATAGGTGAAGGAAGTAGGTCGGTGGAGCCACGAGGGTGGGGGCGCGCCTCCCTATCTCGTGGCCGCCTCGTTGCTTATTTGACATCCACTCCAAGTCTCCTGGATTGCGTTTGTTCCAAAAACGATCATCGCGAAGGTTTCATTCCGTTTGGACTCCGTTTGATATTTCTTTTCTGCGAAACATTGAAATAGGCAAAAAAACAGCAATTTGCACTGGGCCTCCGGTTAGTAGGTTAGTCCCAAAAATAATATAAAAGTGTATAATAAAGCCCATTAAACATCCAAAACAGATAATATAATGGCATGGAGCAATCAAAAATTATAGATACGTTGGAGACGTATCAAGCATCCCCAAGCTTAATTCCTGCTCGTCCTCGAGTAGGTAAATGATAAAAAACAGAATTTTTGATGTGGAATGCTACCTAGCATAATCCTCAATGTAATTTTCTTTATTGTGCCATGAATGTTCAGATCCGAAATATTCAAGACAAAAGTTTAATATTAACATAAAAATAATAATACTTCAAGCATACTAATAAAGCAATCATGTCTTCTCAAAATAACATGGCCAAAGAAAGTTATCCCTACAAAATCATATAGTCTGGCTATGCTCTATCTTCATCACACAAAATATTTAAATCATGCACAACCCCGATGACAAGCCAAGCAATTGTTTCATACTTTTGATGTTCTCAAACTTTTTCAATCTTCACGCAATACATGAGCGTGAGCCATGGACATAGCACTATATGTGGAATAGAATGGTGGTTGTGGAGAAGAAAAAAAAGGAGAAGATAGTCTCACATCAACTAGGCGTATCAACGGGCTATGGAGATTGCCATGCAACGGATGCACTAGAGCTATAAGTCTATGAAAGCTCAACAAAAGAATCTAAGTGGGTATGCATCCAACTCGCTTGCTCACGAAGACCTAGGGCATTTTGAGGAAGCCCATCATTGGAATATACAAGCCAAGTTCTATAATGTAAAATTCCCACTAGTATATGAAAGTGACAACATAGGAGACTCTCTATCATGAAGATCATGGTGCTACTTTGAGGCACAAGTGTGGTAAAAGGGTAGTAACATTGTCCCTTCTCTCTTCTTCTCTCATTTTTTTGTTTGGGCCTTTCTCTTTTCTTATGGCCTCTTTTTTTTAGTCTGGAGTCTCATCCCGACTTGTGGGGGAATCATAGTCTCCGTCATCCTTTCCTCACTTGAGACTATGCTCTAATAATGATGATCATCACACTTTTATTTACTTACAACTCATAAATTACAACTCAATACTTAGAGCAAAATATGACTCTATGTGAATGCCTCTGGCGGTGTACCGGGATATGCAATGAATCAAGAGTGACATGTACGAAAATCATGAATGGTGGCTTTGCCACAAATACGATGTCAACTACATGATCATGCAAAGCAATATGACAATGATGGAGCGTGTCATAATAAACGAAATGGTGGAAAGTTGCATGGCAATATATCTCAGAATGGCTATGGAAATGCCATAATAGGTAGGTATGGTGGCTTTTTTGAGGAAGGTATATGGTGGGTGTATGATATTGACGAAAGTTGCGCGGTATTAGAGAGGCTAGCAATGGTGGGAGGGTGAGAGTGCGTATAATCCATGGACTCAACATTAGTCATAAAGAACATATTTATTGCAAAAATCTATTAGTTATCAAAACAAAGTACTACGTGCATGCTCCTAGGGTGATAGATTGGTAGGAAAAGACCATCGCTCGTCCCCAACCGCCACTCATAAGGAAGACAATCAATAAATAAATAATGCTCGACTTCATCACGTAACAGTTCACCATACGTGCATGCTACGGGAATCACAAACTTTAACACAAGTATTTCTCAAATTCACAACTACTCAACTAGCATAACTCTCATATCACCATCTTCATGTCTCAAAACAATCATAAAGAATCAAACTTCTCATCGTATTCAATGCACTTTATATGATAGTTTTTATTATACCTATCTTGGATGCTCATCACTTTAGGACTAAAATTTTAACCAAAGCAAATTACCATGCTGTTCTAAAAGACTATCAAAATAATATAAGTGAATCATGATAAATCAATAATTTCTATAAAATAAACCACCATCGTGCTCTGAAAAGATATAAGCGAAGCACTAGAGCAAAATTATCTAGCTCAAAAGATATAAGTGAAGCACATAGAGTATTCTAATAAATTCTGATTCGTGTTTGTCTCTCCAAAAGATGTGTACGGCAAGGATGATTATGGTAAACTAAAAGGCAAAGACTCAAATCATACAAGATGCTCCAAGCAAAACACATATCATGTGGTGAATAAAAATATAACATCAAGTAAAGTTACCGATAGACGAAGACGAAAGAGGGGATGTCTTCTGGGGCATCCCCAAGCTTAGGCTTTTGGTTGTACTTGAATTTTACCTTGGGGTCCCTTGGGAATCCCCAAGCTTAGGCTCTTGCCACTCCTTGTTCCCTAATCCATCAAATCTTTGCCCAAAAACTTGAAAACTTCACAACACAAAACTCAACAGAAAATCTCATGAGCTCCGTTAGCGAAATAAAACAAACCACCACTTTAAGGTACTATAATGAACTCATTATTTATTTATATTGGTGTTAAACCTACTATACTCCAACTTCTCTATGGTTCGTACCCCCCGATACTAGCCATAGATTCATCAAAATAAGCAAACAACACACGAAAAAAAGAATAGTCCGTAGTAATCTGTAGCAAACGCTAACTTATATAACTCAAAAAAATCTACCAAAATAAGATGACCTAGATAATTTGATTATTGATCTACTGCAATTGGAGTCAGTATTTTATCACTTTCTGGTGATTTTTAACAATTGTTTTCGTGAGCAGAAAGTTTCTGTCTTTTTTAGCAAGATCAAATAATTATCACCCAAGAAGATCCTATAGGTTTTACTTGGCACAAACACTAATTAAAACATAAAACCACATCTAAACAGAGGCTAGATGAATTATTTATTACTAAACAGGAACAAAAATAAAATTGGGTTGCCTCCCAACAAGCGCTATCGTTTAACACCCTAGCTAGGCATAAAAACAAGAGTAGATCTAGGTATTATCATCTTTGGTATGCAAATCATAAGTGGCCCTCATAATAGAAGGCAATTTAATTTTCTTCCTAGGAAAGTGTTCCATGCCTTTCCTTAACGGATATTGGAATCTAATGTTTCCTTCTTTCATATCAATAATTGCATCAATCATTCTAAGGAAAGGTCTACCAAGAATAATAGGACATATAGGATTGCAATCTATATCAAGAACAATAAAATCTACGGGCACATAATTCCTATTTGCAACAATAAGAACATCATTAATCCTTCCCATAGGTTTCTTAATGGTGGAATCCGCAAGATGCAAATTTAAAGAACAATCATCAAATTCACGGAAACCTAACACATCTAACAAAATTTTAGGAATCGTGGAAACACTAGCACCCAAATCACACAAAGCATAGCATTCATGATCTTTAGTCTTAATTTTAATAGTAGGTTCCCACTCATCGTAAAGTTTTCAAGGGATAGAGACTTCAAATTCAAGTTTTTCTTCATAGGATTGCATTAAAGCATCAACGATATGTTTGGTAAAAGCTTTATTTTGACTATAACCATGAGGAGAATTTAACACGGATTGCAACAAGGAAATACAATCTATCAAAGAGCAACTATCATAATTAAATTCCTTGAAATCCAAAATAGTGGGTTCATTGCTATGTAAAGTTTTGACCTCTTCAATCCCACTTTAACCAATTTTTGCATCAAGATCTAAAAACTCCGAATCATTGGGACGCCTTTTAACTAAAGTTGACTTATCTCCAGTCCATCATTACCAATATTCATAATGGAAAACAAAGATTTAATAGGGGTCACATCAATCAAAGTGGACAAAGGCATATCATTAGGATCAGAAGAAACACTCTTATTAGCAAACAATTTCATAAGTTCATCCATCTTTCCACTCAAAACATTAATCGCTTCAATCGCATGAACCTTTTTATTTGTAGACCTTTTGGTGTGCCATTGAGAATAATTAACCATAATATTATCTAGGAGTTTAGTAGCTTCTCCTAAAATGATTTCCATAAAAGTGCCTCCCGCGGCCGAATCTAAAAGATTTCTAGAAGCAAACAGGCATAATTTTTTGTATAATCATCCATAAATTCAAACCATGTGTAGGGCAATTACGTATCATTAATTTCATCCTCTTCCAAGTTTGTGCAACATGCTCATGATCAAGTTGCTTAAAATTCATAATATCGTTTCTAAGAGAGATAATCTTAGCGGGAGGAAAATACTTAGAGATAAAAGCATCTTTGCACTTATTCCTGAATCAATACTATTTTTAGGCAAAAAAGAGAACCAAGTTTTAGCACGATCTCTAAGCAAAAACGGAAGTAGCTTCAATTTGACAATATCATTATCCACATCTTTTTTATTTTGCATATCGCACAAATCAACAAAGTTGTTTAGATGAGTAGTGGCATCTTCACTAGGAAGGCCAGAGAATTGATCTTTCATGACAAGATTCAACAAAGCAGCATTAATTTCACAAGATTCAACATCGGTAATAGGAGCAATCGGGGTGCTAAGAAAATCATTGTTGTTGGTATTGGAAAAGTCACACAATTTAGCATTGTATTGAGCCATCGTGACAAACAATCCAAAACACAAGCACACAAGAAGCAAGAAAAAAGAGGCAAATGGAAAAAGGGCAAATAAAACGGCAAGGGTGAAGTGGGGGAGAGGAAAACGAGAGGCAAATGGCAAATAATGTAATGTGAGGGATAAGAGTTTATGATGGATACTTGGTATGTCTTGACTTGAGCGTAGATCTCCCCGGCAACGGTGCCAGAAATGGCTAGTTGCCAGGAGATCAAATCCTGACTTGACTTGGTGCAAATCTCCCCGGCAACGGTGCCATCCTTCTTGCTACCTCTTGAGCATGCGTTGGTTTTCCCTTGAAGAGGAAAGGGTGATGCAGCCAAGTAGTGTAAGTATTTCCCTCAGTTTTTGAGAACCAAGGTATCAATCCAGTAGGAGATTACATGCTGAAAGTGCAACTATCCCTGGGTGGTTTTGGTAATTCCTAACAACATATAGCTCATTGAGCTAACATTATTCCATGATCAATATTTCAGGAAAAGCTCAATGAATGGCATGGCATGGATGAGGAAAGTGGATCCCTCAAAATTCTAAGGACAAAGGATTGGCTCAAGCTTCAAGATTAAGACTCTACATTTTACATTTTTAGTGATCCAAGATCACATTGAGTCCATAGGAAAAGCCAATACTATCAAGGAGGGATGAGGTGTTGCTTAATGAGCCTCTTGCTCCATGTGCTTAGTGATATGCTCCAAAATCCTCAACTATCTTCCTACATCCATATTTGACCCAAACCAAAAGTCAAAATCGGCCCCACCGATTCTTTCTATCCGGCGCCACCGAGTTTCAAATGTCAAAGCCACTGCCACAAACCCTAGGCAAATCGGTCTCACCGATAGGGATCTCGGTCTCACCAAGATGGGATTGTAATCTCTCTGTTTCCCTTCGTAACGTTTCGGTTTAACCGAAGTGAGCGATCGGTCCCACCGAGATTGCAATGTAAACTCTCTGTTTCCCTTTCGTAACATTTCGGTCTCACCGAAATGAGCGAACCGGTCCCATCGAGTTTACCTGACCAACTCTCTGGTTAGCTTATTACCAAAATTGGTCCCACCGAGTTTGTGTAATCGGTCACACCAAGATTACGTTATGCCCGAACCCTAACCATATCGGTCCTACCGAGTTGCATCTCAGTCCCACCGAAAATCCTAACGGTCACTAGGTTTGCTGAATCAGTCCGATCGAGTTTAACCATTAGGTCCCCTCGAGTTTGGCAAATTGTGTGTAACGGTTAGATTTTGTGTGGAGGCTATATATACCCCTCCACCCACTCTTCATTCATGGAGAAAGCCATCAGAACACATCTACACTTCCAATACACATGTTCTGAGAGAGAACCGCCTACACTTGTGTTGAGGTCAAGATATTCCATTCCTACCATATGAATCTTGATCTCTAGCCTTCCCCAAGTTGCTTTCCACTCAAAGCTTCTTTCTACCAAATCCAAATCCTGTGAGAGAGAGTTGAGTGTTGGGGAGACCATCATTTGAAGCACAAGAGCAAGGAGTTCATCATCAACACACCATTTGTTACTTCTTGGAGAGTGGTGTCTCCTAGATTTGCTAGGTGTCACTTGGGAGCCTCCGACAAGATTGTGGAGTTGAACCAAGGAGTTTGTAAGGGCAAGGAGATCGCCTACTTCGTGAAGATCTACCGCTAGTGAGGCAAGTCCTTCGTGGGCGATGGTCGTGATGGAATAGACAAGGTTGCTTCTTCATGGACCCTTCATGGGTGGAGCCCTCCGTGGACTCATGCAACCGTTACCCTCCGTGGGTTGAAGTCTCCATCAACGTGGATGTACGATAGCACCACCTATCGGAACCACGCCAAAAACATCCGTGTCTCCAATTACGTTTGAATACTCCAAACCCTTCCCTTTACATTCTTGCAAGTTGCATGCTTTACTTTCCGCTGCTCATATACTCTTTTGCATGCTTGCTTGAATTGTGTGGAGGTTGCTTGACTTGTGCTAAAATAGCTAAAATCTGCCAAGAACTAAAATTGGGAAAAGTCTAGATTTTATTTGGTCAAGTAGTCTAATCACCCTCCTCTAGACATACTTCCGATCCTACAAGTGGTATCAGAGCTTTGGTCTCCATTTGCTTTTATTTCTATAGTTTTTGGTGGTCATAGCCTTGGTTTCACAACCTCGGAGAGTATGGCGTCTAGCGAGGGAAACTATCACCGTAGAGGTCCTTACTTTGATGGTACAAATTTTGCTAGTTGGAAGCATAAGATGAAAATGCATATTCCTGGACATAACCCCGCCGTTTGGCTATTGTGTGTATTGGTTTGCAAGGTGAATTCTTTGATGGGAAAGAACCGAACCGTGAAGCTACCGCGGAAGATTTGAAGATGCTGCAATACAACGCTCAAGCTTGTGATATTCTCTTCAACGGATTGTGCCCCGAAGAATTCAACAAAATCAGCCGTCTTGAGAATGCAAAGGAAATTTGCGATACTTTGATTGATATGCACGAAGGTACCGACTCTGTCAAGGAATCCAAATTGGATGTGCTTCAAAGTCAACTTGACAAGTTCAAAATGAAGGATGGTGAAGGTGTCGCTGAAATGTACTCTAGGCTTGCTCTTATCACAAATGAGATTGTCGGCTTAGGGAGTGAAGAGATGACCGATAGATTCATCATCAAGAAGATCCTAAGAGCCTTGGATGGAAAATATGATACGGTGTGCACATTGATCCAAATGATGCCCAATTACAAAGATCTCAAGCCAACGGAAGTCATCGGAAGAATTGTTGCTCATGAGATGTCACTCAAGGATAAAGAGGAACTTCACAACAAATCAAGTGGTGCTTACAAAGCCTCATGTGAAGCCCCCACATCATCAAGTGAGAAACAAACCTTCAATGAAGAATTGAGCTTAATGGTGAAGAACTTCAACAAGTTCTACAAGAGTAGAAGCAAAGATAGAAGCTCCAAGTCAAGGTCCTACAATGACAAAAGATCTTCTAGTCGAGAGCGAAACTGCTACAATTGTGGAAGGCCCGGACACTATTCCAATGAGTGTACGGTCCCCTACAAGAGAAGAGAAGATTCTCCCAAGAGAAGAAGTAGAAGAGAAGAATCACCATCTAGAGAAAGAAGGAGTAGGGATGATCGTTATGAACGAAGACCCTCACGGAGAAGCAAGGATTCAGAAAGAAAGGACAAGTCATCAAGGAGCTACACAAAACGAAGACATCAAGCTCATGTTGGTGAATGGGTATCCGACTCCGACAACCACTCCGAGAGAAGCTATCACTCAGATTCCGAATATACTCAAGATGAAGGTGTTGCCGGTCTAGCACTTGTGACAACCAACTCCTACGACATATTTGACTCACCAAATGAAGGAGTTGGAACATGCTTCATGGCTAAAGGCCCAAAGGTATCACACCCCGAGTATGTTGATTTCAATAGTGATGAAGATGACTTGTTAGGTGATGATGATTTACTTGTTGACAACTCTAGTGATGAATACTATGATGAAACGTCAATTAATCATGCTAATCAAGATAAAACGAATGACAATGACAAGGAGAAGGTTGAGTCTCTAACTAAAGAACTAAAAACTCTTAAGTTAGCTCATGAAACTATCTTAGGAGATCATCGAGAACTTTTAAGGACTCATGAGAAATTACGCTTTGAAAAGCTCAACCTTGAGCAAGAGCATGAGTTCTTAAAAGCAATCAATGATGATCTTCGTAAGAAAAGTTCTTCTTACATTGCCAAGCGTTTACTCTTATCCACTTACATGCCTCAAGTCAAGTCGAGTAACAAGAACAAGAAAGATTCTTCCTCCAGTAGTAACAATGATCATGCTAAATCCAATATTGTTGCTTCTAGTAGTTCTCTTGATTTCACTAATGATTCTCTTAGCCAAGTTACACTTGAGCAAGAAAATTGCTTATTGAAGGGAATTATAGAGAAAGGTGTTTACAAGAGCCTTGCCGAAAGTAAGCAATTCGAGGAAATTGTACGCAAGCAAGGGAGGAACCGGAAGAATCAAGGTGTTGGTTTTGAATGAAAGTTCAATGCCAATGGAGTTGAGTGGGAAGAAGATCAATACCCCAAGACGAAGTTTGTTCCTCAACAAGAGAAGTATGATCCTACTTATTTCAAGGGGACACAAGCTCAAGATGATCTTCCACCACAAGACCACAAGCAAAAAGGCAAGGACAAGCTTCGAGAGGAAATTGATGCATTTGAAGAAGCTCCTAAGTCCTTGGTCAAATGGGTTCCCAAGACTACTTCGAGTTCCACTTCATCGTGTACAACTACAACTCCAAGGATTCCCATCAAGATGGTGTGGATCCAGAAGAAGAAAAACTAGTGAGTTCTTGAGGGTGACTCCGCCAACATATTTCACTCTTATCATCTTGGCAAGAACAAGTGCAATCAACTTCCACATCTTGCACTAGTTCAAGGAGTCACAAAACCTCCTGTTGGTAAGACAAGGGACAAGGTAACCTAAAAGCTTTCATAGACATCATCTTGTGTGTGCATCACTCTATGTCTATGGATATCCTTTGTTTATTCCTTGTGGGACTAACCCGCGTAGGTATTGAAAGTGCAACTCACTCCAATGGATAGCTCCAAATGATCTACATCAACATTGAGCATCCACATCTTCAACATCTACATGATGTCATCATCGACAAAACCTAAGGTTAGTTCATCCCTCTTAGGGGGGATCTCACATCTAGGGGGAGCTTTACTCTAAAAATTGAGCTAAAGCAACTCTAATGGTGTGAAAACAACAATGCTTTATGTAAAAGTGGTAACCCCACTTGTGCTTAAACGATGAGTATGACCTATGATCAAATGTTCTCATTTGACTCCTAAGTCAATATACTCATATATAGATGACCTAGTCATCGCAAATTGTTTGATAGATGCTAGAATTGGTTGTGCATGCTTTGCCACATATCTCAATTGCCATTTTATTGTGTGAGCATGTTGATTGCATATTTTACTCATTCGAGGACATCCACTTGTTGTTTCGATTGATTGGTTTTCTTTTCTTTTGCCAAGTGGATGGACAAGAATTCCTAAGAACCCTCTCTAGCTATCTATGCTTTTCTCGTCTCAAACTCTATTCATGCTACATCACAAAATTTGATCAAGTCAGATTCGAACCACTCTGTGTGAGGAGCACTCGGAGTCCCTGATTCGTCATAGACTTAAACTTCCAAAACTTCTTTGTGTGTTTCGGTCTGACCGATTCCTCCATTTCGGTCATACCGAGATCACTAAGTCGATCTAGATTTTCATCTCGGTGCAACTGATTTGAACTTTTCGGTCACACCGAGTTGCTGTAACTTTTAACAGTTATGCATCTCGGTGCCACCGAGTTGTTCCACTCGATCACACCGACAGGGTCGGGCTATATATACTCACGGGCAAAATTTTGGAAATTTCTCCGAAACCCCTTCACCCGCGCATAAGCTCGCTCTGCCTCCTGGGTCTCTGGATCATCCTCCTCGTCGCCAGCCGCCTCCTGTCGCTGGTCTCCGCCGCCGTCAACGGATTTCGTCTCCGCCGTTGCCGCCGTAACGAGTTCATCGCCGAACTAGGGTATGGACTCGATCACAGTGCTATCCCCGTCCGATTCCTAGCACATTGTGTTCATTATGAATATTGCCACGATTGAAACACTTCTATCCAGTCAAAACACTTCGTAGATTAGAATTGAATTGAAAATTTAGGGTTAGGTTTCCGCCGAAACCATCTCGGACCCACCGGGTTGCAGAACTCGGTTCCACCGATTCGGCCAAGGCCATTGCACATGTGGTTCTCGGTCTGACCGAGAATTGCAAATCGGTGTGACCGAGTTCAGGACTTTGTGAAACCCTAGCAGTCTCGGTGCCACCGAACTGTGACTCGGTCTGACCGAGTTCACTAGTTTTGGTTCCAACAGCTGCTTCGGTATCACCGAGTTTGCAAATCGGTTGATCCAAAATGCTTTCTGTGGAAAACTAAAACTAAGTTTTTGACTCATTCTTTTGCAAAAATCTCTGCATTTTGTGATGCTCATCCACTCTATCTCATCTACAATCTATTCACAGGGTCTGCAGTCAGTGTTTGAAACATGTATGATCAGAGTGACAGCCAGAACAAGTCAGAGGAGTAGGTTCACTTGAGTGAGGGCACTAGTCCCTCTAGCAGCTCAGATGAGGGTAGCAGAAGCACCCCAAGCAACTTGCCCAAGGCTGCCACTAGAGCAAGCAAGAAAAGGACTTCAGAGTCTGAAGATGAAGATTATGTTGCAGAGGAAGAGGAAGCCACCTCAAAGAAGAAAGTGCTCAAGAAGGAATATGGCTCAGCTGCAGCCACAAAGCCAGGACTGAAGATCAAAAGGACAGCAGGGAGACAGCCCATGTCTAAAGCCAGAGCCTCTTCTCAAGCATCTTTGGAATCTCAACCCAAAGAGGCTGCTGCAACAGAGAAGAAGGAAAGAAAGAGGGGCAGATGGTGCAAGAAGGTTGATCCAATGGCTGGATTTGAGAAGCACTCCTCAGAAGAAGAGAGGAAGAAGAGGTTGTTGCACCAGCACCCAAGGCACAGAAGCTAATGGGTGATGCCATAAAGTCAGGGGCTGCAACATCAAAGCCCAAAGAAGCACCCAAAGCTGCTGCTAAGTCTACTGCTCCAGCTCCAAAGCCAAAACCTAGGAGGAATACCAGGAACATACCTGCTGCTGAGAAGAACAAGGCCCCAGTGCCTGATGTTGCTGCTGAGGAAGATGATGAAGGACAAGTTCTGAGGAAGCTCAAACCCAAGATTCCAGACCACAACGATGCTCATCCTGTGGCTGAGAACATGAAGCTCAGAAAAGATTCAGGGCTGAGTAAACGGAGAGAAACAGATCCATATGCTACCAGGAGAAGGACTGCTATTGACTACAGGTTCCACACAAGGGAACAACAAGACTTCTATGAGACAGTGTTGCTGGACAAGAAACCAATAGTGTGTGATATGAGGTGGGTCGACTGGACCTATATCAAGGAAAATGAAGAACACTATCCTGGTGTGTATGACAGCTTCAATGCTTGTGGAGTTGCAGACTTTGTTGGGCAGAAGCTCACAAAGTGGAATGAAGAGCTCATAATGCAATTCTACTCCACAGCACATTTCTATCCAGATGGCAGGATAGTTTGGATGTCTGAAGGTACAAGGTACAACTCAACTCTTGAGGAATGGGCCAGTCTGATCAATGCCCCAAAGGAAGAAGAAGATGACTTGGATGTCTATGCCAAGAAGAAGATGGATCACAATTCCATGTCAAACATGTATAAGGAGATCCCAGACAAAGCTCTTGAGACTTTCAAGTTTGGATCAGTCCACTATCTTCTATCAGGGCTGCCTACAATCAACTGGATTCTAAGGCACACTCTCTTGCCCAAGTCAGGTGACCACAACATGATCAGAGGGCATGCAATTAACTTGCTACACATATTTGATGTGCCACAGAAGTTCAAAGTCATGAGCCTCATTGTTGAGACTATCAAGAGGACAGCAGCCGATCAAAATAGAAGTTGTGGGTATGCCCCACATATTCAGGAGTTGATTAACTCGAAGATGGGCACAGGCACATACCCGTTGGATAAGGAACACTTTCCCATTCATCCAGATTTTGAGGACAATCAAGTTGTGATGAATGAGAATGAACCATCATCAATGCAAGCTCAAGCAAAGAAGGAGAAGGCAAAGATGGAGAAAGCTGCCAAGATGCCAACTCAAGAGGAGGCATCTGAGTACTTTCTGAAGAACAAGCAGGAGCAGCTTAGTTATCTGATAGCATCAACTCTGAGGATTGAGAAATGACTGGCCACCCTGACTCGAAACCAAGAGAGCTTGGAAAGAATCATGGAACAAAAGTTCTATGACTTAGATGTGAAAGTAACTGAGATTCAGTCTGCTGTGGAGCAATTACAGGATGACATGCAGGAGAGGAAGGGCAAATCAACTACTGATGCATTTGCCAGAGTGCCTAGAGCTCAGAGATCATCTGCAGTGCCAGTAACTGACACTAGAGCCACTTCATCTGCACCAGCTATAGCGTCAGTGCCACCAGCTCCAGCACCTACCCCAGCAGCTCCATCTACTTCAACTGAAGCCTTCGTCCTTGGCGTTATCCGGACTCCACCACCTGAAGACCAAGCCTGAGAGTCGTTTTAGTGCTATGCATTTTCTATGAACTTTTTGGTAACTTGTTGCCAAAGGGGGAGAAAAATGTATAGATCATAGGCTTCGAGAGAGAGAGTTTGATTTTGTTCTCTCTTGTCTTCTGGTTGAACTTTATTTGCTTTTGATTGCTTGAGATACTATGCTATTATCTATGAGACATTGATGATCATGTGGTTGATCATAAGCTACACTTATGCTTGTTGGATGATACTATCATGTTATCCCTATTTGATCATTCACTTTGCTTGGTGATGAGTGCATGTATTTTATTCTTATCATTTTGAGCGCTCCACCAAGATGTATGTGACATGGAAGAGTAACCCATGATCCTAACTCATTGTGCATTTGCAGTCCAAAGCAAATCTTAAGATATGCACAAATTTAGGGGGAGCTCTTGCTTTTCACATACTTCTCAAAGCGACAATATCTTTCACTCTTATTATCATTTGTCGAAGCTTTGATCTATATGTTGTCATTAATTACCAAAAAGGGGGAGATTGAAAGTGCAACTATCCCTGGGTGGTTTTGGTAATTCCTAACAACATATAGCTCATTGAGCTAACATTATTCCAAGATCAATATTTCAGGAAAAACTCAATGAATGGAATGGCATGGATGAGGAAAGTGGATCCCTCAAAATTCTAAGGACAAAGGATTGGCTCAAGCTTCAAGATCAAGACTCTACATTTTACATTTTTAGTGATCCAAGATCACATTGAGTCCATAGGAAAAGCCAATACTATCAAGGAGGGATGAGGTGTTGCTTAATGGGCCTCTTGCTCCATGTGCTTAGTGATATGCTCCAAAATCCTCAACTATCTTCCTACATCCATATTTGACCCAAACCAAAAGTCAAACTCGGCCCCACCGATTCTTTTTATCCGGAGCCACCGAGTTTCAAATGTCATAGCCACGGCCACAAACCCTAGGCAAATCGGTCTCACCGATAGGGATCTCGGTCTCACCGAGATGGGATTGTAATCTCTATGTTTCCCTTTGTAACGTTTCGGTCTAACCAAAATGAGCGTTCGGTCCCACCGAGATTGCAATGTAAACTCTCTGTTTCCCTTTCATAACATTTCGGTCTCACCGAAATGAGCGAACCGGTCCCATCGAGTTTACCTGACCAACTCTCTGGTTAGCTTATTACCAAAATCGGTCCCACCGAGTTTGTGTAATCGGTCACACCGAGATTACGTTATGCCCGAACCCTAACCATATCGGTCCTACCGAGTTGCATCTCAGTCCCACCGAAAATCCTAACGGTCACTAGGTTTGCTGAATCGGTCCGACCGAGTTTAACCATTCGGTCCCATCAAGTTTGGCAAATTGTGTGTAACGGTTAGATTTTGTGTGGAGGCTATATATACCCCTCCACCCACTCTTCATTCATGGAGAAAGCCATCAGAACACATCTACACTTCCAATACACATGTTCTGAGAGAAAACCACCTACACTTGAGTTGAGGTCAAGATATTCCATTCCTACCATATGAATCTTGATCTCTAGCCTTCCCCAAGTTGCTTTCCACTCAAATCTTCTTTCTACCAAATCCAAATCCTATGAGAGAGAGTTGAGTGTTGGGGAGACTATCATTTGAAGCACAAGAGCAAGGAGTTCATCATCAACACACCATTTGTTACTTCTTGGAGAGTGGTGTCTCCTAGATTGGCTAGGTGTCACTTGGGAGCCTCCGACAAGATTGTGGAGTTGAACCAAGGAGTTTGTAAGGGCAAGGAGATCGCCTACTTCGTGAAGATCTACCGCTAGTGAGGCGAGTCCTTCGTGGGCGACGGCCGTGATGGAATAGACAAGGTTGCTTCTTCGTGGACCCTTCGTGGGTGGAGCCCTCCGTGGACTCGCGCAACCGTTACCCTCCGTGGGTTGAAGTCTCCATCAACATGGATGTACGATAGCACCACCTATCGGAACCACGCCAAAAACATCTGTGTCTCCAATTGCATTTGAATACTCCAAACCCTTCCCTTTACATTCTTGCAAGTTGCATGCTTTACTTTCCGCTGCTCATATACTCTTTTGCATGCTTGCTTGAATTGTGTGGAGATTGCTTGACTTGTGCTAAAATAGCTAAAATCTGCCAAGAACTAAAATTGGGAAAAGTCTAGATTTTATTTGGTCAAGTAGTCTAATCACCCCCCCCCCTCTAGACATACTTCCGATCCTACACATGCAAATCCCTCGTACCTTCACAAACAAATAAGAAGCTTGCAACCAACACGACAAAGGGGTTGTCAATCCCTTCATGGCCACTTGCAAAAGTGAGATCTGATAGAGATAATATGGTTAATATTTTTGGTATTTTTTATGGTATAGATTGAAAAGTAAAGATTGCAAAATAAAATAGATCGGAAACTTATATGATGGAAAATAGACCCGGGGCCATAGGTTTCACTAGTGGCTTCTCTCAAGATAGCAAATTTTATGGTGGGTGAACGAATTACTGTCGAGCAATTGATAGAAAAGCGCATAGTTATGAGAATATCTAGGCATGATCATGTATATAGGCATCACGTCCGCGACAAGTAGACCGAAACGATTATGCATCTACTACTATTACTCCACACATCGATCGCTATCCAGCATGCATCTAGAGTATTAAGTTCATAAGAACAGAGTAACGCATTCAGTAAGATGACATGATGTAGAGGGATAAACTCAAGCAATATGATATAGACCCCATCTTTTTATCCTCGATAGCAACAATTCAATACGTGCCTTGCTGCCCCTGCTGTCACTGGGAAAGGACACCGCAAGATTGAACCCAAAGCTAAGCACCTCTCCTATTGCAAGAAAGATCAATCTAGTAGGCCAAACCAAACTGATAATTCGAAGAGACTTGCAAAGATATCAAATCATACATGTAAGAGTATATATAGGCAAAGGAAGTAGGTCGGTGGAGCCACGAGGGACCCACGAGGGTGGGGGGCACGCCTACCCCCCTGGGCGCGCCTCCCTATCTCGTGGTCGCCTCGTTGCTTCCTTGATGTCCACTCCAAGTCTCCTGGATTGCGTTTGTTCCAAAAACGATCCTCGCGAAGGTTTCATTCCGTTTGGACTCAGTTTGATATTCCTTTTCTGCGAAACACTGAAATAGGCAAAAAAAGCAATTGCACTGGGCCTCCGGTTAGTAGGTTAGTCCCAAAAATAATATAAAAGTGTATAATAAAGCCCATTAAACATCCAAAACAGATAATATAATAGAATGGAACAATAAAAAGTTATAGATACATTGGAGACGTATCACACCACTAAGGGAATCACAACATACATACTATCAAAATATCAAACACATATCAAGTTCACATGATTACTTGCAACATGAGTTCTCCCGTGACCTCAAGAACAAAAGTAACTACTCACAAATGATAATCATGCTCAAGATCAGAGGGGTATTAAATAGCATATTGGATCTGAACATATAATCTTCCACCAAATAAATCATATAGTAATCAGCTACAAGATGTAATCAACACTGCTAGTCACCCACAAGCACCAATCTATAGTTTCGGTAACAAGATTGAACACAGGAGATGAACTAGGGTTTGAGATGAGATGGTGTTGTTGAAGATGTTGATGAAGATAGCCCTCCCCAAGATGGGAGAGTTGTTGGTGATGACGATGACAATGATTTCCCCCTCTGGGAGGGAAGTTCCCCCGGCAGAATCGCTCCACCGGAGGGCAAAAGTGCTCCTGCCCAAGTTCCGCCTCGAGACGGCAACGCTCCGTCCAGAAAGTCCACTCCTCATTTTTTTTCTAGGTCAAAATGACCTATATACCAGAAGATGGGCACCAGAGGTGGGCCTGGGTGAGCACAACCCACCAGGACGCGCCTGGGATCCCTGGCGCGCCATGTGGGTTGTGCCCACCTGGTGGGGCCCCTCTGGTAGTTATTTGCTCCAATATTCATCATATATTTGATAAAAAAATCTCCGTGAAGTTTCAGCTTGTTTGGAGTTGTGCAGAATAGGTGGACTGATGTAGCTTTTCCAGGTCCAGATTTCCAGCTGCAGGAATTCTCCCTCTTTGTGTATACCTTGCATATTATGAGAGAAAAGGCATTAGAATTACTCCAAACGGCATTATTATGGATAAAAACATCATAAATAACAGTAGGAAAACATGATGCAAAATGGACGTATCAGAGTCCCGGATGAGATAAGGGACATGACGAGGAGTCTCGAAATGGTCAAGAGATAAATATTGATATACAGTACGATGGTATTCGGACACCGAAAGTGTTCCGGGGGGTACCAGGTACATATCGGGTCACCGGAAGGGGTCCCGGGCACCCCCGGCAAAAGATATGGACCTAATGGGCCAAGAGGGGAAACGCACCAGCCACCAAGGGCTGGTGTGCCCCCCCCCCATATGGGTCGAACCAGAGGAGAAAGGAAAGAGGAGAAGGGAGAAGGAAAGGGGGGATTCGGTCCCCCCCTTCCTTCCCTCATCCCTCCTCTTTCCTTCCCTCTCCGGCAAATAAGGAGGGGGGGTGTCGGTGTCAAAACCGGCGGATCTCGGGTAGGGGGTCCCGAACTGTGCGTCTAGGCGGATGGTAACAGGAGACAGGGGACATGATGTTTACCCAGGTTCGGGCCCTCTCGATGGAGGTAAAACCCTACTCCTGCTTGATTGATCTTGATGATATGAGTATTACAAGAGTTGATCTACCACGAGATCAGAGAGGCTAAACCCTAGAAGCTAACCTATGGTATGATTGTTTTTGTTGTTGGTCCTACGGACTAAAACCTTCGGTTTATATAGACACCGGAGGGGGCTAGGGTTACACAAAGTCGGTTACAAGGAAGGAGATCTACATATCCGTATTGCCAAGCTTGCTTTCCACGCCAAGGAGAGTCCCATCCGGACACGGGACGAAGTCTTCAATCTTGTATCTTCATAGTCCAACAATCCGGCCAAAGGTTATAGTCCGGCCGTCCGGATACCCCCTAATCCTAGACTCCCTCAGTAGCACCTGAACCAGGCTTCAATGACGATGAGTTCGGCGTGCAGATTGTCTTCGGCATTGCAAGGCGGGTTCCTCCTCCGAATACTTCATAAAAGATTTTGAACACGAGGATCGTGTCCGGCTCTGCAAAACAAGTTCCACATACCACCGTAGAGAGAATAATATTTCCACAGATCTAATCTGCTGACGTATTTCACAGTGTGCCATCACACCACAGCCAGGTCACCATTCGAATCATTTTTACAACCAACCTCGTCGTGTTTCGCGAGGCGGTTTCCTTGGCACGTCTTGTCGAAGCAGAGATCGTGTCCCCTTATTGCGTGATTCTCATCAATACGAACGTGGGTAACCCAACCACGCCATCAATTATGGCGCTTGGGGGATAAGCGAGTTTTACCAGGCTGGTGAGGGCGCATAGTTTTGTCCGCCCATATAAAGGGATAGGGATTCACCTTTTTCTACCCACGCCTTCTTCCTCCTTGCTCATCCATTCTCGCGCACTCGAGCTCCAGCGCCCAAGTCCACATCTTCCTCCTCAACCCTCTCCAATCATGTCCGGAGCGGGAGGCAAGTGGATGGTCTCCTCCGTCACAGAGGGACACATCAAGAAGGTGAGGGGAGCCAGATACCTGTCCGAGGATACCGCACACCGGCTCCTAGATGAGGGGCAGCTCATCCCCACCCCCAGGCCCCATGAGAGGGTAGTATTCCTTACCCACTTCCTCCACGGACTGGGATTTGCCCTCCACCCATTCGTCCGGGGGCTCATGTTCTACTACGGCCTGGATTTTCACAATCTGGCCCCGAACTTCATCCTCAACATCTCAGCGTTTACCGTCGTGTGTGAGGCCTTCCTCCACATCAAGCCCCACTTCGGTTTATTGCTGAAGACCTTCAATGTCAAACCGAAGGTGGTAGGCGGCCAGCAGGCGGAGGCGCCATGGTGGGCAAAATGCCCAATGTCACATGGCTCGAGGGCTCCTACGTGGAGACCATAAAGGGGTGGAAATCGGGGTGGTTCTACATCACCGAGCCGCGCGACACCAAATGGGCTGCGGCCCCCGAGTTCCGATCCGGAATCCCCACGTGGCTCACCTCCTGGAAAGAGAAGGGCCTGCCTTGGGGTAATCCGGTAGAGCTGACCGGACTCCAGACCTGTATCCAAAATATGATAAACAGGAAGCTCAAGCTTGTCAACATAGTCCAGGTCATGCTCATCCGCCGGATCCTCCCGTGTCAACAACGGGCATTCAATTTGTGGGAGTTCGACCCGGCCCAGCACCAGACTCTGAGTGAGCTCTTCGACATGACGCACGAGGACGTCTGGAAGGTGTTGTTTAAGAGTGCCGAGGTTCCCCCTCCCCTTACCGAGGATCGCGGACTCAACGCGCAGCGCCAAGTCGGTGCGGTAAGCTCTTTTATTACTTATAGGGTATTCATTTTCCCCAGTATAATCATATGCGGGATCTAAGCTCCCATACCTTTGACAGGAATGGCTAGAGACGGGCGAACAGATCGACTGTCCGGCCCCTCTGCCCGAAGACCCAGCAGACGCTCGCTTAGCGGAGATGCTGGTTCCGGCACCTTACGTGGTGCCGGAGAAGAAGGCCATGGGAACCCGGAAGAGTTCCCGGCGCCAGGTGGTATCGGACTCGTCGCCCGAACACTCCGAGGCGCACTCCTCCCACGAAGACGAGGAGGAGGAAGAGGAAGATTCTCCCCCTCCAGCCGGGGGAGAAAAGAAAAAGGAAGGACGCCCCAACCGGGGAGGCCGGAGGGTCCAAGAAGGGAAGGACTCTCCTTCTGGACTATTCCACCACCTCCCCCGACAGCGAAGACGAGTGGCCACCCAGGGCCAAGCCCCTGGCGAAGTCGTAAGTATTCGGATGCCAGAGTAACTCATAGCGTACCTTTATTGCTCCGCTTCTCCTAACGCCGAATATAATCAAGCAGTCCGCCCCGAGACCGCGTCGACCTATCGTCGAGTGGTTCCTTGGATTCGTCGGATGTGAATAGCTTTTCACTTCCGACCGCCTCCTCTCCTCGCCCTACGGACAATGTTGAAGTATTGTCTCAAGGGGTTCCGAGCCGAGGGGAGGTAGTCCTGGAGGCGCCTCAAGGCAACCTTCCGGACTCCAGGCGCAGAGGGAGCAAGGCTCCCAAGGGCCCCAAGTTCGGCCCTCAGTCGAACACCGTGCCGGAACCTCTAGTGGTTCCGGACTCCGGCAGGCGGCCCCCTGCCAAGAGGGGCAAGCCGTCCGTGCCGGTGACCTCCGTCCATCCGGAGGCACCGGACAATTTGCTGAAAGTGCTTAACGGCGCTTCCATCGACGAGGAGCACCACACTATTATGAGTGCGGTGATCAAGAAGGTTCAGTCTGCCAAGAGCGGACTGACTGAAGCCTGTGCCAGCCTTCTAACAGGCTTTGAGGTAAGTATTTAAAATATAGGAAAATATTGCCGCATAGACAGTAGCCCCTGATGCTCTGTTTGGTGTTCACAAAGAAAAGCCGAATAGAGGATCAAATAATATCTGCAGGAGTATAATACAAGTATGTCTATATGCGTATGCAGGCTTCGTTGCTGACCTCTGCCGCACTGACTGCGGAGGTCGTCGTACTGAAGCAAATCCTCGAGCGGTCCGAGGAAGAGCTCGGCCTTGCCAAGAGGCAGCTCGAGGAGAACAAAGGTAAGTAGTACCTTGTCTATATATAATGTGGTTGCAAAAAATGATAGGATCATCATGGGTATACCAGGGGCCACGACTGAGGTGGCGACCCTAAAGCAAGTGTTGTCCGAGACCGAAAACAAATCAGCCGCGGAGCGCACTGAGCGGGAGAAGCAAGAGGCACGGGTGGGCGAGGTGCATCAAGAGCTCCAGGCTCTCGTGAAGAAGCACGAGGCTTTGGAGCTTGACTCGAAGACGCGAGAGTCCGAGCTTGCCGCGGCCCTCGAGAGCACAAAACATGCCAAGGCTGAAGCCCAAAAGGCCCTCCAGGAAATTGAGGCGATGAAGAAGATAGCGGCGGGTAAGGCATTCATTATGCAAAGCAAGCATGTGAAAGTAAATTACTTGTTACTTACCCGAGTCCGGAGCTCTCCATGAGCATTCGCAGATTTCCCCCGCAACATGTTGGATGCCGCAAAGTACTACCGGGCCGAGGAAGGGAGCTCGGCGGAGAAGGTGTTCTGGTCTCAGTATACTGAGGCCGAACACCCGGTGCCCTTAAGCGACCAGCTGAAGCAATTGGTCGAGCTCCATAAGGCAGACGAACAGGCCATGAAGGGTCTTATAGTCCGGCTGTGGCCTGGAGAGGCCATGCCGGGGAGCTACTTCGGGCTGGTGAGGCGGCTTGTGGATGCATGTCCTTGGCTTGAGGTCATCAAGCGCTCCGTCTGCATCGAGGGCGCCCGCAGGGCGCTTGCCCGTGTTAAAGTACACTGGGGCAAGATGGACACTGAGAAGCTGGTGAAGGAGGGACCGCCGCAGGGCAAGGAGCATCGCCACCCTGAAATGTATTATGAGGGCGTCCTGAAGGGTGTCCGCCTTATGGCGGATGAGTGTTCCAAAGATGTAATTTTTGAGTGAACTTGCTCGTGTGATCCTGTATTATGAAAACTTGTTCATATGCGCTATGCAACGCTTATTTGAATTTAAAATATTACCTTCTGTGCGGCTTTTTATCAAATCTGAGAGTTGGCGAGTCGTCGGCTTTTGCCCTTGTGCCACGAGTGCTGGGGTGTTCGGGATAAATCTGAGCACTCTTTTTCCCATTCTTGGGTCCTTCGAGGGAGGTGCTCAGTGCAACGAACAAGGCAATCGGACTATAATGCTTTATCACTCTCACTTAGCCATAGAAGTCTACAATTTTAAATTTTGGCAAAGCCCCTAGTATTCGGAAGGCCGAGTTCGGGGCGCTATACACGCCTAAGCCGGACAAAGTCGACTCCTCGCTCTAAGCGGCATAAGTCTTTAGGGACTCAAGACCTCTCGAACAGCGACCAGCTCTCGCCTTATCATGACAGTCAGTTTTAGCTTTCTCTACTGAGGTGCTTACCCAGATGAACCGGGGCACAATCGCAGTAGTTCTCCCAGTGCTACCTTAGCCGATATAGCGGAACGTAAGATACCAAAACATGGGAGCCGGGCAAACCCAACTATTGACCCAAGACATGATTGGAGCTTATGCATATAATGTTATAAGTTCGGGGTGCCGCACTGTCGAAAGTGTTCGGACTTCTCACGTTGTATTATGGGGTACACTTAAGCCCCTGGCATATTGGTCGTACCAAAGTGTACGGGTGCTGAATGTCATAAATGAACATATATAAGAAGAAAGAATAGGGAATGCGGTAATAGACTAGTGCTATGCATTGTTTATTCAAAAAGTTGCACTAAAGCAGAACGATACAAGTAGTGCGATAAGCAAAAAATAGGACTATTTGACATGTCCCCTCCAAGGGCGAGCTGCGGAACGGTATTTAAAGCAGGTATTTCGCTCATTATCAGAGACCACCTGGGAGTTCCATGGTGCGACGTAGCTTTCTGCCTCCTTGGCTGTTGTATCGTGTGTCCGGCAATTGTACTACCGGACGGGGCTTCCAGGGAGTAGAGTCCTGAAAGAGAGAAAAAATAACAAAACGGGAAGCCCCTAGTGCGGTTGAGCCGCGTTTTGGGGCGTGTCATAGTCGTGCCCCCTCCCCACCTATGCCCATGGTATTTTCAATGCGTAATTATGTACGCGTGGCACGGATTTGGCCACTTGGCTAGGACTGAGGTGGGGGCCGCATTGCTATGCGAGCTCGGAACGCGCCAGGCGGTCTTGTTGCAGATTACTCCGGGCGCACTTAACGGCGTCCGGGTGTTTGATCGCCGAACTGGTGAATTGCCTTGAGAGGCTGCTTTGCGCTTCTGCTGCGAGGGCCGCAGTGTGCTCCTCCGTTCGGAGAGAGCGCTCTGTGTTTCCATTGACTGTGATGACCCCCCGAGGTCCTGGCATCTTGAGCTTGAGGTATGCATAATGCGGTACCGCATTGAATCTTGCGAATGTGGTTCACCCGAGCAGTGCATGATAGCCACTGCGGAACGGGACTATATCGAAGATTAACTCCTTGCTTCGGAAGTTATCTGGGGATCCGAAGACCACTTCCAGTGTGACTGAGCCTGTGCAATGGGCCTCTACACCTGGTATGACACCTTTGAAGGTCGTTTTTGTGGGTTTGATCCTTGAGGGGTCTATACCCATTTTGCATATTGTGTCCTGATAGAGCAGGTTCAGGCTGCTGCCACCGTCCATAAGGACTCGAGTGAGGTGAAATCCGTCAATGATTGGGTCTAGGACCAGTGCGGGGAATCCTCCATGACGAATACTAGTGGGGTGGTCCCTGCGATCGAAGGTGATCGGACAGGAGGACCATGGGTTGAACTTTGGGGCGACCGGCTCCAACACATATACGTCCCTTAGCGCACGCTTCCGCTCCCTCTTGGGGATGTGGGTTGCGTATATCATGTTCACCGTCCGCACTTGTGGGGGGAACCACTTCTGTCCTCCAGTGTTCGATGGCCGGGGCTCCTCCTCGTCATCGCTATGCAGCCCCTTATCCTTGTTTTCGGCATTTAACTTGCCGGCCTGCCTGAACACCCAACATTCCCTGTTGGTGTGGTTTGCTGGCTTGTCGGGGGTGTCGTGTATCTGACACGAGCGATCGAGTATACGGTCCAAACTGGACGGGCCCGGAGTGCTTCTTTTGAATGGCTTTTTCCGTTGACCAGGTTTGGAGCCTCTGGATCCGGCATTGACTGCCGTATCTTCGGCGTTGTCTCTGTTGATGCGGCGCTTGTGTTTATTGCGACGTGACCTACCATTGCTATCCTTGGTATCCGAAGTACCAGGGTTCTTTGATATGTTATTGGTACGAGCCAACCAGCTGTCCTCTCCCGCGCAAAAGCGGGACATGAGTGTCGTGAGGGCTGCCATAGATTTCGGCTTTTCCTGGCCAAGGTGCCGGGCGAGCCACTCGTCGCGGATGTTATGCTTAAAAGCTGCTAGGGCCTCTGCATCCGGACAGTCGACGATTTGATTTTTCTTTGTCAGGAACCATGTCCAAAATTGTCTGGCCGATTCCTCTGGCTGCTGAATTATGTGGCTCAAGTCATCGGCATCTGGTGGTCGCACATAAGTGCCCTGGAAGTTGTCGAGGAATGCGGCTTCCAGATCTTCCCAACAGCCAACGGATTCTGCTGGCAGGCTGTTGAGCCAATGCCGAGCTGGTCCTTTGAGTTTGAGTGGGAGGTATTTGATGGCGTGTAGATCGTCACCGCGGGCCATGTGGATGTGCAGGAAGTAGTCCTCGATCCATACCGCAGGATCTGTTGTACCATCGTATGATTCAATATTTACGGGTTTGAAACCCTCTGGGATTTGATGATCCATTACTTCATCTGTGAAGCATAGAGGGTGTGCGGCGCCTCTGTACTGGGCTATATCGCGACGTAGCTCAAATGAGTCTTGTCTGCTGTGTTCGGCCTGACCGAATTTACTTTTACTGTATCCGGCGTGACGGTTATCGTCTCGGGTAGTGGGGCGCCCTCGCGATACATAGATCGATCTTGTGTGCTTTGCTTTGTCCTCCAATACGTCTCGCAGTTCTAGCGTATTTCCCCGTGCCTTGACGTTTTTATTTGAGTGGCGTCGGGGTGCGGCCTGAGCTTTTGGCTGAAATGCCTCTCTGTCACGGCCACGAGGTGGCTGATCAGCCGCGTCATACGCTGGAGATGTAGGCTTTAATGCTTCCTCCTCTAATCGGGGTAGCAGCCTGCGCTTTGGGTAACTCTTGGAGGGGCGTTCGAGTTCATATTCCTCGAACGCAAGGACTTCGGTCCATCTGTCAGCTAGCAAATCTTGATCAGCTCGAAGCTGCTATTGCTTTTTCTTAAGGCTATTTGTCGTGGCTATAAGCCGGTGCTTGAAGCGCTCTTGCTCTACGGGATCCTCTGGCACGACAAATTCATCATCGTCGAGGCTTGCCTCCTCTTCGGAGGGAGGCATGTAATTATCATCCTCTGCCTCTCCATCTGCTGCTCTCTCAGGAGGGCTGGCTTCTCCGTCCTCCTGCTCTAAATCTTGCTGGAGGGGATTATCGTCATCTTCGACACTATCCGGAGTGCTGTTATCTCCTGTGCCGGTATCACCGCTTTTGCTTTGGCGAGACTTAGAGCAGCGCCGCTGACGTCGGCGCTTGGGTTGCTTCTTGGAGGGGTCATCCTCCGCTGTCCCGTCGCCATTGCCTTCTTTGGGTGTGTCCACCATGTATATATCATATGATGAGGTGGTTGTCTAGTGCCCTGTGGGCAGTGGTTCTTGTTCGTCTCCTGCATCGTCGTCCATACCGTCGATGTCTTCGGAGTCGAAGTCGAGCATGTCGGTCAAATCGTCGACAGTGGCTACTAAGTGGGTGGTGGGTGGGCGGCGAATTTCTTCGTCATCCGCATCCCAATCCTGCCAGACATAGTCCGGCCAGGACTCTCCTGACAAGGAGAGAGACCTTAATGATTTCAGTATGTCGCCGAAGGGCGAGTGCTGGAAGATGTCCGCGGAGGTGAACTCCATGATCGGCACCCAGTCGATAGGCACGGGCGCAGACGGTTCGGAGTCCGTGGCCGGGGAAGAATCCGGCAGTTTGGAGTCACGGCTCTCGTGAAGGGTAAGGTTGATACTCGGCTCGATCACCGCAGAGAATGCGGCCTCCATGGCGGGGTCTATCCCCCTGTCCGTGGATGGTGCAATTGGCTCCGAATTGAGGGTCGGAGCGGTTGAAGGTGCGATCTCCTGAACACTGTCTGATGGCAGAGCTAAATCATGCTCATCATGACCATGCAGCGCACTCGGCAGGGGCTCGAATCCGTCGAAGATCAAGTATCCGCGGATGTCGGCCGTGTAGTTTAAGCTTCCAAACCTGACCTGATGGCCAGGGGCGTAACTCTCGATCTGCTCCAGATGGCCAAACGAGTTGGCCCGCAGTACGAAGCCGCCGAATACAAAGATCTGTCCGGGGAGAAAGGTCTCACCCTGGACTACATCGCTATCGATGATCGAAGGAGCCATCAAGCCTAACGATGAAAACACGGAGGAACTCTCAATGAAAGCACCAATGTCGGTGTCAAAACCGACGGATCTCGGGTAGGGGGTCCCGAACGGTGCGTCTAGGCGGATGGTAACAGGAGACAGGGGACACGATGTTTACCCAGGTTCGGGCCCTCTCGATGGAGGTAAATCCTACTCCTGCTTGATTGATCTTGATGATATGAGTATTACAAGAGTTGATCTACCACGATATCAGAGAGGCTAAGCCCTAGAAGCTGCCTATGGTATGATTGTTGTTGTTGTTGTTGGTCCTACGGACTAAACCCTCCGGTTTATATAGACACCGGAGGGGGCTAGGGTTACACAGAGTCGGTTACAAGGAAGGAGATCTACATATCCGTATTGCCAAGCTTGCCTTTCATGCCAAGGAGAGTCCCATCCAGACACGGGACGAAGTCTTCAATCTTGTATCTTCATAGTCCAACAATCCGGCCAAAGGTTATAGTCCGGCCATCCGGATACCCCCTAATCCAGGACTCCCTCAGGGGGCGCCGGCCATGGGAAGACCCCAAGTAGGATTCGGCCTACTTGGGCGCCTCCTTGGCTGCCTCCCCTCCCCCTCCCACCTATATATATGTGGGGGTGGGCGCCCCTAGCACACCTCAGACAATTGCCTAGCCGTGTGCGACGCCCCCTCCACCGTTTACACCCTCGGTCATATTTTCGTAATGCTTAGGCGAAGCCCTACGAGGATCACTTCACTATCACCGTCACCACACTGTCGTGCTGACGGAACTCATCTACTACCTCGACGTCTTGCTGGATCAAGAAGGCGAGGGACGTCACCGAGCTGAACGTGTGCAGAACTCGGAGGTGTCGTATGTTCGGTACTCGACCGGTGAATCGCGAAGAAAGTTCGACTACATCAACTGTGTTGTGAAACGCTTCCGCTTACGGTCTACGAGGGTACGTAGACACACTCTCCCTCTTGTTGCTATGCATCTCCATGGATGGAGATGGATAGATAACTGCGTGTGCGTATAATTTTTTTGTTTTCCATGCAACATTTCCCAACAATTTTATGTACTCCCTCCTGTTTATAATATAGTGCACCCATGCTTTTTGAGATTTAACTTTGATCATAAATTTAACCAACATGAGCGACTGCGGCGGGAGCATGATAGATATCTTTGGATTCGTATTCGGAAGAAGTTTTCAAATGTATAATTTTTCAGTAAAATAGTTTATGTATTATTGGTCTAATTTATGGTCAAAGTTGAATCTCAAAAAGCGTGAGCGCGCTATATTATGGAATGAAGGGAGTAAAGCATTATACTGTATATATATAAGAACAAAGAAATATATTTGTAAGTTCGTTGGTCCAAAGCTTACGACCGCTTCGTAAGTTTATTGGGATGAAACTTAAAGGTCCCAACATGTGGAACACCAAATTTTTATTGTTTTAACACTAGCTCTACGTCCACATATCCAAAAAAAAGTAAATGACAAAACATTTTTTATGCTGGAACTGGTGTCGACAGTGGTGAATCTAGGATGAAAATGAAGGGTGGGCTCACAATAGAACGTGTTTGGTCTAGTGGTTCTCGCATTAGTGTTTGGAGAAAAAGAAAATGAAGGGCGGGCTCAACTTCGGTACAAGGGCCGGAACCAGGAAGCAACGGGTTAGACACTAGACATTGGGCTGAGATGGGCTAAGAACTAGTAGTAAATTTTTATTTTCCAATTTTAGAGGGCAGGCTTGAGCCTCTTGAAGCATGTCCGGTAGAATCGCCACTACCCACAAGGGCATACCCATTGACGACATCTATGAGCTCCCATATAAAATCATAAGCTTCTTTCGACAACTGGACCTCATATCATGTTTGTACATCCAATATTTTTTGAAAATCATATAGAGCTTCTTCTTATCTTCTTCAGTGGTATTAGGTGACCCCATGAATTGTAACTCAGAAGTATGCTCGACCCCCGCGTGACACTATAGCACCCATATAATACAAAACCACTTGAGGCTACTTGTACAAGAAACTTTCGCACATAAATATGAGTTGACTAGCAGATAACCGTGAATCGCACTGTCAAGAATCCCACCGAAACACCACATTATTAAATAAAACACCATTTCCCCCACATGGCAAACCAAATAACAAACAAAAATTATGAAATCCCAACAGCACTGATGGGGCAGCGAAGCACGGTAAACCCTTCTAGTCCTTAACTCTAAAGGATACAAGTTTTCGTTCTTCTTAACTCTAAAGGATAAAAGTTCAACACCAACTCTAGAGTGCCCATTATCTATTATATAAGCATTATAGTCCTTCCAATAGGAAATAGATGATGCTTTAAACGTCGTCACACTTTCTTATATTCATTTGTGACAATTACTTTTCGTACGTTTTATTAACTGGTAGTTATGAACTTTTATATTATGAACGTAATTTTCATTACAAATCCAATGGTATATAGCGGTAACACTATTTTTGATGCAGCTAAAAATCATTCAACAAAAGATAAAACTCTCAAATAAGTATTTTAAAATAAGATGTTATATAATTTTAAACCACTAAAGATGTTGCCCGCGCACTTACACGGGCCCGTTTGCTAGTTTCTAAGAACAAGAACTACAATGAAATGTTTTAAAATTAGGTAAACCTGTCATTCCAAATGACTTATCCTTGTCAAATGTAATGCTTATCATTTGTTATGTGCAACGAAAAGTTGTGTTTTTTATGATGTTGTCGTGGCTTGTTTGATGGGTTACAAAAGTATACAATAAAAACAATTGAATAAGTTAATGGTCTAGACAATGGATATTTCATACAGTTTTGATGTTTCTCCACTGACTGGGATATTAAAAAAGATCCCGATAACTGCCACACGTGTGGCATCTAAGGGGGTATGTGCCGCACGCCCCGTGTGGCATCGACACAGACCCGCCCACACGAGTACGTCCGGGCGCGCCCTGCCACAGCCCGCACGTTCGGTGTGCAGCGCGATCGCCCGCACGAGCACGTCCGGGCGAGCGACCACGCGGCCCGCACGACCCGTCTCGACCGTCGCACCTCCCCGCCCGTGAGCCACACGCCGCGCGTGGCAGTAACCATGCGTCCTGCCGCGATTGGCATGGTCCGGACCCTCTTTCATGTTCGTTTAACTGCAGTTGCCATGTTGTTGAACTACAGTTGCCATGTCTGACACCTACAGTTGCCATGGTTGCTCAACTGCAGTTGCCATCTCAGGTCAAAGTGCCGGATGTCATTTTTTGACAACTGCAGCAATTGCTATGTATGGTGTGGTCTACTATGATTGCCATGATTTGAAAACTTCAGGAGTTGCCACCTACTAACACTAGACAGTTGCCATGTAGCACTACAAAAACATGGCAAAAACATGTTCGGGTAAAAAGAGAGTTGCCATGTACTGTAGGGCAGTTGCCATGTACCTTGCAAAAACACATGGCAACTGATAGATTTTGGTGTGTGGGAGAGGAGACGGCAGTTGCCATGTTCTGCTTACAAGCACACTAGGGCAGTTGCCATGTACCCTGCAAAAACACATGGCAACTGATAGCTTTGGGTGTGTGGGAGAGGAGACAGCAATTGCCATATTCTGCTTACAAGCACACTAGGGCAGTTGCCATGTAGCACTAAAAACATGGCAAAAAACATGTTTCGGGTAAAAGAGAGAGTTGCCATCTGCTTACAAGCACGTTAGGGCAGTTGCCATGTACCCTGCAAAAACACATGACAACTGATAGCTTTTGGTGTGTGGGAGAGGAGACGGGCATGTGGGCGAGGGTGGTATCTTTAGGAGTTGCCACCTACTAACACTAGACAGCTGACATGTAACGCAACAAACAGACGTGGCAATAAATAACACGTTCGGGTAAAAGAGAGTTGCCATCTGCTTACAATCACAAATAGGGCAGTTGCCATGTACCCTTTAAAAACATGGCAAATGACAGCTTGGGTGTGGGGAAGGGGAGAATGGGCAGTCGTGGGAGACGGAGAACAGAAGTGGTGCGCGGTGTGCGGGCGCAATAGCAGTTACATCGCACACCGCGACTGGCGACCGTTGACTGCGGAGAAAAGCCGGCATGCGGGCAAACTCCCTCACAGGCCACACGCACGAGATGTCCTACGTAGCACACAAAGACTGCCTTTTCATGCCAAGATTCGTGCAAAAGGCGCTGGACGGCGATGGAGGCGTGTGGGCGAGTTGGCTAACGCCCACACGTGTGGGCGTTAGTGTTTTCGTTAAAAAAAAGGATATAACAATTTCTTGGTTGACCCTATTGACCATTTCATTTAATTGTCGTGATTCGTGTAAGTAAAAGAATATATACGAGATCTTTGTGTAATAATTAGATAGTGGCTATGAAACGCAGACAGCTACTAGGTGAAAGGATTCTGCATGCTTCTAGATGCTGCTATAAAGGTCTTTATATGTATATACGAAGTAATATAGGTCGAAATATATTAGATAAATGACTACTCCAGCATCTAGAAGCATGCAGGATCCTTTCACATATCTTTCACTCACGAAGCAGCTTCGCTGCACGTCGATCTGTCCACAGAAGAGGTCAAGAACGTGTTCGCTAGCTACACGTATCGGGCACGCTTTGTAACCACGGGGAAACTCGAAATCTCGGCGCCACCAGAATTGGCACGTTGTCGTCAGAGATGATGCAAGCCATACAGACCTTCTACTAAGCCGACCTGCCTCTCCTTCGTCACAAGTCCAAGTGCATACTCCCACCAAAGTAGCAGCAATGGCGCCAGCGCAGCAAGTGCAAGTTCCAGTGCAAGCCTCGCCACCCCCGATTCTCAGCGTCCTCGAGACCACCCTCGTAGCGCCCTCGCCGAGCCGCGCCGCCCCGCCGGAGTCCTCCCTCCCGCTCACCTTCTTCGACGTCCTCTGGCTCACGTCCCCGCCCGTCGAGCGTGTCTTCTTCTACCGCCTCGCCGCCGACGCCGACGTCCCCGCCATCCTCTCCAACCTCAAGACCTCGCTGGCCAAAGCTCTCAGCGCCTACTACCCGCTCGCCTCACGCCCGGGACGGTCGACCGCCACGAGATCTACTACCAGCAGGGCGACGGCGTCACCTTCACCGTCGCAGAGTACCGCGACGACGTTGGCTTCGACGAGCTCGTGGTTGACAAGCCGAGGGAGGTCCGCAAGATCGCGCCGCTCGCACCGCCTCTTCCCAAGGGGGGCGCGGTGCTCGCGCTGCAGGCCACCGTGCTCCACCGTGGCCTCGCCATTGGCATGGCCGTGCACCACGCTGCCTGCGACGGCGCCATCTCCACGCGCTTCCTGCACACCTGGGCGGCGGCCGGCACCGGCGCCGTCGCTCCGTCACCCCCTGTCATCGACAGAACTCTCATCAAGGACGCAACGGGTCTCTACGACGCCTTCGTCAAAGCCATGCCGTCGGCTGACGAGATGGAGCACGTCAAGCTGTTGGAGGACAAAGTCCTCGCCACGTTTACACTTTCCAAAGACAACATACAGCGTGTCAAGGACGTAATAGCCAGCGAAGCGGCGCGGCGAGGCGTGGCGCCGCCGCGATGCTCCTCGCTGGTCGCCACCTTCGGCTTCATGTGGTCATGCTACCAGCGAGCCAGAGACGATGCAGGAAGCAAGGGCGGCGGCCCGACGTACCTGGTCTTCCCCGTCGACCACCGCTCGCGGATGAAGCCTCCCGTCCCGGACGAGTACCTCGGCAACTGCGTCGGCGGCGCCATGCACGCCGCGCCCATGGACCAGCTCGCGGAAGCCGGCGCCGGCGGCCTCTTCGTCGCGTGCACGGCGCTAGCTGCGGCCATCGAGGACGCGGTGCGCGGCATCAGGTCACCCAAGACGATCGCGTTGTGGTTGGACCGGTTTAGGGAGGCTGCCATGGCCGGGATGTGGACTGTGGCCGGGTCGCCGAGGTTCCGCGTGTACGAGGTGGACTTTGGGTTCGGGCGGCCGGCCAAGGTGGAGATCGTGTCCGTGGCGAGAACCGGCGCCATGGCGGTGGCAGAAGGGCGGAGCAGCGCCGGCGGCATCGAGGTGGGCATCTCTCTGCCGGCGGCTGGCATGCAGAGGTTCCAAGAGTGCTTCCGAGATGCCATTGACTCGCTTCATCATCATTAAACAAGTAGTAGTAATGGTTTTTTGCTGTGCAATTGTGATAGCTCGTCAGGTGAGATTGATATGTGCACTGGATGTTGAGCAGCTATATATGCAGTGTCTAGTGTACTGGATGTTCAGATACTGGATAGGAGTATCACAATATTCACTGAATCCATCATGCGCATATGCATAGCTAGTGATGTCGGCACATTAATTTTCTTGGTACAGTACAATTTTATTTTGGTGGTATATAATCCAAATTTTCTTCCATACAAAACAAAACTGTCAAAGTCATGACCGCACACAATTGGTGAATGTTATCCACAAGCACCGGCGATGAAGTTCCAAGTACACCGGAAAGATCAAAAGTTGAATGGTTAGTGGCTGTGCCTGAGTGACAAGTTCTGGAGTTCGCACCAAAACAAAAAGAGACAAGTTCTGGAGAAAGAACTTTCTTTGGGAGCACATGCTCCATAGTAAAACCGATTTTCTTTCGATTCCAAAAGAATCTGGGCGCCTGCTCCTTCTTCCTCCGATCCTCCTCCAGTGCCACCCATTTCCTTTCTCATACGTAAGCTAGCTACACTTGCATGCATGTGAAAGATAACTGCACCTTCAACGCGAACACCACGTTTTCTTTTGGGAGATCAGTTTACGTGGAGATGTGGTGATATCTGAGAGAGACTGGATCGGTCGGTACGTAATTACGTAAAGTACGTAAAAATCCCTACGTAGATCTAGCATTACTCTTAGATCGGTCGGTAGGCAATGAGGGATGGTCAGCAAAGTTTCCAATGGCGGCGGTTGTTCATGAGCACCATGTGCACTCTGATCATCGGACATCAGAGGCGGAGCTACAGGGTGGACAGGGTGGGCCGCGGCCCACCCTGGGATTTTGGGCTGGCTATATAATGTAAGTTATTAGGAGATGGGCCTTGGAAAAAAGAAGCCCAGCAAACAGCCTACGCTACTCGTCTGCTTTGTAACGCAGCGTCGCACAGGGTCAACCCAATCCAGGGCGACTGCCCCGACTTTGATCCGCCGCCAGCCGAGCCAGCTCGCCCGGACGCCCGGAGACACCGCCCTGACGCCCGCGGGCTGCCTGCCCTCCCGTCGCCGGTGGCTGCTGTTCGCGCAGGCACGCAGCACTGTGCACAGCAGCGCTCGGCCGCCCTGTTAGCCGAACTGCCCGAGCCGCCCAATCCAGTCACTTGTTGACTGCTGAGCCCGTCACCTTCTTCCTAGAGAGGCACGACATCCCCTGATCCACCCTAATCCCCCTCACTTGCTCTGAATCTCTAGTTTAGACTATTTTGCATCAAATTTAACAAAAAAATTGGCACACATATGAATTTGTCCAGACCCGGTAGCTCGTCTAGTCCTTCGCGCTCCTTGGATTCACTAGAGTATGGAGTCTGGAGGCATGCAGCAGCCCTGATTTCACTTTGTCCAGAGACTGAAGCGAGGTAGGCAGGGAATTATTATTTCTAAAACACTATATCAACACATAATATGTAATATTGTGCAGTTCGGCAAATAACCTCCGTCTCGGTGAATAAGTCATTCGCGTAGTTCTAGATCAACGATTTGACTATCTAAATATGTATCATATGTGATAAAAAAATTATTTAAAAACTACATCCGTGTAGAAATCTAGTGATATACTTTTCATGACATATAACATATATTTAATTGCTTAAATCGATGACCTAGAACTACGCGAATGTCTTATTCACCTAGACGGAGGTAATACAGTATTGGTAATTGCAAGAAACGTTCACATGTCACATTGGCGTGATTTTTTTTTCAGAAGGACCACCCTGGTTTTAAATCCTAGCTCCGCCATTGTCGGACATTGTTGTTGGACACGGAGTATTATGTTGGATCTCAATTCGGGTTATCATCTCGCAAAAAGTTAGGCCCGCTAGTTACATGAAGAAACAATGAAGGAAACCGTTAATACAGTGTGGGAAAAACAAAGTTAGCTGGTCTGGGACCATCCTTGGCTGATAGGACCCATGCGGTACATGTTGATTTACATCAATAAAGATAAAGACGTCTTAAAAGGTGTGAAGAAGCGGGTGGGTAAATTGAAAAAAGAAACTTAGACTTTGTATAAACAGAAAAACTATAAATAGAAAGATCTTTTGCTTTGTTAAGAAAGGAGTTATTTCTTCAATTATGGCATGGATGAAAATAGTGGCGTAGCCAAGAAGGCAGCTGATGCTCACGCTGACGGCTTCGTCTGTTTAACTCCAGGTCGCGGTTCAAACCCCAGTCAGATCAGTTTTCATTGCAATAAAATTTGTGTTATTTCACTGTCAGGTGGGATCCACCCGGTTGCTGACATGTGGACCCTCGACTAGCTTCCGCATAATTTCCTTCGAATTGAGCCAACATCGGGCTTCGGCCTAGTAGCAATCGATTGACCCAAATATGGGGTCAGTCGAAACAAAGAAGCCCAAAGCAACAAGCAACACATGCAGAAAAAAAATGCAGCACGAGTCATAAAACAAAAATCAATGGTCAAAAAAATCGATCGACCCTAATTTAAAATTCAAGCAACTTACAAGTAGCTAAAGTGTAATAATTTTATGCTATTTACTTTTCCAACCGGAGATATGGTGTTCATCCTCCTTTACTAGTTCATAGGTTGGCAGTATTTATCATGTTTATACATATCCCTCTCTTAGCGCGCGCACTAGCATAATTAGTTTGCCATCGTCATCATTTTATTTAATTACAGCAGCATCTAGAACCGTGCATGCTGTTTTCACATACTCCCTTTATTCCATAATGTAGTGCGTCTGCGTTTCCTGAGATCTACGAGACCGATTGCGGCGGGAGCAAAAATTATACCACTAAATTCATAAGATATGAATTCAGTGATATAATTTTTGCCTTCGCCGCAATCGGTCTCGTTGGTTAAATTTACAGTCAGATTTAAATCTCACGAAGCGCGGAGGCACTACAATGTGAAATGGAGGGAGTAGTATCTTTTATGTACGAAACCGTGTGCCCATTTTTTCTACAAAGAGTCAAAGAGTGAAGAGCTAAGCTAGTTTGTTTTTGCTCACATCAGGCAACAAGGGCCTCGTAACCACTGGAAAACTCGAAATCTACTAGCAGTAGAATTTTCTCAAACAAAAACGAGCAGTGGAAAAAGGAAAACAAAAACGAGCAGTGGAAAAAGAATTTTCTCAAACAAAAACAAGGGCCTCGTAACCACTGTATTTACAAGCTCCGCTGAGCACTGATCCTAAAAAAAGGAAAACTCCGCTGAGCACCACCATCAAACTAGCACGTTATCGTCGGAGATGGAGTGGTACTTCAGCAGGCCATATACACAACGCGACGAAGCTATATATAGCTGCTCTGCTTCATCACAAGTACACATACCTAGCAGCGGCCATGGCGCCAGCGCAGCAAGCCTCGCCACCCCCGATTCTCAGCGTCCGCGAGACCACTCTCGTGGCGCCCTGGACGAGCACCGGCGCCGCCCCGCCAGAGACCTCCCTCCCGCTCACCTTCTTCGACGTCTTCTGGCTCAACCTCCCACCCGTCGAGCGTGTCTTCCTCTACCGCCTCGCCGCCGACGCCGACATCCCCGCCATCCTCTCCAACCTCAAGGCCTCACTGTCCCAAGCCCTCCACGCCTACTACCCGCTCGCCGGCCGCCTCCGCCTCACGCCCGGGACGGCCGACCGCTACGAGATCCACTACCAGCCGGGCGACGGCGTCACCTTCACCATCGCCGAGTACTGTGGTGACGTTGACGTCGACAAGCTGGCCGTCGACCGGCCGAGGGAGATCATCAGGATCGCGCCGCTCGCACCGCCACTCCCCAAGGGCGGCGCGGTGCTCGCGCTGCAGGCCACCGTGATGCGCCGTGGCCTCGCCATCGGCATGGCCGTGCACCACACCGCCTGCGACGGGGCGACCTCCACGCGCTTCCTGCACACCTGGGCGGCGGCCAGCACCGGCGCCGTCGGGCCACCAGCCCCTGTCATCGACAGAACTCTCGTAAAGGACCCAACGGGTCTCTACGACGTCTTCGTGAAAGCCATGCCGACCGCCGGCGAGATGGATCGCGTTAAGATGTGGGAGCACCGACTCCTCGCCACGTTCACGCTGTCGAATGAAGACATACAACGCGTCAAGGACGTGATAGCAAGCGAAGCGGGGCAGCGAGGCGTGCTGCCGCCGCGCTGCTCGTCGCTGGTGGCCACCTTCGGCTTCATGTGGTCATGCTACCAGCGAGCCAGAGACGATGATGCAGGAACCAACGGCGGCGACCGCCTGACATACTTGCTCTTCCCCGTCGACCACCGCTCACGGATGAAGCCCCCCGTCCCGGACGAGTACCTCGGCAACTGCGTGGGCATCGCCACGCATGCCGCACCTATGGACCAGCTCGCAGCAGCCGGCGCCGGCGGCCTCTACGTCGCCTGCACGGTGGTAGCTGCGGCGATCGAGGAAGCGGTGCGCGGCATCGGGTCACCTGAGACGGTTTCGTCGTGGATGCACCGGGTCAGGGAGGCTGGCACGGCCGGTATGTGGACGGTGGCCGGGTCGCCGAGGTTCCGCGTGTACGAGGTGAACTTTGGGTTCGGGCGACCGGCCAAGGTGGAGATGGTGTCCGTGGCGAGAACCGGCGCGATGGCGGTGGCAGCGGGCCGGGGCAGCCGCGGCGGCATCGAGGTGGGCATCTCTCTGCCGGCGGCTGGCATGCAGAGGTTCCAAAAGTGCTTCCAAGATGCCATTGACTGGCTTCGCCAGTAAACAAGTGATGCGTATCATTTTATTTCGCTAAATCAAGTAATACTACGTGTAATATGAATTGATAAGTTTGATACACTTGAGGTTGTGGAGGAGCTTGGTTCTGTTCAGATACAGATACGTACTTAGGGATCATATATAACCGTGAGTGAAGTGGTGGCCATGCAAGATGCAAACCCACATGCATGGCGCACAGCTTGCGACGTAGTACGTATTTTGGTTGGAATGATTTCCATTGTGGAGATACACAATCCGAATTTCTCCGATGCGTAGCTAACAGCTGCCAAAGTCGTGGCCGTTCACACGATGAGTGAACGCTCTCCACAAGACGGCGACGAAGTTGGGAATGCACCGAAAACATCAAAGTCGCCAGCTAGTCGTGGAACACGTACATACATACAGAATTTTCCTTTTCTATTCGTGGACAAGAATAGCCACTAGACGACGACGTGCCAGTACCATACGGACCTCTTACGGAGGCTATACCTACACGTCCATGCATGATGCATCCGAAAGATGGTGATCGCTGCATGTGCACCGGTGGCCACGGAATAATGGCAACCCAAAATTAACAGGCTCGATGCAAACCTTTCCGCCTGTGGTTGCTAGCTTGCACCGTTTCTTCTTCTATGCAAAGCGACACGACACGACTTCGTTCGTGCCATGAGTCTTCGCGACCGATCTGAATTCAGTGCATGTACGTAACCTCGCATGTCCTCAGCCATTTGCAGGTTAGCGGCGAGCCAGTTCTAGTGCTCTATGCTGAGGGCATCTCCACTAGGCCCCCCAAGAGCGCCCCTCAGGTCAGTTTTTAGGCGCCGGCGGGCAAAAGACGTCCCAGTCAGGCCCCCAAGTCCTTATTTTTCGCCGGCAAAAGCAAAAGTTAGCGCCGGCTGCCCCATGCCACACCCAGCGCACCGGGGGGCTCCTGGGGGCCTAAATCGCCGTTTTGTGGGCCAGCGCCTCTCCTTTGTTCACTCATTTTCACCCACGTGATCCCTCCTCTTCCTCTCCCTCCACGCAGAACAGAGCTCTCTCCTCTTTCTCTCTCTCTCTCCCCGCCGCCTGGCACTGACGCCTCGCCGAGCCGCCATGCTCCGGCCGCCCGGCCGCCTCAGCCTCGTCGCCGGAGGTACTCGCGCTCGCGTTCGCGCTCGCGCCGAAGCTTGTCGAGGCTGGCCGCTCCTCACGCTCGTCCCCACCCCTGCTGGCCTCAACCCGGCCGCGCGCCGCGCCCGCGAGCGCCGCCGCGACTGGAACACCGGGCACGCGGGGCACGAGGACGGAGCGTCGACGGTCGAGCTCGGAGACCGCGGCGGTGCGCGGGTCCGCCACGCGTGCACGTTTCGGTGAGGCGGCCGCTCCTCCTGGTGTCGCTGGCCGCGGTGGGGGCACTGAGATTCGGTGCTCTTCCTCATGGCCGCCTCCAAGGTCCTCCTCGTCTGCCTCAGTCTTCCCTCGCAGCTCTCTCTTCCCTCTCCTCTGCTCTCTCTCTCTCTCTCTCTCTCTCTCTCTCTCTCTCTCTCTGTCGCTCGCTCGCTCGCTCGAACCCGAGCGTGTCTGAGAGCGCCGCCGTGCACTGCTGCGGCCACAGCCACCGCCTCGCCTCCCCGACGCATCCCAAAGATCCGCCTCGACCTACTCTTCCTCCTCACCGCGCCAAGTGAGCCGGGAAGCACCACTTCGTCCTCGGCGTCATCTTCGACACCCTCCGGCAACCGAGATCGCCATCGCCGTTATGTCGTCGTCCGTGCCTTCCCGAGCTCGCTGACCACCCCTGCAGGCCCGCCGTGTGAGCTTCTCTTCGTTTCCCTCCGTCCTCTCGCTTGATTTTGTGCCATAACCGTCGTTCCCGCGAGCACCGAGCGCTGCCGTCCGCCATGGCCGATGCTCTGCTTGATGCCGAGCTCATCCTGCCATGAACAGCTGCCCGTAGTGCTCCGAGTGCTCTGCTGATGCTGCCTCGTTGCTCCGTTGGGTCGCTGCCGTCGCTACATCCCGCCGCCGCTGCCGTCGCTACACCCCACGTCGGCGGCTGCAACGACCACTGTTGGACGCGCCGCACTGCGGGCGTTCCAGCGAACCCACCCGCGCGACCAGCCGTGGCCGGAAACGGCCGGCCGGTGATCGCATCTCGCGCCGTTCCCGCGCTTGGTGCCTGGGGGGCCAACGACTGAAAGAAATTTCAGCCCCAGGCTTAAATTCTCGCCGGCAGCCCCCCAGCGAAAAAAACGCCTCCTAGGTGCCAACGGCTGGAGATGCCCTTAGCTAGCACAGCGGCGGAGCTATGTGTGCTCCTGGGGTGCTGTGGCCCCCAGGCTAAGCAAAAAGTGTGAAGGAAATTTTTTTAAAGGGTTTAGATGAGTATAAATTTAGTATTTGGCCCCCCAGGTCTGCCAGTTTTACCATTTGCCCCCCCTAGACTTTCTTCCTAGCTCCGCCAGTGCTAGCAGACATGCATTCTACACCCCTCTCCATGCCGTGTCGGGCTGAGTTTGTGCGCACATCCACACAGGTGTCACCATCTTATTCGTTACTGTTTGTCTTTATCCAAGTTGAATTATTGTACCCTTCTCCGGTAAGAAATATATAAGCGTTAGCATTTTGATGATTGGAAATTCAACTCTCTTTACACTCTGAATGCACGTTCGAATGCTCCTCTCATTCTTTTCATTAACAATTCAATTTATATCTGTAGCATTTACTAGATTAGGGAGAAAACTATGAAAGTTGTGCAAGTAAATTGAGTTTACATCCGTGTTCGTATGACTTTTTCACCGCTAGTTTCTTTTTTCTTTTTTGAGAAAATTCTACTCTTAGTAGATTTCGAGTTTCCCAGTGGGTTACGGGGCCCTTGTTGCCTAATGTTAGCAAAAACAAACTACCTTAGGTAGCTACGAAAATACAAAGGTGAACATGGGCGCGGGCGCACCCACATAAAAAATATTAGAAAAAAAAATAAAAAATGCGACACCCATAATATTCTTAGTGAAGAAAATACAAATGCGACCATACTATTTATTAAACAGTGTTTTTTAATATACTTTTGATTTTGTCATTTTTGCCCAGATTACCACGGATTTGATTTTTTTCATGGTACTTCATATACGAGTATGCTGGTTGACTATGTATATAAAAATTAAGATATTTTGAATTTTTTCTAGCATTTTTTGAATTTACTATTCATAAAGGATGCGCGCCGGGCATGTTCACCAGATCCCCGTCCAGCTAGCTAGCCATTCGAACCTGCTCTTGACTCTTTGTAGAAAACTTTGACAGCTTTGTTTTGAGAGTATTCGCCAATTGTGTGAAACTTTGACAACTTTATTTATACAGAAGAAATTTTGGATTATATACATCCCAAAATAAATTATTACCAAGAAAATTAATGTGCCAATATCACTAGCTATGCATATGCATGACGGATTCAGTGACCATTGTGGTACAGTCTTGCTAAATCTCAATCGACTGAGACTTAATGAAGTCTTAGTCGATGCTATATCCATGAGATCTTACATGAGATTCGTGTAAAAAAATTAGCTTTTTCTTTTTCTGTCTTTCATGTTATGTCACTTGACTGAGATCCCAAACGGACGGCATTTTTGTCCGCTTTTTGTCCGTTTGTGTCGGCCCGTCCGCCCTCTTTTAGTTTTGGGTCGGCAGTGCGTCCAACGGGCCGACCCATTTCATGACCGTGCGCGCTTTAGATCATGCCAACGGCCATGCCGTAGCCCTGGTTTTGGCGATCCAGCGCGCGGGAAAGGTTCGCGCACGGGGGGGGGGGGCTCGTTATAAGAAGGTGCTCCCTCCACACTCTGCCCCGCTCGTTGCCCGCCAACCACTCGTCTCGCCTCTGCGCCACCATGTCGAGCTGGGCGCTTCGGATTTTCGCGGAGTTCGCGAGTGCCGCTCCGGCGCCTTCTCCTCCGAGATCTGGTTTCGTGAGAAACGTCTCATCCTCGGCACCTTCGACACCACAGAGGAGGCGGCCCGCGCGCACGACGCGGCGGCGTGGCGCCTCCTGAGGCCTCGTCGGGATATGAATTTTCCCAACGTGTCAAGCCAGCGGGCGCAGGATTTGGCGCCTCTCCCGCGGCTTTTCACCGGCGAGAATCGTCGTGTCCACTGGAGGCGGCATCGTCGCCTCGCCATCACCGAGATGGATGTGGAAGCCATGGTGGTGTAGCGCGAACGATTCCCGCAGGACATCGTCGACGAGCGCCAGTTCTACAAGCAAAGGAGGTTGGAGAGGGACGCGAGGAGGACGGAACGAGCCGCCTATCGGGAGGACAAGCGTTCGCGGAAGCAGGCCGCTCAATTGAAACTGAAGCTATGAGAAACGTCGGGTTGGGACTATGTGTTGGGGAACGTAGTAATTTCAAAAAAATTCCTACGCACACGCAAGATCATGGTGATGCATAGCAACGAGAGGGGAGAGTGTTGTCTACGTACCCTCGTAGACCGAAGCGGAAGCGTTGACGCAACGTAGAGGAAGTAGTCGTACGTCTTCCCGATCCGACCGATCCAAGCACCGTTACTCCGGCACCTCCGAGTTCTTGGCACACGTTCAGCTCGATGACGCACCCCTAGCTCCGATCCAGCAAAGCTTCGGGGAGGAGTTCCGTCAGCACGACGGCGTGGTGACAATCTTGATGTTCTACCGGCGCAGGGCTTCGCCTAAGCACCGCAACGATATATTCGAGGTGGAATATGGTGGAGGGGGGCACCGCACACGGCTAAGGAACGATCACGAAGATCAACTTGTGTGTCTATGGGGTGCCCCCTGCCCCCGTATATAAAGGAGCAAGGGAGGGAGGAGGCCGGCCCTAGGTTTGGCGCGCCAAGGGGAGTCCTACTCCCACCGGGAATAGGATTCCCCCTTTCCTAGTCCAACTAGGTCAAGGGGGGAAAGAGGGGAAGAGGGGAAGGAAGGGAGAGAGGGGCCGCGCCCCAAACCCCTTGTCCAATTTGGACTGGGCTTGGGAGGGGCGCGCGCCACCTCCTGGTCCTTCCCACTAAGGCCCATCAAGGCCCATTGCTTCTTCCTCGTATTCCCGTAACTCCCCGGTACCTTCGAAAATACCCGAACCACTCAGAACCCTTCCGATGTCCGAATATAGTCGTCCAATATATCGATCTTTACGTCTCGACCATTTCAAGACTCCTGGTCATGTCCCCGATCTCATCCGGGACTCCGAACTCCTTCGGTACATCAAAACTCATAAACTCATTATATAACTGTCATCGAAACCTTAAGCGTGCGGACCCTACGGTTCGAGAACAATGTAGACATGACCGAGACACGTCTCCGGTCAATAACCAATAGCGGGACCTGGATGCCCATATTGGCTCCTACATATTCTACGAAGATCTTTATCGGTCAGACCGCATAACAACATACGTTGTTCCCTTTGTCCATCGGTATGTTACTTGCCCGAGATTCGATCGTCGGTATCCAATACCTAGTTCAATCTCGTTATCGGCAAGTCTCTTTACTCGTTCCGTAATACATCATCCCGTAACTAACTCATTAGTTGCAATGCTTGCAAGGCTTAAGTGATGTGCATTACCGAGAGGGCCCAGAGATACCTCTCCGACGATCGGAGTGACAAATCCTAATCTCGAAATACGCCAACCCAACATCTACCTTTGGTGACACCTGTAGTACTCCTTTATAATCACCCAGTTACGTTGTGACGTTTGGTAGCACCCAAAGTGTTCCTCCGGCAAACGGGAGTTGCATAATCTCATAGTCAAAGGAACATGTATAAGTCATGAAGAAAGCAATAGCAACATACTAAACGATCGGGTGCTAAGCTAATGGAATGGGTCATGTCAATCAGATCATTCAACTAATGATGTGACCTTGTTAATCAAATGACAACTCCTTTGTCCATGGTTAGGAAACTTAACCATCTTTGATTAACAAGCTAGTCAAGTAGAGGCATACTAGTGACACTCTGTTTGTCTATGTATCCACACATGTATTATGTTTCCAGTTAATACAATTCTAGCATGAATAATAAACATTTATCGTGATATTTAAGGAAATAAATAATAACTTTATTATTGCCTCTAGGGCATATTTCCTTCAGTCTCCCACTTGCACTAGAGTCAATAATCTAGGTCACATCACCATGTGATTAACTCACATCACCATGTGATTAACTCGATAGTTCACATCATCATGTGATTAACACCCATAGTTCACATCGCCATGTGACCAACACCCAAAGGGTTTGCTAGATTCAGTAATCTAGTTCACATCGCTATGTGATTAACACCCAAAGAGTACTACGGTGTGATCATGTTTTGCTTGTGAGAGAAGTTTAGTAAACGGGTCTGCCACATTCAGATCCGTTATGTATTTTGCAATTTTCTATGTCTACAATGCTCTGCACGGAGCTACTCTAGCTAATTGCTCCCACTTTCAATATGTATCTAAATCGAGACTTAGAGTCATCCAGATCGGTGTCAAAACTTGCATCGACGTAACCCTTTACGATGAACCTTTTGTCACTTCCATAATCGAGAAACATATCCTTATTCCACTAAGGATAATTTTGACCGTTGTCCAGCGATCTACTCCTAGATCACTATTGTACTCCCTTGCCAAACTCAGTGTAGGATATACAATAGATCTGGTACACAGCATGGCATACTTTATAGAACCTATGGCCAAGGCATAGGGAATGACTTTCATTCTCTTTCTATCTTCTGCCGTGGTCGAGTTTTGAGTCTTTACTCAACTTCATACATTGTAACACAGGAAAGGACTCTTTCTTTGACTGTTCCATTTTGAACTACTTCAAAATCTTGTCAAGGTATGCACTCATTGAAAACTTATCAAGCGTCTTGATCTATCTCTGTAGATCTTGATGCTCAATATGTAAGCAGCTTTACCGAGGTCTTTCTTCGAAAAACTTCTTTCAAACACTCCTTTATGCTTTGCAGAATAATTCTACATTATTTCCGATCAACAATATGTCATTTACATATACTTATCAGAAATGCTGTAGTGCTCCCACTCACTTTCTTGTAAATACAGGCTTCACCGCAAGTCTGTATAAAACTATATGCTTTGATCAACTCATCAAAGCGTATATTCCAACTCCGAGATGCTTGCACCAGTCCATAGATGGATCGCTGGAGCTTGCACATTTTGTTAGCACCTTTAGGATTGACAAAACCTTCTGGTTGCATCATATACAACTCTTCTTTAATAAATCCATTAAGGAATGCAGTTTTGTTTTATCGGTTTGCCAGATTTCATAAAATGCAGCAATTGCTAACATGATTCGGACAGACTTAAGCATGGATACGAGTGAGAAACTCTCATCGTAGTCAACACCTTGAACTTGTCGAAAACCTTTTGCGACAATTCTAGCTTTGTAGATAGTAACACTACTATCAGCTTCTGTCTTCCTCTTGAAGATCCATTTATTTTCTATGGCTTGCCGATCATCGGGCAAATCCATCAAAGTCCATACTTTGTTCTCATACATGGATCCCATCTCAGATTTCATGGCTTTAAGCCATTTTTGCGGAATCTGGGCTCACCATCGCTTCTTCATAGTTCGTAGGTTCATCATGATCTAGTAGCATGACTTCCAGAACAGGATTGCCGTACCACTCTGGTGCGGATCTTACTCTGGTTGATCTACGAGGTTCTGTAGTAACTTGTTCTGTAGTTCTATGATCATCATCAACAACCTCCTCACTAGTTGGTTTTGACGTCACAGAAACTGGTTCCTGTGATGTACTGGTTTCCAACAAGGGAATAGGTACAGTTACCTCATCAAGTTCTACTTTCCTCCCACTCACTTCTTTCGAGAGAAACTCCTTCTCTAAAAAGGATCCATTCTTAGCAACGAATGTCTTGCCTTCGGATCTGTGATAGAAGGTGTACCCAACTGTCTCCTTTGGGTATCCTATGAAGACATATTTCTCCGATTTGGGTTTGAGCTTATCAGGATGAAACTTTTTTCACATAAGCATCACAACCCCAAACTTTAAGAAACGACAACTTTGGTTTCTTGCTAAACCACAGTTCATATAGTGTCGTCTCAACGGATTTAGATGGTGCCCTATTTAACGTGAATGCAGCTGTCTCTAATGCATAACCCCAAAACGATAGTGGTAAATCGGTAAGAAACATCATAGATTGCACTATATCAATAAAGTACGGTTATGACGTTCGGACACACCATTATGCTGTGGTGTTCCAGGTGGCGTGAGTAGTGAAACTATTTCACATTGTTTAACTGAAGGCCAAACTCGTAACTCAAATGTTTTACCTCTGCGATCATATCGTAGTAACTTTTATTTTCTTGTTACGATGATTCTCTACTTCACTCTAAAATTCTTTGAACTTTTCAAACGTTTCAGAATTATGTTTCATCAAGTAGATATACCCATATCTGCTCAAATCATCTGTGAAGGTTAGAAAATAATGATACTTGTCGCGAGCCTTAATATTCATCGGACCACATACATCAGTATGTATTATTTCCAACAAATCTGTTGCTTGCTCCATTGTTCCGGAGAACGGCGTTTTAGTCATCTTGCCCAAGAGGCATGGTTCGCAAGCATCAAGTGATTCATAATCAAGTGATTCCAAAATCCCATCAGCATGGAGTTTCTTCATGCGCTTTACACCAATATGACCTAAACGGCAGTGCCACAAATAGGTTGCACTATCATTATTAACTTCGCATCTTTTGGTTTCAATATTATGAATATGTGTATCACTACGATCGAGATCCAATGAACTATTTTCATTGGGTGTGTATGTCCATAAAAGGTTCTATTCATGTAAACAAAACAACAATTGTTCTCTAACTTAAATGAATAATCGTATTGCAATAAACATGATCAAATCATATTTATGCTCAACGCAAACACCAAATAACACTTATTTAGGTTCATCACTAATCCCGAAAGTATAGGGAGTGTGCGATGATGATCATATCAATCTTGGAACTACTTCCAACTTTCATCGTCACTTCACCCTTAACTAGTCTTTGTTCATTCTGCAATTCCCGTTTCGAGTTACTACTCTTAGCAACTGAACCAGTATCAAGTACCGAGGGGTTGCTATGAACACTAGTAAAATACATATCAATAATCTGTATATCAAATATACCTTTGTTCACTTCGCCATCCTTCTTATCCGCCAAATACTTGGGGCAGTTCCGCTTCCAGTGACCAGTCCCTTTGCAGTAAACGCACTCAGTCTCAGGCTTAGGTCCAGACTTGGCTTCTTCACTTGAGCAGCAACTTGCTTGCCGTTCTTCTTGAAGTTCCCCTTCTTCCCTTTGCCCTTTACTTGAAACTAGTGATCTTGTCAACCATCAACGCTTGATGCTCTTTCTTGATTTCTACCTCCATCGATTTCATCATTATGAAAAAGTTCGGGAGTCGTTTTCGTCATCCCTTGCATACTATAGTTCATCACGAAGTTCTACTAACTTGGTGATGGTGACTAGAGAATTCTGTCAATCACTATCTTATCTGGAAGATTAACTCCCATTTGATTCAAGCGATTGTAGTACCCAGACAATCTGAGCACATGCTCACTAGTTGAGCGATTCTCCTTCATCTTTTAGCTATAGAACTTGTTGGAGACTTCATATCCCTCAACTCGGGTAGTTGCTTGAAATATTAACTTCAACTCCTGGAACATCTCATATGGTCCATGACGTTCAAAACGTCTTTGAAGTCCCGATTCTAAGCCGTTAAGCATGGTGCACTAAACTATCAAGTAGTCATCATATTGAGCTAGCCAAACGTTCATAACGTCTGCATCTGCTCCTGCAATAGGTCTGTCACCTAGCAGTGCATTAAGGACATAATTCTTCTGTGCAGCAATGAGGATAAACCTCAGATTACGGATCCAATCCGCATCATTGCTACTAATATTTTTCAACACAATTTTCTCTAGGAACATATCAAAATAAACATAGGGAAGCAACAACGCGAGCTATTGATCTACAACATAGATATGCTAATACTACTAGGACTAAGTTCATGATAAATTAAAGTTCAATTAATTATATTACTTAAGAACTCCCACTTAGATAGACATCCCTCTAATCCTCTAAGTGATCACGTGATCCAAATCAAACTAAACCATAACCGATCATCATGTGAAATGGATTAGTTTTCAATAGTGAACATCATCATGTTGATCATATCTACTATATGATTCACGCTCGACCTTTCGGTCTCCGTGTTCCGAGGTCATATCTTGTATGCATAGCTCTTCAAGTATAACCTGAGTATTCCGCGTGTGCAACTGTTTTGCACCCGTTGTATTTGAACGTAGAGCCTATCACACCCGATCATCACGTGTTGTCTCAGCACGAAGAACTTTCGCAACGGTGCATACTCAGGGAGAACACTTCTTGATAATTAGTGAGAGATCATCTTATAATGCTACCGTCAATCAAAGCAAGATAAGATGCATAAAAGATAAACATCACATGCAATCAATATAAGTGATATGATATGGCCATCATCATCTTGTGCTTGTGATCTCCATCTTCGAAGCACCGTCATGATCACCATCGTCACCGGCGCGACACCTTGATCTCCATCGTAGCATCGTTATCGTCTCGCCAATCTTATGCTTCTACGACTATCGCTACCGCTTAGTGATAAAGTAAAGCATTACAGGGTGATTGCATTGCATACAATAAAGCGACAACCATATGGCTCCTGTCAGTTGCCGATAACTCGGTTACAAAACATGATCATCTCATACAATAAAATTTAGCATCATGTCTTGACCATATCACATCACAACATGCCCTGCAAAAACAAGTTAGACGTCCTCTACTTTGTTTGTTGCAAATTTTACGTGGCTGCTACGGGCTGAAGCAAGAACCAATCTCACCTACGCATCAAAACCACAACGATACTTCGTCAAATAGACTCCGTTTTAACCTTCTCAAGGACCGGGCGTAGCCATACTCGGTTCAACTAAAGTTGGTGAGACAGTCTCCCGCAAGCCATCTGTGTGCAAAGCACGTCGAGGGAGCCGGTCTCGCGTAAGCGTACGCGTAAGGTTGGTCCGGGTCGTCTCATCCAACAATACCGCTGACCCAAAGTATGACATGCTGGTAGGCAGTATGACTTGTATCGTCCACAACTCACTTGTGTTCTACTCGTGCAAATAACATCAAACCATAAAAACCTAGACTCTGATACCACTGTTGGGGAACGTAGTAATTTCAAAAAATTTCCTACGCACACGCAAGATCATGGTGATGCATAGCAACGAGAGGGTAGAGTGTTGTCTACGTACCCTCGTAGACCGAAGCGGAAGCGTTGACGCAACGTAGAGGAAGTAGTCGTACGTCTTCCCGATCCGACCGATCCAAGCACCGTTACTCCGGCACCTCCGAGTTCTTGGCACACGTTCAGCTCGATGACGCACCCCTAGCTCCGATCCAGCAAAGCTTCGGGGAGGAGTTCCGTCAGCACAACGGCGTGGTGACAATCTTGATGTTCTACCGACGCAGGGCTTCGCCTAAGCACTGCAACGATATATTCGAGGTGGAATATGATGGAGGGGGGCACCGCACACGACTAAGGAACGATCACGAAGATCAACTTGTGTGTCTATGGGGTGCCCCCTGCCCCCGTATATAAAGGAGCAAGGGAGGGAGGAGGCCGGCCCTAGGTTTGACGCGCCAAGGGGAGTCCTACTCCCACCGGGAGTAGGATTCCCCCTTTCGTAGTCCAACTAGGTCAAGGGGGGAAAGAGGGGAAGAGGGGAAGGAAGGGAGAGAGGGGCCGCGCCCCAAACCCCTTGTCCAATTCGGACTGGGCTTGGGAGGGGCGCGCGCCACCTCCTGGTCCTTCCCACTAAGGCCCATCAAGGCCCATTGCTTCTTCCTCGTATTCCCGTAACTCCCCGGTACCTCCGAAAATACCCGAACCACTCAGAACCCTTCCGATGTCCGAATATAGTCGTCCAATATATCGATCTTTACGTCTCGACCATTTCGAGACTCCTCGTCATGTCCCCGATCTCATCCGGGACTCCGAACTCCTTCGGTACATCAAAACTCATAAACTCATTATATAACTGTCATCGAAACCTTAAGCGTGCAGACCCTACGGTTCGAGAACAATGTAGACATGACCGAGACACGTCTCCGGTCAATAACCAATAGCGGGACCTGGATGCCCATATTGGCTCCTACATATTCTACGAAGATTTTTATCGGTCAGACCGCATAACAACATACGTTGTTCCCTTTGTCCATCGGTATGTTACTTGCCCGAGATTCGATCGTCGGTATCCAATACCTAGTTCAATCTCGTTACCGGCAAGTCTCTTTACTCGTTCCGTAATACATCATCCCGTAACTAACTCATTAGTTGCAATGCTTGCAAGGCTTAAGTGATGTGCATTACCGAGAGGGCCCAGAGATACCTCTCCGACGATCGGAGTGACAAATCCTAATCTCGAAATACGCCAACCCAACATCTACCTTTGGTGACACCTGTAGTACTCCTTTATAATCACCCAGTTACGTTGTGACGTTTGGTAGCACCCAAAGTGTTCCTCCGGCAAACGGGAGTTGCATAATCTCATAGTCAAAGGAACATGTATAAGTCATGAAGAAAGCAATAGCAACATACTAAACGATCGGGTGCTAAGCTAATGGAATGGGTCATGTCAATCAGATCATTCAACTAATGATGTGACCTTGTTAATCAAATGACAACTCCTTTGTCCATGGTTAGGAAACTTAACCATCTTTGATTAACAAGCTAGTCAAGTAGAGGCATACTAGTGACACTCTGTTTGTCTATGTATCCACACATGTATTATGTTTCCAGTTAATACAATTCTAGCATGAATAATAAACATTTATCATGATATTTAAGGAAATAAATAATAACTTTATTATTGCCTCTAGGGCATATTTCCTTCACTATGAAGACGAGCAGCATGCTGACGCCTACATTCAGACGTCGGAGGAGGACTTTATCGAGTCGGAGTCAGAAAGCGACGAGTAGTGGTCTTTTCTTTTATCTGTGTACGTTAGAACTATCTATGTATCCATTTTATCGGAAAAAACGGCCGGCGGCGTCGGCAACGAAGCAGGCGGACGATGGTGTGCTGTTTGATGTGGAGCGGCCAATCCAATGTGCCACCGACTAGCGGGCCCAGTGAGGAAAGAGGGCGAGCGCGCGCGTCCGTCTCGTATTCGCGCCGACGCAAATCCGGCTAAAAAATGGGCCGAAAATGGGTCGGCAGGCGGACGAAAGCGGACGCGCGTCCGTTTGGGTCAGCCGTTGGGCCGACTTTTTTATCCGCGCCGACCCAAACGGATGGCCGCGAACGAAATGGATCGACCCATTAGAGTTGCTCTCAGTCGACCGAGATCTAGCCACATTTATTATGATATCTTTATCTCATTATCTAAAACAAAACCGACTAGACGCTACGTAGCTCCTATACGTATTAATTTCACCTGATGAGCTACTTCCTCCATCACAGTTTATAAGGCATGCGCGTCGTTCTAGATTGATAATTTAACTAGCTATATATGTATTATATGTGATAAAAAATATATGTTTAGAAACTACATCATCTTGAGAATCCAATGATATATTTTTGATGACATATAACTCATATTTAGTTAGTCAAATCGATGACCTAGAACTACGCGCACGCCCTGTAAACTGAGACGGAGGGAGTACCACAATTGCACAGCAAAAAAGAATCACTTGTTTACTGGTGATGAAGCCAGTCAATGGCATCTTGGAAGCACTTTTGGAACCTATGCATGGCAGCCGCCGGGAGAGAGATGCCGACCTCGATGCCGCCGCGGCCGCTCCGGCCCTCTGCCACCGCCATCGCGCCGGTTCTCGCCACGGACACGATCTCCACCTTGGCCGGCCGGCCGAACCCGAAGTCCACATCGTACACGCGGAACCTCGGCGACCCGGCCACAGTCCACATCCCGGCCACGGCAGCCTCCCTAAACTTGTCCAACCACAACGCAATCGTCTCGGGTGACCTGATGCCGCGCACGGCTTCGTCGATCGCCGCAGCCACCGCCGTGCACGCGACGAAGAGGCCGCCGGCGCCGGCTTCCACGAGCTGGTCCATGGGCGCGGCGTGCATGGCGCCGCCGACGCAGTTGCCGAGGTACCCGTCCGGGACAGGAGGCTTCATCCGCGCGCGGTGGTCAACGGGAAAGACCAGGTACGTCGGGCGGTCGCCGCCGTTGGCTCCTGCATCGTCGTCTCTTGCTCGCTGGTAGCAGGACCACATGAAGCCGAAGGTGGCCACCAGCGAGGAGCATCGCGGCGGCGGCGCGCCTCGCCGCACCGCCTCGCTGGCTACCACGTCCTTGACACGCTGTATGTCCTCCTTGGACAGCGTGAAGGTGGCGAGGAGTTTGTCCTCCAGCAGCTTGACGTGCTCCATCTGGTCGGCGGACGGCATGGCTTTCACGAAGGCGTCGTAGAGACCCGTTGCGTCCTTTATAAGAGTTCTGTCGATGACAGGGGGTGACGGAGCGACGGCGCCGGTGCCGGCCGCCGCCCAGGCATGCAGGAAGCGCGTGGAGATGGCGCCGTCGCACGCAGCGTGGTGCACGGCCACGCCAATGGCGAGGCCGCGGCGCAGCACGGTGGCCTGCAGCGCGAGCACCGCGCCCCCCTTGGAAAGAGGCGGTGCGAGCGGCGCGATCTTGCGGACCTCCCTCGGCTTGTCGACCACGAGCTCGTCGAAGCCAACATCGTCGCGGTACTCGGCGACGGTGAAGGGGGCGCCGTCGCCCGGCTGGTAGTAGATCTCGTGGCGGTCGGCCGTCCCGGGCGTGAGGCGGAGGCGGCCGGCGAGCGGGTAGTAGGCGCTGAGAGCTTTGGCCAGAGAGGTCTTGAGGTTGGAGATGATGGCGGGGACGTCGGCGTCGGCGGCGAGGCGGTAGAAGAAGACACGCTCGACGGGCGGGGAGGTGAGCCAGAGGACGTCGAAGAAGGTGAGCGGGAGGGAGGACTCCGGCGGGGCGGCGCCGGCGCTTGGTGAGGGCGCTACGAGAGTGGTCTCGAGGACGCTGAGAATCGGTGGTGGCGAGGCTTGCACTGGAACGTGCACCTGCTGGGCTGGCGCCATTGCTGTATTCGGTACTAGGAAGTATGCACTTGGACTTGGTGATGAAGCAGAGGCAGAGCGGCTTAATAGAAGGTCTGTATGGCTTGCTCACATCATCTCTGACGACAACTTAACAATTCTAGTGGCGCCGAGGAGTAGCAGATTTCGAGTTCTCCGGTGGTTACAAAGCGTGAGCGGGAGGTCACCCGTTGCTGCTCGATACGTGTTGCCCGATGTGCAGGAAGCAGACCATACTAGCTAGCGAACACGTTCTTGACTTCTTGTCGACAGATGGACGTGCAGCGAAGCTGCTTCGTGAGTGAAAGGATCCTGCATGCTTCTAGATGCTGCTTTAAAGGCCTTTAATATACGGAAAATCTGTAAGAATAAAAGACTAGCGTAAAGTACCCTGCATGCTTCTAGATGCTGCTAGAAATCTACGTACGATCTTTTTTATACAAATTCTTTTACTTACACGAATCTCAGCGTTTAAGGGATGCGATCATACCATCACTAAAGCACCGGATCTCATCCGAATCTCAGCGTTTAAACGAAATGGTCCACTGGATCTCGACTCAGAAATTGTTGTATCCCAGTCAGCTGAGAAGCATCAAAACCGTATGAGATACACGAGTGAAGAGTAAAACAATACACCGCAAAAGAAAAAAAGAGTAACACAGTACAATTCACAAATAGCAATCATGTATGTACACTAATGCAAAAAAAAAAAAATAGTGTACGTACTCCATTCCTGCGAGGCGGGTCGAGGTGGGCGACCGAACCCTAGCCAACACCTGCCGCTTACCCCTGTTACAGCTGCCAAGGCACATCGCCGGCCAAAGCTCGCGTAGCGCCGACGGGATGGGAAGGTCTTGAACCAGGGCACCTTTTTGAGATGTTGGAGGGTTGCTATGGACCGCAAAAGGAGATGAAAGCTGGGGGAGGGGGAGGGGTCTTCGTCAGGTGGTGCTCGGCGGCGGTCAGAGGGATCCAACACGGCAATCTTCAACAGTGGCCTAGCATGGCTAGGTCACAGGAGAAGGCTACGACAGTCACCGGCAGAGGGCGAGTGGAGTTGTGTCTTCGGCGGGTCTTCCGACATCCGATCGGTATAACCGTTTAGGTTTTCGGAGGATCTATTTGGATTCAGCCGCCTTTCATGATCTTTGAAGTTTCTACATGCCCTCATCGTTGAGTTGCTTCGCGGACCGTGGCCGTCGGTGTCTCCTGGTCATCATCGATGACTTCTCAACTGTTGCTTCTACATGGGTCTTGAAAAGTTTGCTCAATCAAGGTGTAGACCCAGAGGCGGCAACGATGTATGCTCACGTGGCGGCGCCGATGGATATAGGAGGAAGAAGTCTTCGACGCTCCCATGTTTTTGAACGTAATTTCATTTTTGTGGAAAGGTGTCTTTGTAAGGAGCTATGATACTTAATATATGGCCTTGGCACTTTTTGCATAAAAACTTAAAAACATCAACACCATATGAAATATCCATGCAAAAAGAACGCCATATGAAATACACAAGGCAAGAGTAAAACAATACAGTTCACAAAAAGCCATTGTTTACACCGTTAACACATTTGTTTATTTTAGCGGAATATTTTTGTATCCCATCAACTCTCACATCCCAAGTTTTTCCCAATAATGTAAATAAATAAATCGGAGGGAGTTAAAACTTCTCAAAATTATTGCGATTGCTTGATATTAGCTAGTTTTGATTAAGAGTTGTTTGATTTGATTGAAAATGTGGCTCAAATAAAACTTTTCGAATTATTCAGAACCCTAAATTTTCATTTGGGAATTAAAAACAAAAGTTCAAGCTCACAAAAAGGTTGTGACCTTGTTTAATTTTGCGTTGGAAAATAATTTCCATAAATCCCTACTCCCTCCGTCCCATAATATAGGAGCGTTTTTGATACTACGCTAGTGTAAAAAACGCTCTTGTATTTTGGGACAGAGGTAGTAGTTTTTTTAAACCCTAAAGTCATTTGGCAATTAAATTGAACCATAACTATTTAGGGAATAAATTGATATTCCAAAAATAGGGTGACAATAAATATTTTATCTAGGCATGAGAAGTATTTTTATTAAGCCCAAATTAATTTTTTTGAGCTTTTTATATTTCCCAAAAAATATTGAAGTGAATTTTATTTTTGAGTTAATTCAAAACTTAGAAAGGAATTATTCAAAGGGGGGTACCCGCATCTCTCTCTCTCTCTCTCTCTCTGGTGTCTCTCTCTCACACCGCCAGGCGGAACCCGCACGTTAGCTCCAGCCGTCGTCAACCTCTTGCCACTTTTCTCGCACGCATTCACCTGACGCACGCCGCTTTTCATTTTAAGGCTTTTTTTTGCGTAGACACGGTGTTTTTCTTTTGTTATCTTAGTTGTTCATTGTCCATCTTAGTTGAGGTCCCCCAGATGACGTATGATCTATGTTTATTATTTTAGTTTCTCGGTACATGTTGCTTCATCTTCTTAATTTTCAGAATGCTCACTTTTCACATTTGTTTGTCATTATTCAGTTTTTCGTTTTGTTCATTGCTCATAGAGTTTCTAGTGCTTCAGAGTTTTTAGTTATTCAGTACATTTCTTTGCATTTTCTTAGATTGTTCTTGCTTAGTTTTTCAGTATCTACCAAACCATCTTTCATGTCTAGTTGTTTTGGTAGTTTCCATGGGACGTGTACAGACAAACATGAAAAGGGGCAGCTGTCCTGAACGTTGATGTTGTCATAGGTATCTTCACAGCGGCAGACCATAGTGCTAAGGCCTTGTTCGGTCAAGAGTGTATAATCCTCTAGTGGATTTAATCCTCTAGAGGATTGGGTGATCCCCCACCCTGCACCAAATCCCCTCGGGTAACAAATACACGTCACCAAGCAATCCATATCGATTTTTATGAATTCGGTTTATCCCTGGTTTGTCCCCCGCGTCCCTCTCTGAGGCGACTCGGGGGAACCCTAGCGCCCTCCGCCGCCGGCCCCCTTCACCCTCCTTCCCCCTCGCCACCGCCGAGGGACACAGCCGGGCAAAGCCCAGGCAGTGCCGGCGGCGGCGGGGCCTCTCCCTGGCGCGTCTCTCTCTCTCCCCTGGCGGCGGCGCCAGTTCTTCCGGCGGCGGCTTGGCGCCGTGGTGCGGCGGAGCTCCGGCGATGACTCGGTCCTACGGCGGGGTGGAGAGCAGGGCACCGTCCAGTGGTGCTGCCTCCGCGGCGGCTGTGGCTTGGGGCCCTTGACCCCGATCCGATCTGGATCTGGTGTTGCTTGGGTCTGGGCCATGGCGGCTGGCGAGGCGTGGTGTTCGTCGGGGGTGGGTGCCGGCGGCGACGCGTGCCCGGCGTGGTGACGCTGGTGGACATGGTGGTCATCTTCTTCCAGAGATGGCCGGCCAGAGGCTTGGTGATCGGATCTCGAGGTCCATCATCTAGTCCCGCCTGCGAGTAGGGGAGACATGATTGCCAGCGAAAACCGAGCTGACGGCAGGCGATGGCGGCATTCTCGCCATTACCTTGATGGAGGCATCGTGATGTAACTACTGTCGACCCACTCGTGCTGCTCCGGGAGAATCCCTAGGATCTGGTGTTCCAGATCGGACGATGGCGGCACTGCGGTGTTGTTTCTCTCTTGGGAGCATCGTTTGTGGAGCAGTGCTGGAAGTCAGAGGCAGGAGGTGGAGCGGCTTCGTCTTGCACGGAGCTTCGATGGAGATGTCAAGTCATGCTTGACCGACAGGTGCTACGCTTTGTCATGCCTGGTCGGCAGGTGCTACGCACGACCGATCTTCCAAGGACTTCAAGCTGTGTCGACTGGTGGTACTTGGCAGCATGGCGCTGAGGTGTATCAGTGGCGACCACGACGTGCTCAGCTGTTTGCGCGCAGGGAGGAGGTGTCGTTGGGCCCCGTGGTGGCGTCGACGATAGCTAGACCGAGCAAGGTTGATGCATTAGTACAGTTCTGAAGATGGAGCGATGGCAGTTGGCGGCGGCGGCTCTGAGAGCACGCCGGACCAGTGTGTGCCTCAGACCCAGTAAGTGGCTAGGTTGGGGTCTCAGGTCTTAGATGTTAGGCTTGGCTGCGATGTCTGTTTGGTATTAGGCTCAGGCTATCTGCGCATCAACTAGATAGGTGTATCGACAGTTTGTTGCTTAGACGGCGGCTTTAATCTTACTGTTGTATGTCTTTGTAAGGTCTTGTGAGAATAATTAATAAAGTGGCCGTATGCATCGCCCAGATGCAGAGGCCGGGGGTCATCCTCCTTTTCTAAAAAAAATTGGTTTATCCCTTGTTGCAGATAGAGAGAGAAGGGGGAGTAGACAGGGGATAATCAGAGAGAGAGAGAGAGACAGAGAGAACAAACCTGATAGTCTTTTGGCCGGCTGCCTCCTCCTCTCCGGCGTGAGGCGGCGGGGGAGATTGGTCGAAGTCAGCTAGGGTTTCGGCCGGGCTCCATGGCTCTCTGGGTCGCCGCCGAGCTTGTGTCTTTTCCTTTGAATGTTGTGCGGGAGAAGAAGGGGAAGGAGGAAGCGTGCCGTCGCTATCTGCTTCGGCAGCGTCTCCGGCGCCGGCGCCGCCGTCGCTGAATGGAGAGAGGGAGAGAAGGTCGGGGTGAGAGAGCGAGAGCTCGCGTAACATTTCGCGAGAGGTTAGCTTCCACGGGATGGACCGCGTGGGTCATTTCCCTATGTTTTCCACGCGGTTTGCGAGGAATTTGGCCCAGACCGGGTCCAACCGAAGACACATATAATGACAGGCCGGGATCCAAACCCGGCCGGGGCTAAACCCATGCGGATTGGCCGGGTTTTGGCCCAATACCGGCGGGGACGGGATTAAACGAACAGGGCCTTATGGGGCTGAGTATCTTAGTTCAATCGTTTTTTCTCTCTTCAGTTGTAGTCTCTCATAATCATTTTTATTTTCTCGGTCAGTCTCATCATGTTGGTTTCAGTTTCAGTCCTATCTGTTTGTCATTATGTCAGTTTGAGTCTTCTCTATTAACCGAAAAAGACTTTCGCCCCGCTTTATATATTATATATAAAGCAAACCGCTGAAGCCACAATCAAGAACACGAGTTCAGCCACACACACGCCCAAGGCATGAAGGTTCACAAACGCGCGCGCACACACAACAGAAGGTACCAAGGTTAATGCTGAGGGCACGGCTCAACAAGCCCAAAAAAGGAAAAAAGAGGCTGGCACACCGGAGATATCCGGAAGCCTAGTCCGGCTCTGGGGAGGCGGCGGAAGCGGGGGCGCCACACGGAAGGCCATCGCTCGAAGGTAGGAGATGAGGGTGTTGATGGCGTTCCGATCCTGGATGCGGCTAAGCGGCCGCCAGAGCTGCAAGAAACCACACATTTTAAAGATAGCGTCAGTCGCACGTCGAAGAGGGGAACGCTGGATGACAAGCCTATTGCGCACGGTCCATAGCGTCCAAGCGAGAACCCCAAAACTAAGGATGGCAATGGGCAGGGTATGGGCAGGGTAGAGCAATACCATACCCATACCCATATAGTCAGTGGGTACAAAATTCTGCCCATACCCATACCCATGGGTGTGAAACTTTACCCATACCCATACCCTTCAGGTACCCGTACCCATTGGGTACCCAGCGGGTAGAACAAATAGTACACAAGTTGTCCACAATTTTACACTCATTGGTAACACATTTGACAAAACAAATAAATTATCTCAGCTCAATAATAGGTAGATGAGTACATGACCACTATCAAAATTTATAAATCACAACATACTCATAGGTCAATATGAGTAGACAAGTCACATGACAAATTAATGATTAATTGACGGCAACTTAACATTAGTTCACAAGCGGGCAGAGTATGGGTATACCCACGGGTACAAGGCTATACCCGTACCCTACCCATGACTTAATGGATAGGGTATGGGTACTACCCATGGGTATAAAAATATGCCCATACCCTACCCATGTGGGTACGGTACCCACGGGTACCCGTACCCATGAGTAAAATTGCCATCCTTACCCAAAACATTATGTCAGTTTCAGCTTCAGTCATCTTCAATGCAGGTTTCTTTCAGTTGCTCAGAGTTTTCTTCAGTTATAGTAGTAGATTTTTGTATTTAGTGTTCACTTTTTTTTTTCGGTATTCCGTTTTTCATTCTTCATTCTTCATTCATTATCTATTTATTTTCAGTCCCTCGGTCTGTCTTGGGGGTAGGACATTTTGGTTTGAATCTCCTTGTTCATGTTCTGTTTTCCCTCTTGCCCTGCATCGAAACCCCCAAACAGATTTGCATGCACATTGAACACCTATGGTACTAGCAGTGCACTACATGAAATGGATGAAGGCGACAACAACGAGTAGGCATCATTTTCATCAGTTATCGTCAGTAGTTTCAGTGTTAGGTGTCATTTCTTCAGTCCTGTTTGTAGTTTCAGTGTTAGGTGTCATTTTTTTCAGTTTTGTGTGTTACCACATAGGTAGGTTAGTTAACAAGTTTAGCAAGTTTTCAGTCTATTTACATGTCTCATTTCACTACTTTAACCATCATATTTGTCTCTTCCTTTTTAGTCCTTCTTTTCCTGGTTATTATTTTTCATTTTTTCCAGATTAGATACACGCTGGAAATGAATTGAATAGGGTGTCAGTGGTGTCGAATCCCACCACGATCAGGTACATGCTTTTGAAATTCAGAGATACAACTTTCAGAGCAAGATCATTTTTGCGGGTCTGTGCAACAAGCTTGCTGACATTCGTGTCGCTTCCAGTGGCTTTAGCAGCCAAGAAAGCTGCATGTTTTCGGTGCTGGACTCAAGATGGAGCTTTTGGGGCTTGAAGGTTAGGAAAAAATTCTGAGAAAATAGTGGTCATTAAGTTCTGTTCGAGTTCAGCTTTTGTGTAGCCGGGTGTAAGCCGAGTCTAGGCGGTGAACTCGTGATGATGGAAGAACGCAGGGCGGTGGTTCTGTCTAGCGCTGATAATGTATTTTCATTGATCCCTGCCCTGATAATGTACTTTGAACCTCATGCCAATAATTTTCTGAATTATATGTTATTTTTTCTCAATTCTTTTTCTGAATAATTATCGTTGAATTTTTTGTTCTTTTTCAGTTTTTCTCATTCCCACTTGATACTGGAGTACCAAATACGGAGTACCACTAGATCTTTCCCCCGAAAAATAAATACCACTGGATCTTAATTAGTGTGTGGATATCTTGGCAATGGGTTATATGAAATCACTTATTTTGTGATGGGCAAGTGTAACCGTTGTTTGTAACATCACAAATCCACAAGCTAGATATTTTGCAGTTACATTTGTTTATTCCTTTTTCCATAGCTGTACCGAAGGCCATCGTAAACTCATAATGGCTACATAACACAATTTGCTTTAGCAACAGCTGGTGAGATGGCTGGCCAATGTTTCTCAACTAGCTTTAGCAACAATTAGTGATGACTGCGATTTAACCGCAGGAACCGAGTGCCCGTTCGTGGCATGGTTACCGTCTGCCCCCCAAAAGCTTGCTGTTTTGATGTCATCCTTTGTCATCAACTTAGAGTAATCCTCATGGTTGTAGACAATATTGTTCTTCCCTCCAAACTCTACAGGAAGGACTTCTGGATCAATGTGGTTGTACATTGTCTTCATGCTCTCTTCGTTCTCCTTGTACACAAAGTTCAGTTTCTGGGCCGATTTCGGGTCAATCAGTACTTTGAGAACCTGAGAGCATTTGAAAAAACTAAGCTGGTAAATAAGTATGGTACCTTTTTGTATCGATCTATAGCTATTCTTAATATAAATAAATAAAAGAGCTTCCTGGATAAAAATGAGACATGCAACACTACATTTATGAAGAAAAAGGGATACACCTTAAAAGAGGCCTCAAATATTTTGGGCGGGTTGAACATAAATGCAGCTGAAAGCCTCTCCGGGTAATGGTTTTGCACGGTATTCATAGTCTCTCTGGAAGTCTTGAAGGGACTTCTATGGGCCAGTGTCCATCCAGTGAAGTCTATCAGCCACACCATTTTGTCTTGACCTTGAGGCAGGTTGAGGACTGCATTCTCCAAGGTATATGTAAGATACTGCAATTGCCCTTCATGAGATGATGTATTCTGAAATTGTTTCAGAAAAATAAAAATACAGGTGAGTTCTAGGAGACCGGCGGCTCCCAGGCTAGCTAGGAACATGTTGAGTTCTTACCTGCTTTGCAGGTCTCATTACAATCACGGTTCTCCCCTCTCTATCTGTGAAAGGTGCCCTGTACATTTTACCTGTTTCTGCTTCTACGGAAACATCCGGCTGAATGGAAGAATAAAACAATTAATGAGGACTTTAGCTACTTGATGAATGCAAGCAAGGAAAATAGAAATAAACAAAATTACCCAGCGAATATCCTCAGGCCTCCTGGCTGCCCTCCACTTGAGACTTTCTTCCAGCATTTTTCTAGAATTGTCAACATTCCAGTTGCGAGCCTCGAGATATCTTACCAAGCATGCTTCACTGCAATATTTCTCTCCACGGGTGGACAAAGGGCCAAGTGCAGCTCTCAGTTCCTTGATCTGTCCCCAGGAGATTGTTACATTAGAGAATTGATGAGAAAATAGCAGACATGTTTGAATTAACAGAATAGAATAATAAATACTCCCTTCGTTTTTGTACACAAGACCACTATCCCATTTTTCATATACCAAGAAAATTATGATAACTCAGTCGCAAAAAAATAATAATATGATAACTAATAAATAGCACAATTAATTATGTGAAAACCCTCTCGTGATTCAGGCTAATTAAACATGTTGCATGTGGTGCCTCTTTCTCTATGGCTGCATGCAACATTTGCATTAATACGCATCATCATACAAGGCAAAAATCTAATTGATTTTTCTCGGGAAGGGATAGAGGCATTGTAGAGATGCAAATTGTATTTTTTGAAAGTGGCCTTGTATATAAAACCAGAGGGAGTATGTGTGAAGCTTGTATGCTTTATACAGATAACGATGAACGATAGTTGAACCTTGTATCTGTATGCGGTTGGAGCGGGAGGCCAGGGAGGTTTTTACCCAATATGGGTGATAGCATAATCTCTGGATCGGTTCACCACCTCCTTCAACATAGGCATAGTGTCGGTCTTTTATTACTTCTTTGTTGCCGATATGCCGGTTTTTATCTTTTCTTTTGTTAGACTGTGTGTTTGGCTCTGAGCATCTTAGCTATGCAGAGACCGGATGTTGTTGATAATTTATCGGCTTAATGCTACATTTTAAGTTAAAAAGCGCCCTTTATTAAAAAGACGGAACAACAGTTCTCTGTGACAAGAACTTATATTTTTTATCACTGTAGTCCCCTTACGAGCAGTCAACTGGAAACAAAAGGGCTCCTAAGAAAGCTCCTGGAGGCTCTGGTTCAAAAGGGGACTATGGTGATTCGGTTGCAACATACAGGTATATGTATAACTCGATGAAAAAAATGCTTGGTCAGACATTTCACACTCCTAAAATTCTACATCCTGTGATTTTGTGCAAAACAAAATTTCAACTAGTAGACTACGCGAACCCTGAATTGTTGACAAAACACTATGCCAAGTAAACCACATTTTGCAAATGGTCATTATCATCAGAGGGTTTGACCATCCTTGCAAGGAAGTATAAGAAGTACTTTCTCCGTTCACAAATATAAGATGTTTCGGATATTTCAATATGTGCTACATACAGGCTCAATGAGTGAACAAATACACTAAAATGTGTCTATATTCATCCGATTCGGAAAATTTAAAATATCTTATAATACTGACCGTAGGGAGTAGATTATACAGCTGGATTGTTGCATTTTATATCCCTTTGAGCAAAACAACATATACAACTGCAAAAAAAAAAAAAGTAAGGGCATCTCCAATGTCGTGCCATAAAACACCAACAAATGTCTGGGCCATTTTTTCCATCCAATGTGCTGATGCATACGTCCGCGAAAAAGTCTACACGTCTGAATTCCCGCAAACTGGATGCAAAGTTGGGGGAGGTTTGTGGGGAGTCTGGACATCCCCCACATAGGACTCAGACACCCCGGCCCACCCAAAACCCCTTCAGAGCCCACGTCTTTCCCATGCCATCCCTCCCCCATTGCTTTGTGTATGTTCCCTCCCAGGCCAACAACAATGCCGCTGTACCACCTGGCCACCCGCCCAGGCCTTACCGAACCTCCGCCGCTCCACCCGGGCACCAAGCCCGCTATACATATGCTACCCCCCCCCCCCTCGTTCATCTGCTACCCAGGTACCCTCCGCTCCTGCACCTGTCGTTCACGCTGGACACCATGCCAGACAAGTGTTTGTCCAAATGACATAGCCAAACTATTGACAATTGTTTCTTTACTTTGATACTTTGAAGCAACCACGATGGATTCGGACAGCGAGTACTTCTACAACAACTTCATGGAGCCGTCCTCGTCTGATGAGGACGAATATGATGCTGAAAATGCGATGATGTAGGTGGCCCAAGTGGATGCAGAGAGTGCGGAGGAGCATGTTTTGAATTTCAACGGATTAATCAAGGGACATCGAGTGTTGAATCTGAAGAGATCACGAGGGCGTTTGATGCCGATGGACGACTACTTTTCCCCTGATGCTCTATTTGTGGACAATTTTTGTCCGCACTTTTGGATGCGAAAAAATGTTTTTGATCGCCTCTACAATGGTGTCCGGGCCTATGATGACTACTTCAACTTGAAGAAGGATGTCATTGGAAAAATTGGATTCTCTGGTTACCTATAGTGCATGGCTGCATTGAGGATGCTCGACTATGGCACAACCACAGATTCGTGGGACAAGTACCTCCAGTTATCTGAAAGCACATGTGTAGTTGCCATGGTTAGGTTCTCTACTGCACTGGTCAAGGTGTTGGACTGCAGTACTTGAAAGAACGAACTGTCGCAAACACTGAAAGGTCATGGCACTTGCAGAAGCAAGAGGGTGGCCAGGTATACTCGGATCTCTTGATTGAATGCACTGGAGATGGGGTAACTGCCCATATGTTGTACAAGGGCAATATCACAGCTATACCAAGAAACCCACCATCATTCTTGAAGTTGTTGCATCACAAGACCTCTGGACTTGGCACACTTTCTTTGGCATGCCTGGGTCACAATGACATCAACGTGCTGCAGCGGTCTCCATTGTTTGCTAGGTTGACCGAAGGAGAAGCTCCTCCGTGCAACTATACCATCAATGGTCTACTATCTGGTTAATGGTATCTATCCTCCGTGGGCGACCTTCTTCAAGACCATCTCCGAGCCTGTTGCTTAGAAAAGAGCTCACTTTGCCCAAAGACAAGAAGGAGGTAGAAAGTATGTGCAGAGGGCATTTGGAATGTTGTAAGCCCGTTTTGCAGTTGTTCGAGGACGTGCAAAAATTTGGGATCCAGAGACCTTGTGGGAGGTGATGACAGCTTGTGTGATCATGCTCAAAATAATTGTGGATGATGAGGGTGAAGGAGTTGTCAGAGGTATGGAATTTGAGAACATGGGTGATCTCATTGAACTTTCGGCTCAGAATCCGATCATGTTTGAGGAGTTTGTCCAAATGCATCAACATATTTGGCATCAAGGAACTCATGTGCAGCTTAAGAATGATCTGATTGAGCATCTATGGGCGTTTAACGGGACAACTAGAGCATAAGTTGAATTCAAGATTGACTTTTTTTTTAAAACTTAACTTTTGGATTTTAATATTTAAATTTGAACTTGTGTTGCAATTGAATATATTCAGTGCTCAAAGAATTATGCTCATTTGCAGTTAGTTTGAGTGTTGCAGACTTTAGATAAAAAACATGGGTGGATGTTTGATGGACAGGGTTGGATGGTCGGCTCCCATATCCGTGTCTACAGATGAGTCTGGATGCGTCTGCGGATGGATACTGAGTCCGATTTGGGGGACGGCGTTGGAGATGCCCTAACTGTGGAGTTGTGCGTGCATAAAACCGAGAGTTGTTATCATGGAGAAACAAAATATTCCATGACAGGTGAAGATCAATTATAGCAAAGAGATGAGAATAACCAGTTTGCGTCCCAACAAATGTATGTGTGAGATAAAGTGAAATAGTGACCCTTATTTCACATCTTTCAAGCTACTATTTGGTTAAATTAAGTTTATAGTGTGACCATTTTCATTTGATAACAAATGCATATAAGGACGAAGCCGAGACAGGCAGATGCGGCCACCATGAAACTTTTTATTTAACTAGCAGCCATGAAATTTGCATGACAATAGCTCCACAAGGTAACCAGAGTATGATATCGTTTTTCAAAAATACCTTTGCTTGTCTCTGCTCATCATCATCAGAATCGAAATGAGAAGCTTGCTTCCTCCAAAACATGTTTTCTTCAACTCCCGCTGATGCTCAACCTTTAAACAGAAAAGGCATTTGGAGCAAAATTAGGTAACAGTTGCCAACCCTTGTACAGTATGCATTTGTTATCAAATGAAAACCCACTTCAAATGTTCGAGTAGAGTACAGTTACATTTTAGATAGTACTTGCAAGAAAATACCAATTGATATGAATGCATATGTATTCAAGAACAATCAGATATCTACTTATGAATAATAGAATTTTTAATGATGGTCAATTAATATACATGCTAGATTCTGCACAATTGGTATGAATGCATATGTATGGAAAATATAATTTCTTGTTTGACCAGACTTCCAAATGAGTCTGAAAAATGACTGGATGAAAAATGTCAAGACTCTGAAAAATTTCAACACCGTTAACTTTGACCGTCAGCATGTGGGGCCCACATGTCAATTCTATCTTCTTCCTCTAAAATTCCCCATGGAGGATCTAGATCAGGGGTTAGGGGGAAGGTGGATGGCGGCACAGAGCCCCCGCTCCTGTCCGTCCTCGCTCTCCCCGCAACGGCGCTGTCCCGTCGGCCTGGTGGATCACGCAGGATCCCCTTTACCCAGCCGCTGCCGCCGGCTGTGTACTCGGCAAAGGAAGAGGAGGGGAGAAGGTTCCCCGCTCCCCCAGCGCGTGCGGGTGGCTCCATCCGTCGATCCAGGCACGGCCGATGGGGTGTGGTGCCCTATGCAACGCCATGGTGTGATGTTCGTACTAGCTAGCAGAGTTACTGCGACATGAAACAGAGAACGACGGATTCTTGATGGATGATTTCACAGTGACAAGCTCAAGATTTATCAATCACCAAGAGCAGGGAATATATATAACCCGAGCACGAGTAGTTCAATGCATCATCAGAATACGAATGGGAAAGAAATCCACCACAGCAAGACAGCAAGAACAGGGATGAAAAGTGGATCAAGGAAAATCTCCATACGTACTAGAATCGACCAGGAGAGGAGAGGAGCCCCCAGAGAGACCGACCAGGCTTGCGGCTATGACCAAGAACGTGGGATTGCGAGATTCACCGACGCAATGCCGGCAAGACCTGCACAGGCGTCGCTGGCTGGCGTTATTAAAAAGCGAGGTGCCGAGAGAGTTGGAGCGAGGGAATAATCTTAGAGAGGGAGTGGGGGACAGAGGGAGGAGTTGAGGAAGCAACACCGAAACGACGCCGCGGAATGGATCTGCGGAATCACGCTGCTGCTGTTGATATTGCGGTTGAGTGTCAGCTTGTTGGCGCTGAAGCGCTTTGGGGAATAAAAGCATCTCTAAAAGCAGATCCTGTACAAGAGCATCTCCAGGAGATCCCGTGTAACTCCGGTGAAGTGCGGCCGTTTTACGGGATGGCGAAAAACACGGTCCGGTCAGGTTCGTTAAAAAGGGCCCGGCCCATAATTTTTTTTACGTGCGACCCACAAACCGCCTGTGATTCCGGTATATATGCCGGATCAGGGATGATTTAGGGTGCACATCCCGCAAATCCCCCCATCCGCCCCCGCCGCTATTCCTCTCCTCCGGCGAGAAATCCCGCGAACTCCAGCTGCGATTTGTGCCACGTTTAACCACCGGAAGTTGCCGGAGATGGCGTCAGTGGGTGTCGGTCATGGTGGGCGAGGAGGGTTCGGAGGCTGCCGCGGGAGGGGGGGGGGGTTCGGTGGCCGCGGCGGGTTCGGCGGCGACCTGCCCCGCAAGCGGTGCAACGATGCAGAGGTCGGGAGCTCGACGGAGGGACCAGGCATGGACCCGCGGCACCCGCTCGCGTAGCGCGGGCGCTCGGGCGTGGGCGAACTTCAACCGCCTCGACCGCATCTTATCCCCCGCGATCAATTGTCGTCAGGCGGCGGAAAAAGCGTGGTGGGCGGCCAAGGAGGCCGCCGCCAGCGGAGATGAAGTGGTGGCCGCGCGCGTCCCGACGCTCTTCGAGGAGTACCAGCTCACAAAGACCCTCTCGCTCATATACCACACCCTCCACGGCAACCCGCCCCGCGACGACGACAACTTTGGCGACGAGGGTGACTCCAGCGACGAGTAGATGTAGTATGCTTTCCGTTTAATTTCGGTTTGTATGAACTCTCATATGGTATGTAGTAGATGAACTCCCCTATGCTATGTTTGAACGCTGGTGATCTATGTTTTAAGTGCGAACTACAAGTTTGAATATGCGGTATCGGTAGAAGGATATGTTCTGTCTGCGCGTCCGGCGTCCTGGAAAAATCATTTCTGGGATACCGTAAATGAGTTTTGTGGGACGGCGGGTCTAAGCATGCAGGCCTGTTAAATTTCGGCAGATTTACAGTATGCATGAAAAAACAGGCCAACCAAATACCATATAAACGGGTCGGCCCGTAAAATTTTTACGGGTAGCACGTAAACCGCCCGTGTTTCCGCTATATATACAAGAGCGGCTCCGTTTTATGGTTCACATCAGGCATACTCCCTCTTCCCCCGCAAATGAAACCTCCGGCCAGAAATCCATCTGCCTCCGGCCGCACTTTGCCACGCAGGCACAACATGCATGCCCCGATGTCGAGCGCTGGTCGCGGGAGGGGTGGCTGAGGGGGCCGTGGCGGCTCGCCGCCGCGCAACCGTCGCCATGACAATGAGGCCGGGACCTCCTCCCTCCGCCCGCCGATGGAGAAGTGGCGCAAAGTGCTCGCGCGGGAGTGCGGCGCGCACTCTAGCAACGGTCACCGTCGGGCGTGGCGCAACTTCGACTGCCTGCATGAGATCTTCTGGACGACAACCAAGCGCCTCCGAGCGACGGAGCGCACATTCTTTGAGGCGAAGGAGTCGGTTGCCGTCGGAGAAGGTGCTGCAACGCGACTAGAGGCGACGAAGGAGGAGTACGACCTTGCATTCGTCCTCTCCAACTCCTTGATGGAGTGCTACCTCAGCGTGAAGAAGGGTGATGTGTAGATTTTGGTTTTTTAAGATGTATGTTTTAAGTTTGTCGTATGAACTATGTTGAATTACGGCAATGCATGCCGTCGGCGGTACCGCAAATTCGGTTTACAGTATCCGTAAACGAAATTTGCGGTACCGCGGTTCGCGGGATCTGCTAGAGATGCTCTAAGAGCATCTTCAACGCCCGACCCGCAAATTTTATCCCTCATCCGTCCGCGGATAGGGGGCCCAGTCCACGGACACGGATGCGGGAGGCAGCCATCCAATGCTGACCGCATACATTTCATGCCGGGTTTCAACTGAGGGGACCAAATTCATGCAAACCGGCTGATATTCATCAATGTTCGGATAGAAAATAGCATAAATCATCCATCTATAGCATGCAAATAAGTCTGGTACAACAATATCTCAAATTTGACGAGATTAACCGGATGTCCAACAAGTTTTTCATGAACGAATCATGTCGTCTCACACATACTGCCCCTTCAGCTTCATCCAACAGTGTGTGTACTTAAATGGCCATCCCTCTTTCCCGTGGTACATCACGGGAGCGCGTACGGACTACAGAATGTGTAGAGTAACATTGAGTGAATGAATAATTTAAACAAGTTGAGAAGAAAGAAACAAACCTTATGATCTCCTCTCTGTTGCGTGCAATGGCCACCTTGCCTCCAGCTGACCAATCCATGTGACAAAACTTGGTGATGATGGTCTGGATGGCGTGCTTGCGATGAGAACATTGATGGGCGGAATGTGCATGTCATAGGGCGGAATGTTCTTTCGTGCGTGAAACGACTCATGCACTTGCTACCATAAGGACCTTCATTTGCTCCTGCCTACGAATCCGCGGATACGTCCAACAACGCATCGCATAACAACTCATCCTCCATGGTCGAGTACCCCGCCATCCTTCGTAATCTGAAAAAATGACATGGCATCCGAAAATAAGCTAAATGGCATTTGGCTGAACACCTGTCGGGCATGGTGTCTGCCATGGAGGTTGTTGACAGAGGGGCGGAGTGTACTGGGTACAAACGGGTACAAACGGCTCCAGGGTGGACAACACCGTCGTAAAAGGCGAGCGGGCGCGTCGGTGCTGGTTGCGGACATCCGGCAATGCCTCTGTGGCGGCTGGAGAGGTACATCGGCTGCGACGGTGGAGGTGAAGGGTGCGGATGCAAAGCAAGGGGGAGAAGGGGCGGATTGGAAGAAAATGGGATGGGAGGGGGGATTTACTGGGCCTCGGGTGTCGGAGTCCTACCGAAAAAGGCTTTCGCCCCGCTTTATATATAAAGCCACAACCAACATACAACAAGTGATACAACACCACACACACCCAAGGCAAGGTACAAAGATGCTAAGAAGCAGCTAACACTCCCACAACAAATCCAAGTAAACAATAGATAGACACTAAGCCTCACTAGGAAGTCGAGGGAGCACTCAACCGGGAACAAGCCACCGAGAAGAGACCAAGCTACCCGCTGTCGATTTATGAGCCCCAAGGTGATGCCTTCAAGAAGGATACGCCACCGGAGTGTCGCCACCACCCGATCTAGAGGATCACGATTTTCATCCGGGGCACCTTGGAGGACATGGAGTAACCACGACGGAGCCTTCAAGAAGATCACGACGTCCACGGACGACGCCTCCGTCGGCCTGGGAATGCCAGGTAGGGTATTCACCCAGGTAGACACACTCCGGCTCCGAACAGGTTGCGACCAGTCCAGGGGACAGACGCCGCATCACAGCCACCAATCGACAAGCACCAGCCGCCATGCCGCCCACACGACCATGGAGACTAGCCCGCACCTGAGCCACGAGCTCCGCCCACGAGCACGCCGCTCCCGCCACCAAGGCCGCCGCCCTGCATCCCGACGCTCCAGACACCAACAAAGGGACGGACTTGGAACTGACCGGCAAAACCCTAGCATAGCAGAGCCGCCGATGACTGGACTGCCCCGAACAGTGATCTGGAGCTCGGAAGCGCTAGGTAGGGGAAATGGGGAGAAGAAGAGCGTAGCATGTCTGGACCAGCGCCCCCTGCGCCGGTGACGGGTAGAGAGACCACCCATCCCCCTGCAACCTCCCCACACGCCACCCCTGATGCCCCACCACGGCCTCCCGCAGCCCCACGCGGGGCAACATCAGCCACTCGTCCACCATCGAGGGCCGCCGGCCCGTCCGCACCCAGCCGCCAAAGAGGGCCTCCAGAGCGCCCATCCACCGAGGGACCACCGCACCACCGGCAGCCGCCGCTGTAGCAGCTCGCCACGCGCTGCCGCAGTCCACTCCCAACGCCACGACCATGCCGGGTCGAGGCCAGCCCCCGCGCCGCCTGTCGAGGGAGAGCCACCAGATCCAGCCGATTTGGGCCGCCGCCGCCGTCAGGCTCGCGCCACCGCCACCACCACCACCAGGGGCACATCCCGTCGGGCACACCACGTAGCCCACCACGCCGGGACAGCAGCCACCAACGCCACCGCGCCCCACGAAGCGCTGCGCCCCCAAACGACGAGGTCACCCCGCGTCGCCCACCACCGCTCGAGGGGGAGAAGAGGCCCCGCCGCCGCCGCTGCTGGCCGGGCTTTGCCCACCAGCGGGCGCGGCGGCGGCGAGGGGAGTGGAGGAGGGGAGGGGACTAGGAGCGGCGGCGGCTAGGGTTTCCCCCCGTCGCTCGCGGGAGTGACGCGGGGGAGGGGAGGGGGGAGGGGAGGGGGTGTCGGAGTCCTACGTGGCTCTTGTCTGGACTCCCCCCCCCCTACCCCACTCCCCTAATTTTATCTCCACTTTGCGGGAGAAAGTGTGTTCGGACCACAGAGCGGACCGATAAGGAACCGCGTTTGATAGCACAACATGTCCAGACCACATGGTCCGGATGTATACAAGCGGTTTAAGAGTCAGCGTTGGAGATGCTCTAACATGATGTCATCGCTGACATGCGCCAAAGGGCTTCAAATTGTTGGCCAAAGGAATATGGGATTGTTGTGACCTGTGAGATCGCTTATTTGTAGATAGACCAGTAATAACTATTCCTAAATTACTTGTTTTAGATTTGTGTATCTAGACATGTTTTAGTGTTAAATACATATGTATCTATGAAAGTATAAGACAAGTAATTAGGGACGGATATAAGCCTTTTTAGCATCATAAGCGAGATATTGTGCACTTATATTTATTTACCAAACATCCTCAACTTATCTATACATTCCTCTTTGAGAGCTGTACCAAGTCACAACGGCTCACTAAAGCTCCTCAACCAACTTTTGCAATAACGGATAAGATGGCTGGCCGATGTTCCTCAACTTGCTTTAGCAACAATTAGTGATGACTGCGGCTTAACCTCAGGAACCGAGTCCACGTTGACGACATGGTTAACATCTGCTGCCCAAAAGCTTGCCGTTTTGATGTCATCCTTTGTCATCAACTTGGAGTAATCTTCATGGTTGTACACGGCATTGTTCTTCCCTCCAAACTCCACAGGAAGGACTTCCGGATCAATGTGGTTGTACATTGTCTTCATGCTCTCATCGTTCTCCTTGTACACAAAGTTCAGTTTCTGGGCTGATTTCGGGTCAACCAGTACTTTGAGAACCTGAAAGAATTTGAAACATTTAAGTTGGAAAATTAGTATGGTACTTATTTGTATTGATCTATAGTTTTCTTTTTCAAATCAAAGAGCTTCCTGGTTAAAAAGGGGACATGCAACACTATGTTTTATGAAGTGGTAAGCCTACACCTTAAAAGAAGCCTCAAATACTTTGGGCGGATTGAACAGAAATGCAATCGAAAGCCTCTCCGGGTAATGGTTTTGCAGGACATTCATACAGTCTCTGGCAGTCTTGAAGGGGGTTGCATGGGTCAGTGTCCATCCTGTGAAGTCTATCAGCCACACCATTTTGTCAAGACCTTCAGGCAGGCTGAGGACTGCGTTCTCCAAGGTATATATAAGATACTGCAACTGCCCTTCGTGAGACGATGTATTCTGAAAGTGTTTCAACAAAAATTATACAGGTGAGTTTTGGGAGACTGGCAGTTCTGAACCAAGGAACATGTTGAGTTCCAACCTGCTTTGCCGGTCTCATTACGACCACGGTTCTGCCCTCTCTATCTGTGAAAGTTGCCCTGTACATTTTACCTGTTTCTGCTTCAACTGAAACATCAGGCTGAAATGAAACAATTAACGGAGAGTTTAGCTAGTTGATGAATGCAAGCAAGGAAAATGAAAAGAAAACGTTACCCAGCGAATATCCTCAGGTCTCTTAGTTGCCCTCCACTTGAGACTTTCTTTCAGCATTTTTCTAGACTTGTCAACATTCCAGTTGCGAGCGTCGAGATATCTTATCAAGCATGCTTCATCGCAATATTTCTCTCCACGGCCAGATAAAGGCCCAAGAGCAGCTCTTAGTTCCTTGATCTGTCCCCAGAAGATTGTTACATGAGAGAACTGATGAGAAAATAGTAGACATATACAGCTAGATGAAAGAATGTGTGGTAAGACATTTCGTAAAAGGGGATTACGGTGATTCTGTTGCAACATACAGATATATGTACAGCTAGATGAAAGAATGCATGGTAAGACATTTCGCACTCCTAAAATTCTTCATTGTGGGATTTTGTGCAAAACAAAATTTAACTAGTAGACTATGCTAACTAAGACACATTTTGGTCATTATCATCAGAGGGTGAGATGTGATCATCCTTTGCAAGGAAGTATCTGAAGTACATTATACAGATGGATTGATGCGTTTATATTCCTTTGAGAAGAACAACGTACACAAACTGCCATAACTTTGTAATCACAGAGTTGTCTGTGCATAAAACTGAGAATCATTATCATGGAGAAACAAATACTCCATGAAGGGTGAAGATGGAATGACAGCAAAATTAACTCAGAACACAAGGACTGAGAATAAGCTGTTTGGGTCACAATAAATATAGTATGTATGCAGGAGATAATCTGACATAATGCCCCTTTCTTCTTGATTTACCATGACATGATCTTTCGGGCTTCTACTTGGATATATTACAGTTTGACCATTTTCATTTTATTACAAATGCAACTAAGGCTGAAGCCCGAGATAGACAAACGCAGCCACCATGAATTTTTTTTACCTTTTCTTTTTCTTATTAGGAGGCGGGTCAACATTGTAATATATTTACTAGAAGCCATAAAATCTGCATGATAATAGTTCCACAAGGTAACCAGAATATGATAATTTTCAAAAATACCTTTGCTTGTCTCTGCTCAGCATCATCTGAATCGAAATGAGAAGCTTGCTTTTTCCGAAACATGTTCTCTTTAACTCAATGATGCTCAACCTTTAAACAGAAAAGGTATTTGGAACAAAATTAGGTGGCAGTGGACAACCCTTGTGCAAACCCACTTCAAATGTTCGAGTGCAGTTACGTTTTAAATAGCACGTGCAAGAACAATGAAATATCTATTGAAGAATAACAGAATTTGAAATGATGGTCAATTAATATACATGCATGATTCTGCACAATTGATATGAATGCATATGCATCGAAAAAATAATTTCTTGTTTGACCAGACTTCCAAATAAGTTTATAGTGGCTTTTGAGAGTAACATAAACCTAGATACTGGATAAAAATTATCAAGACTCTGAAAGTTGGTCGCAAATCCAACGAGAGATGCTTGATGTTATCTCACTTTTCTTTTGGTATTATAAAAACTTAAACCACAACACTATAGAATGGCAATTACAGTTGCGCACAAGGTGATAATAATATACCCCCGTTTCAAGTTCTAACTTTGCCCCAATTCAAACTTCTTTAAGTTTGACCAAGTCTAGAAGAAATATATCGACATCTACAACACCAAACTAATTTTGATACATTCACCATAAAATATATTCAAACTATAAATATTTGATGTTATAGATATTAGCAATTTTTCTACATGCTTGGTCAAATATTGAGAAGTTTGACTTAAGACAAAGCTAGAATTCAAATAGTTTGAAATGAAGTGTGTAAATATTCATACTCCAAAGTATATATATCCAAAGATTACCAAACAATTACTGTGAATATTCATACTCCAAAGTATATATATCCTACCTACCATTACTGTGAACTCTGACTAAATTATACTCCCTCCGTAAACAAATATAAGAGCGTTTAGATCACTAAAATAGTGATCTAAACGCTCTTATATTTCTTTACGGAGGGACTACACCACAAATATTTGGACCCCATTTCCACATAAATCAATAAGAGCATTAACTTCAAATTGTCTCTATCAGTGCACGGCGATGGTTGCCTATTTCCCCTATTTGCTACTATCATGTACCAGTTCAGTACGTACATCAGCCAAATGTCAATCCCCATCAACGTGGTCCAAGTCACTGTACCAGACTATGATACGCAAAACACAAGCAGTTCACTCAATGAAAAAGTACAACCCCTAGAAAGATCTGCTGTCGATCTCCTGTAACGCTACAATGCGGCAATTGAAGTTGGACGAAATGTGATAACGATATACCCCCTTCATTTCAAATCATTTGAGTTTGATCAACATCTCTAACACCAAATTATTTCCTTTAGATTCATCATAAAATATATTTCTGGACGATATATATTTGACACTGTAGATATGAGCACTTTTTTGTATGAACGCGGTGAAATATATTAACACATTTTTCTACAAACTTGACTCTGAACAAAGCTATAACTTCAAATAATTTGAACGGAGGGAGTATTTAGATTTCTAGCCTATTAATGCATACTGTACTTTGTGTGTCAATATTCGTACTTCAGGCTACCAAACAATGAATCTTACTCCCTCTGTAAACTAATATAAGAGCGTTTAGATCACTTAGTGATCTAAACGCTCTTATATTAGTTTACAGAGGGAGTACCATATTGTGAAGTCTAAATGTATTATAGACCACAAATATTTTCGCATAATAATAAATAAATAAGAACAATGATTTATAAATTGTCTCTACCAGGGTAAAACGATGGGTACCTCTTTCCCTTATTTTGCTATCATGTATCAATTCGGCACGTACACAAGCCAAATTTGAAGCCTGTTAACGTCGTCCTAACCAGTAACCACTACTGTACCACACTATGACACCGAAAACACAAGCAATTTCGCTCAATGGAAAAGCACAACCCCTAGGGAGATCTGCTAGCTGTCGATCTCCTCTAGAAACAATCGTGGTACTATCTGTCAAGCAATGCCACACAAAGGCCAAGTAAACCGACGGTGGCTGTAATTTGGCACCAAGTCCATTTTCTGAAATCACGTGGCCGGGAAATGCGCCTAAGCATTCAACTCTGACTTTTAAGTGACAAAAAGTTTGTGGAGGCTGAAGGTTCAACGCGTTACTTTTATCATTCCCGATGGCGCAGAAATCCCAGATCTCCCAAGGCAGCATGGATCGGAAATAAGAAAACGGGCTGATAAGAAAATAGGGTGAAGATTTCGTTTCGGAATACTTATTAAAGCTCTATTGTTGGTGCCACGCAGCTTTCTCTCCCTCTAAGAAGATGAACATGTTCGTGCTTGCAGAGTTACAGTAACACGAACAGAGAATTAATGGCCGGATTCTTGATGGGTGGTTTCAGGGAATATATAACCTGAGCCCACGAGCAGTTTATCAGATTATGGATGGGCAAGAATCCACCCCAGCAGTTATGAATCAGCAGGACAAATAAGAACAAGAAATGAAAACTGAATCAAGAATAAATCTCCATACGTACCAGGATCGACCACGAGAGGAGAGGAGCCCCCAGGAGACGAGCCGGACCTGCGACTACGACCAAGAACCGGGGTTCTGAGAGTCCCTGACGCAATGGCGGCGAGACCTGGACGGGCGTTAAAAAGAGAGATGTCGAGACGAGAGAGTTGGGCTGGACTTTTCTCCTCCTGAGTCCTGACCCCTCTCGGGTAGGGAGCGCGAGAATAATCAAAGAGAAGGTGGGGGAGACGGAGGGAGGAGCTGGGCTGGGGAAGCAACACCGAAACGACGCCGCGGGATGAATCTGTGGAGTGGAATCACGCTGCTGCTGTTGATGTTGCGATGGGGAGGGATTCGGAGGAGCGGGCCATTCGGGGTCAGCTTGTGGACGATGAAGAGCTTTGCGCCGAAGGGCTTTTGGATTCTGACGGGTGGGATCGGGTCCGGTGGCAGACTTTCCTAGTGGACATCGCATCGCACCAGATGCGTGACGGGGCCCGTACTGCAACAGGGACCCCCCAAAATATCGTCTCTTTCGGCACACGGGAAGGTCGGCAGTCCACGATACCGTACTAACTCCGTATCGTTGGTGCCAAATTTTGACCGTACATTTAAGTAAGAAAATAATAATGCATGCCACAAAAAATTATATCATTGGATTCGTATTTGAACATAGTTTTCAGTGATACTATTTTCGGTTACATGCAATAATATTTTGTTAGTTAAATCTAAGGTCGGAATTTAGCATAATGTGCGAATGAGACTAATAAATCAGGACGGAGGTAGTACTTGCTATGGTCCCTGCGCTGTCTCGTAGGATGTGCGCCTGTTTGTATTAAAAAAGCGTATCACTGAAATCATATTTGAACAAAAATTAAAATTTATCTTTATTTTTCTATAATTTATATTTTGTTGATCAAATCGGGGAGCTAAAAAAATATGCACACCAACAAACAAGGACGGGGAGTGTACAAGTGTACAACAATCCAGCATGTGAGCTTCATTAGCTCCAACCACGGCAGAATTTTCGAATTTTGATTACCTCCGGACCCTTCGGGAATTGTGTGATAAACCCAAAACTCAAGTTATATAAAGAAAGTACAACCTTGTGAAAATCCGCAAAAAAGTGCAATAAGGTCACCTTCCCAAAAGGTCTGATAAACCTCCACGGGACAACAATTTGGCCCTAGCGCCTTATTAAGCCCCATCCGAAAGACCGTCTGTCTAACCCTATTGTCCCGTGAACTCTGTCGTAAAACAACATTCATCGACCCGGGGTACATCATCAACCACTAGATAAATTTGCTAAGACATAAATTTTAAGTCTAGGAGGCACCAATGAACATCCAAAACCTTGGCACCCACTTCCGTCCTTGAACACTTCATGGATGTCCCCTCTCTTGGCTCAGCCATTATCTCCGCAAACTTTGCCTCACAACCCTAGCCACTCCGACGAGATCACGGGATTGATTATGAATTGATTGCGAGTTTGCAACCAAAGAGAAAAGCAGTTAAATATGAATATTTAAAAGAGATAATAGACATGAGGTTTCTCTATGACCATCATCTTTTCATATATATATGGAGTTTTTTTTTGCGGGGGGATATATATGGAGTTACTTGGGGAAATTAAATGGTAAAAACAAATTAAATTAGTATTCCTGAAATGGCAGCTGCATATTACAAATTTAAGTGTATAATAAAATACAGATGGAAGACAGCTAAATAATAGGTGAATTATTCTTTAGTGTTTCAAGTTGTTGGCCAAGGGAATATGGAACTGTTGTGAGATCACTTGTTTGGGGATATACTAGTAGTAACTATTTTTGTAACATCACAAGCAAGATATTGCAGTTACATTTATTTTCCAAGCATCCTCAACGTATCGATATATTCCTCTTTTAGAGCTGTGAACCGTCACATTGGCTCGCTGAAGCTCCTCAACTTACTTTTGCAATAACAAGTGAGATGGCTCGCCGATGTTCCTCAACTTGCTTTAGCGACAATTGGTGATGACTGCGGTATAACCTGAGACACCGAGCCCCCGTTTACAACATGATTAACATCTGCTGCCCAAAAGCTTGCTGTTTTGATGTCATCCTTTGTCATCAACTTAGAGTAATCCTCATGGTTGTACACCACAATGTTCTTCCCTCCAAACTCCGCCGGAAGGACTTCTGGATCAATGTGCTTGTACATTGTCTTCATACTTTCCTCGTTGTCCTTGTACACAAAGTTGACTTTCTGGATCGATTTCGGGTCAAGGAATACTTTTATAACCTGAAACCATTTGAAACATTTCAGTTGGAACATATGAAACACAGAATGTAGCTCTTTTCGATAATCTTTCTGAACAGAATAATGAAAGGATGATTGATGTTTAGAGGCGACACCTTAAAGAAAGCCTCAAATACTTTGGGGGGATTGAACAAAAACGCAACTGAGAGCCTCTCAGGGTAATGGTTTTGCAGGATGTTCGCACTGTCTCTGGCGGTCTTTATGGGGGTTGCATTGGCCAGTGTCCATCCTGTGAAGTCTATCAACCACACCATTTTGTCTAGACCCTGAGGTAGGCTGAGAACTGCATTCTCCAAGGTATATATAAGATACCGAAGCTGCCCTTCATGAGACGATGTATTCTGAAATTGTTTTAAAAAATATTATGCAGGTGAATTCGAGGTTAAGGAAGCCATAGGCCCACAAAAAACAGTGAGCGCTTACCTGCTTTGCAGGTCTCATAATAACGACAGTTCTGCCTTCTTTATCAGTGAAAGTTGCCCTATACATTTTACCTGTTTCTGCTTCAACAGAAACATCAGGCTGAAATGAAGACGAAAAAAATTCATAAGAATTGTTTCATTATTTGACCCAAGTTTTCAGAAGGAGATCACTTGAGGATTGCAAGGAAGAAATTAAAGAGAAGATTTACCCAGCGGATATCCTCAGGCCTGCTAGCTGCCCTCCACTTGAGACTTTCTTCCAGCATTTTCCTAGACTTGTCAACATTCCAGTTGCGGGCTTCGAGATACCTAGCTAAGCATGCTTCACTGCAGTACTTTTCGCCACGGGTAGACATAGGCCCAAGTGCAGCTCTCAGTTCGTTGATCTGCTTGCAGAAGATTATTTCATGAGAAATGGACGAAAAAACAGTAGTATATATGTTTTTTTCTTTTTCGAAAAGGGGAAAGACCCCGGCCTCTGCATCATCATGATGCACACAGCCATTTTTATTAAAAGGAAATAAATAGGTCTGAAACGTACATAGTATCAACTAAAACGGCAAAAAGAAAAAGAAAACACCACAAATAGTGGGTACAAATAGTAGTATATATGTTTAACCAAGATGAAGATACCAAGGTAGTTTTCTCTTACAACATACATTTGTATCAAAAGAAGCACATGTAGAAAAGCTTGTGTACATTTCACACTCTTAAAAAGTAAAAATGCTACATTGCGGGCTTTTATGCAAAACAGAATATCATTCAGTAGTCTATGTAAGATCTGAACTGCCACAAAAATTATCCAAAGAGGCATATTGTCAGTTTGTCACAGTATCATTTCCGTCGCAACATAAGACATGCCAATCCTTTGTGAGGGAGTATGTCAAACTATTTGTCTCGCATCAAATAAGTAATATATAGGTGATAACTTACATATATCTGCCTTTGTTCTTCATTTACTAAGCCAGAACCATTCGGGCTACTATGCTATATTCAGGTTCAAAGTTTTGCCCATTTTAACTTGTTTAGATATCCTTTTCGGAAAGAAAAAAACTTGTTTAGATATTCATATAAGATGGAAGCTTGATAAAAAGTTGATTGTCAAACTGAAACTTTCAAGTTTTCTTTACCTTTCCCATCTTAATCCTATTTTTTCTCTTTTTTGGGGATCATATTAATATTGCAGTAACAACTACATTAAGAGTATTACTGGCACATATGTTATCAAAGTTCCTTGGAAAGAAACTAATGAATCCATCAACATTGTATATATTAGTACCTAGAACATGTACATCACATGGTAATAGTTCTACAGCGTAACCAAAACCTGAATTTCAATTAGTACCTTTGCTTGTCGCTGCTCAGCATCATCTGAATTGAAATGAGAAGCGTGCTTCCTACGAAACATGTTGTCTTCAACTTACCGAGGCTAAACCTTCAAGTGTGAAATGACGATAAATTAACATACATATTAGATGACCAAGTTAGCGCGAGTCAGAGGTCATGTAGTGACATTATTGATATTATCTCTGTTTTTCTTCCTATTACAACAGTTCGCAAATAACAATACAAAATGACAACTAAATTTGGACAAAAATTACCATACTGTAACTATATTTGTAGTCTTCTACTGCAGAATGGTGTAGAATGAACAACATAAGCCAGCTCTTTTGTGTGCCAGTGCACCCTACTATGAGGTCTTACCATCCTGACAAGTCTGAATGAAGCATAGACCGCAAGTATTTGGACCCATCTCAACAAGCAAAGCATAAATAAGTGCATTTGCTCTAACTACTGTCTCTGTCGCTGAAAAAGGATGGGTGCATCTTCCCCTTATTTTCCGTCACGCATCAATTAAGAGGGCCAGAAAAATGTGGTAAGCCTACAAAGGTCACGTCCTAATCAACTGTCCCAGCAGACCACAACAGGCAACCACAAGTGACCGTACTTCATCCATGAACAAGTCCAAGACCTCTAGAAAAAGTTGCATTGTTCTACGCCGGCACCAGATCAGATCGGCCTAAAAACATCCGTTTTCTAATCACGTGGCAGGAAAATGTGCGTGAGGTTTCACATGCTGCCACCGTGAGTGGATCGCACCACGATCCGCGGTGCGTGGAGGAATCCTTGTTTTCTACTATCAGTAGCTGACATTGACAGATAGAGGGGCGGCCTTTATTAGTACTAGTTAATTGTTAGGGCGGCCTTAATAGCAGCCCCTGATGCAACTCTGACTTGTTAATTGTCACCCAAACTTTTGACTTCTACTCCTAACAATTACACATGGAGAAAACGCAAAAGGTTGTGGAGAGATGGAGGTTTGGACATGTTACTTTTATCACCAACTGTACATAACTCTGTTGGTTCATAGACCTTCAGGAAAGGAAGCATAAAAAGATCTGGGAGTCCCTGAATCTGCACTGCTGATGCGACGCATGTTTATTTCCCTCTAAAAAGATGAACACATCCATACTTGCAGAGTTACAGACTTGCAGTGCAGTAAAACAGCAGGGGCTTTCTTTTCGCACGAACAGAGCCAGATGGATTTCAGGTGAATGGTTTCAGAGTTTTTCAGACACAAGCACAGGATTTACCAATCGCCAGGGAAACGTAGAGAGCAGGAGTGGTTCAATATCAATATCATCAGAACATGAACGGGAAAGAATCAACTGAATAACCAATCCAGGCAGGCAGGTAACAAGAAGAAGAAATGGAAAAAGGAATCAAGAAAGGAGAAAAGTTGTCCGTACCAGGAGAAGAAGACGAACCGGACCTGCAACTCGTCAGCTCGGGCTCCGGGAATCACCCGCGGAACGGCGGCGAGGAAGGAACCGGCCGGCGCTGGCTGGCCGGGAGTTGGACGGTGCTCTCCTCCTCCTCCTCCTGCCGTCCGTCTCGGGGCGCAAGAATAAACAACACGAGCGAGACAGAGTGAGGGAGAGAGGGCGGAGAGGCGGGCAGACTGGGGAGGCAACACCGCACCGACGCCGTGGAGTGGAGGTTGCGCGGAATGAATCACGCGCTTGCGATGAGCCGGGGTTCGGGGGAGCACGCGCACGCCATTGGAGGCAGGGTCAGTTTTGTGGTTGGCCTCGCCGGGAGTGGGGTTATTGGTGCGTCGCCGGTGTCGCTGACCTGTTTGTTTGGGTTCTGCTGGTCTGGTCGCGGTGAACCGAGCGAAGGTGCACGGCAGGCTGCTGCCGTGAAACCGACGGGGCGTGGCACACCACTGCGGATAGCGCCGGGGACGTTCGGCACTGTTACTCTTTCAACGAGCGAGATTGTGGATTGCACTACAAAAGAGACCGATCGCCTTTCGACATTTGCGGTTGACAATCAACCGCATCATCTTCCCTATATTTATTTATGAGATGAGATGAAAAACGCTAGCATTCAGCTGACTGATAACTCTTCGCGCGACCCGACGACTTACCCGGTTGTCAGATCTGAGCTTGATTCAACGCGCACCGAGCGATTCTTGACCCGACCGGTTTGCGGCATGGGTCACGTTGCATGCTTTCGGGCGCAACTTGGATCATGCTGCGGAGAGTTCCACGGCCTCGTACACATGGCATGTGCTGCCCCTGTGGGCCCGGTGTGCCACTCTTCATCTTTGGCTTATTCTCTGGTCTCTTCTACACACTTTGTCTCTTTCATGCCTTATCTCTTCCTGCTCTCGTCATCGTGTAGCCCCCTGCTTATCTCGTTTGTATACGGAGTCGGTGCTGACCAAGTGCGTGGGGCCCACTGTTGACTCGCGGAAGGTGAGAAATAAGGAAGAAAACAGTGTCGAGACGGCTCATTTAGCGCGTAGAGATTGAATAAATGGGGAAGAAAAGGAGCGCACCCCGAGTATCGAACCCTAGTCGCGAGGGGAAACACCGGCGCTGCTATCGCTTCCAATCACTGGTTAGTAGTAGGATCACAACCTACTAGAGGCGATCGGAGCCGGTTTTCTCCGTTTTTCGTTTTCTTTTCTTTTATTTCTTTTTTCTTCTCCTTTTTTTTCATTCTACATTCTTTTATACATGATCAACATCTTTTTAAATACTTGTTCAACATTTCTATATACATGATCAACATTTCTCAGATACTTGTTCAACATTTTTCAATACATGTACAACATTTTTGTATACATGATCAACATTTCTTCAAATACTCGCTCAACATTTTTTAAATACTTGATCAACATTTCTTCAAATACTCGCTCAACATTTTTTAAATACTTGATCAACATTTCTTCAAATACTCGTTCAATCTTTTTAAATACTTATTCAACATTTTTCAAATACTCGTTTCAACATTTTTAATACTCATTTAACATTTTTTTAAATACTTGTTCAATATTTTTAATACTTATTCAACATTCTATTTCTTTTTTCTTCTCCGATTTTTTTTCATTCTACATTCTTTTAAACATGATCAACATCTTTTCGAATACTTGTTCAACATTTTTATATACATGATCAACATTTCTTCAAATACTCGTTCAACATTTCTCAGATACTTGTTCAACATTTTTCAATACATGTTCAACATTTTTATATACATGATCAACATTTCTTCAAATACTCGTTCAACATTTTTCAAATACTTGTTCAACATTTCTTCAAATACTCGATCAACCTTTTTCAAGTACTTATTCAACATTTCTCAAATACTCGTTTCAACATTTTTTTAATACACATTTAACATTTTTTTAAAATACTTGTTCAATATTTTTAATACTTATTCAACATTTATAAATACATGTTCAAAAAATTTCAAATACTTGTTCCATATTTTTTTAGTACTTATTCAATATTTTTCAAATACTCGTTCAACATTGTTAGGACTAATGTTTTGTACTCCTGGCAGTATGTACTCCCATCTTCAATATACCTCGTATACGCGTTGATTATACCTCTTTATCATATTCAATATACTTTATTAAATATTCTAAGATACCTTAATACGAGTTTTGTTAAAAAAATTTATTTGCGGCGTACTTTTTGTAATATACCTTTTCACATACGAACGAATCAGTATATACGTAAACCTTTAAAATTATGTAGACTCACATGAATTTTTTCATGAAACTCATTTGGAGGTATCTAGTACTTATTAGTGAAGTATATTAAAGTAATAAAGAGGTATAAAAGATGCATCTATGTGGTATATGATGAGCGGGAGTACAAAAATAAAGCAAAAAACAAGAACAGAAAACAGAGAAAAACAAAAAATAAAAAAAGGAGGAGAAGGAAGCATGCGCCAGAATTTTGAATTCGTTCACTGGCAGGCGGAACACCAAGTGGACCGGCCCAGTCGGGCGTTCCCCTCAGCGAGAGCTTACTGTTGGCTCGCCTAAGGCGAGACATTGGGAACCCTGCAAACCACTGCATCCTTTTTTTTTCTTTGCAGTGAAACCACTCCATCCCTACGTCCTACTTGTCCATATGGATAACAAAATACTCTCTCCGTTTGAAAATACTTGGCATCAAAATGGATAAAAGGGGATGCATCTTAATAGGGGATGCAACTTGATAAAAAGGGATGCAAGATGCATCCCTTTTATCCATTTTGACGACAATTATTTTCGAACGGAGGGAGTACTATGTATTTGACCTCGACGCAGGCGGAGGTTAATTGGGCTGCAGATCTTGCGGCCCATTTTGCACCTGTTAGTTTTTTCTAAATATTTCTCTAGAAAGTATCTTAATTGTAATCTCAGTAACAAAAGTAACACATGAATATTTGTGTCTATAAATATTTTACATAAAAATAAAATATTTTAAGAGATTGTTCATATATTATTTTAAAATACTGATATAGTTAAATAATATTTATGAATAATAAAAATGTGTGCATAATCAATAAAAAGTTAGATTATAATTCAAACATGTATTTTAGTTACACAACTTTTCAATAATTATACGCATGTTTGTATAAATAAAAATATTACCCCACAAAATATATATTAATAATTTATAATTTAAACTGTTCATATGAATATTCATTTTATATAATTTAAATATAAGCCAAGACTGTATAATATTTATGTATTCTTTTAAAAAATATTTTTTATTAAATGTCTGTTTTAACTAAATATTTTATATCTTACACGGATGTATGTTTAAATGTTAGTATTTACTAGTAATTGTTTGTATGTATAATATTTGTATCACACAAATATTTGAACATAATTTTTATTAATTATGTTTTACAATAAGTTTTTAAAAAGGAACAGGTGCAAAATGGGCCGCACTATCTGCGGACCTTATAAGGTCTGCATGCGGCCAAGTTAATACATATATCTTTTTTTGGGGGGGGGGGGGGGATTGATTACTCCGTACTCGTACCTGTTTCGAACATCCTTTGACCCTGAAAGTCTCTTCTACTATGTTGCACTTGCCCTGTCAGCATGTCACCTACTCCTCTTCACCAAGCCAAAACACCAGGGTTTTGCCTGCCTGCCGCCGCCGCCGGCATCGACCTCTCCTCCTTCCGAGCATCCACGGTCGCCATGCCGAATCGAGTAGGGTCTTGCCTCGTCTCTCTACTTGCACCTTCACCATAGTCTACTCCATGCCGAACACCGGCGTGCACCGGCGAACGGGAGAGCAGGTCTCCGAAATCTCTTGCCCTTGTGATCCTGCATCGGGAAAGGACGAATAAGGTTTTTTTTTAAGCGCTCGGTGCGACTACTCAAATTCATCAACAGGGTCGTATTCCACCAAGATCAGGTGCTGGCGCGCGGCGCCGTCATCAACGCCTGCTCCGACGGGTCGTCATCACCAATGTCATCACAAACAACACGGTGGCCTCTGCAACAATCACGACTAGCTACTTCATCTATGAACGATCAGTACGTGCACCGTGACATGATCTCATCTCTAATTATGATATATAGCTGTTGCATGTGCGTTCCTGTTGTTTAGATCATCTACGCAGTATGCTATAGAGCTATATATGCATGCTAATTACTGTTCTAGTCATGAATTATTTATAGTGAAATAATTCATTAAATACTATACCATGAGCACTTTGGTTTGTGGGTGAGCGAGCAGGAAAGCGTCCAAGTTAGTCCTAGGGCCAGTTCTTTTGGACGGCTTAAAAAATAAGCCGCCTCCTCCCCGGCTTTTTTCATAAGCTGTCTCCCTCATTTATTGGGGCTTCTGAACTAATTATGAAATAACTAATATAGAAGCTAAAAAAAAAATAGAAACGTCTTTTTTTAGTCTGGTCCAGCTTGTGCTCACAGAAGCTTGGTGAAGAGGAGTCGTAGGGGGCAAGCCAGTAAAAGTGTAAATATATACTCCTACTTCTACCTTGTTTCGGAACAACTTTGACCCCGAAAGTCTCTTCTATGTTGCACTTGCCCTGACAGCGTGCCCCCTACTCCTCATCACCAAGCCAAACACCAGGGTTTTGCCTGCCGCCGCCATCGCCCTCTCCTCCTTCCGAGCATCCACGGTCGCGGCCACCGTCGGTCCTCCGATGGAGGAGCCGCCGTATTGGACAGCCGCCCGGGTCCGGGAGGCTTTCATCGACTTCTTCAAGTCCAGGTCGCACACGCCGTGGCCGTCAAGCCCCGTGGTGCCCGTCGGCGACCCCACGCTCCTGTTCACCAACGCCGGGATGAACGGGTTCAAGGCGATATTCCTCGGCCTGGCCGCCCCGGGCTCGCCGCTCGGCCGCCTGCGCCGCGCCTGCAACACCCAGAAGTGCATCCGCGCCGGCGGCAAGCACAACGACCTCGACGACGTGGGCAAGGACACCTACCACCACACCTTCTTCGAGATGCTCGGGAGCTGGTCCTTCGGCGACTACTTCAGGGAGGAGGCTATCGCGTATGCCTGGGAGCTCCTCACCCAGGTATATATATATATATATATCGGGTTCCTCTCTTGCCTTCAGCCCCTTCTCAAGTTCTGATCCCTTGCGTGTTACAGTAGATTGTATACACACTACAAATACTTCTATATCAGATTATGGATCAGTAAAATTTAAGTGAAAGCTGGGTAATTAATTGGCAAAAAAAAACTGAAATTTAGGTTCACTTTGGTGGTTTCAGTGGTGAGTGAAAGCTTGTGTTTTGGGGATGATGTAATAGACATTAAGCACGAAACGGTGATGAGGGTCTGTGGCTTATGCGGTGATCTTGTACTTTTCATTTAATGATTGGGTTGTTGAGGATTATTTTAAATTGTGAGAAATTAGCAATGTATTTTGATTTGTGTGCCTGTTCGGAGTAGGTTTGTTTGTTTAGCGATGACTTTGCGCAGCTATCGATATACTTAAATGTTCAAATGTACTGTATATCACTTAAATTTCCATTCATGCCTTAATGAAAAGCACTCTGAAATATATTTATGTTAAAATCCCGCCCATGCATATATTTATATGATAAACTGAGCTCTTTACTGTTTTCCCAGAGTTAATAATTAATCTGCTTGTTCTGTACAACAAGTTCGGTCGCTTTGGTTATATATTCATTGACCATGGCCTTCTGATCTCTCATCTAAGATATAAAAAAATTATGTGCAGAGTGAACCTTGTTCTGGTCAGAGACATGTATGTTGCCTATTTTTTTATGTAGGGTCTCTGGACATAAATATATCTGAACAAGCAAAAATAAGAAAATGATGTGAAAAACTACAGATGTACAAATTTACAACTGAAATTTAAACAATGGCTACCTTCTTACTACCTACTGATTGCTATTTCATATGTACAGGTCTACAAATTGCCCACTGATAGAATTTATGTAACATACTTTGGTGGTGATGAGAAATCTGGTCTCTCTCCCGATACCGAGTCGAAAATCATATGGTTGAAGTATCTACCGAATGAAAGAGTTCTACCTTTCGGTTGCAAGGTATTCTGGATGTGCTTGGTTTGTTGGTCGAATTCCTGGCTGTTTTGGACATTATTATGCTGTACTAGTTTCACTTTCTTCGTTTCTGTTGGACCTATACTATTGTCTGAATATCCCTATTAAAGAACAGTATTACAATGTATTCCTTGAGCAGGATAACTTTTGGGAGATGGGCGACACAGGTCCTTGTGGGCCATGCTCAGAGATTCATTTTGATCGTATTGGCAACCGTGATGCAGCTTCTTTAGTGAATAATGATGACCCTACATGTATTGAGATATGGAATCTTGTGTTTATTCAGGTTAACATGCTATTTTCTTCAGAACTCATTTCTTTGTAGATTATTGAGCTTTAATCGCAATACACTGTCAGTTACTCTGTTTTTATGTGGCACGCCTATTTGCTTTTTATCTGTTCTATGCACTGACATGTGGCTATTTTAATACCCAGTTCAACAGGGAATCAGACGGTACTTTGAGTTCCTTGCCAGCAAAACACGTCGACACTGGAATGGGCTTCGAGCGTTTAACTTCTATCCTTCAGAATAAAATGAGCAATTACGATACAGATATATTCATGCCACTATTTGATGCCATCCACAAGGTATTTTGTCCATAGTTAAAAAAGGCGCGCCTAAGCGAGCGCTTAAGCGCGCCTAGGCTCTAGGCGTTGGCAAAACGCATTGCGCATAATTGCGCATAAGCATGCGCTTTGGTCCAAATGCACAATTAACGCCTGGCGCTTTTTTGAACTATGATTTTGTCCAGATGCACACTTGCAGCTTCGTTTGTGCTTATGAGTTGTGGCTACAGTAATAAATTGTTGACTAAAGTAAATGATATTGATTGTTAATTTGATATGCATTATGAATGCAGCTGGCAGGCGTTGGAATTCAACCATACTCTGGTAAATTAGGATCCGATGATGTTGGGAAAGTTGATATGGCATATAGGGTTGTTGCAGATCACATAAGAACCCTTTCTTTTGCTATTGCTGATGGTTCTCAACCTGGTGAGTTAAAACTGTTTTGGTTGGGGATACATGATTTAAAATGATCGCCATCCAGTTATATGGTTTAGTTGTGTAAAACAGATGGACTAATAATAATACACCTGAATGCCTTGTTAAGTTGCTTGCTGCATTGCATCCTACACAATAGGATGTTTAAGTGGCTCTATTTCATATTTGTATGTGAGACAATATTAATTAGCAATCTAGAATGACATATAATATGAAGTAAGCAGTTAATGATTCTCTTGCTTGTCGTGTATGCAGTAGAAATTACCAGTTAGATCTATAATAGCTGCAAAATAATATCATATGGTGCACATATGTTGCAGTTACATAATATTTCGGCAATAGAAATTCAGAACAACTGCAGAAAATATGTTACTGACTTCATTCAGCTTAATGGGATTGTTTTCGGTGGATCCACCGTCTTGATCAACCTATCTAGTGCGGGTGGTGTAGAATTGAAGATTTTGCAACTACTGAGCTATTGTATTTTTCTTGTATTTTTACTGTGTTTCAGGGCTTCGTTTTGTGTTATACAATGTGTTTCTTTGTTCTAATACGACTTTTTCTGTAGGTAATGAGGGAAGAGAGTATGTTCTAAGACGTATACTTAGACGTGCTGTTCACTTTGGTCACCAAAATTTGATGGCAAAGAAAGGATTTTTTAGCTCGTAAGAACTGTAACCTGCATCTGTTTTATTCTGTACATTTTTCGTATTGATATATTTGCATAGCTTTTTGTTTACTCGGAATGTTGAAAATGTAATGTAAGGCTTATGAGAATGACTGTAGATGTCCAGAATTTTGCTCTAGCCAGGATGGCAGCCTGGATGTTCTGCTTTGGTTGTGAAATGGAATATTCACCCATGCCAGTTGAACGCAATTGCAAGTCACACCCTATTCTGTAAAAATTAACTACATTATAGACATGAATATCCAAAGTAGAGTAACATGAGGTGAGCACATAGAAGTTACAGCTGGTGATCGTAGAATGGTCGATCTGTACATTCTCTTAAATAAGCTAACTCCATAATTACTAATTAGCTGTATTAGAACATGTTTCCTGAAGAGAGACACGGTACCAGGCAGGATTCGCTGTAGCTGATTTTGTTGATGGATGGTTGGGTACTGGGAGAACAAACTCCAGCCCACAATTTGTTGAAATTTGAACTTAAATTGTGAAAACAGTGCTAGGGAGGAGCAAATCTGAAATTTTGCATTTCATCCATGAAATTCGGTTCAAGGAATAAATTGGTCGGTGACGATTTATTACAAATTTGGAACTTGAAATCTTGGTAACAACCCTTTAAGTGGTGATATGTGTCAGGAGTGAGAACAATGCACCACAATAGAAGTATATGTTCTATTTATTGAATATTTTTAGTAGGTTCAAATGTTAAACTCTGGGTCATTAGTACTGTTTGAGTTAACAAGATTACTAGCATCTGTCCAATTTTTGTGTGGTACTTTGAAGGTAGCACATTGACATTCGACAACAAAGTATTGGGCTCCGCCCTTTTAAACATGATAACCTTTTGTGTTTTTAATTCTGCTGTTCTGCATAAATTTTTTCAAGTTGTTTCTTATTCTATCTCCATATTTCCAGTGACTGGGATCCCTCTCTCATAGTTTTTCTTCTCAAAGCTTCATTTGATTTACCATTATTTTGTATCTTGCTTGTACAGTTTTATCAAAAAAATCTTGCTTGTACAGCCTTGTAGATGTTTTTGTCCAATTGATGGGTGACGTGTTTCCTGAGCTGAAGAACAATGAAAAGAAGATTAAAGATATAATTAAAGACGAAGAGGCAAGCTTTGAGAGCACTCTAGTGAAGGTAATGTTGGTTGCCAGGAGTATTTGCATAACAGTAACATCAATTTGGTCCAAGTGAAGTTTGTTGAAGTAATTTCATTGCAATCAAATCCGAGTGTTTGCACACTCTTAGGCAGTGTTTTCATACTTTATCTATTCTTTAAATCATATTTTATCCTTCTGAACATGTGCTAGTGTCAAAGTAATTTAGCTAGTTTGTTATCAGATAACCTAAATTTTTGTTGTCCCGGAGGCTCTGGGCCAGTTTATACCTTGTATCTTCTGTACCACTGTTTTGCTCGAGCGATACTGTTGAAGGCTTTATATATAGTAACGTGTTGCGCCGAGTAACCAGGCAGTGTTTTGTTTCGAGCAACATATTAAGGAACAGATCCAGGGTGATAGTTTCAATCTTGGTATACAGCAGCTTAGTTCAATCATAATAATTAGCATACATGATAAATTGCCTCACCTTTTCTATGAAATGATCATCAGTAGTCCAATTTATTTGGTTTCCACATGGGAATGATTATGTTTATCATGCTTATATCTTAAGGGTAGTTCCTACTAGGTGCCTTGTCATTGTGTTTCATATATAGAAACAGAGACTAAGAAAGCTTACAGATGAAGTTTAGTTTATCGTTCTTTTCTTAGAACCGTCCTAATATATATTGTCCTTTCTTGTGGCTGTTCAGCCAGTTAACTGATTGTGCTGTTGGTGTAATTTTTAGGGATATGAGAGATTTAAGAAAGCTGCAGATGCTGTCAAGGAGAATGGCGGGGCAGTGCTTAGTGGCCAGGCAAGTGCTTTGGTTTAGAGTTATCACCGCATGACCTGATTTTTTTTTCACTAGAAGATGTTTGCATCTAAGCAAACTTATAGTTTGTTTATCGTCTGAGCATGTTGTTTTATAGTATATTCTCTATAGTAATGTGGAATAATTCCTTTCCTCGTCCTTATTTTGAGAATGGGAGTTCACTGCATAGAAACATGCCTCTTAGATCATACCTCAAGCATGTTTATCAATGTTCTGTTACGTCTTGCTTAACTTTTCAAGTTTATATTGCCATCTTTCATGTATTGCAACCGTTATTTATATTTCAGGATGCATTTGTTCTGTGGGACACCTATGGTTATCCAATTGATTTGACTGAGGTTTGTTCTTCATGTTTTCATCAGTAAATTTAATCAAATTAATTTGGCAGTGACGTACTTTTCATGTTTATGCTGTCGTTAAAGCTTTTATTGTCTTTTTTTCTGGTATGGTTGTTGCTTCCTATCTCATAGGTCATGGCAGTTGACTTTGGGCTATCTGTTGACATGGAGGGTTTTAATGCTTCTATGGAAGAAGCAAGGCAAAAGGCTAGGAATGCTCGCTACAAGGTTTTATTTATTTCTCCTTAAATATAAAACTCAATCCTTCACTTTGTGGTCTTTTATGCTATCCAAGTATTATTCCTGCTGTTTGTTGTTTAATAATGCTGTAATTAACTAAACATAGCATCTCTTATATGCCACTGATGCTCAATTGACTGGCCAACTCTTTTCTGTTATGGTTTATATCATACTTATTTCTGATTTTGCTATATATATTTTTTGAAACAGAATTTTTGCTATATATGGTTTCTTGCAGGCTGGTAGCATATCTATTGTCCTGGATGCTAATGCTACATCGCAGCTGTACAATCAGGGGCTTTCCAGCACAAATGATAGCCCGAAATTCCAACACGAGGTTACATGATTAATTACATTATTTAGTTGTGGTTTGGCTATTAGGTGCAGTTCCTTACAATATTCAGTGCCTGTTTGGGATTACGTAGAATTTCATTCTAGTTTGGCCCAAAAATTTACAAAACAATCCCCTTCTTCGAATCACCTTCAAGTAGTGAATTTAACTGGCCACCAGCTTTTGATTGTTTTTCACTGTTCATACTTCGCACTGTGGTTACTGGTTAAACACTTACATATTGATTATGGCCGATATACCTAAAAACATTTTGCAGGTACATAGCAGTGTGGTGAAAGCTATCTATACTGGCTCAGAGTTCATAACCACTGCATCTGGTGATGAAGATTTTGGTTTGGTTTTGGAAAGCACAAGCTTCTATGCGGAACAGGGTGGTCAGGTACAACTTCACTTCTGGCAGTGTCATGTTGGTGTTATTGAATGAAAATGTCAAGTGCAATCACCTCTCGAGTTATAATCATGCGATGAATTATCAGCTTACCTACTGAATAAGCATGACATTCTGTTTTTTAATGTAATTGTCATGTGGTGCCATTACTACAGGAAGAAACCCCAGCTGACATTATCTCAATAGTTACCTTAGTTTGCGAGTTATAGATATTTTCTGTAGTAACTACTGAGATGTCTGATGGGGTGTTCTCCTGTAGCAATGGGCTCACATGACAGTAAGTTTGTTAAATTTAACAGAATTATGTTGGTTGATTCATAAGTAAAATAGACGCATAATTTCTGTTTGAAAGTTATCCTTTGATTGTAACCAGAACAAAAAATGATTAGTGCACCCTGAAGATTGATACCTCCCGTTGGTTGTATGCTTGCATATATAAACTTTTCCTCTTTTTAATGAAAAATACGCAGCTCTCCTGCATTTCTAGAGTTGCGCCATGCATTGCATGAATTCTTTTGACATGCCATATGACATTTCTGGATTAGATCTATGACACTGGGAGTATCGAGGGGTCATCTGGATCTTTCACTGTGAACAATGTCCAAGTGTTTGCTGGCTATGTCCTGCATATCTGTTCATCTCTGGAAGGGCCTGACTCCAAGGCATTGTCTGTTGGCGATGAAGTGAAATGCAAGGTAACATTCTTTACTGATTAATTCCTTATACCGAATCAGTTAACCTGTGAAATTTTGCTAAATTACATTGTGATACTTCTATTACTCTTGGTAGGTTGATTACACACGGCGTGCTCTCATTGCTCCAAACCACACATGTACCCATATGCTCAACTTTGCTCTAAGGGTATGTTTTCAAGCCTCTCAGATTTTACAGGGAGTCCTTTTTTGCACTCATGATGGTTTCGCTTTTGTAAGTGTAGGAAGTACTTGGAGACCATGTTAACCAGAAAGGTTCCATTGTTCTTCCAGAGAAGCTGAGATTTGATTTCTCCCATGGTATGCTGTGATTGTTTTATATTGCATCCACATGATGTTTTTCCTCAGATTGTCAAACTCAACTGTTAGTACATAACAGGGAAACCTGTTCAGCCCGAAGATTTGAGAAAAATTGAGGATATAGTGAACCAGCAAATAAAGGACGGGCTGGAGGTATCTGCACAAGAAATAAAATTAGCTGACGCGAAGCGCATAAATGGCCTGCGAGCGGTGTTCGGCGAAGTGCGTTCTCTTACCCAGCTTGACATACCATGTTCTCATATCTCGTTTGCCTGCCCTGCTGTTTTGCGTAACTCGCCTTACATATGGACTTTGTAGATCTACCCTGATCCTGTAAGAGTTGTATCGATTGGTCCCAAAGTGGAAGATCTTCTTGCAAACCCTGAAAGCAAACAATGGTTATCCATATCAACTGAGCTGTGTGGAGGTATAGTTATTTACTACTCTGTCCTATGTAATTCTACATTTGTTCGTTTATGCCATCTAAAGTTGATGTATATCAGGTACACACATTTCGAACACTAGAGATGCTGCAGCATTTGCCCTCATATCTGAAGAGGGTATCGCAAAAGGTGTTCGGAGGATAACGGCTGTTACTACTGACTGTGCCTCCCAGGCTATCAAGTTGGCACAATTGATCGAAACTGATATCAATGAAGCATCTAAACTACTGGACGGAGCGACATTGGAAAAGGTACTAAGCTTTTCCCTTTTGTGCTTGTGTCTCTTCAGTATTAGCTACATTATATATATATATATATATATATATATATATATATATATAGGACTCCTCTTTTGTACTCCCAAGAGTACATACTCCCTAGCAGTAACTAACACAAAATAGAAAAAAAAAGGTCCACTCACGTGAAGGGAGGAGCGCTCAGCCTGATCTCCTAGGAAATAGAAATTTTTGTTACAAGGTTAGCTACTTGCGGTTGATGCAATTGTAGTATGTCACGATTACAATTTACAAGGTATACTTACTAAACAGAGTGGTTAGATTAGGAAGGATAATTATAACATTTGGGGTGGTATATGAACGACATTAAAGGTGGCCATTTTTTTAAAGTATGTACCTATAGTCTTATTTTTCTCACGTTCTATTTATCGTTGTTTATGAAGTATGTACCTATAGTCTCATTTTTCTGACAAAGTATATACCTTATTTTCTTGAGTATATATTGTCTTTGCTTTGAAGTAGTATATACTAAGTTTTTATTCAACGGATTATAAACCAAATTTTCTTGGCTAAGTCTACATATATCATAGTGACGGAAGTGCATGCTAGTGCGTGCATGTGGTTAGTGAATATAATAAGAGCTAGTACGTACCTTTCGTCTACTCCTTAAAAAAGAAAAACCTTTCGTCTACTGTCTCATATAATAATCTACGTTTCTCTTTGTGTCTATATACTGGTGCCTTTTTTGTGACTATATACGGAAGTGATAGTGCTAGTGCGGTATATATACAACATTTTGTTAAAAGGGTATATACTGTTCTTTTTATTTTTTGCGGGAGACTACATGCTACATTTTGTTGTGAGGGTATATACACTTTCTTATTTATGAGAGGGTATATATCATACTTTGTGACAACTTTTAGGTGCAAGGTGTATTCTACAGTTTTTTACGCCAGAACGTGGGTATATATAGCTTAATTAAAAAAGGAGTACACTACAACTTTTAGATCAAATTAAGTATATACCACTTACTGGATGTATAGGAGTATACTGGAGTATTATTTTATTGCCATAGAGTATATACACACTTTTCACCAAGTATATACTACTATAAAAAGAAGTATATATGTGAGTAAAAAGAATACAGTTAACTAATAAATTACAAAGTACAATTCATTTCAAATAGTAGTATTTGTCCACTCCAAAAAATAACAAGATTTAACTTGTGTATGTGTATCACAAAAGAGCATCGTTTAATTCTAGCTTCTTATTCCACACAAAAAATCCAGCTTCTTGTGCATGCACGCGTCCTCCATGATTGATCGATCCTATGCAGCCAAATCTTTCTTGGAGGGTTGTTGCAACGTGTAAGCATAGCCGCAGCGCGCCTCAAGAAAAAGATAGTCTGCCTTCTTGTACATAGAACTCGCTTCACCATGGCCGCTCGGTCCCGCGCGGTCGCCGGCTGGCGGCTCCGTCCTGCCTAGCTGCACCGTACTAGAAATCGATGCGCACGTAAAGAGAAATTGGAGTACAGTCATGGAGTATAAGATTAGAGCAAGATCTATTTGTACCTTTACACGGTCGGTGATTTCACTAATCAATTCATCCTGTGTAACAAGAACCACAAATTAAACGCATGTATGTATGCATCAAATTTACACACACGAGAGTGCAAGATAGCATCTTACGTAACCTGACCGATCAATATACCTCCAGTAGCTTGCGTAGGTGACGGCGGCTCGTCGCGTCAGCACGTAGGCACGTGCCGGATTAGGAGGAAGCCGCATATCATCCTCTCATCGTCGCCGTGATCGTGTCGCCGCCGCCTGGCAATGATATGCACGCAAGGATGAGATGGTCATGAGAATAAAAGGTTCAAAAACCTAATAGCCTAATATGCTGGGCAACAAACGTGTGGTACGTGTGGTTATCCCTAGTATCCCGGAACTACTTTTCCAAATGCACGTTATCCCTTCCGTAAGGTTTGCATGTAATTAATTAACTAACTAACTGGATATCCGTTGGAGTCTAATAGCGTGGGATAGCCAAAAGCGGACACGTGGCTAGGAGTATGTACTCCTAGGAGTACTGACCCATTTTCCTATATATATATATATATATATATATATATATATATATATATATGGCTTTGATACTATGGTAAACTGGATATTATTAAAAGCTTTTGGGATTTTTTATTTTTGTTTGTTTTCTTACAAATATTATGTCCTTGGCCTTTATATGAATAGATAGATGATGTCAATTTTACTCTGTAGCCATTTCCTGTTGATCTGCTTTATATTAGATCATATCTAAGAATGATGTTTCTTCATCAGAAAATTGGGTCCATCAAGAACACACTGGATGCAGCTGCTATCCCAGCTGCAAGAAAAGCTGATCTAAGAGGCAATGTCCCAAAGTTGGAGGTTTGTAAATGTTTCAGTTCATTTGTCACATCTTGTCAAAGAGAAAGTATCTACGGTATTTCGTATTCTATTGGTAGTAAAAATGAAAGCTGCTTATTATAGCTGTTGCATATATCAGGATCAACTTAGGAAGGCCAAGAGGAAAATTGGCGAAGAAAATATCCAAAAGGCTGTCAAGACTGCCATGGATGCCGCAGAAGCTGCTATTTCTGAAGGAAAACCCTTCTGTATTACTCGTGCCGATGTTGGTCTTGATACCACTGCTGTCCGCGAAGCAGTTGTCAAAGCCATTAACCGTTTCAAGGTCGGTACTCCAGTCCATTTCTGTCTAGTAGTGTCCCCATCATTCATCCAGAATTAACTATGGATTCAGCATAATTTCCAACTTACTCCAAGAATTTATTTTTTGTACGAACCAAAACATTAAATTTGTATTCCTTGTGTCAAAACTTTTCCAGAGTCTGCCGATGATGGTATTCAGCACAGACGAGGCATCAAACAAGGCTGTTGTTTATGCCGGTGTACCTCCCGGCGCACCCAATGGCTTCAAGGTCTTGGATTGGCTTACGCCTTCGATCGCACCACTCAAGGGGAGAGGAGGCGGCGGCAAGAATGGTCTTGCCCAGGGCCAGGTGCGGCATTGTTTAATCTTTAAGCGAAGTCTCTTTGGTAAAAAGTCTACTAATTATCTCTGAATCCTGCAATGCAGGGAAGTGATGCTTCTCGGGTCAAGGAGGCCATGGAGATTGCTACCCAGATAGCTTCCACGAAGCTGATCTGATTTGTTGGGAGTGGGACTGGCCTTTGAAGTCTGTTTCAATAGTACATATGTAAATGTGTTAGTATAGTTTGGTTTATCAAAATTGAGCGAAATAGTGAAATTTCTATATCAATCAATGGCTGTTGTGCTTACAATAAAAAATGCTTATAACAATCATCATTTGAAGTGTCACGGCTGGCTGGCGTCCGAGTTTCGTTATTGGATTGGGTTGGGAGCCGCCATTATTGCAGTGGCTTCAAAGACAGTTTGTATGATGTGGATTGTGTAGGCATGGCATGGTTTCAGTGCGGAGAGAATTACGAGTCCCATGTAATTTGTGGCATCTTATGAACATTTCTTTTACTAATTCTGAATGGACTATGATCTTTTTTACTCAACGCCTAGGTGCCACTGAAAATTGAAAATCCAGCAGTCCGAGCATTGCAGCAAAAATACCCTGTGTGCAACAAAATATTATACTCTTGCAACATCATTGCATCATATTTTCACGTGTGTCAAAACCTTGAAGGGACAACACAACATTTGAGACACCACAAGCATTCATGCTATAGCAATATGCCCTATGTATGGTCTGAAATCAAACCTGGATGAGCCTAAGCAATGTAATTTCTGGGACCTGGCATTTTAAGGGGCCTTCTTCCCCACCGACACTTTTCTTTTCAACAGAAAACCAGGTTCAAAAGGACCAGAGGAGATCACAACTAGACTCAAATGAAAGAAAAATATAACACAGACCCTAAAATTTGCAAGGAGGAACCCAATGAGAACAGAAATCGCAATCAGGTCCAACCAACTTCAGTTTTGAAACACTCCTTCGATCTCCGGGGACGAAACCACTTGGCCTCGAAGAATCGCCACCACTCCATCGCAGGTAGCCAAGCTCGTCGGAGAAAGAAGAGGTGGGCTCCATGTTGAAGCCGAGAAAATGCCTCCCATCAGGCATTGCCATTAGACCGCCATTCAGCTAGAAGAGTCACAGGTGATGCGCCAGACACAGGCCATCGACCGCCACAAACGAGCTCCAGCAGGCGGCCAGGGGCCATCGCTCCACACAATCTGACGGTGAGGATTCAAACCAACCCAATTGGCCAGATCTAGAACTCCACACAATCCCTTCTTCCCGTCTCCATGGCGGCAACCGAAGAATATGACGAGGGAAACAATTGGTTGAAATTTGAAAATAGTGCATAATGGGAAAGCTATGTTCCATTTTCATAGAATACCCATGCTCCACATGTTGTTTATGTGTTGTATAAAGTGAGCTTGTTAGTGTGCGTTAGGCGGAAACGTCTTACCCTTGCTCGGGCGACGTGCTATGTGTTATATAGCAGGGGCGCAATAACCCTGAGGCGCATACATGAGTTGGTTGAGAAGATAAGAGAGAATCGGAGATACAACTTGATAAGGAAGAAAGGAGGAGATAGAATTGGTTACAACAGAATAGATATGCAAGGCTAAACTACCTCCTGAACTACCTCTAGAGATCTCCTTTGTCACGTGTATGCGTATGCGTCATGTATGTTTAACACCCTCCCTTAATCACAACTTGGTCAAGTTGAGATTATGTTTGAAGTCTTCAAAGCTTCGTATGGGCAAGGCCTTGGTGAATCCATCTGCAATTTGATCTCTCGAATGCACAAACCGAATGTCAAGTTGCTTCTGGGCAACTCATTCTCTCACAATGTGAAAATCAATCTCTATATGTTTTGTTCTAGCATGGAAGACTGGATTTGCAGAAATATAAGTAGCATCAAGGTTGTCACACCAAAGACATGGAACTTGTGTATTTTCACACCTAGCTCCTTTAACATGGACTGAACCCATATTATATCTGTTGTAGCATTTGCCAATGCTTTATATTCGGCCTCTGTACTTGACCTAGAGACAGTAGCATGTTTTCGTGCACACCATGATATCAAATTAGGTCCAAAAAATATAGCAAATCCACCAGTTGATCGCCTGTCATCCAAGCATCCTGCCTAATCAGAGTCAGAGAAGGCACTCACAAGAGTAGAGGGTGATTTGCTAAAAGTTAGACCAATGCTCAAAGTATTTTTGATGTATCTGACTATACGTTTTGCAACAGTCAAGTGAACAGTAGTAGGTGCATGAAGAAACTGGCATACTTTGCTAACAACAAAGAAGATGTCAAGTCTAGTAAGAGTTAGATACTGTAATGCTCCCACTAAACTTCCGTATCTTGTGCTGTCCTCTTGATTCAAGAGTGTCCCTTCTTTGAGAGATAATTTTTTTGAACTGGATAATGGAGTAGGTGAGGGTTTACAACCTTGCAAGCCAGCCTTTTTTTACTAGATCAGTAGCATACATTTCTTGAGAGAGATGAAGTCCATCTTTGTGTTTCTTCACCTCAATTCCAAGAAAGAAGTGCAAGTCTCCAAGATCCTTCAAGGCACAATCTGCACCTAAGTCTTTCAGCAGTCCTTTGATTGCCTCATCAGATGAGCTTATCACAATAATATCATCAACCTATATGAGAACAAATATGCATGTGTTGGACTTGTTGTAAATGAACAATGAGGTGTCAGACTTAGAAGGGACAAAACCAAGTGCCTGCATTTTATGATAGAGACGAGAATACCATGCTCTTGGAGCCTACTTTAACCCTTACAATGCTTTGTCAAGTTTGCACACTGATACGCCTCCAACGTATCTATAATTTTTTATTGTTTCATGCTATTATATTATCTATTTTGGATGTTTTATATGCATTAATATGTTATTTTATATTATTTTTGGGACTAACCTGTTAACCTAGAGCCCAATGCCAGTTCATGTTTTTTCCTTGTTTTAGAGTTACGCAGAAAAGGAATATCAAACGGAGTCCAAACGGAATGAAACTTCCGCGACGATTATCTCTTGGACCAGAAGACATCCAGAGGACTTGGATTACACGTCAGGGAAGCCACAAGGCACCCACGAGGACGAAGGACGCGCCCAGGGGGGTAGGGCGCGCCCCCACCCTTGTGGGCCCCTCGTGACTCCATTGACCTATTTCTTCCGCCTATATATTCTCAAATATTCCAAAACCTACCAGGAGAGCCACGAAAACACTTTTCCACTGCCGTAACCTTCTGTACCCGTGAAATCCCATCTAGGGGCCTGATGACCCACAAGTATAGGGGATCTATCGTAGTCCTTTCGATAAGTAAGAGTGTCGAACCCAACGAGGAGCAGAAGGAAATGATAAGCGGTTTTCAGCAAGGTATTCTCTGCAAGTACTGAAATAAGTGGTAACAGATAGTTTGGTGACAAGATAAATTGTAACGAGCAACAAGTAACAAAAGTAAATAAAGTGCAGCAAGGTGGCCCAATCCTTTTTGTAGCAAAGGACAAGCCGGAACAAACTCTTATAGTAGGAAAAGCGCTCCCGAGGACACATGGGAATATCGTCAAGCTAGTTTTCATCACGTTCATATGATTCGCGTTCGGTACTTTGATAATTTGATATGTGGGTGGACCGGTGCTTGGGTGTTGCTCTTACTTGAACAAGCATCCCACTTATGATTAACCTCTACTGCAAGCATCTGCAACTACAACAAAAGTATTAAGGTAAACCTAACCATAGCATGAAACATACGGATCCAAATCAGCCCCTTACGAAGCAACGCATAAACTAGGGTTTAATCTTCTGTCACTCTAGCAACCCATCATCTACTTATTACTTCCCAATGCCTTCCTCTAGGCCCAAATAATGGTGAAGTGTTATGTAGTCGACGTTCACATAACACCACTAGAGGCTAGACAACATACATCTTATCAAAATATCAAACGAATACCAAATTCACATGACTACTACTAGCAAGACTTCTCCCTTGTCCTCAGGAACAAACGTAATTACTCACAAAGCATATTCATGTTCATAATCAGAGGGGTAATAATATGCATAAAGGATCTGAACATATGATCTTCCACCAAATAAACCAACTAGCATCAACTACAAGGAGTAATCAACACTACTAGCAACCTACTAGCACCAATCCCGAACTTTGAGACAAGAATTGGATATAAGAGATGAACTAGGGTTTGGAGATGAGATGGTGCTGGTGAAGATGTTGATGGAGATTTCCCTCTCCCGATGAGAGGAGCGTTGGTGATGACGATGGTGATGATTTCCCCCTCCCGGAGGGAAGTTTCCCCGGCAGAACAGCTCTTCCGGAGCTCTAGATTGGTTCCGCCTCGGTTCCGCCTCGTGGCGGGGGAGTCTCGTCCCGAAAGGTTGCCTCTTATTTTTTCTCATCGAAAGACTTCATATAGCATAAGATGGACGTCGGAGACCCACCAGGGGACCCACGAGGTAGGGAGGCGCGCCCTAGTAGGGGGGGGCGCGCCCCCCACCCTCGTGAGCAGGGTGTGGGCCCCCTAGACTTCATCTTTGGCGAGGATTTTTTATATTTATTTTAAGATATTCCGTGGAGTTTCAGTACTTTTGGAGTTGCGCAGAATAGGTCTCTAATATTTGCTCCTTTTCCAGCCCAGAATTCCAGCTGCCGGCATTCTCCCTCCTTATGTAAACCTTGTAAAATAAGAGAGAATAGCCATAAGTATTGTGACATAATGTGAAATAACAGCCCATAATGCAATAAATATCGGCATAAAAGCATGATGCAAAATGGACGTATCAACTCCCCCAAGCTTAGACCTCGCTTGTCCTCAAGCGAAAAGCCGATAACAATAAATATGTCCTCATGTTTAGAGGTAGAGGCGTCGATAAAAATAAAATACGGACATGAAGGCATCATGATTATTCTCATAACAACAACATATATAGATTTTGTCATATGATTACTTATGTTCAAGCGATGATCTATTCACAATGCAAAAGTATGAATCATAAACCTTATTGGGCTCCAACAAACTATAATCTCAGCCATTGAAGCAATTGCAATTTATCATAACATCGGAAAGAGTCTATGTCAGAGCTTAAAAGCAAGTTCACATACTCAACTATCATCTAGTCCTTCATAATTGCTAACACTCACGCGATACTTGTGGTTACGGAGTTTTAATCGGACACAAAGAAAGATAGGGGCTTATAGTTTTGCCCCACAACCTTTTACCTCAAGGGTAATGTCAACAATAATGGTTCATGCTCCCCTACATCCAATTAGATATATATATCATGTTCTTTCCAACATGCTGAGCTTGCCAAAGGATAAAATGAAAAAGAAAAGGTGAAGATCACCATGACTCTTGCATAAGGTAGAAGATAATAATAAAAGATAGGCCCTTCGCAGAGGGAAGCAGAGGTTGCCATGCGCTTTTATGGTTGGATGCATAAAATCTCAATGCGAAAGAACGTCACTTTATATTGCCCCTTGTGATGTGAACCTTTATTATGCAGTCCGTCGCTTTTATTACTTCCACATCACAAGATCGTATAAAGCTTATTTCTTCCACACCAATCAATCATACATATTTTAGAGCAATTTTTATTGCTTTGCACCGATGACAACTTACTTGAAGGATCTTACTCAATCCATAGGTAGATATGGTGGACTCTCATGGCAAAACTGGTTTAAGGATATTTGGAAGCACAAGTAGTATCTCTACTTAGTGCTGAGAATTTGGCTAGCATGAGGGGGAAAGGCAAGCTCAACAAGTTAGAGGATCCATGACAACATACTTTATCTCAGATATAAGAAAGACATAACTCATTACGTTGTCTTCCTTGTCCAACATCAACACTTTAGCATGTCATATTTTAATGAGTGCTTCCAATCGTAAAAGATGTCAATGATAATATATCTATATGTGAAAACCTCTCTTTCCTTATTACTTCCTATTAATTGCAACGATGACCAAAACTATGTATGCCAACTCCCAACAACTTTTAATCATCATACTCTTTCTATGTGAAGTCATTACTCTCAATAAGATCAATATGAACTTTTTGTTTCCCATTTTTTATTCTTTTTCTTCTTTTCTTTTATTCACCCAAGATCATGGCAAAATAATCAGGCCCTTGACTCAACACTAATCTTTATTATATATAGCTCATGGACTCGATTACAAAGAGAGATCATAAAGCAAAACTCAAAACTAGATCATGCTATAAACTTTATTCTACTAGATCAAGATACTACTAATAGGATCGAACTAAGAAAAAGGTAAAGATAGGAGTTGTGATTGTGATACGATACCGGGGCACCTCCCCCAAGCTTGGCAGTTGCCAAGGGGAGTGCCCATACCCATGTGATTATATCTCCTTCTTTGTTGTTGGTGTAATATTCTTGGCGATGATTCCCCTCAAGATACAGTTCTCCTCCTCGAGCTTATTGACTTGCTGCTTGAGGTCCATTATTTCCTTACGAAGCTTTCCCGTGACGGCTAAAGCTCCTTGTACCCACAGGTGTTGCATAGCTGCGGGAGAACAAGAGACACTCCTCCTCATATTTTCATAAGAAAGTAATCTAACATTGGAAGGGATAACCGAGTTTGGCATCGTGAACCCAACTCGGAAGCGAGAGGTAACTTCTTGATCCTCCATGGCATCTACCCTCATCAAGTCAGCCTCCATCTCTTCCTCCGTTGCTGGCCCAAAGTGGTCAGCGTCGCTGTTTGCCCTTGGTTCCGATGCCGGGTTAGATACCCGGCTCTCCCCGACTGACTCTTGAGAAGACATCTTGCTCTATTCTGCAGCAGCAACAACTTGAAACAAAAACAGAGGATATTTGCGTGATACGGGAGTCAAAACCTTCGGGAGAATATATAGTGAATTTTTACCGACCAAAATACGTATCGTGCAAGAAAACAGAGTCCGGAAGGCGCACGAGGTGCTCACGAGGTAGGGGGGCGCGCCCACCACCCTCGTGGGGCCCTCGTGTCCTTCCCGGATTGGTACTTATTTTTCTATTTTTCTAAATATTCCAAAACAAAGAGATATTGCCTTATATTGTTTTGGAGTCGGTTTACTTACCGTACCACATACCTATTCCTTTTCGGAGTCTGAAACGTTCCGGAAAGTGTCCCTTATGTATTCCTCCGGGGTTACGGTTTCAATAATATTGGTTTCAACATTTATGGGATTACCTGAGATATAATGTTTGATTCTTTGACCGTTTACCACCTTCGGATTTGTGCCTTCAAAGTTGTTGATTTTTATGGCCCCGGAACGATAGACTTCCTCGATAACATAGGGGCCTTCCCATTTTGGAGAGAAGTTTTCCTGCAAAAAATCTTAAACGAGAGTTGTATAGCAATACGTAATCACCTACATTAAACTCACGCTTTTGTATCGTTTTGTCATGCCATCTTTTAACTTTTTCTTTAAACAACTTGGCATTTTCATAAGCTTGGGTTCTCCATTCATCAAGTGAGCTAATGTCAAATAACCTCTTCTCACCGGCAAGTTTGAAATCATAGTTGAGCTCTTTAGTAGCCCAATATGCCTTATGTTCTAGTTCGAGAGGTACGTGACATGCTTTTCCATAAACCATTTTATACGGAGACATACCCATAGGGTTTTTATATGCAGTTCTATATGCCCATAATGCATCATCAAGTTTCTTAGACCAATTCTTTCTAGACCTATTAACAGTCTTTTGCACAATTAATTTGAGCTCTCTATTGCTCAATTCTACTTGACCACTAGACTGTGGGTGATAAGGAGATGCAATCCTATGATTAACATCATACTTAGCAAGTATTTTACGGAAGGCACCATGAATAAAGTGTGAACCACCATCAGTCATTAAATATCTAGGGACTCCAAACCTCAGAAAAATAACTTCCTTAAACACTTTAATAGAGGTGTTATGATCAGCACTACTAGTTGGAATAGCTTCTAGCCACTTAGTAACGTAATCAACAGCAACTAAAATGTGTGTGTATCCATTAGAGGCAGGAAAAGGTCCCATATAATCAAAGCCCCAGACATCAAATGGTTCAATAACAAGAGAATAATTCATAGGCATTTCTTGACGTCTACTAATATTACCAATTCTTTGACATTCATCACAAGATAAGACAAACTTATGGGCATCCTTGAAGAGAGTAGGCCAATAAAAACCGGATTGCAATACCTTATGTGCAATTGTATCTCCAGCGTGGTGTCCTCCATAAGCTTCGGAGTGACACTTGCGTAGGATCTGTTCCTGTTCATGCTCAGGTACACAACGTCTAATAACACCATCTACTCCTTCTTTATAAAGGTGTGGGTCATCCCAAAAGTAATGTCTCAAATCATACAAAAACTTTTTCTTTTGTTGGTATGTGAAGCTAGGTGGTATAAACTTAGCAACAATATAATTAGCATAATCAGCATACCAAGGAGTACTACGAGAAGTACTTATAACATTTAATTGTTCATCAGGAAAGCTATCATTAATAGGTAGTGGGTCATCAAGAACATTCTCTAACCTAGATAAGTTGTCTGCAACGGGGTTCTCAGCTCCTTTTCTATCAACGATATGCAAATCAAATTCTTGTAGCAGGAGAACCCACCTAATAAGCCTAGGTTTAGCATCTTTCTTTTCCATAAGGTATTTAATAGCAGCATGATCAGTGTGAATAGTTACTTTAGAATCAACAATATAAGGTCTGAACTTATACAAGCAAATACAACTGCTAAAAGTTCTTTTTCAGTAGTAACATAGTTTCTTTGAGCATTGTCTAGAGTCTTACTAGCATAATGGATAACATTTAATTTCTTATCAACTCTTTGCCCTAGAACAGCACCTACAGCATAATCACTAGCATCACACATAATTTCAAAGGGTAAATTCCAATCAGGTGGCTGAACAACAGGTGCAGAGACTAATGCTTTCTTAAGTATTTCGAATGCTTCTACACAATCATCATCAAAGACAAATGGTATATCTTTTTGCAATAAATTAGTCAGAGGCCGAGAAATTTTTGAGAAGTCCTTAATGAACCTCCTATAAAATCCGGCATGACCAAGGAAACTTCTTATACCTTTGACGTCCTTGGGGCATGGCATCTTTTCAATAGCATCAACTTTGGCTTTATCAACTTCAATACCTCTTTCGGAAACTTTGTGCCCCAAAACAATACCTTCATTAACCATAAAGTGGCACTTTTCCCAATTCAAGACAAGATTAGTTTATTCACATCTTTGCAAAACTCGAACAAGATTGCTCAAGCAATCATCAAAAGAGGAACCATAGACGAAAAAGTCGTCCATGAAAACCTCACAAATCTTTTCACAAAAGTCAGAGAATATAGCCATCATGCATCTTTGAAAGGTAGCAGGTGCATTACATAAACCAAAAGGCAGACGTCTATAAGCAAAAGTACCAAAAGGGCATGTAAAAGTAGTCTTTGATTGATCTCTAGCTGACACAGGTATTTGAGAGAAACCAGAATAACCATCTAGAAAGCAGTAATGTGTATGTTTGCATAATCTTTCTAGCATTTGATCAATAAAAGGTAAGGGGTAATGATCTTTCTTTGTAGCTTTATTTAATTTGCGGAAATCAATTACCATCCTATATCCTGTGATAATTCTTTGTGGAATCAATTCATCTTTATCATTAGGAACAACAGTAATACCTCCCTTCTTAGGGACAGAATGGACAGGACTTACCCACTGACTATCAGCAACGGGATAAATTATACCTGCCTCCAGAAGCTTGAGTATTTCTTTTCTTAGCACTTCTTTCATTTTAGGATTCAGACGTCGTTGAGGATCACGAACGGGTTTAGCATCTGCTTCCAAATTTATTTTATGTTGACATAGAGTAGGACTAATGCCCTTAAGATCATCCAGAGTGTATCCAATAGCAGCACGATGCTTCTTCAGAGTTTTCAATAATCTTTCTTCTTCATGCTCTGAAAGGTTAGCACTAATAATAACAGGATATATCTTCTTTTCATCAAGATAAGCATATTTAAGATTATCAGGCAACGATTTAAGTTCAAACACGGGATCACCCTTGGGTGGAGGAGGATCCCCTAAAATTTCGACAGGCAAATTGTGTTGCAGAATAGGTTCCTGTTTAAAGAATACTTCATCTATTTCCCTTCTTTCATTCATGAACATGTCATTTTCATGGTCTAGCAAATAGTGTTCTAAAGGATCACTAGGAGGTACGACAGTGGAAGCAAGACCAATAATATCATCCTTACTAGGCAATTCTTCCTCGCGATGCTGTTTACTAAATTTAGAGAAATTAAACTCATGAACCATATCATCCAAGCCAATAGTAACAACATTCTTTTCGCAATCTATCTTAGCATTAACAGTGTTCAAGAAGGGTCTACCAAATATAATGGGACAAAAGCTATCTTGTGGGGAACCAAGAACAAGAAAATCAGCAGGATATTTAGTTTTCCCACACAAGACTTCAACATCTCTAACAATCCCAATTGGTGAAATAGTGTCCCTATTAGCAAGTTTAATTGTGACATCAATTTCTGTTGGAAATATGCCCTAGAGGCAATAATAAATTAGTTATTATTATATTTCCTTGTTCATGATAATCGTTTATTATCCATGCTGGAATTGTATTGACAGGAAACTCAGATACATGTGTGGATACATAGACAACACCATGTCCCTAGTAAGCCTCTAGTTGACTAGCTCGTTGATCAATAGATGGTTACGGTTTTCTGACCATGGACATTGGATGTCATTGATAACGGGATCACATCATTAGGAGAATGATGTGATCGACAAGACCCAATCCTAAGCCTAGCACAAGATCGTTGGTTCGTATGCTAAAGCTTTTCTAATGTCAAGTATCATTTCCTTAGACCATGAGATTGTGCAACTCCCGGATACCGTAGGAATACTTTGGGTGTGCCAAACATCACAACGTAACTGGGTGGCTATAAAGGTACACTACAGGTATCTCCGAAAGTGTCTGTTGGGTTGGCACGAATCAAGACTGGGATTTGTCACTCCGTGTGACGGAGAGGTATCTCTGGGCCCACTCGGTAGGACATCATCATATGCGTAATGTGACCAAGGAGTTGATCACGGGATGATGTGTTATGGAACGAGTAAAGAGACTTGCCGGTAACGAGATTGAACAAGGTATTGGGATACCGACGATCGAATCTTAGGCAAGTACTATACCGATAGACAAAGGGAATTGTATACGGGATTGATTGAATCCTTGACATCGTGGTTCATCCGATGAGATCATCGTGGAACATGTGGGAGCCAACATGGGTATCCAGATCCCTCTATTGGTTATTGGCTGGAGAGTTGTCTCGGTCATGTCTGCATGGCTCCCGAACCCGTAGGGTCTACACACTTAAGGTTCGATGCCGCTAGGGTTATAGGGAAAGTATGTGCGCGGTTACCGAATGTTTTTCGGAGTCCCGTATGAGATCCCGAACGTCACGAGGAGTTCCGGAATGGTCCGGAGGTAAAGATTTATATATAGGAAGTATGGTTTTGGCCACCAGAAGTGTTCTGGGCATCACCGGTAGTGTACCGGGACCACCGGAGGGGTCCGGGGGTCCACCGGGAGGGGCCACCAGCCCCGGAGGCCTACATGGGCCAATAGTGGGAAGGGACCAGCACCTAGGTGGGCTGGGGAGCCTCCCACCAAGGCCCAAGGTGCCTCCTAGAGGGGAAGGGGGCAAACCCTAGGGCAGATGGGCCCTAAGGCCCACCCCAGATGCGGCTCCCCCTCTCCCCCCCTTTGGCCGCAACCCTAGATGGGTTTTGGGGCTGCCGCCACCCCTAGGGAGGGAACCCTAGATGGGGGCGCAGCCCCTCCCCTTCCCTTATATATACTTGAGGTATTTGGGGCTGCCATAGACACGAGAACATCTCCTTCTTGGCGCAGCCCTACCCCTCTCCCTCCTCGTCTCTTGCGGTGCTTGGCGAAGCCCTGCTGGAGTACCACGCTCCTCCACCACCACCACGCCGTCGTGCTGCTGCTGGACGGAGTCTTCCCCAACCTCTCCCTCTCTCCTTGCTGGATCAAGGCATGGGAGACGTCACCGGGCTGCATGTGTGTTGAACATGGAGGTGCCGTCCGTTCGGCACTAGGATAATCGGTGATTTGGATCACGACGAGTACGACTCCATCAACCCCGTTCTCTTGAACGCTTCCGCTTAGCGATCTACAAGGGTATGTAGATGCACTCTCCTTCCCCTCGTTGCTAGATTACTCCATAGATTGATCTTGGTGATGCGTAGAAAATTTTAAAATTCTGCTACGTTCCCCAATAGTGGTATCATGAGCTAGGTCTATGCGTAGTTTCTATGCACGAGTAGAACACAAGTTGTTGTGGGCGTCAATTTTGTCAATTTACTTGCCGTTACTAGTCTTATCTTGATTCGGCGGCATCGTGGGATGAAGCGGCCCGGACCGACCTTACACGTACTCTTACGTGAGACAGGTTCCACCGACTGACATGCACTAGTTGCATAAGGTGGCTAGCGGGTGTCTGTCTCTCCCACTTTAGTCGGATCATATTCGATGAAAAGGGTCCTTATGAAGGGTAAATAGAAATTGGCATATCACGTTGTGGTTTTGCGTAGGTAAGAAACGTTCTTGCTAGAAACCCATAGCAACCACGTAAAAAACATGCAACAACAATTAGAGGACGTCTAACTTGTTTTTGCAGGGTATGCTATGTGATGTGATGTGGCCAAAAATAATGTGATGTATGAGATTGATCATGTTCTTGTAATAGGAATCACGACTTGCATGTCGATGAGTATGACAACCGGAAGGAGCCATAGGAGTTGTCTTAATTTTTTTATGACCTGCGTGTCAACATAAACGTCATGTAATTACTTTACTTTATTGCTAACTGTTAGCTGTAGTAGTAGAAGTAATAGTTGGCGAGACAACTTCATGAAGACACGATGATGGAGATCATGATGATAGAGATCATGGTGTCATGCCGGTGACGATGATGATCATGGAGCCCCGAAGATGGAGATCAAAAGGAGCAAAATGATATTGGCCATATCATGTCACTATTTGATTGCATGTGATGTTTATCATGTTTTTACATCTTATTTGCTTAGAACGACGGTAGCTTAAATAAGATGATCCCTCACTAAAATTTCAAGAAAAGTGTTCTCCCTAACTGTGCACCGTTGCGAAGGTTCGTCGTTTCGAAGCACCACGTGATGATCGGGCGTGATAGATTCTTACGTTCGAATACAACGGGTGTTGACGAGCCTAGCATGTACAGACATGGCCTCGGAACACATGCGAAACACTTAGGTTAACTTGACGAGCCTAGCATTTACAGACATGGCCTCGGAACACGGAGGACCGAAAAGTCGAACGTGAGTCGTATAGAAGATGCGATCAACATGAGATGTTCACCAATGATGACTAGTCCGTCTCACGTGATGATCGGACACGGCCTAGTTGATTCGGATCATGTATCACTTAGATTGCTAGAGGGATGTCTATCTGAGTGGGAGTTAATGAAATAATCAGATGAACTCAATTGTCATGAACATAGTCAAAAGGGACTTTGCAAATTATGTTGTAGCTTACGCTTTAGTTCTACTGTTTAAGATACGCTCCTAGAGAAAATTTAGTTGAAAGTTGACAGTAGCAATTATGCGGACTGGGTCCGTATTCTGAGGATTGTCCTCATTGCTGCACAGAAGGCTTATGTCCTTTATGCACCGCTCGGTGTGCGGAACCTCGAGCGTCGTTTGTGGATGTTGCGAACATCTGACATACACATTTTGATGACTACGTGATAGTTCAGTGCGTAATGTTAAACAGTTTAGAATTGGGGCACCGAAGACATTTTTGAAACATCGCAGAACATATGAGATGTTCCAAGAGCTGAAATTGGGATTTCAGGCTCGTGCCCACGTCAAGAGATGAAAGACCTCCGACAAGTTTCTTAGCCTGCAAACTAAGGAGAAAAGCTCAATCGTTGAGCATGTGCTCAGATTGTATGAGTACTACAATCGCTTGAATCGAGTGGGAGTTAATCTTCCAGATAATATAGTGATGGTTCTCCAAAGTCACTGCCACCAAGCTACTAGAGCTTCGTGATGAACTATAACATATCAGGGATAGATATGATCCTTGAGCTATTCGCGACACCGCGAAAGTAGAAATCAAAAGGGAGCATCAATTGTTGATGGTTAGTAAAACCACTAGTTTCAAGGAGGGCAAGGGCAAGAAGGGATTCTTCATGAAACGGCAAGTCAGCTGCTGCTCTAGTGAAGAAACCCAAGGTTGAACCCAAACCCGAGACTAAGTGCTTCTGTAATAAGGGGAACGGTCACTAGAGCGGAATTACCCTAGATACTTGGTAGATGAGAAGGCTGGTAAGGTCGACAGAAGTGTGTTGGATATACATTATATTAATGTGTACTTTACTAGTACTCCTAGTAGCACCAGGGTATTAGATACCGGTTTGGTTGCTAAGTGTTAGTAACTCAAAATAAAAGGCTACGGAATAAACGGAGACTAGCTAAAGGTGAGATGACGATATGTGTTGGAAGTGTTTCCAAGGTTGATGTAATCAAATATCGTACGCTCCCTCTACCATCGAGGTTGGTATTAAAACCTAAATAATTGTTATTTGGTGTTTGCGTTGGGCATAGACATGATTGGATTATGTTTATCGCAATACGGTTATTCATTTAAGGAGAATAATGGTTACTCTGTTTATTTGAATAATACCATCCCGATCGTAGTGATACACATGTTCATGCCAAAAGATATAAGATAGTAATGATAGTACCACATACTTGTGGCACTGCAGTTTGAGTCATAATGGTATAAAACGCATGAAGAAGCTCCATGTTGATGGATCTTTGGACTCACTCGTTTTTGAAAAGATTGAGACATGCAAACCATGTTTATTGGTAGATATGCATGAAGAAACTCCATACAGATGGATCGTTTGGACTCACTTGATTTTGAATCACTTGATACATGCAAATCATACCACATGGGCAAGATGACTGAAAGGCCTCGTTTTCAGTAAGATGGAACAAGAAAGCAACTTGTTGGAAGTAATACATCTTGATGTGTGCAGTCCAATGAGTGCTGAGGCATGTAGTGGATATCGTTATGTTCTTACTTCACAGATGATTTGAGTAGATGCTAAGTATATTTACTTGATGAATCATGAGTCTGAATAATTGAAAGGTTCAAGTAATTTCAGAGTGAAGTTGAAGATCGTCGTGACAAGAGGATAAAATGTCTATGATATGATCATAGAGATTTATATCTGAGTTACGAGTTTGGCACACAATTAAGACATTGTGGAAATTGTTTCACGACTAATACTGCCGGGAACACCATAGTGTGATGGTGTGTCCGAACATCATAACTGCACCCTAATGGATGTGGTGCATACCATGATGTCTCTTATCGAATTACCACTATCGTTTATGGGTTAGGCATTAGAGACAACCGCATTCACTTTAAATAGGGCACCACACAAATCCGTTGAGACGACACCGTATGAACTATGGTTTAGAAAAACCTAAGCTGTTGTTTCTTAAAAGTTTGGGGCTACGACGCTTATGTGAAAAGTTTCAGGCTGATAAGCTCGAACCCAAAGCGGATAAATGCATCTTCATAGGACACCCAAAACAGTTGGGTATACCTCCTGTCTCAGATCCGAAAGCAATGGGAATTGTTTCTGAAGTCGGGTCCTTTCTCGAGGAAAAGTTTCTCTCGAAAGAATTGAGTGGGAGGATGGTGGAGACTTGATGAGGTTATTGAACCGTCACTTCAACTAGTGTGTAGCAGGGCACAAGAAGTTGTTCCTGAGGCACCTACACCAATTGAAGTGGAAGCTTATGATAGTGATCATGAAACTTCGGATCAAGTCACTACCAAACCTCGTAGGACGACAAGGATGCGTGCTATTTCAAAGTGGCACGTAATCATGTCTTGGAAGTCATGTTGCTAGACAACAATGAACCTACGAGCTATGGAGAAGCGATGGTGGGCCCGGATTCCAAGAATGGCTCAAGGCCATAAAATCCGAGAGAGAATCCATATATGAAAACAAAGTGTAGACTTTGGAAGAACTACTTGATGGTCGTAAGGCTGTTAGGTACATATGGTTTTTTAAAAGAAGACGGACAATGATGGTAAGTAACAGCATTAGGAAAGCTCGATTTGTCGTTAAAGAAGTTTTCCGACAAGTTCAAGGAGTTGACTACGATGAGACTTTCTCACTCGTAGCGATGCTAATAAGTCTGTTGGAATTATGTTAGCAGTTACTGCATTATTTATGAAATCTTGCGGATAGGATGTCAAAACATTGTTTCCTCGACGATTTTCTTGAGGAAAGGTTGTACGTGATACAACCAGAAGGTTTTGTCAATCCTGAAAGATGCTAACAAGTATGCAAAGCTCTAGCAATCCTTCTAAGGACTGGAGTAAGCATCTCGGAATTGGAATGTACGCTTTGATGAGATGATCAAAGATTTTGGGTTTATACAAAGTTTATGAGAAACTTGTATTTCCAAAGAAGTGAGTGGGAGCACTATAGAATTTCTGATGAGTATATGTTGTTGACATATTGTTGATCAGAAATGATGTAGAATTTCTGGAAAGCATATAGGGTTGTTTGAAAAGTGTTTTTCAATGGAAAACCTGGATTAAGCTACTTGAACATTGAGCATCAAGATCTATAAGGATAGGTCAAAATCGCTTAATAGTACTTTCAAACGAACAAATACCACGACAAGATTTTGAAGGAGTTCAAAATAGATCGGCAAAGAAGGAGTTCTTGGCTGTGTTATAAGGTATGAGTGTTGAGTAAGACTCAAGAACTGACCACGGTAGAATAGAGAGAAAGGACGAAGGTCGTCCCCTATGCTTTAGACGTAGGCTCTAAAGTATGCTATGTTGTGTACCGCACCTGAAGTGTGCCAAGCCATAAGTCAGTCAAGGGGTACAAGTGTGATCTAGGAATGGATCACAGGGCAACGGTCAAGGTTATCCTTAGTAACTAGTGGACTAAGAAATTTTCTCGATTATGGAGGTGGTAAAAGAGTTCGTCGTAAAGGGTTACGCCGATGCAATCTTTGACACTAATCTGGATGATTCTGAGTAGTAAACCGGATCCGTATAGTAGAAAAGTTATTTGGAATAGATCCAAATAGAGCGTGGTAGCTGCATCTACAAGATGACATAGAGATTTGTAAAGCACACACGGATCTGAAAGGTTCAGACCCGTTGACTATAACATCTCTCACAAGCATAACATGATCAAACCCAAAACTCTTTGGGTGTTAGTCACATGAGGATGTGACCTTGAGTGTTAATCACATAGCGATGTGAACTGGATTATTGACTCTAGTGCAAGTGGGAGACTGTTGGAAATATGCCCTAGAGGCAATAATAAATTAGTTATTATTATATTTCCTTGTTCATGATAATCGTTTATTATCCATGCTGGAATTGTATTGACAGGAAACTCAGATACATGTGTGGATACATAGACAACACCATGTCCCTAGTAAGCCTCTAGTTGACTAGCTCGTTGATCAATAGATGGTTACGGTTTCCTGACCATGGACATTGGATGTCATTGATAACGGGATCACATCATTAGGAGAATGATGTGATGTACAAGACCCAATCCTAAGCCTAGCACAAGATCGTTGGTTCGTATGCTAAAGCTTTTCTAATGTCAAGTATCATTTCCTTAGACCATGAGATTGTGCAACTCCCGGATACCGTAGGAATACTTTGGGTGTGCCAAACATCACAACGTAACTGGGTGGCTATAAAGGTACACTACAGGTATCTCTGAAAGTGTCTGTTGGGTTGGCACGAATCGAGACTGGGATTTGTCACTTCGTGTGACGGAGAGGTATCTCTGGGCCCACTCGGTAGGACATCATCATATGCGCAATGTGACCAAGGAGTTGATCACGGGATGATGTGTTACGGAACGAGTAAAGAGACTTTCCGGTAACGAGATTGAACAAGGTATTGGGATACCGACGATCGAATCTCGGGCAAGTACTATACCGATAGACAAAGGGAATTGTATACGGGATTGATTGAATCCTTGACATCGTGGTTCATCCGATGAGATCATCGTGGAACATGTGGGAGCCAACATGGGTATCCAGATCCCGCTGTTGGTTATTGGCCGGAGAGTTGTCTCGGTCATGTCTGCATGGCTCCCGAACCCGTAGGGTCTACACACTTAAGGTTCGATGACGCTAGGGTTATAGGGAAAGTATGTGCGCGGTTACCGAAGGTTGTTCGGAGTCCCGGATGAGATCCCGGACGTCACGAGGAGTTCCGGAATGGTCCGGAGGTAAATATTTATATATAGGAAGTATTGTTTTGGCCACCGGAAGTGTTCTGGGCATCACCGGTAGTGTACCGGGACCACCGGAGGGGTCCGGGGGTCCACCGGGAGGGGCCACCAGCCCTGGAGACCTATATGGGCCAATAGTGGGAAGGGACCAGCACCTAGGTGGGCTGGGCGCCTCCCACCAAGGCCCAAGGCGCCTCCTAGAGGGGAAGGGGGCAAACCCTAGGGCAGATGGGCCCTAAGGCCCACCCCAGATGCGCCTCCCCCTCTCCCCCCTTTGGCCGCAACCCTAGATGGGTTTTGGGGCTGCCGCCACCCCTAGGGAGGGAACCCTAGATGGGGGCGCAGCCCCTCCCCTTCCCTTATATATACTTGAGGTATTTGGGGCTGCCATAGACACGAGAACATCTCCTTCTTGGCGCAGCCCTACCCCTCTCCCTCCTCGTCTCTTGCGGTGCTTGGCGAAGCCCTGCTGGAGTACCACGCTCCTCCACCACCACCATGCCGCCGTGTTGCTGCTGGACGGAGTCTTCCCCAACCTCTCCCTCTCTCCTTGCTGGATCAAGGCATGGGAGACGTCACCGGGTTGCATGTGTGTTGAACACGGAGGTGCCGTCCGTTCGGCACTAGGATCATCGGTGATTTGGATCACGACGAGTACGACTCCATCAACCCCGTTCTCTTGAACGCTTCCGCTTAGCAATCTACAAGGGTATGTAGATGCAGTCTCCTTCCCCTCGTTGCTAGATTACTCCATAGATTGATCTTGGTGATGCGTAGAAAATTTTAAAATTCTGCTACGTTCCCCAACAATTTCTTCTAACTCAACAGGTGCAATATCATGCATAATATCTTTATATAAGTCAATAGGTATGGCACTAGCACTAGCACCCATATCACATAGGCCATGATAACAATGATCTCCTATTTTAACAGAAATAACAGGCACGCCTACCACAGGTCTATGTTTATCTTTATCACAAGGCTTAGCAACTCTAGCAGCTTCATCGCAAAATTGAATAACATGCCCATCAATATTATCAGACAAGAGATCTTTAACAATGGCAATATTAGGTTCTACTTTAACTTGATCAGGAGGTGTATAAGTTCTAATATTGCTTTTACGAACAACAGTTGAAGCTTTAGCATGATCTTTTACTCTAACAGGGAAAGGTGGTTTTCAACATAAGCAGTAGGAATAATAGGATCATTATAAGTGACAGTCTTTTCTTCAACTTTAATAGGTGCAGCTACTTTTACTTCTATAGGAGGATGATATTTAAACCACTTCTCCTTAGGGAGATCAACATAAGTAGCAAAAGATTCACAGAAAGAGGCTACTATCTCAGAGTCAAGTCCATATTTAGTTCTAAACTTACAGAAAATATCGGTATCCATAAAAGATTTAACACAATCAAATTTAGGTGTCATACCTGACTCCTTACCTTTGTCGAGGTCCCAATCTTCAGAGTTGCGTTTAACTCTATCCAATAAGTTCCATCTGAATTCAATAGTCTTCATCATAAAAGGGCCAACACAAGAAGTATCGAGCATGGTGCAATTGTTTTCAGAAAGCTGAGCATAAAAACTTTGCATAATTATTTCTCTCGGGAGCTCATGATTGGGGCATGAATATAACATTGATTTAAGCCTCCCCCAAGCTTGAGCGATGCTTTCTCCTTCGCGAGGCCAGAAATTATATATATATAATTGCGATCACGATGAACAAGATGCATAGGGTAATACTTTTGATGAAATTCCAATTTCAACCGTTTATAGTCCCACGATCTCGTATCACATAGCCTATACCATATCAATGCGTCTTCCTTCAAAGATAAAGGGAAGACCTTCTTCTTAGCAACATCATCGGATACACCTGCAAGCTTAAATAATCCACAAACTTCATCCACATATAATAAGTGTTAATCGGGATGCTTTGTTCCATCTCCTGCAAAAGAGTTAGCTAGCAGTCTTTCCATCATAACCAAAGGAAATTCAAAAGGAATTTCATTTTCAATAGGTTCAGTAGGTTGAGGAGCAACTCTTTGCTCTACTGGACGGGGCGAAGATGCCCCGAACAAGCCCCTCAGAGAATTACTTTCCATAGTAACAAGTGACAGTAAATTTCATCACACTATATAAATTTTTCCTTACCAAATTCCACCTACCAAAGGCGCTACACTCCCCGGCAACGGCGCCAGAAAAGAGTATTGATGACCCACAAGTATAGGGGATCTATTGTAGTCCTTTCGATAAGTAAGAGTGTCGAACCCAACGAGGAGCAGAAGGAAATGATAAGCGGTTTTCAGCAAGGTATTCTCTGCAAGTACTAAAATAAGTGGTAACAGATAGTTTGGTGACAAGATAAATTGTAACGAGCAACAAGTAACAAAAGTAAATAAAGTGCAGCAAGTTGTCCCAATACTTTTTGTAGCAAAGGACAAGCCGGAACAAACTTTTATAGTAGGAAAAGCGCTCCCGAGGACACATGGGAATATTGTCAAGCTAGTTTTCATCACGTTCATATGATTCGCGTTCGGTACTTTGATAATTTGATATGTGGGTGGACCAGTGCTTGGGTGATGTTCTTACTTGAACAAGCATCCCACTTATGATTAACCTCTATTACAAGCATCCGCAACTACAACAAAAGTATTAAGGTAAACCTAACCATAGCATGAAACATATGGATCCAAATCAGCGCCTTACGAAGCAACGCATAAAGTATGGTTTAAGCTTCTGTCACTCTAGCAACCCATCATCTACTTATTACTTCCCAATGCCTTCTTCTAGGCCCAAATAATGGTGAAGTGTTATGTAGTCGACGTTCACATAACACCACTAGAGGCTAGACAACATACATCTTATCAAAATATCAAACGAATACCAAATTCACATGACTACTAATAGCAAGACTTCTCCTTTGTCCTCAGGAACAAACGTAATTACTCACAAAGCATATTCATGTTCATAATCAGAGGGGTAATAATATGCATAAAGGATCTGAACATATGATCTTCCACCAAATAAACCAACTAGCATCAACTACAAGGAGTAATCAACACTACTAGCAACCTACTAGCACCAATCCCGGACTTTGAGACAAGAATTGGATACAAGAGATGAACTAGGGTTTGGAGATGAGATGGTGCTGGTGAAGATGTTGATGGAGATTGCCCTCTCCCGATGAGAGGAGCGTTGGTGATGACGATGGTGATGATTTCCCCCTCCCGGAGGGAAGTTTCCCCGGCAGAATAGCTCTTCCGGAGCTCTAGATTGGTTCCGCCTCGTGGCGGCGGAGTCTCGTCCCGAAAGGTTGCCTCTTATTTTTTTTCTCATCGAAAGACTTCATATAGCAGAAGATGGACGTCGGAGACCCACCAGGGGGCCCACGGGGGGGGCGCCCCCACCCTCGTGAGCAGGGTGTGGGCCCCCTGGACTTCATCTTTGGCGAGGATTTTTCTTTATTTATTTTAAGATATTCCGTGGAGTTTCAGGACTTTTGGAGGTGCGCGGAATAGGTCTCTAATATTTGCTCCTTTTCCAGCCCAGAATTCCAGCTGCCGGCATTCTCCCTCCTTATGTAAACCTTGTAAAATAAGAGAGAATAGCCATAAGTATTGTGACATAATGTGAAATAACAGCCCATAATGCAATAAGTATCGGTATAAAAGCATGATACAAAATGGACGTATCAGGGCCTTTCGGGCGTCCTGCTGGAGGGGAATTCGATCACGGAGGGCTTCTACATCAACACCATTGCCTCTGTGATGAAGCGTGAGTAGTTTACCTCAGACCTGCGGGTCCATAGCTAGTAGCTAGTTCCATGAGCCAGCAAGTAGAAAAATTTCTCAGACGAATTCCCCAAACAATGGCATACAATTTTTCCATGGTTACAACCTCCATCTTTGCCTCCTGAAATCACACTATGCTTTGTTTGGTAGCCACCACCACCTAGAAAATTGTGTTCCTCCGTGCCGGTGCGTTTAAGTCACTCACTCCACACTAAGACTTTGAGCGGTTGTGTAGCCATTTAGGAAGCACACACCAAAGACACCAGGCCAAGAACTAGGCCCCGGCCTCCGCCCTCATCGGAGCTCCTGTAATGGTAGCACCGATGGTTCTCACAAAACAAAGCTAAGATTGTGTAGACGGGAGCGAGAAGAGGTCGGTTTGCAATGTATCATCATCGATGATCTCTCCTTCATTTGCCAGGCACAACTTCCTGATGAGTACCCATTGTTGTTTTGATGCCGCAGATCCATGTTGGGGAACGTAGCAGAAATTCAAAATTTTCCTACGTGTCACCAAGATCCATCTATGGAGAAACTAGCAACGAGGGGAAGAAGAGTGCATCTACATACCCTTGTAGATCGCTAAGCGGAAGCGTTCAAGTGAACGGGGTTGATGGAGTCGTACTCGCCGTGATCCAAATCACCGATGACCAAGTGCCGAACGGACGGCACCTCCGTGTTCAACACACGTACAGCCCGGTGACGTCTCCCATGCCTTGATCCAGCAAGGAGAGAGGGAGAGGTTGAGTAAGACTCCGTCCAGCGGCAGCACAACAGCGTGGTGGTGGTGGAGGAGCGTGGCAATCCTGCAGGGCTTCGCCAAGCACCGCGGGAGAGGAGAAGGACTTGGGAGAGGGGGAGGGCTGCGCCAGCACATTGGTGTGGTTGCCTCCCACCCCCCACATATATATAGGGGCAAGGAAGAGGGGGCCGGCCCCCTCAGATCCAATCTGAGGAGGGGGCGGCGGCCCAGGGGGGGTTCCTTGCCCCCCAAGGCAAGGGGGCGCCCCCCTTTAGGGTTCCCCCCAAACCCTAGGCGCCTTGGGGCTGGTCCCCTCCCACATGTGGCCCATGCAGCCCTCCGGGGCCGGTGGTCCCACTTGGTGGACCCCCGGGACCCTCCTGGTGGTCCCGGTACGTTACCGATAAAACCCAAAACTCTTTCGGTGACCAAAACAGGACTTCCCATATATAAATCTTTACCTCCGGACCATTCCGGAACTCCTCGTGACGTCCGGGATCTCATCCGGGACTCCGAACAACATTCGGTAACCACATACGAACTTCCTTTATAACCCTAGCGTCATCGAACCTTAAGTGTGTAGACCCTACGGGTTCGGGAAGCATGCAGACATGACCGAGATGTACTCCGGTCAATAACCAACAACGGGATCTGGATACCCATGTTGGCTCCCACATGTTCCACGATGATTTCATCGGATGAACCACGATGTCGAGGATTCGATCAATCCCGTATACAATTCCCTTTGTCTAGCGGTATAGTACTTGCCCGAGATTCGATCGTCGGTATCTCGATACCTCGTTCAATCTCGTTACCGGCAAGTCTCTTTACTCGTTCCGTAACACATCATCCCGTGATCAACTCCTTGATCACATTGTGCACATTATGATGATGTCCTACCGAGTGGGCCCAGAGATACCTCTCCGTCACACGGAGTGACAAATCCCAGTCTCGATTCGTGCCAACCCAACAGACACTTTCGGAGATACCCGTAGTGCACCTTTATAGCCACCCAGTTATGTTGTGACGTTTGGCACACCCAAAGTATTCCTACGGTATCCGGGAGTTGCACAATCTCATGGTCTAAGGAAATGATACTTGACATTAGAAAAGCTTTAGCATACGAACTACACGATCTTGTGCTATGCTTAGGATTGGGTCTTTTCCATCACATCATTCTTCTAATGATGTGATCCCGTTATCAATGACATCCAATGTCCATGGTCAGGAAACCGTAACCATCTATTGATCAACGAGCTAGTCAACTAGAGGCTTACTAGGGACATGGTGTTGTCTATGTATCCACACATGTATCTGAGTTTCCTATCAATACAATTCTAGCATGGATAATAAACGATTATCATGAACAAGGAAATATAATAATAACCTATTTATTATTGCCTCTAGGGCATATTTCCAACAGTCTCCCACTTGCACTAGAGTCAATAATCTAGTTCACATCGCCATGTATTAACACTCAGAGAGTTCTGGGTTTGATCATGTTATGCTTGTGAGAGATGTTATAGTCAACGGGTCTGAAGCTTTCAGATCCGTGTGTGCTTTACAAATATCTATGTCATCTCCTAGATGCAGTTACCACGCTCTATTTGGAGCTATTCCAAATAACTGTTCTACTATACGAATCCAATTTACTACTTAGAATAATCTGGATTAGTGTCAAAGTTTGCATCGGCGTAACCCTTTACGACGAACTCTTTTTCCACCTCCATAATCGAGAAAATTCCTTAGTCCACTAGTTGCTAAGGATAACCTTGACCGTTGTCCTGTGATCCATTTCTAGATCACACTTGTACCCCTTGACTGACTCATGGTTTGGCACACTTCAGGTGCGGTACACAACATAGCATACTTTAGAGCCTACGACTAAAGCATAGGGGACGACCTTCGTCCTTTCTCTCTATTCTGCCGTGGTCATGTCTTGAGTCTTGCTCAATACTCACACCTTGTAACACAGCCGAGAACTCCTTCTTTGCTGATCTATTTTGAACTCCTTCAAAATCTTGTCATGGTACGTGTTCGTTTGAAAGTACTATTAAGCGATTTTGATCTATCCTTATAGATCTTGATGCTCAATGTTCAAGTAGCTTAATTCAGGTTTTCCATTGAAAAACACTTTTCAAATAACCCTATATGCTTTCCAGAAATTCTACATCATTTCTGATCAACAATATGTCAACAACATATACTCATCAGAAATTCTATAGTGCTCCCACTTACTTCTTTGGAAATACAAGTTTCTCATAAACTTTGTATAAACCTAAAATCTTTGATTATCTCACCAAAGTGTACATTCCAACTCCGAGATGCTTACTCCAGTCCTTAGAAGGATTGCTGGGGCTTTGCATACTTGTTAGCATCTTTCAGGATCGACAAAAACTTCTGGTTGTATCACATACAACCTTTCCTCAAGAAAAAGGAAACAATATTTTGACATCCTATCTGCAAGATTTCATAAATAATGCAGTACCTGCTAATTCCAACAGACTCTTAGCATCGCTACGAGTGAGAAAGTCTCATCGTAGTCAACTCCTTGAACTTGTCGGGAAACATCTTAACGACAAGTCGAGCTTTCTTAATGGTGACATTTACCATCATTGTCCGTCTTCCTTTTAAAATCCATCTGTACTCAACAGCCTCACGACCATCGAGCCGTTCTGCCAAAGTCTACACTTTGTTTTCATACATGGATCCTCTCTCGGATTTTATGGCCTCGAGCCATTCATCGGAATCCGGGCCCACCATCGCTTCTCCATAGCTCGTAGGTTCATTGTTGTCTAGCAACATGACGTCCAAGACAGGATTGCGTACCACTCTGAAGTAGTACGCATCCTTGTCATCCTACAAGGTTTGGGAGTGACTTGATCCGAAGTCTCATGATCACTATCATAAGCTTCCACTTCAATTGGTGTAGGTGTTGGGGAACGTTGCAGAAAATTAAAATTTTTCCTACGGTTTCACCAAGATCAATCTATGAGTTCATCTAGCAACGAGTATTCAGATTAGATAGCATCTACATACCACTTTGTAGATCGCAACGGAAGCGTTCAAGTGAACGTGGATGAGGTAGTCGTACTTGCCGTGATCCAATTCACCGATGATCTAGTACCGAACGGACGGCACCTCCGCGTTCAACACACGTACGGGACGGGAGACGTCTCCTCCTTCTTGATCCAGCAAGGGGGAAGGAGAGGTTGAGGAAGATCCAGCATGACGGTGTGGTGGTGGATGCAGCAGAACTCCGGCAGGGCTTCGCTAAGCAACTACGGGAGGAGGAGGAGGTGTTGCAGGGAGGAGGGAGGAGCCAGGGCCTAGGGTTGGTTTGCTCCTCCTTTTCCCCACTATATATAGGGCCAAGGGAGAGGGGGAGGCGCAGCCCTTGCCCCTTCCTCCAAGGAAGGGTGCGGCCAAGGGTGGGGAGGAGTCCATCCTCCCCAAGGCACCTCGGAGGTGCCTTCCCCTTGTAGGACTCTCCCCTTTTTTTCTCTCTTGGCGCATGGGCCTCTTGGGGCTGGTGCCCTTGGCCCATATAGGCCAAGGCGCACCCCCTACAGCCCATGTGGCCCCCCGGGGCAGTTGGACCCCCCCCCGGTGGACCCCCGGGACCCCTCCGGTGGTCCCGGTACAATACCGATAACACCGAAACTTGTCCCGATGGCCAAAATAGCACTTCCTATATATAATTCTTTACCTCCGGACCATTCCGGAACTCCTCGTGACGTCCGGGATCTCATCCGGGACTCCGAACAACATTCGGGTTACTGCACATACATATCTTCACAACCCTAGCGTCACCAAACCTTAAGTGTGTAGACCCTACGGGTTCGGGAGACATGCAGTCATGACCGAGACGGCTCTCGGGCAATAACCAACAGCGGGATCTGGATACCCATGTTGGCTCCCACATGCTCCACGATGATCTCATCGGATGAACCACGATGTCGAGGATTCAATTAATCCCGTATACGATTCCCTTTGTCAATCGGTATTTTACTTGCCCGAGATTCGATCGTCGGTATCCCAGTACCTCGTTCAATCTCGTTACCGGCAAGTCACTTTTCTCGTTCCGTAATGCATGATCCCGTGATCAAACACTTTGATCACCTTGAGCTCATTGTGATGATGCATTACCGAGAGGGCCCGGTGATACCTCTCCGTCAAGCGGAGTGACAAATCCCAGTCTCGATCTATGTCAACCCAACAGACACTTTCAGAGATACCCGTAGCATACCTTTATAGTCACCCAGTTACGTTGTGACGTTTGGCACACCCAAAGCACTCCTACGGTATCCGGGAGTTACACGATCTCATGGTCTAAGGAAAGGATACTTGACATTGGATAACTCTAGCAAACGAACTATGCGATCTTATGCTATGTTTAGGATTGGGTCTTGTCCATCACATCATTCTCCTAATGATGTGATCCCGGTATCGATGACATCCAATGTCCATAGTCAGGAAACCATGACTATCTGTCGATCAACGAGCTAGTCAACTAGAGGCTCACTACGGACATATTGTTGTCTGTTATTCACACATGTATTACGATTTCCGGTTAACACAATTATAGCACGAATAAAGACAATTATCATGAATAAGGAAATATAATAATAATGCTTTTATTATTGCCTCTAGGGCATATTTCCAACAGTCTCCCACTTGCACTAGAGTCAATAATCTAGTTACATTGTGATGAATCAAACACCCATAGAGTTCTGGTGCTGATCATGTTTTGCCTTAGGGAGAGGTTTAGTCAACGGATCTGCGACATTCAGATCCGTGTGCACTTTACAAATTTCTATGTCTCCATCTTGAACATTTTCACGAATGGAGTTGAAGCGACGCTTGATGTGCCTGGTCTTCTTGTGAAACCTGGGCTCCTTTGCAAGTGCAATAGCTCCAGTGTTGTCACAGAAGAGCTTGATTGGCCCCGACGCATTGGGTATGACTCTGAGGTCGGTGATGAACTCCTTCACCCAAATTGCTTCATGTGCTGCCTCCGAGGCTGCCATGTACTCCGCTTCACATGTAGATCCCGCCACGACGCTTTGCTTGCAACTGCACCAGCTTACTGCCCCACCATTCAAAATATACACGTATCCGGTTTGTGACTTAGAGTCATCCAGATCTGTGTCGAAGCTAGCGTCGACGTAACCTTTTATGACGAGCTCTTCGTCACCTCCATAAACGAGAAACATTTCCTTAGTCCTTTTCAGGTACTTCAGGATATTCTTGACCGCTGTCCAGTGTTCCTTGCCGGGATTACTTTGGTACCTACCTACCAAACTTACGACAAGGTTTACATCAGGTCTGGTACACAGCATGGCATACATAATAGAACCTATGGCTGAGGCATAGGGGATGACACTCATCTCTTCTATATCTTCTGCCGTGGTCGGACATTGAGCTGAGCTCAATTTCACACCTTGTAACACAGGTAAGAACCCTTTCTTAGATTGATCCATATTGAACTTCTTCAATATTTTATCAAGGTATGTGCTTTGCGAAATACCTATGAGGCGTCTCGATCTATCTCTATAGATCTTGATGCCTAATATATAAGCAGCTTCTCCAAGGTCCTTCATTGAAAAACTTTTATTCAAATAGGCCTTAATGCTGTCCAAGAGTTCTATATCATTTCCCATCAAAAGTATGTCGTCTACATATAATATGAGAAATGCTACAGAGCTCCCACTCACTTTCTTGTAAACACAGGCTTCTCCATAAGTCTGTGTAAACCCAAACGCTTTGATCATCTCATCAAAGCGAATGTTCCAACTCCGAGATGCTTGCACCAGCCCATAAATCGAGCGTTGGAGCTTGCACACCTTGTCAGCATTCTTAGGATCGACAAAACCTTCCGGCTGCATCATATACAATTCTTCCTTAAGGAATCCATTAAGGAATGCCGTTTTGACGTCCATTTGCCATATCTCATAATCATAGTATGCGGCAATTGCTAACATTATTCGGACGGACTTCAGCTTCGCTACCGGTGAGAAAGTCTCATCGTAGTCAATTCCCTGAACTTGTCGATAACCCTTAGCGACAAGCCGAGCTTTATAGATGGTCACATTACCATCCGCGTCTGTCTTCTTCTTAAAGATCCATTTATTTTCTATGGCTCGCCATTCAACGGGCAAGTCAGTCAAAGTCCATGCTTCGTTTTCATACATGGATCCTATCTTGGATTTCATGGCTTCCAGCCATTTGTCGGAATCCGGGCCCGCCATTGCTTCCTCATAGTTCGAAGGTTCACCGTTGTCTAACAACATGATTTCCAAGACAGGGTTGCCGTACCACTCTGGTGCGGAACGTGTCCTTGTGGACCTTCGAATTTCAGTAGCAGCTTGATTAGAAGCATCTTGATCATCATCATTAATTTCCTCTCTAGTCGGTGCAGGCACCTCAGAAACGTTTTCTTGAGTTTCGCCATTTTCCGGTTCAAGAGGTAACACTTCATCAAGTTCTACTTTCCTCCCACTTACTTCTTTCGAGAGAAACTCTTTCTCCAGAAAGGATCCATTCTTGGCAACAAAGATCTTGCCTTCAGATCTGAGGTAGAAGGTATACCCAACAGTTTCTTTAGGGTATCCTATGAAGACGCATTTTTCCGACTTGGGTTCGAGCTTCTCAGGTTGAAGTTTCTTGACATAAGCATCGCATCCCCAAACTTTTAGAAACGACAGCTTAGGTTTCTTCCCAAACCATAATTCATACGGTGTCGTCTCAACGGATTTCGACGGAGCCCTATTTAAAGTGAATGCGGCAGTCTCTAAAGCATAGCCCCAAAAAGATAGCGGTAAGTCGGTAAGAGACATCATAGATCGCACCATATCTAATAGAGTGCGATTACGACGTTCGAACACACCATTACGCTGAGGTGTTCCAGGCGGCGTGAGTTGTGAAACTATTCCACATTTTCTTAAGTGTGTGCCAAATTCTTGACTCAAGTATTCTCCTCCACGATCTGATCGTAGAAACTTGATCTTTCTATCACGTTGATTTTCAACCTCACTCTGAAATTCCTTGAACTTTTCAAAGGTCTCAGACTTGTGTTTCATTAAGTAGATATACCCATATCTACTCAAGTCATCAGTGAGGGTGAGAACATAACGATAGCCTCCGCGAGCCTCAACATTCATTGGACCGCACACATCGGTATGTATGATTTCCAATAAGTTGGTTGCTCGCTCCATTGTTCCTGAGAACGGAGTCTTGGTCATTTTATCCATGAGGCATGGTTCGCACGTGTCAAATGATTCATAATCAAGAGACTCTAAAAGTCCATCTGCATGGAGCTTCTTCATGCGTTTGACACCTATGTGACCAAGGCGGCAGTGCCACAAATATGTGGGACTATTGTTATCAACTTTAACTCTTTTGGTATTCACACTATGAATATGTGTATCATCACGTACGAGATTCATTAAGAATAAACCATCAACCATCGGAGCATGACCATAAAACATATCTCTCATATAAATGGAACAACCATTATTCTCTGATTTAAATGAGTAGCCATCTCGAATTAAGCGAGATCCAGATACAATGTTCATGCTCAAACTTGGCACTAAATAACAATTATTGAGGTTTAAAACTAATCCCGTAGGTAAATGTAGAGGCAGCGTGCCGACAGCGATCACATCGACCTTGGAACCATTCCCGACGCGCATCGTCACCTCGTCCTTTGCCAGTCTCCGTTTATTCCGCAGCTCCTGCTTTGAGTTACAAATGTGAGCAACTGCACCGGTATCAAATACCCAAGAGCTACTACGAGTACTGGTAAGGTACACATCAATTACATGTATATCACATATACCTTTGGTTTTGCCGGCCTTCTTGTCCGCTAAGTATTTGGGGCAGTTCCGCTTCCAGTGACCACTTCCCTTGCAATAAAAACACTCAGTCTCGGGCTTGGGTCCATTCTTTGGCTTCTTCCCGGCAACTTGCTTACCCGGCGCGGCAACTTCCTTGCCGTCCTTCTTGAAGTTCTTTTTACCCTTGCCCTTCTTGAACTTAGTGGTTTTATTCACCATCAACACTTGATGCTCCTTCTTGATTTCTACCTCTGCTGATTTCAGCATAGCATATACTTCAGGAATGGTCTTTACCATCCCCTGCATATTGTAGTTCATCACAAAGCTCTTGTAGCTAGGTGGAAGCGACTGGAGGATTCTGTCAATGACCGCTTCATCCGGGAGATTAACTTCCAGTTGAGTCAAGCGGTTTTGCAACCCAGACATTTTGAGTATGTGTTCACTGACAGAACCATTTTCCTCCATCTTACAGCTAAAGAATTTATCGGAGACTTCATATCTCTCGACCCGGGCATGAGCTTGGAAAACCATTTTCAGCTCTTCGAACATCTCATATGCTCCATGTCTCTCAAAACGTTTTTGGAGCCCCGGCTCTAAGCTGTAAAGCATGCCGCACTGAACGAGGGAGTAATCATCGCAGCGTGACTGCCAAGCGTTCATAATGTCTTGTTCTGCAGGGAGAATATGTGCGTCACCCAGCGGCGCTCTTAGGACATAATCTTTCTTGGCAGCTATGAGGATAATCCTCAGGTTCCGGACCCAGTCCGTATAGTTGCTACCATCGTCTTTCAGCTTGGTTTTCTCTAGGAACGCGTTGAAGTTGAGGACTACGTTGGCCATTTGATCTACAAGACATATTGTAAATATTTAGACTAAGTTCATGATAATAAAGTTCATTTAATCAAATTATTTAATGAACTCCCACTTAGATAGACATCCCTCTTATAGTCATCTAAGTATTACATGATCCGAGTCAACTAGGCCGTGTCCGATCATCACGTGAGACGGACTAGTCAACATCGGTGAACATCTTCATGTTGATCGTATCTTCTATACGACTCATGCTCGACCTTTCGGTCTTCTGTGTTCCGAGGCCATGTCTGTACATGCTAGGCTCGTCAAGTCAACCTAAGTGTTTTGCGTGTGTAAATCTGTCTTACACCCGTTGTATGCGAACGTAAGGACCTATCACACCCGATCATCACGTGGTGCTTCGGAACGACGAACCTTAGCAACGGTGCACAGTTAGGGTGAACACTTTCTTGAAATTATTATGAGGGATCATCTTATTTACTACCGTCGTCCTAAGTAAACAAGATGCAAAAACATGATAAACATCACATGCAATCAAATAATAAACGTGACATGATATGGCCAATATCACATAGCTCCTTCGATCTCCATCTTGGGGCTCCATGATCATCTTGTCACCGGCTTGACACCATGATCTTCATCATCATGATCTTCATCATCGTGTCTCCATGAAGTTGCTCGCCAACTATTACTTCTACTACTATGGCTAACGCGTTTAGCAATAAAGTAAAGTAATTTACATGGCGTTTCTCAATGACACGCAGGTCATACAAAAAATAAAGACAACTCCTATGGCTCCTGCCGGTTGTCATACTCATCGACATGCAAGTCGTGATTCCTATTACAATAGCATGAACATCTCATACATCACATATAGATCATTCATCATACATCACAACTTTGGCCATATCATATCACAAAGCACTTGCTGCAAAAACAAGTTAGACGTCCTCTAATTGTTGTTGCAAGTTTTACGTGGCTGAATTAGGGTTCTAGCAAGAACGTTTTCTTACCTACGTTAAAACCACAACGTGATTTGTCAACTTCTATTTACCCTTCATAAGGACCCTTTTCATCGAATCCGCTCCAACTAAAGTAGGAGAGACAGACACCCGCCAGCCACCTTATGCAACTAGTGCATGTTAGTCGGTGGAACCGGTCTCACGTAAGCGTACGTGTAAGGTTGGTCCGGGCCGCTTCATCCCACAATACCGCTGAAGCAAGATAAGACTAGTAGCGGCAAGAAGAGTTGACAACATCTACGCCCACAACAAATTGTGTTCTACTCGCGCAAGAAGAACTACGCATAGACCTAGCTCATGATGCCACTGTTGGGGAACGTTGCAGAAAATTAAAATTTTTCCTACGGTTTCACCAAGATCAATCTATGAGTTCATCTAGCAACGAGTATTCAGATTAGATAGCATCTACATACCACTTTGTAGATCGCAACGGAAGCGTTCAAGTGAACGTGGATGAGGTAGTCGTACTTGCCGTGATCCAATTCACCGATGATCTAGTACCGAACGGACGGCACCTCCGCGTTCAACACACGTACGGGACGGGAGACGTCTCCTCCTTCTTGATCCAGCAAGGGGGAAGGAGAGGTTGAGGAAGATCCAGCATGACGGTGTGGTGGTGGATGCAGCAGAACTCCGGCAGGGCTTCGCTAAGCAACTACGGGAGGAGGAGGAGGTGTTGCAGGGAGGAGGGAGGAGCCAGGGCCTAGGGTTGGTTTGCTCCTCCTTTTCCCCACTATATATAGGGCCAAGGGAGAGGGGGAGGCGCAGCCCTTGACCCTTCCTCCAAGGAAGGGTGCGGCCAAGGGTGGGGAGGAGTCCATCCTCCCCAAGGCACCTCGGAGGTGCCTTCCCCTTGTAGGACTCTCCCCTTTTTTTTCTCTCTTGGCGCATGGGCCTCTTGGGGCTGGTGCCCTTGGCCCATATAGGCCAAGGCGCACCCCCTACAGCCCATGTGGCCCCCCGGGGCAGGTGGACCCCCCCGGTGGACCCCCGGGACCCCTCCGGTGGTCCCGGTACAATACCGATAACACCGAAACTTGTCCCGATGGCCAAAATAGCACTTCCTATATATAATTCTTTACCTCCGGACCATTCCGGAACTCCTCGTGACGTCCGGGATCTCATCCGGGACTCCGAACAACATTCGGGTTACTGCACATACATATCTTCACAACCCTAGCGTCACCGAACCTTAAGTGTGTAGACCCTACGGGTTCGGGAGACATGCAGTCATGACCGAGACGGCTCTCGGGCAATAACCAACAGCGGGATCTGGATACCCATGTTGGCTCCCACATGCTCCACGATGATCTCATCGGATGAACCACGATGTCGAGGATTCAATTAATCCCGTATACGATTCCCTTTGCCAATCGGTATTTTACTTGCCCGAGATTCGATCGTCGGTATCCCAGTACCTCGTTCAATCTCGTTACCGGCAAGTCACTTTTCTCGTTCCGTAATGCATGATCCCGTGATCAAACACTTTGATCACCTTGAGCTCATTGTGATGATGCATTACCGAGAGGGCCCGGTGATACCTCTCCGTCAAGCGGAGTGACAAATCCCAGTCTCGATCTATGTCAACCCAACAGACACTTTCAGAGATACCCGTAGCATACCTTTATAGTCACCCAGTTACGTTGTGACGTTTGGCACACCCAAAGCACTCCTACGGTATCCGGGAGTTACACGATCTCATGGTCTAAGGAAAGGATACTTGACATTGGATAACTCTAGCAAACGAACTATGCGATCTTATGCTATGTTTAGGATTGGGTCTTGTCCATCACATCATTCTCCTAATGATGTGATCCCGGTATCGATGACATCCAATGTCCATAGTCAGGAAACCATGACTATCTGTCGATCAACGAGCTAGTCAACTAGAGGCTCACTAGGGACATATTGTTGTCTGTTATTCACACATGTATTACGATTTCCGGTTAACACAATTATAGCACGAATAAAGACAATTATCATGAATAAGGAAATATAATAATAATGCTTTTATTATTGCCTCTAGGGCATATTTCCAACAGTAGGTGCCATAGGAACAACTCCTGTGCCCTGCTACACACTAGTTGAAGTGACGGTTCCATAACCTCATCAAGTCTCCACCATCCTCCCACTCAATTCTTTCGAGAGAAACTTTTCCTCGAGAAAGGACCCGATTCTAGAAACAATCCCTATTGCTTTCGGATCTGAGATAGGAGGTATACCCAACTGTTTTGGGTGTCCTATGAAGATGCATTTATCCACTTTGGGTTCGAGCTTATCAGCCTGAAACTTTTTCACATAAGCGTCGTGACCCCAAACTTTTAAGAAACAACAGCTTAGGTTTCTCTAAACCATAGTTCATACGGTGTTGTCTCGACGGATTTGCGTGGTGCCCTATTTAAAGTGAGTGCGGTTGTCTCTAATGCCTAACCCATGAATGATAGTGGTAATTCGATAAGAGACATCATGGTATGCATCATATCCAATAGGGTGCAGTTATGATGTTCGGACACACCATCACACTATGGTGTTCCAGGCGGTACTAGTCGTGAAACAATTTCCACAATGTCTCAATTGTGTACCAAACTCGCAACTCAGATATTCATCTCTATGATCATATCATAGATATTTTATCCTGTTGTCACGACGATATTCAACTTCATTATGAAATTACTTGAACCATTCAATAATTCAGACTTGTGTTTCATCAAGTAAATATGCCCAGTATCTACTCAAATCATCTGTGAAGTAAGAGCATAACGATATCCACTGCGTGCCTCAGCACTCATTAGACTGCACACATCAAAATGTGTTACTTCCAACAAGTTGCTTTCTTGTTCCATTTTACTGAAACCGAAGCTTTCAGTCATCTTGCCCATGTGGTATGATCTGCATGTCTCAAGCGATTCAAAATCAAGTGAGTCCAAACGGTCCATCTGCATGGAGTTTCTTCATGCGTATATACCAATAGACATGGTTCACATGTCTCAATCCTTTTAAAAAATGAGTGAGTCCAAAGATCCATCAACATGGAGCTTCTTCATGCGTTTTATACCAGTATGACTTACATGGCAGTGCCACAAGTAGGTGGTACTATCATTACTATCTTATATCTTTTGGCATGATCATGTGTATCACTATGATCGAGATTCAATAAACCATTCATTTTAGGTGCAAGACCATTGAAGGTATTATTCAAATAAATAGAGTAACCATTATTCTCCTTAAATGAATAACCGTATTGCGATAGACATACTCCAATCATGTCTATGCTCAACGCAAACACCAAATAACAATTATTTAGGTTTAACACCAATCTCGATGGTAGAGGGAGCGTGCGATGCTTGATCATATCAACCTTGGAAGCACTTCCAACACATCTCGGCAGCTCACCTTTAGCTAGTCTCCGTTTATTCCGTAGCTTTTATTTCGAGTTACTAACACTTAGCAATCGAACCGGTATCTAATACCCTGATGCTACTAGGAGTACTAGTAAAGTACACATTCACATAATGTATATCCAATATACTTCTATTGACAGCCTTCTCATCTACCAAGTATCTAGGGTAATTCTGCTCCAGTGGCTGTTTCCCTTATTACAGAAGCACTCAGTCTTGGGTTTGGGTTCAACCTTGGGTTTCTCCACTAGAGCAGCAGCTGATTTGCCGTTTCATGAAGTATCCCTTCTTGCCCTTGCCCTTCTTGAAACTAGTGGTTTCACTAACCATCAACAATTGATGCTCCTTCTTGATTTCTACTTTCGCGGTGTCAAACATCGCGAATATTTCAAGGATCATCATATCTATCCCTGATATGTTATAGTTCATTACGAAGCTCTAGCAGCTTGGTGGCAATGACTTTGGAGAAACATCACTATCTTATCTGGAAGATCAACTCCCACTCGATTCAAGTGATTGTTGTACTCAGACAATCTGAGCACAAGCTCAATGATTGAGCTTTTCTCCCTTAGTTTGCAGGACAAGAAAATCGTCGGAGGTCTTATACCTCTTGACGTGGGCACGAGCCTGAAATCCCAATTTCAGCCCTCGAAACATCTCATATGTTCCGCGACATTTCAAGAATGTCTTTGGTGCCTCAATACTAAACCATTTATCATTACCGAACTATCATGTAGTCATCAAAACGTGTATGTCAGATGTTCGCAACATCCACAGACCACGTTCGAGGTCCAGCACACCGAGCAGTGCATTAAGGACACAAGCCTTCTACTGTCCGCATAATTGCTATGATCAACTTTCAACTATATTTTCTCTAGGAACGTATCTAACTCAGTAGAACTAAAGCGCGAGCTTACGACATAATTTGCAAAGTTCTTTTGACTATGTTCAGGATAAACAAGTTCATCTTATGAACTCCCACTCAGATAGACATCCCTCTAGTCATCTAAGTGATTACATGATCCGAGTCAACTAGGCCGTGTCCGATCATCACGTGAGACGGACTAGTCATCATCGGTGAACATCTTCATGTTGATCGTATCTACCATACGACTCATGCTCGACCTTTCGGTCTCTTGTGTTCCGAGGCCATGTCTGTACATGCTAGGCTCGTCAAGTCAACCTAAGTGTTTCGCGTGTGTAAATCTGGCTTACACCCGTTGTATGTGAACGTAAGAATCTATCACACCCGGTCATCACGTGGTGCTTCGAAACGACGAACTTTCGCAACGGTGCACAGTTAGGGGGAACACTTTCTTGAAATTTTAATGAGGGATCATCTTATTTACTACCGTCGTTCTAAGCAAATAAGATGCAAAAACATGATAAACATCACATGCAATCAAATAGTGACATGATATGGCCATCATCACTTTGCTCCTTTTGATCTCCATCTTCGGGGATCCATGATCATCGTCGTCACCGGCATGACACCATGATCTCCATCATCATGATCTTCATGAAGTTTTCACGTCAACTATTACTTCTACTACTATGGCTAACGCTTTAGCAATAAAGTAAAGTAATTACATGACGTTTATGTTGACACGCAGGTCATAAATAAATTAAAGACAACTCCTATGGCTCCTGCCGGTTGTCATACTCATCGACATGCAAGTCGTGATTCCTATTACAAGAACATGATCAATCTCATACATCACATATATCATTCATCACATCCTTTTGGCCATATCACATCACATGGCATACCCTGCAAAAACAAGTTAGACGTCCTCTAATTGTTGTTTGCATGTTTTACGTGGCTGCTATGGGTTTCTAGCAAGAACGTTTCTTACCTACGCAAAACCACAACGTGATATGTCAATTGCTATTTACCCTTCATAAGGACCCTTTTCATCGAATCTGATCTGACTAAAGTGGGAGAGACTGGCACCCGCTAGCCACCTTATGCAACTAGTGCATGTCAGTCGGTGGAACCTGTCTCACGTAAGTGTACATGTAAGGTCGGTCCGGGTCGCTTCATCCCACAATGCCGTCGAATCAAGATTGACTAGTAATGGTAAGCATGAACAAAATCAACGCCCACAACTACTTTGTGTTCTACTCGTGCATGGAATCTACGCAATAGACCTAGCTCATGATGCCACTATTGGGGAACGTAGCAGAAATTCAAAATTTTCCTACGTGTCACCAAGATCCATCTATGGAGAAACTAGCAACGAGGGGAAGAAGAGTGCATCTACATACCCTTGTAGATCGCTAAGCGGAAGCGTTCAAGTGAACGGGGTTGATGGAGTCATACTCGCCGTGATCCAAATCACCGATGACCAAGTGCCGAACGGACGGCACCTCCGCGTTCAACACACGTACAGCCCGGTGACGTCTCCCATGCCTTGATCCAGCAAGGAGAGAGGGAGGGGTTGAGGAAGACTCCGTCCAGCAGCAGCACAACGACGTGGTGGTGGTGGAGGAGCGTGGCAATCCTGCAGGGCTTCGCCAAGCACCGCGGGAGAGGAGAAGGACTTGGGAGAGGGGGAGGGCTGCGCCAGCACATTGGTGTGGTTGCCCTCCCACCCCCCACATATATATAGGGGCAAGGGAGAGGGGGGCCGGCCCCCTCAGATCCAATCTGAGGAGGGGGCGGCGGCCCAGGGGGGGTTCCTTGCCCCCCAAGGCAAGGGGGCGCCCCCCTTTAGGGTTCCCCCCAAACCCTAGGCGCCTTGGGCCCTTGTGGGGGGGGGGGCACCAGCCCACCTGGGGCTGGTCCCCTCCCACATGTGGCCCATGCAGCTCTCCGGGGCCGGTGGTCCCACTTGGTGGACCCCCGGGACCCTCCTGGTGGTCCCGGTACGTTACCGATAAAACCCAAAACTCTTTCGGTGACCAAAACAGGACTTCCCATATATAAATTTTTACCTCCGGACCATTTCGGAACTCCTCGTGACGTCCGGGATCTCATCCGGGACTCCGAACAACATTCGGTAACCACATACGAACTTCCTTTATAACCCTAGCGTCATCGAACCTTAAGTGTGTAGACCCTACGGGTTCGGGAAGCATGCAGACATGACCGAGATGTACTCCGGTCAATAATAAACAGCGGGATCTGGATACCCATGTTGGCTCCCACATGTTCCACGATGATTTCATCGGATGAACCACGATGTCGAGGATTCGATCAATCCCGTATACAATTCCCTTTGTCTAGCGGTATAGTACTTGCCCGAGATTCGATCGTCGCTATCTCGATACCTCGTTCAATCTCGTTACCGGCAAGTCTCTTTACTCGTTCCGTAATACATCATCCCGTGATCAACTCCTTGATCACATTGTGCACATTATGATGATGTCCTACCGAGTGGGCCCAGAGATACCTCTCCGTCACACGGAGTGACAAATCCTAGTCTCGATTCGTGCCAACCCAACAGACACTTTCGGAGATACCCGTAGTGCACCTTTATAGCCACCCAGTTACGTTGTGACGTTTGGCACACCCAAAGTATTCCTACGGTATCCGGGAGTTGCACAATATCATGGTCTAAGGAAATGATACTTGACATTAGAAAAGCTTTAGCATACGAACTACACGATCTTGTGCTATGCTTAGGATTGGGTCTTGTCCATCACATCATTCTTCTAATGATGTGATCCCGTTATCAATGACATCCAATGTCCATGGTCAGGAAACCGTAACCCCTAGAGGCAATAATAAAAGCATTATTATTATATTTCCTTGTTCATGATAATTGTCTTTATTCGTGCTATAATTGTGTTATCCGGAAATCGTAATACATGTGTGAATAACAGACAACAACGTGTCCCTAGTAAGCCTCTAGTTAACTAGCTCGTTGATCAATAGATAGTCATGGTTTCCTGACTATGGGCATTGGATGTCAATGATAACGACATCACATCATTAGGAGAATGATGTGATGGACGAGACCCAATCCTAAACATAGCATAAGATCGCATAGTTCGTTTGCTAGAGTTTTTCAATGTCAAGTATACTTTCCTTAGACCATGAGATCGTGTAACTCCCGGATACCGTAGGAGTGCTTTGGGTGTGCCAAATGTCACAACGTAAATGGGTGACTATAAAGGTATACTACGGGTATCTCCGAAAGTATTTGTTGGGTTGACACGGATCGAGACTGGGCTTTGTCACTCCGCTTGATGGAGAGGTATCACCGGGCCCTCTCGGTAATGCATCATCATAATGAGCTCAATGTGATCAAAGTGTTTGATCACGGGATCATGCATTGCGGTACGAGTAAAGTGACTTGCCGGTAACGAGATTGAACGAGGTATTGGGATACCGACGATCGAATCTCGGGCAAGTAAAATACCGATTGACAAAGGGAATCGTATACGGGATTAATTGAATCCTCGACATCGTGGTTCATCCGATGAGATCATCGTGGAGCATGTGGGAGCCAACATGGGTATCCATATCCCGCTGTTGGTTATTGCCCGAGAGCCGTCTCGGTCATGTCTGCATGTCTCCCGAACCCGTAGGGTCTACACACTTAAGGTTTGGTGACGCTAGGGTTGTGAAGATATGTATATGCAGTAACCTGAATGTTGTTCGGAGTCCCGGATGAGATCCCGGACGTCACGAGGAGTTTTGGAATGGTTCGGAGGTAAAGAATTATATATAGGAAGTGCTGTTTTGACCATCGGGACAAGTTTCGGGGTTATCGGTATTGTACCGGGACCACCGGAGGGTCCCGGGGGGTCCACCGGGTGGGGCCACCTGCTTCGGGAGGCCACATGGGCTCTAGGGGGTTCGCCTTGGCCTACATGGGCCAAGGGGAACCAGCCCCAAGAGGCCCATGCGCCTAGGGTTCCAAAGGGGAAGAGTCCCACTAGTGGAAGGCACCTCCTAGGTGCCTTGGGGGGGGGGGGAGGAAATCCTCCCTGGCTGCCGCCCCCTTGGAGATCAGATCTCCCAGGGCCGGCGCCCCCCCAAGAGGCCTATATAAAGGGGGGGAGGGGGCAGCCGCACCCCTGGTCCTTGGCGCCTCCCTCTCCCTCTCCAACACCTCCTCCTCCTCCGTAGAGCTTGGCGAAGCCCTGCCGGAGTACTGCAGCTCCACCATCACCACGCCGTCGTGCTGCTGCTGGAGCCATCTTCCCCAATCTCTCCTTTGCCTTGCTGGATCAAGAAGAAGGAGACGTTACGCTGACCGTACGTGTGTTGAACGCGGAGGTGCCGTCCGTTCGGTGCTAGGATCTCCGGTGATTTGGATCACGTCGTGTACGACTACCTCATCCCCGTTCGTTGAACGCTTCCGCTCGCGATCTACAAAGTGGTATGTAGATGCAATCTCTCTCCCATGACTCGTTGCTTAGATGAACTCATAGATGGATCTTGGTGAAACCGTAGGAAAAATTTTAATTTTCTGCAACGTTCCCCAACAGTGGAATCAGAGCTAGGTCTATGCGTAGTTCTCTATTGCACGAGTAGAACACAATTTGTTGTGGGCGTAGATGTTGTCAATTTTGTTGCCGCTACTAGTCTTATCTTGCTTCAGCGGTATTGTGGGATGAAGCGGCCCGGACCAACCTTACACGTACGCTTACGTGAGACCGGTTCCACCGACTAACATGCACTAGTTGCATAAGATGGCTGGCGGGTGTCTGTCTCTCCCACTTTAGTTGGAGCGGATTCGATGAAAAGGGTCCTTATGAAGGGTAAACAGAAGTTGACAAATCACGTTGTGGCTTTCACGTAGGTAAGAAAACGTTCTTGCTAGAACCCTAATTCAGCCACGTAAAACTTGCAGCAACAATTAGAGGACGTCTAACTTGTTTTTGCAGCAAGTGCTTTGTGATATGATATGGCCAAAGTTGTGATGAATGATGAATGATCTATATGTGATGTATGAGATGTTCATGCTATTGTAATAGGAATCACGACTTGCATGTCGATGAGTATGACAACCGGCAGGAGCCATAGGAGTTGTCTTTATTTTTGTATGACCTGCGTGTCATTGAGAAACGCCATGTAAATTACTTTACTTTATTGCTAAACGCGTTAGCCATAGTAGTAGAAGTAATGGTTGGCGAGCAACTTCATGGAGACACGATGATGGAGATCATGATGATGGAGATCATGGTGTCAAGCCGGTGACAAGATGATCATGGAGCCCCAAGATGGAGATCAAAGGAGCTATGTGATATTGGCCATATCATGTCACGTTTATTATTTGATTGCATGTGATGTTTATCATGTTTTGCATCTTGTTTACTTAGAACGACGGTAGTAAATAAGATGATCCCTCATAATAATTTCAAGAAGTGTTCCCCCTAACTGTGCACCGTTGCGACAGTTCGTTGTTTCGAAGCACCACGTGATGATCGGGTGTGATAGATTCTAACGTTCACATACAACGGGTGTAAGACAGATTTACACATGCAAACACTTAGGTTGACTTGATGAGCCTAGCATGTACAGACATGGCCTCGGAACACAGAAGACCGAAAGGTCGAGCATGAGTCGTATAGAAGATACGATCAACATGAAGATGTTCACCAATGTTGACTAGTCCGTCTCACGTGATGATCGGACACGGCCTAGTTGACTTGGATCATGTAATACTTAGATGACTAGAAGAGGTATGTCTATCTAAGTGGGAGTTCATTAAATAATTTGATTAAGATGAACTTTATTATCATGAACTTAGTCTAAAATATTTACAATATGTCTTGTAGATCAAATGGCCAACGTAGTCCTCAACTTCAACGCGTTCCTAGAGAAAACCAAGCTGAAAGACGATGGCAGCAACTATACGGACTGGGTCCGGAACCTGAGGATCATCCTCATAGCTGCCAAGAAAGATTATGTCCTACGAGCACCGCTGGGTGACGCACCTGTCCTCCCTGCAGAACAAGACGTTATGAACGCTTGGCAGTCACGTTCCGATGATTATTCCCTCGTTCAGTGCGGCATGCTTTACAGCTTAGAGCCGGGGCTCCAAAAGCGTTTTGAGAGACATGGAGCATATGAGATGTTCGAAGAGCTGAAAATGGTTTTCCAAGCTCATGCCCGGGTCGAGAGATATGAAGTCTCCGACAAATTCTTTAGCTGTAAGATGGAGGAAAATAGCTCTGTCAGTGAACACATACTCAAGATGTCTGGGTTGCACAACCGCTTGACTCAACTGGAAGTTAATCTCCCGGATGAAGCGGTCATTGACAGAATCCTCCAGTCGCTTCCACCTAGCTACAAGAGCTTTGTGATGAACTACAACATGCAGGGGATGGTAAAGACCATTCCTGAGGTATATGCTATGCTGAAATCAGCGGAGGTAGAAATCAAGAAGGAACATCAAGTGTTGATGGTGAATAAAACCACTAAGTTCAAGAAGGGCAAGGGTAAAAAGAACTTCAAGAAGGACGGCAAGGAAGTTGCTGCGCCCGGTAAGCAAGTTGCCGGGAAGAAGCCAAAGAATGGACCCAAGCCCGAGACTGAGTGCTTTTATTGCAAGGGAAGTGGTCACTGGAAGCGGAACTGCCCCAAATACTGAACGGACAAGAAGGCCGGCAAAACAAAAGGTATATGTGATATACATGTAATTGATGTGTACCTTACCAGTACTCGTAGTAGCTCTTGGGTATTTGATACCGGTGCAGTTGCTCACATTTGTAACTCAAAGCAGGAGTTGCGGAATAAACGGAGACTGGCGAAGGACGAGGTGACGATGCGCGTCGGGAATGGTTCCAAGGTCGATGTGATCGCCGTCGGCACGCTACCTCTACATTTACCTACGGGATTAGTTTTAAACCTCAATAATTGTTATTTAGTGCCAAGTTTGAGCATGAACATTGTGTCTGGATCTCGTTTAATTCGAGATGGCTACTCATTTAAATTCGAGAATAATGGTTGTTCTATTTATATGAGAGATATGTTTTATGGTCATGCTCCGATGGTTAATGGTTTATTCTTAATGAATCTCGTACGTGATGATACACATATTCATAGTGTGAATACCAAAAGAGTTAAAGTTGATAACAATAGTCCCACATATTTGTGGCACTGCCGCCTTGGTCACATAGGTGTCAAACGCATGAAGAAGCTCCATGCAGATGGACTTTTAGAGTCTCTTGATTATGAATCATTTGACACCTGCGAACCATGCCTCATGGGTAAAATGACCAAGACTCCGTTCTCAGGAACAATGGAGCGAGCAACCAACTTATTGGAAATCATACATACCGATGTGTGCGGTCCAATGAGTGTTGAGGCTCGCGGTGGCTATCGTTATGTTCTCACCGTCACTAATGACTTGAGTAGATATGGGTATATCTACTTAATGAAACACAAGTCTGAGACCTTTGAAAAGTTCAAGGAATTTCAGAGTGAGGTTGAAAATCAACGTGATAGAAAGATCAAGTTTCTACGATCAGATCGTGGAGGAGAATACTTGAGTCACGAATTTGGCACACACTTAAGAAAATGTGGAATAGTTTCACAACTCACGCCGCCTGGAACACCTCGGCGTAATGGTGTGTCCGAACGTCGTAATCGCACTCTATTAGATATGGTGCGATCTATGATGTCTCTTACCGATTTACCGCTACCTTTTTGGGGCTATGCTTTAGAGACTGCCGCATTCACTTTAAATAGGGCTCCGTCGAAATCCGTTGAGACGACACCGTATGAATTATGGTTTGGGAAGAAACCTAAGCTGTCGTTTCTAAAAGTTTGGGGATGCGATGCTTATGTCAAGAAACTTCAACCTGAAAAGCTCGAACCCAAGTCGGAAAAATGCGTCTTCATAGGATACCCTAAAGAAACTGTTGGGTATACCTTCTACCTCAGATCCGAAGGCAAGATCTTTGTTGCCAAGAATGGATCCTTTCTAGAGAAAGAGTTTCTCTCGAAAGAAGTAAGTGGGAGGAAAGTAGAACTTGATGAAGTGTTACCTCTTGAACCGGAAATGGCGAAACTCAAGAAAACGTTTCTGAGGTGCCTGCACCGACTAGAGAGGAAATTAATGATGATGATCAAGATGCTTCTAATCAAGCTCCTACTGAAATTCGAAGGTCCACAAGAACACGTTCCGCACCAGAGTGGTACGGCAACCCTGACTTGGAAACCATGTTGTTAGACAACGGTGAACCTTCGAACTATGAAGAAGCGATGGCGGGCCCGGATTCCGACAAATGGCTGGAAGCCATGAAATCCGAGATAGGATCCATGTATGAAAACGAAGTATGGACTTTGACTGACTTGCCCGTTGAACGGCGAGCCATAGAAAATAAATGGATCTTTAAGAAGAAGACAGACGCGGATGGTAATGTGACCATCTATAAAGCTCGGCTTGTCGCTAAGGGTTATCGACAAGTTCAAGGGGTTGACTACGCTGAGACTTTCTCACCGGTAGCGAAGCTGAAGTCCGTCCGAATCATATTAGCAATTGCCGCATTCTACGATTATGAAATATGGCAAATGGACGTCAAAACGGCATTCCTTAATGGTTTCCTTAAGGAAGAATTGTATATGATGCAGCCGGAAGGTTTTGTCGATCCTAAGAATGCTGACAAGGTGTGCAAGCTCCAACGCTCGATTTATGGGCTGGTGCAAGCATCTCGGAGTTGGAACATTCGCTTTGATGAGATGATCAAAGCGTTTGGGTTTACGCAGACTTATGGAGAAGCCTGCGTTTACAAGAAAGTGAGTGGGAGCTCTGTAGCATTTCTCATACTATATGTAGATGACATACTTTTGATGGGAAATGATATAGAACTCTTGGACAGCATTAAGGCCTACTTGAATAAAAGTTTTTCAATGAAGGACCTTGGAAAAGCTGCTTATATATTAGGCATCAAGATCTATAGAGATAGATCAAGACGCCTCATAGGTCTTTCACAAAGCACATACCTTGATAAGATATTGAAGAAGTTCAATATGGATCAATCTAAGAAGGGGTTCTTACCTGTGTTACAAGGTGTGAAATTGAGCTCAGCTCAATGTCCGACCACGGCAGAAGATATAGAAGAGATGAGTGTCATCCCCTATGCCTCGGCCATAGGTTCTATTATGTATGCCATGCTGTGTACCAGACCTGATGTAAACCTTGCCGTAAGTTTGGTAGGAAGGTACCAAAGTAATCCCGGCAAGGAACACTGGACAGCGGTCAAGAATATCCTGAAGTACCTGAAAAGGACTAAGGAAATGTTTCTCGTTTATGGAGGTGACGAAGAGCTCGTCGTAAAGGGTTACGTCGACGCTAGCTTCGACACAGATCTGGATGACTCTAAGTCACAAACCGGATACGTGTATATTTTGAATGGTGGGGCAGTAAGCTGGTGCAGTTGCAAGTAGAGCGTTGTGGCAGGATCTACATGTGAAGCGGAGTACATGGCAGCCTCGGAGGCAGCACATGAAGCAATTTGGGTGAAGAAGTTCATCACCGACCTCGGAGTCATACCCAATGCGTCGGGGCCAATCAAACTCTTCCGTGACAACACTGGAGCTATTGCACTTGCCAAGGAGCCCAGGTTTCACAAGAAGACCAGGCACATCAAGCGTCGCTTCAACTCCATTCGTGAAAATGTTCAAGATGGAGACATAGAAATTTGTAAAGTGCACACAGATCTGAATGTCGCAGATCCGTTGACTAAAGCTCTCCCTAAGGCAAAACATGATCAGCACCAGAACTCTATGGGTGTTCGATTCATCACAATGTAACTAGATTATTGACTCTAGTGCAAGTGGGAGACTGTTGGAAATATGCCCTAGAGGCAATAATAAAAGCATTATTATTATATTTCCTTGTTCATGATAATTGTCTTTATTCGTGCTATAATTGTGTTATCCAAAAATCGTAATACATGTGTGAATAACAGACAACAACGTGTCCCTAGTAAGCCTCTAGTTAACTAGCTCGTTGATCAATAGATAGTCATGGTTTCCTGACTATGGGCATTGGATGTCAATGATAACGAGATCACATCATTAGGAGAATGATGTGATGGACGAGACCCAATCCTAAACATAGCATAAGATCGCATAGTTCGTTTGCTAGAGTTTTTCAATGTCAAGTATCCTTTCCTTAGACCATGAGATCGTGTAACTCCCGGATACCGTAGGAGTGCTTTGGGTGTGCCAAACGTCACAACGTAACTGGGTGACTATAAAGGTATACTACGGGTATCTCCGAAAGTATTTGTTGGGTTGACACGGATCGACACTGGGATTTGTCACTCCGCTTGACGGAGAGGTATCACTGGGCCCTCTCGGTAATGCATCATCATAATGAGCTCAATGTGATCAAAGTGTTTGATCATGGGATCATGCATTGCGGTACGAGTAAAGTGACTTGCCGGTAACGAGATTGAACGAGGTATTGGGATACCGACGATCGAATCTCGGGCAAGTAAAATACCGATTGACAAAGGGAATCGTATACGGGATTAATTGAATCCTCGACATCGTGGTTCATCCGATGAGATCATCGTGGAGCATGTGGGAGCCAACATGGGTATCCAGATCCCGCTGTTGGTTATTGCCCGAGAGCCGTCTCGGTCATGTCTGCATGTCTCCCGAACCCGTAGGGTCTACACACTTAAGGTTCGGTGATGCTAGGGTTGTGAAGATATGTATATGCAGTAACCCGAATGTTGTTCGGAGTCCCGGATGAGATCCCGGACGTCACGAGGAGTTTCGGAATGGTCCGGAGGTAAAGAATTATATATAGGAAGTGCTGTTTTGGCCATCGGGACAAGTTTCGGGGTTATCGGTATTGTACCGGGACCACCGGAGGGTCCCGGGGGGTCCACCGGGTGGGGCCACCTGCTTCGGGAGGCCACATGGGCTCTAGGGGGTGCGCCTTGGCCTACATGGGCCAAGGGGAACCAGCCCCAAGAGGCCCATGCGCCTAGGGTTCCAAAGGGGAAGAGTCCCACTAGTGGAAGGCACCTCCTATGTGCCTTGGGGGGGGAGGAAATCCTCCCTGGCCGCCGCCCCCTTGGAGATCAGATCTCCCAGGGCCGGCGCCCCCCCCCCCCCCAAGAGGCCTATATAAAGGGGGGGAGGGGGCAGCCGCACCCCTGGTCCTTGGCGCCTCCCTCTCCCTCTCCAACACCTCCTCCTCCTCCGTAGAGCTCGGCGAAGCCCTGCCGGAGTACTGCAGCTCCACCATCACCACGCCGTCGTGCTGCTGCTGGAGCCATCTTCCCCAACCTCTCCTTTGCCTTGCTGGATCAAGAAGAAGGAGATGTTACGCTGACCGTACGTGTGTTGAACGCGGAGGTGCCGTCCGTTCGGTGCTAGGATCTCCGGTGATTTGGATCACGTCGTGTACGACTACCTCATCCCCGTTCGTTGAACGCTTCCGCTCGCGATCTACAAAATGGTATGTAGATGCAATCTCTCTCCCATGACTCGTTGCTTAGATGAACTCATAGATGGATCTTGGTGAAACCGTAGGAAAAATTTTAATTTTCTGCAACGTTCCCCAACAAGGCTTACTAGGGACATGGTGTTGTCTGTGTATCCACACATGTATCTGAGTTTCCTATCAATACAATTCTAGCATGGATAATAAACGATTATCATGAACAAGGAAATATAATAATAACCTATTTATTATTGCCTCTAGGGCATATTTCCAACAATCCATGCCCAATTCCCTTGGCTAGCCGCACACTCCGCCTAGGGGTGATGTCCAATTGCCTCTTTTGGCATGTGACAGAGTCGAATCCGATGGATCTCGGGTAGAGGATCCCGAACTGGTAGCCCTGGCACGATGGTAACAAGACACAAAGGAGACGTCGATGTTTACCCAGGTTTAGGCCCTCTCGAAAAGGTAAAACCCTACATACTGCTTTGATTGTATTGATGAATGGGGTACCAAGTAAAGGTTGATCTACCTCAAGATTGTATGTGAATGAGTTCTAATATGAGATCCTCTATTGACTAGCTTGACCTCGGTTTATATAAGAGCACCAGAGGCCTAGGATAACAAGAGTTCTAGTCGGCTACGTCGTTGGGAGAGGAGTCCTCGTCTTGTATGACAAGTCTTGTGGAATCCTCTTTCTTGGCTCTTATGGGCCCGACGAATAATGCTCACCGGTTTATTTTCATGGGTGTCCTTGGCCTAGCCCATATGGCTGGTAACCGACGTGGCTAGCACCCCCTAGTTCAGGACTCCGTCGGGGCGAGTCTTCGTAGTGGGGGCAGAGGAGGAGCAACACGGCTGAGTGGGGGATTAGCGCAACTCTAATATGTGAACAAGTGGCCAAATATGCCCGCGATGCACGATCAGAGCCCCGACTGGGCGCAAGTTGGATACTGTAGCGCAACGATGTATAAATTGACAAAAGGTTGTGCCTAGGAAGGGATTCGAACTCTAGATCTCCAACGGGTGAACAACTGCTGCAAGACACTAGAGCTAACAAGTGAAGTGACCATTGAGCAACAAAAAAAATTAAGAACTAACCGAGGCAACATATTCGAACACTTTTTGAAAAAAATCAAACAGTTCTTGGAATTTGTAAATTTTTAGAAACAAACAATGTTTGAAAAATTGAACAATTTTAACAACACAAACAATTTTTGCAATTTCAAACTTTTTTAAAAGAACGGACATTTTTTTAATTCACCAAACATTTTTAAATTTTGCAAGAAATTTTTTAAAATTTGTGAATAAAATTTGGAAATGAGAAAAAATGCCAATTTTTTTGTAAAATTCGTGATTTTTTTTAAAATACAAACTTCTTTGAAATTTTGAACTTATTTTGAAATTTTAAACCTTTTTTTAGTATCAGAACATTTTCTGAAAAGAAACGAAAATTCTTGAATTTCTGAACACTTTTTGAAATTTCAGAACCAAATTTGAAAACAGAAACATTCTTAAAATTTCGGTGCAGTTTTGGAAAAAAATGAAATTAAAAAAAAAAAAAGGGAAAGGGCTGGCGATTTCAGAGATCCAGAGTTCACCTCAGACGCACACGCACCTGTGAGCACAAATTCGTGAAACAAACCATGCACGCGTACGTCGTGAGCACGAGTTTCTACACGCATCTCCTGCCCGGCCGTCTGACCCAAAAAATAACAAGCAATGCCAACGTTCACCCACACCCCGCGCATCCCATTCAGCCCAAAACCAGTCGTGCATACCGCCGCCGCCCACTTCTTCTGGAGCACGTCATGGCTCTCCCCCATGCATGGCTCCCCCACCATTAGGATCAGGCTGTTGCTTACTTGTGGAATAATCCTACACCTTTCTTCTTCCTCCATCTCCGCTGTAACCTATAAATTGCCCCAAGACGAAGAGCACAAGTGCACACAGTTTTAAGGATCGACGATGCCGGCGCCCCTGCACCTAGTGTTCGTGCCCTTCCTCGCGCGCAGCCACTTCGCGCCGCTGGCGGCCGCCGCGGCGGCCGCTTGCGGCGACGGCACCACCGGCGCCACCATCCTCACCACGCCGCACTTCGCGGCCCTCGCGCCCGCCTCCGTGCCGGTCCGCGCGGCGCCGTTCAGCTTCCCCGGAGGGCATGAGGACTTCTCCCTGCTCCCGGACGAAGCCTCCGCGCCGGCCTTCTTCTTCGCCGCGGAGGCCGCCCTGGCGCCAGCGCTCGCGGCGGCCGTACGCGCCCACGCGGGCGCTGTGGCTGTTGTGTCGGACGCTGTGCTCCACTGGGCGGCCCGCGTCGCCTGCGAGTGCGGCGTCCCGCACGTCACGTTCCACACCATCGGCGCCTTCGCTGCGGCCTCCATGGTCGCCGTCCACCTCCACCGCCCCGACGTCCTAGAGGACCCCGTCGCTGTTCCCGGCGGCTTCCCGGTCCCCGTGAAGCTCCGCAGGGTCCATGTCAACCAGGAGGCTCTGGCGCACCTCCCCCTGTTCCGCGCGGCCGAGGCTGGGAGCTGCGCCGTCGCCTTCAACAGCTTCTCGGCGCTGGAGGCCGACTTTGCTGAGTACTACCGGAACGTGGATGGCTCTCCCAAGAAAGTGTTCCTCGTCGGCCCCAGGCGCACCGTCCGCAGCGATGTGGCCGTCACCGGCGGTGCAGAGCGCGACCCCATCCTGCAGTGGCTTGACGGCCAGGCCGCCGGGTCCGTGGTGTACGCCTGCTTCGGCAGCACGTGCGGTCTGAGCGCGGACCAGCTCAGGGAGCTGGGCGCCGGGCTGCGCGCGTCCGGCACGCCGTTCCTCTGGGTGATCCCGGCGGCGACGGAGGGCACGGAGCAGCACGACGAGCGCGCGTCCGGCCACGGCATGGTGGTGGCGGGGCGATGGGCGCCGCAGGCGGAGATCCTGGCGCACGGCGCGGTGGGCGGCTTCGTGAGCCACTGCGGCTGGAACTCGGTGCTGGACGCGGTGTGCGCCGGGGTGCCCCTCGCGACGTGGCCGCTCCGCGCCGAGCAGTTCCTGAACGAGTCGCTCCTGGTGGACGTGCTCCGCGTGGGCGTGCGGGTGCGGGAGGTGGGCAGCAAGGCGGACGTGGAGGCGGTGGTGCCCGCCGACGCGGTGGCCAGCGCGGTGGGGAAGCTGATGGACGGCGGTGAGGACGAAGCCGCGGCTAGGAGGGCGAGGGTGAGGGAGCTCGGCGTCGCCGGTCAAGCTGCGGTGGCGGAAGGAGGGTCATCGTGCAGTGACTGGGCACGGCTTGTAGATGAGCTCAAGGCGTTGCACTGCCACGGCAACGATGCACTGACTGACAAGTGATGGTTAAAGCCCCGTTCTATTGGGCCGTGGGTTGTGCATAAGCTGCGGCGAAAATAAGCCTTGGAGAAGCTACGGTTGAAATAAGCTCATGAAAATAACTCATCCATTTATTTTTACGGTTTTGCTGAAACTCAGCTAGCTGAGTTTTAAGTATGGTCTCAGTCACGTTTTTGACCTTCCGATCTGTCAAACATCAGATTGTAGTCTCTTTTTTTTTAGCGTTGTAGTCGATTCGGCCTTTCAATCCGAGCGACGTGGCTCTAGTCTCGTACAGGGCATAGCCCAGGTGAATGAGTGCTACTTTTTTTTGTATTTTGCTTACGGAGCTGGGCTATATGGGCTTTTCTTCATCTTTTTTTTACCCAGCTGAATAAGAGAAAGTTGATATGATCTAAGGATGCGAATAGTTGCTAGCTACTTGCATTCTTCCTTGCATGCTATTGTCACTTGTTTTCGTTTTTGAATCATGTTATTGTCATTTGTTGACCGTAGCTTTCAGGGGTCAGCTCTTTGTAACGACTTTCTTTTCATTTTTCTCTCTCATAATTAATTGTTTTTTATTTCACTACATGCAGTAGAACATTTTTCCTCTCTTCTCCCTTTTCCTATTTTCGTGTATTCATTTTTTTAGCTTAATATTCATTTGTTACCATTGATTGAAAAAATGATTTATTAGGGATCTCACTATTTTTTTCATTGTTCTCTTCCATTTTTCCATTTTCTATATTTCTTGTTTCCTACTTTTTCATCATTCAATTTATTTTTTATGTTTATTCCTCATTTTTATTTAATCTTTTTGTGTCTTTTTTTATTCTAATGATATCAAAACCCATGCCTCCTTTTCGGTAGAAATGCTTGTTCCCTGAGTTTTTTCAGTTAAAAAATTTGTGTGACCAAAGTTTTTAAGTCTGGTCACAACTACAAAGTTTTACAAATTTGGTGGTAATTTCAATCCATCAAGCCAGGCTGCAAGTGTTTGTTTATAGATGGAGTCGCAACCTCGAGGTTTCCAAAAACTGATCGCAGGCAACTGTTTTTCAAATGTGGTCGCGACTGCAGGCTTTCAAGTCGGGGTTGTAAATGCAAGTTTTTGAATCTAGTCGCAACTCAAGTTTTCAAGTTGGATCTCAACTGAATGCTTTCAAGTTGGGTTGCAACTGCAAGGTTTTAGGTGGTCGCAACTGCAAGGTTTTAGGTCTGGTCGCAACTGCAAGTATTCAAAGTCGGGTCACAACTTCAAGTTTTGAAAGTCGGGTCGCAACAACAAGTTTTCAAAGTCGGGTCGCAACTGCAAGTATTGAAGGCCGGGTCACAACCGCATGTTTTCAAAATCTGGCCGCAAGCATAAGTTTTCAAACTCTGGTTGCAACCGCAAGTTTTCAAGGTCGGGTCGCAATTGCAAGTTTTTAAGGCCGGATCGTAATCGCTCGTTTTAAAGGTCTCGTCGCAACCATAAGTTTTCAAAGTCAGGTTGCAACCGCAAGTTTTCAAGGTTGGCTCGCAATTGCAAGTTTTCAGTACCGGCTCGTAACTGCACATTTTGAAGGTCTGGTCGCAACTGCAAGTTTTCAAAGTCGGGTTGCAACTGTAAGTTTTCAAGGTCGGGTCGCAACTGCATGTTTTCAAGGTCGGGCCGCAACTGCATGTTTTCATGGTCGGGTCATAGCTGCAAGTTTTCAAGGTCGGGTCGTAACTGCAAGTTTTCAAGGTCGGGTCGTAACTTCAAGTTTTCAAGGTCGCGTCGCAACTGCAAGTATTCAAAGTCGGGTCGCAACTGTAAGTTTTCATAGTCGAGTCGCAACTGCAAGTTTTCAAAGTCAGATCGCAACTGCAAGTTTTCATGGCTGGGTCGTAACTGCAAGTTTTCAAAATCGGGTCGCAACTGCAAGTATTTGAAGTCAGGTCGCAATTGCCAGTCTTCTAAATGCGACTTTTTTTAATGTGATGACAAGCCCAACTAGATAGTTTTTTTTTGTGTGTACATATAGCTAATGAAAATCTACCCCCCCCAGCAACAAAAGGAGACTGTCAGCCGAGACATAGAAGTAGCGACCAATTCCCTACAGACAAACTGCAAACTCCATCATTTTTAAGACAATTTGATCGATTTTTAATAAATAAATAATGCATGGACAAAACCAGGATAGATCCTATGCTAGGCATCATGCTGGTGATTACTGCAGAACTAAGTAAAAACTGAAAATCAACAAAGAAAACACTCTTTTTTAAGACAGCGAAGAAAACACTCCAAAACTGTGTTATGTAAACTAAAATATGTTGTACAGGCCAGCCCACGAAGATGTACGTGCTTCTCTTATGGACTCATATATGCTCTAGCACGAGCTACAGAGAAACAAAAGGCCAAGCTCAAAAAAACAACATGACACGTGCAAATCATGGGGAGAAGAAAAAAGTCTAGCCAATATATATGATGATGTCATGTGAATGAGACCATAGATAAATCTCAGCTAGCTGAGTTCCAGGTGCTCCCTTATTTTTACTCCCTCTGTCCTAAAATATAAGAATGTTTTTTAAGTGTAGTGTCAAAAACGTTCTTTATATTATGGGACAGAGGGAGTAGTTTCTAGTACTATCATTTTAGCTTACTTTCTGATATGGAGTTATTTGATAGTGTTTTATCACACATGAACATCAAATTGATTGCTGTGATATCTCAGTTACGAACATCATTGTCTTGCATACGAATATCACAGTGTTAAATAGAGGTGAGCTTCTCCTTTATGAGACGAGCAACTGCTCGGGCTCACGTCTAATGGGACAAGTTGCTGCTCCAGCTCAGGCTCAAGCTACCTTCGTCGTCGTCTCGTCTATGTTCACACTTCACACGCAAGCAGATTGAAGGGGAATGGCGAGGTCGCCAAAGGACGTGTGTTGGCTGCTCGAGCTACCTTCATCCATGTCGACTGTGGTGGATGGATGGGGAGCTACGTTCCTCCACTTCGACCTTTCGCACACAGTTGACGATCGAGCGGTAACCTGGGCCGGTAGATTAACGTGTTCCAGCGTTTCCGGTTTTGGGAACCTTAGAGTTTGCCTGAACCGGTTTTCCTGTTTTTTCTTCTTCTTTCTTCTTTCGTTTCTTTTCCTTTTCTGTTTTGTTTTTCCATTTTTTGTTTCTTTTTTATTTTCAAGTTTAATTTATTTTTTTAAGAAGTTTATGTTTCAAAGATTGTCCGGAAACTTAAACATAATCGCATTTTTAACGTTCATTGTTTGAAAAAATGTTATGCGCTCGGAAATTGTTCATAAATTCAAAAAACACGTTTTAAAAAAAACAAGAATTTCAAAAAATGATTCCGTTTTTAAAAAATTGTTAGGAATGTTTTTGTTCATTTTTTCAGAACTTTTAAAATAATTACAGGGATTTAAAAAAATGTTCACAAATTTTAAAAAATATTCTTGTTTTCAAATTTTTGGTCATGTATTAAAAGATTGTTCATGTTTCAAATTTATTTGAGATTTCAAAACAGTTTTCCATTTCTAAATTAGTTCTAAAAATTCAAAATATGTTTGTGATTTTAAAAATTGTTCCTGTTTTGAAATTTTGTTCAGAAATTCAGAAAATATTCTTGTTTATGAAAAAAGTTCAGAAATTTCAAATTTTGTTTGCCAGTTCAGAAGATTGTTTGGGTTTGTCAAAATTTGTTCATAAGTTCAAAAAATAATTCAAATTTTAGAATATTATTTGGGTTTCTTTCAAATATTGTTAAGTCTGCTACTGCTATTACTTTTTAACTATCACGTTGCATTTCTGTCACGAGTCCTTTTTTAGGGGAACTTGCACTTCTATTTAAAACTTAAGTAAAGTTCGGGATCTCGTCCGCTACAACCTGAATAATACAATCCGGAGGAAAATAAAAAACGCTAGTAGTCTCATTGCAAACCCCCTCTCTAGCTAGACCATGCGCTGCTCCATTCGCCGAGCACCGAACCCATGTGACTCTGAACTCTTAACAAGTCCTCACCATCTCCTTTATCTCCTCCACGACCGGACCAAAGGTGGATAAATTCTTGTGTTCCTCATTGAACATTGCCATCACCTCCTGATTATCAAGTTCCACGTGAAGGCGCTGAACGTCCGCATCGATTGCCAAATGCACGTCACTCCTTGCCGTGAAGATCTCCGAGCGTAAGGGGTTAGTGATGCCCGGGAAAAAGACAGATGTCCCTCCTCTAAAGGCCCCGTGGTGATCCCTAAGAACCACTCCTCCGCCCCCCTATCTTGCGTCCTAGATGTAGCTCCGCCAGCATTAGCCTTGACCCACCCAGGCTCCGGTCGCCTTGGTTCCTTGATCACCGGCTCCTTCGCATGAACGTGGCGCCACTCCTGTATGTGTTCGTGCACTCTCTCGGCCAGCTCGCGGGCTTTTTGGATCCGCTTCCCATCTCCTGTTTCATTTCTCGCACACCATAGACCATACAACGCGTGAGTCATCGTCTTACGTTCTGGCGCTCCCGCGTCGGCGAACCAGGACTTGAACCAGGCAACGAGGCTGTTCAGCGAGCCGTCCATCTGCGGCGGCCGCACCACCGGTTCCCCCATGTCTAGCAACGAGCACAATTGAGCAGGTTGTTGTGGGTTTGATTCCAGCAAGCGCGAACAACCTTTTTTGCAATTTTTCAGCATCCCATTCGCGGTGCACTGGGCCGGCCCAGTCGGACGCACCCTGTGCGATGGGGCATGTATTTGCCGCAGAATTCGGCACTTATGAGTCGAACGCACTCTGTGCGATGGGGCATGTATTTGCCGCAGAATGCGACACATAGTGTTGAGTATGATATTCGTGTATGTATATTGTCTTTTGTACATTAGGCCTACCTCTTTAGGTTGTTGTATAGATTAAGGTAGAGGCCCCACCTTGTACTTATATATACCGTGCACATTGCACCGAATCAATATATCGTGCAATTCATACATCTACATGGTATCAGTTTTTAGGTTTAGACTTTTACCCTAGATTCCGTTGCCGCCGCCGCCGCACTCCTCCGTGCCGCCGCCGCCGCTTCCCATCCCGCTCCTTTACCTGCTCCGCCGCTGCTTCCCTTCGCGAGACCAGCGCACGCTCGCTTCGCACGCTACGCGCCAGCCGCTACGCGCGCTTGCCTACACGCTGCTCGCCGCTACGCCCGCACGCTGCCAGCCGCTACGCGCCAACCTCGTTTGCCAGCTGCCCGTCCTGTTTGATCGGACGCACGCCGCACGCCTCGTCTGCTCGCCTCGTCAGTACCCGCTCGCCTCGCAAAACGCTGCTGCCGCTGACCTGAGCCACCGAGTCGCCTCGTCATGTCGTCAGTCACTTCCTCCGCGTCCACCAACTCCAACCCGTTCACCGACGCCAACCCTCCCGACGTCAACGACATCCGCAGGCTCAACATCTTCGAGCGGGTGCCGGTTCGTCTCTCCCAGGTGGACTCCTCCTACCACACGTGGAAAACGTACTTCTCCCTCGTGTTTCGGGAGTACCATCTCATGGATCACGTGGACGGCACCGTCGACTCCAGTCTCGTCCCCGAGTTTCACGACTGGTCCACCATCGACACCACGATCATCCGCTGGTTTTTCCTCAACATCACGCCCGATCTCTTCCAGACGATCGTGACGGACGGTGATGATGCCTGCGCCGTGTGGACCAAGCTGAACGGGCTCTTCACTGACAACAAGCTCCAGCGTTGCGTTTTTCTGCAGCAAGAGTTCTTTGGGTGTCATCAGGACAACACCTCCATCGACGACTATTGTCACCGCCTTAAGACTCTCGCCGATGAGCTTCGCGATATTGGCGTCAAGGTCGATGATGACCTCCTCCTCAGCACGCTCACCGCCGGGCACAACGAGGATTTTGGCAACGCCGCGGCGAACCTCAGCCTCATCCCCAGCCCATCCTTCGCCAAGTTCGCTGTGTATCTCCGCTTGGAGGAGAAGCGGATGAAACAGGTGAAGACGCGCGCCATCCACACCTCCCTCGTTGTCTGCACCTCCCGCGGTGGGCCTCCGGCGCCTCCCACTGCCCCGGCGCCCCAGCAGCGTCATCAGGCGCCTTTTCCGGCGCCCCAGCAGCCAGGGCTCCTGCCCCTGCCGTACGGCCCACCCGCGCCCCCCGCTCCTCCCGCTGAAAAGCGCCACGGGGGCCGGCGCGGTGGCCGGCGCGGTGGCCGGCGCGGCGGTCAACAGCAGCAGCAGCCGCAGCAGCAGTTTCAGGCGCCGCAGCAGCTCCAGGTGCCGCCCCCATGGGCCTCTGGCTACAACCCCTGGACCGGTGTTGTCCATGCGTACACCATGCCGGTTCCACGGGCTCCTGCACCAACGCTTCCCGTGCCGCACCCACCGGCGCACCAGGCCTACTACGCGGCTCCGTAGCCGTACGGAGGATACCCACCGCCGCAGATGAGCGGCGCCTACGGTCTCCCTGCGGTCCTGCCGCCGCCCTCGTCGGTCCTGCAGCCGGCACCTTGGGATCCGGCGCTCCTCGCCGCGCTGCACGCTGCGCCCACGCCGAACAACTACACTGGAGGCGGTGATTATGGACACCGGGGCTACGGCTCACATGTTTACTCATCCTGGTAATCTTGCCTCCTTCATTCCTGTCAGCACCGACTGCCGCATCATTGTCGGCGACGGTTCCACACTACCTATCACACATGTCGGGCACACTTCTTTTCCTTCTACTTCTATGCCTATTACTTTGTCTAACATTCTTGTGTCCCCTCATCTTATTAAGAATCTTGTTTCCGTTCGTTGTTTAACTCGTGAAAATCCTGTTACTGTTGAATTTGACGAGCTTGGTTTTTGTGTCAAGGACGCTCGAACCAGGATGATACTTCACCGATGTGACAGCCTCGATGAGCTCTATCCGGTGCATCCGCCGTCCACCTACACCACCGCACCGGTTGCTCTCTCCGCCGGCGTCGATCTCTAGCACGCTCGTTTGGGTCATCCCAACCCCGTCACACTTCGTCATATTCTTAGGAGTTTCAGTTTCAGTTGTAATAAGATAGAGGACCACACCTGTCATGCGTGTCGTGTCGGCAAACATGTCCGCCTTCCGTTTAATAACTCCACCACCATAGCTTCTTTTCCTTTTCAGTTGATTCATAGCGATGTGTGGACCTCTCCGGTTCCTAGTAATTCGGGCTATTTATACTATCTGGTTATTCTTGATGATTATTCTCACTATGTGTGGACATTTCCTTTACGATGCAAGTCGGATGCACTCTTCACTTTGTCGGCCTTTTACTCCTATGTCAGCATGCAGTTTGGGCGTCCCATTCTTGCTCTTCAGAATGACAATGGAAAAGAGTTCGACAATCTTGCTTTCCGCACTTTTCTGTCACACCACGGCACCGTTTTTTCATCTCACATGCCCGTATACTTCACAACAGAACGGTCGAGCCGAACGCGTCCTTCGCACTCTGAACGACTGCGTTCGGACGCTCCTGTTCCACGCTAATGTGCCACCTCGTTTCTGGCCAGATGCACTCGCTCCTGCTTCACTTCTCCTTAACCTTCGCCCTTGCCGCCCATGATGGAACTATGCACCTCATCATCTTCTCTTCGGTACGCCCCCATCTTATGATGACTTGCGTATTTTCGGGTGCCTTTGCTATCCTAGCACTGTGGACTCCGCTCCTCACAAACTCGCACCTCGTTCTGTCGCTTGCATCTTCATCGGCTATCCCTCCAACTCCAACGGATATCGGTGCTACGATCCCGTCTCCCACCATGTGTTCACTTCTCGGCACGTTTACTTTGATGAGCATGTGTTTTCATTTCAGCAGGTACCTCCGGCTGTTCCTCCCGCCACCGGTGACGCGGGTTCCTCGGCGTCGCCCCCTGGCCCGTCCCCTGGCTTTGAGGTGTGCCCCCCGCCTGCGCCGTCGGCCCCCTCGGCACCCCCGGCGCCCCTCAGCGCCCCCGGCCTCCTTGGCGCCCCCTCGGCGCCCCCGGCCTCCTCGGCGCCCCCTCGGCGCCCCCGGCCTCCTCGGTGCCCCCGGCCCCCGCGCCTCCGGTACCTCTGGCCGGCCCGGTCACCCGCGCCCGTACGGGCGTTTTTCGCCCGAGCTCGCGCTACGCCGTGGATGACTACGTCCATGCGACGTCCACCTCTGAGCCGTCGCCTTTGCCATCCTCCGTCCGAGCCGCTCTTCGTGACCCACTCTGGCTGGCTGCGATGCAAGAGGAGTTTGACGCCCTGTTGCGCAACCGGACGTGGCAGCTTGTTCCCCGTCTCCGGCATGCCAACGTGATTACCGGGAAGTGGGTTTTCAAACACAAGCTCCGTCCTGATGGTACTCTTGATCGCTATAAAGCGCGTTGGGTCGTTCGGGGCTTCAGGCAGCGTGCTGGCATCGACTTCACCGACACATTCGCTCCAGTCGTCAAGCCCGACATGATTCGCACGGTTCTTCACCTTGCGGTCTCCCGTGATTGGCCAGTGCACCAGATGGACGTCTCCAACGCCTCCTCCATGGTCACCTCGAGGAGCGGGTCTTCTGCCAGCAGCCCACCGGGTTTGTTGACCCGACGCTTCCCTACCATGTGTGCCTGCTCTCGCGGTCCTTGTATGGACTCAAACAGGCTCCGCGCGCTTGGTACCAGCGCATAGCAGCGTTTCTCCACCAGCTTGGGTTTCGCTCTACCCGCTCGGATGCCTCGCTCTTCGTCTATCATCAGGGCTCCGACACGGCCTACTTGCTGCTCTATGTCGACGACATCATCCTGACGGCATGTACGGCTGGTCTCCTTAGTCAGCTCACGACTTGTCTTCGCGCTGAGTTCGCCATCAAGGACTTGGGCCCTTTGCACTACTTCCTCGGTGTCAAGGTGGTGCGTCGTCCGGATGGTTTCTTCCTTCATCAGCGGAAGTACACTCATGAGCTCCTGGAGCACGCCGGCATGCTTAACTGCAAGCTCACCGCTACGCCTGTTCATACGAAGGCCAAGCTCTCTGCCACAGATGGTTCTCCTGCTTCGGATGCTGCTTTCTATAGGTCTATCGTTGGTGCTCTCCAGTACCTCACCCTGACTCGACCGGAGATCCAGTATGCCGTGCAACAGGTGTGTCTTCATATGCATGCTCCTCGAGACGTTCACTGGGCTGCCGTCAAGCGGAATCCTCGCTATGTCTGTGGCACTATGGATCTTGGCGTCACGCCTCCGCCGACACTGTCCTCACCGCCTACTGCGATGCTGACTGGGCGGGCTGTCCTGACACTCGTCGTTCCAATTCGGGCTATTGTGTCTACCTTGGACCCTCACTTATCTCGTGGTCGTCTAATCGGCAGCCTACGGTCTCTCGTTCCAGTGCTGAGGCCGAGTATCGTGCGGTGGCCAACGCCGTCGCTGAGTGTTCGTAGCTTCGCCAGCTGCTTCAGGAGCTTTCCTGCCCTGTTGACCGTGCCACGGTGGTCTACTGTGACAACGTCTCGGCGGTCTACCTCTCTGCTAACCCGGTACATCATCGCCGGACCAAGCATATTGAGTTGGATATTCATTTTGTTCGGGAACAGGTGGCTCTTGGCCATATTCGTGTTTTACACGTTCCTACTTCCCAACAATTTGCAGATATCATGACCAAGGGCTTGCCTACGGCGTCATTTGAGGAGTTCCCGTCCAGTCTTTGCGTCAGCCGTGGTGCCGCTTCGACTGCGGGGAGGGGGGGGAGGGGTTGAGTATGATATTCGTGCATGTATATTGTCTTTTGTACATTAAGCAGGGCCGGCCCTGAGGGGGGCAGGGGGGCGGTCGCCCCGGGCCCCCGAAATCCAGGGGCCCCCTCTCGGCCTGTACGTAGGTAGCCAAAGGCCTAGGCCACGTGCATACTGGAACGTCGCAGCAGTACCTCTATCCGCCGCAGCCTGTGACGTAACTTTGTTTCGGTTTTCCTTCTTCGAGCCCAAGGTGTATATACTTCTACATTAGACCAGGCCCAAGTAGCGGCAACGTAGCTGGAGTGTAATGCATCGGCATAAGGCATGAATCAATCAGGATCCTGTTCGCAGAAAAAAAAGGAATCAGTCGGGATCCTATTCGCAGAAAAAAAGGATATCAATCAGGATCCGGCCGGCAGCTTGGAGCCACAAACCTAGAACGCATCGTCTTTTTCGCCTCGCGCCCTAATCGCGGCAGATATACCCCGGAGCTTTGCTCGAGGATGAGGTCCAGATTGCAGGGAATATGGCTGCGCGCGGGGGTGTGGCGTCTGCACACCGGCGCTGGGCGTCTCACCTGTGGATGTGGGCGGTTGCCGGGCGGCCGAAGTGTGTTCCGTAAGTATCGTTAACCATTATGTTTCTGCAGTTTGATACTTTGTTCTAGTGGTCTAGATCTCAAAGAGATCAAGGACGAAGAGTGGTGTTCTGGATACTGATTTTGGCGAGTAATTTTCAGATGAACTATGCAATCACGCACTAAATTAGGCAATTAACTCCCGATTTATTAATTTTTAGATGAACTATCAGAATAGTTCTGATTTGATTTTTGAAGATATGAAAGAATATTTTTCATATCATTTATATAGATTTGCTCATGATTCTAAATTAAGTTTTCAATATTGTTATTTATATTATCTTACCATTAGTTCGTCTAATAGGGCTACTCTGCATATCGAATGCATGTTTTTCTGGAGTCAAATGTGACATGTCTGAATCTTTCATTGCGTCAAACATATAATGTGCTTATTATTAATGTAGTACAGCAGAACACTGAACACGGTTTTGCCTTTCCAACTATGTCTTGTGGTAGGCCGTTAGACACACACACCTTTACTTACTTCCTCCACAGGCCATCATATAAATTTTTGGGTTACTCGCTAGATTGCAGTGACGCAAACCCGAAAGTGTTTATGAAACTAATCATTATTGTTATGATTACGATGATTATCTTAAGGCCCCCCGAGTTTTTGTTCCGCTCCGGGCCCCTAAAATCTCAGGACCGGCCTGACATTAAGCCCACCTCTCTAGGTTGTTGTATAGATTGAGGTAGAGGCCCCACCTTATATTTATATATACCGTGCACATTGCACCGAATCAATATATCGTGCAATTCATACATCTACACATAGGACATGAGCTCCCTCGACTGGATCCATGGTGAGGCTCGTCACTTCGTATGCGGGTCGCCGGGTGGCCGGTCGGTCTTGCTGACTCTCTTGGCGTACAAAGCCAGTGAATGTATCCACGCCGACTCGCCGCGTAAATCCCAATCAGTACGGATTAACAAGAGTTAATGTCATTCCAGATGCAGTTACCATGAAAGTTTGCGCGGCTGGTCCAAAAGAAGTTCTGCGAAACGAGGTTGCTTGAAGACCCTGATCGCCATGTGACAACAGTTCATATACTCCCACAAGGTGGAGTAGTATTCAGTTTATTACGCCCATTAAACTATAAATTAAAAGATAGAACCATTAAAAAAATATGTCTAGGACACATCTAGATATGACATAGTTATGTCATATCTAATCTGATGTCTACTATATTTGTGGTCTATTTCTTTTTATCTCAGTTTTTTTCTTGATTCCTTGTTACTGTGTATTTATGAGAGCTTAGATGTGACTTTCTTAGAAAACATCTAAATGTGAGTTAGACAAGCTGTTAAAAAATATTGTCTATACAAAGTAATATAAGACGTTTTAGACACTTATGTCATAGATTACTCTACAGAAGTAACCCGCAAAAAAAAAAATATTACTCTACAGAGGTAGTACTATAACTCACATCGGCAAAGATTTAAATAGCAACTTTTGTAGTACATGGCTCGTGCCTTGCAATGGAGTATAATTAAATATGTCTTTAGAATAAAAAATGCTTTTAAAGTAGAACCACTAAGTTTTCCTTCTCACTAAGAAAGCACACAAGGACTTTATGCTTCTTGTTGGCGTCACCGTCGATCTGCCTCATCTTCTGTGGTATTAGGGTCATGGAGGTGCAGTGGATCATGAACCTTGCGGATGCCATACTTAGGAAGGAGAGGCGGCGGCGTCTCCTTGAAGATGGAATAAGATTCTCCCCACCAAGCTCTCATACCTTGAGCATATTTTTTATCATTTTTATTGGACTAACTAATTAATGCAGTGCTTAGTTCTAGCTTTTTTGGTGTTTCTGAATATCATGGAAAACATGTATTTTAACCCCCTGAAAAAATCCAGAAAAATATACTAGGATTGTTTTCCACCAAGAGACATCCAGTGTAAATGGGTTTGGGCCAGGAGGACCCCAAGGTGCCCAGGTGCCCTATATAGGCGCTCACAACCCAGGGGTGCCTAAGCACCGGGGAAACCTTTTAGAGTCATCCTTTGGCCGCAAACTTGCCCCTGAAGTTTTTCCACCGTCCTATTTTGCAAAAAAAATTAAGGTTACGGATCTCCGAGCAAAGATAAAACGGTGACAAGAGGTAGATTGCAGTAACCAAAAACAGACTCCCCTTGGGAGTGAGATCCAGTCTCGAAGAGGCTCTTGACCTTCACAGCCGTTGTCAAGAAATATAAGAGCATAAACCCTTCACCTACCTAGGGGGTGGCCAAAGAAGAAGAAGGAGGGGTTTCTCTCCATGGTGTAAGGATAGTCGTGTAAGTGACATACACACTTGAGAGAGTAGGAAACTGAAAGGATCGATAAGAGGTGTCTAGAGGGGGGTGATTAGACCATCAACAAAGAAAAGTAGCAGTTTTTAAGTCCTTCAAATTAAGGTGGAGTTTTAGAACAAGTTTAAACATTCACAATACATTTCAAGCAAGCTTGGCAAGAGTATATGAGCAGCAGAAAGTAAAGCATGCAACTTCCAAGAAAGTAAAGGGATGGGATTGGAGTGTGCAAACGCAATTGGAAACACGAAGATTTTTGGCGTGGTTCTGATAGGTGGTGCTATTGTACATCCACGTTGATGGAGACTTTAACCCACGAAGGGTAACAGCCGCGCGAGTCCACGGAGGGCTCCACCCACGAAGGGTCCATGAAGAAGCAACCTTGTCTATCCACCATGGCCATCGCCCACGAAGAACTTGCCTCACTTGGGTAGATCTTCACAAAGTAGGCGATCTCCTTGCCCTTACAAACTCCTTGGTTCAACTCCACAATCTTGACGGAGGCTCCCAAGTGACACCTAACCAATCTAGGAGACACCAGTCTCCAAAAGGTAATAGATGGTGTGTTGATGATGAACTACTTGCTCTTGTGCTTCAAATGATAGTCTCCCCAACACTCAACTCTCTCACACAAATTTGGATATGGTGGAAAGATGATTTCAGTGGAAAGCAACTTGGGGAAGGCTAGAGATCAAGATTCTTGTGGTTGGATTAGAATATATTGGTCTTAACACATGAGTAGGTGGTTCTCTCTCAAAAAATGAATGCTAGAAGTGTTGGCATGTTCTGAAGGCTCTCTCCACGAATGGAGGATAGGTGGAGGGGTATATATAGCCTCCACACAAAATCTAGCCGTTACACACAATTTACCAAACTCGGTGGGATCGAATAGTGAAACTCGGTCAGACCGATTTAGTTCAAAATGTGAATGTTAGGCTTTTCGGTGGGACCGATATGATCAACTCGGTGGGATCGATATGTTAGGGTTAGGGTAAAACCTCAACTCGGTTTGACCGATTACACAAACTCGGTGAGATCGATTTTGGTAATAAGCAAAACAGAGAGTTGGTCAAGCAAACTCGATGGGACCGACTGCATATCCCGGTGAGACCGAAATGATTGCAACAGGCAACAGAGAGTTTGCAAGCCCATCTCGGTGAGGCCGAGATCCCATCGGTGAGACCGAATTGGTTAGGGTTTCTAGCAGTGGCTATGTCAAGTGAACTCGGTGGCGCCGGATAGATCAAATCGGTGGGGCCGAGTTTGACTTTAGGTTTTGAGACATATGTGGATGTGAGAATGTGGTTGAGCGCTTTGGAGCATATCACTAAGCACTTTGAGCAAGCAAGCCATTAAGCAACACCTCATCTCCTTTTAATAGTATTGGCTTTCCTATGGACTCAATGTGATCTTGAATCACTAAAATAGAAAATTAAGAGCCTTGAGCTTTTGCCAATGTTTGTCCTTAGCATCTTGAAAGGGTTCCACATCCTCTTGTCCATGCCACACCTTTGTTGAACTTTCTGAAATATACTAGATGAAAATGTTAGTGCAACAAGAGATATGTTGACTTTAATTACCAAAATCACCCAGGGAGCACTTGTGCTTTCAGTCTCCCCCTTTTTGGTAATTGATGAAAACATACATCAAAGCTTTAGATAACGATTTGAAGGATAACAAGTAAAGCTTTGGAAAGACATGTAACATGCGTAGGCTCCCCCTACATGTATGCAATCATGTGAATATGAAGTATAAGAGCATGTGAATGCATAAGCATGACAGAGGAAGCAATGAGTTACATGTATCTTGGCTATATGCATCAGAGCAAATGATGTGGATACAGGAAATATACCTTCATGTTCATGAGTCCTTCTTGCAAACAATATGTACATCAATAAGAGATCATCATGCACATGAGTGTGATGCATATACTTACCTTGTGGTCTTGAGCTGGCTTTGGAAGAGATGGACCTGAGTAAACAAGGTTAGATAACATAGAAACATCTATTAAATAGAGTAAGAACAGCAAACCACAAGAGTACCAAGATTGGGATGACATGCAGTGAGTGAGTACTAGGTACTCTATTGGATATATACATGTCCCCAAAGAGTAAAGATATGCAATGAATTCGAAGATTTCCTTCCCTTAGATGTCTTTCTCCCCCTGAATCTTATATTGGATAATGGGAGAAGATAGGGTAAAAGAAAATCGGAGCAAAACAATCATAACATATACATGTCTTTTACCCTCTTAAAGACGTGTGACTTCTCTACTCTTTGAATACCAAGCATATGGGAATTTCCTTCCCATAGGGTCTCTCTCTCCCTTTGATGTGATTAAGCTTTGATGTGATCTCTCTCCCCCCCCTTTGACATCAATTTACAAGAAGGGATCTTCTAGAGTGTGAGTCGAATAGGTTTGGTCCTTGAGTCACATAACAAAGCAACATATAGAATGTGTGATACGTCTCCAATGTATCTATAATTTTTGATTATTACATGCTATTATATTATCCATCTAGGATGTTTTATATGCATTTATATGTTATTTTATATGGTTTTTGGGACTAACCTATTAACCTAGAGCCCAGTGCCAGTTTATGTTTTTTCCTTGTTTTTGAGTATTGCAGAGATGGAAATCAAACGGAGTCCAATTGACGTGAAATTTGACGGAGATTATTTTTGGAGCAGAAGAAGCCCACGGAGCACCGGAGATGGGCCAGGAGAGTCCCGAGGCCATCATGAGGGTGGGGGGCGTGCCCTGCCCCCCTGGGCGCGCCCCCTACCTCGTGGCCGCCTCGGGGACCCCCTGACTTGTTCCCGACGCCAACACCTCTTATATATACCCAAACTTTCAGAAAGAAACCTAGATCAGGAGTTCCGCCGCCGCAAGCCTCTGTAGCCACCGAAAACCAATCTAGAACCGTTCCGGCACCCTGCCAGAGGGGGGAGTCCCTCTCCGGTGGCCATCTTCATCATCCCGGCGCTCTCCATGACGAGGAGGGAGTAGTTCACCCTCGGGGCTGAGGGTATTTACCAGTAGCTATGTGTTTGATCTCTCTCTCTCTCTCTCTCTCTCTCTCTCTCTCTCTCTCTCGTGTTCTTGATTTGGCACGATCTTGATGTATCGCGAGCTTTGCTATTATAGTTGGATCTTATGATGTTCCCCCCCTCTACTCTCTTGTAATGGATTGAGTTTTCCCTTTGGAGTTATCTTATCGGATTGAGTCTTTAAGGATTTGAGAACACTTGATGTATGTCTTGCATGTGCTTATCTGTGGTGACAATGGGATATCACGTGATCCACTTGATGTATGTTTTGGTGATCAACTTGCGAGTTCAGTGACCTTGTGAACTTATGCATAGGGGTTGGCACACATTTTCGTCTTGACTCTCTGGTAGAAACTTTGGGGCACTCTTTGAAGTTCTTTGTGTTGGTTGAATAGATGAATCTGAGATTGTGTGATGCATATCGTATAATCATACCCATGAATACTTGAGGTGACATTGGAATATCTAGGTGACATTAGGGTTTTCGTTGATTTGTGTCTTAAGGTGTTATTCTAGTACAAACTCTAGGATAGATCGAATGGAAAGAATAGCTTCATGTTATTTTACTACAGACTCTTGAATAGATCGATCAGAAAAATAACTTTGAAGTGGTTTCATACCCTACCATAATCTCTTCGTTTGTTCTCCGCTATTAGTGACTTTGGAGTGACTCTTTGTTGCATGTTGAGGGATATTTATATGATCCAATTATGTTATTATTGTTGAGAGAACTTGCACTAGTGAAAGTATGAATCCTAGGCCTTGTTTCAACGCATTGCAATACTGTTTACGCTCACTTTTATTACTTGTTACCTTGCTGTTTTTATATTTTTATATTACAAAAACCTATATCTACTATTCATATTGCACTTGTATCACCATCTCTTCGCCGAACTAGTGCACCTATACAATTTACCATTGTATTGGGTGTGTTGGGGACACAAGAGACTCTTTGTTATTTGGTTGCAAGGTTGTTTGAGAGAGACCATCTTCATCCTACGCCTCCCACAGATTGATAAACCTTAGGTCATTCACTTGAGGGAAATTTGCTACTGTCCTACAAACCTCTGCACTTGGAGGCCCAACAACGTCTACAAGAAGAAGGTTGTGTAGTAGACATCAATCTCTTTTCTGGCGCCGTTGCCGGGGAGGTTAGTGCTTGAAGGTATATCTTTAGATCTTGCAATATAATCTTTTTGTTTCTTGTTTTATCATTAGTTTACTCTATAAAAGAAAACTACATAAAAATGGAATTAAGGGTACCTCATATGCTTCATCTTTTTAATGTCTTTCGTGAAAATGATGGGAAGGAAAATTGTGCCAAAGTGCTAGAAGAAGAATGCATTAGAATGTTTGGCACTAAATCTTTGAATGATGAGCATGATTGCAATGTTATTAGTATGAACTCTTTGAATATCCATAATACTAATGATGATTGCACTAGTCATGATGAAAATGTATCTTATAAGCATGTCAATTTTTGTGGAGTGCATAGAGTTTGCAAGTACACACCAAATAGGGAAGATAGATTTTGCAAGAGGCATAAGTACTTAGAAACTAAATGGTTGCAAGAAAGGCTAGATGCTTGTGCTGAAAATTTAAAATTTCTTTTCCATCCTTGTGAACTTTGCAATGAACATGATCATTCAAATCCCCAATGAAAATTGTTTCATTATCGTATCGTGTCCAAAAGTTGTGATGACTTGATTTCCCTTGCGCATCATAATGAACTTAGTTTGCTTTTGGTTTATGAAGAAATGAAACTATAACTAAGGATATGCCAGAATTTGTCCTTGATAAAGTTCTTGATTTTTATCTAGAAGAAATTTTTATGTATTGTGCGGTGAATTGCTTTGAAAATCCTTATATTGCCAATTACATAAAGAAAAAAACAAATAGAAGATGAATATAATACTAATGAAAGGGAAGAGATTTACCAATATCCTCCTATTCTTTCTTATGATGAATCAGGTGACGAGGAGGAGCTTTCTATTCAACCAATCTCATTAATAAGGAGCTCCAAAAAGAGGATTAAACCCACACATGATGTGAAGAAAAAAAGAAAAGACGGTGAAGCAAACGTAAAAAGGTATCCCTACCAAATGATATTGCTCCTATTAATCATTGTGATGATGATAGTTGCTATACTATTGGTGCTATCCATACTATTAATGATGAGAGTGATTATGCTTATGATATGAAAAGGCCCAAGCTTGGGGATGCTATGTTTGACGGGAATGACATGTTTGAGAATATATTTGCTGCAATTAATGTTTGTCCCAAGCTTGGGGATGCTATGTTTAATGAACATGATATTTTTAGCCTCCCAAGTTTTGATGAGCAAATTTATTATGATGATAGCATGCCTCCTATTTATGATGGTTATATTGATGAAAGTGGGTTTGGAAGAGTGTCAACTTTAGAAAGTAATGATCCCACTAGTTTGGAGGGTGTTGAATCTTATAATATTTATGAAAGTGGATTTGTAGAGGTCATGACTTTATTTAGTGATGAATCCACTATTTTGGAAGAGGTTTCAATTGATTATGATGAGAACAAAGTTGCTACTTATGATGATTATTGTGATGAAACTTATGCTATAAAAAGTAGTTATGATTATATCTATAAAACTTGTCATGATTATGATTAACCTTTTTCTGAACATTACTCTTTTAATATGGAAACAATTTATAGTATTCGAGTTTCTTATGATACTCCCACTATTTCGAATGAGAAGAATTTTGCTTATGTGGAGAGTAATAAAATTTCTATGCTTGTGGATCATGAAAATAATGCTTCATGTGATGGTTATATTGTTGAATTCATTCATGATGCTACTGAAAATTATTATGAGGGAGGAATATATGCTTGTAGGAATTGCAATAATATCAAGTTTCCTCTCTATGTGCTTAAAGTTTTGAAGTTATTCTTGTTTTGCCTTCCTATGCTAGTTGATTATTGTTCACATAAGTTGTTTACTCACAAAATCCTTATGCATAGGAAGTGAGTTAGGCTTAAATGTGCTAGTCATATTCTTCATGATGCTCTCTTTATGTTTCAATTCTTATCTTTTGTGTGAGCATCATTGAAACCATCATGCCTAGCTAGGGGCGTTAAACGTTAGCGCTTGTTGGGAGGCAACCCAATTTTATTTTTGTCCTTTGCTTTTACTCCTGTTTAGTAATAAATAATTCATTTAGCCTCTGGTTAGATGTGGTTTTATATTTTAATTAGTGTTTGTGCCAAGTAGAACCTTTGGGAAGACTTGGGTGAAGTCTTTGTGATCTTGCTGTAAAAAAACAGAAACTTTAGCGCTCACGAGATTAGCTTCCATTTTTTTACTGGAGAGTGCTTTTAGGTTGATTCTTTTTGAAGATGATTAATAGACAAATTACTCACGTCCAACAATTTCTTTCAGAATTTTTGGAGTTCTAAAAGTATACGTTTGATACAGATTACTACAGACTGTTCTGTTTTTGACAAATTCTGTTTTCATTGTGTTGTTTGCTTATTTTGATGAATCTATGAGTAGTATCGGAGGGTATGAACCATAGAGAATTTGAAATACAGTAGATATTACACCAATATGAACTTAGAATGAGTTCACAATAGTACATAAGTGGTGATTTATTTTCTTATATACTAACGGAGCTTACGAGTTTTCTGTTGAGTTTTGTGTTGTGAAGTTTTCAAGTTTTGGGTAAAGATTCGATGGACTGTGGAATAAGGAGTGGCAAGAGCCTAATATTGGGGATGCCCAAGGCACCCCAAGGTAATATTCAAGGACAAACAAGAGCCTAAGCTTGGGGATGCCCTGGAAGGCATCCCCTCTTTCGTCTTCGTTCATCGGTAACTTTACTTGGAGCTATATTTTTATTCACCACATGATATGTGTTTTGATTGGAGCATCATTTTATTTTATTTGGTTTTGCTTGCTGTTTGAATAAAATACCAAGATCTTAAATTCTTAAATTTTAGAGAGTCTTCACATAGTTACATAATTATTCGACTACTCAGTGATCTTCACTTATATCTTTCGGAGTAGTTTGTCATTTGCTCTAGTGCTTGACATATATCCTTTTAGAGCACGGTGGTGGTTTTATTTTATAAAAATTATTGATCTCTCATGCTTCACTTATATTATTTTGAGAGTATTTTAGAACAACATGGTAATTTTCTTTGGTTATAAAATTAGTCCTAATATGATGGGCATCCAAGATGTGTATAATAAAAACTTCCATATAGAGTGCATTGAATACTATGAGAAGTTTGATTCTTTATGATTGTTTCGAGATATGAAGATGGTGATATTAGGGTCATGCTAGTGGAGTAGTTGTGAATTTGAGAGATACTTGTGTTAAAGTTTGTGATTCCCGTAGCATGCACGTATGGTGAACCGTTGTGTGATGAAGTCAGAGCAGGATTTATTTTTTTGATTGTCTTCCTTATGAGTGGCGGTCGGGGACGAGCGATGGTCTTTTCTTACCAATCTATCCCCCTATGAGCATGCGTGTAATACTTTGTTTCGATAACTAATAGATTTTTGCAATAACTATGTGAGTTCTTTATGACTAATGTTGAGTCCATGGATTATACGCACTCTCACCCTTCCACCATTGCTAGCCTCTCTAATACCGCGCAACTTTTGCCGGTACCATAAACCCACCACATATCTTTCCTCAAAACAGCCACCATAGCTACCTATTATGGCATTTCCATAGCCATTCCGAGATATATTGCCATGCAACTTTCCACCATTCCATTTATTATGACACACTTCATCATTGTCATATTGCTTTGCATGATCATGTAGTTGACATCGTATTTGTGGCAAAGCCACCTTCATAATTCTTTCATACATGTCCCTCTTGATTCATTGCACATCCCGGTACACCGCCGGAGGCATTCATATAGAGTCATATTTTGTTCTAAGTATCGTGTTGTAATTCATGAGTTGTAAGTAAATAAAAGTGTGATGATCATCATTATTAGAGCATTGTCCCAGTGAGGAAAGGACGAAAAATAAAAATAAAATAAAGAAGCCAAAAAAAGAAGAGAAGGCCCAAAAAAATGAGAGAAAAAGAGAGAAGGGACAATGCTACTATCCTTTTACCACACTTGTGCTTCAAAGTAGCACCATGATCTTCATGATAGAGAGTCTCCTATGTTGTCACTTTCATATACTAATGGGAATTTTCATTATAGAACTTGGCTTGTATATTCCAACAATGGGCTTCCTCAAATGCCCTAGGTCTTCGTGAGCAAGCGAGTTGGATGTACACCCACTTAGTTTCTTTTTGAGCTTTCATATACTTATAGCTCTAGTGCATCCGTTGCATGGCAATCCCTACTCACTCACATTAATATATATTGATGGGCAACTTCATAGCCCGTTGATACGCCTAGTTGATGTGAGACTATCTTCTCCCTCTTTGTCTTCCCCACAACAACCATTATATTCCACCTATAGTGCTATGTCCATGGCTCACGCTCATGTATTGCGTGAAGATTGAAAAAGTTTGAGAACATCAAAAGTATGAAACAATTGCTTGGCTTGTCATCGGGGTTGTGCATGATTTAAATATTTTGTGTGATGAAGATAGATCATAGCCAGACTATGATTTTGTAGGGATAACTTTCTTTGGCCATGTTATTTTGAGAAGAAATGATTGCTTTGTTAGTATGCTTGAAGTATTATTGTTTTTATGTCAATATTAAACTTTTGTCTTGAATCTTATGGATCTGAACATTCATGGCACAATAAGGAAAATTACATTGAAAATTATGTTGGGTAGCATTCCAAATAAAAAATTCTGTTTTTATCATTTACCTACTCGAGGACGAGCAGGAATTAAGCTTGGGGATGCTTGATACGTCTCCAACATATCTATAATTTTTTTATTGTTCCATGCTATTATATTATCCATCTAGGATGTTTTATATGCATTTATATGGTATTTTATATGATTTTTGGGACTAACCTATTAACCTAGAGCCGAGTGCCAGTTTCTGTTTTTTCCTTGTTTTTGAGTATTGCAGAAAAGGAAAACCAAACGGAGTCCAATTGACCTAAAATTTGATGGAGATTATTTTTGGACCAGAAGAAGCCCACGAGCACTGGAGATGGGCCAGGAGAGTCCCGAGGCCCTACCCCCTGGGCGTGCCCCCTACCTCGTGGCCGCCTCGGGGACCCCCCTGACTTGTTCCCGATGCCAACACCTCTTATATATACCCAAACTTCCAGAAAGAAACCTAGATCGGGAGTTCCGCCGCCGCAAGCCTCTGTAGCCACCGAAAACCAATCTAGACATGTTCCGGCACCCTACCGGAGGGGGGAGTCCCTCTCCGGTGGCCATATTCATCATCCCGGCGCTCTCCATGACAAGGAGGGAGTAGTTCACCCTCGGGGCTGAGGGTGTGTACTAGTAGCTATGTGTTTGATCTCTCTCTCTCTCTCTCTCTCTCTCTCTCTCTCTCTCGTGTTCTTGATTTGGCACGATCTTGATGTATCGCGAGCTTTGCTATTATAGTTGGATCTTACGATGTTTCTCCCCCTCTACTCTCTTGTAATGGATTGCGTTTTCCCTTTGAAGTTATCTTATCGGATTTAGTCTTTAAGGATTTGAGAACACTTGATGTATGTCTTGCATGTGCTTATCTGTGGTGACAATGGGATATCACGTGATCCACTTGATGTATGTTTTGGTGATCAACTTGCGAGTTCCGTGACCTCGTGAACTTATGCATAGGGGTTGGCACACATTTTTGTCTTGACTCTTCGGTAGAAACTTTGGGGCACTCTTTGAAGTTCTTTGTGTTGGTTGAATAGATGAATCTGAGATTCTGTGATGCATATCGTATAATCATACCCACGGATACTTGAGGTGACATTAGAGTATCTAGGTGACATTAGGGTTTTGGTGGTTTTGTGTCTTAAGGTGTTATTCTAGTACGAACTCTAGGATAGATCGAATGGAAAGAATAGCTTCGTGTTATTTTACTACGGACTCTTGAATAGATCGATCAGAAAGAATAACTTTGAGGTGGTTTCATACCCTACCATAATCTCTTCATTTGTTCTCCGCTATTAGTGACTTTGGAGTGACTCTTTGTTGCATGTTGAGGGATATTTATATGATCCAATTATGTTATTATTGTTGAGAGAACTTGCACTAGTGAAAGTATGAACCCTAGGCCTTGTTTCAACGCATTGCAATACCGTTTACGCTCACTTTTATTACTTGTTACCTTGCTGTTTATATATTTTCATATTACAAAAACCTGTATCTACTATCCATATTGCACTTGTATCATCATCTCTTCACCGAACTAGTGCACCTATACAATTTACCATTGTATTGGGTGTGTTGGGAACACAAGAGACTCTTTTTTATTTGGTTGCATGGTTGTTTGAGAGAGACCATCTTCATCCTACGCCTCCCACGGATTGATAAACCTTAGGTCATCCACTTGAGGGAAATTTTCTACTGTCCTACAAACCTCTGCACTTGGAGGCCCAACAACGTCTACAAGAAGAAGGTTGTGTAGTAGACATCAATGTGATGCAGTAGAGGACAAGAATCATTTAGTGGATCTAGAACAAATATGTAGGATGCAAATGGCAAAGTGTCTTCTCAACATTGAAATTGGTAACACCGAGTTGTTTCCTTTGGTGGCACTGAGGTATTTCGGTTTAGCTGAAAGAAACAAACTGGTGAGTCCGAGTTCAACACAGAGAGAAAACAATTGTCATCTTAGCTCACTTAGGCAAATAAGATCTCACAAAGATTTGCAAGGATTAACTGAAAGATTTGCAATGAATTGGATGCAGGGAATGCAGAAAATAACAGAGAAAAAGGAAAGAGATCTAGATGATGTTTTTTTATTAAAGAAGGGGAACAAACATGCAAGAGACAGATGCAAGAACACAGAAGAACACTAGAGAACTTCATCTAGAATTGGTCGGAGACGAAGTCACCTATGTTAGAGTATATTGATTGAGGAGTCAAGTGAGAACACTTTACCATAGGTCATACTCATCGTTTAAGCTCAAAATGGGGTTACCATTTTTTGTTTAAGCATTTTGATGTATTCACATCTTGTTGAGCTGCTTTGACCCGTGACTTGGGGTAAAGCTTCTCTGAGATGGAATAACATACCTTGGGTGGTGGTGTTGATCTTGATCATGTAGTTGAACTTGTGTGGGATGCTCAAGGTTGTTGTAGCTCATCAATGAGTTGGGAGCACCACTTGCAGTTTGAGTTCATCTACATACATGGGTTAGCCTTGTAAGGAAAATCACTTGTGTATCCAAAATGACAAACATGAGGTTTGATACCAAATGAAATTTGATATATAGAGATTGTCAAAGGATATGTCGAAAGGTTTCGTGCTTCCTTGTCTTCAACCACCATTTTGTAGAGACTTGGTGATGTAGGGATTGCTCAAGATGTGAGTGATTTGCAATCTCATAGATTTGGATTCATCCAAGTACCTACAAGGGTTAGATAGCATGCAAGGGTGCAAGTATATATCCAAGACATATGATCATCATCATAAGATAAATATCAAGGATTAGTCAAAGTCTCATGCCTTGCATGTATCCTGTCGGATGTGGGGTTCCGGCAAAACCCTTAAGGTTCGAACTCTAGGGTGCGCGCGAAGTCCTTTCCCTTCTTCCGATCTACGCCCTAGCTCGCTAAGACCTCGCGGACGAACTCGATGAACTCGCAACACAGAAAGACACGAGATTTATACTGGTTCGGGCCACCGTTGTGGTGTAATACCCTACTCCAGTGTGTGGTGGTGGATTGCCTCTTGGGCTGATGATGAACAGTACAGGGGGAGAACAGCCTCCTGAGGTTGAGGTGTTCTTGTGTTCGGTGTGTGGCTAAGGATTGGCCCGAGGCTAGCTCAGATCAAGATGAGATGCCCCTACTATGGTGGCTAGTTCTACTTATATAGGCCCTGGTCCTCTCCCCAAATATTGAGCGGGAAGGGAGCCAACAACGGCGGGCTAATTTGAAAGGGGACAACTACTACAAGCTATCCTGAAAAAAGTGGTCTTCGCCTGCAAAAGGCTCTGGTGATGACGCCGTCTTGGGCTCCATGGTGACCTTCGTCCTGCTGGCCTGCTAGTCTTGGTCTCGTTGCACCAATATGGAAACATTTGCCTGATGCCTCGGTACTCCGCGCCTGCGCCTGCTTCCTTAGCACCAAAGGGGAAGCAAGGACGCTGCATGTGCTGGCACCCGCCTTGCGCCCGCCTGGTGTCGATCGTCATGGCTCACGTCACGAGAGCCTCGCGAGGTTTGCCCCGCCTTGATAACTCCGCTCCTTGCGAGGCAGCCTGGCGAGGCCGCTCCCGAGGAGGTCTTGCGTCGTCCGCCTCGCGAGGCTTGGCCCCTCGCGAGGGTTTTGAATGCTTTGTTGATGAAGATGGGCCGTACGGGCCCGCTAGCATAGCCATGTCGTGGTCCACAGGCAGGCAAGTCTGGGGACCCCCGTTCCCAGAACACCGACAGTAGCCCCCGGGCCCAAGGCGCGCTCGGGCTTGGCTTCGAGGCGAAGCCAAAGGTCAAGTGCGGAGCGCTGCGGGCCCCAAAAGCCTGCGACCTCGATTGACGCGTGGCAGTTGATTGGACGTGGGCGTCTCCACTTTCCCACGCTGCCTCGGCAACTGCCCGTCCGGACAAAAGGCTGGCGCAGGCAGTGCTTGCCTTTCATTGCTTCTTCCTCGCCTTGCTCTAGATCCCCTTTCTCGCTCCTCGCCGCCGAAATCTCCAGATCTGCTCCAATCTTGCTCCGCATCTGTGTCCCATGGCGTCGTGCAAGACCAAGCCCTCCTCAGTGCCAGCTTGGTACGAGCCAGCTCTGCAAGCACCCACTGTCACACAAAAGAGCCTTGCCTCCACGCGCCTGTTGACGGCGGGGGAGAGCAATGAAGGGGGCAAGACGGAGCTCTGGCTTGCCTCCGACGTGCCGGAGCTTGAGGGAAGCACCTTCTTCCCCTTCTTCTCGAGCAGCATAGCCGTCGGGTTGGTTCCCCCCTTCTCCGACTTCTTTTATGAGGTCCCTGACCACTACGGGTTGCAGGCGTTGCACCTCCACCCCAACTCTATCCTTCTCATGTCCATCTTCGCCTACTACTATGAGGCGTACCTGGGTGTGATGCCATCCGTGGCACTTCTATGCCACTTCTTCCTTCGCGTCAGCGATGGACACATCTCCGGGTGCGCCAATTTCATCGCATCTGGCAAGGCCAACTCAATCTCGAGCACCGGGAAGAGGGTCGATAATATCCGAGCCAAATGGGTCATGATGGACGCCAAGCGCGCCCATTCGTGTTTCGCCTTGCCAACGAAGGCGCCACAATTCAACAAGGGGTGGCCCTGCGCGAAGCTCGCTGATGAGCGGGCGTCGTCTGTGTTGGGGCAGATGCAGACCGACCTGAAGCCAGGCAACGCGAAGGCGGCGACGGTCACAGGGGCCATGCTCCTGAGGGAATTCTTGATGCTGCGCGTCGCCCCGCTCCAGGCGCGATCGTGCCCCTTGTGGAAGCTTGGAGATGGAGAAGACAAGATCCGCCTGAGCCCGGGGGCCCTGCCTGACGATGAACTGGCTGCTGTCCTGCGCCTCCTGGTTGGGGATAACCAGGAGTACCCGCCGAGCGCCTTCACTCCTTTGTTCCTCCGCAAGGACTGGGAGCCACTTGTGCTTTCCAGGCCGACCTTCAACGCGTGCAGGCTGGTGTCGCCGGCGCCCAGAGGAGCCCCTGCAGCACCGAAGCCGGTGGAGGTGTCCTCCGACGAGTCCGGCGGGGGGAAGGAAGAGGAGGGGGACTCGGAGGCGACCCTCGAAGAGATGGGGGAAAACTCCCCCCTGAGCAAAGCTGAAATCCTCCGCGCCCTTCCTGACGACGCTGAGGTCGAGGCCCGCCAGGAGGAGGGAGAACTACCTGTCGTCCCGACGAGGGGTAGGTCGTCACTGATCCCTCGGGATGCTGCCTCCGCCTTGACGCCGCCTGGGGCTGCCTCCAGCCCTCCTGCTGCACCGTCTTCTGCCGCCGGGGCCCGCACGCCCACTTCTCAGGCCCCGGTGCTTTCGGGCTTCAAGCTCCCCAAGCGGAAGGTGGAATACGTCGCGGTGGATCGGTAAGTGCCTTGAGCTTCATCTTGTCCCTGCCTGTACTTGTTATTTCCTAACGTTCACCCTTGGTCAGGCCGACACCTTCGGCGAAGAGAAGGAAGGAGGATACGGCAACCGTGCCTCCCTCCGCAGGGAAACGAGGCAGCAGCACTCGCACCTCCCGAGCCTGGTTGCCCTCGCGAGGCCAAGAAGAGCATCGCCGGGAGGAGTCAGCCCCCGTGGCCCCTCTGGCTCCTAAAGTGCCGGCGTCTGGCTCGGCTGAAGAGGTCCCGATTGCTCCAGAACCCGCCGTCTCCCAGGCCCTAGTGACGACGTCGTCTCCTCCCACTGCTGCACCTCCACTCCTAGGTCCTTCTGCCTCTGCTACCGTTCTGGAGCATGTTCTTTTGGATATGACACAGCTGCAGGCAGAACTCCTGAGCACGGACCCGCATCTGGTCGCCGGGCGCGTGGAGCTGGCCTCTGGCTGGCTTCACTCCGACTCGGCGGTCCGCGCGACGCTGAGCCAGACCGTGGCGTCTTCCGAGAAGGAGAAGCAGAGCACTGCCAATGCTGCAGCCGATCGTGAGGTGGCACTAAAAGACGCCAAGGCCGCCCGCGACTGCTGCCAAGAGCTGGAGGATGAGCTGAAGAGCCTGCACGACAAGCACGCCGAAGAAGCACGCGGCCGCCTGGTGAAGGAGGAGGAGATGAAGGCCCGGGAGGACGCCGTCAAGAACTGTGACACCGAGCTGGAGGAGTTGGGGAAGACGCAGGCCGCCGAGCGCAGCCGGCTGGAAGAGCTGGAGCGGAGGGTGAAGGTGAGGGAGGCCGATCTTGATGCCAAGGCGCGGGTCCTGCCGAAGACCGCGTGGCCTTTGCCGATCTTGAGGAGAGGTCTCGCAAGGCACTGAAGACGCTCTACGAGCACGACTTGGAGAGGCCGCTGACCACAGATGAGGACGTGCCCGCCCTACTGCTTCCTCTCCATGTGAAGGCGCTTGAGGAAGTCATGGATGGTGTCAGTCCAATGGCAGAGGCAGAAGCTCGTGTCCTGTCTTCAGCTGCATTGACTCGCGTCTTCAGCTATCTGCACCTTCGCGACCCCAGCGCTTGTCGTGACGAGCTGCTGGAGCCTGTGGCTGATGATGACTGCGCAGCCGCCGCCGCAGTCGTGCAAGGTCAAGTGGAGGCCCTGCTGAAGAAGTTCCGCGGCTTTGCCTCCGTGCCCTTGTCCGGTGATGCCGCCGATGCTGCGGCTGGTGGTGCAGGTGAAGACGTTGTCACCCGAGGAGGAGCACCTTCTGCAGGCAATGGCGGTGTCCAGGGGTGACCTGCGGCTACTCTCCTATTTCGTTCCTGTAATATGCATCAGGCCTCGTGGAGGCGTTAAACTTTTCATTTGATTGTGAGGATAATATGCTTTGTAATATTTGCTTCGAAATTTTGCGATTTCCTTCCTATTTGCTTTGCTTTCTACGTCAACAGAGCCGTGGCCCCGCGCATACCTCAACCGCCATTGGGCCGACCGGAGACCAGGACAGACCAAGGAGTGAGGGGCTACGTGACCAGTTAGGCTCCTAAGTCGCGATGCTCAGGAGTCCCCCTTGACGTGCAAACAGCTTATAGGGAGAGTATGCGAGGATAGATCAATGTTCTACATCGGCAGAGCCCGGCCCCGTGATACGTCTCCAACGTATCTATAATTTATGAAGTATTCATGCTATTATATTATCCATCTTAGATGTTTAATGGGCTTTACTATGCACTTTTATATTATTTTTGGGACTAACCTATTGACACAGAGCCCAGTGTCAGTTCCTGTTTTTTCCCTTGTTTTAGTGTTTCAAAGAAAAGGAATACCAAACGGAGTCGAAACGGAATGAAACCTTCTGGAGAAGTTATTTTTGGAAAGAAAGCAACCAGGGAGACTTGGAGTCCACGTCAAGAAAGCAACGAGGAAGGCACGAGGCAGGGGGGCGCGCCCACCCCCTGGGCGCACCCTCCACCCTCGTGGGCCCCTTGTGGCTCCCCTGACGTATTTCTTCCGCCTATATATATCCATATACCCTAAAACCATCGAAAAACAGAATAGATCGGGAGTTCCGCCGCTGCCAGCCTCGGTAGCCACAAAAAACCATTCGGGACCCTGTTCCGACACCCTGCCGGAGGGGGGGAACCCTCACCGGTGGCCATCTTCATCATCCCGGCGATCTCCATGACAAGGAGGGAGTAGTTCACCCTCGGGGCTGAGGGTATGTACCAGTAGCTATGTGTTTGATCTCTCTCTCTCTCTCTCTCTCTCTCTCTCTTGTGTTCTTGAGGTGATACGATCTTGATGTATCGCGAGCTTTGCTATTATAGTTCGATCTTATGATGCTTCTCCCCCTATTCTCTTGTAATGGATTGAGTTTTCCCTTTGAAGTTATCTTATCGGATTGAGTCTTTAATGATTTGAAAACACTTTATGTATGTCTTGCCGTGTTTATCTGTGGTGACAATGGGATATCACGTGATCCACTTGATGTATGTTTTGGTGACCAACTTACGGGTTCCGCCCATGAACCTATGCATAGGGGTTGGCACACGTTTTCGTCTTGACTCTTCGGTAGAAACTTTGGGGCACTCTTTGAGGTTCTATGTGTTGGTTGAATAGATGAATCTGAGATTGTGTGATGCATATCGTATAATCATACCCACGGATACTTGAGGTGACATTGGAGTATCTAGGTGACATTAGGGTTTTGGTTGATTTGTGTCTTAAGGTGTTATTTTACTACAAACTCTAGGGCTGTTTGTGACACTTATAGGAATAGCCCAATGGATTGGTCGGAAAGAATAACTTTGAGGTGGTTTCGTACCCTACCATAATCTCTTCGTTTGTTCTCCGCTATTAGTGACTTTGGAGTGACTCTTTGTTGCATGTTGAGGGATAGTTATATGATCCAGTTATGTTATTATTGTTGAGAGACCTTGCACTAGTGAAAGTATGAACCCTAGGCCTTGTTTCCTAGCATTGCAATGCCGTTTACGCTCACTTTTGTCATTAGTTACCTTGCTGTTTTTATATTTTCAGATTACAAAAACCTATATCTACCATCCATATTGCACTTGTATCACCATCTCTTCGTTGAACTACTGCACCTATACAATTTACCATTGTATTGGGTGTGTTGGGGACACAAGAGACTCTTTGTTATTTGGTTGCAGGGTTGCTTGAGAGAGACCATCTTCATCCTATGCCTCCCACAGATCGATAATCCTTAGGTCATCCACTTGAGGGAAATTTGCTACTGTCCTACAAACCTCTGCACTTGGAGGCCCAACAACGTCTACAAGGAGAAGGTTGCATAGTAGACATCAAGCAGTTTCTGGCGCCGTTGCCGGGGAGGTGAGTGCTTGAAGGTACATCTTTGGATCGTGCAATCGAATCTTTTTGTTTCTTGTTTTATCACTAGTTTAGTCTATAAAAGAAAACTACAAAAAAATGGAATTGAGTTTACGACATACGCTTCATCTTTTTAATATCTTTCGTGAGTATGATGGGAAGGAAAATTGTGCCAAAGTGTTAGAAGAAGAATGCATTAAAATTTTTGGCACTAAATCTTTGAATGATGAGCATGATTGCAACTTTTTTAGTATGAACTCCTTGAATATCCATAATACTAATGATGATTGCACTAGTTATGATGAAAATGTCTCCTATAAACATGTCAATTTTTGTGGAGTGCATTGGGTTTGTAAGTACACACCAAATAGGGAAGATAGATATTGCAAGAGGAATAAGTACTTAGAAACTAAATTGTTACAAGAAAGGCTAGATGTTTGTGCTGAAAGATTCAATATTTATCGCCATCCTTGTGAACTTTGCAATGAACATGGTCATTTAAAGCTCTAATGCTATTTGTTTCATGATCAAGTCGTGTCCAAAAATTGTGATAACTTGATTACCCTTGAGCATCATAAAGAGCTTAGTCTTCTTTTGGGTTATGAAGAAATGAAACGTATAACTGAGGGTATTCCAAAATTTAATCTTGATAAATTTCTTGATTTTGATCTAGAGGAAATTTATATGTATTGTGCGGCGAATTGCATTGAAAACCCTTATATTGCCAATTACATAAAGAAAAAAACAAATAGAAGATGAATAGAATACTAATGAAAGGGAAGAGACTTCCCAATATCCTCCCATTATTTCTTATGATGAATCAGGTAACGAGGTGGAGCCTTCTATTCAACCAATTTCATTAATAAGGAGCTCGAAAAAGAGGATTGAACCCATGCATGATGTGGTGAAGAACAAGAAAAGAAAGAGGAAGAGAGGTAAAAGGATATCTCTCCCAAATAATGTTGCTCCTATTATTATTGTGCCTCATGAAAATGAATCAAAAATAATTGTGGAAGATGATGCACTTGATGATGATCTAGTTATGCCTATTGCTTGTTGTGATGATTATGATTGGGAAGATAATGATACTTCTTATGATCTTGAAAATCTTTTTGGCACTTGCTTGGAAGAATATGATAATAATGTTTGCTATACTATTGGTGCTATCCATACTATTAATGATAAGAGTGATTATGCTTATGATATGAAAAGGATCAAGCTTGGGGATGCTATGTTTGATGAAGATGATGTTTTTGAGAATATATTTGCTGCAATTAATGTTTGTCCCAAGCTTGGGGATGCTACGTTTAATGAAGATGATATTTTTAGTCTCCCAAGTTTTGATATGCAAAGTTGTTATGATGATAGCATGCCTTCTACCTATGATGATTATATTGATGAAAGTGGGTTTGGAAGAGTGTCAAATTTAGGAAGTAATGATCCCACTATTTTGGAGGATGTTGAATCTTATAATATCTATGAAAGTGGATTTGGAGAGTTCATGACTTTATTTTGTGATGTATCCACTATTTTGGAAGAGGTTTCAATTGATTATGATGAGAACAAAGTTGCTACTTATGATGATTATTGTGATGAAACTTATGCTATAAAGAGTAGTGATGATTATATTTATAATACTTGTCATGATTATGAGTACCCTTTCTCTGAACATTACTCTTTTTAATGTGGAAACAATTTATAGTATTCAAGTCTCTTATGAAACTCCCACTACTATTCATGAGAATAAATTTGCTTATGTGGAGAGTAGTAAAATTCCTATGCAAGTAGATCATGAAAAGAATGCTTTATGTCGTGGAATTGTCACGGCAGATGTCCTCTTGCAAGGACTTAGTCGTGGAGCCATCGCTACTAGGAAGCTTAAAGGGGTTAATAGGGACAAAGGACACGAGAGGTTTATACTAGTTCAACCCCTTACGGTGAAGGAAGGCCTACGTCTAGTTGGGTTGGTATTGATGAGGTTTCGATGACCAGGGAGCGAGATATGCTATGCCCGGTTCTCAATGGGTTGTTTCTTGCCCTAAGCCGCCGGCGGGTCATCCCCTTATATACACAGGTTGACGCCCCGCGGCCTATAGAGTCCCTGCCGGCTCATAGACAGTGTCCAGCTCGGTGACTAGTTAATTATACCTTATGTTACAAGTCATGCCATCATGGCGGTTTATCACTATGGGCCTTAAGCCGCCCGTGGGCTTTAAACCCTTTATTGATCCGCCATCTTCATGCTTGGTCTTGGGCTTCTCTCTGATGAGTCTTCTTCGTGTAACCCGGCCCCTCCTGGGCGGCTTACACGAATAGTTATATCCCCAACATTAGGCCCCAGATTGATTTGAACCGGTTCATGTCAATCTTAAAATACCTTAGAAACTCATCTTCCTGTCTTCTGTCAGTGCCAAGGTCGTAACCCGCCGTGACGTCATCTTCTGGATTCGTGATAACCCGCTGTGACGTCATCTTCCACTGACTTCATAATTTATTCCGCCATATCCTCAACGGATCTTTGCCTTTACTGACCGTTCCAAGAACCGAGGCGTCGGGGCCGCTGGATAATGATGTTGGTCTCCTCGTTTCTCGCACCGTCTCAGTCAGCCTTCCCTTATAAATAGGCACGACCCCGGTCCTCCATTCTCCCCCCTTTCAGTCGTCTTCTTCCTCTCGCTACCTCTCTGTCTCTCGAGCTCCGCTGCCGCCGCCGTCGAGCCCCTCGCCTTCACCGACTCAGGCCGCTGCATCAACCTGAATCTGACGAGAAAACGACGGCGAACCTCTGCAGCCTGTCCTCATTCGTAAGTTCCTCTCTTTCCCTTTCTTAGATCTGTATTAGAACTTCTTCGAGTTCGTCGGTGTTCGTCACCGTCTGAGCCAAACCCTTGACCGTTTTCACCTCCAAAACTCTGTTTAGATCGTAAAAATAACGTAAACTGCCGCGGTGATTGTTTGTGCTTATCCTGAATACCAACAGATCTGTTCCCCCTTGTTTAGAAGCCTCCCTCGAATGTATGAACTTCTCTGCCGTATTTTTAGGTCTAGAAAATTTTCTATTTAGAACGACCGTTTGATCCAAAATAATACCTGCATCTTGTGAAACCTGTTTGTGTCATACTTAGTGAAAAAATACTGCTGCTGTTGACCATGGTCATCGGTGTGGCGGGTTTAAGAAAATGATACCTTTTCTTGCTTCTCGCGACTTACGAAAATTTGACTACCATCGACACCTGTAGCGGCTTAAATATCACTGCATAGTTACCCATATGTCATTAGGCCCCTTCTTAAACCGCCACCTTGAATGAATTGATAATGCTCTCCTCCGGGTTATGAGTTAAACCGGAAATTTTTATTTTGTCTTAGGCTTCCACTTATGCCATGGCACCTAAGGCTCCCAAGGCTCTTGTGACTTGCAATTGGGTCCCGTCCATTGTCACCGAAAGCAAATTGTCCGAATTTGTGAAGTCTGGACACCTACCCAAGAAGGAAGTCATGTCTTATCGTGCACCTGACCCATCCGAGGAGAAACCTCATCCCAAAGAGGCGGAGGTGATCGTTTTGTGGGGACCCCGACTCATAAGTCGTGATCACCGAATGCACGTGTACAGTGATCCCAGAGATCAATGCTCACTGAACACACAGAAGCTGAATAACAGGAGTCTTACATCCATACATACCGTATTACACAAGTAGGACCATTATGGTCAAGTCTTGAGTATAACATTGCAGCGGAAATCTTTGTTGATAACTTGGACCCACGCCATCTGCCTTAACCCTACAGGCATTCTGACTGGGAAGCGTCCTAGCTCGCATGTTCGTCACCACAGTATTCTTCTGCATACCATGTTCTTTCATGCCTGGCCAATAAAATAACCAGTGGCAAGCCAATGAGTACTTTGAATGTACTCGCAAGCAACCCAAGTTTTGGTTCAAGGTACAACAATGCATGATATAGGTAAATTTTTGCGGAAAGCTAGTTTTGAGTGCAATGACATGTTCAACAACTTGTAAGACATGCATCAGGAGAATTCAAGTAACCATGAGGACAGGTTACAGATATCAACATAAATAGAGTGGGCACCAACCCAACTCAATCATGTCAAGTCCTTGACTTGACCCAAGTAGATCTTCCCACTTATCCAAACACACACACTGGTTTGTAAACATGTGGACGTAGCCCAAGAGCGGTTACCCAACTGTCCTCGACCGTGGACACGACTATTCGAATAGTTTTACACTCTGCAGAGGTTGCACACTTTACCCACAAGATCCGGGGAACTTCCGTGTCATCCACGACCCGCGGTGCCTCAAGTACCCGGGGTAAGCACCCGATCACTATCTTTCCCTAGACGATACTAACAAAGAGTCCACTCGTTGTTCCATATCCTAACGATGCACATCATACGAGACTCACTCGAGATTGTAACATCCAAGAGGGGACACAACGGTGTATCCGGTGCCCTGTAAAAACAGTCATGGCCGCCCTACCTGGCACGACCCCGTCCCGAGAGAGAGCACCAACTCTCCCCCGTCACTAGTAATGCGGGCTCCAAGCTAGTATCGACCTAGGTAATCAATAATGCCCTTTCCCATATAAGGTTAGAGTGGTTGCGCATGTAAGGTTGGAATAACAGTCGCAACTTAAACCAATCCGTTTTGAAAAACAACACACACACTTGCCTTGGTACACCACTTCGTCATCAAGTGGTTACCCAACTCATCATCTCCCTCGGGCATAAGTGGCACCCGATGGGGTTTTCGAAAAGTCCTTTGAAAATACTTTGTCTCCATTACTATGCATATTCCCGTCCCTTTTTGCGTAGCACTACTTTTGTATCGTATCTACTCCCACCGGCATAACCCTCGTAAGGAGGTAGGGTCATGCACAATGCAAGTATCAATGAGGAAGTAACAGAGGCAACCCATCAAAGTGGTTTCCATCACATCATGATTCCGAAGCAACACTAATAAAGTGCTATATGACATGCATAAAAAGGGTTTCGTAGACATGGTCAAAGGGCTGCTTGCCTTAGTCTTCAAAGTGTTCAAGTCCTTCTCCTTCTTCTTATCCAACTACTTCGTTAAATACGGGATCTATTCGTCGCAAGAAAATAACGAGAAAATAAGGCAATAGTAAAACAGCAAAACCAAAGTGCTCAGAAAAATGTCAACTTATTTTTGATAAATACTAGGGGAAAATCTAAGAAGGTGAAAATTACTAGTTATGGATTTGGAGCTGTAGAATAGGAGAAATGGATTTTTAGAGGGGAATATAAATGCTCAAATTTGAATTTAAATTTGAACAGTGCAGAAAAGTTTGATGGATATTTATGAAATTTACACCATTAAATAGGTGGGATTTTTCTAAGATTTTAGGAGTTGGAATTATTCCATTTGGATAAATATTTTATCCTGTGGAATTTTTATAAGACAGAAAGAAAAAGGAAAAGAAAAGTGGCACTGTGCCACTGGGCCAGAAAGGCCACAGTGCAGCAGGCCTAGAGGGAATCCAGCCCGCGCAGGGCTGCCACGTCGAAGGCGTATTTGGGAAATACGCCTCCAGCCGACGCAGCGAACCGGTGCACGCGCGTGCGTGTTTAAACCTAACGGGTGGGGCCCACCCGTCAGGGTGTGCGGCTGACCAACGGGCCCCACGGCCGTCGTCTTCAACCCCGGGCCAGAGAGGGGGGGGGGGCGAGCTCACCGGCAGCGTTTCCGGGCACGGCAGGGTGAGCTGATGGCACCACTGTGCTCCTCGTCATGTCACCGTTCGGGTGGTGCCGGAGTTGGTCACCGGGGTGTAGGGGTTCGCTGGCGACGAGGTTCGTGGCGGAGGAGCGTCGGGCGTTGATGGTTCCGGCCGTTTCCGGCAGCTACAGAGAGGGGAAACAAGGGGGAAATGGTCAGTGGGCTCCTGCGGTTCTAGATTGAGTGAGAGCGGGGGCGGAGAGAGCCCGTACCTCTGGATCGGTGGTGACCCGAGGCGGCGGAGCTCCGGTCGATCCCGAGCACAGAAGCTCTCCGGGGCTGATTGGGTGGTGGGGGCGCGTTCTTGGGGGTGTGAGGAGGAGGCAAATGCCACTGGAGCGGCCCGGGGCGGGCTTATATAGCCGCGCGATGGTCCATCGTGGACTTGCGCGCCGACGAGCTCGTTGCCGTCGCCACAGGTCACGGGGGCCTGTTTGAGTGTGTCTGGGGTGCTCGTGGGGGTCGACTACGCCCAGGGGGAGAAGAGAGGGTGGGAGCAGGGGGCCAGAGGCACGCGCGTGTAAGACGCACCATTGGCGCGCTCGGGCGGCCTCTGTTTGCTAGCGCGGAGGCGCGGGAAGGAGGAGAGAGGAGGGGGCCGACCGCGTAGCATGTTGTGGACGCCGAGGCGCATTGGCAGGCGTGTGGGGGAGAGTCGAGGTCGTCGGAGGCGTTGGGCAGAGAGCGGCTACAGTGCCTAGCCGCACTGTAGCGCGCTCTGGAGCGTGCACTTGGCATGCCATGGCATATGATATGCCTTGTGGGCGCGGCCACTGATGTCTGGAAGCTCTAGGAGGGAGTAAAGAAGAGGGGAGGGACATTGGATGCCCTGGAGAGCCAGTAGGAGAGGAGAGAGGGTGAGGGAGAGAGAGAAAATGGCTGTCCAGAGAGGGAGAGAGAGGTTTTTATCCCCCCAATAATTTGAGTTTGGGCTAAGAAAACTTACTGGAGGTAGAATATGACTAGGAGGGGCTGTGGTAAAAAGCTGAGCTCAAGGAGATTAGTGGAAGGGGTCAAAATGGTGTTTTTGGAAAAATGGCAGAAGATGTTTGATGTTTGTTTGGGCAAGAAAATGAACTCTAATTGCCATGATACTTAACAGGATGGAATGACACTTAGAAATAGGGTGTGCCACCAATTTTGAGCTCATTTGGGAAAAGTTGCCAATGTAACTTTGGTAAACCCTAGAAATCAGCAGAAATGGCTTTACCAAGATTTAGTCATGCAAATCTATTCTCCTTGATGCACCACTTGGCGTAGTGTCATCATTTGAGGATTTTAACATGTCCACAAAAGTTGGGGTCAAGGAGAAAAAGTTGGCAGTACAAACTTGTTCAAATTTGATTCTGGTCAGAGAGGGTTTTGGGGTACTTTGATCAAGATAAAATTCTCTCCAACTTGTGCCATTTGGTCTAGATGCATTATTACACCATTTGAGAATGTGCACCAAGTTTGAGAGCATTTGGACATGTTTGACAGTGCAAAGCTGTTCAAACTTGAAAAAGGACAGAAGTGGTTTTGAGAGGGTTTCATGGGGTTATTTATGACATGCTAGAATTTTCTTGGATTTTTATGAAAATATTTCCTGTAGAAATATTTCAAATCCTTGAAATGAGCAGAAATGGTTTTGGGAGGTTTTGTCCAATATTTTGATCATGACCATGTGTTGAAACTCAAATATATGGAAAATATATGTCCATTGAGTCTCCCTAATTTTACTCAAATATTTTTAAAGCTTTTAAATAATTTAAAACTATTTAAGACCTTTTCTGGCCTTAAGAAAAAAACTTTAAATAAAATAGGAAAATTACTTTTAAAATTATATTTTTGTGGTTTCTGGGTATCCTATATCTATTAGGAGTCAAAAATATTTTTGGAAAGATTTTTAATTGCCCTTAATTAAGTACTTGCAGTGCAAACCTCAATCAAGGGGTTTTTGGAAAAACTAATTTTCGACAATACTATTTGGCCAAATTATTTTTGCAAGAAAATACTATATTGCTCTATACACATGGCATGATCATTGGGCAGAAGTTTGGGGCAAGGAAATGAAGTATAGAAGGTGAAGCTATGTTGACTTTTAAGAGAACTTGAAAAACACAGAGAGAAAACCAACTCAAATAAAAAGTCAAATAATGCAAAAAGTTTTTGTCAAACCACACTTTATCATGATTTATCAGCTTAAGTGTTGTGGCATGAAAATCAGGGTGTGACACGTTTTCACTGACCATATGAGCCGGGGATTTGCTCCGCCCGGTTCAAAATTCTTCAGGGATGTTTTGCAGTTCTTTGACCTAAGACCTCAAGACATCGGGCCCAATTCCGTGTCAAATATTTGCAACTTCCAAGTCTTCTGCGAGGTCTACCTTGGAGAAGAGCCCAGCCTACTTTTGTTCAGGGAACTGTTCTATTTAAATCGGCAGAATGAACATGCCAACGGGCCCAGTCTGGAACTCGGGGGCATCTCGATTCAGCGACGGAGAGACTATCTTTTCCCTTATGCTGAACTGCCGAGTCATCCAAAGGATTGGAACCAGACGTGGTTCTGTTGCCAGGATACTTCTCTGGCTGGCGAAAACCCACTGTCCGGCTTTCGCGCCCTGCGCCTTGAATCCAACCACCCGCTGCCGGACAAGTTGACTGCTGTTGAACGTCTGCCACTCACCCCTACAATTAAGAAAATCAAAGCTCTTTTGGGGAATGGCTTAGATGGCCATGATCTGGTCCGAGTCTGGGTTGCTTGGCGAGTGATTCTGTTAAGCCGCCTCCCCGGCTTAATGTGTACTTACTCAGGCGAGAAGGACGACCCCCTGCGTCATAGTTCTGACGATTTACCAGATGATGCACTGAAGGCTACGACCCAGACTCTGTTGAAAGAGGGCACGATAACTAGTAACGCCTTTGGCTTACTCCCCTTCTGAAAGAAGAACTCGGCCCCTCCGGTGAGTTATTAACCTCAATAAATAGCCTTTACTTTGTTATACCTTGCTTTTACTCATAACCCTTTATAATTTTTCCATAGGAAAATGATGACTTCTAGAAGGTCAAGTATGACCATGAGGCGGCCAAACAAGCCAGAGCAGCCAAGAGAGCCGAATGAAAAGCCGCCAAGCCTACAACTTCAAAGAAGAGGAAGCCAAGCGCCTCAGAGATGTTCAAACTTGATGATTCTGACGATGATGAGGAAGAGGTAACTTTTAACTTCCCTGACTCTTTTATCATCACCTTACTGATATTTAACAACTTCCAGGAGGACACGGGAAACAACCAAGCCGTCGAGGAAGAGGTAACTATAATTTCCTCCGACTCCGAGCCCCTGCCGCGTCAGAAAATTTGAAGAGTAACCCGGAAAGTCAGATTTTCACATCCTTTGGCTTACGAAGATCCTGACTTTCTTTTGAAGCGACATCAACTTGAAAGCCGGAGGCAGACCCGAACCAGCAAGGATGTAGAGCTCTCCTCCGGCTTACCTGACATAACCAGGAAGCGTCGGAATGAGGTTACCCTCAACTTACATTATGTTTCACCTTTGGCGGATTTAATTCATCAACCTCTCAATTCATCTGACTCCAATTATCAGGATACCTCTCCTTCTTCCGGCGAGTCTATGCAATCCAACATGCCGGCTTTCAAAACCGCCCCCGGGTAATGTAATTTGGTTTACCTTATGCTTTATCTTATTCATGCTTTGTACTCATCCTTCTGCCTTGTCCACAGCGTGCAAGTGAAGCCCAGGAAGAAAGCAAAGAAAGATAAGCCGGCCCAGGACCCTGTTGTAACAGAGCCGGCGCTTGGAACGGATGCTCCTGATGCCTCTGTTCACGAGCTGCCACCTCAATCGTCTCATGATGTTCCTGTAACTTCTTCTGACCCGCCTGCTGAGCAAGTCATCAATGATTCTGATAACCCGGAGGTTCCTAGCCCTGCCAAGGCAGACGACCTGGAAGTTGAGATTCTGAAGACTCAATTTGTTCAGCCGGCACAACCCACTGTACTCACCAGATGTTCTGCTAAGGAGGAATTATTAGAACGCCGCAAAGCCAAGCTGGACATCTCTGACTATACGCATTTGAGTAATGGAGAGACTGTTTCCGGCTATATCAATCAAGTACATAGCAGCCATGACCTGGAAATTGACATGGTGAAGCAGATACAGCAAAAATCTGAGCTATTATTTATGCTACTTTTTCTTAATCATACTTACTGTACCAGTCCCCAAGTCTATTGCTTATGAATAAATATGTTGTAGACTTAGAAAGCTACTTCGCACTGCTTGTCCAGCTTTTAGAAAGAAAATATTTGACCCGACGGTAACATAATGTCTTGAACTTGCGATACACATTAGCCCCCATGTTGGTGTACTAAAGTAGGGGTACCTTAGTATCCCGAACTTGTGCACGGGCAGTCGTAGCACCCCGCAGCAAGGCTTGCCAGGCGATCGCCAAGACTCTCCGTGGCCCCTTTTTTGGGCCATCCAAGAACAAAGTATTTGAGCCAAGGCCCCGGCAGGAGGAGCCTGTCGGGAAGGCCACCCGAAGAGAGCCAGGCCCCGGCAAGAGGAGCTTGCCGGGACGACCGCTCGAAGCACAAGACCCCGACAGGAGGAGCTTGCCGGGAAGGCCAACCACGGCACGACAAGGACCTCGCCACGGCGCGTCCCGCGCTCCGGCAAGGCCCGGTGAGCGACAAGCTCCCGGGCACGACAAGGCATCCACCGCGGCAAGGCGTTTGCCGCGGCAAGTTACCACCCCGTGCATGCGCTCCAGCTCACCCACCAATGTGTCGCTCTGGGGGCATTCCAGGCGCACGTGGCGGGAGGTTGTGCAGCCAGGGGCATGCGGTGGCGAAGCAAAGCTGACAGAGTAGCCATCGTGGCAAACGGTGGCGCTCCTGATGGTCCACTTCCCTGCACCGTCTGGGCGACGCGGACGGGCATTTAATGCCCTTGTCCCCCGCCGTCAGAGAGGTTCGATAGCACTGTACCGCCACTGTGCAGGCAGCTGTACCCACTACAACATTCTCCCATTTTTGCCCCCACCTGCGCTGCCACCTGTGGGTAACCCCTTGAGCATATAAAAGGAGGCCCCATGCGCACGTAGGAGGAAGAGGACACCCATCGCCACGCTCGGTCTTGCCAGCGGCTCGTGTGTACTGTAGCACCACGCGCTCCCGAGCAAGAACACAATACAATCCACAAAGCAGCAGTAGGGTTTTACGCATCCTTGCGGCCCGAAGCTGGGTAAAATCCCCCGTGTGCAGCGCCTTGATCTGCTCTTTGTGCGACCTCCGCCCCCCGCCGAACCAGTAAGGGGCTCGGTCCCCATAGGTGTTCGAGGAGGCCGATACCCCCCGACATCTTTGGCGCGCCAGGTAGGGGGCGTCGAAGTTGTGTGAACCTGATCCGGTGTCTGCACCAGCAAGATCTCCTTCATCTTCATCGACATGCCACCGAAGAAGAAGGCTCCGGAGGTGGCCGGTCCGTCCGCGTCGAACCCGCCGCCCTTGAAGAAAACGGGTGGTGGGGACGGCGCCGGCGGCGGGACGGGCGTCGTCGAGCCAGCTCATGGCGCCACGGCGTCCGAACATGCACCGCGCCCCTCTCAGGAGGCACGGGACCAGCAGCGTCTTGGCGCCCACGGTACCATACGCTCGCTGGACCCAAATCGAGCCGGCGGATCCCAGGGCGCTCAGGGCCAGCACTCACACCAACATGCTGGCGCGAGCGTGGCGCGGCTGCCTGGTCCGGGTGTTGCTCCTTCTAACGTAGTTAGAAGTTCGAGCACATCCCGCTACACACGCCGTTCGCCACCACTGCCCACCACTCCAGCAGAAGCGCTGGCGCGAGCTCAACTGCTCCTAGACTACCCTCCAGCGGCGGACAAGCTCGACGACTGGAGGGCCACGATACAGAGCCTCATCGGTTTCGCCAACGGCGACACCCCGCGGCAGCACAGCGCATCGCAGCCGCGGCGGGACGGCCAGGCGAGAACCGATGGCGCCAGGACCGGCGGGGGTGCGACCACCGTGCACTCCCCGCCCCAGAGGCCAAGGTCGCCGACTCTCCGGAATCATCACGACAACGACTCCACCGCATCGTCGAATCCGCGAACTCGTCGCGATCAACGCCAAGTTCTTCACGAGCGAGAGCAAGAGGACGCTCGTACTCGGATCGAGCGTCGGAGAGAAGCGCGGCGTCAATCAGACCACCGCGCGGGGCTCTCTGTCGACATGCATGCACCAGGGGAACCAGGCGACCTGCCGTACGCGGTGGGCTGCCCTGCGTTCACCCGTGAGCTGCGGCAAGTCCAGTGGCCCAGCACGAAGAATTTCAAGCCCGACGTACCAGAGAAGTACGACGGCAAGTCGCATCCGTCGGAGTTCCTCAGCATCTACACCATTGCGGTGCAGGCTGCTGGGGGGCGAGACGACAAGATCCTTGCCAACTACTTCCCTCTGGTACTCAAATCCAATGTCAGGTCCTAGCTCATGCACTTGCCGGATAACTCCATAACCTCCTGGACAGACTTGTGCCATCAGTTTGTTGGCGCCTTTACGGGCGGCCACAAACCCCATGGCCAAGCGAGCGACCTTCATCTGCTCGTCCGGAAGGAAGGGGAACCCCTGCGCAAGTTCATCCAGAGATTCAGTCGTGTACACTACAACATCCCAGACGTCCACCCCGTCGCGGTCATCAGCGCGTTCCATCAGAACGTGCGTAACCGCAGGATGCGGGAGGAGATGGCGATGTGCAAGATCAAAGACGTCAGTGAGCTATATGCCCTGGCCGACAAGTGTGCCCGTGCTGAGGAAGGGAGGAAACTCCCCGGAGAGAACACTGGAGCAGGAGAATCTGACAGTGAGGATACCGCCCCGGCAAGGAAGGGCCGGCGGCGGAGCAACAGGAAGAAGAAGAGCCAAGAAGTACTGGTTGTTGAGCAGTCCGGCGATGAAGGCGCCGCCAAGAAGGCCCAGGCTGGCAGCTCTGGCAAGGAAATTGCCGGATGCGCCCACTGCCAGGCTGTGGCGGTCGCCGACAAGCGGGACGGCACCAACAAGCAGTACTGCAAGATCCACCGCACCAAGGGACATGACCTCCAGAGCTGCAAGCAGGTCGAGCGGCTCGTCGAGCTGCAAAAGGCCGAGTACGAGCGGCGCGACAAGGAGAGAGCCCAGGGAGGTGGCGGAGGATCAGGCACGAAGCGCCCCGGCCAGGGAGGACGCCGCAACAAGGACAAGCAGCGGCAAGCGGACCGACCTCCCCGCGGCCGCGACAAGAACGAAGACGACGACGAAGACGAAGACATGGATGACGTCGAGACCAGTGAGCAGGAGTTTCAGAAAGCCACAGAGGTCTTGTGCGTAGACGGCGGTGCCTCCCTGCATACTTCTCACCGCCAGCTCAAGCAGTGGGCACGGGAAGTCAATGCGGCGAAGCCACCCGTCGAATCGCGCAAGCCTCTGAAATGGTCCAGCACGCCTATCATCTTTGATATTGAGGACCACCCTGATCGCACAACCGCGATCGGGTGCTTGCCGATGTTGGTCTCGCCAACAGTCCGCAACCTCATGGTCACTAAGATGCTAGTTGACGGCGGGGCCGGCTTGAACCTGATCTCCTCCGCTGTGCTCCGGAAACTCCAAGTCCCCGACAGCGAGCTCGAAGAGACCGGCACGTTCCAAGGAATCAACCCGGGAAGGAGCAAGCCGAAGGGGAAGATAACATTGCCAGTGACATTTGGCAGCGACCTGAACTTCAGGACAGAGAGGATCACTTTTGATGTTGCCGATTTTCTATTGCCTTACAATGGAATTCTCGGCCGTCCAGCGCTCGCCAAGTTCATGGCGGCCTCTCACTACGCCTACAACATGCTCAAGATGCCAGGCCCGATAAGCGTCATCTCTGTCCCCGGCGACAAGAAGGATGCCCTTATCTGTGCCGACGAGATCTACCGGGAAGCAGCAGCCGCAGCGGATCACAAGCCGCTTGCCGCTGAAGCTCCCGGAGGGAAGAAGAGGACCAAGCCCGGCAAGTGCTCTGGCGCCCACTCCGGCAAGCGCACCTCTTCGGAGTGCTGCGCTACCGTCGAGGACACGCCATCGAGCTCCACCGGCAAGAGTAAGAAGGCAATGGCGGCTCCGCCAACGACCAAGAAGGTGCCCGCCAAGGAGGACGGCACTGGTGGTACCTTCACCATCAGTGCCACGCTCGACCCCAAATAGGAAAGCGCGCTCGTTGCTTTCCTGCGGGCGAATGTCGATGTGTTTGCCTGGCAACCATCCGATGTCCCCGGCGTTCCTAGGAAAGTGATTGAGCACAACCTCGCCGTCTGTCCTCACGCGCGACCCGTCAAGCAGAGAGTCAGGAAGCAAGCAGTGGAGCGCCAAGAGTTCATCGCAGAAGAGATCAAGAAGTTGGAAGCGGCAGGCCTCGTCAGAGGTGTGCTCCATCCGACGTGGTTGGCCAATCCTATTGTCGTGCGCAAAGCAAATGGGAAATGGAGGCTTTGCATCGACTTCACTGATGTTAACAAAGCTTGTCCCAAAGATCGCTTTCCCTTGCCGCACATTGACCAGATTGTTGACTCCACGGCCGGATGTGACCTGCTTTCATTTCTTGACGCCTACTCAGGATATCATCAGATCTTCATGGCTGAATAAGATGAAGAGAAGACCGCGTTCATCACTCCATGTGGCACGTACTGTTTCGTACGGATGCCTTTCGGACTGAAGAACGCCGGTTCAAAATTTGCGAGGGTTGTCCACACTGCTTTTGAGCCACAAATCCACAGAAATGTGGAGGCCTACATGGATGACATAGTGGTCAAGAGCAGAGACAGGGCAACCCTGATTCAAGACTTAGAAGAGACCTTTGCGAACCTACGCAGGATCAGCCTCAAGCTCAACCCCGAGAAGTGCGTGTTTGGAGTCCCTTCCGGCAAGCTTCTCGGGTTCTTCGTGTCTCAGCGAGGAATAGAAGCCAACCCAGACAAGATCAAGGCCATCGAGCAGATTGAAGCACCAACACGTGTCAAGGATGTACGAAGGCTTACCGGCTGCGTCGCGGCTCTCAGCAGGTTTATTTCCAAGTCTGCAGAATGCGCCCTGCCGTTTTTCAAAATTTTGAAAAAGGCGGGTCCAGTAAAATGGACTCCGGAAGCGGAGGCTGCGCTGCAGGACCTGAAGAAATACCTGTCCTCCGCTCCAATACTTGTCGCGCCTAAACCACAAGAGAAGTTACTGCTATACCTAGCGGCAACCAATCAAGTGGTTAGTGCTGCGTTAGTAGCGGAGAGGGAGGCAGATGATGAGCCAGCAACCGCGGCAAGCACGTCCAACGACAAGCAGGGGGCTTCCCCGACAAGCTCTGGCCCCGACAAGGATGAATCCGCGCAGGAGCAAGTGGAGGTGCAGAAGAAGAAAATGGTACAACGCCCAGTTTACTTTGTCAGCTCCCTTTTGCAGGGGGCTAGGTCAAGGTACTCTGGTGTGCAGAAATTGCTTTTCGGCCTCCTCATGGCCTCGAGAAAGCTGCGCCATTACTTCCAAGCACACGAGATTACAGTTGTCACCCGCTTTCCGCTGAAGAGGATACTGTAGAATCCAGAAGCAACAGGCAGGATTGTCGAGGGGGCACTAGAACTGTCAAGCTTTGGTCTCCAGTTTGAGAGCACCTCGACTATCCAAAGCAGGGCATTGGCGGAGTTCATAGCGGAGTGGACACCGACACCGGATGAAGATATCCCAGAGACGAGCATCCCCGCCAAAGAAGCAAGCAAAGAGTGGCTGATGTACTTTGATGGTGCTTTCTCGCTGCAAGGCGCCGGTGCTGGTGTGTTACTCGTCGCGCCCACCGGAGAGCACCTCAAGTACGTAGTCCAGATGCACTTCCCCAAGGAGCAAGCAACCAATAATACTGCAGAGTATGAAGGTCTGCCCGCCGGTCTCAGGATCGCGGCAGAACTTGGGATCAAGAAGCTCATTGTCAGGGGTGACTCGCAGCTTGTCGTCCGCCAAGTGAACAAGGATTACCAGAGTCCGTTGATGGAAGCGTACGTTGATGTAGTGAGGAAGCTGGAAGAGCGCTTTGACGGCCTGCAAATGGAACACATTCCAAGAGCTGAGAATGACATCGCTGATGGCCTGTCGAAGTGCGCAGCATTTAAGTTACCTGTGGAACCAGGAACCTTTGTGCTCAAGCTGACTCAACCATCCGTAACGCCATCAACCAGGCAGAGCAAGAAGAGGAAGTTGGTCTCCGGCGACTATCTTCCGGCAGAGCTCCCTGGAGCCGCCGCCAAGAAGGTCCCCAAGATCGACGCCAAGAGCGCTGAGGAGCCGTCTGCTCCGGAAAACCCCAGGGTTTGTTCCGTAGAAGCAGGCGATCCCGACAAGTTTTGCTCTGGCAAGCTTGCCGGGGAACGTCAAGCTCCGGCTGAGCCCCAGATCCTCGCTGTAGAAGCGGACATTCCCGCAGCAGCAGAAGTGCCTTCAGTCCTTGTTGTCGAGCCGCAGGCTCCGGCATGGGCGCAGCAGACTGTCCATTTCCTCCAGCACGGAGAACTTCCCGAAGAGCAAGAAGAAGCGGAAAGAGTAGCCCGGCGCTCGAGTATGTACCAGTTTGTCGACAACACACTGTACAGAAGAGGGCGCAACGGTGTGAAATTGAAGTGCATTTGCCGGGAAGACGGACAGCAGCTGTTGGCAGAGATACATGGAGGCATATGTGGTCACCACATCGGCGCAAGAGCACTCGCCGGCAAAGCGTTCCGGCAAGGTTTCTTCTGGCCGACAGCCCTCCATGATGCAACTGCACAAGTAACCAAGTGTGAAGCGTGCCAGTTCCATTCCAAGCAGATACACCAGCCAGCTCAAGCTCGCCAGACGATCCCTTTATCCTGGCCATTTTCGGTCTGGGGGCTCGACATCCTCGGCCCCTTCCCTCGAGCTGTCGGGGGCTTTGAGTACTTGTACGTTGCAATCGACAAGTTCACAAAGTGGTCGGAAGTGGAACCAGTGAGGAAGGTGACAGCACAGTCAGCCATCAAGTTCTTCAGGTCGATTGTCTGCCGCTTCGGGATCCCCAACAGGATCATCACCGACAACGGTACACAATTCACGAGCCGCGCCTTCATGCAATACGTCCAAGATCTCGGCGCCAAGGTCTGCTTCGCTTCTGTTGCTCATCCCAGGAGCAACGGCCAAGCTGAAAGGGCCAACGCCGAAGTACTGCGCGGGCTCAAGACCAGAACTTTCGACAGGCTGCACAAGTGCGGAAGAAACTGGATCGAGGAGCTGCCGGTGGCTCTTTGGTCGATCAGAACGACGCCAAATCGAGCCACTGGTCAGACACCATTTGCTCTAGTCTATGGAGCAGAAGCAGTTACCCCCACGGAACTCGTATACGGGTCACCTCGAGTGCTCGCTTATGATGAGCTTGAGCAAGAGCGGCTGCGTGAAGATGACGCGCTGCTCCTTGAGGAAGATCGTCTTCAGGCTGCTGTGCGAGCCTCTCGCTACCAGCAAGCTTTGCGTCGCTACCATAGCCGCAAAGTTAAAGCCAGAAGCTTCGAGGAAGGCGACCTTATTCTTCGGCGCGCCCCGTCCGCCAAGAATCATAACAAGTTGACGCCGAAGTGAGAAGGCCCTTACCGGGTGAGACGAGTCACGAGGCCCGGCGCTGTCCGCCTCGAGACCGAAGATGGCACTCCGGTGAGCAACTCCTGGAACATTGAGCATCTTCGTAAGTTTTACCCGTAAGGCGCGGTTGTTGGGCCCCGCCCGGCAACCAACCTTTTGTACAAGTCTTGCCGCAGTTGCATGTAATCCTTTGTACAAAGCTAGGCACTGACCCTGAGCAGCAGAAATGAAGCACTGGCGCCCTAAGTTTTAGCATGCATGCTGAGTCGAGTCTCGTCCTTGGTTAGGGTTGATAGTGCCTAACAGCTACTAACCCCTAGCTTAGAGGTCGAGTCTGCGTCCTTTTCTCGGTTCCTTCGTTTCCTTTGGTTCGCAGGGTTTTGCATATCCTGGCCAGGCCGCTTAAGGACAAAGAAGAGAAGAAGGGCGGATCAGCATCTGGTCCCCGGCAAGCCAGTATTGCCGGAGGCTGCAAGTACGAAGATTCGCCCGCGGCAAGCCAAAGTTGCCGGGGGCTGCAATCCCAGATAAGTTTTTGCATCCCTTGTCATGCATTCCCTTATGAACTGTGGAATACGAAAACCTTGTTTCCTCCTAGAAGCTACCGTGCTCCCTTAACGACAGGCCCCAGAGCGCGTTCCTGGGCCTGTTTTGGTAGTAGTCGCGGCGGCAAAGGGGCGGAACGAGGGGCCCGAACCCGCTTCATCCCTTCCTCCGCCAAAGGCGTGAGCGAGGTCGAGTGGCGCGGGAAGACGGCAGGGCCTGTTGCCGGGCAAAGAAGTGTCTATCTTAACGATATAAAGGATTCGTTCCTTGACGTGGGTTTTACCCACGGGACCAATGGCCCGGCAAACATCCCCTTTTCATTAAAAACATTCCGCTCAGGTACAGTTCAGAGAGAATGAAAAACATGAAAAGATGGGATTACAAGTTTTAAACACAGCTAAGGCCCGAGGGCTTACAGATTGAAAAAAGATAAGATGCCCGTAATCCCTTTCTTGTCTCTCTCCTCAGGAGGTAGGACAAGGAGGCGAAAAGGGCAAAAGGAGCGCCTAGGCGAGCTACGGGTGGCAGAAGACACCAGCAGAATGCCCAGAGGGCCGCCGGGGGGCTCCGGAGGCTGGATGGTGGCGGCGGCGCCGGAGATGGAGTTTGAAGATGAGGCAGCAGGACGTCAACACGCTGTCGGGGGCACCTAGCCCTCGTACTCCGAGTTGACGGCCTTGCCGCCAGTCCTCCTCCTCTTCCGCAGCCTCGCCACTCCAGCCGCCCGGGAAGACAACCCCGAGAAGCTCAAGGAGCCGGCGACCCGGATGATGGGGTCGCCGGTGCCACACGGAGCTGCGACCGGCGCCTAGTCGGACCCGTCATCCCGACGACCGCTGCCCTCGTCGTCGTTGTCGCTCCCCTCCTCGTCACTCTCGCTCGAGGAGGAGCTTTCGCTGTCGGAGGAGCTGTCCACGCAGCACTGGGCCCGGATCCCGAAGTCCCCGAAGGCCTTGACGGAGAGGAGATCACCCTCAATCAACTTAAAGTGGAGGGTGAACCCCTCCGTCAAGGTGTGGATACGGGCGAATGTCTTCCACCCTCGGCCAAGATACACTACGCCGGGGGCTGGGAACTTGACGTGGACCCGCGTGCCGCTGATCCCGCAGCCCTTCATGCGCAGCCTTAGCGTCTCGGGTTTCTCCATCTCCATCACGCTTGCGAAGGGAGCCGGGAGGCGGAGGCGGCGGTGAGGCGCCCGGCGCAGCCTGACGAAGAACTCGCAAGGATCGTCCCCGAGGTGGACCACCGTGGGAAGAGAAGCCGCTGGCGGAGGCGAGGCCGGCGCGTCGCCCCGCCCGCCTCTTCCCTGAGCGCCGCGGCCTCGTCCACGCCCTCGTCCATGACCTCGCCCCCTCCCCCTTCCCCTTACAGCTGGCTCCTCCACCGCGGGTGCAAGGGGAGGAGGGGTGCGCTGCCTGGCGGCAACCCTCGCCGCCACCGATGAAGGACCCGGATTCCCTTTCTCCATGGCGAATGGAGGGAGGGGGTCAGAAGATGAAGAGGAGAAGAGATGGAGGAGTGTGGGTTCCCGTCGCCCCCTCTTGCTCTTCATAAAGGAGCAGGGTGGGGGCTCGACCGCCCCGCTCAGCCAATCAAGACGCAGGAAGGCCAGGCGACTGGGGCCGACCGTCTTCCCCGACCCGCGACGGCCCGGTTCCTTGCCTCCACCGTCCGCAACCCCGGGTGCATGGAAGCCGCGTGGCTGACGCGCAGGACCGAGGCGACGGATGAGGCGACCTCTCCCCACCCCGTGATCGTGGGGAACGGGCGCCTCGGAAACCGTGCCTCAGCCCCGTCCAGCGAACAAGCCACGCCTCCACGCCTCCCTCCACTTATGGAGCTAGCGCGAACCGTCCCCTTTTATGGCGACGTGACGCATGCCTGCAGGGCTCAGCCCTGCGCACGCCACCCACGTCACGCACGCCTCTCCCCACGATGCTGCGTTCGACGCATGCCTTTCGGGGGGGACGTGGTGGGAGCAGAAGCAGGTGCAGCGTTACCCAGGCCGCGCGTGCCCGTGCACTGTTTTGGGCCTGGCCCAACAGCGCTCGGCACCGTGTATGGCCCAGGCCCGGGGGCTCCTGTCGGTGTACTAATGTAGGGGTACCTTAGTATCCCGAACTTGTGCACGGGCAGTCGTAGCACCCCGCGGCAAGGCTTGCCAGGCGATCACCAAGACTCTCCGTGGCCCCTTTTTTGGGCCATCCAAGAACAAAGTATTTGAGCCAAGGCCCCGGCAGGAGGAGCCTGCCGGGAAGGCCACCCGAAGAGAGCCAGGCCCCGGCAAGAGGAGCTTGCCGGGACGACCGCTCGAAGCACAAGACCCCGGCAGGAGGAGCTTGCCGGGAAGGCCAACCACGGCACGACAAGGACCTCGCCACGGCGCGTCCCGCGCTCCGGCAAGGCCCGGTGAGCGACAAGCTCCCGGGCGCGACAAGGCATCCACCGCGGCAAGGCGTTTGCCGCGGCAAGTTACCACCCCGTGCCTGCGCTCCAGCTCACTCACCAACGTGTTGCTCTGGGGGCATTCCAGGCGCACGTGGCGGGAGGTTGTGCAGCCAGGGGCATGCGGTGGCGAAGCGAAGCTGACAGAGTAGCCATCGTGGCAAACGGTGGCGCTCCTGACGGTCCACTTCCCTGCACCGTCTGGGCGACGCGGACGGGCATTTAATGCCCTTGTCCCCCGCCGTTAGAGTTAGGTTCGATAGCACTGTACCGCCACTGTGCAGGCAGCTGTACCCACTACAGCATTCTCCCATTTTTGCCCCCACCTGCGCTGCCACCTGTGGGTAACCCCTTGAGCATATAAAAGGAGGCCCCATGCGCACGTAGGAGGAAGAGGATACCCATCGCCACGCTCGGTCTCGCCAGCGGCTCGTGTGTACTGTAGCACCACGCGCTCCCGAGCAAGAACACAATACAATCCACAAAGCAGCAGTAGGGTTTTACGCATCCTTATGGCCCGAAGCTGGGTAAAATCCCCCGTGTGCAGCGCCTCGATCCGCTCTTTGTGCGACCTCCGCCCCCCGCCGAACCAGTAAGGGGCTCGGTCCCCATAGGTGTTCGAGGAAGCCGATTCCCCCCGACACCCCAAGTGTCAAGTATCTTTGCTTGCAAAGTGCTTGGGACTTAATTTTCATGTACCGGCGTAGCAATTTAGAATTGTTCGACACACATTAGCCCCCAAGTGTCAAGTATCTTTGCTTGCAAAGTGCTTGGGACTTAATGTTATTTTATCATGATCCTGACAATAACCCGACATCAATGCAGGCCACCATAAGTCAATTTGAGTCGGAGATTGCTGACCTGAAGAGCCGCCTGGCCGCCCAGGAACTTGAAATTCAGAAAGCCAACTCCAAGTTTGAATTCAGCGCCTCTGAACAAGAGAAGTTGAAGAGGAATTTTGAGGCGGGGAAGAAAAACTGGGCTGATGAAAAGGCCTCGTTGGTGACCCGGGCCGAGACAGCAGCAGCATCACTTGCAGAAGCAAACACCGAGCTGTCCGGTTTAAAGCACCAGATATCTCAAATGGTCTCAGCCATCTTCGGTAAGTGACAATATATAAACCTTAAGTACTGCAAGCCTTCCTTTGATGACCGCTTTAATTGTTACCTCCGGCTCACCTTATTTTTAATAATGTAGGCCCCAGGAGCAAAAACCTCAAGCAGAACACGTTGATCAAGCTGAAGACAGTGTATACTCTGGTGGAACAGCTCTATATCGGTTCACAACGTGCTCTAGCCATTGTGGCTTTATCAAATGACGTTCGTTATCTCCTGCAAGATGTGCTGAAGCGGCTTGCTGTGCTCCCTCGGCGGGTTCAAGAGCTAAGGCGGGCATCTGCAAGAGCCAGAGCTATAGCTGCATTGAGCCGAGCTAAAGCATGGATTCCAGAGCTAGACCCGGCCGACCTCACTCTTGGATACCAGAGTCTAAAGGAGGATGGAACCTTGTTTGATGAAGTAGACTTCACCGCCTGTGTGAAAGACATACGCCCTGTAGCTACTCTTATTGGGAATGATACTGATCTTACCAAGTATCAGCCGGGTTATGACAGCGAGAACCAGAGGATTCCAACACCTCATTATGATGAAGTCAGCCTGATCCCTCCAACTCGTAAGCATACCTTTGCCCCTGAAGTCAACCCAACCGGTTTAATAGATGATGAAGCTGAGTTTGAAGCCTTGAGTGGCATTGACTAGGCCTCATCAACCTTCCAGGACAGGGCAGCCGACGGAGAGGCGGAGAAGGATAACCCGGAATCTTCAAGCCAACCCAAGGAGTAAAAAATGCCGGGCGTCATATGTTTATTTCTTTGTGAAAACAATGCCTCACTATTCAGACTCGGGGAGTCTTGTAATAGGATAGAAAAACTCCCGATTTTGTCATGCCTTCGTACATGTTTATGGCGCTTAATGTTTCCTTAAGCCGTCATCGCTATATACTTCCAGCTTTTATTGATCTTCTAGTTCCTTTTTGAAAAGTTGCTTGCCTTATCCTGCATATGAGACAAGCAGAAATCCCTTGGCGATTTACCGCATCAGGGGTTACATAAAGTATTGATAACCCGGAGGGTACACCAAATAACCTTAGGAAGGCCGAGTTATGATTAAACCTTTTAGACATAATCATAACAACATACCTTTGATTCTTGCGGTTATCTTACCAACCCATGAGGGTAAGTTTAAGTCCTGAAAGTTGGCATATATAAATTTCACCTGGCACTTAACAACCTGAGGCAACCAATATTAAACCGGTGGAATGAAATCCACTCCAGAGTACTTTCAAGAGGGTCTCAAGATAACTAAATATTTACGCTTACAAAGTATAACAAATAATAAACAAAACTTAAAGGCTTTTGATTCAAATACGATCAGTGAACCGTTCCAAAGGGGTTAAGCTAAGATTCGGATACGATCATATAGCCCCCAGTGGCTTTGGCAATGCTGATCAAGCGGGTATCGACAGCTATGTTCTCTTTGGTTCAAATACGATCTATGTTCGAACAGGAAGCCCCCAAGTGACCATAAGAGTTGTTTAATGATGCTGATTCGAATATGATCCACGTCAGACCCAAAGGGGTTAAGCTATGATTCAAATATGATCAAGAAGCTCCCAAGTGGGTTTGGCAGTATGCCGATCAAGTGGGTATCGGCAGCTATGTTCTCTTTGGTTCGAATACGACCTATGTTTGAACAGGAAGCCCCCTAGTGATCATGGCTAGATTCAGATATGATCATAAGCCAGACCAAAGGGAAAGCCCGATTCAGATATGATCCGCTCCCTGTTGGTTGTTTCCACCACCTGATAAAGAAGACATATAAACCTTTGAGGGTGAAAACGACAGAGGTCCTGCTTTATTGCTTTATATAATATATACATCGTCGAAATATATACATCTTGAGAGCTGGTGGCTCAAGTATAGTAGGGCCGAAGATGAGCGATATTCCACGGCCGGCGGGTCTCCTCCTCGGACTTACGTGAGTCTTTGTGCTCTCGAACATCGATAACGTAGTATGACCCGTTGTTCAGATTTTTGTTGACCACAAAGGGTCCTTCCCACGGAGGGGATAGCTTGTGCATATCAGACTGATCCTGGATGAGCCGGAGTACTAAGTAGCCTTCCCGAAAGGTTCTGCTTCTAACCCGGCGGCTGTGATAGCGGCGCAGGTCTTGCTGGTAAATCGCCGAGCGGGCTATTGGCAAGTCTCGCTCCTCATCCAACAAGTCAAGTGCATCCTGACGAGCTTTTTCATTATCAGCCTCAACGTAAGCCACCACGCGGGGTGAGTCGTGCCGGATGTCACTTGGCAGGACTGCCTCTGCTCCGTACACCATGAAGAAAGGTGTGTAACCCGTAGATCTGTTTGGCGTAGTGTTGATACTCCACAACACAGAGGGTAGATCCTCCACCCAACAACCCGGAGTCTGCTGTAAGGGGACCAAGAGCCGGGGTTTGATACCCTTCAGGATCTCCTGATTAGCTCTTTCTGCTTGACCATTGGATTGAGGATGGGCGACAGCCGAAACGTCGAGCCATATATGTTCTCGTTGACAGAACTCTTCCATGGCACCCTTGGAAAGATTAGTGCCATTATCAGTTATGATGCTGTGTGGAAAACCAAAACGAAAGATCACCTTCTTCATGAACTGAACCGTCGTGGCTGCATCACACTTACTGACCGACTCTGCCTCAACCCACTTTGTGAACTTATCCACCGCCACCAGGAGATGTGTCTTTTTGTCTTTAGACCATTTGAAAGGTCCAACCATATCAAGCCCCCAGACTGCAAACGGCCAAGTAATTGGAATCATCCTCAACTCTTGAGCCAGCACATGAGCTCGTCGTGAGAATTTTTGACATCCGTCACATTTACTGACTAGATCCTCTGCGTCAGCATGAGCCGTCAGCCAATAGAAACCATGACGGAAAGCCTTGGCCACAAGAGATTTTGAGCCGGCATGATGACCGCAATCCCCTTCATGGATCTCACGAAGTATCTCCTGACCCTCCGCAGGCGACACACAACGTTGAAACGCCCCAGTGACGCTGCGATGATGTAACTCACCATGAACAATTGTCATGGACTTGGACCGCCGGGTGATTTGTCTTGCCAAGGTCTCATCCTTAGGTAACTCTCCCCGGGTCATACAGGCCAAATATGGCACTGTCCAATCCGGGATGATGCGAAGAGCCGCTACCAGCTGTGCCTCCGGGTCTGGCACCGCTAGGTCTTCCTCTGTAGGCACTTTGACAGAAGGGTTATGCAAAACATCGAGAAAGGTGTTAGGCGGCACCGGCTTACGCTGAGATCCCAGCCGGCTTAAGGCATCAGCCGCCTCATTCTTCCTTTGATCAATGTGCTCCACTTGATAACCTTTGAAGTGTCCTGCCACCGTATCAACTTCACGACGGTAAGCCGCCATAAGGGGATCCTTGGAGTCCCACTTGCCTGACACCTGTTGAGCCACGAGATCTGAGTCACCCAAGCACCTTACCCGTCTCAAATTCATCTCTTTGGCCATCCGGAGACCATGGAGTAAGGCCTCATACTCAACTGCATTGTTAGTACAAGGAAACATAAGCTGGAGCACATAACAAAATTTGTCACCTCGAGGGGAAGTTAAAACAACTCCAGCCCCTGAGCCTTCTAACTGCCTGGACCCATCAAAGTGAATAGTCCAATATGTGTTATCTGGCTTCTCCTCAGGTGCCTGCAACTCTGTCCAATCATTGATAAAGTCCAGCAGGACGTGAGATTTGATAGCAGTCCGAGGCATGTATTTCAATCCATGAGGTCCAAGTTCAATGGCCCACTTGGCGATTCGTCCCGTGGCCTCTCTATTATGTATGATGTCTCCCAAAGGGGCAGAGCTTACTACAGTGATAGGATGACCTTGGAAGTACTGCTTCAGCTTCCGGCTTGCCATGAACACTCCGTAAACAAGTTTCTGCCAATGTGGATACCTTTGTTTAGACTCAATGAGCACCTCACTGATGTAGTAAACCGGCCGTTGAACCGGATGCTCCTTGCCAGCCTCCTTGCACTCCACCATGATGGCAACGCTGACGGCTCGTGAATTAGCAGCCACATATAGCAGCAATGGCTCTCTATCAATGGGAGCCGCAAGGACCGGCGGCTCAGACAACTGTCTCTTTAAATCTTCAAAAGCAACATTAGCAGCGTCACTCCAGACAAAAGTGTTCGTTTTCTTCATCAACTGATACAGTGGTAGGGCCTTCTCACCTAACCGGCTTATGAATCGGCTTAAGGCGGCGACACGACCTGCCAATCGCTGAACATCATTGATGCACGCCGGTTTAGCCAAAGAGGTGATTGCCTTGATCTTCTCCGGATTAGCTTCAATGCCTCTGTTTGAGACCAGAAAACCCAACAACTTGCCTGCAGGTACACCAAATACACACTTGTCCGGGTTAAGCATCATCTTATAAACTCGGAGATTATCAAAGGTCTCCTTTAAATCAGATATTAAGGTTTCTTTCTCCCTGGATTTCACCATGATGTCATCCACATAAGCACGAACATTACGCCCAATTTGATCATGGAGACAGTTCTGCACACATCGCTGATAAGTCGCCTGGGCACTCTTGAGCCCAAACGGCATAGATACATAGCAGAAGGCTCCAAACGGAGTGATGAAAGCCATCTTCTCCTGGTCCTTAACTGCCATCTTGATCTGATGATAACCAGAGTAAGCATCCAAAAAAAACTCAAACACTCACAACCCGCCATAGCATCAATGATTTGATCAATACGGGGCAGAGCAAAAGGATCAGCTGGACAGGCCTTGTTTAAGTCCGTGTAATCAACACACATCCGCCAGGTGCCGTTTTTCTTGAGCACGAGCACCGGGTTAGCCAACCACTCCGGGTGAAAAACTTCAACAATAAACCCGGCCACCAAGAGCCGGGCCACCTCCTCTCCAATAGCTTTCCGTCTTTCCTCATTGAATCGCCGAAGAAACTGCCTGACCGACTTATACTTTGGATCGATATTAAGAGTATGCTCAGCGAGTTCTCTCGGCACACCCGGCATGTCAGAAGGTTTCCATGCAAAGATGTCCCGGTTCTCACGGATGAACTCGATGAGCGCGCTTTCCTATTTAAGATCCAAGTTGGCGCTGATGCTGAACTGCCTAGATGAGTCGCCTGGAGTGAAATCAACAAGTTTAGTCTCAGCAGCCGATTTAAACTTCATTGCCGAGTCATGCTCTGTGGTTGGCTTCTTCAGAGAGGTCATATCCGCCGGGTCAACATTATCTTGGTAAAATTTCAACTCCTCTCGTGCACATACAGATTCAGCATAAGCCGCATCGCCTTCCTCACATTCCAGGGCCACCCTTCGACTTCCATGGACGATGATGGTGCCTTTGTGACCTGGCATCTTAAGCTGCAGATAAACATAACACGGCCGTGCCATGAACTTGGCATAAGCCGGTCGTCCAAACAGAGCATGATACGGACTCTTAATTTTGACTACCTCAAACGTTAATTTCTCAGCCCTGGAATCATACTCATCTCCAAAGGCTACCTCCAATTCAATCTTACCGACTGGGTACGCCGACTTACCAGGCACCACTCCATGGAAAACGGTGTTGGATGTCTTTAAATTTTTGTCAGTCAAACCCATGCGTCGAAAGGTCTCGTAATAGAGGATGTTGATGCTGCTACCTCCGTCCATGAGTACCTTGGTGAATTTATATCCACCGACCTGAGGTGCTACCACCAAAGCTAACTGACCCGGATTATCAACCCGGGGAGGGTGATCTTCCCTGCTCCATACAATGGGCTGCTCTGACCATCTCAAGTAATGAGGAACTGCTGGCTCAACAGAGTTCACTGCCCTTTTATGGACTTTCTGGTCACGTTTGCACAAGCTGGTGGTGAACACATGATACTGCCCACTATTCAGCTGCTTCGGATGGCTTTGATAACCCGATTGCTGCTGCTGTTGTCCTCCTTGACTAGACCGCTGTTGATTATAGCCGCCTTGATTTCCCTGAAAGCCGGAACTTGAGCCGCCGCCCGGGCCATGAAAGCCGTCGGCACCTGAGCCGCCTCCCGACCCATGATTGCCATCAAACGTGTTGGAATTCTTGAGGGCCTTCATGATTGCACAGTCTTTCCACAAATGGCGGGTCGTTCCCGGGTGCCGTGTCTTGGGCAGGGCTCATTGAGTAGCTGCTCCAGATATGGGCCTGACCCGCCAGATCGAGGGGGCGGTTTTCCCTTACGTATCTGATTGTTACCCTGCGCATTGGCGTTGGCCACAAACTCCAGGTTACCCTCCGCCTTACGCTTATTGCCTCCTTGATTGATCGGGTTATGCTGCTGACCCTTTCCATTGCCGTTCTTCTTTCCCTTCCCTGTTTTTTCCTCATCAGACGCGGGATCCTTGGTACTATCAGAGTTGGCGTATTTGACTAAAGCCGCCATCAGCGTACCCATATCATTACAATCACGCTTAAGGCGCCCTAGTTTTTGTCTCAGCGGCTCAAAACGTCAATTCTTCTCCAACATGAGGACTGCAGAGCCGGCATCCATCTTGTCAGACGAATGTATTATCTCCTTGACCCGGCGCACCCAATGAGTTGTGGATTCACCCTCCTCCTGCTTACAATTTGTCAAGTCCACAATCGACATAGATTGCTTGCAAGTGTCTTTGAAGTTCTGGATGAATCGGGCCTTTAGCTCCGCCCATGAACTAATGGAATTGGGTGGCAAGCCCTTTAGCCAAGACCAGGTCGTTCCATCCAACATCATGGTGAAGTACTTGGCCATCGCTGCGTCGCTGACCTCCAACAGTTCCATGCCCATCTCATAACTTTCGATCCACGCTCCAGGTTGTAAGTCGGCCGTGTAATTCGGCACCTTTCGAGGTCCCTTGAAGTCCTTGGGTAGACATACATTACACAGAGCCGGCACCAAACAAGGAACACCACCGGTTCTAGTAGCCACCCCCGCCTCAACGGAAGTCGTTGGATACTCTAGGAAATCTTGATGAGCCGTCTGTTGAGCCGCTAGCTGAGCCGCCCGCTCGTCTTCCTGACGTATTCTGTCTTGTACCGGGTTATAACAACCGGGCTGGTTATGACGCTGGGCGTTACTTGACAAAGCTTCTGACTCCATGTGTCTGCTGTAACTCGGACTCCGGTTCTGACGAGGCGGTGCTAACCAAGGTGGAGGAGTTGAATGAATCCTATCCCGGCTATAAGAATAAGTCTCTTGCTGAGCCACGACCATCTGGAAAAGTTCTCTGATCCTCCGGGTCTCCACCGCTGTTGGATCATCACCATCCACTGGGAGAGCCGCCAAACGTGCTGAAGCTGCAATCAAGTTCTCCATGGGGTTGGAAAAGTGACCCGGTGGTATCGGCACATAACGGAGCGGTGCCATATTCCCATGAGGAGGTGCCATCTCCCGAGGCTGGGCCGGTCCCCCGGTTTTCATGAACTAACTGACCTCTGGCGGGTTACTTGGGCTAGCTCTGGGTGTAGCGAAGAGGTTCCACGGATCGTAAACCGGGGGCAAACGAGATTGAGTTTTCTGATGTCTCCTCCTCATCACCTCGTTAGATGCATTCAGACTCATCGTAAGCTGGAAAGCCTATGACTGGAGCTGTTGAGTCCGAGCACCCAAAGCCGCCCGTTCTGTGGCTAACCTGGTGTCCTCAGCTGCCAAGGCCTCCTTGGCCCGAGCTATCTCCTCATGAACCCGTGCCACCTCTGCATTATGCTCATCTTGATTTATAGGAATAACTGTAGTGGTTAGCAGGGTCGTAAGCTTATCCATGAGATCCATCAGCACCTGAGCCGGCGGGCGCACGGGGCCTCCTGCCCCGGCTGCTCCTGACCCAGACGTTATGGCTGCTACGACTATGGAATTTTGGCCGGGTTGAGTACCAGCCATGAAGACTCCTGCCCAGCTTGGCGGCTCATAGGGGTCCGGAATACTGGAACCATCGGAATAGCACCCCCAGCCTACCATCTTGTAATGGGTACAGCGAATCTGTTGAAGCGGCGGACAAATCACCGTCGGAGAGGACGACCGTCTCACCACCATCTTCAGATCCTTCCGAAAGTTCCCCTCCGTGGATGCAACCCACGAAGGCCCGCTTCACGGCGGGTTGAACTCGGGCGGGCCTTGCGCGCTGAGCCGTCTTGACGAGGTCGGTGTAGTTGTCCGGCTCAGGGCCCGGCTCACCAATCGGGCCGATGAAGACGTGGATTCCGCCAAAGAGGACCCGGTACCTGTACTCAGTTGAGCCGGCGTCGGGGCCCCAGCCTTCGTCGTCGATGTAGATCTTGCCGCGATGACTTTTGGTCATCCGGCCGACTGCGTATCCCTTGAGCCCTTCGAAGCTGCCCTTCAAGAACTCAAATCCACCGTGCGCTGGCCCCACGGTGGGCGCCAACTGTCATGGAATTGTCACGGCAGATGTCCTCTTGCAAGGACTTAGTCGTGGAGCCATCGCTACTAGGAAGCTTAAAGGGGTTAATCGGGACAAAGGACACGAGAGGTTTATACTAGTTCAGCCCCTTACGGTGAAGGAAGGCCTACGTCTAGTTGGGTTGGTATTGATGAGGTTTCGATGACCAGGGAGCGAGATACGCTATGCCCGGCTCTTGATGGGTTGTTTCTTGCCCTAAGGCGCCGGCGGGTCGTCCCCTTATATACACGGGTTGACGCCCCGCGGCCTATAGAGTCCCGGCCGGCTCATAGACAGTGTCCGGTTCGGTGACTAGTTAATTCTACCTTATGTTACAAGTCATGCCATCATGGCGGTTTATCACTATGGGACTTAAGCCGCCTGTGGGCTTTAAACCCTTTATTGATCCGCCATCTTCAGGCTTGGTCTTGGGCTTCTCTCTGATGAGTCTTCTTCGTGTAACCCGGTCTCTCCTGGGCGGCTTACACGAATAGTTATATCCCCAACACTTTAGATGCTGGTTATATTGTTGAATTCATTCATGATGCTACTGAAAATTATTATGAGGGAGGAATGTATGCTTGTAGGAATTGCAATAATATCAAGTTTCCTCTCTATGTGCTTAAAATTTTAAAGTTATGCTTGTTTTGCCTTCCTATGCTAGTTGATTATTGTTCCCATAAGTTGTTTGCTCACAAAATCCCTATGCATAGGAAGTGGGTTAGACTTAAATGTGCTTGCCATATGTTTCATGATGCTCTCTTTATGTTTCAATTCTTATGTTTTATGCGAGCATCATTGAAATCATCATGCCTAGCTAGGGGCGTTAAACGTTAGCACTTGTTGGGAGGCAACCCAATTTTATTTAAGTTTCTTGCTTTTTGGTTCTATTTAGGAATAAATAATCCATCTAGCTTCTGTTTAGATGTGGTTTTGTGTTTTAATTAGTGTTTGTGCCAAGTAGAACCTTTGGGAAGACTTGGGTGAAGTCTTTATGATCATGCTGTAAAAAACAGAAACTTTAGCGATCACGAGATTAGCTAAAACTTTTTACTGGAGAGTGATATTTAGTTGATTCTTTTTGCAGATGATTACTAGACAAATTAGTCAGGTCCATCAAATTATTTTAGAATTTTTGGAGTTCCATAAGTATACGTTTGATACAGATTACTACAGACTGTTCTGTTTTTGACAGATTCTGTTTTCTTGTGTTGATTGCTTATTTTGATGAATCTATGGCTAGTAAAATAGTTTATAAACCATAGAAAAGTGGGAATACAGTAGTTTTAACACCAATATAAATAAAGAATGAGTTAATTACAGTACCTTGAAGTGGTGTTTTGTTTTCTTTCGCTAACCGTGCTCAGGAGATTTTCTGTTAAGTTTTGTGTTGTGAAGTTTTCAAGTTTTGGGTAAAGATTCGATGGACTATGGAATAAGGAGTGGCAAGAGCCTAAGCTTGGGTATTCCCAAGGCACCCCAAGGTAATATTCAAGGATTACAAAGAGCCTAAGCTTGGGGATTCCCCGGATGGCATCCCCTCTTTCGTCTTTGTTCATCGGTAACTTTACTTGGAGCTACATTTTTATTCACCACATGATATGTGTTTTGCTTGGAGCGTCATTTTATTTTGCTAGTATTTGCTTGCTGTTATTTATAATAATGTTTTGCATCTCTATTTTCAATAAAAATGTCAAGGGTAGCGTTTACCATGCTTATTTTGCAAGTATGCATGTTGCTGTTTCAAAACAGAAAGTTTACCGTTGTTGCAAAAATTCCCTAGAAAAGTCAGAATGTGATAAAATGTTGAAATGTTTGCATAATTAGATCTGATAAATTTACTACAGTGGGAATTTTCTTTCATAATTTTTGGAGTTAGGGAAGTATGATGAATCTTGCATTCTTTACAGACTGTACTGTTCTGGCAGATTGCTGTTATGTTTGCTTGTTTAATGATTCTATTTGAGGATAGGAGTATTAAATATGCAGAGGCATTTAGTAATCAATGTTGAATAATAATTTTAGTGATTTGCTACAGTAGAAAATGATAAGGTTTTTGCATTGGTTTGTACTAACTTATCTCACGAGTTCTTGTTGAGTTTGGTGTGGATGAAGCTTTCGAGATTTAGGATACTGTGATATGAAAGGAATTAAGGAGACGCAAAAGTTCAAGCTTGGGGATGCCCAAGGCACCCCAAGATAATATTTCAAGAAGTCTCAAGCATCTAAGCTTGGGGATGCCCCGGTAGGCATCCCACCTTTCTTCTTCAACAATTATCGGTTAGTATCGGTTGAGCCTAAGTTTTTGCTTCTTCACATGATGAGTGCTATCCTTGAAATGTCGTTTTATTTTGTTTTGCTTGCTGTTTGAATAAATACCAAGATATGAAATTCTTAAATGAGAGGGAGTCTTCACATAGCTACATAATTATTTAACTACTCATTGATCTTCACTTACATCTTTTTTGCGTAGTTTGTCATTTACTTGTGTGCTTCACTTATATCCTATGAGTAAATGGTTGAATGATTTGAATGTCATAAATCTAAAATTATATATGTTTGATATGCTTATCCCATGGGGAGTAATGACTTTACATATAATAAGTACAGGTGGTAAATTTTTACTACGAACTTTAGGGCTGTTTGTGACACTTATAGGATTAGCCCAATGGATTGATCGGAAAGAATAGCTTTGAGGTGGTTTCGTTGCCTACCATAATCTCTTCGTTTGTTCTCCGCTATTAGTGACTTTGGAGTGACTCTTTGTTGCATGTTGAGGGATAGTTATATGATCCAGTTATGTTATTATTGTTGAGAGAACTTGCACTAGTGAAAGTATGAACCCTAGGCCTTGTTTCCTAGCATTGCAATACCGTTTACGCTCACTTTTGTCATTAGTTACCTTGCTGTTTTTATATTTTCAGATTACAAAAACCTGTATCTACCATCCATATTGCACTTGTATCACCATCTCTTTGCCGAACTACTGCACCTATACAATTTACCATTGTATTGGGTGTGTTGGGGACACAAGAGACTCTTTGTTATTTGATTGCAGGGTTGCTTGAGAGAGACCATCTTCATCCTATGCCTCCCACGGATCAATAAACCTTAGGTCATCCACTTGAGGGAAATTTTCTACTGTCCTACAAACCTCTGCACTTGGAGGCCCAACAACGTCTACAAGGAGAAGGTTGCATAGTAGACATCACCCCGCGCATACCTCAACCGCCATTGGGCCGACCGGAGACCAGGACGGACCAAGGAGTGAGGGGCTACGTGACCGGTTAGGCTCCTGAGTCGCGGTGCTCAGGAGTCCCCCTTGACGCACAAACAATTTCCATACCTGCCCTCGCCGAGGCCTCGGGAGGGGCGTGCGACGGCCAGGTCCAGGAGACCTGGTTAAGTGGCGTGCGCTTGGGCGTGGCCCGAGCGCATCCCCCAGGTCTGGGAGACCTGGTTGGGTGGCGTACGCTTGGGCGTGACCCGAGTGCAACCCCTATGTCCAGCCCCCTCGCGCGGCTCTCCCGAGGGGAGGCGTTGCAGTGAGGCCAGACGTTGAGTTCTGGGGCTCCCTGAGGTTGGTACAACCGTGGAGCCGCCCTCAGTTGTTTATCACCAGCGCGGAGCATAGTGCTTCCGCTTATGCACGGGCAGAGCCGCTCCTCGGCAGTGTCGACGGCCAGTGCGGAGCATGGTGCTTCCACTTGTGCGTGGGAGGGGGCCCCCTCCGGGAGGAGCCCCCGGGGCGTGTACAACCCCGCCCTGACACGTGGCTTGCACGGCAGGGCTACGAGGTGTATCTAGGCACTCGTGAGCCAGCGCGAGACTCGTGAGGCCCTACCTCAAGGCGGGTTGCGCCTGGTCTTGAGTCTTTGGTAGTTGTGTGTTCCTGCGATGCAGTTAGGTGCAAGCTCTCTACGTCCTCAGGTCCCGGCCCTCGAGCGATCTCAGCCGCCGCTGGTATGCCAGGTCGCTATGCCATGGACAAGGCCAGGGGTGACGGCTGGAGAGCCAGTAAGAGCTCCTGAGTCGCGATGCTCGGGAGCCTCCCTTTTAACGTGCAAGCGGATGGCATGATGAAGGGATGTACTTGTGGCGGGCGGCAATCGAGCAGGTGATAATCATAGGCAGATTAAGCATGGAAGGCAAATTAGCTTGGGTAAATGCAGAAAGATACATGCCACTGGGTCAGGCCCAAGTAGCTTGGGGATGATGCAGCCCGAGGGGTGCCCCCAGCAAGGTAAGCTAAAGACATAAGAAAAGGATAAATACCACAGGGACGGACCCATGCGGCCTGGGAATAATGCAGCCCGAGGGGCGCTCCCAGCTAAAGAACCTGGAAAATGTCACCTGGTTCTGTTGACGAAGGAGAGTTGGGGCAGCCAAAGGTACACGGTGAAGGAATGGCCCTCACGAGCCACCGGGCCCTAAGCCTCGGGAGGCTCTGGGGGCTCAGGTGGTTCCCTGAGGACTGTCTCCATCTCTGCCAGGATGGCGTGGTGCCTGGCCTCCTGAGCCGCCAGGACACTCCGCATGTTGCGCTGATAGGCTAACGACATGCTCAGCAAGCCGAAGGGCATGCGAACGTAGCTGTGTGGTGGACCCTCGCAATGGCCCACTCGCGAAGGCCAGAAAAGCTCCTGAGATGCGGCCCTGTTGAACCCTGGAACGTCGATGCAGATGCGCAGCCCGACATCCTCGCCTGGATGGGGAGCTACGCCTCGTGAGCAGCGGCCGCCGAGCATGGCCCTTGCGTCTTGCAACTCCTGGGTGGTCTTGGTGATGAACTCCTGAGTGGTGGGCACTCCTTGCCCTGTATTCTCCTGAGGAAAACATGCTGCGAAACACGCCTCCAAGTGGTGCCCAAGCGCCTCCCTCGTGATGTGTATAAGGTCCGAGGCCCTCTAGAAGAGAGCCCCCGAGCCCTGCCCGAGGAGGGTGCCGGGCGCGCTTTCCTATGTGATGAAGGGAGGCACCCCTGGAGTGGGCGCTGATCCTGACGAGGTTCCAGCTGTGACGCCACCTTCCTGAGGTCCGGCACGGCGCAACTGCTTCTTCTCGGGGAGGGCCTTAGGAGGGCCCTCGCCTTTGCTGTCGGGGTTGTCGATTGCTGCAGCTTGGAAGGCGCGCTCGAGGGAGCACACCACATCTCTCTCTTCGCATGGGACCGTGATGATTCGGCCGCTTCCCGGCATCTTGAGGACGTTATAGCTGTGGTGGGTCACCGCCATGAACTTGGCCAGGGCTGGATACCCAAGGATGGCGTTGTATGGCAGGCGGATGTGCGCAATGTCGAAGTCGATGAGCTTGGTGCGGTAATTCTTGTGTTCCCCGAAGGTGACAGGGAGGCGAACCTGCCCTATCGGTGTGGTGGAAACCGTCGGTCACTCCTGAGAAAGGCTTGGTAGGCTGAAGCTGGTCATATGGGACCTGGAGGTTGTCCAACGTATCGACGGACAGGACATTGAGCCCCGCGCCGCCGTCGATGAGGGTCTTGGTAACTTGCACATTGCTGATGACTGGGGAGCAAAGCATCGGGAGGGCGCCAGCAGTGGCTGTGCACTTGAGCTGGTCTGCCGAGTTGAAGGTGATGGCGCACTGGGACCACCTGAGTGGGCACGTAGCCTCGAGCTTGGGGAGGACTGCATTCACTTCACGAGCAAACTGTTTGAAGATGCACTGCGAGGCTGGGGCCTGGGCTCCGCACAAGATGCAAGGGATAGCACGTGGCTCCTGGAAGCCCCCAGCCCCCTCATTCTGATGGTGGTCGTCGTTCCTTCTTGGCGATGGCGGCAGCGAGGGAAGACCAACATTGCCCTGAGGATGGTCCTCGCAAGTATGATCTCTCCAGGCACCCTCGCGAGGATGATCTTGCCAGAGGTCCTCACGAGGCCAGTCACGCCACTCCTGGCATGGTCCATGGTCGTCCCAGCGTCCGCCACCACGTCCTCCTCCTCGGCCGTAGCCCCGGTCGCTGCGCTCGGGGCGTCGACCGTAGCGTCCTTCACGAATGGCTCTGAGCTCTTGACGGTCACTGGTGTTGTGGGTGTTCAGGTTGTGGAAGGCGCAAAACGCCCGACTGTTCTTGGATGGCTTGGGCTGGTCCCTGCCTCGCTTGGTGTCGGGCTCCGCTGCGAGCACAACTGCTTCCTTGCGCTTCACGTCCTTGATCTTGGCCTTCTTCTCTTCCGCGCCCGCAGCTGGCAACTCGAGAAGGGAGAGGCGTCCCTCCTCAGCTCTTGCGCACTTGGTCGCCAGGTTGAACAACTCCTGAGATGTGCACAACTCTTCGTGGATAGCGAGCTCCTCCTTCATCTTGATGTCGCGGACGCCGTCAGAGAACGCGAAGATGATGGCCTCGTCCGTGACCTTGGGGATCTTGAGGCGGGTGTTGTTGAAGCGCTAGATGTACTTCTGGAGGGTCTCTCCTGATTGTTGCTTGATGCGGCATAGGTCACCCGCGGCCGGCGGGCGGTCGTGAGTGCCCTGAAAGTTGGCGACGAAACGGTCGCGCATCTCGTCCCAGGAGGAGATCGAGCCATGCGGCAGGTTAAGGAGCCAGGAGCGGGCACCATCCTCGAGAGCCATAGGAAACCAGTTCGCCATGACTTTCTCACCGCCATTGGCCGCTTCGATGCTCAGGTCATAAAGCTGTAGGAACTCCGCGGGGTCAAGGGTACCGTCGTAGCGAGGAGGCAGATCCGGCTTGAACTTTCCTGGCCAGACGGCGCTACGCAGCTTGGGGGTGAAGGCGCGGCAACCGGCGGTGGTTGCCGGGGCCCGTCTCGGAGGTGGAGCTTGGTCTTGGCGAGGCCCGCGCGCCGCCACGGCGGGTAGCGCGCGGTCTTGGCGAGGTGGCACGTGAAGCGCATGCGCAGCTTCTCGCGGCCGAGGAATTTCTTGGCAGCTTCTTTCTTCGCGCGTGAGCACTGGGCATGGTGGATCGCGCCGTGGGGCCACGCACCTTGGCGCCAAGGCACAGTCTTGGGGCAGAGGTGGAGGAGGCGCTCCGTGTGCCACGTCGCCCATGGCTGGCGGAGGGCGAGGCAGAGAAAGGGACGGCGCTGGAGATCCCCCTGCGGCACGGACGAGCTCGGCGACGCGGTCGAGCCAGTCCTCATAGAGGTTGTCGACCGGGCGGTAGCGCAGGAGCTCATTCGCCATGAGGAGCGTGGCCTATGCGTCCATGGGAGAACGACATGCGTGGGACGAGGAACCAGCCGGGGTCAGCGATGGAGTGGCAGTGCGGCCGTCCTGCCGCACCGATGGGTGTAGCGAGGACGCTTGCTGCTCGTTCCCCGCCGGGCCGGTGGCAGCGTTAGCGGTGGGAGACGAAGAGCGACGAGGTGGCCCGCCGACGGGAACCGTCTGAGCAACACGAGCGGTGAGGGCAGCCCGACGCTCATCTCGAGTGCGGCGAGCGTCCGCCATGGAGACGACGGAGCGACGGAGCGCCGATCGACGAAAGGGAAGCTACGACGCACCCCTACCTGGCGCGCCAAATGTCGGATGTGGGGTTCCGGCAAAACACTTAAGGTTCGAACTCTGGGGCGTGCGCGAAGTCCTTTCCCTCCTTCCGATCTACGCCCTAGCTCGCTAAGACCTCGCGGACGAACTCGATTAACTCGCAACACAGAAAGACATGAGATTTATACTGGTTCGGGCCACCGTTGTGGTGTAATACCCTACTCCAGTGTGTGGTGGTGGATTGCCTCTTGGGCTGATGATGAACAGTACAGGGGGAAGAACAGCCTCCTGAGGTTGAGGTGTTCTTGTGTTTGGTGTGTGGCTAAGGATTGGCCCGAGGCTAGCTCAGATCAAGATGAGATGCCCCTACTGTGGTGGCTAGTTCTACTTATATAGGCCCTGGTCCTCTCCCCAAATATTGAGCGGGAAGGGAGCCAACAATGGCGGGCTAATTTGAAAGGGGACAGCTAGTACAAGCTATCCTAACAAAAGTGGTCTTCGCCTGCAAAAGGCTCTGGTGATGACACCGTCTTGGGCTCCATGGTGACCTCCGTCTTGCTGGCCTGCTGGTCTTGGTTTCGTTGCGCCAATATGGAAACCTTTGCCTGATGCCTCGGTACTCCGCGCCTGCGCCTACTTCCTTAGCACCAAAGGGGAAACAAGGACGCTGCGCGTGCTGGCACCCGCCTGGTGTCGATCGTCATGGCTCACGTCACGAGAGCCTCGCGAGGTTTGCCCCGCCTTGATAACTCTTCTCCTCACGAGGCAGCCTGGTGGGGCCGCTCTTGAGGAGGTCTTGCATCGTCCGCCTCGCGAGGCTTGGCCCCTCGCGAGGGTCTTGAATGCTTTGTTGATGAAGATGGGCCGTATGGGCCCGCTAGCATAGCCATGTCGTGGGCCACAGGCAGGCAAGTCTGGGGACCCCCATTCCCAGAACGCCGACATATCTAAATGGAGTTTCTACTCCAAGTTTGAAGCATCAATGATGTTCAATTCACCTCTTAAATGGCAGAAATATTTCTCATCAAGCGGTTTGGTGAATGTCGGTGTCAAAACCGGCGGATCTCAGGTAGGGGGTCCCGAACTGTGCGTCTAAGGTCGATGGTAACAGGAGACAGGGGACACGATGTTTACCCAGGTTCGGGCCCTCTCTATGGAGGTAATACCCTACTTCCTACTTGATTGATCTTGATGAATATGAGTATTACAAGAGTTGATCTACCACGAGATCGTAATGGCTAAACCCTAGAAGTCTAGCCTGTATGACTATGGTAATCAGTATATCCCTCCGGACTAAGTCCTCCGGTTTATATAGATACCGGGAGGATCTAGGGTTATACAAGGTCGGTTACAAAGAAGGGAATCTACATATTTGGTTGCCAAGCTTGCCTTCCACGCCAAGGAGAGTCCCATCCGGACACGGGTGCAGTCTTCGGTCTTTGTATCTTCATAGCCCATCGGTCTGGCCCATGGCTAACAGGCTGGATGCCCGAGGACCCCTTAGTCTAGGACTCCCTCTGTGAATATATCTGCCAATTGCTTATTGGTAAGAACATGCTTAAGATCAATGTCTCCTTTACCAACATGATCTCGAATTAAATGATGACGAACTTCAATATGCTTAGTTCAAGAATGTTGCATGGGATTGTGAGCAATCTTAATAGCACTTTCATTATCACAAAGCAATGGAACATGTTTCACATATATGCCATAATCTTTAAGAGTTTGGATCATCCAATGTAATTGAGCACAACATGAACCGAAAGCAATGTATTCCGCTTCGGCGGTGGATAAGGATACCGAGTTTTGTTTCTTGGAGGACCAAGACACAAGAGATATACCAAGAAATTGGCAAGTACCCGAAGTGGATTTTCTATCAACCTTGTCACCGGCATAGTCCAAGTCGGAGTAGCCAACAAGATCAAAAGAAGACCTCTTAGGATACCAAATGCCAAAATTTTGTGTATGAATTAAGTATCTCGCTATCCTTTTCACAACTTTAAGATGACATTCTTTAGGGACCGCTTGATATCATGCACACATGCACACACTTAGCATAATATCGGGACGGGAGGCACATAGATATAACAATGAACCAATCATAGAGAGGTAAACCTTTTGGTCAACCCGTTCGCCATCCTTAGTCAAGTCAAGATGTCCACTAGTAGGCATGGATGTATTCATACCTTTGCATTCTTGCATGTTGAACTTCTTGAATAAGTCCTTGGTATACTTTGTTTGAGAAACAAAGTTACCCTCCTTAGTTTGCTTGATTTGCAAACCAAGAAAGAACTTGAGTTCACTCATCATAGACATCTCAAAACTTCTCCGACATTAGCCTTCCAAACTTTTCACTAAAAATGGGGGTTAGTCGAACCAAATATGATATCATCAAAATAAATTTGGCACACAAATTATTATCCATTAACCCTTTTACTAAAACGAGTAGAATCAAAATTTCCAATCTCAAAGCCTTTTTCAATAAGAAACTTGGTCAAGCATTTATACCATGCTCTAGGAGCTTGTTTAAGATCATAAAGAGCTTTGTGAAGTTTGTAAACATGGTCGGGTTTCTTAGGATTAGCAAAGCCGGAAGGTTGTTCAACATAAACTTCCTCCTCAATTTCACCAATTAGAAAAGCACTTTTAATGTCCATTTGGTACAAGGTAATATCATGGTGATTTGCATAGGCAAGTAAGATGCGGATGGACTCAAGTCTAGCAACGGGGGCATATGTCTCATCATAGTCCATACCTTCGACTTGAGTGTAGCCTTGGGCGATGAGACGTGCTTTGTTGCGAACGACTTGTCCATCTTCGCCTTGATTGTTGTGAAACAACCATTTGGTACCGATGATGTTGTGGTTGTTGTCGGGCTTCTCATCCAATGTCCACACTTGGTTCATCTCAAAGTTGTGTAGCTCTTCGTGCATGGCATTTATCCAATCCGGATCTTCCAATGCTTCTTCAACCTTCATAGGTTCAATGCTAGAGATGAATGAATAATGTTCACAAAAATTAGCCAAATGAGTTTTAGAGCGCGTAATTATCCCGGTTTGGATATCATTGAAGATTTGTTCGACGGGATGGTATTTTGAGACTCTTGCTCTAACTCGTGAGAGTTTTTGTTTGGGTCAGGGTGGAACATCTTCTTCATCATCTTGTTCTTCCTCTTGACCTTCTTCTGTTGGTGTTGTTGTTCTCTTGTGGAGGTGGAGGAGGTTGATGAGGTTCATCTTGGTGTACATCCTCGTTTTCTCTGTCTTGGCGTGTCCCACTTGTGGATGCCTCTGAGTCAACTCGTGGTTCACCTTGTCATGAGGTAGAAGCTTCCACTTGGACGGACGAGGTACTCTCCTTCACCTCCATTGGGCGTATCTTACCGATAGACAAGTCTTGGATTGCTTCCGAAGGGTCTTTGTCTCCTACATCAATTGGCAATTGCTCTACTTGTGAGCCGTTAGATTCATCAAACTTCACATCTACCGTCTCTTCAACCTTTCGGGTGAAATTGTTGTAGACACGGTGAGTTTGAGCCGTAACCGAGTATGAAACCCTCATGAGATTTAGGAGCAAATTTAGAAAAACGATGCTTGTCAAGAATATAGCACTTTGAGCCGAATACTCGAAAGTATCCAACTTGGGGTTTGTTACCGGTGAGAAGTTCGTCTGCCGTCTTGCGGAGTAGCTTGTGAAGATATAAACGACTTGTAGCATGACAAGCTGTCTCAACTGGTTCTGCCCAAAAGTGTTTTTGCGTCTTGTACTCATCAAGAATCATTCTCGCCATCTCAATAAGAGTCCGATTCTTCCTCTCAACAACTCCATTTTGTTGAGGCGTCTACGTAGCCGAGAACTCGTGTGAAATCCCTTATTCGTCAAGAAAGGTATCCACATTTGCGTTCTTAAACTTCGTTCCATTGTCGTTGCGAACCTTATTGATCTTCACTTCAAATTGATTTTGGGCCTTCCTAGCGAAGTTCTTGAAGATCTTTTGGACCTGTGATTTATCATCAAGAAAGAACACACACGTAAATCTTGAAAAATCATCAACTATGACTAGACCAAATGAGTTTCCACCAAGACTTTTATAAGCGTTGGGACCAAAGAGATCCATATGAAGTAGCTCGAGCGGCCTTCCTATAGGAATAGGGGAGAGTGGTAATGTGAGCCAACTTTCCTTTATAGTGATGATGTTCTTCACAGGGTGGCTTCCTCCAACCTTTTTTCCTGCTTGACAAGCACTGCATAATCTATCCTTGTCAAATATAACATCTTTTACTCCAAGGATATGATCACCTTTAATAAACTTATCAATATTTTGCATGCCCACATGACCTAACCTTCTATGCCACAACCAACCTTTAGAAGATTTAGCAATTAAGCAAGTTCTAGGTTGAGCCTTTTTAGTGAAATCAACAATGTATAGATGATACGTCTCCGTCGTATCTATAATTTTTTATTGTTCCATGCCAATATTATACAACTTCCATATACTTTTGGAAACTTTTATACTATTTTTGGGACTAACATATTGATCCAGTGCCAGTTCCTGTTTGTTGCCTGTTTTATGTTTCGCAGAAACCCCACATCAAACGGAATCCAAACGGGATACAAACGGATGGAGAATATTTTTGGAATATTTGGAGAATATGGGAGGAAGAATCAACGCGAGATGGTGCCCGAGGTGGCCACGAGGCAGGGGGGCGCGCCCCTGACCCTCGTGGGCCCCTCGTAAGGCGGTTGCTGCTCTCCTTTGGCCGCAAGAAAGCTAATTTTCGGAAAAAAATCTTGGCGAAGGTTTCAATCCAACCGGATATATAAGAAATGGTGAAAGGGCAGAATACCAGAACGCAGAAACAGAGAGAGACAGAGAGCAGATCCAATCTCGGAGGGGCTCTCGCGACTCCCATGCCATGGAGGCCAAGGACCAGAGGGGAAACCCTTCTCCCATCTAGGGAGGAGGTCAAGGAAGAAGAAGAAGAAGAAGGGGGGCCCTCTCCCCCTCTCTTCCGGTGGCGCCGGAACAACGCAGTGGCCATCATCATCATCACCACGATCTACACCAACACCTCCGCCACCTTCACCAACATCTCCATCACCTTCCCCCCTCTATCTACAGCGGTCCACTCTCCCGCAACCCGATATACCCTCTACTTGAACATGGTGCTTTATGCTTCATATTATTATCCAATGATGTGTTACCATCCTATGATGTCTGAGTAGATTTTCATTGTCCTATCGGTGGTTGGTGAATTGCTATGATTGATTTAATTTGCTTGCGGTTATGTTGCTATCCTTTGGTGCCCATCATATCAGCGCGCGTGGATCACACCATAGGGTTAGTTGTATGTTAATAGGACTATGTATTGGAGGGCAAGAGTGACAGAAGCTTCTACCTAGCATAGAAATTGATGCATATGGGATTGAGGGGGACCAATATATCTTAAGCTATGGTCGAGTTTTACCTTAATGAACATTAGTAGTTGTGGATGCTTGCTAATAGTTCCAATCATAAGTGCATAGAATTCCAAGTCAGGGATGACATGCTAGCAGTGGCCTCTCCCACATAAAACTTGCTACCGATCTAGTAAAGTAGTCAATTGCTTAGGGACAATTTCGCAACTCCTACCACCACTTTCCCACACTCGCTATATTTATTTTATTGCTTCTTTACCTAAACAACCCCTAGTTTTTATTTGCGTGCTCTTTATATTTTTGCAAACCTATCCAACAACACCTACAAAGTACTTCTAGTTTCATACTTGTTCGAGGTAAAGCGAATGTTAAGCGTGCGTAGAGTTGTATCGGTGGTCGATAGAACTTGAGGGAATATTTGTTCTACCTTTAGCTCCTCGTTGGGTTCGACACTCTTACTTATCGAAAGAGGCTACAATTGATCCCCTATACTTGTGGGTTATCAAGACCTTTTTCTGGCGCCGTTGCCGGGGAGTCATAGCGTGGGGTGAATATTCTCGTGTGTGCTTGTTTGCTTTATCTCTAAGTAATTTTTATTTGATGTTCTAAGTTGTTCTCTATCTTTAGTTATGGATATGGAACACAAAATACCAAAAAAATAGGTGTACTTGCTGCTCATGGAGATGGGGAACCTCCTAAAACCCTCGAAGCTCGTTATGTGACAGATATTATGTACTACTTTGATAATCCTGAGAAAACCCCATTCAATCTGGTAATGGGAGACACATTGGATCAACGTGAATACTTTAGGGATTATCGCTTGACTCAAAAAGGCAAACTATTATGGGATCAAATTTATATGTTGAAAGTGGTATGTTGGGCAAGTATCTTGAGTTATGATTATACTTGTTGCTCTAGGATGAAGGCTCCACACCTTCCCTTTTTATGCAAATTTAATGATAATAAAACCTTGGCTTCTTATGCTAATGGTATATATGATTATTATGATGTGGAACAAATAGAAGAATTTGTTGCTTTTATGGGTGCTTATGAAACTGAATCTTTGTTCAAAGAGTGTGAAAATCTTTATGATGCTGTTTATAGACCTGAAAATTTAGCTATCCTTAAATATTTCTATAAGAATTATGAATTCAATTCCTATATTAATGAATTTATTGAGAAAGTCTCCGCCTTCCAAGAAGAGACTAATATTTTGCAGGAGCATATGGAAGAAGAAATTGATGAAACTATGAGCTCATTGGATGAAAAAGATGAGGAGGAGAGCGAAGAACAAAGGGAGGAAGAGCGGATTGATCACCCGTGCCCACGTTTTAATGAGAGTAACTCTTCAACTCATACATTATTTAAATTCCCTTCGTGCTTAACGAAGGATGATTGCTATGATGATTGTTATGATCATGTTGATTCTTTTGAAATATCCCTTTTTGATGATGCTTGCTATGCTTGTGGCCAAGATGCCAATATGAATTATGCTTATGGAGATGAACTTGCTATAGTTCCTTATGTTAAACATGAAATTGTTGCTATTGCACCCACGTATGATAGTCCTATTATCCTTTTGAATTCTCCCGACTACACTATATCGGAGAAGTTTGCACTTATTAAGGATTATATTGATGGGTTGCCTCTTACCGTTGCACATGATGATTTTGATGAATATAATATGCATGTGCTTGCTGCTCATACTTGAAATTATTTTGAGAGAGGAACTATATCTCCACCTCTCTATGTTTCCCACACGGTAAAATTGCAAGAAACTGCTTATGCTATGTTTCCCACACGGTAAAATTGCAAGAAACTGCTTATGCATTGGCCTTTACTTGGTGTGCATGAATTGTCCTTTTATGACATGTCGATGCATAGGAAAAGAGTTAGACTTTGCCATTACATGATATATGTTACCTTGTGCTCACTACGAAATGCCAAATCATTGCTAATTAAAATTGCCTTTGATATATCTTGGGATCCGGGTGGATCCATTACTTGAGCACCTTATGCCTAGCTTAATGGCTTTAAAGAAAGCGCTGCCAGAGAGACAACCCAGAAGTTTTAGAGAGTCATTTATTTCTGTTGAGTGCTTTTATATAGTTTAAAAACAAAAAAATAAAGAGGGGAACCCAAAACTTTTTCAAAAAGGAAAGTGAAAGTGAGAGAGACAAGCATTGTTGAAGTGGGGGAGCTCCTTGAACTTTGTTCATGCTCACGGAAACTTTGTGAATCTTGATTACAGAAAATTTTCAACAAAAATAATTATTCCCTTGTACAATTCCATTGTATTATAAAAATAATGTGCCAAGGTTTGCCTTTAGGATGTTTCCAATGCTTGTTGGTTTGTGCGGTGCAGGACAGAAACTTTGGCCGTAGTGCACGAGTTTAAATTTTTTACTAGAACGTCAAATGGTTCTGATTCTTCTTGCACTGTCTTTCCATACAAATTGTTTATTTTTCCTAATTTTTGTAGATTTTTTGGAGTACCAGAGGTATGGTGAATGTTCAGATTGTTACAGACTATTCTCTTTTAGATAGATTCTGTTTTTGATGCATAGTTTGTTTGTTTTGATGAAACTATCGATTTATATCAGTGGATTAAGCCATGAAAAAGTTATATTATAGTAGCTACAATTCCAAAACAAAATATGAATTGGTTTGCAACAGTACTTAGAGTAGTGATTTGCTTTATTATACTAACGGATCTTACCGAGTTTTCTGTTGAAATTTTGTGTGGATGAAGTGTTCGATGATCGAGAAGGTCTCGATGTGAGGAGAAGAAGGAGAGGAAAGAGCTCAATCTTGGGGATGCCCAAGGCACCCCAAGTAAATATTCAAGGAGACTCAAGCGTCTAAGCTTGGGGATGCCCCGGAAGGCATCCCCTCTTTCTTCAACAAGTATCGATATGTTTTCGGATTCGTTTCGTTCATGTGATATGTGCAAATCTTGGAGCATCTTTTGCATTTAGTTTTCCTTTTTATTTTATGCACCATGCTGGTATGAGATAGTACTTGGTTGATTTATAGAATTCTATTTGCACTTCACTTAAATCTTTTGAGTATGGCTTTATAGAATGCTTCATGTGCTTCACTTATATCATTTGAAGTTTGGATTGCCTGTTTCTCTTCACATAGAAAACCGCCTTTTGTAGAATGCTCTTTTGCTTCACTTATATTTGTTAGAGAATGGGCATATCTTTTTTAGAAAGAATTAAACTCTCTTGCTTCACTTATATCTATTTAGAGAGATGACAGGAATTGGTCATTCACACGGTTAAACATAAAATCCTACATAAAACTTGTAGATCACTGAATATGCTATGTTTGATTCCTTGCAATAGTTTTGCGATATAAAGGTGGTGATATTAGAGTTGTGATAGTTGAGTAATTGTGAAATTGAGAAATACTTGTGTTGAGGTTTGCAAGTCCCGTAGCATGCACGTATTATGTAATGAAGTTGGAGCATGAGGTGTTCTTTGATTGCTTTCCTTATGAGTGGCGGTCGGGGACAAGCGATGGTCTTTTCCTACCAATCTATCCCCCTAGGGGAATGCGTAGTAGTACTTTGCTTTGAGGGCTAATAAACTTTTGCAATAAGTATATGAGTTCTTTATGACTAATGTGAGTCCATGGATTATACACACTCTCACCTTCAATCATTGCTAGCCTCTTCGATATCGTGCATTGCCCTTTATCACCTCAAGAGTTGGTGCAAACTTCGCCGGTACATCCAAAACCCATGATACGATACACTCTATAACACATAAGCCTCATTATATCTTCCTCAAAACAACCACCATACCTACCTATCATGGCATTTCCATAGCCATTCCGAGATATACTGCCATGCAACTTCCATCATCATCATATACATGACTTGAGCATTTATTGTCATATTGCTTTGCATGATCGTAAGATAGCTAGCATGATGTTTTCATGGCTTGTCCTTTTTTGATATCATTGCTACGCTATATCATTGCACATCCCGGTACACCGCCGGAGGCATTCATATAGAGTCATATCTTTGTTGTAGTATCAAGTTGTAATATTGAGTTGTAAGTAAATAAAAGTGTGATGATCATCATTATTAGAACATTGTCCCATGTGAGGTTATCAAAATAAAAGAGGCCAAAGAAGCCCAAATAAAAAAAGAGGCCAAAGAAGTCCACCAAAAAATTGAGAGAAAAAGAGAGAAGGGACAATGTTATGCTATCCTTTTACCACACTTGTGCTTCAAAGTAGCACCATCTTCTTCATATAGAGAGTCTCATTGAGTTATCACTTTCATATACTAGTGGGAATTTTCATTATAGAACTTGGCTTGTATATTATGATGATGGGCTTCCTCAAATGCCCGAGGTCTTCATGAGCAAGCAAGTTGGATGCACACCCACTTAGTTTCCAGTTTAAGCTTTCATACACTTATAGCTCTTAGTGCATCCGTTGCATGGCAATCCCTACTCCTCACATTGACATCAATTGATGGGCATCTCCATAGCCCGTTGATTTGCCGCGTCAATGTGAGACTTTCTCCTTTTTTGTCTTCTCCACACAACCTCCATCATCATATGCTATTCCACCTATAGTGCTATGTCCATGGCTTGCGCTCATGTATTGCGTGAGGGTTGAAAGGGCTGAAGCGTGTTAAAAAGTATGAACCAATTGCTCGGCTTGTCATCGGGGTTGTGCATGATTTGAATGCTTTGTGCGGTGAAGATGGAGCATAGCCAGACTATATGATTTCATAGGGATGAGCTTTCTTTGACTATGTTATTTTGATAAGACATAATTGCTTGGTTGGTATGCTTGAAGTATTATTGTCTTAATGTCAAAAGATAGACTATTGCTTTGAATCACTCGTGTCTTAATATTCATGCCATGATTAGATACATGATCAAGATTATGCTAGGTAGCATTCCACATCAAAAATTATCTTTTTTATCATTTACCTACTCGAGGACGAGCAGGAATTAAGCTTGGGGATGCTTATACGTCTCCGTCGTATCTATAATTGTTGATTGTTCCATGCCAATATTATACAATTTTCATATACTTTTGGCAACTTTTTATACTATTTTTGGGACTAACATATTGATCCAGTGTCTAGTGCCAGTTCCTGTTTGTTGCATGTTTTATGTTTCACAGAAACCCCATATCAAACGGAATCCAAATGGGATAAAAATGGATGGAGAATATTTTTGGAATATTTGGAGAATATGGGAGGAAGAATCAATGCGAGACGGTGCCCGAGGTGGCCATGAGGCAGGGGCGCCCCTGCCCCCTGGGCGCGCCCCTGACCCTCATGGGCCCCTCGTAAGGCGGTTGCTGCTCTCTTTGGCCGCAAGAAAGCCAATTTTCAGGGAAAAATCTTGGCGAAGGTTTCAATCCAATTGGAGTTACAGATCTCCGGATATATAAGAAACGGCGAAAGGGCAGAATGCCAGAACGCAGAAACAGAGAGAGAGAGAGATCCAATCTCGGAGGGGCTCTCTCCCCGCCCATGCCATGGAGGCCAAGGACCAAAGGGGAAACCCTTCTCCCATCTAGGGAGGAGGTCAAGGAAGATGAAGAATAAGGGGGCCCTCTCCCCCTCTCTTCCGGTGGCGTCGGAGCACCGCCGTGGCCATCATCATCATCGCTGCGATCTACACCAACACCTTCGGCATCTTCACCAACATCTCCATCACCTTCCCCCCTCTATCTACAGCGCTCCACTCTCCCACAACCCGCTGAACCCTCTACTTGAACATGGTGCTTTATGCTTCATATTATTATCCAATGATGTGTTGCCATCCTATGATGTCTGAGTAGATTTTCGTTGTACTATCGGTGGTTGATGAATTGCTATGATTGCTTTAATTTTCTTGTGGTTATGTTGCTTCCCTTTGGTGCCCATCATATGAGAGCGCGCGTGATACGTCTCCCACGTATCTATAATTTATGAAGTATTCATGCTATTATATTATCCATCTTGGATGTTTTATGGGCTTTACTATGCACTCTTATATTATTTTTGGGACTAACCTATTGACCCAGAGCCCAGTGCCAGTTCCTGTTTTTTCCCTTGTTTCAGTGTTTCGAAGAAAAGGAATATCAAACGGAGTCGAAACGGAATGAAACCTTCTGGAGAAGTTATTTTTGGAAGGAAAGCAACCCAGGACACTTGGAGTCCACGTCAAGAAAGCAACGAGGGAGGCACGAGGTAGGGGGGCGCGCCCACCCCCCTGGGCGCGCCCTCCACCCTCATGGCTCCCCTGACGTATATCTTCCACCTATATATATCCAGATACCCTAAAAACTTCGGGGAACAGAATAGATCGGGAGTTCCGCCGCCGCAAGCCTCTGTAGCCACCAAAAACCCATCGGGGCCCTGTTCCGGCACCCTGTCGGAGGGGGGATCTCTCACCGGTGGCCATCTTCATCATCCCGACGCTCTCCATGACGAGGAGGGAATAGTTCACCCTCGGGGCTGAGGGTATGTACCAGTAGCTATGTGTTTGATCTCTCCCTCTCTCTCGTGTTATTGATTTGGCACGTTCTTGATGTATCGTGAGCTTTGCAATTATAGTTGGATCTTATGATGTTTCTCCCCCTCTACTCTTTTGTAATGGATTGAATTTTCCCTTTGAAGTTATCTTATCGGATTGAGTCTTTAATGATTTGAGAACACTTGATGTATGTCTTGCATGGGATAACCATGGTGACAATGGGTTATTCTATTGATTCACTTGATGTATGTTTTGGTGATAAACTTGCGGGTTCCGCCATGAACCTATGCATAGGGGTTGGCACACGTTTTCGTCTTGACTCTCCGGTAGAAACTTTGGGGCACTCTTTGAGGTTCTATGTGTTGGTTGAATAGATGAATCTGAGATTGTGTGATGCATATCGTATAATCATACCCACGGATACTTGAGGTGACATTGGAGTATCTAGGTGACATTAGGGTTTTGGATGATGTGTGTCTTAAGGTGTTATTTTACTACGAACTCTAGGGCTGTTTGTGACACTTATAGGAATAGCCCAATGGATTGACCGGAAAGAATAACTTTGAGGTGGTTTCGTACCCTACCATAATCTCTTCGTTTGTTCTCCGCTATTAGTGACTTTGGAGTGACTCTTTGTTGCATGCTGAGGGATAGTTATATGATCCAATTATGTTATTATTGTTGAGAGAACTTGCACTAGTGAAAGTATGAACCCTAGGCCTTGTTTCCTAGCATTGCAATACCGTTTACACTCACTTTTATCATTAGTTACCTTGCTGTTTTTATATTTTCAGATTACAAAAACCTATATTTACCATCCATATTGCACTTGTATCACCATCTCTTCGCCGAACTAGTGCACCTATACAATTTACCATTGTATTGGGTGTGTTGGGGACACAAGAGACTCTTTGTTATTTGGTTGCAGGGTTGCTTGAGATATACCATCTTCATCCTACGCCTCCCACGGATTGATAAACCTTAGGTCATCCACTTGAGGGAAATTTACTACTGTCCTACAAACCTCTGCACTTGGAGGCCCAACAACGTCTACAAGGTTGCGTAGTAGACATCAAGCTCTTTTCTGGCGCCGTTTCCTGGGAGGTTAGTGCTTGAAGGTATATCTTTAGATCTTGCAATCGAATCTTTTTGTTTTTTGTTTTAGCACTAGTTTAGTTTATAAAAGAAAACTAAAAAAATGGAATTGAGTTTACCTCATACGCTTCATCTTTTTAATATCTTTCGTGAGTATGATGGAAAGGAAAATTGTGCCAAAGTGTTAGAAGAAGAATGCATTAAAATGTTTGGCACTAAATCTTCAAATACTGAGCATGATTGCAATTTTGTTAGTATGAACTCTTTGAATATGCATAGTACTAATGATGATTGCACTAGTTATGATGAAAATGTCTCCTATAAACATGTCAATTTTTGTGGAGTGCATTGGGTTTGCAAGTACACACCAAATAGAGAAGACAGATATTGCAAGAAGCATAAGCATTTTAAAAACTAATTTTTTGCAAGAAAGGCTAGATGTTTGTGCTGAAAATTTAAATTTTCATGGCCGTACTTGTGGACTTTGCGATGAACAGGGTCATTTAGCTATCCGATGCAAATTGTTTCATGATCTAACCGTGTCCAAAAATTGTAATGACTTGATTTCCCTTGCACATTATAATGAACTCAGTTTGCTTATGGGTTACGAAGAAATGAAACGTATAACTAAGCATCTTCCATAATTTGCCCGTTATAAACTTCTTGGTTTTGATCTAGAGGAAATTTATATGTATTGTGCGGTGAATTGCATTGAAAATCCTTATATTGCCAATTACATAAAGTAAATAAAGAAAATAGAAGGGGAAGAGAATACTAATTAAAGGGAAGAGACTTCCCAATATCCTCCTATTATCTCTTATGATGAATCAGGTAACGAGGAGGAGCCTTCTATTCAACCAATCTCATCAATAAGGAGCTCCAAAAAGAGGATTGAACCCACACATGATGTGAAGTAGAAGAAAAGAAAAAGAAAGAAAGGTAAAAAGATATCTCTCCCAAATAATGTTGCTCCTATTATTGTTGTGCCCCATGAAAATGATTCAAAAATAATTGTGGAAGATGATGCACTTGATGATGATCTCGTTATGCCTATGGCTTGTTGTGATGATTATGATTGGGAAGATAATGATACTTCTTATGATCTTGAAAACCTTTTTGGCACTTGCTTGGAAGAATATGATAATTGCTATACTGTTGGTGCTATCCATATACTTTAATGATGAGAGTGATTATGCTTATGATATGAAAAGGCCCAAGCTTGGGGATGCTATGTTTGATGAAGATGATGTTTTTGAGAATATATTTGCTGAAATTAATGTTTCTCCCAAGCTTGGGGATGCTATGTTTAATGAAGATGATATTTTTAGCCTCCCAAGTTTTGATATGCAAAGTTGTTATGATGATAGCATGCCTTCTACCTATGATGATTATATTGATGAAAGTGGGTTTGGAAGAGTTTCAACTTTAGGAAGTAATGATCCCACTATTTTGGAGGATGTTGAATATTATAATATTTATGAAAGTGGATTTGGAGAGGTCATGACTTTATTTAGTGATGTATCCACTATTTCGGAAGAGGTTTCAATTGATTATGATGAGAACAAAGTTGCTACTTATGATGATTATTGTGATGAAACTTATGCTATAAAGAGTAGTGATGATTATATTTATAAAACTTGTCATGATTATGAGTACCCTTTCTCTGAACATTACTCTTTTAATGTGGAAACAATTTATAGTATTCAAGTCTCTTATGATACTCCCACTATTCCGAATGAGAAGAATTTTGCTTGTGTGGAGAGTAGTAAATTTTCTATGCTTGTAGATCATGAAAGAAATGCTTTAGGTGCTGGTTATATTGTTGAATTAATTCATGATGCTACGGAAAATTATTATGAGGGAGGAACATATGCTTGTAGGAATTGCAATAATATCAAGTTTCCTCTCTATGTGCTTAAAGTTTTGAAGTTATGGTTGTTTTGCCTTCCTATGCAAGTTGAGTCTTGTTCCCATAAGTTGTTTGATCACAAAATCCCTATGCATAGGAAGTGGGTTAGACTTCAATGTTCTAGTCATATTCTTCATGATGCTCTCTTTATGTTTCAATTCCTATCTTTTATGTGAGCATCATTGAAATCATCATGCCTAGCTAGGGGTGTTAAACGTTAAAGCTTCTTGGGAGGCAACCCAATTTTATTTTAGTTTCTTGCTTTTTGGTTCTGTTTAGTAATAAATAATCCATCTAGACTCTGTTTAGATGTGGTTTTGTGTTTTAATTAGTGTTCGTGCCAAGTAGAACCTTTGGGAAGACTTGGGTGAAGTCTTTATGATCATGCTGTAAAAAAACAGAAACTTTAGCGCTCACGAGGTTAGCTAAAACTTTTTACTGGAGAGTGCGATTTAGTTGATTATTTTTGCAGATGATTACTAGAAAAATTCCTCAGGAAAACGAATTTATTTTAGAATTTTTTGAGTTCCAGAAGTTTGCGTTAGTTACAGAGTACTACAGACTGTTCTGTTTTTGACAGATTCTGTTTTTTGTATGTTGTTTGCTTATTTTGATGAATCTAGGGCTAGTAAAATAGTTTATAAACCATAGAGAAGTTGGAATACAGTATATTTAACACCAATACAAATAAAGAATGAGTTCATTACAGTACCTTGAAGTGGTGTTTTGTTTTCTTTTGCTAACGGAGTTCACGAGATTTTCTGTTAAGTTTTGTGTTGTGAAGTTTTCAAGTTTTGGGTAAAGATTTGATGGACTATGGAATAAGGAGTGGCAAGAGCCTAAGCTTGGGGATTCCCAAGGCACCCCAAGGTAATATTCAAGGATGACCAAGAGCCTAAGCTTGGGGATGCCCCGGATGGCATCCCCTCTTTCGTCTTCATTCATCACTAACTTTACTTGGAGCTATATTTTTATTCACCACATGATATGTGTTCTGCTTGGAGCGTCATTTTATTTTCTTTTGTTTTTCTTGTTGTTTGAATAAATTATCAAGATCTGAAATTCTTAAATGAGATAGAGAGAGTCTTCACTTAGCTACATAATTATTTAACTACTCATTGATATTCACTTATATCTTTTTTGGAGTAGTTTGTCATTTACTCGTGTGCTTCACTTATATCCTATGAGTAAATGGTTGAATGATTTGAATGTCATAAATATGAAATTATATATGTTTCATATGCTTATCCCATGGAGAGTAATGACTTTACATATAAGAAGTAGAGGTGGTAAATTTTTGTAGGTTAGCAAACGTTGTATTGGTCACTTGAACTATTCATGAAAGAATATTGAAGGAAGAGAGATTTCACATATAAATATACTATCTAGGACATATTCTAAGATTCTGAACCCCATTAATTATTTTCAAACCTGAGCAAATTATTTGAAGTTGGACAAGGAAGACAACATAATGAGTTATGCTTGGGTATATTTGTATAGAAGTTATATTGTTATGGATGCTCTAACATGTGGTGCTTGCTATTTAGAATTCTTTGCTAGCCAAAATATCTATACTAAGCGGGAATACTGCTTGTGCATCCAAATTCCTTTAACCAAGTTTATTCCATGAGTGTCCACCATATCTACCTATATGTGGTATTTACCTGTCGTTCCAAGTAAATTTGCATGTGCCAAACTCTAAACCTTCAAATAATAATCTTTTTTGTATGCCTGAATCGCTCATGTAGCGACTAGGGGCTAGCAGTATCTTCCATGCTAGGTGGGTTATTCTCACGATGAGTGGACTTCGCTCATCATTCACGAGAAAATGGCTGGTAACTGGGATGCCCAGTCCCATGATAAAAAGATCGAAATCAAATCAAAAATAATTGCAAACAAAACTCCCCCAGGATTGATGTTAGTTGGAGGCACCCGTTGTTTCGGGCAAGCCATGGATTGATGATTGTTGGTGGAGGGGGAGTAAAAATATTTACCTTTTTGTTTGGGAACCGCCTATAATGTATGTAGTATGGAAGATATTGGGAACTCTTGTTCGTTATGTTGACAATGAAAGCATACCTCTCAAAGTTATTTTCATCTCTGTTTTTGCTTCGAGCTCTGGCACCTCTGCAAATCCCTGCTTCCCTCTGCGAAGGGCTATCTTTTACTTTTATGCAAGAGTCAGTAGTATTCCTTCCCATTCCAACCTACTCTTTAGTTGGCAAGCATCATGTGATGGAAAGATCTAGGCATATATGGCCATTCAAATATATTTGAGCATGAATTATTACTATTGACATTACCCCTGAGGTAAAAGGTTGGGAGGCGAAACATTAAGCCCCTATCTTTCTCTGTGTTCGATGAATACTGTTTGTTCTAAAAATATGCTTTGAGTGGTAACAATCATGGAAGACTAAATGATAGTTGAGTATGTGAAGTTTGCTGAATCAAAGCTCTGACATAGAATCTTCCTGAAAATAAGATGAATTGTAATTGTTTGATGACTAATAACACGGTTTGTTAGTTTTTAAGAAAGTTTATGTTCTATACTTTAACATGTGAATAGTTTGTTACTTGATCATGCAAAGTTTTATGATATGAGCTACTGTTATGACATATAATGATGCTAGAAAAGGTGATTGATTTTATCATTGATCAAACTTGTGCACCTGCTAGGATGCACACTTCATAAATTATTTTCTTTTATCATTACCTACTTGAGGACGAGCAGGAATTAAGCTTGGGGATGCTGATACCTCTCCAACGTATCTATAATTTATGAAGTATTCATGCTATTATATTATCCATCCTGGATGTTTCATGGGCTTTACTATGCAATTTTATATTATTTTTGGGACTAACCTATTGACCCAGAGCCCAATGCCAGTTCCTGTTTTTTCCCTTCTTTCAGTGTTTCAAAGAAAAGGAATATCAAAGGAGTCGAAACGGAATGAAACCTTCTGGAGTAGTTATTTTTGGAAGGAAAGCAACCTGGGAGACTTGGAGTCCACATCAAGAAAGCAACGAGGGAGGCACGAGGTAGGGGGGCGCGCCCACCCCCCTGGGCGCGCCCTCCACCCTCGTGGCTCCCCTGATGTATTTCTTCCGCCTATATATATATATATCCATATACGCTAAAAACTTTGGGGTACATAATAAGTTCCGCGCCGCAAGCCTCGGTAGCCACCAAAAACCAATCGGGGCCCTGTTCCGGCACCCTGCCGGAGGGGGGATCCCTCACCGGTGGCCATCTTCATCATCCTGGCGCTCTCCATGACGAGGAGGGAATAGTTCACCGTCGGGGCTGAGGGTATGTACCAGTAGCTATGTGTTTGATCTCTCTCTCTCTCTCTCTCTCTCTCTCTCTCGTGTTCTTGATTTGGCATGATCTTTGCTATTATAGTTGGATCTTATGATGTTTCTCCCCCTCTCTCTTGTAATGGATTGAGTTTTCCCTTTGAAGTTATCTTATCGGATTGAGTCTTTAATGATTTGAGAACACTTGATGTATGTCTTGCGTGGGATAACCGTGGTGACAATGGGTTATTCTATTGATTCACTTGATGTATGTTTTGGTGATCAACTTGTGGGTTCCGCCCATGAAACTATGCATAGGGGTTGGCACACGTTTTCGTCTTGACTCTCCGGTAGAAACTTTGGGGCACTCTTTGAGGTTCTATGTGTTGGTTGAATAGATGAATCTGAGATTGTGTGATGCATATCGTATAATCATACCCACGAATACTTGAGGTGACATTGGAGTATCTAGGTGACATTAGGGTTTTGGTTGATGTGTATCTTAAAGTGTTATTTTACTACGAACTCTAGGGCTGTTTGTGACACTTATAGGAATAGCCCAATGGATTGATCGGAAATAATAACTTTGAGGTGGTTCCGTACCCTACCATAATCTATTCGTTTGTTCTCCGCTATTAGTGACTTTGGAGTGACTCTTTGTTGCATGTTGAGGGATAGTTATATGATCCAATTATGTTATTATTGTTGAGAGAACTTGCACTAGTGAAAGTATGAACCCTAGGCCTTGTTTCCTAGCATTGCAATACCGTTTACGCTCACATTTATCCTTAGTTACCTTGCTGTTTTTATATTTTTAGATTACAAAAACCTATATCTACCATCCATATTGCACTTGTATCACCATCTCTTCGCCGAACTAGTGCACCTATACAATTTACCATTGTATTGGGTGTGTTGGGGACACAAGAGACTCTTTGTTATTTGGTTGCAGGGTTGCTTGAGAGACACCATCTTCATCCTACGCCTCCCACGGATTGATAAACCTTAGGTCATCCACTTGAGGGAAATTTGCTACTGTCCTACAAACCTCTGCACTTGGAGGCCCAACAACGTCTACAAGGTTGCGTAGTAGACATCAGCGCGTGGATCACACCATAGGGTTAGTTGTATGTTGATAGGACTATGTATTGGAGGGCAAGAGTGACAGAAGCTTCTACCTAGCATAGTAATTGATGCATACAGGATTGAAGGGGGACCAATATATCTTAATGCTATGGTTGGGTTTTACCTTAATGAACGTTAGTATTTGCGGATGCTTACTAATAGTTCCAATCATAAGTGCTTAGAATTCCAAGTCAGGGATGACATGCTAGCAGTGGCCTCTCGCACATAAAACTTGCTATCGGTCTAGAAAAGTAGTCAATTGCTTAGGGACAATTTCGCAACTCCTACCACCACTTTCCCACACTCACTATATTTACTTCATTGCTTCTTTACCTAAAAAACCCCAAGTTTTTATTTGTGTGCTCTTTATATTTTTGCAAACCTATCCAACAACACCTACAAAGTACTTCTAGTTGCATACTTGTTCGAGGTAAAGTGAACATTAAGCGTGCGTAAAGTTTTATCGGTGGTCGATAGAACTTGAGGGAATATTTGTTCTACCTTTAGCTCCTCGTTGGGTTCAACACTCTTACTTATCAAAAGATGCTACAATTGATCGCCTATACTTGTGGGTTATCAATAGATCACCTCTATGTATATCGGTAAAGACCATCTTATGATTATGTCTACAAAACACTTGGCAATCCACTTCAATAAATAGGACATTGAAACCAAAGTCAGCAAGTCCAGATACCGAAAGTAAATTATATCCAAGAGATTCAATGAGCATAACATTTTGTATGGAGCTATCATGTGAGATGGCCACCTTGCGAAGGCCAACCACCTTACCATTTGAGTTATCACCAAAGGTGACATACTTGCAAGGGTCGTTGTTTTCAGCAAGCTCACGAAACATATCCTTGTATCCAGTCATGTGATCGGTACATCCACTATCAAGAACCCATTCCTTTCCTCCAGCCATGTAGCCGCGAAGATAAGCCATAAGACCAAAATGTCTCATAGACTCATCAAGATCAAAGTCACTATCATCATCCTCATCATAGTATCCATGTTGAACATAGTCTTGTGATTGATCATTTCCCAGATAGAGTGATTCATTAGATAATTGATCATCACAAGGTTCTCCTTTATGAATTATAATGGCTTCGGAGATGATATTGCTAATGATTCCAACATCTCCTTTGTCACGCATAAGGTCACGAAGCTCAAATAAACAATCACCAAACTTAGGATCATTGGAATTCATTTTACTCAAAGCAATAGACTTGTGAAGAATCTCATATAAATTTTGCAAGGAATAGTTTGGAAATCGTTCCTCAAGAAATCTCCATATAGTGTAAGCACAATCAAGAGTAGGCAAGCAACCAAACAAATTTCTAGGCAAACCTCTAATAATAAGATTGACAGTTCTAAGGTTGTGGATCATGTCAATAGACTCATCAGGGGTAGGATGCAAAGGATCAACAAGGGGTGCACAAGGGCTAGTAATGTACTTGTTCAAGTGATATTCATTGAAAATCCCAAGCATCTCTGATGTCTACTACACAACCTTCTTCTTGTAGACGTTGTTGGGCCTCCAAGTGCAGAGGTTTGTAGGACAGTAGCAAATTTCTCTCAAGTGGATGACCTAAGGTTTATCAATCCGTGGGAGGCGTAGGTTGAAGATGGTCTCTCTCAAAAAACCCTGCAACCAAATAACAAAGAGTCTCTTGTGTCCCCAACACACCCAATACAATGGTAAATTGTATAGGTGCACTAGTTCGGCGAAGAGATGGTGATATAAGTGCAATATGGATGATAGATATGAGTATTTGTAATCTGAAAATATAAAAACAGCAATGTAACTAATGATAAAAGTGAGCGTAAACGGTATTGCAATGCTAGGTAACAAGGCCTGGGGTTCATACTTTCACTAGTGCAAGTTCCCTCAACAATAATAACATAATTAGATCATATAACTATCCCTCAACATGCAACAAAGAGTCACCCCAAAGTCACTAATAGCGGAGAACAAACAAAGAGATTATTGTAGGGTACGAAACCACCTCAAAGTTATTCTTTCTGATCGATCTATTATAGAGTTCGTACTAGAATAACACCTTAAGACACAAATCAACCAAAATCCTAATGTCACCTAGATACTCCAATGTCACCTCAAGTATCTGTGGGTATGAGTAGATGATATGCATCACACAATCTCAGATTCATCTATTCAACCAAAACAAAGTACTTCAAAGAGTGCCCCAAAGTTTCTACCGGAGTGTCAAGATGAAAACGTGTGCCAACCCCTATGCATAAGTTCACGAGGTCACGGAACTCGCAAGTCGATCAGAAAAACATACATCAAGTGGATCACGTGAATATCCCATTGTCACCACAGATAAGCACATGCAAGACATACATCAAGTGTTCTCAAATCCTTAAAGACTCAATCCGATAAGATAACTTCAAAGGGAAAACTCAATCCATTACAAGAGAGTAGAGGGGGAGAAACATCATAAGATCTGACTATAATAGCAAAGCTCGCGATACATCAAGATCGTGCCACCTCAAGAACACGAGAGAGAGAGAGATCAAACACATAGCTACTGGTACATACCCTCAGCCCCGAGGGTGAACTACTCCCTCCTCGTCATGGAGAGCGCCGGGATGATGAAGATAGCCACCGGTGAGGGATCCCCCCTCCAGCAGGGTGTCGGAACAGGGTCCCAATTGGTTTTTGGTGGCTACAGAGGCTTGCGGCGGCAGAACTCCCGATCTATTCTGTTCCCCGATGTTTTTAGGGTATATGGATATATAGGCGAAAGCAGTCGGTCAGGGTAGCTACGAGGGGCCCACGAGGGTGGGGGCACGCCCGGGGGTAGGGCGCGCCTCCCTGCCTCGTGGCTTCCTCGAAGCTTCCCTGACGTCTACTCCAAGTCTCCTGGATTGCTTCCGTTCCAAAAATAACTCTCCCGAAGGTTTCATTCCATTTGGACTCCGTTTGATATTCCTTTTCTTCGAAACACTGAAATAGGCAAGAAAACAACAATTTGGGCTAGGCCTCCGGTTAATAGGTTAGTCCCAAAAATAATATAAAAGTGTTTAGTAAGGCCCATAAACATCCAAAATAGATGATATAATAGCATGAATACTTCATAAATTATAGTTACGTTGAAGATGTATCAGCATCCCCAAGCTTAATTCCTACTCGTCCTCGAGTAGGTAAATGATAAAAGAAATAATTTATGAAGTGTGGACGCTAGCAGGTGCACAAGTTTGATCAATGATAATTTCAATCACCTTTTCTAGCATCATCATATATCATAACAGTAGCTCAACTCATAGGACTTCTCATGATCAAGTAACAAGCTATTCACATGTTTAAAGTATAGATCATAAACTTTCTTGAAAACTAATAAACCGTGTTATTAATCATCAAACAATTACAGTTCATCTTATTTTCAGGAAGAGTCTATGTCAGAGCTTTGATTCAACAAACCTCACATACTCAACTATCATTTAGTCTTTCACAATTGCTAACACTCACGCGATATTTATGGGTTCAAAGTTTTAATCAGACACAGAGAAAGATAGGGGCTTATAGATTCGCCTCCCAACCTTTTACCTCAAGGGTAATGTCAACAATAATAGTTCATGATGCTTTACATCCAATTGGATATATATATCAGGATCTTTCCAACACAATATGCTTGCCAAAGGATAAAATGTAAAAAGGGAAGGTGAAGATCACCATGACTCTTGCATAAGGTATAAGACAAGAATAAAAGATAGGCCCTTCACAGAGGGAAGCAGAGGTTGTCATGCGCTTTCATAGTTGGATGCACAAAATCTTAATGCGAAAGAACGTCACTTTATATTGCCACTTGTGATAAGGACCTTTATTATACAGTCCATCGCTTTTATTGCTTCCTCATCACAAGATCGTATAAAGCTTATTTTCTCCACACTAATAGATCATACATATTTAGAGAGCAATTTTTATTGCATGCACGGATGACAACTTACTTGAAGGATGTTACTCAATCCATAGGTAGGTATGGTGGACTCTCATGGCAATACTGGTTTAAGGGATGTTTGGAAGCACAAGTAGTATCTCTACTTGCACTACAAAAAAATACACTTCCGTGATGATACGTGTTTGTCACAGTAGGTCGCTTTTTTTGTCATGCATGTACATCCATGACAAATTTATGACAGAATCAAGATAGTCATACCTGTGCTGTCGTAGAAGTGTTCCATGACATTACCAAAATTATCATCACGGAAGTGTCCACTTCCATGACGATAAATCGCGTGTCACAGAAGTGCTTTCATCAAGGGTGAACGACACGTGGCATCCACCGTAACGGAACGCCGTTAAGCTATCGGGTCGGGTTTTGGATCCGATAACCCGTTAACAGCCCCGACCAATGGGGATTTTCCACGTGTAAAATCATCATTGGCTAGAGGAAACACGTGTCGGCTCATCGTCGGGACAGATGTCATCCACTCACTGGACAGAAGGCGCCTATGATACGTCGACATGTGGCACGGCCCAACAAGTTTAAATGGGCCGGCCCAACTAAAGGCCCACAAGATTTTGCGGACCATAATGGGCCGGTCCAGCTAAAGGCCCACGAGATTTTGCGGACCATAATGGGCTGGCCCAGCTAAAGGCCCACAAGATTTTGCGGGCCATAATGGGTCGGCCCAGGTAAAGGCCCACAAGATTTTTGTGTGCCGTAATGGGCCGGCCCAGGTAAAGGCCCACAAGATTCTTGCGGATCATAATGGGCCGGCCCAACTAAAGGCCCACGAGATTTTGCCGACATTAATGGGCCGACCTAGCTGTAGGCCCACAAGATTTTGAGAAACCTAGTAGGCCGGCCCATTAACTGCCTGCCATGTTTTGGGCCAAATGCCGGCCCATATTTGATCCGGTCCATTAATGGCCTACCACGCTCCGGGCCTAATAGTGGCCCATATGAGATCCGGCCCGTTAAAGGCCTACCACGTTCTGGGCCAAATTACGGCCCAGATCAGGTCCGACCCTTTAAGAGGCTTTGGGCTCAATTATGGCCCATATCAGATTCGGCCCGTCAACTGGACACTATGCTTTGGGGCCCACTTGCTAAAGGCCCACTTAGTAATTAGGCCTGATAATAGTTTTGCCCTATTAAGGGCCCGTTTAACATTTCGGCCCGATATTAATTTCAGCCTGTTAAAAGCCCGTCATATAGTTGGGCCAAACTACGCCCCGGTTTGCATCCGGCCTGCTCGCATCCGATATCTGATTGGGTCAAACAAGGACCGAGACAATTTTTTGGCCAGTTAAAAGCCCGTGATTTTATTCGCACAATCATGGGTCGGGGTTCATTTCGGGCTGCTGCCGGCCCGTGAGCTGTTCGACATGTTTCAGGCCCAACCTACATCGTGATTGCATGACGACCCGATTATGTACCGTAATTTTACGGTTTGGCCAGTTTACTGCGAAGACAGGATATATATATATACAATAAAATAACTGCAGCATCGTGAATAAGAAAAAACCTAGACTATACAATAAAGAAATTACGGCATATTACATCCACTGGGCATGAAAGTTCGCCACTATGATAATAAAGCACAAGCAGACAACAGATACACTAGGCATCAAAGATCGCCACCAGTGCAAATAAACACGCCGACAAAATAATATACAAAACCGACAGCACTTCAATAGAGTTCAAGAAAGGTTAGCCCTGCTGGGGAGCTGCAACGCAAGCAGCTGAGCAAGATGATGAGACTGCGCTTGTTCAACACTTATATCTTCCTCACTCTGAAAGATAAACAAGCAGACAGATGATAGGTTTTGCACATAAAAGTATCAGTGCTGACAATTCATCACATTTCTTACTGACGAATAAAGTGATACAGTTTAAATTTGCATTAACACAATATGGTATTGTTCAGGTCAAGACATGGCAGGAAATGACATTGTGAAGGAGTTGGCAGCTTCACGACACCACTGGATTACAGATCAAGAACTCATAAGTATCAATGGTTAGTGTGCTGTCAATTTATACCATTTCAGATTGGCAAATAAAGAGATGGTTTAAATAATAGTAGAATGATATGACATTGTTCATAGTTAAGACATTGCAGAATATGACATTGTGTTGTAGTGGGTAAGTTCACCACACCACTGGATTACGGATGAAGAACAGAAGCATACATGCAGTGCAAAGGAAGATCACTTGCTTTGTATAGTTTAATTTACATGGTATGAAGAAGGAACTTGGTTGTACAACTGAAAACTTAAATTGAGAAAGGACAAACTTTTGTTTATGAACTACATATAATAAACTTTAAACAAGCAATTTGATGCAAACACCAAAAATAAATAGCTGTTGTAGTCATGCCTAACCAAATATATACAACAAAGTTTGAAGGCTTGAGATGGACAAACTTACATTATTGGTGAAGACAGGCTCTATAAAGGCCTTGTCCATGCTGATGGGGGGGGGGCAATTCAAGAAGTTTACCACAGAATCTTCTTCAAAAGCATTGGCTTTATTCTACATTTTGTTAAGAGTAAATATAGATGTGATAATATACAAAAAAATGGAGAAGATTTAAGATAAGATGAAGAGTGATGCTACATAACCAAGTAGCTATAAATGTAAGTGCAGCGATACAAGCAAAAGGTACAACCAAGAGCAATGCACAGCTAAACTTCTTCAGTACCAACCTTATGGTAAGAGTAAATATAGATCTGATGTGTAGAAAATGGAGGACAAAGGGAAATAAGCTGCAGAGTGATGGTACATGAACAACTACCTGTCATTATAAGTACACTGATAAAGGACAGCATGTACTTACAAGAACAATGCAGAGCTAAAAAAAACATTGGCATTGGATATATTCTACGCTAATGTAACCATTCATACAAATCAGATAATTTGGAGCGAACAATTGATAAGCAAGCTATCATGCATACCGCTGTGACATAATGAACCAGGTATGTATGCAAGTACAGTGATACAGGACAATAGGTACTAACAAGAGCAAAGCAGCAGACAGCATATTTGCGATATCCTGTCGTTCTTGTCAAACCGGAATTCTTCTTCGAGCATATGTCCTGCAAAAAAGATCCGTAAGGCACATGCGGAAAAGTAGAAGTTCAAATTGTCATGTGATTTCATAGACAGTACCTCATCCAGGGAATGAGACCAGTGCATAACAAGTTTTTTCCATTCAATGTCTTCTAAATTTAGCACAGGAGACTTCACCAGAAATTCGTTTATAGACTTGCCATCGAAGTGTGATTTCCTCAGGTAACACCGATACTGCTACAATGCTTCCTTGAAAAGCACAAGCAAGCTTTGCTCGTCATGACTATCCAGATTGACCCTCGCCTAGTTACAACAATGTAATGTAAATCATTGATGTGTTCAATCAGCAGAAAATAGGAAAATAATAACCATGAATAATAGCACTTACACGTAAGTTGGACAGGAAGATGTGAAAATGGTGTTTGTCTTCACAATAATCTTCCCATGATGGGAATATATGCACATAGTCCCTAACAACATTGAAAGCATTGTCTTTTAAACTAGGAATAAATGGAATGGGGTTCCAATCTGCAGGAATTGGCCGTCTCTGCAGTTGGGATAGGTCTTCGGCCGGTGGACTTACTGTACTTTTTGCTGGAGTGGGATTTTTCTGTGGTACAGCTAGTGCTATGGCAAATGAAATCGGTATAACTTTTGCTGGAGTGCAGGTCCTGTGTGGTGGGGCTAGTGGTGTGGCCAGTGAAGTATGGGTACAGTCTGCTGGAGTCGGTCCTACGTTTTGTGTCACTGGTTGTACAACCAATATAAGTGGGGTGCTGTCTGATTTCTCTGGCACCACCACGTTTTTCAAGGACTTTGCTGGTGCTCCTTCAGGTTCGGCAATCACCCTCTTCCTTTTTGATGTCTGATGCACAAGAACACCATTTGAGTGAAAAAACATGGTATGATGACAGATGGAATATGTATTGATAATGGATGGGCATGGCATCTCGACATATATGATGAGTAAAATAAGCAGATGGCGGTGCAACAAAGTAGAAGAAATGCAAGACAACATATGCAAGATACGCGCAATCAATAAAACCTTGCCAAATTAGAACAGGCACCTTGATGGGTGAACAGGACAAGCCATCTCCATTTGACTCCTCGAGGTTAGAATAGTCATTAGGATGATATTCTGAACAAGAATCAACAGGTGGGGAGCGTACGAGTTTCATTGCTTCCAGAATGGCACTCAATGCATTGCTGCCAATTTTGTAAGTCATTGCAGTGTTCCACAATATTCTTCTGATGCTCGGATTCTGATATTCACTGTAATTGTGTATAATATCTGAGAACCATGAAAACATAAATAGTTGTGAGATTATCTTTGTAATGCAGATGATATTCTAATATAGGGGCGGCCCTGTAAACACTTGTGTGCTATCACTGGATTCTGATGAGAGAGCTCATGTGTGCTGTAATATGGTGCGTGCATTTATATAATCTGGCACAGGTACACAAAAAATAGGCTCTAGAAGTAAGGATAGCTGGCAGATGATAGGTTCATAATATACTGTATAGAGAGTTTATTGCCAAACCATGATAACAAGAGCACACAGCAACTAGGCAGATCATACTGTACATAACAGGGGTACACCATAACCAGGATATATAAATCGGGAAAGTGGAACTGGCTGGAAGTTATGGTGTTGTATTGCCGCCAATAATTGAAAGCCTATCAATCACGTACAGGCCAGCTCTATCAGCTGTTGACTGCAGATGTCCCTGCTCCCCTTCCTGACAAGGAACATACTATGCTTCCCATACAGAACACTGCACTGGCCGCCGGCCGAACCACCGGCCCCACCGCATGTGTTCCTCCGCCACCCCCACCCCCACCCCCACCCGCGTTGAGTTTTCTTCGTTTGCGAGGCCCCACCACCGCCCCCCACAACCACCGTCCCCACCCGAGCCCCTTCGATCGCACCGGCGAACTCCGGCGAGCTCTGAAAAATCGAGTGACCCAATTTTGAAATTTAGTTTACTGTGATTTAACTAGTGTGGAATATAAAAGGGGAAAACCATAAGCATTGCGAGGATGCTGTTGAGCGTGCCATGGCGGATCTAAAGGTGCAAACCGGACAAAGGCAACTTCGCAACCAAGACAAGAAATCAGAGTAAAGCAGTGGCGATCTATTTTCTTGCTACGATAAATAAGTTGAGCAGATACGAAAGAGTACCGCCTCTGGTGCGGCGCCGTGTACGCATCTGCTGAGAATTTGACGGTGCTGCGGTAGCGATGGCTGTCGGCGGCGTGGAAGCAGATCTAGGAGGGTAGACGGTGGCGGCGGTGCGTGGTGGACGAGACGGTCGTAGGAGCGGCGCAGGCAAGGTAGACGACGGCGGGGATGAAGCGAGAGGACGGGATGCAAGGATCCCGGTCCGAAGCCGTGGATGAGAGAGGTCGATCTCTTGTAATGGACAGCAGCATCGAGGTATCAGCTACGGCATGGTGGAGGAGGACGGCGGTGGATGGGGTGGCGGACGGCGGCGGACGGAGGAGGGTGGGGTGGAGAGGGTGTTTTGGCGCCCACGGAGTACGAATGGGGAAAAGGGACGTAGAGAGGAAGGGGGAACCATGTATTCAGGGCGCGCTTGTCTCAAATGCGAAGAAATTTACAAACTTAGTGTCGGTGGGAACGACACCTATGGGATCACAAGAATCCCTACTACGGTTAGCGGGGCGCGGGGTCGTGAGAAGAGCGGATCAAACAGATAGTACACAGTTTGTTTATCCAGGTTCGGGCCGCGAGGATGCGTAAAACCCTACTCCTGCTTTGGTCGATGTATATTCCTGTTCTTGAGCTAGATCTAGGGCGTTAGGAGCTCCAAAAAGCCGAATCCTTCTCCTGGTCGCCTCGGGCCTCCTTTTATAGAAAAAGGGGTCGCCACAGTGGCACACAGGAGGTGGAAAGGGTACAGTGATGCGAGGTTATCCCTCGCATTACATGACAAGGCGCATTTAATGCGTCTCGCTTAGGTGTCCTTGCTTTATCGGGGACGGGGGAGAAATCCATCTCGTCCGTCGCCGCTCCTTCTTGTGTCGACACGCGCCCTGGCCAGCGATGCCTGTGATGCCATGTAGGTAGGCAGGCAGCTGAGGTGGCGCAGTGGTGGGTCTTCACGAAGATCTGCATGCCGCCACGCAGGTGCCTGCCCAGCTGGTTGGGTCGGCAGCTGCATGCGTACGGCGGTGGAGGTTTAGTCGGCTGGGCCTGATGGTGGCCCTGCGGATGTCCTCGGCAAGGGCCTTGCCGGGGCCACGGCAAGGGTCTTGTCGAGGCACCTGCTGTTATCCCCGGCAAGGCGCTTTTCGGGGGTCTTGTGGTCTTCCTCGGCTGGGATCCCGCCAAGGGTCGTCATCATCTATATCTGATTGTGAATGTTTCTTCACAAAGATCTGCATGCCACCGCGGAGGGGTCTCCCGAATCCTTGCCCAATGGGGGCAGTGGACTCAAGGGTAATTTGCTCCGTAGGCGTGGGGCGAGTTGTCGCGGCAAGGGTCTTGCCGGGGTTGCTAAAACTGTCTCCGGCAAGGATCTTGCCGGGGAAGTCTGCTTCGTCCCTTTTGCTCTTCGTGGTCTTGGCCTTGGCGTCATTCTAGTTCCCTTGAGCTTCGATCTTACCCTGGCTCACCTCCCTTGCCTTGCTTGGTGTGGTGGTGCCCGTGGCTCTGACTGCCCGTGCATAGTCATAGGGGTACAAAAAGTGTACCCCTCTTTTTGTACATCGACAGGAGCCCCCGGGCCTGGTCCACACATAAGCGCAACGCGTTGTTGGGCTAGGCCCAAAAACGATGCGCGGGCAGGCGGGGCGGTTTTTACCGTGGTAAGATTTTTCGCGCGCCGCGCCTCCCACGACTCGCGCGCGTGGGGCACCGTGGGGAGGTGGGCGTGACGTGGGCGGCATGCGTGGGGTTGCTCTCTGCACGCGTGCGTCACGTCGTAGTTAGTGAGAAGAAAAGGAGGTGGCCCACACCTTCCCTGTAAAAGGGAATAACCGCGGGCGCGCTGCTCACTTTGCCTTCCCCTCTTGCGCCTTTCCCAATCTCAGAATTGCCGCTTTTCTTTCCTTCCTCTCTAAGCTTTCGCCACCATCTGCCGTCGTCGCGTCCTCGGCGCCCCCTGTTCTTCGCTCCTCTTGGCCGTCATGGCGCCTAAATCCACCAAGGGCAAGGGAGGGGCTAAAGATGCCAGAGCGGTGGAGGTGCCGGAGAGTGCGTTGGCAGTGCAGCGGACGCAATCTGCCTTCTTTTCCCCTTCAACGGTCGACATACACGAGCTTCGGGCCTCCTTCAAGCCCCTGTGGGGTTTGAAGACGGGGGAGAGAATTCAGGGCACCCGGCCACGCGCGTCGTCCCTGCCAACAGCGCTGAGGCCGGCCCAAATCAGTACCCCTTCTTCGTTGATTACTTCTCCTGTGGCCTCTGTCCCCCATTTTCTGATTTCTTCAGCGACGTCATGCATACCTACGGCTTCCATCTCTTGGATTTTACTCCAAATGCCGTGGCGTGCATGGCTCTTTTCGTGCACCTTTGTGAGGGCTTTGCTGGGGTGCATCCCAACACGGCGCTTTTCCGCCATTACTTCTTCCCTCGGATCCAAACAGGGGGCGACATCTCTGGTTGCATCGCCTGGATTCCGAAATCCAAGGGAGTGTACCCGGAGGGAGCCATGAAGGAGAGGTGGGAAGAATGGCGGGGTCGGTGGTGCTGGATTGAAGAAGAAGACTCGCCGGCGTTCTGCGAAGTCCGTGGGGGGCCGCCGATCCGCAGAAGTGATTGGCGTGATGTCGATGCCGACGACGAGAAGCTTACCGTCGCCACCACGAGGATTCTTCGGCTCACCGAGGCCGGGCTCACCCTCGAGATGATCGGGGCGGACTTTATCCGCCGCCGGATCGCTCCACTGCACAACAAAGGGAGGCCGGCCTGGCTTTTCACGAACCCCGCAGATATCATGCGGCTTCGCCCCGTCCTTGACCACAAATTCACGGTGATGCAGCATGCCCACTTCTACCAACAACTCTTCCAGCTCGACATGGGCTATGATGGCGAGATTGAGCAGACCGGCAAGGCTGGGAGGGCCGCCGCGAAGGCCTGCAAGACCGTCAGGGGGCCCTTGTTCAAGTTGCCAGTGGGAGTGGTCCCATTGTGCAATAATTCGCACTGGACCGACATCATTGCCATGATGCCGGACTGCAACGCGCACGGCCCCGTCCAGAGCTGGGCCGCGCCAGATGATGCCCAAGTGCAGGAATTCTTTGATACTCTACATGAGGGGTATGTCAATGTTGACGCCGAGCGGCTGCTCATCCAGGACACCAGTCAGGTGGAACTGGACTACATTGCCGCCAGGGCAAAGGAGGCACAGCTTGTCGCGGAGGCCGGCAATGCCGGTGGCGTGGAGGACAAGGCTGCGGCAGCCGTGGAGGAGGAGGAGCTCGCCCGATGGGCGGCGGCCGCCGGGAAGGTCAGCAGTGCCGACACCGGGGCCCCGCTTGTCGAAGACGCGGTCGGCGAGTCGTCGAAGAAGGAAGCCGAGGACGCGGGCCCGACGCCAGCCACGGGAAGAGGGCGAGTCTTGCGGCGAGCTGGCTCCGATGAGCCGGTCCGGCCCGGCAGGACTGCGCGGCCTCAATTAACCCTAGAGGGGTATGGGCGCCACACGAGGGCCACGGCGGCGAAGAGGCTGACGAAGGCCACGGAGAGGAGGAAGACAACTGCCCCTTCCTCATCCAGGCGTGCGCCAACCTCGCCTTCTTCGCCTCCTCCGGCGGATGTCGACCCAGATGTCGACGTGGGGGTCACTTTTGATCTCGGGCCTCTTAGCCCGAAGAGGAAGAGGGAAGCAGTGGAGGAGGAAGAGATGGATGATGAGTAAGTACTCTGTTTCTCACCGCCATCTCCGTTCCTGAATTATGCCACCTATCTTGATCCATTTTTGCTTTTGCAGGGACGCAGAGACGTTGGCCCAAAGGGCAAAGAGAGCCAAGGCCTTGGCGGGCGGCCAGCCCCCGGCTAGTGCTTCAAAGTCGCCACTGGTGGTGCTGAGCAGCCCGGATAGCAGCCCCCAGCACAGCCCCCAGCGTAAGTTCGTCACCCTCCTCTTATCGACATGTGGTAAGAGTTCGATGTTACGGTGCTGACCTTGTCAGGTTCGCAGGAGGGGAGCGGCAGCAGGAGGAGCCGCAGAGGGCTACCCCCAACACACCACCCCCATCGACCACGCCGCCGCGAGGGGCGTCCCCGGCAAGGGCGTCAAGCACCGAGCCCACACTCATGGAGGAAGAGGGGAACTTGGGCGCTGGTGACTCTGCCACGGTGCCGAAGACTGGCGGGGAGGGACTTCTGCTTCACAGCCTGGCATTGGTGAGTCGCCTGTCCTCCGTCTCTGTTTTTCCATCATTCTTTTTCTTGGCTTCATTGCTCCCATTACTACCCAGGCCCTCCTTCGGTAGATATGGAGGACGTGGATACTGTTGTTGGGAACATTGTTGAGGAGGCCGTGGCGGAGGCCGACAGGATTGCCGCCGAGGAGGTCGCCAGAGATTCCGACGAGGTCGCCACCGATGAGGCCGCCAAGGATGCTGTCGGGGACGCTACTCCGGGGGCCGCCGGGGCGACCGGTGAGGCTTCTGCCGAGGGTGCCAGCGGTGGGCCTGTTGGGGAGGCCGGCAAGGTCACAACCGAGGAAGAGGTGGTCGATGATCAGCCTCCTTCCTCCACAACCTCGGGCCCCGGCAGATATCTGAAGGTGGGCGACGATCTTTTCGTCCATCTTCCAGGGGTGTCAAGTTCCCGAGCGCCCGCCGAAGGGGAGGCCTTTGATGGCGAGGTGCTCGCCGCCATCGGGCTCGAGGTGGTCAATGAACCGAGCGTTGGCGGTGATGGTTCTCCAAAGGAGCAGCTTTTCCGTGCCATGGGGGCCAATTTCCGAAAACTCCAAGCGCTCTACCGTGCCCGTCTGGACAAGGTTAAGTCCAGGACGGTGACGGTGGACAAGGCGGAGGTGGACTTCAAGGCGCGCGTTACTAAGAGGCAGACCTGGTTCCACCAGACTCGCGAGGAGCAGAGGGACTTTCATGAGGAATTGGCCAAGCGCAATGTAGAGCTCACCATGAAGATGGATGACATCGAGAAGGCCCAGGAAAAGGTGGCGAACTTGGCTGCCACGGACGAGGCCGCCCGGAACCAGCATCATGCCGCATTGGATTCCCAGGAAGAGGACCTCACCGCGCGTGAGGCGAAGCTTGCCGCAACGCTCCGCGGCAAGGATGAGGAGCTCGAGGCCCTTGTCGTGCAACGGACTCGCGAGCTGGAGCAGAGGCACAAAGAGGCACTCGATGCCCAGGCTCTGGACCATGCCGGCAAGGTAAAGGAGTTGGAGGTAGACGGGACGAGCTGAAGGAGCAAGCCCTCAAGCTGTCCAATGATAAGAGGACGCTCAACAGCGCCTTGGTAGAGGCGCAAGGAGCGGTCATCAGCAGTACTGGGGAGCTCTCCGAAGCGCAAAACTCCGTCAGAGATCTCAAGCTGAAGCTGGAGAATCTCGAGAAGATGTTGTCAGAGAGCAGGGCTCGGGAGGAGACCTTGACCAGGAGCCTGGAGGAGGAGAAGCAGCTGCGGGCGAACGAGGCCGCCTCCCACCAGGAATATGTGGCGGGCGAGAACAGATGGATCAGCCGTCTGGAGGACATCGCCGGCAGGGTCACCTTGCAATTGGCCACCATGGGGATGCCAAACGTGAGGTATGCCCCTGAGCGCAGCGGGACCGTCAACGCCAAGCTGACCCAGTTCTTCGAGGGCGTCCTTGGAGCCTTGGCTTATCTTCACTCCAGCAGAGCGGCCACGTTGGCCGGGGAGGCCCGGCGACTTTGCCGGGGGGCCATGACCAAGGTCCTCACCAAGATGGCTTACTGGAATCCCGACCTCGACTTCAAAGCCGCGATGGTAGCTTGCCGGATGGTACTGACCTCACGGTACTCAAGGAGCGCATCAAGCCCATCATCAGTAGCATCGACGAAATCAAGAGGCTGGAAGGCCAGCGCCGGGATTAGGCATCCCGTTCTTCATTGCCGCTGCAAGTTCATGACCAAGACAAATTTTATCTTTAGTTAGAACCGCAGCAATGATGTGATGTAACATAACTTTTAAAGTACTCTTAATTTTCATGCACGTTATTTCCCCGTTCAATTTCTCTTTGTATGTGCGCCCTATGTCGATTGGGTAGGTTCGCCGGCGCGGAAGCCCCTAGCGGCGTTTTGGGGACGAATCCCCACGGGCCTGCCGGGTATGCGTGCTGCCGGACGAGACACCTTACCGTTCTGAATGAGGCCGCTCGAACTGTCGAGCTTGACTCGAGTCAGAATCCAGAGCGTTCTTGATCGCGGAAGGCTACTCTGCCATTCTCGACGCAGCCGCTTGAGCTGTTGAGCAGACTCGAAACAGGGCAAGGGCGTTACCGATCGTGGGAGAGCCCCCTGGCGTGCAGGTTTCCCATACAAAGGTGTGACATCTCCAGGGGGAATAACTTCATATAAGAAGGATAAAACAAATCAGGGTTCAGTGCAACTTAGCTTCTGTTTGTAGTCGCTTGAGTGCTGATCTTCCGGCCTCCTTCCTTCTCCAAGAGCCACGAAGACGAAGGAGTGCTGGGCTAACTGCTAGAGTCGATTCTCATAACTGCGCCCCCTACCTGGCGCGCCAAAGATGTTGGTGGGAACGACACCTATGGGATCACAAGAATCCCTACTACGGATAGCGGGGCGCGGGGTCGTGAGAAGAGCGGATCAAACAGATAGTACACAGTTTGTTTATCTAGGTTCGGGCCGCGAGGATGCGTAAAACCCTACTCCTGCTTTGGTGGATGTATATTCCTGTTCTTGAGCTAGCTCTAGGGCATTAGGAGCTCCAAAAAGCTGAATCCTTCTCCTGGTCGCCTCAGGCCTCCTTTTATAGAAAAAGGGGTCGCCACAGTGGCACACAGGAGGTGGAAAGGGTACAGTGATGCGAGGCTATCCCTCGCATTACATGACAAGGCGCATTTAATGCGTCTCGCTTAGGTGTCCTTGCTTTATCGGGGACGGCGGAGAAATCTGTCTCGTCCGTCGCCGCTCCTTCTTGTGTCGACACGCGCCCTGGCCAGCGATGCATGTGATGCCATATAGGTAGGCACGCAGCTGAGGTGGCGCAGTGGTGGGTCTTCATGAAGATTTGCATGCCGCCACGTAGGTGCCTGCCCAGCTGGTTGGGTCGGCAGCTGCATGCATACGGCGGTGGAGGTTTAGTCAGCGTGGGCATGATAGTGGCCCTGCGCATGTCCTTGCGCATGTCCTCGGCAAGGGCCTTGCTGAGGCTCCTGCTGTTATCCCCGGCAAGGCGCTTGTCGGGGGTCTTATGGTCTTCCTCAGCTAGGATCCCGCCAAGGGTCGTCATCTGCTATATCTGATTGTGAATGTTTCTTCACAAAGATCTGCATGCCACCGCGGAGGGGTCTCCCGAATCCTTGCCCCATGGGGGCAGTGGACTCAAGGGTAATTTGCTCCGTAGGCGTGGGGTGAGTTGCCGCGGCAAGGGTCTTGCCGGGGTTGCTAAAACTGTCTCCGGCAAGGATCTTGCTGGGGGAGTCCGATTCGTCCCTTTTGCTCTTCGTGGTCTTGGCCTTGGCGTCGTTCTAGTTCCCTTGAGCTTCAGTCTTACCCTGGCTCACCTCCCTTGCCTTGCTTGGTGTGGTGGTGCCCGTGGCTCTGACTGCCCGTGCACAGTCATAGGGGTACAAAAAGTGTACCCCTCTTTTTGTACACCGACACTTAGACCCCGTTTCAAATTTCTACTACATCACAGCAACACTAGTCGGTTGGGGATAGGATGGTAATCTCGCATACACCGAATATTTGCCGACGAGAGTTTGTTTTTGGCGCCCACTGTGTATTAATATGAATCGGGGAGGGATTCGATTTCGGCCGAGGACACACTGTGTTTTGGCGCCCACCGTGTATGAATCCGGGTGAGAGGCGGTTACGTCACGTTTGGTTGAAATTACAAACCTACCCCTATCGAAACCTATAGAAATCCAGCATATAGGCTTTGCGTGGCAGGGATAGGCAGTAGTGATTTCCATCTCGCAGATTTTGGTTTCGGGCGGTTACTGCGACTTTCCCCGCTTCGTTCAAATTTTGCAGAGTGCACGTTTACCGTGCCAACTCAATTCGAATCCCGTTTGTATTCTATTTTTTTCCGGGTGGGATCCATTTTCAATTGGAATTACATTCTATATACATCTTTTTTTATATATACTTTCAAAAGCACAACACCATTTATACATAAATATGCTTTACAAATGGCATGATGTCAGATTCATAAGGTTGTATCCATCAATTTGGATTTTCAAATATTTGAAACCACTTTATGTTGAAATCCAATGTATGCATTCCTCACTAACTGTCTCCAATTAATGTGTGTTTCATGCGGGTTTTTTTACTTCTCAAACATGTATAATGTGTTTCACACACACAACATATAGTGTATCCCGTTTAGACATTAATTGCATATAAACCATGCATTGTTTGTAATTGAAGAATCTATGGATCACCAATATTGATAAACTATATAACATTACACGTGTGCCCAAATTCAAATGAATATGCATGTTTGATACACCAATTTGCGTTATGATATTATCGATGTCGTGTTCTCCAGTTTAAATATTTGAATCCCCTTTAATCCAGATATTCGTCTCATATAGCTATCACTCATGCTTATATAGGACTATCTCTCTGGACCTATACACGTACATCGTCTCTCAGGTATCTCTCGTGCTACCTGTATGTCGACAATGATCTTTTATCTTCATAACACACTGACGGTACTCTCTCCCTCAACCTTCATCACTCTATCTCTCTCTAAGTATATCTCGCTCCCTGCTATGTGTCTCTAACTATGATTCTCCATGTGGAATCTCTTTCTCTCACACAAACACAAAACTTTGTCTCCCGGGGTCTCATTTCTCTCTACTATTCCCATGTGTGCCACCCGCACACCCCTCATACAGAGATGTCTTTCGCTCCTTAGATATGAGAACCTACGACTCTTCCTCTTCAATGTCTCTTTCTCACACACAAACACAAACTCTGTCTCCCAGGGTCTCATATTTCTCCATTGTTCTCTTGTATCTCGCTCACACACACCCTCTCTCCCTAGAGATATCTTGCGTTCCCTCGTATGTCTCTCTAGCTATCACTCTCGTTGTGAAATATCTTTCTCTCTCGCAGACACAAAACTCCGCCTCTCTGGATCTCATTTCTCTCTGATATCTGTTTGTATGTGACTCACACGCACCCTCTCTCTCTATCTCTCTCACACCCACACACATAACCCAGCCTTCTGATCCACTCGACTCCTATCTCTAACGCACACTAGCGAGCATCTTTATCTTTCTATATATCTGTTTCTCCATCAACCTTCTTTCTCGCCCTCACTCTTGATTCCTATCACGCACACTACATATGTTTCTCTCTACATGCAGTCAAGTGCCCTCTCACACACATATATAACTTCACCCTTTGAACCACCCGACGGTCATCTCCAACACCCAAACTAGCGGATGTCCCTCTAGCTAGCATCTCCATCTCTGTATCTCTCTGTTGTTTCTCCGTCAACATTTCTTTCTCGCACGGAGTCTTGCTTCCTATCACCCACACTATATATGTCTCTCCATACATATGGATTTATAGGTTGGTCTCTTTTGCACAATCGTTGCGCCTCACTCCCTCTGCTCGCCATAGATGCATGCTCCAGCCCACGCCACTATCTCTTAAAGACAAAAACACATGCTCAATTTTCGGCACTTCTTCCATGCATTCTCACATGCATGCATATTGTCATACCGATCCATCTCTCCCATGTCGTTGATCTAATGACTTATGTCTTCTTTCTTTTATCTCGATCATGCGCGCGCGTGCACACACACACATCCCACGTATACATGTATACCTCTCACACATGCACGTTCAAGGTCTCTATGTCTCCATACGTAGTTAATTACCCTCAATCCTAACGCCACATCGAATCGTTCTCCTCTTTTGTGAACATAACTTCCGCCTGGATGGGTAAAACACACACTCACACTTAACAATCTCCTTCTAGCCACCCCCCCCCCCGCCGCCTCTCACTCTTCCCCTATATCCCCAAAACCAATAAGACCATCCCATAGTTTAATTCCCTCCTACATGCACCATCGATATATAGTAGTCTTCCTCGGTGTCTCTCGAACAAACACGTTCTCTCGAAGTCGACTCCTCTCACGCGCACACACCTTATCTTCCCTCTCTACGGGCATTTTCTCTCTCGCACCCCATCGTTCGTGGCCTCTGCCATACACGTCACCTCTCTATGATGAAAGCCATGCACACTTAAATTACATCCGCCATAGAGGACCCCGCGACACACACACACACGCACGAACCCCTCCCCCAACACACACACACTAAGACTCCATCTCTCTCTCTCACACACACACACAAACACACACACGCAAGCACGCACGCCCCCCCCCCACCACACACACACACACACTAAGACTCCATCTCTCTCCCTCTCTCTCTCACTCACACACAAACTAAGACTCCATCTCTCTCTCTCCTCTCTCTCTCTCTCTCTCACACACACACCCCACACACACAGTGTGACGCCCGGGTAATTAGGCTACAGTAATCCCGCGTTAATGTCGCCACGTCACCTTGGATACTATTGCTAATCTCGCGCTAGATCAAAACCGGTCCAAAAATTCGAAGTTAAAATCAATTCAAATAGTTAAAGTTTTCAAAAGTCAAAACTAAAATGTTCTTAATGTGGAAATTAATTCATAAGGCATATTGGTGGAGAAACTAACGCTTTACAAAATGTTTAAATGTACTAAACTAATTAAATCATTAGCTAAAACCATTAATAAAATGCCTTTTATGTTTTGAAAATTTCTAAACTAAATTGTTTTGGGTTGAGACCTTTTGTGGTTGTGACATAAGTTGTAACATCAATTTAGGTGCCACTTTGGTATTTTATTAATACTAAGATAATTAGGAACTAAATGAAAACAGTAAAGGAAAAATACAAAAAGGGGAAAATTCAAAACCAAAAACAAAAGAGAGTAAAAGTGCCCCCCCCCCCCCGCTGGGCTTCGGCCCACCAGGCCCCTACCCGGCCGGCCCACCCCACAACCCCCTGGCCTATATGGCCTCACCCCCCTGAAACCCTAGCCCCCACGCATCACTACCCCCCCCCCCCCGTCGCCCCCCCCACGTTCCCCACTACCCCCCCCCCCCGGTCCAGAATTGGATCGGGGCGCTCGACGACGACGCCGCTCGGAGGCGCCCAAACCCCGCGCCTCCGCCCGTCCCCGCCGGCTCCCGTCGCTCGTCCTCGCCCCCCCTCTTCGTCGGACGCCGTCCACGCACGCCGCCGCCGTCCTCTTTGCTCGATGCCGTCGCCGAAGACCAACACGCCGGCCTGCTTCCTCCTCCCCATCGGATTGCCTCCCCGTCGCCGGCCGTCCCCGTCTCCCTCCCCGCGCCCCGCTGCTCTAGTCCCTACGGCCCCGCGGTGAGGCCCCGGCCTCTCTCCCTCTTCCCTTCCCTTTCCCGTTCGGTCACCGCGGCCACTTCCGCCCCTCGTGCGCCCGTTGCCATGCTCCCCGCGCCGCGTCCCGCGGTCGCCACGCCCCGGCCGCGCCTGGTGCGCGCACCCCCCCCCCCCGCCTCCGCGCACCGTTGCCCGACCTCGGCCGCCCGCGTTGGCCAGGCCACGCCTGGCCGCACCTGGCCTCGCCCGCACCTTCCCGGTCCGGCGCCGTGGCCGCTGCCGCGCCCGCCGGCCACGCCCTGTCGTGGCCCGCCTCCCCTCTCGCCTGCAGCCGGCGCCCAGCCCGCCTCGCCGGCGCTGGTGCGTGCGCCTACGGCGGCCGCCCGGGTTCGCCCGTTAACGGGTGGTGCCCGCGCCCTGCACCCAGCGCCCGCAAGGCCCTATGGGCCTATGACAACGGGGCCCGCCCCTAGAACGTTTTAATTAAAAAGAATTTAAAAATATATATATAAATAAATAATAATTAAGATGGTTAATTAATTAATTAATTAAGTTAATTAATCCTGCTTAATTAATCTAATTAATTAGTTAGTTTAATTAAACCCTAATTAGACTAAACAGTCAATGACGAACGGGACCCACACGTCAGTTAACCAGTCAACGTCTCTATTGACCGCTGACGTCATGCTGACGTCAACGTGCACTGTTCTGGATAATGTTGATTAAATTAATTAAATAAATCCTAAAAATGATTTAAATCTTTTAAAATTAATATAAAATAAACCGTAGCTCGGATGGAAAAACTTTGTACATGAAAGTTGCTCAGAACGACGAGACGAACCCGGATATGCAGCCCGTTCGTCCGCCATACATTTCTAACATATCAAACTCGCAAAATTTCCCCTCCGGCTCCTTTGCCCGAAAACGCGAAACACCGGGGATACTTTCCCGGATGTTTCCCCCCTTCACCGGTATCACCTCATACCGCGTTAGGGCACCCCTAGCACCGTTACTTGTCATGTCATGCATCGCTATGCATCTGTTTGCTTAAATATTTATTGTTTCTTCCCCTTCTTCTCTCGCTAGACACCGAGACCGACGCTGCTGCTGCCCCATTCGACTACGGAGTTGACGACCCCTCTCTCTTGCCAGAGCAACCAGGCAAGCCCCCCCTTTGATCACCAGATATCGCCTATTCCTTCTCTATACTGCTTGCATTAGAGTAGTGTAGCATGTTACTGCTTTCAGTTAATCCTATACTGCTGCATAGCATGTCCTTGTTACTATAGTTGTTACCTTTACCTGCTATCCTACTGCTTAGTATAGGATGCTAGTGTTCCATCAGTGGCCCTACACTCTTGTCCGTCTGCCATGCTATACTACTGGGCCGTGATCACTTCGGGAGGTGATCACGGGCATATACTATATACTTTACACTGTTACATTACCTGTGATACTGTTCGGAGATGGGGGCTGAAGGGACAGGTGGTTCCACCCAGGTAGTGGTGGGCCTGGGTTCCCGACGGCCCCCGACTGTTACTTTGTGGTGGAGCGACAGGGCAGGTTCAGACCACCTAGGAGAGAGGTGGGCCTGGCCCTGGTCGGCGTTCGCGGATACTTAACACGCTTAACGAGATCTGGGTATTTGATCTGAGTCTGGCCATTTGGTCTATACGCACTAACCATCTACGCGAGAGTAGTTATGGGTACCCCGGCATCGTGGTATCAGCCGAAGCCTTTGTGACATCAGCGACTGAGTGGCGCGTGCCGGATTGGAACGTAAACCTGCTCTTGTATTAAGGGGGCTAGTTCTGCTTCCGGACGCGTTCGCAACGTGCAGGTGTGCTATGGGCGATGGGCCCAGACCCCTGTGCGCTTAGGATTAGACCGGCGTGCTGACCTCTCTGTTGTGCCTAGGTGGGGCTGTGACGTGTTGATCTTCCGAGGCCGGGCATGACCCAGGAAAGTGTGTCTGGCCAAATGGGATCAAGCGTGTTGGGCTATGTGGTGCACCCATGCAGGGAAGTTTATCTATTCGAATAGCCGTGTCCCTCGGTAAAAGGACGACCCGGAGTTATACCTTGACCTTATGACAACTAGAACCGGATACTTAATAAAACACACCCTTCCAAGTGCCAGATACAACCCGGTGATTGCTCTCCAACAGGGCATCGAGGAGGGGATTGCCGGGTAGGATTATGCTATGCGATGCTACTTGGAGGACTTCAGTCTACTCTCTTCTACATGCTGCAAGACGGAGGCTGCCAGAAGCGTAGTCTTCGACAGGATTAGCTATCCCCCTCTTATTCTGGCATACTGCAGTTCAGTCCACTGATATGGCCCCTTACACATATATCCATGCATATGTAGTGTAGCTCCTTGCTTGCGAGTACTTTGGATGAGTACTCACGGTTGCCTTGTTCCCCCTTTTTCCCATATCTCTACCCGATTGCTGCGACCAGACGATGGAGTCCAGGATCCAGACGCCACCGTCGATGACGACTACTATCCCGGAGGTGCCTACTACTACGTGTTGCCTGCTGACGACGACTAGGAGTAGTTTAGGAGGATCCCAGGCAGGAGGCCTGCGCCTCGTTCGATCTGTATCCTCGTTTGTGCTAGCCTCCTTAAGGCAGACTTGTTTAACTTATGTCTGTACTCAGATATTGTTGCTTCCGCTGACTCGTCTATGATCGAGCACTTGTATTCGAGACCTCAAGGCCCCTGGATTGTATTATGATGCTTGTATGACTTATTTTTATTTGTAGAGTTGTGTTGTGATATCTTCCCATGAGTCCCTGATCTTGATCGTACACATTTGCGTGCATGATTAGTGTACGATTGAATCGGGGGTGTCACACACAGACTCCATCTCACACACACATGCTCTAGGCGGAGCATTTGTCCCTACCACCCTTCATCCAACCTTACCCGTATGATAAACAATCACCTTTATTTACTTGCATAACATGGACAAATTCCACTTTACTTTAGTAGTCAGCAAACTTATCATCTGTACCCTTATAAAAAAACGAGTTGGTGGTGATGGTGTGCCTGCCATCTTGTAATACAAACCGTATGATCTATATCTGAGGATAGAAAGCAAACTATGATAATTTGACAAAAGATACCCACACCTCTCTCCACATCATTATCTCCCGCAACCTCATTGCTCAGCAATTAAAAAAGGAATAAGTCTCTGGAACAATCTAGCATGCATGATGGCCGCTGCCGCCTGCCGGCGCCGTCCATCCCCATGCCTCCACCCATTCCGACCACCAGTCACCACCACGCTCCACTCCTCCTCGCCTTATCTCTCATCTTTCATTTTTTCGATGACATTCTCGAGATACCAGTTTTCCGATAAAATTCTCGAGATATCATTAGTTTTTACACATGGGATTACTCCTGCATGGGTCAATCACAACAGGTGTTCTGTAAAAAAAATGCATATTGATATTCCGTGCAATGCACAAGAATCTTGCTTGTAATTATATAACGCAAATCACGAGCAGGAACTGACATTTTTTTTGACACAACCACGTTAACATGGCCACGTAAATCACTAGCTAAAGTAAATACCAATATACTTATATCCCGATGCAAAAGGTTGAGTACATGTCCGAAGAGTAGAGTCACACACACGCACTCTGTCTCTCAGAATCTCTCTCACACACACTCCAGTTACGTGACGCCCACTTAAGCAGACACATATGTTACAATTTGTGCACCCGCGGGTACACGTGATGCTGCGCATTTATTTAAGCCGGAAGGCGAACCCAAACAGTAGTTGCATTCATTCCCCTCCCGCCGCCTCTTCTCTGGTCGCCGTCGCCCGGTAGCCATGGGCCGGCCGAAGGTAACAACATACGCCATACTCCCGCCGGAGCGACGCTTTAATATGGAAATTTTAGTGGTCATGCATGCATCTTTTTGTGCTAGCACTCCTATATAAGGGTTGACCGGTCGCTTCCCGCAGATGTGCGCGGGCGGTGGAAGAGGAAGGAGAAGGGAAGCACGCTGTGGAGTAATGTTTTTTACCACAATTTCTTAGGAAACTGAGTGCAATAATTGAGTAGTTTTGCAAACTACCAGTACTACACCTGAAACGGTTCAAAACCTATACTCCCTTTCCAGCGCGCGCTTCCCACGTGAAATGGTCAGCGTCGCCCTGGAGCGTTAGTACCGCATTTATGCCCGGCCAGAGCGGAGGCGACCTCTCACTGGCGCCGGCTTTGAAGTGGCGTGACGGCCGAGAGAGCGCCGCTTCCCGATGCACGCGACTGCTCCGCGTCGAGACTGGCCATAGGCCCTGTTTGGATCCATGGGTTAGAGTTAGTTTGAGCTAGTTGGGGCTCAAATAGCCCTAAACTATCCAAGAATGAGGGTTTAAATTGGAGCAAGTTGCACCGAACCCACCAAAAAAACTATCCCACCCAAGAGGTGCCTAAGGCTGGTCATAATGGGGAGGAACTTAGGAGTAACATCACACACTTCAATACATCTTTGCTTATGTGGCATATATTTAATGAAGAGAGAGGTGCTTGTGGTAACTAGCTAAGTTACCGGAACATCACACACTCCAAGAAACAATGAGTCTATAACCTAATAAATACATCGTTGCATGACACTACATAGATGTTCCTACCCACTATGGAGGTAGTAACATAGTCTAGGGAAGTGTGTAAGTTACTAGCTTATGTTCTTGCCCATTGTGACCAGCCTAACTAGAGATAGTTCTCACTGGGACCACTGAAAAATCACTTTTCTCTCTCCATGAAGTGCATTTATTGTCAATCTAACCCTGTCACCCAAATACCTCTTTGGCTACAGTTAGTTCAGGGTTAGTCATGAGTTAGTCTAACCTCTAGCTAAGTTAGAGTATCAAATAGGAGCAGTATAGGACATGCAAGTTGCTCAAAGCATACAGGCAAATTTGTACGTGAAAGGATTTTTTTCTTTTTGAAAATGGACCGTGAAAGGAATTTTTTTAGAATGCTCTTGGCATGTCGCTAACATGTGATAGTTAACCGACCTCAATAGACAGTGGCGGAGCTAGCATTTGACAATAGGGTGGTCCGCCTTAAAAAAATCCGTTGTCGTCGATAGAATTAACACCAATTTTAGAAGCAAGTGCACAAAATTATGAACTATATGCCTCCTTGTTTGAACAAGCTTAATTGAGAGATCAACAAGATTTACAAGGTCTTGGAAGTTCGCATCTTTTCTAATGTGATCAATATAGTTATCAAGTTGTACAAGTTCTCTGATTTGCTCTTCGACCACATTTGGCATATCTTTCTTCCCTATCTTCATAGCATGTAGGTGAAAAAGTTTTGTCATATCCCCGGTCCTCTTTATTTTTCAATAGAAAATTACTTTCTATCAATTATAAATTCATAATGACACAATGAAATAGAAATAATATGCTAAATTATGTGTGTGTTTGTCTGTTCATGTTCATATATTGTACTGGACAATGCACAACACAGCAAATAGCAAGAAAACCCTAAATCAAAAATTGGGGAACTAGGAAATGGACGAAGTGTACCTCAAATTAGACAGAGCGGGGTGTCGGAGTGCAAACTGAGTGGCTGCCGCCGACTTGCAGGGGCGCCAAGCTGCTGGATCGCCGGGACACGGCAGGATCACGACCAGGGTGGTGGCGCGGCTAGAGCTGAGCGCTGGGCCGTACGAGGGCGCGATGGAGAGGTAGGAGTCGAGGACCCTCCTGGGCGGCCGGTGACTGGCGACGCAGCCAGAGGCGGGAATGGGGCGGCCGGCGGCTGCGCGTCAGGCAAGGTCTCATGCGTGTGTCGTTGGTGTTTGGCTGAGAGAGAGAGAGGCGTGGGTTGTTTTGGGTCAAAGTGCTCCTGGGCCATTTTTTCCTTCTCTGACCCATCTCTATAGCTATAGGTATATGGGTCGGCATAAAATCCCAGGGTGGGCCGCGACCCACCCTGGCCACCCTCTAGCTCCGCCCCTGTCAATAGACGGCAGAAACGCCAGCCCGCCGCACTTTGATAGAGACGAGGAGGGAGAAGCGATACTGGCTGCTGGACTACTAGAGATAGGTGTCGCATGGAAGCCAAGAAATATGGTGATAGCGTGGGTTAGCCATGTACTAGTATGATACTATACTACACTGGGCTGCCGTGTTTCGTACTCTTCCAGTCCACTGTGGAGATGATTGGTTAATTTTATATCGCTGAATAATATTAAATATTATGAGTGCAGACGCTCCACCACGAGGTTCCTTGCTCCTTCTCGGTCGTCCGGAATCTATGTGTCGGTGTGGAACAACACCTATGGGATCACAAGAATCCCTACTACGGTTGCGGGGCGCGGGGTCGTGAGAAGAGCGGATCAAACAGATAGCACACGGTTCCTTTACCCAGGTTCAGGCCGCAAGGATGCGTAAAACCCTACTCCTGCTTTCGTGGATTGTTTATGTGTGTTCTTGAACTAGCAATGGGGCGTGAGGAGCTCCAAAAAGCCGAATCCTCCTCCTGGTCGCCTTGGGCCTCCTTTTATAGGGAAAGGGGTTGCCACAGTGGCACACAGGAGGTGGAAAGGGTACAGCGATGCGAGGTTATCCCTCGCATTACATGACAAGGCGCATTTAATGCGCCTTGCTTAGGTGTCCTTGCTTTATCGGGGACGGGGGAGAGCCCTATCTCGTCCGTCGCCGCTCCCTCTTGTGTCGACGCGCGCCCTGGCTAGCGGTGCCCGCGGTGCCATGGAGGTAGGCAGGCAGCTGAGGTGGCGCAGTGGTGGGTCTCCACGAAGATCCGCTCGCCACCACGCATGTGCCTGCCCAGCTGGTTGGGTCGGCAGCTGCATGCGAGCGGTGGTGGAGGTTTGATTGGCGTGGGCCTGATGGTGGCCCTACGGGTGTTCTTGGCAAGGGCCTTGCCGGGGCCCCGACAAGGGTCTTGCTGTGGCGCCTGCTGTCATCCCCGGCAAGGCTCTTGCCGGGGGCCTTGTGGTCCTCCTTGGCTAGGATCCCGCCAAGGATCATCATCTTCTAAAGTGTGTATCTGATCTTGAATGTCTTCACAAAGATCTGCATGCCACCACGGGGATGTCTCCCGAATCCTTGCCCCATGAGGGCAGTGGACTCAAGGGTGACTCGCTCCGTAGGTGTGGGGCGAGCTGCCACGGCAAGGGTCTTGCTGGGTTTGCTAAAACCGCCTCCCAGCAAGGATCTTGCCGGGGGAGTCCGGTTCGCCCCCTTTGCTCTTTGTGGTCTTGGTCTTGGCATCGTTTTGCTCCTCTCGAGCTTCGGTCTTACCTTGGCTCACCTCCCTTGCCTTGCTTAGTGTGGTGGTGCCCGTGGCTCAGACTGCCCGTGCACGGTTATAGGGGCACAAAAAGTGTACCCCTTTTTTTGTACACCGACAGGAGCCCCCAGGCCTGGGCCACACGTAAGCGCAATCGCGTCATTGGGCTAGGCCCAAAAACGGTGCGCGGGCAGGCGGAGCGGTTTTTACTGTGGTAAGTCCCTTCGCGCATTGCGCTTCCCATGCTTCCCGCGCGTGGCACGGCATGGGGAGGCGTGCGTGACGTGGGCGGCATGCGTGGGGCTGAGCTCTGCACGTGTGCGTCACGTCGTAGTAAAGGGGGAGGTTCGCGCCTTCCCCATAAACGGAGGGAGGCGTGGAAGCGCGACCCATTTACTGAACGGGGCCGAGGCGTGGTCTTCAAGGTGTCCACTCCCCATGATCACGGGGTGGGGAGAGGTCGCCTCACCCATCGCCTCGATCCTGTACGCCTGCCACGTGGCTCTCATGCGCTTGGGGTGGCGATCGGTGGAGGCGGGAAACCGGGCCGCCGCGGGCTGGGACAGCGGGTCGGTCCCAGTTCCCTGCGCCTTCCGCGTCCTGATTGGCTGAGCAGGGCGGCCGAGCCCCCACACCGTTCCTTTATAAGGAGCGGGAGGGGGGATGGCGTCCTGCATTCCTTCATCTCCTTCTTCCTTCAGCTTCTGCTCCCCCTTCCATCCGCCATGGAGAGAGGGAACCCTGGTCCTTCAACAGTGGCGGCGCGGGTCGCCGCTCGACAACGCGTACCTCCTTCTCCTGCACCCGCGGTGGCAGAGCCAGCTGCAAGGGGAAGGGGGAGGGGGCGAGGCCGAGGCGCTTGGGGAAGAGGAGGACGGGGCGGCGCGCCGGCCTTGCCTCCGCCAGCAGTTCCTCCTCCCATGGAGGGCCACGTTGGGGATGACCCTTGCGAGTTCTTCGTCAGGCTGCGCCGGCCGCCTCACCGTCGCCTTCGTCTCCCGACTCCATTCGCGTGGGAGATGGATCCGGATCCGCCGGAGTCATTGCGGCTGCACATCAGGGGATGTGGGATCAGCGGCACGCGGGTTCGCGTCGACTTCCTAGCCCCTCATGTGATGTATCTTCGTCGGGGATGGAAGACGTTCGCTCATATCCACCGCTTGATGGAGGGGCTCACTCTCCATTTCAAGATGATGGAGGGCGGCCTCCTCTCCGTCAAGGTCTTCGGGCTCTTCGGGACCCGTGGAAGGTGCTGCGTGGAGAGCTCTTCTGATAGCGAAGACTCCTCCTCGGGCGGGAGTGACGAGGAGGACAGCAGCAGTGATGACGAGGGTAGCAGGCAGCAGGATGACGGGTCCGACTAGGTGTCGGGCGTCGCTCCGTGCGGCACCGGCGACCCCATCATCCGTGTCGCCGGCTCCCTGAACTTCTCGGGGTCGTCTCCTTGGGCGGCTGGCGTTGGGAGGCTGCGGAAGAGGAACAGGGCGGGCCGCAAGGCCGTCAACTCGGAGTACGTGGGCACCGATGCCTTCGACGCATGCTGACGTCCTGCCGCCTCGTCTTCGAGCTCTGCTACCGACGCTGCCATCACCAACCAGCCTTCGGACGACCACCGAGATGTTCTCCTGGTGTCTTCTGCCACCCGTAGCTCGCCTAGGCGCCCCTTTTGCCCTTTTCGCCTCCTTGACCTGCCTCCTGAGGAGAGGGACAAGAAAGGGATTACGGGCACCTTATCTCTTTTTAGTTTGTAAGCCTTCGGGCCTTAGCTGAATTTAAAACTTGTAATCCCATCATTCATGTTTTTCATTCCCTATGGACTGTACCTGAGTGGAATGTTTTTAATGAAAAAGGGATGCTTGCCGGGTCATTTGTTTGCGGGTAGAACCCACGTCAAGGAGTAAATCCTTGATGTATCTAAGATAAACATTTCCTTGCCCAGTAGCAGGCCTTGCCGTCTTCCCACGTCGCTCGACCTTTCTCATGCTTTTGGCGGAGGCAGGGATGAGGTGGGTTCAGGCTCCTGGTTTCATCCTTTCGCTGCCGCGACTACGGCCAAACCTGGCCCCAGGAACGAGCCCTAGGGCCTAGAGTTTAGGGGAGCACGGTTGCTTTAGGAAGGAATGAGGTTTCACATACCTCAGTCCATAAGGGAATGCATGATAAGGGATGAAGAACTTATCTGAAGCTGTAGCCCCCAGCAACTCTGGTTTGTCGTGGGTGAATCTTTGCACTTGCAGCCCCCGGCAATACTGGCTTGCCGGGGTCTAGATGCTGGTCTGTCCCTCTTCTCTTTTTCGTCCTCAAGTGATCCGGCAAGGATATCTGTGAGTCCTGCGAACCAGAGAAGACAAAAGAACGGAAAAGAAACGCACACTCGACCTCTAAGCTAGGGGTTAGTCGCCGCTAAGCACTATCAACCCTAACCAAGGACGAGACTCGACCTAGCATGCATGCTATAACTTAGGGCGCCAGTGCTTCATTTATTTATGCTCAGGGTCTGCGCTTGGCTTTGTACGAAGGGTTACATGCATCATCGGCAATGCTTGTACAAAAGGTGGCTTGCCGGGGGGCCCGGCAAGCCGCGCCTTACGGGTAAAACTTGCGAAGATGCTCAATGTTCCAGGAGTTACTCACCGGAACGGCATCTTTGGTCTCCAGGCGGACTGCACCGGGCCTGGTGACTCGTATTACCCGATAAGGGCCTTCCCACTTTGGCATCAACTTGTTGGAATTCTTGGTCGATTGAACGCGCCGAAGGACAAGGTCTCCTTCCTCAAGGCTTCGGGCATGAACCTTGTGGCTATGGTAGCGGCGCAAGGCTTGCTGGTAGTGTGCTGCTCTCACAGCCGCCCGAAGACGATCTTCCTCAAGGAGCAGTGCGTCATCTTGCCGCAGTTGCTCTTGCTCAAGCTCATCATAAACGAGCACTCAAGGTGACCCATATATGAGTCCAGTGGGGGTAACTGCTTCTGCCCCGTATACTAGGGCAAAGGGTGTCTGGCCGGTGGCTCGATTTGGCGTCGTCCTGATCGACCGAAGAACCATCGGCAAATCATCAATCCAGCGCCTTCCACTCTTGTGCAGCCTGTCAAAGGTCTTGGTCCTTAAGCCTCGCAGTACTTCAGCATTTTCCCTCTCAGCTTGACCATTGCTTCGTGGGTGAGCAATGGAAGCGAAACAGACTTTGCTGTCGAGGTCTTGGATATATTGCATGAAGGTGCGGCTTGTGAACTGTGTGCCGTTGTCGGTGATGACCCTGTTGGGTACACCAAAGCGGCACACTAGTCCCTTGAAGAACTTGACGGCTGACTGAGTTGTGACCTTCCTCACTGCCTCCACCTTCGGCCACTTTGTGAACTTGTCGATTGCAACGTACAAGTACTCAAAGCCCCCGACAGCGCGGGGGAAAGGGCCCAGTATGTCGAGCCCCCAGACCGAGAAGGGCCAGGTGAGAGGAATGGTTTGAAGGGCTTGAGCTGGCTGATGAAGCTTCTTTGAATGGAACTGACACGCTTCACATCTGGTGACTAGTGTCATCGCATCCTGGAGGGCGGTGGGCCAGAAGAAACCTTGTCGAAATGCCTTGCCGGCAAGGGCCCTTGACCCGATGTGGGATCCACATATGCCTCCGTGTATCTCCGCCAATAGCTCCAGTCCTTCATCTCGAGGGATACACTTCAATTTCACACCGTTCGGCCTCTTCCTGTACAGGACGTCATCGACGAACTGGTACATGGTAGAGCGACGGGCTACTTTTTCCGCTTCTTCCTGCTCCTCAGGAAGTTCCCCTGTTTGGAGGAATCGGACAGTATGTTGTGCCCACGCCGGAGCCTGGGGCTCGACGGCGAGGACTAATGGCATTTCCTCCGCTATAGGAGTGGCTGTCTCGACGGCAAGAGCTTGACGCTCCGCTGGAGCTAGCCGTCCCGTGGCGGGCTCAGTGTCCCCGGCAACATCCTTGCCGGCGGCTCCGGGGAGCTCGGCGGGAAAGTACTTGTCGGGCCCTGATTTCCTCCTCTTGTTCTGCTCTGTTGATGGATCAACGGATGGCTGAGTTAGCTGAAGCACAAAGGTACCTGGTTCCACAGGTAGCTTCAGGGCAGCGCGTTTTGACAGGTAGTCGGCGATATCGTTCTCCGCTCGGGGAACGTATTCAGCCTGTATACCGTCGAAACGCTCTTCCAGCTTTCTCACTTCATCGACGTAGGCCTTCATCAACGGGCTCTGGTAATCCTTGTTGACTTGTTTGACGACAAGCTGTGAGTCACCCCTAATGATGAGTTTCTTGATTTCGAGGTCCGCCGCGATCCTGAGACCGGCAAGCAGCCCTTCGTACTCTGCTGTTTTGTTGGTTGATGCCTCCCTTGGGAAGTGCATCTGGATCACGTACTTGAGGTGCTTTCCGGTGGGCGCGACAAGCAGTACGCCAGCCGCGACGCCCTGTAAGGAGAAAGCTCCATCAAAGTACATGATCCAATCGCAACTTGCCTCCTTGACGAGGAGAGCAGTCTCTTGGGCTTCTTCGTCAGGCGTTGCGCTCCATTCTGCAATGAACTCCGCCAGGACTCGGCTCTGAATCGTCGAAGTACTTTCAACCTTGAGGCCAAAGCTGGACAGCTCCAGTGCCCATTCCACAATTCTTCCCGTTGCATTTGGATTGTGCAATATCTGTTGCAGAGGGAGGCGAGTGACAACAGTGATCTCGTGTTCCTGGAAGTAGTGACGCTGCTTCCTCGAGGCCATAAGAAGGCCGAAGAGCAGAGTACCTTGATCTAGCCCCCTGCAGGAGGGAACTAACAAAGTAGACCGGGTGCTGCTGTCACAGCCCTAGAATTTGCTTGTCATTAGTTGCATTAAGGCATCCATGTCATCATGTTTAAATTTCTCAGAAAGTTGAAATGGGGATGACAAACCCTAGCACCAGAAATTAAATCAAATAGGGTCAGCCATAAGCCTTTTCAATAAACCCAAAATGCCTTTAAAAATGTTCATCATTTTTAGAAAAGGTTAAAACCTCTGACAAAAATGATGCACATGTTTAAAGGTCATTCATGAATTATTGAATTAAATCATACCGTATTTGAATTTGGGCACTTAAACATTATAAATAATTTAAATGCTCAAATAATGCTAAATTTAAATGTGGACCACTGGAATAATCCATAGAGTGTCCACAAATTATTGCAGCATTTTACAAAATGCTTTAGATATTTTTACTAAAGCCAAAACAGCAGCAGAAAATTAGAAAACAAAAACAAAAATTAGAAAAGAGAGCTAACTCACCTGGACCTACCTACTGTACAGCCCACCTGGCCGGCCCAGCTGGCAGCCCAGCCAACTGGCCCAGCCCACCACCGCCTCCTCCCTGTCGTCTTCCCCCTTGCCAGGAGGACGAGCGCGTGGCCGGCGCGCGCGAGCACGCGTCCGGCCACCTCCTGCTTGCTTGCCGCTGCTGGAGTCGGCCTCGAGCGCCACGTCCATCGCCCGACCCTCCCCTGGACCTCTCTCACTCTCCCTCGGCTTCCTCCCCCTTCTCTGCTCTCTCCCCGCACGCGCCCGAGCAGAGCTAGTCGCCGCCGTTCGCTGCCACCGCGTCCACCGCCTCCCCCTCGACCTCCTGCCGTGCCTGCGAGCCCCGTATCGACGTCCCCGACCCCCTCGACGAGCCACGAGGCCCCGGACGAGCTGCAACGCCTCCACTGATGCTTTTCCCCTCCTCGGCCGCCAGAGATCGACCTCGCCGCCCCGCTCAGCTCCGGCCTTCCCCGAGCTCGCTGTTGGCCTCGTCGCAACCGCAGTGAGCTCCTGCCCCTGCTCCCCTTCCCCGCTCCCTCTCTTGCGCACCGTAGCGACCATACCGCGCTCACCCGCACACGCTGCCGCCCACACTCGTCGCCGGTGATGCTCCGGTGACCATTTGGTGCCGGGCATGCGCCCAACGCGCTCCCCGCATAGCGTAGAGCCTCCGTAGCACCTCGCCGCGCTCGTTTGCGCACTGCAGCCCCATCCCCACTTGCACCCGAGCTTCGGCCACCGTCGAGCTCGTCGTCGGCGCCACTCCGGCCACCCCCGGCCGCACCATCACCACGGTTGGATGCGGACAAGCGTCCGCATCCCGTAGCTATGCTCCGCACGCCAAACCGTGCCCTGTAGGCGAATCCCGCACCGCTCCGCTGCATCTGCTGCCGCCGGCGGCTAAACGCCGGCGGGCTGACCGCTTTGACCGGCGGGGTTTGACCCCGCTGACGTGGCCGTTGACCTGGTCCCACCCGTCAGCCACACAAACCAGCCTGAGACACTAACGTGTGGGTCCCAGCCGTCAGGTTTGACCTGGACCTGGCATGTTGACCTGCTGATGTCACAGTGACGCAATGCTGACGCAGCTAATGATTTTCTGGATTTATTATTATTCACAAAAATCCAAAAAATTGCCTAAACTTCTAAAAATCATAGAAAATAATCTGTAACTCAGAATGAAATAAGTTATATATGAAAAATGATCAGAAAAATCTAATCTATCCATATGTACAATTTTCATGCATGTTTGAAAAACTTAAAGTTGCTGTATATGGCAATTTGCACAAATGTCATTTAAACTCTCCCATATGGAGTTTGAATTTGAACCTAGGGTTCAAACCAACCCCATTTAACATGATGCTAGTTGCATTAGCTCAAAACACAACATATTGCCATGTCATGATCATGCATCATATTGTTGCATTGCATTAATTATGTTCTTCCTTGTTTGCCGGTATTTGTCCCCTCTCGATAGACATGGTGCCGACGATGAGTTCGATGACACAGATGAAGAACTATACTATCTTCAGAAGTGTCAGGCAAGTAAAACCCCCTTGTTCATTCCGATACAACTCCACTCTCTCGCTCCTGCTCTCTTTTACTGCATTAGGACAACATCGATTCAACTATTACATGCTGCGGTAGTTGAACCCCTTATCCTCTACATGACCTGTCATTGCCACAGTAAATAGATGAAACCCACTAGCATGAGTAGGAGTTGTTTGAGCCTTGATGTGCCTACTCATTCATGCTTGTTTTGTCGTGCCTGCTACCGCTTAGAGTTGAGTCAGGTCTTATTCATCGAGGATGAATTGGAGGTGTGTAAACATGTCCTACTGTGTGTGAGCCAAGTGTGTGAACACGATTTGGTAAAGGTAGCGGTGAGAGGCCATGTAGGAGTACATGGTGGGTTGTCTCATTGAAGCCGTCCTTAGGAACTGAGTTCTGTGTTTGTGATCCATGAAACAGTTACTACCACACATTGGGATCCTTAATTGACTCTCTCGGCTTCTTGATCACCCTTGTCCTCTGTCCAGGAGTTGCAAGTAGTTTCTGGTGTTTGTAGTATGCTGGGGGCCGCACGCAGTGCTAACCGTAGGGGTGGGCTGTGTTGCGGTAGGCACGTGGCATGGTGTACCGGGCGCTCGTTTGGTGTCTCGGGAACCCTGCACACATCGTTCGGGGCCGTATGTGGAAACCTCGGCCGGACTCCCTGCGGATGGAACCTGAATAGGCGATAAAGCTGGACTAGAGACTTGAGTGTTTAGGTAGGCCGTGCCCGACACCCTCGCTGGGCTTCCGCTTGAAGGTTGCCGAGTACATGTCGTGTAAACGGGGATAACTGGTGAGAGCATGTGTGAAGAAGTACACCCCTGCAGGGTTAATATGATCTATTCGAATAGTCGTGTACGCGGTAAAGGACTTCTGGGTTGCCTATAACAGTTCATAGACAAGTGAAAGTGGATACTCTAAAATGCGCAAGATAAGCGTGAGTGCTATGGATGGCCTTCTCGTAGGGAGACGGGAGCGGATCCATAGTGGTGTATTGATATGGTGAATATGTGGACTCGTGTGCGCTCCCTCAAAAGATTTACTTGCGGTCGTAGTTTAGGATAGCCACTGAGTCAAAGCTGGCTTGCTGCAGTCGAACTCCACCACCCCCTTTGTTGATACCGATGCATATGTAGCTAGATCTGATGTAAGTCTTGCTGGGTACATTTGTACTCACGTTTGCCTATTTTATGTTTTGCAGAGAGACGTCAGTCTCGCTAGTATTTCCACACGGACTTCGACGTTTAGCTTGATACCTCAGCTACGATCTTGTGCCCTCGGCAGGATCTGGTAGATAGTCAGGCTTCTCAGCCTTTTTCATTTGTAGATGTCTGTACTCAGACATGTTAAGCTTCCGCATGTGCTTTGACTTGTATGCTTTGAATGTTGGGTCATAAGACCCATGTTTGTAATACCTCGCTGCTCGGAGCCTAATGAATAAATACTTGAGTCGTAGAGTTATGTTGTGATGCCATGTTGTATTTACACATATCGAGCATATTGTGTGTATGATTGAAATGCTTGGTATGTGTGGGATCCGACAATCTAGTTGTTTATCCTTGGCAGCCTCTCTTATGGGGAAATGTAGTCTAGTGCTTTCTTGAGCCATAGTAGTCCGCTACAGCCCGGTTCACCAGAGTCCTGCTAGCCCAGCACTACTGCTCAGGGCACTTGACTGGCCGGCATGTGTTTCACTTTGTTCCTATGTCTGTCCCTTCGGGGAAATGTCACGCGGTGACATCCGGAGTCCTTCCTAGCCTGCAACAGCCCGGGTTCCCGGAGTCCTGTTAGCCCAGTGCTATAGCCCGGATTCACACACTGCTGACCAACATGCTCGATGTGATTCATGTATGCCTGTCCCCATAGGTTAGTGCCGCTTTGGGTTCACGACTAGCCATGTCGGCCCAGGTTCTCTGTCATATGGATGCTAGCGACACTATCATATACGTGAGCCAAAAGGCGCAAACGGTCTCGGGCCAGGTAAGGTGGCACCCGTGGGAATACCGTGCGTGAGGCCGCAAAGTGATATGATGTGTTACATGCTAGATCGATGTGGCTTAGGATCGGGGTCCTGACAACGTTGGTATCAGAGCCTGACTGCCTGTAGGATTACCAAGCCAAACTAGTCGAAGTTGTGTCTAGAAATGCTTTAGTTATATAAGGGAATTGATTGTGGAAGGGAACGTAAGGCTCTTTTTACTCCTTATACCTCATGGCCTTCTGATCTGAGTCAACCTCTTCTCTTCTACGGGGATTAAGAACTAGGCCTTCTCATCTATCTATCAGGATGACGAGTTACTATGTTAGAGACTTATAGGATTGATGTATTCAAGCCTCTGTTCAGTTCCTACTACTTCCATGTGTTCTTAGTTGATCTTAGAACCTTGATATTGTGATGCAAGTGGTTATGCCACCATTTTTGCAGGATGTCTCAAATCTTTTTTTTAGCATTTGCAGCCGTTATGCTGTCCGAGTCATCCCAGGTTTCTAACTAGTCTGATGCATTTGCAAATTCCTTCCTCCCATTACCGACGTTCCTTTGGGCCAGATTAATCACACTAATCGGTGAGTTGAGGTACTCTGTTGCCTCGACATATATGTTGGAGCTTTTATTATGACCCTAGGTGTTTTAGGGAGTCACCTAGTAATCTAGCCATATTTTGTGTTCCCAGCGTGATGATTCTGGCCATTATTCTCAAAAGCATCCCGTGATGTTATTAGTTAGTAGGTATTCTATTCCTGGGTTCTCGAACCCGAGATTCACCCTACTTACCTCATGTTGTTAGTATTTTCTAGTTCCTTTAGGATATTAGTAACTTTGCGATAGTCCTCGAGGTCCGTGGTATTTTTTTCTTCCAAATACCATGAACTGCTTATGGCAGAAGTTCTTCTGAACTAAAAGCTCACAATCAGAGTACTCTTGAGGAGTTCTCCATTCATAATTGTGGTTCTGCCAGTTCTACCTTTCTGCATGGGTTATCTAGAAGAAACCTGTTGAACTTGGTTCGACATGTTAATCTATGCATCCACAACCCAGAGAGATATATGTTCCCTTGAGTTGTCCCTCTTCATTTGTATTCCGACCATCATCTATATCAATTGATAGTCAGGAGTAAGTGTGCATCCGTGTTATCGATGCTTATTATTCTTGTGGTCCGTCAAGCCATTCTAGTTCAGAATGACTACGAGAAACAAACTCCAGTACCTCGTCCATTTCTAGGATTGGGTCAAAGTAGTTGTATTCCGCAGATCAAAATGCCAATCCAGCTTTTGATCTGCTTTACCTTGGAGTGTTACCATCTTTATGTCAACAGTGTCATGAGAATTGCACCACCTCTTATCAATTCTTGACGCAGTAATACTTCTTGCCATCCTCATTCGCTCCTCGGTTCCATGTTGCTGCAACCGGAATGCCGACAAGTGAACCATGATGTGTGAAATCTATATTCCTAGCAACTCGTTGTTGTGTAGTAAACGACACTATTCTCATTCTTAGCGTGTTGGTTATTAAATCATCATCCTAAGATTGATCGTGCTACCTAGTCCTTATATCTGGTGCACTCATCGATCAATGAGTTAGGATTGTGTCAATCCCTCACTCTTTTGTTCATATCATCTTGCCTTGAAAAGCAAGGTTGTTCTCGAGCTTAGTAATATATCGGTGGTCCGTGATTTTCTGAATATCTTCTCAGAAGTATTACCAGGTTGTCACCTGACCGCTATGTTGAGTTCGTGATCAAGTTGGTTTCTTGTAAACCACCCCTTCTCCAAGAATCTGTGTTGAATACCCCTGAGCTAGTTGGTCGAGCTAAACAATAACTTGGAGAGTTGGAAGATAGAAGCTTGTCCGACATAGTTCATGTTAAGGGATATCTTTGCGTGTGTGTGTGTGTGTGTGTGTTGAAGAAAGATGATATCTTCGTTGATTGGTCCTCGTGATCAGTTGCTGAATCTATTGCCTTGTCAAAATTTTGACTTAAGTATGGGCTATCGTCAAGTCAAATCAGAACCAACGATCTTCGTAATGTTGTCTTACTCGTGGTTGATTGCTCGAGCATATACCATTACATCTTTTGGTCTGACAAATGCTATCACCGTGTTCACATGATGGTGGAAGTCCAGTGATATGGAAATTCCGATGAGTTGTTGTTGAGCCCATTAGCAGCATTTTGTCTCCCCTATAATTTATGTTGGACATCAACCTAGTGTTGGAAATTTTGTAAGCAATGCATTCGTGTTCCGTTCATGAAGCTTATGTTTGGATGAAAGTAGCGACTTCCTCTAAGTTCACGTGCAATCGATGCAAGTCGCTGCCATGAATTTGAAAAGGTTTGTTTTGCTTCCTCTGGAATCATCCCAAGTCAGTCATGCACGTGCGAAGTATTCTATGGTTTGATAGACTGATCATCTTCATTCCATATGAATGTCCTAGCACACCAAGCCACTGATTGATTTGTTCAAGGAGAAGAAGTTCCTTCCTAAGAGCTAATCCGGACTTAGGTAAGAACTTCGATATCCTCGATGATGGTTCCCCACTTGAACTCGGTAGTGTTTTATCATAAGACTACCATGTGGTCATGCTTGTCTGGGACAGCATGTTCACATGTTGTAGCAAAACCGCTCATGTTTTGGAGTTTGCTATTGTAGTTCATTTCCTAAGAATCTTGCAACGTCATCTCGCCGATTTGTGTTGCAATCCTTCCTTTCAGACATGATGAGTCTGGAATGTCCTGACCCCAACTAGATCTGAATCTCAAGCAGATATGCTGGTTGGAACGTTTTCCCAAGAACTATACTAATGGTCTCTCTGTAACCCGGTAAGTGGATGTCGTGGCCAACACACCCAGCCGGAAGACCTATTATCGTAGTATCTTGATTGAGAAAGTTGGCCACCTCCCCATAAGGATTTCGTAGGATTTATTTCCATAGATATTCCTTATGGATTCTTGTACTTCCGAAGTCCGACCTTTTACTTGATATTCTAGCTATCAAACCATATCTACAAATGGGTTGCGCTAGCACATCAAGGAGAACATTAGGAGCGGGGTGCTAAATGTCTCTCGGTCGATCATCCAGATTTCGTTTCCTTGGCCTCGCTAAGGTGAAATCTGAGAAAGGGGTGTCTTCCTATGCATCTGCATTGTCCATTACCATTTGTCAAGGTAGTAAGATGTGTTGCCAGGATCCTCGACACGGATGTTGGTAGAACCTTGATGAATATGGAAATGCTCAAGTTCTTGAGGGCACGCGCAAGCGAATCATCCCTTGTGTTGTCTTCAACAAGGTAGTCCACACCATCCATCCTAGTCCGAGTATGCCATTTCTTCGAGCTATTTCAAACGACCAATTGTGAATTGCCTTAGGCTGGTATAAAGAGTGTCAATGATCTCCGAATCAAAAGTAATTCTTTTTGCCACTTCAGGGAATATTACTGCGAGTCACCTTCCCTAAGATGTCTCGTTGTGGTATCATGGCAACCCAACTCCTCGCTACGTGGACACTGTTCACCACCCTCTTAAGTGTGGGATTGTCGTCTACCTAGTGAACCTTCGTCATCTGTTACACCCCATCCCTCTGAATGTATGTTTTGTGTCTCAGCTCGGCAGATGTTTCAATGTCTCACTCGATGAGTTGATCCTGAGTTGTTCGATCTTCGAGAAGATCGATCCTTCTGGAGTTTTCTCTTTCCTCTCATAGTCATGTTGGATGTAGTTCTCAAAGCAAGACGTCGAGATCAAGGTGATGCAATGAATCAACATCTTCGACAAGGACAGTTGGATCGAGAAGATTGTGATAACTTGCGACCCCTCTGTCTTCTTACCTCACGACTTGAATCTCGGGACGAGATTCTTGTTTAGTGGGGGTGAGTTGTCACAGCCCTAGAATTTGCTTGTTATTAGTTGCATTAAGGCATCTATGTCATCATGTTTAAATTTCTCAGAAAGTTGAAATGGGGACGACAAACCCTAGCACCAGAGATTAAATCAAATAGGGTCAGCCATAAGCCTTTTCAATAAACCCAAAATGCCTTTAAAAATGTTCATCATTTTTAGAAAAGGTTAAAACCTCTGACAAAAATGATGCACATGTTTAAAGGTCATTCAAGGATTCTTGAATTAAATCATACCGTATTTGAATTTGGGCATTTAAACACTATAAATAATTTAAATGCTCAAATAATGCTGAATTTAAATGTGGACCACTGGAATAATCCATAGTGTCCACAAATTATTGCAGCATTGTACAAAATGCTTTAGATATTTTTACTAAAGCCAAAACAGCAGCAAAAAATTAGAAAACAGAAACAAAAATTAGAAAAGAGAGCTAACTCACCTGGACCTACCTACTGTGCAGCCCACCTGGCCGGCCCAGCTGGCAGCCCAGCCAACTGGCCCAGCCCACCACCGCCTCCTCCCTGTCGTCTTCCCCCTTGCTAGGAGGACGAGCGCATGGCCGGCGCGCGCGAGCACGCGTCCGGCCACCTCCTGCTTGCTTGCCGCTGCTGGAGTCGGCCTCGAGCGCCACGTGCATCGCCCGACCCTCCCCTGGACCTCTCTCACTCTCGCTCGGCTTCCTCCCCCTTCTCTGCTCTCTCCTCGCACGCGCCCGAGCGGAGCTAGTCGCCACCGTTTGCTGCCACCACGTCCAGCGCCTCCCCCTCGACCTCCTGCCGTGCCTGCGAGCCCCGTATCGACGTCCCCGACCCCCTCAACGAGCCACGAGGCCCCAGACGCGCTGCAACCCCTCCACTGATGCTTTTCCCCTCCTCGGCCGCCGGAGATCGACCTCGCCGCCCCGCTCAGCTCTGGCCTTCCCCGAGCTCGCCGTTGGCCTCGTCGCAACCGTAGTGAGCTCCTGCCCCTGCTCCCCTTCCCCGCTCCCTCTCTTGCGCACCGTAGCGACCACACCGCGCTCACCCGCACGCGCCGCCGCCCGCACTCGTCGCCGGTGATGCTCCGGTGACCATTTGGTCCTGGGCATGCGCCCAACGCGCTCCCCGCATAGCGTAGAGCCTCCGTAGCACCTCGCCGTGCTCGTTTGCGCACTACAGCCCCATCCCCACTTGCACCTGAGCTTCGGCCATCGCCGAGCTCGTCGCCGGCGCCAATCCAGCCACCCCCGGCCGCACCATCACCACCGTTGGATGCGGACGAGCGTCCGCATCCCGTAGCTATGCTCCACGCGCCAAACCGCGCCCTGTAGGCGAATCCCGCGCCGCTCCGCCGCATCTGCTGCCACCGGCGGCTAAACGCCGGCGGGCTGACCGCTTTGACCGGCGGGGTTTGACCCCGCTGACGTGACCGTTGACCTGGTCCCACCCGTTAGCCACACAAACCAGCCTGAGACACTGACGTGTGGGTCCCAGCCGTCAGGTTTGACCTGGACCTGGCGTGTTGACCTGCTGACGTCACAGTGACGCAATGCTGACGCAGCTAATGATTTTCTAGATTTATTATTATTCAGAAAAATCCAGAAAATTGCCTAAACTTCTAAAAATCATAGAAAATAATCTGTAACTCAGAATGAAATAAGTTATATATGAAAAATGATCAGAAAAATCTAATCTATCCATCTGTAAAATTTTCATGCATGTTTGAACAACTTAAAGTTGCTGTATATGGCAATTTGCATAAATGTCATTTAAACTCTCCCATATGGAGTTTGAATTTGAACCTAGGGTTCAAACCAACATGATGCTAGTTGCATTAGCTCAAAACACAACATATTGCCATGTCATGATCATGCATCATATTGTTGCATTGCATGGATTGTGTTCTTCCTTGTTTGCCGATATTTGTCCCCTCTCAATAGACGTGGTGCCGACGATGAGTTCGATGACACAGATGAAGAACTATACTATCTTCAGAAGTGCCAGGCAAGCAAAACGCCCTTGTTCATTCCGATACAACCCCACTCTCTCGCTCCTACTCTCTTTTACTGCATTAGGACAACATCGATTCAACTATTACATGCTGCGGTAGTTGAACCCCTTATCCTCTGCATGACCTGTCATTGCCACAGTAAATAGATGAAACCCACTAGCATGAGTAGGAGTTGTTTGAGCCTTGATGTGCCTACTCATTCATGCTTGTTTTGTCGTGCCTGCTACCGCTTAGAGTTGAGTCAGGTCTTATTCATCAAGGATGAATTGGAGGTGTGTAAACATGCCCTACTGTGTGTGAGCCAAGTGTGTGAACACGATTTGGTAAAGGTAGCGGTGAGAGGCCATGTAGGAGTACATGGTGGGTTGTCTCATTGAAGCCGTCCTTAGGAACTGAGTTCTGTGTTTGTGATCCATGAAACAGTTACTACCACACATTGGGATCCTTAATTGACTCTCTCGGCTTCTTGATCACCCTTGTCCTCTGTCCAGGAGTTGCAAGTAGTTTCTGGTGTTTGTAGTATGCTGGGGGCCGCACGCAGTGCTAACCATAGGGGTGGGCTGTGTTGCGGTAGGCACGTGGCATGGTGTACCGGGCGCTCGTTTGGTGTCTCGGGAACCCTGCACACATCGTTCGGGGCCGTATGTGGAAACCTTGGCCGGACTCCCTGCGGATGGAACCTGAATAGGCGATAAACCTGGACTAGAGACTTGAGTGTTTAGGTAGGCCGTGCCCGACACCCTCGCTGGGCTTCCGCATGAAGGTTGCCGAGTACATGTCGTGTAAACGGCGATAAGTGGTGAGAGCGTGTGTGAAGAAGTACACCCCTGCAGGGTTAATATGATCTATTCGAATAGCCGTGTCCGCGGTAAAGGACTTCTGGGTTGCCTATAACAGTTCGTAGACAAGTGAAAGTGGATACTCTAAAATGCGCAAGATAAGCGTGAGTGCTATGGATGGCCTTCTCGCAGGGAGATGGGAGCGGATCCATAGTGGTGCATTGATATGGTGAATATGTGGACTCGTGTGCGCCCCCTCAAAAGAGTTACTTGCGGTCGTAGTTTAGGATAGCCACTGAGTCAAAGCTGGCTTGCTGCAGTCAAACTCCACCACCCCCTTTGTTAATACCGATGCATATGTAGCTAGATCTGATGTAAGTCTTGCTGGGTACATTTGTACTCACGTTTGCCTATTTTATGTTTTGCAGAGAGACGTCAGTCTCGCTAGTAGTTCCACGCGGACTTCGACGTTTAGCTTGATACCTGAGCTACGATCTTGTGCCCTCGGCAGGATCTGGTAGATAGTCAGGCTTCTCAGCCTTTTTCATTTGTAGATGTCTGTACTCAGACATGTTAAGCTTCCGCATGTGCTTTGACTTGTATGCTCTGAATGTTGGGTCATAAGACCCATGTTCGTAATATCTCGCTCCTCGGAGCCTAATGAATAAATACTTGAGTCGTAGAGTTATGTTGTGATGCCATGTTGTATTTACACATATCGAGCATATTGTGTGTATGATTGAAATGCTTGGTATGTGTGGGATCCGACAATCTAGTTGTTTATCCTTGGCAGCCTATCTTATGGGGAAATGTAGTCTAGTGCTTTCTTGAGCCATAGTAGTCCGCTACAGCCCGGTTCACCGGAGTCCTGCTAGCCCAGCACTACTGCTCAGGGCACTTGACTGGTCGGCATGTGTTTCACTTCGTTCATGTGTCTGTCCCTTCGGGGAAATGTCACGCGGTGACATCCGGAGTCCTGCCTAGCCTGCTACAGCCCGGGTTCCCGGAGTCCTGTTAGCCCAGTGCTACAGCCCGGATTCACACGCTGCTGACCGACATGCTCGATGTGATTCATGTATGCCTGTCCCCATAGGTTAGTGCCGCTTTGGGTTCACGACTAGCCATGTCGGCCCGGGTTCTCTGTCATATGGATGCTAGCGACACTATCATATACGTGAGCCAAAAGGCGCAAACGGTCTCGGGCCAGGTAAGGTGGCACCCGTGGGAATACCGTGCGTGAGGCCGCAAAGTGATATGATGTGTTACATGCTAGATCGATGTGGCTTAGGATCGGGGTCCTGACAGCTGCATCATTTTCTTCTTCGGCGGCACTTCAACTAGCTGTGTCGTCTCTGTATTGGTGGTGTCAGGCTCTGTCACTGCCATTACCTCGTCGTCAACCTCCCTCTGCGCCACTAGTGCGGCGCTGACCACCTGGTTCGTTGCCGCCAGGTATAGCAGGAACGGCTCCTGTGGCCTAGGCGTAACTAATATCGACGCAAAGGAGAGGTACTTCTTCAAATCTTGCAATGCTGCTTCGGCTTCTGGCGTCCACTCCATCGGGCCCGCCTTTTTCAGGATCTTGAAAAAGGGAAGGGCGCGCTCGACAGACTTGGAAATGAACCTGCCCATGGCGGTGACGCAACCAGCAAGCCGACGCACATCCTTGATTCGCTTGGGTGCTTCAATCTGCTCTATAGCCTTGATCTTGTCCGGAAATGCCTCTATCCCACGCTGTGACACAAAGAACCCGACAAGCTTGTCGGACGGGATGCCAAAGACGCACTTCTCAGGGTTCAGCTTGAGATTGGTCTTGCGCAGGTTTGCAAATGTTTCTTGCAAATCTGGTATGAGGGTTGCCCTGTCCTTGGTTTTGACCACTATGTCATCCATATAAGCTTCCATATTTCTATGGAGCTGGGGTTCAAAACCAATTTGGACCGCCCTTGCAAACATCGAACCAGCACTCTTCAACCCGAAAGGCATCCGCATGAAACAATACGTACCACATGGGGTGATGAATGCTGTTTTCTCTTCGTCTTCTCTTGTCATGAAGATCTGGTGGTAGCCGGAGTAGGCGTCGAGGAATGACAACAGATCACACCCAGCCGTGGAGTCAACAATCTGGTCGATGCGCGGCAACGGGAAGGGGTCTTTAGGACAAGCCTTATTGATATCTGTGTAATAAATACACAGTCTCCACTTCCCATTTGCCTTGCGCACTACGACCGGATTGGCCAACCACGTTGGATGGAGCACTCCTCTTACCAAACCCGCTGCTTCCAGTTTCCGGATCTCTTCTGTGATGAACTCTTGTCGTTCCAAGGCTTGCTTTCTGACCTTCTGCTTGACGGACCGCGCATGAGGACAGACATCAAGGTGGTGCTCAATCACCTCCCTGGGAACGCCGGGGATCGGAAGCTTGCCATGCAAACACATCGACATTCGCCCGCAGGAAGGTGACGAGCGCGTCTTCCTATTTGTCGTCAAGGGTGGAGCTTATGGTGAAAGCTCCTCCCGTGCCGTCCTCATTGACAGGAACCTTCTTGGTTCCCGGTGGTATGGCCCTGGGCTTCTTGTTTCCGCCGGCGGAGCTCTCTGGCACGTCCTCGACGGCAGCGCTACACTCCAAAGAGGTGCGCTTGCCGGAGTGGGTGTCCGAGGTCTCACCGGTCTTCTTCTTCTTCCCTCCCGGGGACCCAGCGGCAGGAGCAAGTGCCCTAGTGGCGGCAGCTGCTGCAACTGCTTGCTGGTATAGTTGGTCAGCGCAAATCAGCGCATCTTTTTTATCGGAGGGGATGGTGATGATCGTCACAGGTCCTGACATCTTCAGGGTGTTGTAGGCATAGTGTGATGCCACCATGAACTTGGCCAGCGCTGGGCGGCCAAGGATCCCGTTGTAGGGCAAGGGGATCTTGGCAACATCAAACATGACCCTCTCTGTCCTGTAGTTTAGGTCGCTTCCAAAGGTCACGGGCAGCGTGACCTTTCCCTTGGGTTGGCTTCTTCCTGGGTTGACCCCCTGAAACATGCTCGTCTCTTCGAGGTCTCCATCAGGAATCCGCAGTTTCTTGATCACAACAGGCGAGATCAAGTTTAGACCGGCCCCGCCATCGACTAGCATCTTTGTCAACTTGAGGTTGCGTATTGTTGGTGAAACCAACAATGGCAAGCACCCGACCGCAGTAGTGCGATCAGGGTGATCCTCAATGTCAAAATTGATAGGTGTGCTGGACCACTTCAGTGGCCTTTGGGCATCAAACGACGGCTCTACCGCTGTAATCTCTCGCGCCCACTGTTTAAGCCGGCGGTGAGAAGTATGCAGCGAGGCGCCGCCATCGACGCACATGGCCTCTGTAGCTTTCTGAAACTCTTGGTCGCCGGATTTGTCACCCTCTTCGCGATCGTCGTCTTCTGGCTTTCTGTCACAGCCCCGGGCGGGCCTCTCCTGTTGTTTATCCTTGCCGCGATGACCCGCCTGGCCGTCACGCTTCTTGTCGGACCCCTCAGCACCATCTTGTCCCTTCTCCTTGTCCCGCCTCTCATACTCAGCCCTCTGCTTCTCAGCGAGGAGCTCAACCTGTCGGCAGTCTTGGAGAGCATGGCCTTTGGTGCGATGGATCTTGCAATATCGCTTGTCGGAGTTTCCTAGCTTCTCGGCAGCTGCCAAGGCCCGGCAGGCGACACATTTGGCAATTTTCTTGCCGAGGTCATCTGCCTTGGTTTTCTTGGCGGAGCCTGTGTCATCAGATCCCTCGACGGCAAGCACAGCTTTACCTTTGTGCTTCCTATTGCGGTGCCAGCCCTTCTTCGCCGGGGCGGAAGTATCCTCATCTGAGGAGTCGGTTTCCACGCCGGCATCTTCGCCGGGGTACTTCCTTCCCTCTTCAGCTCGGGCACATCTGTCAGCAAGAACATAGAGTTCTGCCACATCTTTCACCTTGTTCATCGCCAGCTCTTCGCGCATCTTGCGGTTACGCATGTTCTGATGGAACGCGCTGATGATGGCGGCAAGGTGAACATCAGGGATATTGTACTGTATCCGGCTGAACCTCTGTATATACTTGCGGAGACTCTTGCCTCCCTTTTGGGGAATGACGTGCAGGTTGCTTCCTTGGCCATGGGCTTGGTGGCCTCCAGTAAAGGCGCCCACGAACTCATGGCCCAAATCCGACCAGGAGGAAATAGAGTCTATCGGCAAGTGCATCAACCATGACATGGCGTTGGGTTTAAGAGCCAACGGAAAGTAATTCGCAAGCACCTTATCGTCGCGGGCTCCGGCAGCTTGCATCGCGATGGTGTAGATGCTGAGGAACTCGGACGGGTGGGTCTTGCCGCCGTACATTTCGCCCACGTCAGGTTTGAAAGTGCGGTGAGTGGGCCACTGGAACTGCCGCAGCTCACGGGTAAAAGCCGGACAGCCTACCTCGTAAGGTAGGCCTCCAGGGCTCTCCGGTGCCGGGTGGTTCACAGCAGGCCCTGCTCGCCTGTCCGATTGGTGGCGCGCTCCGCGCCGGCGCTCGATAGTGGTTCGAGCGTCTTCATGTTCTCGCTCCCGAAGAACTTGGCGCTGGTCACAATGGGTCCGCGGGTCGGATGACGCTATGGAGATTTCATCGCCCGTAACGTCGCGACGGGCTGGCATCCGCGGTACCGGGCGAGGAGGAGGCGAGTGCACCGTGGTCGCGGCGTCGCCGGCTTTCCTGCCACTGGTGCATGGGACTCCATCGGAGCGTCGACCCGGGGGCTCCACCGGACTTGGTTCGTCTTTGTTGGCCACCGCAACAAGGCTTCGGATAGTGGCTCTCCATTCGTCAAGTTTCCCCGTAGTGGGAGGAAAATCGAGGAGCAATTGCGCGTGCACCAGGGATTCTGCTGGCGTTGGTGGCAGCGAAACCTGCACGGATCGCGACGCGCTTCGACTTCTGACCATGTCAGAAGGAGCTCTATCACGACCCCGCGGTCGCATGCCATCTTCACCAGCGCCTCGGCGAGCGGGCAGGTCTTCTACATCCCGGGAGTGGCGCTCGGGGCTCTTCCCGCGGCGACGCCCGGGGTCTTCGGCGTGATTACGCCGTTCGTCGCGCGCCGCTTGAGAGGAGCGCGCCGTCGGCGCCGGCGTGGGAGTCTTGGAAGCCCTCGCGTCGCCTTCGGGCGGGGTGGCAGCGATCTTGGAAGGCCCCACGCCACCCGCGGAGGGCCTGGCTCCGTCTTTGGATTTGGCGGCGTGCGGCCCGTTACCAGGCGCAGGAACACCGCCACCTCCCAAACTCCGGCTGCTGGGACAGTGTTAGTGTTCGCGAACGGCGCCCCGGGTCCTGTCCAACTTGGAGGCCACCTTACCACTGCTGGTAAAGGTGTGGGTTTTGTGATATGACGGGTCATGACGACCACACAGGGTTGACAGGTGAGTCTCGACTGTAGCACCTCGTTGTGATTTGGTGGATGGCACATGGGCCCGGATGCTTTGAAATGTCCCGCATGTAGATATAGCGGCTAGTCATATAGGAGTGCTCAATATTGTGCACCGCGACCAAGGCGGAGAGGAAAACGAGAGAACTACGTAATTAATGCATGAGTTTAATTAGGGTAGTTCTGTAAAGTACGAGATACATTCCTCCAATCGCAAAATGCCTTGGTTCATGAGATTTGAGATTTGAGCCCTATAAACCGGAAGGGAGGGAGTACTGCACACGGTGTAGTCTAGTCACTTGTTGAAATCTCTAGAAAGGCAAATACTCCTTTCCGGTTTACAGGGATATACTACTCCCTCCGTCTAGGTGTGTAAGTCATCTTACGAAAACCCAATAGTCCCAAAACACTTAGGCGCGATGCATTAACTTCTACCTTGTTTCTTGTTTCTTGACATATCAACCAATAAGAGATGAGAGGTGTGTATGCTTTTAATGACTTGCATTGGCTAGTTCATTGCATGCAATGCTATTAATTAGCAAATAAACATTGGTGACCCCAGGAGGAAACGGTGCTAAGCGCGTGGACCTATGCAGAATGAGTATCAACCAATGGATAATGGAGTTTAATTGTTAAACAATAGCAATTTTGTCTCATGCAAGAGCCTGGCTAGTACTCCAAGGAACCGCACCATGTGAGCGTTCGCAACTGCCTCGTTCGGGTTGCGCTTGGCTCTTCGCCTCTTTGAGAAGGCGAACAATAATGATATTACTCCTACTTCTACAGTATCGAATCCACTATTGCATGTCCGTCCACCTCGTGCGGGAGGGATAGCAAAAGCTTCAACTTACTGCTCCTACCTTTGCGTCTATGACAGGTGGGCCCAACAGGTGGTTGGCCCTCCTGTCATGCAGCCAAAGGCACGTGCAGTTAAGGCACCGGAGCTCAGTCCGCGAGGGAGAGGGTGTTGTACTAATCAAATTTCTCGGTCTTGTACGAGTTGACGAAGATAGGGGTTGCTTGCTTGCTAGGGTTGCTTGCTAGGGTTGCTCACTACGTATATATAGGCCGGAGCCTCCGCGCTTACTTGCTAGGGTTGCTCTATTCACACACTCTCATCCTCTCCAGATTTAAACAAGATAGGGGTAGTAACATTGTCTTTCTCCCTTCAAAAAACACTGGCTTTCTATCCTCACCGCTGGTTACAGATCCGGATGTATCCCCCTCCGCCGATGAAAGGGAGGAGGGGCAGCGTTTAGGCCGTCGTCGACAGTGAGGAGGAGACCCACTGCCGGCCGCACCGTTATCTCTGGTCGAGCGCCGGCGCGGGAGGTCCTCCGATCCCTTCGTCCTTGCTTGTGGGCGGATCCGGCCTCCCGCCGCCCACCTATCCACATTCCGACGACCTTCAGGTATATCTTCGTTCGAAACCGCCTTAGCTCTACTTCCCCAGCTCGCTTTGTCGCTGCATGTGCATCATTTTCTACCTCTCATCCCCTCTCGACCGGATGGTCCAACGTCACATATTTTTTCTTCTATTGTTAGTGGTAAAGCTACTTCATGGAGTCGAATCTTGTACTCCCTCCGTCCGAAAATACTTGTCATTGAAATGGATGTATCTAGATGTATTTTAGTTCTAGACACATCCATTTTGATGACAAGTAATTCCGGACGAAGGGAGTACTTGGTTCAAACAAGAAATAAAGTGGGGGTGGGGGAATTTAGTATGTACATCGGACTTGGTACAAACAGGAAGGAAAGGGGTGAAAGTAGTACAGACTGGTCCTCCAACCGGTCTCTTGGTCGAGAAGGGAAATATAGGGGTAACGTTGTACACAGTGGTATGACCAGGACTAGATTTGCTATCCACACATAGGAGTAGGTGGCTAGAGTGAACAAAAATGGGACCAACCAAGATATGTTTCTTGGATGTTTGTTTCTCGGGGCAACAAACTATGAATCACCACTTTATGCCCTTGTTTACGTACATGGTGTTGGACTGCTGGTGCACCCACTGTCCCATGCCCTTATACCAAATATTTAGGCTCCGTTCGGAATAAAGGGGCAGAAAACATAGGTCTTGATGAAAATAGAGGAATTGGAAAGGAATGTAGGTATAAATCTATGGAACAGCGAACCGGAGGAAACTCTCAAGAGAATGTGTTCGGATGGACTACGAAATGTACAGATTTGTTTTTTAGAGTAGCATGCTTGGCAGTATGAGATTCTATTTGTTTATTCAGCTGCACAGTGACTACTCTTGTCCTCACCTCAGTACCACACATAGGTTGATTTTTTTATTCTGGCAACACAGTACAGCAACCTGTCTAACGCATGGCAGCGAGCGCCTGCCTCGGGCTTCCGCCCAAAAAATGAGCAGCGCGTGGATGTTTCTAATCCTATGGAATCAGTACTACCAGACCAGCTTTCCTATGAAACACTATTCACCTTTCCCGTGTTCCGAACGGTTGGAAGGGAAAGAATACCGTAGGAATTGTGTTCCTACGAAAATCCTGCACCAAACCTGTGAACCGAACGCAGCCTTAGCTGTTCTTAATCTAATGTCCCAGGTAAAAATGAAGCCATGCCACTATTATAAGCCATGACAAGTTTAGCCAAATGTTTTTGCCTGTAATTGTTTGAGACTCTGACTGTTTCCTCTATACCTTTTTGTGCAAACAGGGATATCCAATTCACCTGGTTCCTGTTGTGACCTTTTGGTACACTGCACAAAACTCTTCTTAAAAGAAGTGACTTTTGTGTTGTTTAACTAGAATGTCAGAATGGAACAGTTGGTTCATTTTGGTAGAACTGCACAAAGGGAGATCTGTGTTCCAATCCTCATCATCCATATTGGCACCATAACCTTCCTTTAGGTAAGAATGATGTTTAATGCATGTGTTCATCTTTATTTTCCGACTGCCATGAGAAAATAATGTTGTTTTTTACTAGTACACTTCTACTCCCTCACTGACAAAACCAATTCTGAATTAGAAGGCCAATCATGTACTTGGTTTCACCAACTGGTGAGGAGAAAGAGAAACACAGCATGAAGAGGAAGACGAAGAAGAATAAACAGTGCCAAGGCGATCTTGCTGAAGCCAGAGGCCTCAGTCGAGGCCATTCAAGGGCTCCAGCAACGACTACCTTACATGTGAGACGATCCTCCAGGGAGCCCTTCCACTTCTGTTGTCTCACTTAATTAATTAGGAGTACTTAAGTACCACTAATTTATTACTGCCTAATTTTCCTGTTGGAGTTAAACAAATCTTTAGTAGGACCCTATGTTGAATCATGTACGTGTGTATGTTTGTCTATGGAGGTGAATCTTGTGGTGGAGCAGGGAGGGAATATTATTTGTGTGATGACATAATAGTGCTATTGTTTTGCATGTCAATTTATTGCCATTGGTTCAATGAGGCAATGTTTTGCGTATTGTCCATCATGAATTTGATGCTACTGGTTGAGTAATATGCTAATGTCTTCCTATCCTTTCTCACTAAGCTAATGAAGGTTTCACCTTGTTCCTACTTGTGCAAACATGGATCATGTTGTGACAATCATACATTAAATGGAACTACACAAGATAATACAATGAACTGTATCCCAGCTAGTGCTTTAACTCTGCTGGAAGTTCTTGATAATCTTTCTATATAATCTCAGCACTGGTAAACAAGAGTGATTTCAACCATACATTTGAAGTGCACAAAAATATATACTATTGTGTGATTCTAGTGAGTGCTTTATCATCTCTTATGGGACTACATGAATAAGCTTTTTTTCTCAGGTTGGTACGGGCCTAAGGCCTTCATCCATATTAGTTTGCTGTCATCTCTATTTGTATCATGCTACTGTCATGAGAAACTCCTTTATCTTTGCGCGTTAAAGTTTTGCAACCTATGATAAATGGCAATGCTTTGAGTGTTGAGTTGAGCTAATTGGCACTGATTAAATAAACTAATACCTCTCTTTAAGCAAGACTACTATGTTGCTAACTTTACCCATTAAGATAACGAGGGTGCTTCACTATTACAGTAATCTCACTCTCTCAATATATGTGCCAACAGGGATGCTCGATTTTGGTGGAACTGCACAAAAACTTTGGGTGCTTCATTGCCTCGACAGCTTCTGTCCTTTCCTATCAGTCGCTAAACTCCGCATGCTTTCTTCCTTTGCTGTCAGTCGCTTGGCTTATCTCGGCTTCCAGTCAAAGGAAATAGTAATTGATATGCTACCTCACACAGGTTGGTACTGGTCTTTACCCTGATTATTGTGCCTGTCATATTTATTGGTAATTTGGTATTGCGCTACTGTTTGCCGATTTCATAAAGGAGTAATTTGGAGCCTGAACTCGCAGGCAAATCATTACATCGGGTGATTTCAGTAGAACTGCACAAAATGATCAGATGTTGACAAGAAGTGCCTATATTCATTCGAGTATCAACCGGCGTCAACCAATTGTCAAACTCCAAGTGTTAGGAGAGTGAACGCCAAAAATATTGCTTGGTGCATAGCCCAGAAAAACACAGTCCAGTCTTTGGTCCCAACTTGTGCCTTTTGGTTATCGGCACATATGGTAGCGAACTATATGGCATGGAGTCTAAAGATTCCAGACAAGTTGGTTGATTCTTATATTCATCTGGCACTTAATCAGTCTGCACGCCAAGGATGCTCCATTTCAGTTGAACTGCACAAAAAATTTGGGTGGTTCATTTTCTCAACCGCCTCCTTTCTCGTCTGCAATGTAGAATTTTGGCGAGATAGAGGACCAAGATGAGCCAGTAAACTAGTTGGATGAAAGTGGCCAAGTTGCTCAAACCTCCCTCGGCACGAGGCCACTATTTGAGGATAAACCTACAAGCAAAGTTTAGATTGTCTGTGCTGCCTCTTATGTACTCGAAAGTTTACTCGTGCAAGAACTAATTTTAGCAAGAAGTACCTCCGATTGAACACCATTTACCAGTCTGTACCCTAGGTAATTAAAGTTCGTCCATGGATCATATTGGCTGTGATCTCAATCATTTGGATGCATAAACATACTGAACATGTGTATATCTGAATCTTTTTGTAAATTATGTATGAATATTGCCGTGTGATCTATCAATCATTTGGATGCATAGATATGCTGAGCTTGTGTATATATGAATATTTTGAGTTGTTGATTGTGAATGTTGGCTATGGATATGAACGTGTCCTTTGAACCTGAGTTTGATATGAATGTTTACCTTTTCTGTTGTATTTGTGTGTGAACTTGTTAGTATGCCTACTATGGGGTATAAAACGCAGGTCTCTTATAAAAGTAATGATGTGTCCAATTTATGTTTTCCCTTCTAACCTCATTATATATATTTATATTATTACTATTATCGTATATTTTATAGAGACTTATATATACATTATAAAAATATCCCAACTTATAAAAGTAAATGTTTAACGGAAGTTGGCAAGGAAAATCCTGGTTCTTTTTGACTCACAGGCAAGGAAAATCCTGGTGATTGCGTACAAAAGCTTGCGAAGATTTTAAGGACCAATTTAATAATAACGCGCTCATTTTTATTTTGAGCAATAACTCACTAATTTCTTATATATATATATATATATATATATATATATATATATATATAATGTGCCTCTCCGGTTTATTCTTTGATATCAATTGCTCCTTCTAACATAACATTATATAACGAGCCCACCTAATACGTGTATTTCAAGGAAGTGCAAATGGGCTGGGATTTCTTAGAAAATATAAATGGGCCTGATTGACGCGAAATTATTTGTTCACCCAACCCAGCAAATGGACTGTACATTCTAGAAAACATGGGTTAAATATATGCCACATTTTTGCAGGCTGACATGTGGGCCAATAGGTCGAAGCCTACGCAGGGCGTTGTCAACTTGGTCAACAAATGATTGTGTCATCCATAGCCATTGGATTTATATCCAACGGCCGGCATGCACCTTCAATCTCTCGTCTTCTTCCTCCAGCGTCGCCGGGACTGCCTGGTCCGGCCTCCGGCGGCTAGTGTCTCTGGTTAACACGCATCGCTGTGAAGCGCTACCCCACCGCCGGCCAGGCTATCCCTCCACCCCTCGACACCTCCTGTTATTCTTCACAGACTACAGCCCCACGCTGCAACAGAACCAGTTATAACCCTTCTCCTCCTCTCAATTTGTGACTGCACTACCGCGTTTTCCCATCTCCGAGTCGTTCCCGTCCGGGGCCTCGCCATCGTCCACCACCTCGTTGCGTTCGGTGCGGCATGGTCAACAAACAAGAGTCATCGGAAGAGGACTTTACGTGGAGAGCCTGACGGCTGGGACCCACGAGGTCCATGGTCGCACGCAAGGAAGGTTCCTCCTTATTAAGCTGGAAAAAAATGTTTCCTCCACCTGACAGCTGGGACCCACCGGCTGTATCTTCGCACGGAAGGAAGTGCCTCCTTGTTTTGCGAAAAAATTATTCATCCCGTTGACAGCCAGGACCCGTCAGATTTGGTGACTGACTTGTGGGCCTACTAAGCGGACGTGTACGCACGGCTTTGTCAACTTAATCAACAAATGATTCTAGCAGCTGGACTGTTGGATGTTAATCCAACAGCCGTGCTCCTTCTTCAACCTCTGTTATTGCTCCTGTCTCCCGTGGGCGGCACCGCAGCTGTGCTGCCGCGCACCCGAACCAGTGAAGTTTCCCACTCCTCTCCATCTGCGACTCCACTGCAGCTTAATAAATAGTAACGTCTAACTGAGCCAGTTAGTTAGATGCGTACACTTGGTGTAGTAGGATCTTTATTTAGTTTGATGCATACACTTGTTCTTTTTTGGTAGCCCTTTTGTAATGATGGCTGATGTTTGGTTTGGAAGAGAGAGCCGCGTCTTCACTCTTCTGGCCTGCTTACTGCTTCTGTTGCACCCCCAGCCCTGGTTGCTGCTGCTGCTGTTTTCAATGTACAATCAGTAGTATATTTCGTCTGTTGGTTGAATAAAAATTATAAAAATATAGCAAATGGGTTGTACACGCCACAGATTTCCAGGCTGACTTGTTTACGCAAGGCTTTGTCAGTGAACACACGATTCTAGCAGCAGTTAGTGTTGGATGTCCATCCAACGGCCGACGTGCTTCTTCAATCTCTGATCTTCCTGCTCCAGCCGCCTAAACTAGCGCCGGCGGGACTGCCTGCACCCTCCTCTTGTGGCCCGCTGTGATGCCGCGCAGGCTTCCCTGGCCCACCCTACTCCCTCCGTTGGCCTGGCCGCACGCAATCAACTGCCTCCTTATTACGCGAAAAAAATGATTCCTCCCATTGACATCTGGGGCGCACCAGTTGGGAGGCTGACCTGTGGGCCTAGTAAGTTGGCGCGTACGCAGGGCTTGTCAACTTAGTCAACAAACGATTCTAGCAGCAGTAACCGCTGGATTTGAATCAAATGGTCCTGCTGCTTCTTCAATCGCTGCTCTTCTTGCACCAGCCGCCCAAACCAGCGTCGGGGAGACCGCCTGCTCCTGCCTCTAGTGGCCAGCTGTGCTGCCGATGAGGCCTCATCGCCCCCTACTACTCCCACCGCTAGCCAGGCCCTGCGGCGACGGCAGCCTCACACCGCAGCCGAACCAATGAACACTCGTACTCCTCTCCGCGTGGGCATCCACTGCCGCGTCTTCCCCGGCTCCGCGTCGTCCCCTTCCTAGGCCTCGCCGTCGTCCACTGCCTTGGTGCTCTCGGCGCGGCGTGGTCAACGTGGTCAACGACATTCCATCGGAAGAGTACTGTACGTGGAGAGGCTGACAGCTGGGTCCACGGCCACAGCCCAGTTTTTTGTGATTTGCCAAGTAAGTCGCTTTGTCAGGCCTGTTGGGCTGCAAATCTTTCAAGACGAGGAGAGCTTTCATTCGGCTGGCCGAGAAAATGGCCCATCAGTAATGAGAAATGGGATATACATTTTTAAAACACATCAAACAGGCAATTAGTTTCAAATATCTTTTTTTCATTTCGAGATTTGAAATTACATTAATTTTTATGCGTGGAGAATTTGTTGGATTTTATATTGATATACATTTATTTTTAAAATCGTTTGAATGTGAGTCGAGATTTCGGGATTAAAAACAGTTCGGACCGCACCAAAATATGCACAATTTCGTATAAGATTTTAACCGTGGCCACAATATGGGTTGTAATGCTAACAAAAAGAATATGGGCTCCAAAAAATCCTTAATAATAGAAAATGGGCTGTAAATTATTAGAAATAATGACAGATGGGATGTATGATGTTTCCCACAGATTTGAGGTTTTCCTAAAAAAAAGGTTGACGCACAAGCAGTGACTGTTGGATGGCCATCCAACAGCCGTCGTGCTTCTTCAATCTCTGCTCTTCCAGCTCGAGCCGCTCAAACAGGCGCCGGCGGGACTGCCTGCTCCCTCCTTCCCGCGGCCGGCTCTGCTGCCGCGCAGGCCTCACTGCCCCACTGTACTCCCATCGCTGGCCTAGCCATCCCTCTACTCACCCACACTTGTTGTTATTTTCCAGCGACGGCAGACGAACCAGTATACCCTTATACAGTCGTACTCCCCTTCGCGTGGGAAACAACTGCCGAGTCTTCCCTGCCTCCGTGTCATTCCCTTCCTAGGCCTCGCCGTCGTCGACCGCCCTAGTGCTCTCGGCGCGGCCTGGTCAACATGGTCAACGACCGACATGCATCTGAAGTGGACTTTACGTGGAGAGGCCGACAGCTGGGTCCACGGCCGCACGCAAGGAAATGCCTCTTATTAGGCGCAAAATAATGATTCCTCCACCTGACATCAGGGACCCACCAAAAGGGCCTCTGTATTTCATGAAAAAAACGTTACCGCCGCTGACAGCTCGGACCCACCAGCTATATCTTCACACGCAAGGAAGTGCCTCCTTATTACGCACACAAAAATGAATACTCCCCCTGTTAGTTGGGACCCAGTATAGTGGCAGGCTGACTTGTGGGCCTACTAAGTTGACGGGGACGGAGGGCTTTGTCAACTTAGTCAATATGCATGTTTCTAGCTCCAGTAACCGTACAATGTCCATCCAACGGCCGTAGTGCTTCTTCAACCTCTGGTCTTCTTGCTCCAGCCGCCCAAACCAGCGCCGGTCGTGCCTCGTGCTCCTGCCTCCCGTGGCCGGCTGCGATGCGGCGGAGGCCTCACCGCCCCCTACTACTCCCACCGCTGGCCAGGCCATCCCTCTACTCACCCACACCCCCTGTTATTCTGCGGCGACGGCAGCCTCACGCCGCAGCGAACCAGTGAACCCTCATACTCCTCTACGCGTGGGCATCCACTGCCGCGTCTTCACCGGCTCCGCGTCATCCCCTTCCTAGGCCTCGCCGTCGTCCACCTCCGTGGTGCTCTCCGCGCGACGTGGTCAACGTGGTCAAGGAACGACTTCCATCGGAAGAGTACTGTACGTGGAGAGGCTAACAGCTGAGTCCATGGCCACATCCCAGTTGTTTTGTGATTTGCCAAGTAAGTCGCTTTGTCAGGCCTGTTTGGCTGCAAATCTTTGTTAGGCCTGTTGGGCTGGCCGAGAAAATGGCCCATCAGTAATGAGAAATGGGTTGTACATTTTTAAAACACATCAAACCGGCAATTAGTTTCAAATATCTTTTTTTTCTTTCAAGATTTTAAATTACATTAATTTTTATGCATGGAGAATTTGTTGGATTTTATATTGATATGCATTTATGTTTAAAATTAGTTTGAATGTGAGTCGAAATTTCGGGATTAAAAACAGTTCGGACCGCACCGAAATATGCAAAATTTCGTATAATTTTTTAACCATTGCCACAATATGGGCTGTAATGCTAACAAAAAGAATATGGGCTCCAAAAAACCTTAATAATTAGCAAATGGGCTGTAAATTATTAGAAATAATGGCAGATGGATTGTATGCTGTTTTCCACAGATTCGAGGCTTTCCTAAAAAAAAGGTTGACGCACAAGCACTGACTGTTGGATGTCCATCCAACAGCCGTCGTGCTTCTTCAATCTCTGCTCTTCCTGCTCCAGCCGCTCAAACAAGCGTCGGCGGGACTGCCTGCTCCCTCCTCCTCGCGGCCGGCTGTGCTGCCGCGCAGGCCTCACCGCCCGACCGTACTCCCATCGCTGGCCTAGCCATCCCTCTACTCACCCACACCTGCTGTTATTCTCCGGCGACGGTAGACGAACCAGTAAACCCTCGTACAGTCGTACTCCCCTCCGCGTGGGAAACAACTGCCGAGCCTTCACTGCATCCGTGTCGTCCCCTTCCTAGGCCTCGCTGTCGTCCACCGCCCTGGTGCTCTCGGCGTGGCGTGGTCAACGTGGTCAAGGAAGGACTTCCATCGGACGTGGACTGTACGTGGAGAGGTTGACAGCTGGGTCCACGGCCGCAGCAAGGAAGTGCCTCCTTATTACGCGGAAAATAATGTTTCCTCCACCTAACAGCTGGGACCCACCGGACGGGCCACTGTATTTCGCGAAAAAAACATTTCCCCCTGACTGCTGGGACCCACCAGCTACATCTTCGCACGCAAGGAAGTGCGTCCGGGCAAAAAAAAACGATTCGCCCCCTGAATGCTGGGACCGACCAGCTACATCTTCGCAGGCAAGGAAGTGCCTGACAGTCGGGACCCACCTGGTCGAAGCGTACGTAGCATTGTCATTCTGGTCGCGAACGTGTACGTACATACTGGTCGATGTAGAGGCACGCACGTGTCGTAGTAGAGGCGCGCACGTGTCGTAGTACAGGCGCGCACGTATCATGTACACGTACGTACAGCGGCCAGGGTGCAAGAAAGAAAATATGGCCACGTATGTGTACATGCGGGCGGGGTCTCGAACGCCTACTCGCGCATACGTACGGCGAGGGCTCATGTACATGGCTGGGTCGGAACGGAGAAACAGCGTCGTTGTCGTGTTCATGGGGAGGCAACAGAATGCGTCGTGTTCATGGGGAGTCAACGGAATGCGTCGTGTTCATCGGGAGGGCTTGGATGGAACAGGCGATGGAAACGAGGCCTGGCGTACCGCAGAATGGAGGAAACGGCCTTGTGTTCGACCGGCCACGTTCGAAACGGGATCCTGTTCATCGGGAGGGGTCTGGCGTACCGCACAATGGAGGAAACGGACCTCCTACGGTCGAAACAGGGGTCCTGTTGATCGGGAGGGGTGTGGCGTACCGCAAAACGGAGGAAACGGACCTCCTACGGTCGAAACGGGGGTCCTGTTGATCGGGAGGGGTGTGGCGTAACACAAAACGGAGCAAATGGACTTGTGTTGGAGCGCTACGGTTGAAAACGGGGTCCTGTTCATCGGGAGGGGTGTGGCGTACCGCAAAACGAGACTCCACGGGATGCTGTTCATCTCCACCGTCGACCCCCTCCAGCCTCCACGAGCTACTGTTCATCCACCGTCGACCTCCTCCAGCCTCCACGGGCTCCTGTTCATCCAGCCTCCACCGCGCGCTACTCCACCGACTACTGTTCAACCACCCATCCACCGTCTATTGTTCATCCAGCCCTCCACACCATGGGGTCCTGTTCAACCACCCCTCCACGGGCACCCCTCCACTATTTACTGTTCATCCAGCCCTCCACACCACGGGGTCCTATTCATCCACCCCTCCACGGGCACCCCTCCACCGTCTACTGTTCATCCAGCCCTCCACCACACCACGGGGTCCTGTTCATCCAGAGGCAACGCCACCGCTCACTGTTCATCCAACCCCCCCTGCAACGCTCACTGTTCATCCCATCGATCGGCTTCAGTTAGCAGCAGTAACGAAGGAATCGCTCGATCGGGTTCAGTTAACAGCCATCGATCGATCGCTCGGGTTCAGTAACGCGTAGCCTGCAGTGCAATCGCTCGGGTTCAGTTAGAGCCCAACGCCTCGCTCGGGTTCAGTTAGAGCCAACGCCTCACACACACGCGCGTACGTGTACGAGAGAAACGCGCATCGCTCGGCCCCCGACCTCCCACCGTAACCGGGAACTCCCCGAAATTTTCCTCCCCCTCGCTTCTACCATGGTTTTTTCCGTCAAGGACGGACCAAAGAATGTCATGTAGCTGCATCTCCGGCCCGCCCAGAATGAAAAGCCCATTTTCTATCATGATTTTTTGTCATAGAAGTAGGAGCCCACCACATCTATGATGATACCGGGTTTTGTCACAATTATCGTCATAGAAGTGTCATATGTATGACAGAAAAAAAATTCGTTCGGCCCAAAATGTCACGGATGTGTCTTTTTTTTGTAGTGTTGGTGCAAAGAATTTGGCTAGCATGAGGGGGAAGGGCAAGCTCAGCATGTTGAATGATCCATGACAATATACTTTATTTCAGATATAAGAAAACATAACCCATTACGTTGTCTTCCTTGTCCAACATCAACCTTTTAACATGTCATATTTTAATGAGTGCTCACAATTACAAAAGATGTCCAAGATAGTATGTTTATATGTGAAATCTCTCTTCCCTCAATATTCTTTCATGAATTGTTCAAGTGACCAATACAATGTTTGCTAACCTTCAATAAATTCACCACCTCTACTTCTAATATGTGAAGGCGTTACTCCCCATGGGAAAGGCATATGAAACATATATAATTTCAGATTTATGACATTCAAATCATTCAACCATTTACTCATAGGATATAAATGAAGCACACAAGTAAATGACAAACAACTCCAAAAAGATATAAGTGAAGATCAATGAGTAGTTAAATAATTATGTAGCTATGTGAAGACTCTCCCATTTAATAATTTCAGATCTTGAGTACTTTATTCAAACAGCAAGCAAAACAAAATAAAATGACATTTCAAGGATAGCACTCATCATGTGAAGAAGCAAAAACTTAGGCTCAACCGATACTAACCGATAGTTGTTGAAGAAGAAAGGTGGGATTCCAACCGGGGCATCCCCAATCTTAGACGCTTGAGACTTCTTGAAATATTATCTTGGGATGCCTTGGGCATCCCCAAGCTTGAGCTTTTGGGTCTCCTTAATTCCTCTCATATCACGGTCTCCCTAAATATCAAGAGCTTTGATACGTCTCGAACGTATCTATAATTTTTGATTGCTCCATGCTATATTATCTACTGTTTTGGACTATATTGGGATTTATCTTCCACTTTTATATTATTTTTGAGACTAACCTATTAACCAGAGGCCCAGCCCAGAATTGCTATTTTTTGCCTATTTTAGAGTTTCGGAGAAACAGAATATCAAACGGAGTCCAAACAGAATGAAACCTTCGGGAACGTGATTTTCTCATCAGATAAGACCCAGGAGACTTGGACCCTCCATCAAGAAAGCCACGAGGCGGTCATGAGGGTGGGGGGCACGCCCACCCCCCTAGGGCGCGCCCCCCTGCCTTGTGGGCCCCCCGGAGCTCCGCCGACGTACTTCTTCCTCCTATATATACCTACGTACCAAACGATCAGATACGGAGCCAAAAACCTAATTCCACCACCGCAACCTTCTGTACCCACGAGATCCCATCTTGGGGCCTGTTCCGGAGCTCCGCCGGAGAGGGCCATCATCATGGAGGGCTTCTACATCATCCTAGCCCCTCCGATGAAGTGTGAGTAGTTCACCTCAGACCTACGGGTCCATAGTTATTAGCTAGATGGCTTCTTCTCTCTTTTTGGATCTCAATACAATGTTCTCCCCCTCTCTCGTGGGGATCTATTCGATGTAATCTTCTTTTTGCGGTGTGTTTGTTGAGACCGATGAAAGTGGGTTTATGATCAAGTCTATCTATGAATAATATTTGAATCTTCTCTGAATTCTTTAATGTATGATTAGTTATCTTTGCAAGTCTCTTCGAATCATCAATTTGGTTTGGCCTACTAGATTGGTTTTTCTTGCCATGGGAGAAGTGCTTAGCTTTGGGTTCAATCTTGCGGTGTCCTTTCTCAGCGACAGAAGGGGCAGCAAGGCACATATTGTATTGTTGCCATCGAGGATAACAAGATGGGTTTTTTTATCATATTGCATGAAACTATCCCTCTACATTATGTCATCTTGCTTAAGGTGTTACTCTGTTTTTAACTTAATACTCTAGATGCATGCTGGATAGCGGTCGATGAGTGGAGTAATAGTAGTAGATGCAGGCAGGAGTCGGTCTACTTGTCTCGGACGTGATGCCTATATACATGATCATACCTAGATATTCTCATAACTATGCTCAATTTTGTCAATTGCTCAACAGCAATTTGTTCACCCACCGTAGAATACTTATGCTCTTGAGAGAAGCCACTAGTGAAACTTATGGCCCCCGGGTCTATTCTCATCATATCAATCTCCATCACTTTAATCTTGCTTTGCTTTGCCTTTTACTTCTCACTTTGCATCTCTATACCAAAAATACCAAAAATATTATCTTTCATCTCTATCAGATCTCACTCCCGTAAGTGACCGTGAAGGGATTGACAACCCCTAATTGCGTTGGTTGCGTTCAACTATTGTTTTGTGCAGGTACGAGGGACTTGAGCGTAGCCTCCTACTGGATTGATACCTTGGTTCTCAAAAACTGAGGGAAATACTTACGCTACTTTGCTGCATCATCCTCTCCTCTTTGGGGAAATCCAACGCAGTGCTCAAGAGGTAGCAAGAAGAATTTCTGGCGCCGTTGCCGGGGAGTCTGCGCAAAAGTCAACATACCAAGTACCCATCACTATCCCTATCTCTCGCACTACATTAGTTGCCATTTGCCTCTCGTTTTCCTCTCCCCCACTTCACCCTTGCCATTTTATTCGCCCTTCCTCCGTTCAATCTTGTGTTACCATGTGCCTTCTTTTTGCTTGCATCTTCGCTTGCTAAAAGTTTATGGATCCACTTAAAGTGTTCTACTTGGATCATCTTCAATCCTTATGTGCTCGTGCTGAAACCCCAACTAGCCTAGTTGATGGGAAATCTTTATATGAGCATGCTCATTTTGTGCGTCACCGTTCGTCTGAAAAAGGGAAACTCTTATGGAGTCAAATAAACAGATTGTTGTGTTATGCTTGGAATCTTTGTGAAATTTATGATTTTACTTGTTGCTCTAATAACCCTAAAAAACACCTTCCCTACCTATGTGAGTTTAATGAAAATGAAATCTTATCTTCTTATGCAAAGGGTGTTTATAGTTACTATGATATCAAACAAACTGAAGAATTTGTTGCGTTTAAGGGTGCTTATGAAGTTGCTTCTTTGATTGAAAAGTATGATGTTACTCTCTATAAATCTGAAAAATTTGACATACTTAAATATTGCTATGAAAACTATGCTCATAATGTCTATGTCAAAGAATTTATTGAGAGAATGACTGTTGCTTTGGAAGAAAATAATGATATGCATGAATCTATAGATAATGATGATTCCGATGATTTGATTGAAATATCCCTTGATGAACATGATGCTTGCTATTCTTGTGGCCATGATGCCAATATTTATGAAGATGAATTTGCTATAGTTCCTTATGTTAAACATGAGATCGTTGCTATTGCACCCATACTTGGTAGTTCCTTCGATGAAAAGCATGATTGCAATGATGTTACTATAAATTCTTTTGATGTCAATTGTGCTAATAATATGCAAAACCCTAATCTTGGGGATGCTAGTTTTGTTATGTTTACTACTTGTTGCAATGATCATGATTGGGGTGATTCTTCTTATGATCTTGAAAATTTATTTAAGCCCCATGATGAATATGAGATTGATAGTAGTGTTTGCAATAATATTGAAAGTGGGTTTGGAAGAGTGTCAACTTTAGATCCGACATATTTGGAGAATGTTCAATCTTATGATATTTTTTATAAAAGTGGGTTTGGAGAGGTCATGACTTTAGTTAATGTTAATCCCACTATTTTGGAAGAGCATCAACTTTGCATGCATGTGGATCGTGTTGAAAATATTTTATGTGATAGCTATTTTGTTTAATTTTCTTATGATCCCACATGTAATTATTATGAGAGAGTAAAATATGGTTGTAGAAATTTTCATGATAATAAATTACCTCTCGTTATGTTGAGCTTGCTATCGTTTCTTTCCACTTCCTTGCATATGCTAGTTTTTGGTTGCTATGATAATTTGTTTGCCTATAACATGCATATGCATAGGAAGTATGTTAGACTTAGATGTGTTTGTCACGTGTTTTATGATTCTCTCTTTGTGCTTCAATTCTTGTCTTTTATGTGAGCATCATTGAAATCATCATGCCTAGCTAGGGGCGCTAAACGATAGCGCTTGTTGAGATGCAACCCAATTTTATTTTAGTTTTTTTTGCTTTTGCTTATGTTTAGGAATAAATAATCCACTACCTTCTGTTTATATTTGGTTTTGTTTTTCAGTTAGTGTTTGTGCCAAGTTAGACCTATAGGATCTTCTTCGATGATAGTTATTTGATTTTGCTGTAATTTCCAGAATCTTTCTGTTCACGAAAACAATTGTTAAAAATCACCAGAACGTGATAAAATACTGATTCCAATTGATTATGATCAATAAACAAATTTTCTAGGTCTTCCTATTTTGGTAGATTTTTTGGAGTTCCAGAAGTTTGCGTTCGTTACAGATTACTACAGCCTGTTCTGTTTTTGACATATTCTGTTTTTCGTGTGTTGTTTGTTTATTTTGATGAATCTATGGTTCGTAAAATAGTTTATAATCCATATAGAAGTTGGAATACAGTAGGTTTAACACCAATATAAATAAATAATGAGTTCATTATAGTACATTGAAGAGGTCTTTTGGTTTTCTTTCGCTAACGAAGCTCACGAGATTTCTGTTGGTTTTTGTGTTGTGAAGTTTTCAAGTTTTGGGTAAATTCTTTTGATGGATTATGGAACAAGGAGTGGCAAGAGACTAAGCTTGGGGATGCCCATGGCACCCCCAAGATAATCCAAGGACACCAAAAAGTCAAAGCTTGGGGATGCCCCGGAAGGCATCCCCTCTTTCGTCTACTTCCATCGGTAATTTTATTTGGAGCTATATTTTTATTCACCACATGATATGTGTTTTGCTTGGAGCGTCTTGTATTATTTGTGTCTTTGTTTGTTAGTGTGCCACAATCATCCTTTCTGTACACACCTTTTGAGAGAGCCATACATGAATTGAAATTTGATAAAATACTCTTTGTGCTTCACTTATATCTTTTGAGCTTTATAGTTTTGCTCTAGTGCTTCACTTAGATCTTTTAGAGCACGGTGGTGGATTTGTTTTAAAGAAACTATTGATATCTCATGCTTCACTAGATTATTTTGAGAGTCTTAATTAGCATCGTAATTTGCTTAATAATAATAATAAACTTGGTATTCAAGATTTGTAAAACTTTCTTTTGAGTGCGTTGAATACTAAGAAAAGTTTGATGCTTGATAATTGTTTTGAGATATGGAGGTGATAATATCAAAGTCATGCTAGTAGAGTAATTGTGAATTTGAGAAGTGCTTGAGTTAAAGTTTGCAAGTCCCGTAGCATGCACGTATGGTAAATGTTATGTAACAAATTTGAAACATGAGGTGTTATTTGATTGTCCTCCTTATGAGTGGCGGTCGGGGACGAGCGATGTTCTTTTCCTACCAATCTATCCCCCTAGGAGCATGCACGTAATGCTTTGGTTTTTGATGGCTTGTAGATTTTTGCAATAAGTATATGAGTTCTTTATGACTAATGTTGAGTCCATGGATTATACGCACTCTCACCCTTCCATCATTGCTAGCCTCTTCGGTATCGTGCATTGCCCTTTCTCACATTGAGAGTTGGTGCAAAATTCGCCGGTGCATCCAAACCCCGTGATATGATACGCTCTTTCACACATAAACCTCCCTACATCTTCCTCAAAACAGCCACCATACCTACCTATTATGGCATTTCCATAGCCATTCCGAGATATATTGCCATGCAACTTTCCACCATTCCGTTCTTCATGACACATCTATCATTGTCATATTGCTTAGCATGATCATGTAGTTGACATAGTATTTGTAGCAAAGCCACCGTTCATAATTCTTTTATGCTTGTCACTCTTGATTCATTGCATATCCTGGTATACCACCGGAGGCATTCATATAGAGTCATACTTTGTTCTAGTATCGAGTTGTAATCATTGAGTTGTAAATAAATAGAAGTGTGATGATCATCATTTAATAGATTATTGTCCCCAAAAAAAGAGAAAGGCCAAAGAAAAAAAAAGAAGGCCAAAAAAAAAGAAAAGGGGGCAATACTACTATCCTTTTTCCACGCTTGTGCTTCAAAGTAGCACCATAATCTTCATAATAGAGAGTCTCTTGTTTTGTCACTTTCATATACTAGTGGGAATTTTTAATTATAGAACTTGGCTTGTATATTACAACGATGGGCCTCCTCAAGTGCCCTAGGTCTTCGTGAGCAAGCAAGTTGGATGCACACCCACTTATTTTCTTTTGTTGAGCTTTCATACATTTATAGCTCTAGTGCATCCGTTGCATGGCAATCCCTACTCCTTGCATTAACATCAATTGATGGGCCTATCCATAGCCTGTTGATTATCCTCGTTGATGTGAGACTTTCTCCTTTTTTGTCATCTCCACATAACCCCCATCATCATATTGTTGGAGAACGTTGGAGAAAATTAAAAAATTTCCTACGGTTTCACCAAGATCCATCTATGAGTTCATTTAGCAACGAGTCATGGGAGAGAGAGATTGCATCTACATACCACTTTGTAGATCGCGATGGAAGCGTTCGAGTGAACGAGGATGAGGTAGTCGTACTCGACGTGATCCAATTCACCGATGATCTAGTGCCGAACGGACGGCACCTCCGTGTTCAACACACGTACGGAAAGCGTGACGTCTCCTCCTTCTTGATCCAGCAAGGGGAAAGGAGAGGTTGATGAAGATCCAGCAGCACGACGGCGTGGTGGTGGATGCAGCAGAACTCCGGCAGGGCTTCGCTAAGCAACTACGGGAGGAGGAGGAGGTGTTGCAGGGAGGAGGGAGGCGCCAGGGCTTATGGGTGCGGCCACCCCTCCCTCCCCTCCCTTTATATAGGCGCATGAGAGGGGGGAGGGCGCAGCCTTGCCCCTTCCTCCAAGGAAGGGGTGCGGCCAAGAGGGGGGAGGAGTCCATCCTCCCCAAGGCACCTCGGAGGTGCCTTCCCCTCTTTGGACTCTTCCCTCTCCAAGTCTTCTTGGCGCATGGCCCTCTTGGGGCTGGTGCCCTTGGCCCATATAGGCCAGGGCGCACCCCCTATAGCCCATGTGCCCCCCCGGGGCAGGTGGACCCCCCCGGTGGACCCCCAGACCCCTTTCGGCACTCCCGGTACAATACCGATAAAGTGTGAAACTTTTCCGGCGACCAAAACAAGACTTCCTATATATAAATCTTTACCTCCGGACCATTCCGGAACTCCTCGTGACATCCAGGATCTCATCCGGGACTCCGAACAACATTCGTTCTGCTGCATACTCATATTCATACAACCCTAGCGTCACCGAACCTTAAGTGTGTAGACCCTACGGGTTCGGGAGACATGCAGACATGACCGAGACGACTCTCGGGCAATAACCAACAGCGGGATCTGGATACCCATGTTGGCTCCCACATACTCCACGATGATCTCATCGGATGAACCACGATGTCGAGGATTCAATTAATCCCGTATACGATTCCCTTTGTCAATCGATATTTTACTTGCCCGAGATTCGATCGTCGGTATCCCAATACCTCGTCCAATCTCGTTACCGGCAAGTCACTTTTCTCGTACCGTAATGCATGATCCCGTGATCAAACACTTTGATCACATTGAGCTCATTATGATGATGCATTACCGAGAGGGCCCGGTGATACCTCTCCGTTAAGCGGAGTGACAAATCCCAGTCTCGATCCATGTCAACCCAACAGATACTTTCAGAGATACCCGTAGTATACCTTTATAGTCACCCAGTTACGTTGTGACGTTTGGCACACCCAAAGCACTCCTACGGTATCCGGGAGTTACACGATCTCATGGTCTAAGGAAAGGATACTTGACATTGGATAACTCTAGCAAACGAACTATGCGATCTTATGCTATGTTTAGGATTGGGTCTTGTCCATCACATCATTCTCCTAATGATGTGATCCCGTTATCGATGACATCCAATGTCCATAGTCAGGAAACCATGACTATCTGTCGATCAACGAGCTAGTCAACTAGAGGCTCACTAGGGACATGTTTGTTGTCTGTTATTCACACATGTATTACGATTTCCGGATAACACAATTATAGCACGAATAAAGACATTTATCATGAATAAGGAAATATAATAATAATGCTTTTATTATTGCCTCTAGGGCATATTTCCAACAGTCTCCCACTTGCACTAGAGTCAATAATCTAGTTACATTGTGATGAATCGAACACCCATAGAGTTCTGGTGCTGATCATGTTTTGCCTTAGGGAGAGGTTTAGTCAACGGATCTGCGACATTCAGATCCGTGTGTACTTTACAAATTTCTATGTCTCCATCTTGAACATTTTCACGAATGGAGTTGAAGCGACGCTTGATGTGCCTGGTCTTCTTGTGAAACCTGGGCTCCTTTGCAAGTGCAATAGCTCCAGTGTTGTCACAGAAGAGCTTGATTGGCCCCGACGCATTGGGTATGACTCCGAGGTCGGTGATGAACTCCTTCACCCAAATTGCTTCATGTGCTGCCTCCGAGGCTGCCATGTACTCCGCTTCACATGTAGATCCCGCCACGACGCTTTGCTTGCAACTGCACCAGCTTACTGCCCCACCATTCAAAATATACACGTATCCGGTTTGTGACTTAGAGTCATCCAGATCTGTGTCGAAGCTAGCATCGACGTAACCTTTTACGACGAGCTCTTCGTCACCTCCATAAACGAGAAACATTTCCTTAGTCCTTTTCAGGTACTTCAGGATATTCTTGACCGCTGTCCAGTGTTCCTTGCCGGGATTACTTTGGTACCTACCTACCATACTTATGGCAAGGTTTACATCAGGTCTGGTACACAGCATGGCATACATAATAGAACCTATGGCTGAGGCATAGGGGATGACGCTCATCTCTTCTATATCTTCTGCCGTGGTCGGACATTGAGCTGAGCTCAATTTCACACCTTGTAACACAGGTAAGAACCCTTTCTTAGATTGATCCATATTGAATTTCTTCAATATCTTATCAAGGTATGTGCTTTGTGAAAGACCTATGAGGCGTCTCGATCTATCTCTATAGATCTTGATGCCTAATATATAAGCAGCTTCTCCAAGGTCCTTCATTGAAAAACTTTTATTCAAGTAGGCCTTAATGCTGTCCAAGAGTTCTATATCATTTCCCATCAAAAGTATGTCGTCTACATATAATATGAGAAATGCTACAGAGCTCCCACTCACTTTCTTGTAAACGCAGGCTTCTCCATAAGTCTGCGTAAACCCAAACGCTTTGATCATCTCATCAAAGCGAATGTTCCAACTCCGAGATGCTTGCACCAGCCCATAAATCGAGCGTTGGAGCTTGCACACCTTGTCAGCATTCTTAGGATCGACAAAACCTTCCGGCTGCATCATATACAATTCTTCCTTAAGGAAACCATTAAGGAATGCCATTTGGACATCCATTTGCCATATTTCATAATCGTAGAATGCGGCAATTGCTAACATGATTCGGACGGACTTCAGCTTCGCTACTGGTGAGAAAGCCTCATCGTAGTCAATTCCTTGAACTTGTCGATAACCCTTAGCGACAAGCCGAGCTTTATACATGGTCACATTACCATCCGCGTCTGTCTTCTTCTTAAAGATCCATTTATTTTCTATGGCTCGCCGCTCAACGGGCAAGTCAGTCAAAGTCCATACTTCGTTTTCATACATGGATCCTATCTCGGATTTCATGGCTTCCAGCCATTTGTCGAAATCCGGGCCCGCCATTGCTTCCTCATAGTTCGAAGGTTCACCGTTGTCTAACAACATGATTTCCAAGACAGGGTTGCCGTACCACTCTGGTGCGGAACGTGTCCATGTGGACCTTCGAATTTCAGTAGGAGCTTGATTAGAAGTATCTTGATCATCATCATTAATTTCCTCTCTAGTCGGTGCAGGCACCTCAGAAACGTTTTCTTGAGTTTCGCCATTTTCCGGTTCAAGAGGTAACACTTCATCAAGTTCTACTTTCCTCCCACTTACTTCTTTCGAGAGAAACTCTTTCTCTAGAAAGGATCCATTCTTGGCAACAAAGATCTTGCCTTCGGATCTGAGGTAGAAGGTATACCCAACAGTTTCTTTAGGGTATCCTATGAAGACGCATTTTTCCGACTTGGGTTCGAGCTTTTCAGGTTGAAGTTTCTTGACATAAGCATCGCATCCCCAAACTTTTAGAAACGATAGCTTAGGTTTCTTCTCAAACCATAATTCATACGGTGTCGTCTCAACGGATTTCGACGGAGCCCTATTTAAAGTGAATGCGGCAGTCTCTAAAGCATAGCCCCAAAAAGATAGCGGTAAGTCGGTAAGAGACATCATAGATCGCACCATATCTAATAGAGTGCGATTACGACGTTCGGACACACCATTACGCTGAGGTGTTCCAGGCGGCGTGAGTTGTGAAACTATTCCACATTTTCTTAAGTGTGTGCCAAATTCGTGACTCAAGTATTCTCCTCCACGATCTGATCGTAGAAACTTGATCTTTCTTTCACGTTGATTTTCAACCTCACTCTGAAATTCCTTGAACTTTTCAAAGGTCTCAGACTTGTGTTTCATTAAGTAGACATACCCATATCTACTCAAGTCATCAGTGAGGGTGAGAACATAACGATAGCCACCGCGAGCCTCAACACTCATTGGACCGCACACATCGGTATGTATGATTTCCAATAAGTTGGTTGCTCGCTCCATTGTGCCTGAGAACGGAGTCTTGGTCATTTTACCCATGAGGCATGGTTCGCACGTGTCAAATGATTCATAATCAAGCGACTCTAAAAGTCCATCTGTATGGAGCTTCTTCATGCGTTTGACACCTATGTGACCAAGGCGGCAGTGCCACAAATATGTGGGAGTATTGTTATCAACTTTAACTCTTTTGGTATTCACACTATGAATATGTGTATCATCACGTACGAGATTCATTAAGAATAAACCATTAACCATCGGAGCATGACCATAAAACATATCTCTCATATAAATAGAACAACCATTATTCTCGGATTTAAATGAGTAGCCATCTCGAATTAAACGAGATCCAGACACAATGTTCATGCTCAAACTTGGCACTAAATAACAATTATTGAGGTTTAAAACTAATCTCGTAGGTAAATGTAGAGGTAGCGTGCCGACGGCGATCACATCGACCTTGGAACCATTCCCGACGCGCATCGTCACCTCGTCCTTCGCCAGTCTCCGTTTATTCCGCAGCTCCTGCTTTGAGTTACAAATGTGAGCAACTGCACCGGTATCAAATACCCAAGAGCTACTACGAGTATTGGTAAGGTACACATCAATTACATGTATATCACATATACCTTTGGTTTTGCCGGCCTTCTTGTCCGCTAAGTATTTGGGGCAGTTCCGCTTCCAGTGACCACTTCCCTTGCAATAAAAACACTCAGTCTCGGGCTTGGGTCCATTCTTTGGCTTCTTCCCGACAGCTTGCTTACCGGGCGCGGCAACTTCCTTGCCGTCCTTCTTGAAGTTCTTTTTACCCTTGCCCTTCTTGAACTTAGTGGTTTTATTCACCATCAACACTTGATGCTCCTTCTTGATTTCTACCTCTGCTGATTTCAGCATAGCATATACCTCAGGAATGGTCTTTACCATCCCCTGCATATTGTAGTTCATCACAAAGCTCTTGTAGATAGGTGGAAGCGACTGGAGGATTCTGTTAATGACCGCTTCATCCAGGAGATTAACTTCCAGTTGAGTCAAGCGGTTGTGCAACCCAGACATTTTGAGTATGTGTTCACTGACAGAGCCATTTTCCTCCATCTTACAGCTAAAGAATTTATCGGAGACTTCATATCTCTTGACCCGGGCATGAGCTTGGAAAACCATTTTCAGCTCTTCGAACATCTCATATGCTCCATGTCTCTCAAAACGCTTTTGGAGCCCCGGCTCTAAGCTGTAAAGCATGCCGCACTGAACGAGGGAGTAATCATCGCAGCGTGACTGCCAAGCGTTCATAACGTCTTGTTCTGCAGGGAGAATAGGTGCGTCACCCAGCGGTGCTTGTAGGACATAATCTTTCTTGGCGGCTATGAGGATGATCCTCAGGTTCCGGACCCAGTCCGTATAGTTGCTACCATCGTCTTTCAGCTTGGTTTTCTCTAGGAACGCGTTGAAGTTGAGGACTACGTTGGCCATTTGATCTACAAGACATATTGTAAATATTTAGACTAAGTTCATGATAATAGAGTTCATTTAATCAAATCAATTAATGAACTCCCACTTAGATAGACATCCCTCTTCTAGTCATCTAAGTATTACATGATTCGAGTCAACTAGGCCGTGTCCTATCATCACGTGAGACGGACTAGTCAACATCGGTGAACATCTTCATGTTGATCGTATCTTCTATACGACTCATGCTCGACCTTTCGGTCTTCTGTGTTCCGAGGCCATGTCTGTACATGCTAGGCTCGTCAAGTCAACCTAAGTGTTTCGCGTGTGTAAATCTGTCTTACACCCGTTGTATGTGAACGTTAGAATCTATCACACCCGATCATCACGTGGTGCTTCGAAACAACGAACTGTCGCAACGGTGCACAGTTAGGGAGAACACTTTCTTGAAATTATTATGAGGGGTCATCTTATTTACTACCGTCGTTCTAAGTAAACAAGATGCAAAACATGATAAACATCACATGCAATCAAATAATAAATGTGACATGATATGGCCAATATCACATAGCTCCTTCGATCTCCATCTTGGGGCTCCATGATCATCTTGTCACCGGCTTGACACCATGATCTTCATCATCATGATCTTCATCATCGTGTCTCCATGAAGTTGCTCGCCAACTATTACTTCTACTACTACGGCTAACGCGTTTAGCAATAAAGTAAAGTAATTTACATGGCGTTTCTCAATGACACGCAGGTCATACAAAAAATAAAGACAACTCCTATGGCTCCTGCCGGTTGTCATACTCATCGACATGCAAGTCGTGATTCCTATTACAATAGCATGAACATCTCATACATCACATATAGATCATTCATCATTCATCACAACTTTGGCCATATCATATCACAAAGCACTTGCTGCAAAAAACAAGTTAGACGTCCTCTAATTGTTGTTGCAAGTTTTACGTGGCTGAATTAGGGTTCTAGCAAGAACGTTTTCTTACCTACGTAAAAGCCACAACGTGATTTGTCAACTTCTATTTACCCTTCATAAGGAACCTTTTCATCGAATCCGCTCCAACTAAAGTGGGAGAGACAGACACCCGCCAGCCACCTTATGCAACTAGTGCATGTTAGTCGGTGGAACCGGTCTCACGTAAGCGTACGTGTAAGGTTGGTTCGGGCCGCTTCATCCCACAATACCGCTGAAGCAAGATAAGACTAGTAGCGGCAAGAAAGTTGACAACATCTACGCCCACAACAAATTGTGTTCTACTCGTGCAATAGAGAACTACGCATAGACCTAGCTCATGATGCCACTGTTGGAGAACGTTGCAGAAAATTAAAAATTTTCCTACGGTTTCACCAAGATCCATCTATGAGTTCATTTAGCAACGAGTCATGGGAGAGAGAGATTGCATCTACATACCACTTTGTAGATCGCGACGGAAGCGTTCGAGTGAACGAGGATGAGGTAGTCGTACTCGCCGTGATCCAATTCACCGATGATCTAGTGCCGAACGGACGGCACCTCCGTGTTCAACACACGTACGGAAAGCGTGACGTCTCATCCTTCTTGATCCAGCAAGGGGAAAGGAGAGGTTGATGAAGATCCAGCAGCACGACGGCGTGGTGGTGGATGCAGCAGAACTCCGGCAGGGCTTCGCTAAGCAACTACGGGAGGAGGAGGAGGTGTTGCAGGGAGGAGGGAGGCGCCAGGGCTTATGGGTGCGGCCACCCCTCCCTCCCCTCCCTTTATATAGGCGCATGAGAGGGGGGAGGGCGCAGCCTTGCCCCTTCCTCCAAGGAAGGGGTGCGGCCAAGAGGGGGGGAGGAGTCCATCCTCCCCAAGGCACCTCGGAGGTGCCTTCCCCTCTTTGGACTCTTCCCTCTCCAAGTCTTCTTGGCGCATGGGCCTCTTGGGGCTGGTGCCCTTGGCCCATATAGGCCAGGGCGCACCCCCTATATCCCATGTGGCCCCCCGGGGCAGGTGGACCCCCCCGGTGGACCCCCAGACCCCTTTCGGCACTCCCGGTACAATACCGATAAAGTGTGAAACTTTTCCGGCGACCAAAACAAGACTTCCTATATATAAATCTTTACCTCCGGACCATTTCGGAACTCCTCGTGACATCCAGGATCTCATCCGGGACTCCTAACAACATTCGTTCTGCTGCATACTCATATTCATACAACCCTAGCGTCACCGAACCTTAAGTGTGTAGACCCTACGGGTTCGGGAGACATGCAGACATGACCGAGACGACTCTCGGGCAATAACCACCAGCGGGATCTGGATACCCATGTTGGCTCCCACATACTCCACGATGATCTCATCGGATGAACCACGATGTCGAGGATTCAATTAATCCCGTACACGATTCCCTTTGTCAATCGGTATTTTACTTGCCCGAGATTCGATCGTCGGTATCCCAATACCTCGTTCAATCTCGTTACCGGCAAGTCACTTTTCTCGTACCGTAATGCATGATCCCGTGATCAAACACTTTGATCACATTGAGCTCATTATGATGATGCATTACCGAGAGGGCCCGGTGATACCTCTCCGTTAAGCGGAGTGACAAATCCCAGTCTCGATCCATGTCAACCCAACAGATACTTTCAGAGATACCCGTAGTATACCTTTATAGTCACCCAGTTACGTTGTGACGTTTGGCACACCCAAAGCACTCCTACGGTATCCGGGAGTTACACGATCTCATGGTCTAAGGAAAGGATACTTGACATTGGATAACTCTAGCAAACGAACTATGCGATCTTATGCTATGTTTAGGATTGGGTCTTGTCCATCACATCATTCTCCTAATGATGTGATGCCGTTATCGATGACATCCAATGTCCATAGTCAGGAAACCATGACTATCTGTCGATCAACGAGCTAGTCAACTAGAGGCTCACTAGGGACATGTTTGTTGTCTGTTATTCACACATGTATTACGATTTCCGGATAACACAATTATAGCACGAATAAAGACAATTATCATGAATAAGGAAATATAATAATAATGCTTTTATTATTGCCTCTAGGGCATATTTCCAACACATATTCTATTCCACCCATAGTGCTATATCCATGGCTCGCGCTCATGTATTGCGTGAAGGTTTATGAGTTTGAGATTATTAAAGTATGAAACAATTGCTTGGCTTGTCATCGGGGTTGTGCATGATGAGAGCATTCTTGTGTGACGGAAATGGAGCATGACTAAACTATATGATTTTGTAGGGATGAACTTTCTTTGGCCATGTCACTTTGAGAAGACATAATTGTTTTGTTAGTATGCTTGAAGTATTATTATTTTTTATGTCAATATGAACTTTTGTCTTGAATCTTTCGGATCTGAATATTCATACCACAATTAAGAATATTTGCATTGAAATTATTCCAAGTAGCACTCCGCATCAAAAATTCTCTTTTTATCATTTACCTACTCGAGGACAAGCAGGAATTAAGCTTGGGGATGCCTGATACGTCTCCAACGTATCTATAATTTTTGATTGCTCCATGCTATATTATCTACTGTTTTGGACTACATTGGGCTTTATTTTCCACTTTTATATTATTTTTGGGACTAACCTATTAACCGGAGGCCCAGCCCAGAATTGTTGTTTTTTTTTTGCCTATTTCAGTGTTTCGGAGAAACAGAATATCAAACGGAGTCCAAACGGAATGAAACCTTCGGGAACGTGATTTTCTCACCGAACGTGATCCAGGAGACTTGGACCCTACTCCAAGGAATAAAAGAGGCGGTCACGAGGGTGGGGGCGCGCCCACCCCCTAGGGCGCGCCCCCTGCCTCGTGGGACCTCTGTTGCTCCACCGACGTACTCCTTCCTCCTACATATACATACGTACCCCCAAACTATCAGATATGGAGCCAAAAACCTAATTCCACCGCCGCAACTTTTTGTATCCACGAGATCCCATCTTGGGGCCTATTCCGGAGCTCCGCCGGAGAGGGCCGTCATCATGGAGGGCTTCTACATCATCATAGCCTCTCCGATGAAGTGTGAGTAGTTCACCTCAGACCTTCGGGTCCATAGTTATTAGCTAGTTGGCTTCTTCTCTCTCTTTGCATCTCAATACAATGTTCACCCCCTCTCTCATGGAGATCTATTCAATGTAATCTTCTTTTTGCGGTGTGTTTGTTGAGATCGATGAATTGTGGGTTTATGATCAAGTCTATCTATGAATAATATTTGAATCTTCTCTGAATTCTTTTATGTATGATTGGTTATCTTTGCAAGTCTCTTCGAATCATCAGTTTGGTTTGGCCTACTAGATTGGTTTTTCTTGCCATGGGAGAAGTGCTTAGCTTTGGGTTCAATCTTGCGGTGTCATTTCCCAGTGACAGAAGGGGCAGCAAGGCACATATTGTATTGTTGCCATCGAGGATAACAAGATGGGTTTTTTATCATATTGCATGAAACTATCCCTCTACATCATGTCATCTTGCTTAAGGCGTTACTCTGTTTTTAACTTAATACTCTAGATGCATGCTGGATAGCAGTCGATGAGTGGAGTAATAGTAGTAGATGCAGGCAGGAGTCGGTCTACTTGTCTCGGACGTGATGCCTATATACATGATCATACCTAGATATTCTCATAACTATGCTCAATTCTGTCAATTGCTCAACGGTAATTTGTTCACCCACCGTAGAATACTTATGCTCTTGAGAGAACCCACTAGTGAAACCTATGGCCCCCGGGTCTATTCTCATCATATGAATCTCCATCACTTTAATCTTGCTTTGCTTTGCCTTTTACTTTTCACTTTGCATCTCTATACCAAAAATACCAAAAATATTATCTTTCATCTCTATCAGATCTCACTCCCGTATGTGACCGTGAAGGGATTGACAACCCCTAATCGCGTTGGTTGCGTTGAGCTATTGTTTTGTGCAGGTAAGAGGGACTTGAGCGTAGCCTCCTACTGGATTGATACCTTGGTTCTCAAAAACTGAGGGAAATACTTACGCTACTTTGGTGCATCATCCTCTCCTCTTCGGGGAAATCCAACGCAGTGCTCAAGAGGTAGCAAGGTTCATCCACACAAAACTCAACAAGGACTCGTGAGATAAGTTAGTATAAACCAATGCAAAAACCTTATCATACTCTACTGTAGCAAATCACTAAAATTATTCTTCAACATTGCATACTAAATGCCTCTGCATATTTAATAGTCCTATCCTCAAATAGAATCATTAAACAAGCAAACAGATGCAAACAATGCAAACATAACAGCAATCTGCCAAAACAGTACAGTCTGTAAAGAATGCAGCAAGATCCATACTTCCCTAGCTCCAAAAATTAAGAAATAAAATTCACACTGTATTAAATTTATCATAGCTTATCATGCAAAAGGTTTCAACATTTTATCACATTCTGACTTTTCTAGGGAATTTTTGCAACAGCAGTAAACTTTCTGTTTTCAAACAGCAACATGTAGACTCCCTCAGGTAGGGGGTCCCGAATTGTGCGTCAAGGTCGGATGGTAACAGGAGACAAGGGACACTTTATTTTACCCAGGTTCGGGCCCTCTCGATGGAGGTAAAACCCTACTCCTGCTAGATTAATATTGATGATATAGGTAGTACAAGAGTAGATCTACCACGAGATCAAGGAGGCTAAACCCTAGAAGCTAGCCTATGGTATGATTGTGTATGATGATGGTTGTCCTACGGACTACAACCCTCCGGTTTATATAGACACCGGATAGGGTTAGGGTTACACAGAGTCCGTTACATTGGTAGGAGATCTTGAATATCCGCACACCTAGCTTGCCTTCTACGCCAAGAAAAGATCCTTCCGGACACGGGGCGTAGTCTTCAATCTTGCATCTTCATAGTCCTGGAGTCCGGCTGAAGGTATAGTCCGGCTATCCGAACACCCCCTAATCCAGGACTCCCTCAGTAGCCCCCGAACCAGGCTTCAATGACGACGAGTCTGACGTGCAAAGTTGTCTTCAGCATTGCAAGGCGGGTTCCTCCTCCGAATCCTGTGTACCTGTCCGAATAATGTCCGATTTTTGTAATTTAGCGCTTCCTCGGCTTCAGTGCCCAATAATGGTCGTCTTCCACGCATTGAACGAATGCGAAAAGCCTGGGGTGTTTTTACATCCACACCCCTAGTCACATAAACGAGCCGCCTATTTAACGGGATGGGGATTTAGATCCAGACCACATCTTCTCCCCTCCGCGAGTTATCATCAGAGCATCTCCAGCAAAGGCACATTCCAACATGGCCAGCCGTCGCAGCTCCTCCTCTCGCCCCTCCAGTCCTAAATCCGGAGACTGGGAGAGTTGCACCATCCCACACAGTGAGTTAGTGTCACTGCAGGCCAAGGGATTCCTTCCCCAGGCATGTATGGTCCCGGTCCGAGCCGGACTCGCCACCTATAATGGCGGAAAGCAAGCGGAGAGCATCCCAAATCCTTCTAAAGGAGAGCGGGTGTGCCTCGTCCCTTATTTATTAAGGGGACTGGGATTTCCAATTCATCCATTCCTCCGCGGGCTTCTGGAGTTCTACGGCCTCCAGCTGCACAATCTCACGCCCGGCTCCGTACTACATATTGCGGGCTTCGTTGCCTTTTGCGAGCTATTTCTAGGCGTCGAGGCTCATTTTGCGTTGTGGAAGAGGTTGTTCTGCTTGGTGCCCCGTTCTCAAAAGGGGTCCATATATCAAGTAGGCGGAGCCGAGGTATGGCGCATCGCCGGGACCGGATACCCATCCGGAACCCCAAAAGAGGCATCCGAGGACTGGCCTTCGGAATGGTTTTACATAGATGATGTCCCGCTGCCGGACCCTATCCTGGTCGGTCTCCCCGAGTTTAACAGCGCTCCATTGAAGAAACGCTTGAGCTGGCGTCCGCGGAGCTCTTGGAAAGAAAATGACAGAGACGTCCTTTATCTGATGGGCCGGATAAGACTGTTGGCTCATTCCGGACTAACCATGATTGGAGTCATGGCCACATGCATTATGCGAGGGGTGCAACCGCTTCAATATAGGGGCCACCCCATGTGGGATTTCAACGGGGAGGATGACGCAACCCGTTACGTCCGTAAGGGGCCAGCCACAGCTGCCGCTCTAGTAAAGATTTTAACATCTTTGTACAAGGGAGAAAAGGAGGACTTCCTCCGCGTCAACCCGCGGGCCGGATTCACTATGTACGAACCTCCAAGTTGGGTAAGTGAACAATTGCACTTGCCTGTTTTTTCAATGCTCCCATGACTAGATACGTAATCTGACGATTTCAATGCAGGAGCTGCGACAGGAGGTGAAGGATATCAACAGCTGCCCTCCACAGCCTGAGGACCCAGAACGGTCCTTCGATCCGGACTCCGAAGAGGATCCGGACATTTCGGTGGAGCTCATCGACGGGGTGTTCCACCAGTTAAGCAAGGACAATACCTTGGTGGCCATTACGGCCGATTACCCCGGGTTAATCCCGGCCTCCCAGGTGACAGAAACCGGAATGTTTATTCCCTCAAGAGAGATTCCACACTCACATATTCCGGCGTTTCAAATGACAATCGTATTTTGCAGGGGAGATTTCCAAGGCGGGAGGCCGAACCTGCAGCGGCCAGCCAACTAGGGGCTGTAGGGCCCCGCAGGGCGAAAAGAAATGTAGTCCGGACTGAGACTTCGGCACAAAGGTATAACGCGCCCTTTGTTTCCCTGGTGTTATTCTGTCAAGGTATGTTAACATTTGCGTTGTTTCCAGGACGAAGAGGCCTTGCCGGACTGTATCCGGAGAGGCTGCCAACCGCGCCTCCACCAGCCAGGCTCCAACGTCTGGTCCGGGAGCGGGGACGAGCACCAGGCGCGTACCGGACGCCCCTCCAACAGAGGATGCAGACCGGCTGTCTGCCACTAATTCAGAAGTGGAGAGTGCCATGAACCACAGGCGTCGCTGGACCGTTCTGCGTGACGCCTGTTTCTCCCGAGAGGCTTTAAATGCCTTTAATTCGGGAGATGCGTACCTTCGTGCCACTCAAGATGGTTTAGCCAAAGCCACGAAACAGTATGTGAAAGACATACGGGTAAGAAAATTTCGATTAAATATATATATACCAGTAGCCCCCGAGACTTGAAACAGTTAAAGTAACTGATTTAAGGATCATATAACATGTAGGTTCTTACTGAGAAGAACACCGTACTATCCCAGGAGCTGGAAAAGTGCAAGGCCCAACTAGAAGCCGCACTAGCCGCAACAGGGGAGCCCAAAGAGACCCCCTCAGGTAAGATTCACTTCGAAAGATCAGTATTGTGCGGCATGGGTGCAAATCTGACAATTCATGTTGCAGATGACGCCGGACTTGATCCGGAGAGGCAACAACTCTTACGCCGGTTAAAGGCCGGTGAGAGTATGTTGACAAGGGTGAGGCGAGAGAAGAATGACCTTCAGGATGCCAACACCAAGCTGGATGTCGAACTGAAGGACGTTCGTGGCCAGCTGTCGGACTCCAATAAGGAGAATCAGCGACTTTGACGCGGCATTTTTAGTAAGTGCTTAAGCGAACTCTTGAAAAAGGAGTTCGGCGAGGAAGACGACTAACAGAGTTATGTCTGTAGGTATGCTTACAGGTCATCCTGCAGAGGAGATGCCCAGTTCAACGGGCGATCTTCTTCTCGAACTCTTGCAACTGCATGAACGAATTCGGCAGGCGATGCGAGGTGTTGCCCAAGCCTTGTGGCCTGCCCACTCCATACCCGATGGCCTTGGAGAACTTGCGGAGAAGTTGAAGGGAGCTCGGCGGCGCTTCCGGTTGTGGAATATATCGGCCCGCCGGCAGGGCGCTAGGGAGGCTTGGGCCATGGTGAAGACCCGCTTTACGAAGTCTGACCCCAATCATATGGCCGAGGTTGGACCGGTGGGGCCTGACGGGAAGGAGATCCCTGTGAGCTTAGTATATGGCCAAGTAGAATTGGCCGCAAAGTATTCCCAGCAGGACTGTAAATTAGACAGCCTGTTAGATGGTATAGAAGAGGAATACAATCAGTCTTGATGACTATGTAATTTATAATTGACATGTGTAATGCCTTCTAGCTGGATTATAGATCGTTTGTCGTTGCCGACCTTTCCGCTTCGACCTCGGGACCTGACGTTCCGGAGTGTGTCCGAATACCATAACGGAGATATAAGAACCGAGGTATGCGTGGAGACCAGGCGTAGGGGTCATTAGTGCTTTATCAGACAAGTGCCCAACTAGTTATGTTATATTACATGGTTAGTAAGAAACATCTTCCAGAGAGAATAGTTCCGTTAAGGGTTCCTTTCGCTGGGGTGGCGTGCCCTGAAGTGCACGTCCGGACTGCAAGTGCAGGAAAACATCTGGGGGCATGTATAAGTAAAAAAGGTTCATCTTTAGTTCACCGACCGAATATTCCCTTAAGAACGCTAGCTTTCGGCTTCACCCAGTCTGAGGTACACATCCGGCTAATCCGGCAGTAACAATTGCAGAGGTGCTCCCTTTACCACCTAGCTGAACAATCGGGAACGTAGGGGTAAGCACAGGAGACAGGCAACCCAGCTTGGCCAAAACTTAAGTCATATCGATGCATATAATGGTGAAGAAAAGGTGCATGCGGAAGTCTGACGCATGCGTTGGGCGTGAAACCCATATAAGCAAGCTTTTGTTAAAGAAGCCCCCAGGTTTACGGAGCGCGGGTAGCGCGTCGCATGATGAGCCTTTAAGGGCTATAAGAGGAAAGAGTGGGAGGAGACAAAAATAAAAACAGAAAAATATAAAAATGGACAGAGGAAGAAGACAAACCCCGAGTTCGGCGCTAGGCATAAAATCTTCGGAGACGCGTGGTGTTCCATGGGTTCGGCTCGAGTCGGTTATCCGACGCATCTCGCAGGCGGTACGCTCCACCAGTCAGGACTTGGTCGATTATGAAGGGACCTTCCCGTCTGGGCTTGAGTTTGTCCTTTTTCTTATCCGGCGGGCGTAGAACTAGTTCGCCAACGTTGTAATTTTTGGCCCGTACTTCTTTTCTTTGATATCTTCGAGCCTGCTGTTGATAAAATGCGGAACGGGCTTTAGCCACGTCGCGTTCCTCCTCTAAGGCGTCCAGGTTGTCTTGTCGATCAAGCTCGGCCTCTCTTTCTTCGTACATGTGCACTCGAGGTGAGTCATGAATTATGTCGCAGGGCAGGACTGCCTCTGCGCCGTACACCATAAAGAATGGTGTGAATCCGGTGGTACGATTTGGCGAGGTTCGCAGCCCCCAGAGCACGGAGTCGAGCTCCTCTACCCAGTGCGTATTAGATTCCTTGAGGAACCGCACTAGTCTGGGTTTGATGCCGCTCATGATGAGACCATTTGCGCGTTCGACCTGACCGTTAGTTTGTGGGTGATAGACAGAAGCATAATCGAGCTTAATGCCCATATTTGTGCACCACGGCTTTACTTCCTCCGAGGTGAAGTTTGTGCCGTTATCGGTGATAATGCTGTGGGGGACACCGTAACGGTGTACGACCCCGGATATGAAATCTATCACGGGTCCGGATTCGGCCGTCTTGACAGGCTTGGCTTCTATCCATTTGGTGAATTTATCCACCATGACCAGTAGGTATTTTTTCTTGTGGGTTCCACCTTTAAGGGGTCCCACCATATCAAGTCCCCAGACCGCAAAAGGCCAAGTGATGGGGATAGTTCGGAGGGTGTTGGGTGGCATATGACTTTGGTTGGCAAAAAGCTGGCAACCGACGCATCGTTTGACTAGGTCATGGGCGTCTGCTCGGGCCGTCGGCCAATAAAAGCCTGTACGGAAAGCCTTGCTTACGAGGGACCGAGATGTAGCGTGGTGGCCATCGAGTCCGGCATGAATTTCGGCCAATAGACTCCGCCCTTCCTCTTCGGAGATACACCTTTGAAGGACTCCTGTAGTACTTCTCTTATATAGCTCTCCCTCGTGGACTTTATAGGCTTTAGATCGCCGCACTATGCAGCGTGCCTCATTTTGGTCCTCAGGGAGTTCCTGCCTAATGAGGTAGGCTAGGAATGGTTCTGTCCACGGGGCGATGACTGCCATTATTATGTGGGCTGAAGGCGTGATTTCGATGGCGGGGCCTCCGATTATGTCAGATTGCTCGGCGTCTGGTTGTGCGGTTGTGTCCGGACTGTTATCCGAGGGTTCCCCCTCCCATGCTACAGACGGTTTGAATAATCTTTCTAAGAAGATGTTGGGGGGGACGGCATCTCGTTTTGCTCCGATGCGTGCCAGGACGTCCGCTGCCTGATTGTTTTCTCGGGCTATATGGTGAAACTCTAGTCCCTCGAACCGAGCTGATATTTTTAGTACGGCGTTGCGGTAGGCTGCCATTTTTGGGTCTTTGGCGTCGAAGTCGCCATTTATCTGGGATATCGCGAGGTTTGAATCCCCACGTACTTCCAGGCGTTGAATGCCCATGGAAACTGCCATCCGGAGACCGTGTAGAAGGGCCTCATATTCGGTTGCATTGTTGGAGTCCGTGTACATAATTTGGATTACATATTGGACTGTGTCTCCTGTAGGGGAGGTCAAAACGACGCCAACCCCCAGTCCGGCCAACATTTTGGAGCCGTCGAAGTGCATGATCCAGTTTGAGTATGTGTCGTACTCTTTAGGGAGTTCGGCCTCTGTCCATTCGGCGACAAAGTCGGCTAGGACTTGCGATTTGATGGCTCGTCGTGGTTTGTAGGTTATGTCGAACGGTAGGAGCTCTATGGCCCATTTTGCTATCCGGCCTGTTGCGTCGCGGTTGTTGATAATATCGTTGAGTGGTACTTCCGAGGCTACTGTTATAGAACACTCTTGAAAGTAGTGTCGTAGCTTCCGGGATGCCATGAACACTGCGTATGCAATCTTTTGGTAATGCGGGTACCGTGATTTGCATGGTGTGAGGACAGTGGACACGTAGTAAACCGGCCTTTGAAGGGGGGGATTATGTCCGTCCGTTACCCGTTCGACGACGAGTACTGCGCTAACAACTTGATGAGTTGCGGCAATGTACAATAGCATGGTTTCGCTAGTATTCGGCGCGGCCAGGACGGGATTTGTTGCCAAGATGGCCTTTATTTCCTCGAGTCCGGCCGTTGCAGCGTCCATCCACTCGAAGTGTTCGGTGCGCCTAAGGAGGCGATAAAGGGGCAATGCCTTCTCTCCCAAACGGGAGATAAAGTGGCTTAAAGCCGCCACGCATCCGGTTAGTTTCTGTATTTGTTTGAGGTCTTTTGGGATGTCCAATTGTGACAGAGCTCGGATTTTAGCTGGATTTGCTTCAATTCCTCTACCGGATACAATGAAGCCCAGGAGCTTTCCGGCTAGAACACCGAAAACACATTTTTCCGGATTGAGCTTAATGTCGTATTTTCGGAGGTTGTCGAATGTAAGCCTCAAGTCGTCTACTAGAGATTCGACATGTCTTGGTTTGACGACCACATCATCTACGTACGCCTCAACTGTTTTGCCGATCTGGTTTGCCAGACATGTTTGAATCATGCGCTGATATGTTGCGCCGGCGTTTTTTAGCCCAAAGGGCATTGTGTTGAAGCAGAATGGGCTGTATGGTGTAATGAATGCTGTTGCGGCTTGGTCCGACTCTGCCATCTTTATTTGATGGTAACCGGGGTATGCGTCGAGGAAGCACAACGAATCGTGTCCTGCAGTGGCATCGATAATTTCATCTATTCGAGGGAGGGGAAACGGATCCTTTGGGCAAGCCTTATTAAGGTCTTTGAAGTCGACACACAGGCGCCAGGATTTGTCCTTCTTTGGTACCATCACTAGGTTTGCTAGCCAGTCCGGATGTTTTATGTCTCTGATGAATCCGGCCTCCAATAACTTGGCTAGCTCCTCTCCCGTGGCCTGTCTCTTTGGTTCGGAGAAACGCCGGAGGGCTTGTTTGACAGGTTTGAATCCTTTCTGCATGTTTAAGCTGTGTTCGTCTAGCCTGCGTGGGATTCCAGGCATATCTGAGGGGTGCCAAGCGAAGATGTCCCAGTTCTCTCGTAGGAACTCTCGCAGTGCGGCGTCTACGTCAGGGTTTAGTCGTGCCCCGATGGAGGCTGTTTTACTGGGGTCCGTTGGGTGGACCTGGAATTTGACTATTTCGTCCGCTGGTTTGAAGGATGTGGATTTGGATCTCTTATCGAGTATCACATCATCCCTATTAACCGTGGATCGCAGCGCAGTCAGTTCTTCTGCCGCTAAGGTTTCGGATAGTGCCTCGAGGGCCAATGCGGCTGTCTTGTTTTCGGCGCGGAGTGCTATGTCCGGATTACTAGCGAGAGTGATAATTCCGTTTGGCCCAGGCATCTTGAGCTTCATGTACCCGTAATGGGGTATTGCTTGGAAAACTGTGAATGCCTCCCGTCCCAATATAGCGTGATATCCGCTTTTGAACGGGGCCACCTGAAAGGTGATTTGTTCGGACCTATAATTATCCGGCGTGCCGAATACCACATCTAGTGTGATTTTTCTGGTGCAGCGCACTTCCTGACTGGGAATTATTCCTCTAAAGGTTGTGCTGGTTCGCTCCACGCGGTTCTAGTCTATTTCCATCTTTTGAAGGGTTTCCTCGTAAATGAGGTTCAATCCGCTGCCTCCATCCATGAGTACCTTTGCGAGACGACAGCCGTCCACTATGGGACTGAGGACCAATGCGGCTGGTGCTCTGGTTGTTCGAAATTTAGGTTCGTCACTCGCGTTGAAGGTGATAGCAGTATTACTCCATGGGTTTATTGTCGCCATGTGGTAGACTTCGGTGAGGCTGCGGAGTGTTCTTTTTCGCATGTTATTCGATGCGAAAGTCTCAAAGACTGTGAGAACGGAACTGAAATTCTTGGGCTGGTTTCCTTCGACCTCTGGAATTAGGAGGTCCTCGCCAATCTTGTCCACCTGCCGGATTATCCAACATGCCCTGAGGCTGTGAGTTGGGGTGGCGTCCTCTGCACTATGAATCTTGCAGGGTCCATCTAGCCACTTTTCCAGTACGGTTCCATGCCCTCTGGAGGGTTTTGACTTTTTGGTATTTAGTCCGGGTGCTTTACTGTGGTGCACCCTCTTAGTTCGGACGGGATTGCTATTCAGGGCCAGATTGTCCCAAAATTTTATTTCGGTTTTCCGAGCACTTTCCATCGCACAGTATTTTTGTACTATGGACGCCAGGTCGACAAAGCGTGTGATATTGCGACGACTTACGGCGTTAAGTATTCCCTCGTCCGTGCAGTTACTACAAAAGATTGAGATTGCGTCTCCCTCGCGGCAGTCCTTTATCCTGTTCATAACCAGGAGGAATCTGGCCCAGTAATGATGTACTGTTTCTTCGGGCATTTGCCTGATTTGGGAAAGATCGCTTATGATCGGGCGGGCGGGTGTCGTTGAATTTGAGACCTCACCCAATTTACTGTTCGGAGGCCGAAGAACATCCGAATCCTGAGATCCGGAGTCTTGGATGTTATCCGATGAGTTTAGCCCGTTGCCTGATTTTATGCTCAGGTCTTGGATTGTATACTCCCCTCCGCGGATATCCGGCATGGAGGGTTCGGGGATTCGGACGTAGCTAGTCCTTAAGATAGATGAAGGATCGCCGCATTGTGTCTCCACCACTGCAACGTGGTGGGTGACCTGGGGAGAGTTAATTTCTCTCAGATCGGGTTTAAGCCCAACCTGGTCGTAATTTGTGGCGATGCCCAGTGCGGCGATATGATATAGGAGCTCATTAACCAAAGAGAGCTCCATCGGATCCAATTGCTCGGCGAGTTCTGAGCCGATGTGGAGGTTGCTTTCGATGACCCGGGAGGTCACCGTCGGCGCAACAGCCGAACAGGCGGTTGCGAGAAAACCACCTAGCCGGAGAGTTTGGCCGACAGCCAAAGCTCCTTTCGTAATGGCGCCGTCTTTAAAGACGGGAAGAGGCATCCTTCCTGATCGCGACGGCACAGAGGAACTCTCAATGAAAGCACCAATGTCGGTGTTAAAACCGGCGGATCTCGGGTAGGGGGTCCCGAACTGTGCGTCAAGGTCGGATGGTAACAGGAGACAAGGGACACTTTATTTTACCCAGGTTCGGGCCCTCTCGATGGAGGTAAAACCCTACTCCTGCTAGATTAATATTGATGATATAGGTAGTACAAGAGTAGATCTACCACGAGATCAAGGAGGCTAAACCCTAGAAGCTAGCCTATGGTATGATTGTGTATGATGATGGTTGTCCTACAGACTACAACCCTCCGGTTTATATAGACACCGGATAGGGTTAGGGTTACACAGAGTCGGTTACATTGGTAGGAGATCTTGAATATCCGCACACCTAGCTTGCCTTCTACGCCAAGAAAAGATCCTTCCGGACACGGGACGAAGTCTTCAATCTTGCATCTTTATAGTCCTGGAGTCCGGCTGAAGGTATAGTCCGGCTATCCGAACACCCCCTAATCCAGGACTCCCTCAGGCGCCAGAAAAGAGCTTGATGTCTACTACACAACCTTCTTCTTGTAGACGTTGTTGGGCCTCCAAGTGCAGAGGTTTGTAGGGCAGTAGAAAATTCCCCTCAAGTGGATGACCTAAGGTTTATCAATCAGTAGGAGGCGTAGGTTGAAGATGGTCTCTCTCAAACAACCCTGCAACCAAATAACAAAGAGTCTCTTGTGTCCCCAACACACCCAATACAATGGTAAATTGTATAGGTGCACTAGTGCGGCGAAGAGATGGTGATACAAGTGCAATATGGATGATAGATATGAGTATTTGTAATCTGAAAATATAAAAACAGCAAGTTAACTGATGATAAAAGTGAGCGTAAACGGTATTGCAATGCTAGGAAACAAGGCCTAGGGTTCATACTTTCACTAGTGCAAGTTCCCTCAACAATAATAACATAATAAGATCATATAACTATCCCTCAACATGCAACAAAGAGTCACCCCAAAGTCACTAATAGCGGAGAACAAACGAAGAGATTATTGTAGGGTATGAAACCATCTCAAAGTTATTCTTTTTGATCGATCTATCCTAGAGTTCGTACTAGAATAACACCTTATGACACAAATCAACCAAAACCCTAATGTCACCTAGATACTCCAATGTCACCTCAAGTATCCATGGGTATGATTATACGATAAGCATCACACAATCTCAGATTGATCTATTCAACCAACACAATGTACTTCAAAGAGTGCCCCAAAGTTTCTACCGGAGAGTCAAGACAAAAACGTGTGCCAACCCCTATGCATAAGTTCATGAGGTCACGGAACTCACAAGTTGATCACCAAAACATACATCAAGTGGATCACGTGAATATCCCATTGTCACCACAGATAAGCACATGCAAGACATACATCAAGTGTTCTCAAATCCTTAAAGACTCAATCCGATAAGATAACTTCAAAGGGAAAACTCAATCCATTACAAGAGAATAGAGGGGGAGAAACATCATAAGATCCAACTATAATAGCAAAGCTCACGATACATCAAGATCGTGCCACCTCAAGATCACGAGAGAGAGAGAGAGATCAAACACATAGCTACTAGCACATACCCTCAGCCCCGAGGGTGAACTACTCCCTCCTCGTCATGGAGAGCGTCGGGATGATGAAGATAGCCACCGGTGAGGGATCCCCCCTTCGGCAGGGTGCCGGAACAGGGTCCCGATTGGTTTTTGGTGGCTACAGAGGATTGCGGCGACGGAACTCCCGATCTATTCCGTTCCCCGATGTTTTTAGGGTATATGGATATATATAGGCGAAAGAAGTCGGTCAGGGGAGCCACGAGGGTGGGGGTGCGCCTAGGGGGTAGGGCGCGCCTTCCTGCCTTGTGGCTTCCTCGAAGCTTCCCTGGCGTCTACTCCAAGTCTCCCGGATTGCTTCCGTTCCAAAAATAACTCTCCCGAAGGTTTCATTCCATTTGGACTCCGTTTGATATTCCTTTTTTTCGAAACACTGAAATAGGCAAGAAAACAGCAATTTGGCCTGGGCCTCCGGTTAATAGGTTAGTCCCAAAAATAATACAAAAGTGTTTAGTAAGGCCCATAAACATCCAAAACAGATGATATAATAGCATGAATACTTCATTAATTATAGATACGTTGAAGACGTATCAATCTCGTTTTTCCATTCATGAAAGAACTCTCCGTCAAGTATAGGCACTCTACGTCTAAGACTCCCCAACGTAGACTCATCCATCTTCCTCCAACGGTGATTAAACCAACTGCAATGGAGACAAAAGCTCTGATACCAATTGAAAGGATCGAGAAGAGGTGCCTAGAGGGGGGTGATTAGACCCTCAACAAAGAAAAGTAGCAGCTTTTAAGTCCTTCAAGTTAAGGTGGAGTTTTAGCACAAGTTTAAACATTCACAATACATTTCAAGTAAGCTTGGCAAGAGTATATGAGCAGCGGAAAGTAAAGCATGCGACTTGCAAGAAAGTAAAGGGATGGGATTGGAGTGTGCAAACGCAATTGGAAACACGGAGATTTTTGGCATGGTTCCGATAGGTGGTGCTATCGTACATCCACGTTGATAGAGACTTCAACCCACAAAGGGCAACGGCTGCGCGAGTCCATGGAGGGCTCCACCCACGAAGGGTCCACGAAGAAGCAACCTTGTCTATCCCACCATGGCCATCGCCCATGAAGGACTTGCCTCACTTGGGTAGATATTCATGAAGTAGGCGATCTCCTTGCCCGTACAAACTCCTTGGTTCAACTCCACAATCTTGACGGAGGCTCCTAAGTGACACCTAACCAATCTAGGAGACACCACTATTCAAAAGGTAATAGATGGTGTGTTGATGATGAACTCCTTGCTCTTGTGCTTCAAATGATGGTCTCCCCAACAATCAACTCTCTCACACAGATTTGGATATGGTGGAAAGATGATTTGAGTGGAAAGCAACTTGGGGAAGGCTAGAGATCAAGATTCTTGTGGTTGGATTGGAATATCTTGGTCTCAACACATGAGTAGGTGGTTCTCTCTCAGAAAATGAATGATGGAAGTGTAGGCACGTTCTGATGGCTCTCTCCATGAATGGAGGATGGGTGGAGGGGTATATATAGCCTCCACACAAAATCTAGCCGTTACACACAATTTACCAAACTCGATGGGATCGAATAGTGAAACTCGGTCAGACCAATTTAGTTCAAAATGTGAACGTTAGGCTTTTCGGTGGGACCGATATGATCAACTCGGTGAGACCGATGTGCTAGGGTTAGGGTAAAACCTCAACTCGGTTTGACCGATTACACAAACTCGGCGAGACCGATTTTGGTAATAAGCAAAACGGAGAGTTGGTCAAGCAAACTCGGTGGGACCGATTGCATATCCCGGTGAGACCGAAATGATTGCAACATGCAACAGAGAGTTTGCAAGCCCATCTCGGTGAGACCGAGATCCCATCAGTGAGACCGAACTGATTAGGGTTTCTGGCAATGGCTATGTCAAGTGAACTCGGTGGCGCCGGATAGATCAAATCGGTGGGGCCGAGTTTGACTTTAGGTTTTGGGACATATGTGGATATGAGAACGTGGTTGAGGGCTTTGGAGCATATCACTAAACACTTTGAGCAAGCAAGCCATTAAGCAACACCTCATCTCCTTTTAATAGTATTGGCTTTCCTATGGACTCAATGTGATCTTGGATCACTAAAATAGAAAATGAAGAGCCTTGAGCTTTTGCCAGTGTTTGTCCTTAGCGTCTTGAAAGGGTTCCACATCCTCTTGTCCATGCCATGCCTTTGTTGAACTTTCTTAAATATACTAGATGAAAATGTTAGTCCAACAAGAGATATGTTGACATTAATTACCAAAATCACCCAGGGAGCAATTGTGCTTTCAGAAACCTACCTTTAGTTCCTATGGGGTATCGACTCTCTATACTTCCACTTCCATTTTGAACAATGCTACATTGAATATTCTCGTTTGCCCTTTTTTGTCATCTGAATAAGACTTAAGAAGTAAGAAAGAATATGACCAAAGAAGACAATGACTACAACTGATAACTAAAATTAAAATAAATGAATAAGATTGAAAACTAAAATAATAAGTACCTAATATGTCAACAAGCTAATAGGCAAAAAAACTAAGAAGGGTATCGAGAGGGTCAATGAACATGACTAACTAGATTTAACTAAATAATGAAAAACGGGAAGACTAGGGCTAGTTCTACTAAAGAATAATAACTGGAATGTATTCATCCTTAGGGGTACTGAAGACTACGAACTGATGCCTTGGAATGAGAACTGAAAAACTAGTGAACAAGCAACTAACTAACATAAATTAAGAAAATGACACCTAACTTTGAAACTATTGACGACCATATAGGAAAAATTCCTCGATTCAGGTTTAAGGGTGAAGAAAGTCGCAAAGGCACGGTTCTACCTACTGAACTAGCATCCAAGGAGGACACCCCCCCCCCCAATCCCCGGCCGATTTAAGAAGTCCAATTTCCATCAAACATAGCAACAACCTACTAAGGAGGTGGTTAGCACAATTTCAACATGATTTCACATAAAAGTTTTAGCATGTTTAAACGAGGTTTTTAGCATAATTTCAAATTGGAAAATGATGTACAACACCGTGGTGTGTGACCTCCGAGCAACTAAGGACAATGGGAGTGGAAAAAATGAAGCAAGGCAGAGTGATGCAAAACCCGAGGGGAGTGGTGGGTAAAGAGGGAGATGGGTAAAAGCTTAGTGTACCTTCCACCCGTTTGGCGAAGACGGTTGCTTCCGGTCTCCCCTGCGAGAGCTTCCTGTTGACGAACCTCTCGGCATGCCTCCATCAACCTCCTCCCCAACAGCCAGCCTCCCTCTTTCGAGAGTTGCTTATAGGTAGTTGGCCATGCTCCATGACCTCTCGCTGGCCCTCGCTGACAGGGGCACCTTCCTCCATCGCATCCGCCTCCCTCTCCTCCATTCCTCCGCTACGCAACGACATGGACCACGGACCACCCCAAAAAGAATCACGTGGCGGAAGGGGTCGGCCTACAGATCAAGTGGGCGACCCCACCAATCCAGTCAGCAACCGACGCCCGCGCAGTTAAGAAGGTGGAATGAGGACGCAAGGGATGCCAAGATTCATGGAAGATCGGACGGCTCAAAAAACAGCCAGAAGGCCGAAGCCAAATGAAAAACAGACGGCCGGAAATTACGAAAAGTGTTCCGCCATACGCCGCCTCCGTGGAAGATCGTCCCAAAAAAGTGAAAAAGAGCAATCGATCGAGACGGTTTAAGATTCCGCTGCCGTGAGCCGCCGCGGAGAGCCGCCCCGTACCCCCGGCTTGTACCCGTTGAACCGCCGCGGATGGTGTGGATAAGAATATCACATGTCGCCTACATTGGCCCCAACCACGGCGACCGTACGCCCCCCATTTCCGGCCGCCAGATCCACCGCTGACCTTGCCGCGCCAATCAATCGACATGCCTCCCTGGCGAAGAGGGCTGCGAACGCCGAGCGCGACCAATCCCCCCTCCCCTGCCCAGTTGCCTCGCCATACGCTCGATACCTTCCCGGAGATGGTGAGATTGATCTCACCTGTTCCACAAGGTGTCCTTATGGTGACTGGCGCGCGGGGGTGGAGGGAGAGGGCGATACGGATTCGCGACGCCACCGCGTCCTAGATCTGCCGGGTGCATGAATGGAAAGCGGCGGATCGAGCGGCGGCGGCAGTGTCAGATCCGAACAAGGGATCGATGGTGCTTCAACACGCGGAGACATGCAGGGGAAGGGCAGAGATAGCACAGCGAAGATTGGCGAAGGTGATTCACGAGGAAGCTACGGTAGAGGAGAGGGCGAGGATGCCCAATTTCCCCCAGTCCCCGCCAGCTTCGTTTGTGGTATGGGCGCGAGCCGAGGCGAAATCGGAGGATCCATGGAGGGCGAGGCGTTGGGAGTGCATGCTGGGTGTGATACCGGCAGATGCGCCTCTGCAGCGCCCCTCTTCGTCGATGGCGTGGGGCCAAGCTTGAGCGAGGAGGAGCTGGAGAAAAGAAGAGATTCAATGATCAACACACCTCCTGGCTCCCCGATCCAGGTGGTCGAGCGGCCGTATCGAAGAGCCCCGTCGCCGCCGGCGCTGATTGCGTCTTCTCCGGTGAGGATAAAGCGGAGAGGAAGTCATGTCACTGCTAGAAGGGCCCTGCTTGTCAGTGATAGGGAGGAGCCTCGTCTTGAGTTGGAGACAGCTGGAGAGCAATGGCTGGCTGGTGCTCGAAAAGGGAAAACGCCCAAGCAGAAGGCGTTTTCGACAGTGCCTATAAGTAAGAACGAGGCCACAACTGCCCCCCAAGCTAGGGTTCGTCAGCTCCGCCGCCGCCGAGCGGCACCTCCTAGTTCGCTAGTGTGGATTAGGAAGGATCTATTCCAGAGGGGTGAGTTCTTGGCTTCAGATTGTCATCCTGTTGGAGCGACTGATCGCCTGACCAGACCAATGCAGTTCAGTTTCTCGAGAGATTGGTGGGCTAGGAAGCACGGGAAGATCCCCTTTGCTGCTGTGGTTAAGATGGCCAGAGCTGGAAGAGATGGATCTCGTGGAGGGGGGAGATATGCAGCAGGGAGAGGAAGAAACGAGACAGGCCGTGGTGTTTCTGCTAACTCCAAATCTACAAGAGGAGGGGAGGCGCAACACCAGACTGCTCGCCCTCCTGTGCCATAGATGCCTCCAGTTACTATATACTCGAGGCCACCAATTGTACCTATGCAACAACCGAATCAGTTTCCACAGGGGCAGATGTATGCAGGCTTCCCTCCAGGAGGATATCCACAATTCCAGGGGTGAATCAGTGGCCTATGCAACAACTGCAACAGCAACCCATCCCTTTCCAGTTCCCACTGCAGCCTGGTATGATGACATATCAGCAACAAGCTCATTACAACTCTGGGAGTTCATCTGGTGGCAATGGCCCATCCTTGCCTTCTGGATCCAGCAAGAACAAGAAAAAGAAGAATACCAAAGGAGGGGCTGGGTACAGCAACAGTGAACAGACTCAGAGTGATAGTGAGGGAGGAGGGAGTACAACCTACAATGTGGATCCGAAGTTCATTGGAGCTATCTGCTATAACTGTGGACTGCCTGGGCACTTTGTGGGGATGTGCTCTCTGCCCAAAATATGTTTTATCTGCAAAACTGCTGGCCATCACATGGATGTGTGCCCCACATGGTACAAACCATATCCTGCTGCTCATTACTGGGGGAGTGCTAACACAGGGCTGGGTTTCTTTCATGTGGAGGCTGGAGATGCCAGTGATAATAACTGGATCAATATTGGTAATGTAGGAATAGTGGTTGTGGAGGAAGGGAACATTACTGGAGATGAACTGGGGCAGTGTTTTGCAGAAATGTGGAAAACCAACTGGCCCTGGCAGATAAGGCCATTTGACAAAAACAAATTCCTGGTGAGATTCCCTCCAAACAAAAGAATTGCAGAACTTGCTGAATACCCATCCATGAACTTAAAAAGAAAGAAAGCTACTATATCTTTCATGAAATGGGGAGGTGAAATCCCTGTTTTTGATTCTCTGACTGAAACCTGGATAGTTATGGAAGGACTGCCCCCAAAATGGATAAGCTGGAGTGTGATAGCTCAAGTGGCTACCATACTAGGGGTCCTGGTTAATGTGGACTGGCATATGATCTTCAGAAGCTTTTATGAAAAGGTTAGGATTCAGGTTGCAGTCACAGACCCCAGCAAAATTCCCAAAGACAGAGTGGTGGAAATCCAACATGAGTTATTCCTGCTAAGGTTTATAGTGGAGCAAGATGCTGATGGATACAACTCTGACAACCCATCTGACCCTGGAGAGAACAAGGTTGAGGATAACAATGTCAACAGTGATGATGATCTGCTGGGGGAGGAAATGGAGACTGAATTAGAAAAATCTGGGAAGGATAATACACCAAGACCCTCTGCTGCTCCTAGAGGATCATACAAAACTCCTGGAGATATTATGGAGATGACTTCAGGATCCAAGAATCAGAGAGCACCCATGACTAAAAGCTATCTGGAAGTGGTTCAGAAGAGAGCCAGAGAAGATGGGGGTGAATGCTTACTGCCCAACTTTGAAGCTGTGTGTGACCAAGAAAAAACCAGAGCTGGAGGTCTAGTGAGGAACAATACTGCTGGGAAGTGGGGGCCTATAGAAGCCACCAGAATGAGTGACAGGATTAAGAGAGATGGGAAACCTGCTCTGGCCAAAACTCAAGAATTAAAGCAGAAGAAAAACCTAGAAATTTCTAAAGGTAACAAAAAGAATCTTAATTCTTTTACCTGCTTAGATAATGAGCTCTTAATTAATATTGCAAAATCTTCTGGGGTTAATTTGGGGGATGACCACCTGACAGTTGCTCAAAATGTTGAAGTTATTAAAAACATTGAGCTTGACAGGTTGGCCAAGCTTCAAAAAAGTAACCCAAAAATCTTCCTCCCTCCTGACATTGATATAACAGGGGAGGAGTTTAATTTTGTTGAGCCTGATTCCAATAGCGAAAACATCAATGATGATAATGCATGGGATAATGTGCAGGACACCTCTGATGTTCCCTGGATTGAGGTGACTTCCCATAGGAAGAGTAAAAGTAGAAGAAGATTGAATATTTAGATATGATAGGTATCTTTTGGAATATAAGAGGACTTAACAGGTCCTCTAAAAGCACTAGGGTGCAGGAGCTCATGAGAGCACATCACCCTGACTTTATCTGTCTTTCTGAAACAAAAAAAGAAAAAATTACTAGTTCTCAACTAGAGGCCATAGATAATGGGCTTGAGTTTGTGTGGAACTGGCTTCCAGCAAATAATACAGCTGGAGGGGTGCTAGTAGGAGTGAAAGAAGATGAGTATGATATTGTCAACTGTGACATTCATACTTTTAGTGTGGTGCTTGTGCTGAAATCTAAGAAAGATAACACCATGTGGAGATTGATCTCTGTATATGGGTCTGCATATGATGCTTTCAAGTTAGATTTTGTGCAAGAACTCCATAGAGTGTTTGATATGTGGGTTGGCCCTACTATAATAGGTGGGGATTTTAATTTGGTCAGAGAAGCTTGTGACAAAAATACTGGTGATATAAACCAACATTGGGCAGACCTATTTAATGATTGGGTTAACAAATTCGGTCTCATTGAGCTCAAGAACTCAGGTAGAAAATATACCTGGGGTAATAATCAGGACCATATGATTATGGCCACTCTAGATAGAATTTTTGTTACTGTTGACTAGGAGAGGATACATCCTAATGTACAAGTTAAAGCTCTACCCAAATTAGCTAGTGATCACACCCCTCTGGTGATTGATACATGTGCCATCAAGATCCCTAAGAATAAAATGTTTAGATTTGAGAAGTGGTGTCTGGAGGTAGAGGGTTTCAGGGAAGTGGTTACTAAAGCTTGGAATACCAAGTGCCATCTAACTAAAGCTATTGATATTTGACAATTCAAAATTAGGACCACCAGGAGTGCTATTAAAGGGTGGTGCATTAATTATGAGGTTGCACAAAATAGACAGAAACAAGCTCTTATTGCTGAATATAACTGTCTAGATATTATTGCAGAAACACAACCCCTATCTCCTAACTCCAGAGACAAAATCAAATCCATTTCAGGTGAGTTAAATGGCATCTGGAATATGGAGGAGATCAAGGCCAGGCAGAGGTCCATGGAGAGAGATATTTTGGAAGGGGAAAATAATACTGGATATTTCAAAGCAATAGCCAACCAGAAAAGAAGAAAGAAACAAGTGCAGATGCTGGAAGGTGAAGATGGACCTGTGGATGACCCTAAAGGTATGTTAGATGTTGTTGTTAAATTTTATAAGAAGCTTTTTGGTTACCAGGAAAAAATTAACATCACCCTAGAAGATGACTTTTGGGGTGAAGAGAATAAAGTTACTAGGGCTCAGAATGATATTCTGAACACCCCTTTTACTGAGCTAGAAATTAGAGAGGCAGTCTTTGGCTCATATGTTGAGGGAGCTCCTGGACCTGATGGGTTCTCTTTTCTATTTTACCAACAATTCTGGGAGGTTATTAAGAATGACCTGTTTGCCTTGTTTAGAGATTGGGAGAGAGGTGAACTAGATCTGTTCAGACTTAATTTCTCCCTACTTACTCTAGTCCCTAAAGAGGCTGATGCTGTCAGGCTTGAAAAATTCAGACCCCTGGCAATGACTAATTGTAGTTTTAAAAAAATTTCAAAATGTGTTACTAATAAATTTGGCCCTATATGCCATGAACTTGTTTCTCCTAACCAAACTGCTTTCATTAAAAGTAGATATATAGTGGAAAGTATTGTGGCAGCCCATGAAATAATTCATGCTGTTCATACTAGGAAGAAATCTGGTTTTGTTTTTAAACTGGACTATGAGAAAGCTTATGACATGGTTAACAGGGAATTTCTGGTGGAGATACTAGCCACAAGGGGCTTTAGCCCTAGCTGGATCAATAAGATAAAATCTCTATTGTACAGTGGATCTGTTGGTGTCAGATTGAATGACATGAACAGTGATTTTTTCCTAACAGGCAAAGGAGTGAGACAGGGTGACCCAGCCTCGCCACTGCTGTTCAATATTGTTGCTGATGTCTTTACTAGAATGTTAAATAAAGCATCTTTAAAAAAGTTTATTGAGGGGGTATTCCCTCCCTCAAACCCAGCTGGAATTATCAGCCTGCAATATGCAGACGATACTCTTCTATTTATTAGTGATAGCTTAGATCAAGCTAAGAATTTTAAATGGTTGCTTTCCTGTTTTGAACAGATCTCTGGTTTGAGAATTAACTTCCACAAAAGTGACTTGGTCCCTATTAATGTTGAGCCTAATAGGGCCAACATTTTTGCTCAAGTCATGGGGTGTAAACTTGGGGGTTTTCCTATTAAATACCTGGGAGCTCCCCTTCATTATAATAAGCTTAAAAAAGAAGACCTCCAACCTATGATTGACAAGATTATTAAAAGAGGGGCAGGCTGGAGAGGCAGACTTTTATCCTCTGGCAAGAGGTTAATACTGGTGCAATCCTGCCTAGCTAGTATCCCTTCCTATTTGATGGGTGTAATTAAATTCCCTAAGTGGGCTATAACCCTGATTAATTCCCAATTAGCTCATTGCTTTTGGGATGATTACGAGGGCCACTTTAAATACCACCTTGCTAATTGGGGGGCCATAGCCACCAAGAAAAAATATGGTGGCCTGGGTGTAACTAATTTGGCAGACGTCAATATGTGCCTCCTTGCCTCCTGGGGCAAGAGATATATATTAGATGAGGGCAAAATTTGGAAGAATATAGTAGATTATAAGTACAATATTCAGAGTCCTAACATTTTTGCCTGCTCCAGTGTGGGAGCATCACCTTTCTGGAAGGGAATTCTCTGGGCCATTAAGGCCTCTAAATTTGGATATGAATGGAGGGTGGGGAATGGCAGAAATGTTAAGTTTTGGGAAGATTGTTGGTGTGGTGATATTAACCTTGCTACTAAATACTGGAGACAATACTCCATTGCGGTGGATCAACAAGCTACCATTGAGGAAGCTTGGGATGGAACCACCCTTAAAATCAATTTCAGGAGATGTTTTTCGCCTGATATGATGTTAGAATGGAATAACCTCTTTAAGGATATTAAGAGTGTTATTCTTACTGACAGTCCTGATACTCTCATATGGAAATACGAGGCAAAAGGGTTGTACTCAGTGAAATCCTTCTATAATATTGTCAACTTTAGAGGGATCCTGCCTGGTACTAAGGTCGTGGTGTGGAAAACTAAATTTCCCCCTCGTATTCAAATATTTTGCTGGTTGATAACGAATAACAAACTATTGACCAGAGACAACCTGTGCAAAAGACAACATGTTCCAGATAAAACATGTCTTTTTTGCTCTGAACATGAATCCTCTTGTCATTTATTTTTCTCTTGTGTTGTTGCTGCGGAACTTTGGAGAGTTGTCAGGGATGCGGCCAATATCAAAGTTTATGAAGATATTCATGAAATGATGATAGCCTGGCCAGCAAACCTGACACGGCGGCCAGTTTTATACAGGCTGCGGCCATGTGGGCTCTCTGGAGGAGCAAAAACGATATGTGTTTTAACCGAATGCCTTGGATGGGAATGCAGGTGCTCGTTTGGAAAACTGTGAGAAACTTGTCTTTATGGGAGGTGGTTTGGCCAAATGCTCTCAAATCGGAACAAAAAGAGATCGTGCAAAGGCTGGAGCAGTGGGCGAGAAGACCCCCACCCCTACTGTGGCCGGATCCAGGCTGATGAGGGGAAGACTCGATAGAGAGTACGCTGGGAGTGAGCTGATCTGGATGTGAGCTGAAGAAACGAAGAAAAATGAAGATCCTGATCTACTCTATTTCCTTTTTGTCTTCCCCACATGGCGAAATTGTTGTTTCGTTTAAAAATGTTCCCCTATAGAGGGTAAGCTTTGTAATGCCTAAAATAGATGCACATCTTGGATACTGTTTATGTGGTTTCATTGGTAATACAATGGAGCCGGGGCTGCGGCCCTCTTTCTCTAAAAAAAATGCGCCTCCGGTCGGAGAGCCGCCAAATATCTGGACGCAAATACCGTGCGCCGCGGCGGGGCCTCATCCTCGAGCGAGGCGAGCGCGTGGGTGGCCCTCGATGACCGCCACGACGTGACCCGAGCCCCCATAGTCAAAGCCAATAATTCCATTCCCAATTCCCTACTCGCCATCGCCATTGGCGGGCTCGAGCAACTCTTGTCAAACTTCTCCACCCCGCATCGAAAATTAAATTCCCTATCGCCTGTCGCCCGCTAGCTCTGCCTCATCCTCCCATGCTGAAACTCGCCCATAGGCCGTCTCGCTCCGCGCAAAGTTTATAATCCCGGCGCGAGATCGAGATCGAGAGAGGCGCCGAGGGTGCATCGTGCATGGTTTAATTTGTGGCGCGAGCGCGTTAAATATGGGCATCATGGATCACTCGGAGGACGAGGAGGAGGAAGGGAGCCACTACGGCAGCGGCAGCGGCGGAGGCGCGAGGTTCGGCGCGCGGCGGCAGAAGCCGAGGTCCAAGAGCCACCACCAGCTGCTGCTCATGGACAGCGTCGGCGGCGGCAAGGCCGGCGCGGACGGGGAGTGCGCGTCGGAGGAGGAGGAGGTCGTGCCGCTGCCGGAGTACGAGCGGCTGTCCCAGTCCGCGCGCCTCCCGGACGACGACGACGACCCAGCTGGCGCCGAGGACCCGCCTCCTCCGGCCGAGCGGAGCGCGTCCCTGACGCCCCCGCCGCGGCAGCCGCAGCAGCAGAAGCCGGCGGCGTGGAGGCTGCTCCAGTACGTGCGGTCCATGCACAGGTCTTCGGCCGGGGCCGTGGTGGCCGGCGCGTACTGCGGCGGCTCGTCGGACGGCGACTCCAAGAGCTCCGACGGCGACAAGGAAGGGGGCGACGGCGACGGCGACGAGGAGGGGGGGAAGGACAAGCAGCATCAGCGGCAGAAGAAGAAGCGCTCCTCGTGGCTGCCGGACCCCGACCGCCGGTGGCCGGTGCAGGGGTTCTACTAAGGGTCTTGCTTGGCCGAGTTGTCGTGGACTTTTCGTCAGGTTCAATTCTTTCTTTGCATTGTTAACTCGACCACCTACTGTACGTCGAAGCCGGTAGAATGTTATTCATGACGTGTCGCCGACGGAGCTCGGGTCTTCGCCGGGCTAGTTCGGGCTTGTTTCCTTTTCATTTCCTTGTGGTTTCCAACTTGGTACAGAAGAATGCTGTAATTTGCCGAACAAGAGATAAACAAAGCATCTTCCATTCCTACGATTTGGAAACACACGACCATACAATTGAGACAATGAGTTGAAACACGTGATGCAATTGAAAGCACGCCGTCGACCACATTGCTGTCAATTGCATCATGTACTTTTCTGAGCAGTTACTATAACATGTTCTCCGCCAAATTTCATCAAGCGTAGAAGAGATTATCAAAGGGAAATGCCCTATGCCTCTGGAGTTCGTGGCGAAACCTCATACGCCGCAGGCCGCTGATCCCCCACGCATACCATGGCCGCCCACCTTTGGGGCGGGCTGCACTTTCGGTCGATGGCTCCTTCGGCTCAAATGATGGCAAGGCCGGGACAGGGATGATTTTAAGAGATGGTCGCTGCTTACAGAAGGCTGTCTTATTGCAATGAGGCTTTTAGATTCTGAAATGAAATTCAAGCGATGGTTGAAGGGCTCTCGTTGGCACTCGAACGATCAACTTTACCTATAACAGACATGGTATTTATTCATGTCCGCAGACTGATACGGGGCGTGGCCATCCAACGGTAGCCGTAAACGTCCACCCGGCCGTAATAAAAATACATTCAGACTGAATTCTCGCAAACACAACATAATTATTTTAAGTTCAGACATAATTTACATAAAACGAACAATAGTTGGTCCATTTAACTAAAACCTAAAAATCATAAACTAGCTTGTAGCGGACGGTGACCTCGCACGCGTGGCCGGCCTGACCGGCGGCACCTTCATCACCGTCCATGTCATGTTCGTCCTCGGAGTGGTCCCTCCAACGGCGGAAGGACGTGGGGGCGCGGCGGCCCTGCCAGGCCACCACCTGGCGCTCGTGGAGGAGCCGCTCCGCTTCCTCCTGCGTCGTGTGAAAGACCGCCTCGGGCAGCGATGACCCTGGCCTTGCCCTTGACGGCGGCGATGAAGGTGTCGTTAAGCGGACACTACTTGTCGATCTTGGCGAGTTCCCCATCGAGTCGGCGCAACTGACGACAGACATCTCCGCGGTGGTCACCGACTGGTCGCAAGCCCGGGCCTCCGCGAGGTCAGGGTCCGTGAGGAGCCATGTCGGCGCTGCGTCGGATTTCTCGAACGCATGGCTTCGCATCATTTCTCGGACGTCAAGCAGTGCGTCGCGTTGCGCCACTCCCACTGTGTCGCATGCCCGACCGTCCTCTTCTCCGGTGTGACAATGCTCCGTGACAAGGAGCCGCCACCGCCGCAGCCATCAAGGTAGTGAAGGAGGCGCCTACGTGTCTTCGCGAACACCCGCGGCGCCTCCTCTTTATCGAAAAAGGCTTTCACCCCACTTTATAAATAAAGCAAACCACCAAGGTCACAAAGTACCACAACAGTCAACACACGCACACACCCAGGTCTCACGACAAATAGTACAGAGCGTTTCGCTGAGGGCACAACTCAACAAGCCCTAAAGAACAGACAAAGAAAGGAAAAAGGGTGGCCGGGCCACGAAGAAGCTAATCAGGCTCAGGAGGTGGCGGGGAAAGCGGCGGCGCCAAGCGCGGAGCCATCGCACGGAGATCAGCAATGATGATGTTGATGGCGTCCCGATCCTGGAGGCGGCTAAAAGGTCGCCAGAGCTGCAAGTAACCACACATTTTGAACACCGCGTCAGTAGCACGTCGAAGAGAAACCCGCTGGATGACTAGCTTGTTCCGAAACGTCCAAAGCGTCCAGGCAAGGACCCCTATAGTCAGCCACCTAATGTGGCGACTCGCTGGGGGTGAGCCCTGTAGTTATGCGAAGAGGTCCGGAAAGTTGGTGTTGCACCAACTGCCACCGACCACCTTGCGCAGGCAACTCTAGAGAAAATGGGATGAGACACACGAGAAGAAAATGTGGTTAGAGTCTCCCACAAAGAGGACACATCCTGTCTCCCGGACCATTGCGTTTTAACACCTCCACGCCGGAGGGAACACGCCCACGGATCCATTGCCACAAGAAGATTCTAATCTTCAGAGGGAGTCTGGTCGACCAAACCGCCTCCAGGGGGCCGGCCCGGGGGTGGCAGCAATGACGCGGTACAGGGATTTCATGGAGAATCTGCCCGTGGGCTCTACGTGCCAGGATAGGCGATCGTGCGACGTCTCCAGGTCTGGTTCATGGAGCGCAATGAAGTCTAAAAGCTCGTGCCATGCGGCTATTACCGGGGGCCCAAAAGTGTGTCGGAACGCGAGACGCCCTAAGTCAATAAGCACCTTCTCAACTAAGACCTGAGGGTCCACCACGATGGAGAACAGGTCCGAGAAGCAGGCCGCGAAGGGGGAATCGCCAGCCCACCTATCGAACCAGAATAAGGTATTCGATCCAGATCCCATTGAAATTGAGGTCCCGGTGCGGAGAACAGGTAGCAGCTGGATGACGGATTCCCAGAACTGGGAGCCGCCGGACCGCTGACAGAAAGCTAGGTGCTGGCCATGTAGGTATTTATTCCGGGTAATGTGGAGCCATAGGCCGCCGTCTCCATTGGCGATGCGCCAGAGCCATCGAGTCAGGAGCGCAATGTTCATCCACTTGGAGGACATGATGCCGGGGCCGTGCTGGTCCTTCGGCTTGCAGATTTCTTTCACGGTCTTTCCGGGCCAGTCTTGCCGTGGCCCAAACAACCATATATACAAAGTCTTGCAGTCCAAGTATTTCTCAGATACTTCTTTCTGGAGAGCTAAATCCAATGTCCCTAAACCTGCATTTCAGGCATCCATTCCAAAAGTCAGACTTATCTTATTGAGCAATTCTTTGTACCAACTCACACAAGGCAGCGTTTCTCGCTCTCCATGGGATAACTCTCGGGACTCTATTTATCACCACCTTGTTATCTACTCCCTCCGTTCCTAAATAATTGTCTTTCTAGAGATTTCAACAAGTGACTACGTACGGAATAAAATGAGTGAATCTACACTCTAAAACATGTCTACATACATCCGTATGTTGTAGTTCATTTGAGATGGCTAGAAAGACAATTATTTGGGAACGGAGGGAGTAGGATAGTAATTTTGTTTACCCTGCTCTGGTAAAGACTTTGGATCCCAATTATTCACTCAGATGACAATGATCTCTTGTTTTGGAAACCAATACCCACAGGGAAATTCTCTTCCAAGAGTGCATACAAACTTTGTTTATAGGAAATGCAACATGAAGGAGAACCACAGCCCCGAGCAATCTCTGATAACACAAAGACGCTTTAAAAACAGATTTGGAAGGCAAAGGATACGGTACCAAACTACAGTTGATGCTAGCAGCATTCAGGTTCCAATCAAGATCTTCACGAACCCTGCCTGGCATGAAATGGGGAACGAAAACTCAGGGAATACACATATATGTCTTGGATCACACTTGCAGATGCAACAAACTGAAGGCAGGATGGAAGCTACAATTTCGGCAATTGCAGTCCAGACTACCTCACCACTTCAAGCAGGAGCACAAGGTGTCAAGTTTGCTGCAGTTATTTTGGACAAATTGAACATACAAGAAGCATCACTCTTTCACTGACAACAGTATATTAGCGAAAACAGCAGCGGTAAGGTCTCCCCTGACTCAACCGGGGATTTTTGTGAGCTCATCAGCCAGAAGCATATCCGGGTTTTCCATATCCCTAGAACTAGTAACAATGAAGCTCATCATGCAGCAAAATTAGCTAGGGAACAGGGTAATGCAAACTCACACAGTTCTAGGTTCATATGTACCAATGTTGTTCACTCTGATAGGCATTCTCCCCTGATCCAGGCTTCAACAGATGCCATCACTCATGTAAAATGATTTTTAGAGAAATGAATGGCACCTTGAGCGCCTTTGCTTATTGTGGTACGGTAGAGTCCCAGACACGCAAATAAGATGGATTCCACACGACAGAGCACAGCAAGCAAGACAAGTTAGCGCAGATCTCATCTGCTCGTTGGCTTCGTCCATGTTTGACATCGAGAGTGGGGATGATATGTACAAACCAGTGGCAGTTAGTATCTCAGAAGGTGATGAATAGCTTAGCTTAGTGCATAATCGAGGATTTTATATACAAAAGACAGGCACCAGGCTAAACAGACTTCAGATTATTCGAGGACAAGGAGGCCTACAGATAATTACAGGTTCGATTGTACAATGAGGCACAGAGCACGCTGCTTGAAAACGTTAGCGTCAGTTCCATCTCTCAGTCTTCCCCACCTTGTGGACCTTGTGGATCCCTGGAAGCTCGCCTGAACCATGTCTTGAAGGCCGTGACCAAATGCTGGCAGTCATCAACGTTGCGAGTTGAGAACCCGAGGCATTGTTGCAGCAGCTCCTGAGCATCTGGGACGGATAAAGTGGAGATGATCTTAAGAAATGTCTCCTCCAGCTCTTGGCAGTTCGACGATTTGTATCCACTGTGCATAGGTTGGGCGATGTCCCTGCAGACATTTAGAACAGGAAGCCAACTTTTCACAAGCTTCATCCTCACCTGAGAAATAGAGGTGACGCATGAGAGACCAAATTCAGTGGTATACAACAACAATGCTATAAGCACAAACTTAATGTACTCCAATCTAAGAGGTTTTATAAGAAATTTGGCAACAGAGAGCTAGAAGGTGCCCAGGATATACAAAGTGCCAGTTCTGTTTTGCTGTAGATCAAGATATTGGCCAAGACACAAAAATACCACATTCCGTTACATCAAACTATTCAGAGACGGACCGTTTTCTCAAATTTTATGCTGAACTAAAAACTGCAGTGGCTGGACACTGAATGCCAAGCAGGTGGTGGGATGAAAGAAGGAACGGACAAGCAATTGAAATTAGGGTGCAAATGGGTGTGTGACAAAATACAATCAAAGATTGCAGGCTCAGGCACGATGACACTTGAACATAAGCAAGTTCATACAGCAGATACAGATGCAGAAGGCTACATGAGCAGATAATACCAGTTTTCACAGTGAACTGGATTATATCACAAATATTGTGCACAGAGCAAACCGAGAGCTCACGTGTAAGATTCGAACGACTAATGGCGCCACACAGCATGTGGAAAGGGTTGGGTTGAAAGTCCCCATAATTCTTGATGTTTTCAAGAGCAGGACATCTGGTAGGATGACGGTCGATGACCTGCTAAAACTCTCCATACCACCTTTTTTTTTTTGGATGGCCCTGCTAGCCCTTGACCATATATAGTTTAGATGGATCTGGCAAGCTTGAAGAAAGAAATGTGTTTAGGCCACTGGGCTTGGCTGAAAATACTTAAGTGTGCATGACTAACAATATCTCTACTATCTCTTCTCTACTACTTAAAAAGAACGTAAGGTTCCCATTTCACCTTTCTTCTCACCACCCCTTCGTCCAACCTTCCTTGTATAATAATAAATCAACTTAATTTACTTACCTTCTGAACCAATTCCACTTTAATTTACTTACCAATTTTTTGATCAACATATAAGGTAATTCATGGGCAGAATTTGACGATCATTTATTTACACAATCGCATTACTATAGACGGGTAAATCACAAGCCAACGTACTAAAAGATTTATATCCCGTTGCAACACACGGGCATTGTTCTAGTTCTATTGTAAAGCTAAACAGGGAAGAGGAACCACCTAACCATTTGCTCTTGAAAATTACCACTCAACGTCTTTACTGAAAATCTTAGGCCATCTCCAATGCTGCATCGATTCAAAGCAAAAAGGGTGTATTCATTTCAAGCCAAACCTAATCTTTGGTTCAATTCAAGGGGACTTTTTGTCTAAGCTCACTATCTCCATTCTCCAGTACCTCGAACAAGTTTGAAGGGCAGTACAAACCGTCTTTTCAACACACTGTGGATGATCTTAATGGACCCAACAGATATTTGCAGAAGTAAGTTTTTATTCACCTAAAGGCATGGATTACCCAGATCTTGATTCATCCTCATTAAAGCTTTCCATCTGAATGGATTTTGCTGCCTATCTATCCTCTACAAGGTCCTCCACCTATTTTTCTAATTAGATACCTTTCTTTCAACTCTTAACCAGTTCCAGTTCCCCACCACAAACATATTTCTATATCAACCAATAACTCCTTATTAGCAGAACTCCACCAGAATTTTCCCTAAAACACATGCAAGCTTCCAGGTCCTCGTAGGGTCTCCGTGGGCCTCTTTGATTCATAGGATTTAAAAAACGTAGGAATAGGAAAAGTATAGGGTTGGAGTGGCATGCCCACTTGAATCCTATAGAATTAGTGTTTGATGGCATGGGAAAAACAGAGGAATTGTAAAAAGAGGTTGGAGTGGATGTTAGATTTCCTATGAAATGTAGTACAAAAGATTCCATAGGAAGAAATCCCGTGGGATTCAATCCTATGAATCAAAGGACCAACATAGGAAAAAATCCTAAGGATTTTAATCCTCCAGAAATCCTATAAAATTCCTTTGAATCAAAGGAGCCCTAAGAACTTGGAAATGCAATCTATTAGTGCAAGAAGTGAATGAAACTCTACTACTGCAAGCACCAGTACATTACTACTTCAAAAAGTTCTATCATGTTCTAGACGAGTCTTCAACATAAATACAGATGGTCAGTCATACAGAAAATGTGACCTAAAAGTACATCAGAATAAACCAGGAAACCACCATGATTGCCGGAATTGGAACCTACAGCCTTATGTCATATCCAGATGCAAGTCATGGCTCAAGTATAAAGACTGGAGCACACTTATTGATATTTCGTGCTAAAATTTGACAAAATGTCAATATCACTAATTCACTAATTTCTATCTGTGAAAGCATTCCATCCATAGATCATAGCAAAAGCTGAGGCAGAGTTAAGTATTCTAATATAGCATGGGATCATTTCCACAGGTAAGCTACAGCACATATACAATCACACAAAGACATACTTAGATACGATAATATCTAACCTGAACACTGTAGCAAATCATCTAGCATGACAATACCAGCATATCTAATCTGACATATGGATAACTCACTGACTGATTTGCAACAGAATCAAGTCATCATATTGGAAGTTAGGCACTTAGCATCGTAGCATATTTCAAGAAGTACTAACATCTATCATAGACTAACATGGAGATATGTCATCTTACAGACTAACCTGCCGAGGAACCAGTGTCTCCCCAATCATAACCGAATGGGCGAGCCTGAGCGTGCATCTGGTCACAAGCATGGGGAGCCCAGGAGCCATGTTCCTCCACATGTCAGCATCATTGAGCAGCTTCTGCAAGTCAGCAGCGAGCGCGACCTGCTCGCTCCAAAGCTTCACCGCGTTATCGACCACCCTCATATCCACCATCCTCTCAATGAGCCAGAGCAGATGCTTCACATTCAGGACCGCCGAGTGCAGGTTCAGCTTCTGTATCGCCTCTCGCTCGTCGCTGTCGACGGCGATCCTGAAGTCCGGGCTGGCGTACTTGCCCAGGAGCTCCTTGACGGTGTCGAGCCGGGAGAGGAACGCCTCGTCGAGCACCTTGCGCACGCAGTCGCGGGAGGGGTAGTCCTTGAGGAGCATCGCGACGAACGCCTTGGTGGCGGCGGGGACGGGGTGGCCGTGGATGGCGGAATGGATCAGGCCGTGCAGCATGGCCTCCGAGGGCGACCTGGCGGCCGCCTCGCCCGCGGCGGCGGCGGCGGCGGGGGGGAGGGAGACCCTGGCGAGGAGGTCGGCGGCCTCGTCGCCGGGGAGGAGCGGCGCGAGGTCCAGCACGCGGGCCTCCTCCTCCTCGGACCATGGCACGGCCTCCAGGAAGCGGATGCAGGCCTCGACGCAGGCGTCGAAGAGGAGCTGCAGCGCCACGGGGAGGATGTCGAGGGCGTCGGCGGGGGAGCGGATGGTGCCGGCGAAGTCGAGCGTGTGGAGGAGGCGCACGACCTCGACGTGGGCGTGGAAGGGGCGGGCGCAGGAGGGCGCGGCGGGGACGGCCAGGGAGAGGCGGCCGGCGGGGGAGGAGGACGGGTCGGGGCACCAGCGGTCGGAGAGGAGCGCCGCGAAGTAGCGGGAGCGGAGGAGGGACGCCGAGGAGACGTGCAGGTCGAGGAAGGCGGCGGGGTCCGGCTTGACGTCGGCGTCCGCGTCGTCGGCGGAGGGGTCGAGGTGGAGGCGGAGGAGGAGGTCGGCGCCGGGGAACGAGAGCGGCGGGGAGGAGGCGGAGGCGGCGACGGGCCGCGGGGGCGACGCCGGCGAGGAGAGGGAGGAGAGGCGGGAGCTGCTCGCCGAGCGCTGGCGCTTGCGGAGCGACATTGCCGTCGGGTGCCGGGGAATTGGGGATTTTTTTTTCTCTTCCGGTTGGTTGCGCTCGGCGAGGAGGGGAGGGCGGTGGAGTGCGTCGGTTAATCGGCTGCTCTGTTTTTGGAGGGGACAGGACAAAGCGAAGCAGGGGAAGGGATTAGGATGAGGAGGATCCACCTAGATAATGACACCCCATTAATATCTCCTCCAAAATGCTCCATCAATATCTCTTTTTATTTTGCAAATAAAATAAAAAATACCCAATCAATCAATGGAGGATAAAATGAAAACACCCCATTGGGTATCCTTGAAAAAAAAAACACCACACTGATAACTCTTGAGAATAAAATTTTAAAAACCATCAATGTGGGCTCGTTCGGTCAGCAAGATTTTTCGAAGAATTTTCATAGAATTTCAACCCTCGAGATCTTGTTTCCATGTATGTATGATATCTGTTTCATCGGAATGAAGATACTGGATTGCTTACAATTGTGTCCATATATTGACCTAATTTAAAAATATTCTTAGCATTAGTGAGGAGACTTCATGAAAAAATCTTGAAGATTTGAGAGGAGAGGGCACACAAACCTTACTTTTCCTATTCCTTTAATTTGAAAATCTCGCAGCTCTTCATGGATCCAAGAAATTTTGAGTGTTCTCAATGACACGAAGTATAGTATCTTTGCATTTAAGACATGTAAAAGACGAGACATTCCTTTGTGACACTTCAATGATATTCTTATTTCCACATTGTCTTTGCCAAAGAAAAATATTGGCATGTTGACATCGTATGAAAGGTAGTTTGGTAGAAAAAAACATATGATTTTCAATTTCATAGCACAGGGAAACAAATATAAAATCTAAGATCTGGTAAACTTCTCTATGAAATTTATTGTGTTATTAAAGCAATGAAGGCACAATCTAAATTTATCATTTTTTATATAATTCCAATATGAGGATTGATATACATAAAGACTGTGATAAATATTAAGTCTCAAAAGGATTTTCAAAGGGAAATTGTTCCACACGATGTCCAATGACTATTATTTTCATCAGGATTCAGATTTTCAGGAAAAAAAACATTGATCTAAATCAGGCCTAAACGGCCGCTGTTAACATGTCGGCAATGGTAAACTATAATTGATGCTCGCTGTGTCAAATGGTAGGCAAGATGTGCTTCACCCCTTTTTATGGGTCAACCTCAACCCATCTTAGCGATTCACCTATGTTTCTCGGCATGTACAACAGCTGGTTTTCTCTCAAAAAAAATATTTCTCTCATTTTCATTTGTTTACTTTTGGCTCTTTGTTTTTCTTCATATTTTAATGTTATGCTATTTTTATACTTTTTTTTCAAACACACAATGAATATATTTTTCACATACATGATGAGTATTCCTTAACATACAATGAACAATTTATGAAATACATGATGAACTTTTTTCGGATATGTTTAAAGAGAATAATATAATAATCAATTCTTAAGCTGGTTACCAAAATTTGTAAGAATAAAAAAATGCTATAATTTTTTTTAATAATAACGAATGAAAATATTGGACAATACTGTGAGCGCCCGTATAGGAGAAACGTGGACGACTATAAAGTACCCAGGGCGGTGCGGGAGCTATTTATCGATTGTGATATGTTAGGGCGCTACTATACATCACCTCTATTTTAGGTGTGTACCTTTTCTTTTTTGAGAATCTTTTGAGGGGTGTACTATACCTCACCTGACGCGAGGTGGAAGACAGCCTCGCTAGAGGGACCGGTGTTGGGCCGGCCGAACAGGGACGTCGGTCGTTGCATTGACATTACGCCAATGTAAAACTTATTTTATTTCTTTTCTTATTCCTTTTATGCATATTTTAAACGTATAATTTTTACAACTGAAATTTATTTATAAATTTAAAAATCGCAATTCTTGAAAAAAATAAGACATCACAATTTTATAAATTGTCTATGGCTTTCAGAAAAATGTTCATAACATTGCAAAAACGTTTCTGCAATTCAAAACAAATGTACATGGACTTTTCAAACATGTGTATTCAATGTAAAGGAAATTCTGTAGCATAAAAAAATATTTTATGCCATTCAAAAAACTGCATGTGACATTTGAAGTTCAACGTGTATTTAATTTTTCTACCATGTATTCAAAAATATGTATTAAAAATATACATCGTGTATTCGAAAAATGATTTACATATACAGTAAAAATTATATTGTGTTAAAAAAAGGAAAACCTATAAAAATTGACAAAGATTACAAAAAAGAAAACTAAGAACAACAAAGAAAACAAACATATAACCCAAAAAACAAAGCCGATGACATATCAAGGGAAACTGAATTCTACAAAGAAACTGAAGAAACTGGTGAAGAAATAACAAAACCATAAAAAAAACAGAACAAACCAAGAAAACCAAAACCAAACAGTGAAAAAGCACAAAGAAAGCCCACACAGGGAAAAACCAGGCCGTAAACGGTAAAAAAAAAAGAACAGAGAAAAGGGAACAAAGTGCTAGTTTAGTGCGAAATCACTAATTAAGGAGTACTCGTTGCAAAGAACACTCCACTTTCGCCACTTGTCGCAACCTGCGAGTTTTTCCTTTTTTCATAGATCCGTTTATTCAAAACGTTTTATCTCTTAAACCGTGCGTCCAAATCTCGAACCGTCTTCACCATTGGATTCCTTGCGTCGAGATCTTCAAAATTAGATCCCATGTTGATAGGTTTTGACGAACTTTTTTTCACAAAAAAACCGGGTAAAAAAACCGAACAGGGAGCACGGATTTTTTTCCCTTTCCGAAAGAGGCACGCCCGTGCCTCTCGCGAAATCAGAACCGTGCCTCTTGTGGAAGCAAAACCGTGACTCTCGTGGAAGGAAAAAAACAGAAAACACGTTTTTTTTCGTTTTCGAGAGGCACGGCCGTGACTCTCGCGAAAGCACAACCGTGCCTCTCGCGAAAGCAAAACCGTGACTCTCGTGAAAGCAAAAAAAACAGAAAACACGTATTTTTTTTCCTTTCCGAGAGGCACGGCCGTGACTTTCGCGTAAGCACAACCGTGCCTCTCGCGGAAATAAAACCGTGACTCTCACGAAAGAAAAAAAACAGAAATCGCGTTTTGTTTTTTCCTTTCCGAGAGGCACGGCCGTGACTCTCGCGAAAGCACAACCGTGCCTCTCGCGGAAGCCAAATCGTGACTCTCATGAAAGACAAGAAAACAGAAAACGCGTATTTTTCGTTTCTGAAAGCCACGGCCGTGACTCTCGCTAAAGCACAACCGTGCCTCTCGCGGAAGAAAAACCGTGACTTTCGCGAAAGAAAAAAAAAGAAAATGTGTTTTTTCGCTAAAATAAATTTCGATTTTTTTTGATCGAAAAGCTAAGAAAGACCGGAGGAAAACCAAAACGTCGAAAACCCCCGAAAAAAACCGTTTAAAAAGCCGAAAATGCGTGCGGAAAAATAAAAATAAAACAAAATCCGAAGGGAGCGTCCAGAGCGCAACACGTGGCGAATGGCTGAGAGCGCGCCAAGTGGCGCTGATCGTTGCGAGGCTCCCGAAGAAGCGCTTGTTAACTAGTTGCTCCCAGTTTAGTGTGTCGGTCCGGTCACAGCGCCTGAATCGAGGGGAGCATACGTCTCGCTTTAAGCGAGATATAGCTCCCGTGGAGATGTCAGTTTGTCTGGCAATAGGCGAGCCATTATGGCTCGGCCCAATTTGGGTTCCAGCGGGATTAGTTTTCTGTAGCTGTTTTCTATCTTGTTTCTGTGTTTGTTTTTATCATGTTTTCTAGCAGTTTTCTCTAATTTTGTGTTTCCTTTTGCGATGACCTTCTGTTTTCTTAATTTTTCCTATTTATTATTTGTTATTATTTTTCTTTGGTTTTCTTTTTGGTTTTCTTTGTTTATTCCTTTTATTTTCACCGGCTCCCTCCTTTATTTTTTTATTTTTCCTTTCCCTTTTTTCAACAAATGTCTGCTTCTTTCACTGCAAATTGTACACTATTTGTATATATTCTTAATATTATGTTCATACAGGTTGAACATTTTAAAATATATGATTAACATTTTTCTAAATACACATTTTTCATCATTTTCAAATACGTGCTAAAAATAAAATACACTTTGCAGATTTTTGAAGTGGCACAAAACTATGTTTTTAAACTAGTTGAGTTTTTTTTAAATGTCACGGACATATTATTGAAATGTGTGAGCATTTTTGTAAATGTCATGTACATTTTTTGGACTGATGCAACAGTTTTTTCTTGAATTACATGCACTTTTTTTAACATTGTATATTTTTTGTGTGAATATTTTTTTGGAACACATCAACATCTTTTAAAATTTCAGCATTTTACGAACTAACCTGTGGTTGGATTGTTAGGAGGACAGTGATATTCCCAGCCCATAAGTCCTAGACTTGATATTGATGTTGGATTTCTTCCAGGCATTTCGGTGATGTGCGTTTAGTGGGAGGAGACATTCCCGTTGACTACGAAGACTTCTGTCGAGACTTCGTCAATCTCAAGATGATGTGCCGGCTCAGTCTCTCAGAGGTGCTCATAGGGTAGGTTGTGCATGCGCGCATGCGTTCATAGGGTGAGTGTATGCTCGTGTATGTGAGCGATTTTGATTATACTATGTAAAAAAGGTCAGCATTTTTTCAATGAGAAAAAACATTTTTTAATTATGCAAAAAGTACGTTGTATAAACATTTTTCATTGTCACAAACATTCATTTTGAATTATTGAACATTTTAAAAATGTCATGTACATTTTTTTGAATGCTATCAAACATTGGTTTTGAAATACTTAAACATTTTTCATGAATACATAACATTATGTGGCATTGTATAAACATATTTAGAACGCCCTATAAAGTTTTAAAATTTTAAGGAAACATTTGTCTATTTAAAAAATATAAGTAAAAGTAATAAAACCGAAAAATGTGCGCTGGGGAGTAGCGCCCCTCCGGCACTGGACCAGGCCATTTAGGACGCCCCTGCCACCCATGAAAGGACTTAGCCCAGTCCACCCTCTCGATCTCTCTCCATACCTATCACTGGCACCACGAGTGCCATTTCAGACTAACAGATTGAAAGAGATTTTACATGACATAATCTCAGAGGAGCAGTCTGTCTTCGTTCGGACGGCTTATCACAGATAACATTATAACAGCTTATGAGTTCTTACATTTTATGAAGTGAAACAAAGCCCAAAGGAACAGATATTGTGCAGTTAAGTTGGACATGATGAAAGCATATGACCGAGTCGAGTGGAATTACCTTGAAGCTATTATGACCAAGCTGGGATTTGCCCCTTCTTGGATGGCTACAATAATGCGCATGGTATCATCGGTAAAATTTTCAGTTCTTTTCAATGGTACTAAGCTAGAGGAATTTCTCCCATCTAGGGGAATCCGACATGGAGATCCTATTTCTCCATACCTGTTTTTGCTGGGAGCGGAGGGCCTTTCGTGCCTTTTAAAAACCCAAGATGAATCATCGAGCCTCAGTGGAATTCGAGTTGCTCCGTCAGCACCGCCGGTGAGCCACTTGCTCTTTGCAGATGATAGTCTGCTGTTTGTCAAAGCCAGTTCTTATGGAGCAAATCAGTTGTCTTCCTTGATGGAAAGTTATTGTAATGCCTCTGGCCAAAGGATTAATCTAGCAAAATCCTCTGTGTTCTTTAGTAAAGGCTGCCCCTCCGCTCTCAAGGCCGAAGTTCAGAATGCTCTAAATATTTCAAATGAATCACTATCAGATAGATACCTTGGGATGCCAACAGATGTGGGAACTTGCAAGAACGGAGCCTTCAAATTCTTGAAGGACAGAGTCTAGAATAAGGTCAAGGGGTGGATGGAAAAACTTTTGTCAGCAGGGGGCAAAGAGGTTTTGATAAAATCGGTGGCACAGTCCGTCCCGGTTTATTCCATGTCATGTTTCAAATTGCTGCGTGGCCTTTGTGAACATATAAACTCATTGATACGGAAATTTTGGTGGGGGAGCAAAGAAGGGAAAAGGAAGCCAAGTTGGGTCTCCTGGAGCACGATGACCAAGCCAAAATATTATGGAGGTCTTGGATTCAGGGACATCGAGCTTTTTAACTTAGCTCTCCTGGCAAGGCAAGCATGGAGACTATTAATGGATCCAGACTCGCTCAGTGCACGTGTTCTGAGGGCCAAATACCAACCAGGGGTTGATATATTGAATGCTGAGCTCGGATCGGCTCCTTCACAAATCTGGCGGGCTATAATTGAGGGCCGCGATGTTCTCAAATAGGGCATTATTAAGCGCATAGGTGATGGACTCACGACACGCATATGGGATCAGAACTGGCTCCCGAGACCAGCACATATGAGAGCCATAACTAGCATGCTCGCTAATCCGCCACAATGGGTCAGTGATCTCATCTTGCCCGGCGCTGAATGGGACCGAGCGGCAGTTTCTCAGATTTTCTTACCAACAGATGCACAAGCGATCATGTCTATACCCCTGTGTACGAGACAAATCGAGGATTTCTGGTCTTGGGTACACGAGAAGAACGGTGTTTTCACAGTTCCTCGGCTTACCGTATGCTGGTTGAAACGAAGATGAGGAGAGAAGCCTGGCTCGAGGGGAGAGTCCATTCGTCAGATACCTCCAGAGATGCTAAATCTTGGGAGAGACTATGGAAAGTGGATGTTCCATCGAAAGTTAAAATTTTCCTTTGCGGCTAGCACAACAGTCTGTATCCATAGCGGATGTTTTACCCACCAGGACATGTCAACCACGACGAGATGTGGATTGTGTGGATCTGAAAAATCATGGCAACACTCTTTACTCCATTTCACGGTAGCTCGATGTGTTTGGGCGTTGCAAGATCATGATCTGGTGGAGGCTTTAAACAGCACCCGTGAGCCTGATGCACGACGCTGGCTATTCTCCCTGTTGGATACACTTTCATCTGCTGAATTCACCCAGGTTGCAGTTACTCTGTGTTCTCTCTGGTATGCTCGTCGGCAGGCTCTCCATGAAAATATCTTCCAAAGCCCACTTTCCACGCATAATTTTATCATGAGATATATCAAATAGTTGGAAGATTGTAAACCCAAGAAGATTGGGTCGCCTGCAGCTAGAAGTACGGAACAACCAAGGCAAAAGTGGATTCCACCACCGCCGGGTCTCTCGAAGATCAGGGTAGACGGTGCGGTTTCCAGAGATAACCTGTATGGCTCCTTCAGCGCCATCTGCAGAGATTCTTCGGGTCAGTTCTTGGGTGCTTCAGTAATCAAAATATATGGCATCACGGAGCCTGCAACCCTCGAAGCGCTAGCTTGCCGGGAGGCGCTTGCGCTAGCTTCAGATTTGGCACTGTCCGATTTCATTGTTGCTTCTGACTGCCAAGGTGTAGTAAATGATATCAAGCATGGTACGGGAGGGACATATGCAAGCACAGTCAAGGAGATTGTTGAGACATCAAGAGAATTTCATCAGTGTACCTTCATCTTCGAAGGTAGAACCACCAATATTGAGGTGCACAGTCTCGCTAAGCATGCTTTCGGTCTGGATCTTGGGCGCCACTTGTGGCTAATAAACCCACCAGACATTCATTGTATCCCTATGAACTTATTTGATTAATAAAGTGTGTTTAGACTCAAAGAAAAACGAGTGCCATTTCAGACAAACCTAAAAAAAAGTGCCATTTCAGACCCCTCAACAAAAAAAAAACAAGTGCCATTTCAGGCCTTGTTTCTGCATCTATACTTTTCTGTGTATTTTTTATCTGCATAAACATATATCCCTGATAACATAAAGTAAGTTTTGCTGAACGTAGGAGTATGATTTCGGGACAAAAGGAGAAGATAAGGGGGTGTTTGGTTCAGGGACTTTTTAGTCCCAGGGACTAAAAAAAGTCCCTAGGAACCAAACGGGAGGGACTTTTTCTACAGGGACTAAAAAAAACTTTATTAAAGAGTCTTTTTTAATTAGTCCCTGAAACTAGAAAAAGTCTTAGGACTTCTGAAATAAACACCCTAAGACGGCTGAGCGGCGGCAGCTGATGGAGTGAAATGAACGAGCTTTATCGACCCAGAAACAATGGCCGCTTTCGTCTTTCGGCCGAGAAATCATTGGAGGCCAAAGTATGCTGCAGGCCGTCCAATCCACGTCACACGTGGTCGACGAGTTTTTAATACATAGATATATTCCTCCCACACACGGCCACATGACATATCGTCTGCAAGTTGCATCATCATCCATGATTGATTGATTCATTTGGAGTATATATCCGCCCAGCTAGTATCTACGCAGGCGCGTAGGTGATTCTCCCTTCCATGCCACATAAAGATTCAGATACATACGAGCATAAAAGGTTTTACGCGCCGGTTGAATTTGTGATTCTTGATCCTTTCATTCTAGGGAAAATTTTGTTTTTGCCACTCTAGATTTTGCCAATTTTCCTTATGCCATTCTAGATTTTGACTTTTCACTTTTGCCACACATAGCTTTTGACAATGATCACAATTACCATTTTGTGGCAAAAGCTAAGTAATTTTATTTTATTTTTGCCACTCTTAGTTTTTGAAATGTATCACAATTGCAACTCTGAAAATTTTGCTTTTGCCACCAGAATGGCAATTGTGATAATTATCAAAAACTAAGAGTGGCAAAAGTGAAATGTCAAAATCTAGAGTGGCATAAAGAAAATTGGCAAAATCTAGAGTGGCAAAAACAAAATTCCCCCTTCAATCTATGCTTGGTGCGCTAGTCCGTAGGGTCTTACCATGACGGTTTTTTTGGTTTACTATAATAATGGATGGTTGTCTGACTCTAGTGAGTGAGGGAGGAACAATGGTGTTGGTGCGCATTCGGCTCACTATAAGATGGTGCACGAACTTAGATGTAATATTTGTTATTTCATGTGTTTATTGTAATGCTATGACAGTTGATAAATAGATCGGAAGTTTTTCATTCTGATTCCTATTGTATCTCTATGGCTCTGTAAAATCAAATTCATCCTCTCCGACACTGTAATAAAATGTTGTGGAATTGACAAAATTGCATTGTACTCCCTCCTTTTTTTTAGTCCGCATATAATGTTTGGTCAAAGTCAAGCTTTGTAGAGTTTGACTAAATTTATATTAAAAAATATAAACATTCACAATATAAAACCAATATTATTAGATGCACCATGAGACATATTTTTATACTATATAGTTTTTGTATTGTAGGTGTTCATATTTTTTATATAAATTTGGTCAAACTTTGTATAGTTTGATTTTGACCAAATCTTATATGGGGAGTAAAAAGAAACAGAGAGAGGGAGTACTATATGCAAGAGCAGCGAGATCGATGCATGCACAACTGCCACTAGGTTTACGCCGCCCCTAGGTAGGGCGTGCTCACTTATGGGACTGTGCTCACTGACAGACTCCCTGCCGCGATATTGTATTTCTGGTGGCCTACGCGCGTAGGCGGAGGCGGGGGTGGGGTAGGATGTCGCCGTCCTGCACACACCCATGTGACGCCTAGATACCGCTGTCTGTCGCCCCGCCATTGGAGGGATCCCAATCGGATTCTCGCCCCATCTTCTTCCCCGCGCAAATTCCACTTTCCGCCTCTCTCTCTTTAAATTGCACTTTAGGTACTGGATCCTCTTCCTGCCTCTTTTTGGCATCTACGTACAGAGTCAGTGCAGTGCTCCCTCGACCTTGATTAATCAAGGCTTCATTAGCGACCCGTAACCAGCGAGTTAATCCGGCCTGCACTGACCTAATGCCTTGACTTAGCCGTAGCTGTCGAGCAGATATTACCACGAAATCCATGGCGGCGGCCTTTCTTTCTAAAAGTCACGGAGGAAATTTCATGGACGCTGCCGGTCAACTTTTACTGCGAGGATGCGTGCGTATGCTGCTCGCAACTTGCTGAAACTGCACTGCTGCTGGCCCGGCGACCGGTGGAAAGGAGTCCGCCGACGGGGTGATCGTCAACCACTACCCAGAGAGAGGGCAACTTGTGCGAAACGAGCCGTCCCTGCTAATATTCTGACGAATGATTAGGATACCAAGTGGGATGTGTGATTAAGACAGTGTGCCGATTAATAATGCTCCTATGTTTGTGCTGGGATGACTTGTATGACAGAGAAGAGAGAACCCATGATACAAGATTCCTGGGGCCTCCATGTCAGCCGGGTAACGTCACCCGGATTCGAACTTTGCCCTGCGTAGAGCACACGGTACAGGCTCAGCGCGTCTCTAGGAGCAACTCTAGCTGGTGCCGAATATTTTCGTCCCACAAAATTGTTTTATCGGTTCGTCCTAAAATGATGCACTGCATATTTAAAAACATAGATAAACATAGTTCCCGCTAATACGGAACACACCGGAGTTCATACATTAAAAACAAAAACATAGATAAACATAGTTTTTTTTTTTTTTTGTGTGTGTGTGTGTGTGGGGGGGGGGGGGGTTCGCCGCAAGCCGTTCGGCGGGGCCATCTTCACCGGCTGCGCGGCAGCGAGCTCAACCTCCACCCTGCAGCACCGCTTGGTGGTTGGTCAAAGCGCGTTGCCGAGCTTGAAGAAGCGAGCCCGCATGCTTGAGCCCACCGCATTTGCGCGACTGCTTCGAGCCTCATGGCTCGACGGTGGGCCGGCTAGAGCTACCGGCCTCCGCGTCGTGTCGGGCGTGCTTGTGCGGTGGCGATCCGCCTCGGCCACCATGCCTGCCACCCTGTCCGACCATGGATCTTCGAGAAATGGACGGGACGGAGAGGAATCTCTCCCCGGAGAGAGCATTGGAGATGACAGAGGAGGCAGAGGATATGGAAGAAGCGGACCCTAAAATGCGGTCCGTCCCATAGATATAGCGGCGGAGGGGGCAATATGCAGGTCGCTTGTAAAATTTTATGGCCGGACCATTTTATCGGATCTATTCAGACCCGAAAAGGAGCAAAAAGTGTAAAATGACAGGAATTATAAGGGCCAGCGAGGTTTTAGTGTATCTGCTAGAGTTGCTCTAAGTCCGGACGCGTCCATGGTGCGGTGCTCCTCCAAGAGAGGTACAGATATTGTGCTTGCTTCACTCCCCCCATCTCACAATGCTTTTATCATGACTTATAACATGAATGGGATGGAGAAAAGTACAAACAAGTTGTTGCTATGTCCAAAACTGCGGAAACTGGAATGCAGAAGAACAAAGAAGTGTTGATGGTCAATAAGACCGCCAGTTTCAAGAAGAAAGGAAACTCCAAGAAGAAATCTTTAGGCGCCGGTAAGACCGTGTCACATAAGAGGAACAAGGGCGAAGCTACCAAGGAGACTGAATGTTTCTACTGCAGACAAAAAGGACACTTGAAGCGCAATTGCAAGAAATACTTGGCGGGTAAGAAGAGAACGGTTCTTCCGGTAAAGGTATAAAAGTTATACAGAGTTAGTGTTAATTTACTTGTTGATTTCCTGTAAGTCATGAGTATTTGATACTGACCGGTTGCTCTCATTTGCAAACCATTGCGCGGACTGCAGAAAGCTCGCAAGTCGAGAAGGAATGAAGTCGTGATGCGAGTTGGGAATGGTGATGGGATCGCTACTCAAGTCGTCGAAGTCATGTCTTTAGTTTATCTTCAAGATTTGTCTTAGAACTGAATAATGATTATTTCATTGCAAAGTTGTGTAAAACATTATCTTTTGGATTATGGGGTGGATATTCTTATAAGTTTTAACCAATGGCATTAAATTTTTTGTAAGAATATGTTTTGGATTTACCTATATTATCGGTGGTTTATTCATTATGGATCTTGAAGAATAGGTATAACATTAATGCTAAACGTCTTAAGAAGATTGATAAATACCACTTATATGTGGCACGACCGTCTTGGCCTCATCAGAAAGAAATGTATGCTAAACTTCATAAAGATGGAGTATCAACATCTTTTAATTTTTAATCATTAGACACATACAAGACTTGTCTAATGAGTAAATGACTAAGAAATCATTCACATCATCCTGAAGGGGCCGGTAAATTATTGGGAATAATACATAGTGATGTATGTAGTCCGAAGATCACCCGGTGCACAGTGGATGTCGCGACCGATTTTTCCAGACATTAAATTCCAGAAAATGGCCGTCGAGCTCATCAGCCCCAGGATTACTGTTAGCTGATGAGGCACCAACTTGTTACAGAAATTCCAAGCAAGGTACACAATATGAAGTACAAGACCATTGTGGCCTATGAGTACAACAAATGGTTTCTAGTGGTTGAGGGCGGAAGCGGTTTGTGGATCACCACGGCTGTGGGACTCCATTTCCCATGGGAACAGCTGACCAGGCTAACTCCCATCTTCACGAGGCTGCAAACACCGTAGCTCAGGTTCCGAGGCTGTCGTCGCAACGCTCCTCTCCAAGCAAGCAATCTGGCCAAGACAATAGCCAGGGACAAGCCAGTGAGTACTTTGAATGTACTCGCAAACATTAAGAACACAGATATAATATAACCATTGATGCTCATGCTTTGCAATGTCCTTATACTCACTTAGTTAGTCATAAATAAATATCTTGATGTATGTAAACAGGTGATTCATATGCAACCGGAAATTTATGCAATGGCCATATAGAGGTAATAAATACTGGGTGCCAAGCGAGTGTCTGAAAGACTCCTCGAGCGGAAAATGCGAAATAATAAATACCACATTCGGGCGTCTGAGCGACACCACATAAAGGGCTTTAAAAGAAATACCACAGTCGGGCGCCTGAGCGACACCACAGAAAGGGCTTTAAAAGAAATACCACAGTCGGGCGTCTGAGCGACACCACAGAAAGGGCTTTAAAAGAAATGCCACAGTCGGGCGTCTGGGCGACACCACATAAAGGGCTTTAAAAGAAATACCACTGTCGGGCGTCTGAGCGACACCACAGAAAGGGCTTTAAAAGACTAAATAATCATAGTGAAATATCCCGGAGGTAGAACCATCCCAGAGATATTGGATGATAACAATAATATCACGGGTTAGTCAACGGTAGTAATAATCATAATCATCACAAGTCTCAAGTAGTAATTCCCGTTCTGGTTTAACAGTTTCACCTCCGAAGACCGACACTAAGGCCGACGCTTGACCCATCCCAGACTGTAGTCCTTCACCATAGACACGGCTATTCGAATAGGTTTAATCTCTGTAGAGGGTGTACTCTTTACCCACGAGTAACGGATTCCTTTAGTCCATCGGGACTAATTCCGCCTACGGCCTTTTAGTTGAAAAACACACCTAACTTGCACACACCAGCTTACTCATCGGTGTCTGGAATCACCCACGACACTTGTCAAGCAAAACTCTAAGTGGGGAGGCTACAACCTCGCGTAGCATGGGATCAAATTTATATCGCGCGCTCTAAGGGGTGGCCTCCCCTCTCGGTCCCAACCGGAAACACCCATGCCCCCTGACCAGGTGGCATGCCTACCGGCTACAACCGATATCTTCCACCATGGCCTCTCTGTATGGTGTGTGCTGGAAAGGGGTTAACAACTTATTGAACCGTACCCTACTTGCGGCAGGGACGAGTGGTAGCACGAGGCAAGTATGGGGGTTACTGGAACAAGACTCGATCTGCGGTCGACTCAGGAGGTTCATAAGTTCCCCGCGTGACATGTATATCAAAAATATTTCAACCAACAAAGATTACCAATCAATATACCTTACCATGCCATATCGGAAATAACCGTCCCGACGGGGACCGGCGACAAGCTCACGCCTACCCAAGGCCGAGACTTTCCCGGATTCCTTCCGGCAGGCATGCAAGACACATGAGGGTGATTACCATTACAATCATTTCATTTCCAATAGCAAGGAAAACGTTGATATGCTTCCATGCAAGTGATCATGTCACATGAAATATCAATTCCACCGAAATGAGGTGGTGTTATAAATGTGTCAACCATCACATCAAACATATTATGCCAAGGTTCAAAATGCTTGCCTCCACGTTGTGGAGGGGTGAGGTGCTCTCCAAAACTTTTGAAAGTTTCTTCCCTCTCTCCAAAATCCTATTTAAAAATATTTGAATTAACACACATTTCAAAACAGTACAAAAAGTTGTTTTGGAAAATTATCAAATAAATATTAAAATAAACTAGATCAAATTTGAGGAAGATAGGAAAAAGAATCAACTCATTTGGAGTTATATTTAAAAAGTTATAGGCAGTCAAAGTTGTGGTCAAAACTGATTTAAATAAAACAAAAAAGGAAAAACGTTTCAGAGGGGAATACGCTTTCGGAGCGGGAAGACGTACTGGGGGAAATTACGCCTTCACTTAAACACATGGACGACGCGGTGTGTCACTGACAGTGGGTCCAGGGGGCCCACTAGTCAGGTTTAACTAGTCTTCTCCCTCTCTTTCCTCTGTCCCGAGCGGAGGCGGAGCTCCGGCGATCGTCACCGGCGACTGGCGGCTCCTCGCGGGGCTCCGAGGGCGGGGATGGATCCGCTACTCCGGGGCGGTCCTCCCGGTGGTCGCCTGGCAGGTGGGGGCGGAGGGAGCTGCCGGCGGCGAGCTCCTCGGCGGAGGTGGCCTCGGGAGTAAAGTGCCATTGGGGCTGCGGTGGCTCTCGATCAAAATTGAGCAGGGGGAAAGGTTCGCGGAAGGATGAGGAGGCTTCTGGTGGAGAGAGTGGAGAGGAGGAGGTCCTGGTGGCGCCGGAACGGCAGGGGCAGTGGCGGTGGTCGGAGTTGCCGGAGACGGGGAAGAAGATTTCCCTGGGTCGAATGTGGGCTAGGGGAACGCCATAGTGGTGGCCTGAGGTCGCCTGCGAGCGGGAACGGGCTCGGGGACTCCTTAAATAGGCGTGGCAAGGCGGTTCCGCGGCGGCCGTGGATAAGCTCTCCGGCGACCGCCATTCTGTAGCTAGGGGCGTCGTGGCGGCGACGAGCGCTAGGCGACGCCCTGTGGATGAGCTTGCGCTGTTACAGGGGCCAGGTGGCGAGCGGGAGGGGCTTGGGTGGCGCTGCACGGAGCAGGAGCTGTCGGCAGACGCCGGCGTGCCGCCAAAAAGCTCTGGCGGTGGCGCTGTAGGGCGCCAGGGGTGGTTGGCGTGTAGTGGTTAGGAGGGGAGTGCGTGGCGAAGCTCTCCCGTGCGGGCCAAGGTAGGGGGTCGCGACGCGGCGGCTCGGTTCACGCGGCTGCAAAAGGCGCGCTCTGGGCGCGGCCGGAGCACGCTCACCAGCTGCTCGGCGAAATGCCAGGGCAAGCTAGGTGGCTCGGTTGGAGCTGGGGTTTAGCAGGTCTAGGTTAGGGGAAACAAGGAGTCTAGTGGACATGCCTGTTTGATCAGAGGTGCAAGATCATAGTGCAATGACAAGCATCATGCCAAAACAGATCATGCCTACAAGGTGTTTGACACAATGCCAAGGGCACTTAGGCAAGTCTTGGAGTGGTCAAAAACTCCAGATCAGTGTCTCCTTGGATGCACAAGAGGGTGGTGAGGTTAGTTTGGCAAAAGGAGAAACTTGTTAGTGCAAGCTTTGCAGAATTACAATTCTGGGCAGGAAATAAATGGCATCATTTCATGAACCAAAATTGCTCCAAAGGGTGCATGCTCCTGGACTTAGGGGTTTGGTAGGTAGGACTAGGAGCATGAGAAAACACAAGGTCACTGGAGCAAGAATTAATAGGGTTGCAGTAGAAAACACCAGTCTGGTCCAGAATGAAGATGATGCTGATTCACTCAAAATTTGCAAATAACATCACTGGGTTTTTGCATAAAGTTGAATCATATGGTATCACTAACATCCCATAATTTTGGTAGAGGCTAAAAGAAAATATTTAAATGGGTTGTAGTGCAAAAATGCCCACTGGACCAGAGAAGAAATTTAGGTGTAGTGCTCAAAATATTTCATGAAATAAAGATGTTTTTGCATAAAAGCTATTTAATAACCTCACATGACATCTCCAAATTTTGGTGGGAATTTTAAGTGAATTTATCAAATGGTTGTAGTTTAAATATGGCCATTTAACCTTGAAAAACCATTTTCAAGAAAGTGAAGATCAAGCAACTTAATGGAGCAATTAGTTGCATTGATAAAATTAAAGTTTTTTCTAGAGAGGTTAAACAAGTCCAATAACACATTTGAAAAGTCCACACTTAGGGGAAAAACTCCACAATGACAAGGTTAAAGATAAAAAGGGAGCTCATAAAATAAAGTTTTTAAGTCCTGGCAAAAATTTAATTAATAAAACAAGGCCAAAAATTTTGGGGTGTCACAGAACTACCCCCCTTAAGAAAAATCTCGTCCTCGAGATTTGTTAAAAGTCGCATAAGAAAAGATTGCATGCAACGAAAAAGTGGCTACAGTAAGAGGGCAATAAGTGATGAAAACCACAGTGTGAAATACTGGTGCTGTGCGGAGAAAGATCTACGGTCTGAGACAAAAACGCGAGATTTCTACGCTGGGTATAAATTTAGAATAAAGTCTAAATCTAAATATACGCTGGTCGCACCCGGGAGCACAGTGCTCTCTCTGGCCGACAGGTGGACCCGGGGCCCACAGTCAGCCTCTTCTCCTCCCTCTGGCTCTTCTTCTTCCTCTCTCCTGCGCGCTTTCTCCACCGGCGGTGCCTAGCGCGTGGGGCATCTAGGCCGTACCACGGTAGTGCGCGGCGTGCTAGCTGCCGGAGCAGCGTGCACTCACCTCGCGGGTCAGCGCGCTGTCGGCACTGCTCGCGGATTCGCCTCCGAACACCGGCGATCGGGCGATGAGCGGCGTTGGTGGACTTCGCCCACCGTGCACCGAGCTCGCGCTATAAAACGACCGAGGTGTTTTTCTCTTCTCCTCACCTCTGGCCTTGCTTCTCCCCCCCTCCTTCCTCTTCCATTTCTGCTTGCAGAAGTTCGGGCAAGGCTCTAATGGCGGAGGCGATGCCGGACTGGTACGCGATCTTGATATGCGGAGGGCTGGCGACCCTGCTGGGGCTCTCCGTGCTCCTGTGTGCGATGATCCTCGATGATCGTCGCGATGCTGCTGCTCGGGTGCTGGCTTTCCACGCCGGTGGTGATCACGAGGAGTAGGTCGGATGCCGTGGTTAGGAGAGGGTTAGCCAGCTGCAACACTGTTGCAAAGTTTTGCAAACGGTGTACGTGTGTGTGTCTGAGTGTTTGCGGTTGTGGGTCAGCTGTTGTGCTTGTGTGAAGTCCACGTCATGAGAAAGTGCCGAAGTATCGACTCAGAAAAAAGATGCCTCACTCCAGGATTATACGCGTAAGAAAACCGTAATGCAACAGAATCACTCATATTAATCGAAATTAATAAAAATAACATACTTAAAGCATACACTAAGCTCCACGCACAAGTTACAACACGCAAATAAAGGTTGCAATAATTTATGTAGCAGCGACGTTTACAAAGCAAACGGTAACTGGATGGGGTCCCGAGAAAATGTTTCTGGCACTGAGACACATTCTTCCTCTATCGGAGAAAGCGGATTGACTAGTCGATGCATGTGTCTCTCCTGGTCGGGCCTCAGTGATCTGCCGATGGCGATCTGAGGATTTAAGTCTGCGAGGCTCTGGAGATAACCCATCACGCGTTGGATCAAACTCTCTTGAGCGATGACATACTGGACAAGGTTGGCCAGGACGGGGTCTCTTTCGATTCGCACACCGGGAAACGATGTTACTCCTCCGGGCGCTGCACGGCTCGGGAAGTAATAATACCCACGCTCGCTGGCATAGGGTATCGCGAATCGAAGGCGAGCAAGTGCTTCGCAAGCCGCAGCTTCCACGACCATCTATGGGGTTGGCATAGATTTCCCCACAAAGGAGACCTCTGTTGGGTCCTGGTCTGAGTTTACGGGAGGGATGTGCACTGCTGCCCAGTATCTCGAGGTGGATGAGGTGATCCTCGATTTGAACAGCTCGTACTGGGGTGGCTGGGTAGCGCCCATGGTACTGCAGGTAAAATCCCATAATATCTTAACAAAACTACCCGGGGTTGCATCTGGGGTTCTTAGGTAAATGCTGGGGTTCGGCATGGCGAGGAAATGGTTGTGAGGGTGATGCACAAGGTGAGAGGTGCCTGGCAAGGTCACGCGGTGGCCCTTTTATAGCACCGGAGCTGGATCATTTTTACCGTGGTGAATGGTAATGAAATTCCCAGCTCTGATCCGGAAGTCAATGCCACAAATACACATATTTCACCGAGGTGACATGTTACTGTGTGTGTGTGGGGGGGGGGGTTGTCGGGAAGGTTTTTGGTAGCTGCGCCAGGGGGTAGCAATCTCACACTGCGCACTGAGCGTTTAGCCAAGGTTATCATTAAAGCAGAGGCATGACGACAAGCAGCGTTTAAACACCAGGCCACAAGATTACATAGTGAGGATGCACTGGGACTCGATACAACTCGGGTTACTTAGTCTACTTCGTTTACATCCATGCGGGCGTGCCTTGTGGATGTCAAGGCTTCTACACGGGTCTCGCCGTCGGAATTGACTGGAGTGGGTTGAGGGGTTGCAGGCTCGGGGTAGCGACGGTGGCCGTCTCGGGGATCGCTGGCCACAAATCCGTTGGAGTGTGTTCCCAAAATGCGACGTAGCACTTCTGGGGTTATCGCAACACCTTGGTCGATGGCTGGGGTAGACCTCAGGGGCTCGATCGGTTGTCCAAACAGCACGACTGGGTTGTCGGCGTTGGGCTCGTCCTCTCCTCTCGCCGGGGCTCAACGAACTAGCTCTCCACGAGCTGCGATGAGATCAATTGTGACCTGCTCGCACAGTTCTTCCAGTGCACTTACATAGCGCACCAGGTGCAACAATGCAGGATCTGTCTCATGATCTCCGTTGGCCACTTGGGGTGATCTACCATACCCTTCACGCCTGGGGTAGTAGTGGAACGAGCGACAGTCAACTCTTGGCGACAAGTGCCGGAGATGAACTATAGCTTCTCGAGCAGCTAGCTGGATGGCTTGCGGCTCAAAGGAAGTGGTCCTTCCGGTGAACCTGTAGGGGCGTTCGGGTGCGAGACCCCTACCGTAGATGTGTACAGTGGCCCAGAATTGACGGCTTTCACCGCTTACGGGCCCTTGGTACACAACATATTCTGGGGGTTCTTCTAATGCATAGGCACGACGGGTGAGGTTTGCGAGTATTGTCACAAAACCTCCAAGGTTGGTCGCTGTGGTCTCATGGTGCACAATAGGACCAGGCATTGAGGCTTGGGTTAGGATAGCGGCCGGGCTGTGCTGGGTTGAGACTAGCGTGCCCTTTTTATAAAAAAAGGGGTCGGAGTCTTCCTTCGCACGCTTGCGAGAAAGGACTATTTAGGGGGCCGGTCACTGGCGCGTGATCGACGGCTAGGCTGGTAGGTTGGGCACCGACTGCAAAAAGGTGTCGGGTCACTGTGGGGCTATCTTGCAGGAGGAGCTTGGCTGCGGGTTTGGTTATGGCTCGGTGGTTTGGCATGCCTAAGTTTATTGACCTGGCTAGGATAGGATTAGCCAATGGTCAGCCTGGCTCTGATACCAAGTCTATCGCGACCGATTTTTCCAGACATTAAATTCCAGAAAATGGCCGTCGAGCTCATCAGCCCCAGGATTACTGTTAGCTGATGAGGCACCAACTTGTTACAGAAATTCCAAGCAAGGTACACAATATGAAGTACAAGACCATTGTGGCCTATGAGTACAACAAATGGTTTCTAGTGGTTGAGGGCGGAAGCGGTTTGTGGATCACCACGGCTGTGGGACTCCATTTCCCATGGGAACAGCTGACCAGGCTAACTCCCATCTTCACGAGGCTGCAAACACCGTAGCTCAGGTTCCGAGGCTGTCGTCGCAACGCTCCTCTCCAAGCAAGCAATCTGGCCAAGACAATAGCCAGGGACAAGCCAGTGAGTACTTTGAATGTACTCGCAAACATTAAGAACACAGATATAATATAACCGTTGATGCTCATGCTTTGCAATGTCCTTATACTCACTTAGTTAGTCATAAATAAATATCTTGATGTATGTAAACAGGTGATTCATATGCAACCGGAAATTTATGCAATGGCCATATAGAGGTAATAAATACTGGGTGCCAAGCGAGTGTCTGAAAGACTCCTTAAGCGGAAAATGCGAAATAATAAATACCACAGTCGGGCGTCTGAGCGACACCACATAAAGGGCTTTAAAAGAAATACCACAGTCGGGCGTCTGAGCGACACCACAGAAAGGGCTTTAAAAGAAATACCACAGTCGGGCGTCTGAGCGACACCACAGAAAGGGCTTTAAAAGAAATGCCACAGTCGGGCGTCTGGGCGACACCACATAAAGGGCTTTAAAAGAAATACCACTGTCGGGCGTCTGAGCGACACCATAGAAAGGGCTTTAAAAGACTAAATAATCATAGTGAAATATCCCAGAGGTAGAACCACCCCAGAGATATTCGATGATAACAATAATATCACGGGTTAGTCAACGGTAGTAATAATCATAATCATCACAAGTCTCAAGTAGTAATTCCCGTTCTGGTTTAACAGTTTCACCTCCGAAGACCGACACTAAGGCCGACGCTTGACCCATCCCAGACTGTAGTCCTTCACCATAGACACGGCTATTCGAATAGGTTTAATCTCTGCAGAGGGTGTACTCTTTACCCACGAGTAACGGATTCCTTTAGTCCATCGGGACTAATTCCGCCTACGGCCTTTTAGTTGAAAAACACACCTAACTTGCACACACCAGCTTACTCATCGGTGTCTGGAATCACCCACGACACTTGTCAAGCAAAACTCTAAGTGGGGAGGCTACAACCTCGCGTAGCATGGGATCAAATTTATATCGCGCGCTCTAAGGGGTGGCCTCCCCTCTCGGTCCCAACCGGAAACACCCATGCCCCCTGACCAGGTGGCATGCCTACCGGCTACAACCGATATCTTCCACCATGGCCTCTCTGTACGGTGTGTGCTGGAAAGGGGTTAACAACTTACTGAACCGTACCCTACTTGCGGCAGGGACGAGTGGTAGCACGAGGCAAGTATGGGGGTTACTGGAACAAGACTCGATCTGCGGTCGACTCAGGAGGTTCATAAGTTCCCCGCGTGACATGTATATCAAAAATATTTCAACCAACAAAGATTACCAATCAATATACCTTACCATGCCATATCGGAAATAACCGTCCCGACGGGGACCGGCGACAAGCTCACGCCTACCCAAGGCCAAGACTTTCCCGGATTCCTTTCGGCAGGCATGCAAGACACATGAGGGTGATTACCATTACAATCATTTCATTTCCAATAGCAAGGAAAACGTTGATATGCTTCCATGCAAGTGATCATGTCACATGAAATATCAATTCCACCGAAATGAGGTGGTGTTATAAATGTGTCAACCATCACATCAAACATATTATGCCAAGGTTCAAAATGCTTGCCTCCACGTTGTGGAGGGGTGAGGTGCTCTCCAAAACTTTTGAAAGTTTCTTCCCTCTCTCCAAAATCCTATTTAAAAATATTTGAATTAACACACATTTCAAAACAGTACAAAAAGTTGTTTTGGAAAATTATCAAATAAATATTAAAATAAACTAGATCAAATTTGAGGAAGATAGGAAAAAGAATCAACTCATTTGGAGTTATATTTAAAAAGTTATAGGCAGTCAAAGTTGTGGTCAAAACTGATTTAAATAAAACAAAAAAGGAAAAACGTTTCAGAGGGGAATACGCTTTCGGAGCGGGAAGACGTACTGGGGGAAATTACGCCTTCACTTAAACACATGGACGACGCGGTGTGTCACTGACAGTGGGTCCAGGGGGCCCACTAGTCAGGTTTAACTAGTCTTCTCCCTCTCTTTCCTCTGTCCCGAGCGGAGGCGGAGCTCCGGTGATCGTCACCGGCGACTGGCGGCTCCTCGCGGGGCTCCGAGGGCGGGGATGGATCCGCTACTCCAGGGCGGTCCTCCCGGTGGTCGCCTGGCAGGTGGGGGCGGAGGGAGCTGCCGGCGGCGAGCTCCTCGGCGGAGGTGGCCTCGGGAGTAAAGTGCCATTGGGGCTGCGGTGGCTCTCGATCAAAATTGAGCAGGGGGAAAGGTTCGCGGAAGGATGAGGAGGCTTCTGGTGGAGAGAGTGGAGAGGGGGAGGTCCTGGTGGCGCCGGAACGGCAGGGGCAGTGGCGGTGGTCGGAGTTGCCGGAGACGGGGAAGAAGATTTCCCTGGGTCGAATGTGGGCTAGGGGAACGCCATAGTGGTGGCCTGAGGTCGCCTGCGAGCGGGAACGGGCTCGGGGACTCCTTAAATAGGCGTGGCAAGGCGGTTCCGCGGCGGCCGTGGATAAGCTCTCCGGCGACCGCCATTCTGTAGCTAGGGGCGTCGTGGCGGCGACGAGCGCTAGGCGACGCCCTGTGGATGAGCTTGCGCTGTTACAGGGGCCAGGTGGCGAGCGGGAGGGGCTTGGGTGGCGCTGCACGGAGCAGGAGCTGTCGGCAGACGCCGGCGTGCCGCCAAAAAGCTCTGGCGGTGGCGCTGTAGGGCGCCAGGGGTGGTTGGCGTGTAGTGGTTAGGAGGGGAGTGCGTGGCGAAGCTCTCCCGTGCGGGCCAAGGTAGGGGGTCGCGACGCGGCGGCTCGGTTCACGCGGCTGCAAAAGGCGCGCTCTGGGCGCGGCCGGAGCACGCTCACCAGCTGCTCGGCGAAATGCCAGGGCAAGCTAGGTGGCTCGGTTGGAGCTGGGGTTTAGCAGGTCTAGGTTAGGGGAAACAAGGAGTCTAGTGGACATGCCTGTTTGATCAGAGGTGCAAGATCATAGTGCAATGACAAGCATCATGCCAAAACAGATCATGCCTACAAGGTGTTTGACACAATGCCAAGGGCACTTAGGCAAGTCTTGGAGTGGTCAAAAACTCCAGATCAGTGTCTCCTTGGATGCACAAGAGGGTGGTGAGGTTAGTTTGGCAAAAGGAGAAACTTGTTAGTGCAAGCTTTGCAGAATTACAATTCTGGGCAGGAAATAAATGGCATCATTTCATGAACCAAAATTGCTCCAAAGGGTGCATGCTCCTGGACTTAGGGGTTTGGTAGGTAGGACTAGGAGCATGAGAAAACACAAGGTCACTGGAGCAAGAATTAATAGGGTTGCAGTAGAAAACACCAGTCTGGTCCAGAATGAAGATGATGCTGATTCACTCAAAATTTGCAAATAACATCACTGGGTTTTTGCATAAAGTTGAATCATATGGTATCACTAACATCCCATAATTTTGGTAGAGGCTAAAAGAAAATATTTAAATGGGTTGTAGTGCAAAAATGCCCACTGGACCAGAGAAGAAATTTAGGTGTAGTGCTCAAAATATTTCATGAAATAAAGATGTTTTTGCATAAAAGCTATTTAATAACCTCACATGACATCTCCAAATTTTGGTGGGAATTTTAAGTGAATTTATCAAATGGTTGTAGTTTAAATATGGCCATTTAACCTTGAAAAACCATTTTCAAGAAAGTGAAGATCAAGCAACTTAATGGAGCAATTAGTTGCATTGATAAAATTAAAGTTTTTTCTAGAGAGGTTAAACAAGTCCAATAACACATTTGAAAAGTCCACACTTAGGGGAAAAACTCCACAATGACAAGGTTAAAGATAAAAAGGGAGCTCATAAAATAAAGTTTTTAAGTCCTGGCAAAAATTTAATTAATAAAACAAGGCCAAAAATTTTGGGGTGTCACAGAACTACCCCCCTTAAGAAAAATCTCGTCCTCGAGATTTGTTAAAAGTCGCATAAGAAAAGATTGCATGCAACGAAAAAGTGGCTACAGTAAGAGGGCAATAAGTGATGAAAACCACAGTGTGAAATACTGGTGCTGTGCGGAGAAAGATCTACGGTCTGAGACAAAAACGCGAGATTTCTACGCTGGGTATAAATTTAGAATAAAGTCTAAATCTAAATATACGCTGGTCGCACCCGGGAGCACAGTGCTCTCTCTGGCCGACAGGTGGACCCGGGGCCCACAGTCAGCCTCTTCTCCTCCCTCTGGCTCTTCTTCTTCCTCTCTCCTGCGCGCTTTCTCCACCGGCGGTGCCTAGCGCGTGGGGCATCTAGGCCGTACCACGGTAGTGCGCGGCGTGCTAGCTGCCGGAGCAGCGTGCACTCACCTCGCGGGTCAGCGCGCTGTCGGCACTGCTCGCGGATTCGCCTCCGAACACCGGCGATCGGGCGATGAGCGGCGTTGGTGGACTTCGCCCACCGTGCACCGAGCTCGCGCTATAAAACGACCGAGGTGTTTTTCTCTTCTCCTCACCTCTGGCCTTGCTTCTCCCCCCCTCCTTCCTCTTCCATTTCTGCTTGCAGAAGTTCGGGCAAGGCTCTAATGGCGGAGGCGATGCCGGACTGGTACGCGATCTTGATATGCGGAGGGCTGGCGACCCTGCTGGGGCTCTCCGTGCTCCTGTGTGCGATGATCCTCGATGATCGTCGCGATGCTGCTGCTCGGGTGCTGGCTTTCCACGCCGGTGGTGATCACGAGGAGTAGGTCGGATGCCGTGGTTAGGAGAGGGTTAGCCAGCTGCAACACTGTTGCAAAGTTTTGCAAACGGTGTACGTGTGTGTGTCTGAGTGTTTGCGGTTGTGGGTCAGCTGTTGTGCTTGTGTGAAGTCCACGTCATGAGAAAGTGCCGAAGTATCGACTCAGAAAAAAGATGCCTCACTCCAGGATTATACGCGGAAGAAAACCGTAATGCAACAGAATCACTCATATTAATCGAAATTAATAAAAATAACATACTTAAAGCATACACTAAGCTCCACGCACAAGTTACAACACGCAAATAAAGGTTGCAATAATTTACGTAGCAGCGACGTTTACAAAGCAAACGGTAACTGGATGGGGTCCCGAGAAAATGTTTCTGGCACTGAGACACATTCTTCCTCTATCGGAGAAAGCAGATTGACTAGTCGATGCATGTGTCTCTCCTGGTCGGGCCTCAGTGATCTGCCGATGGCGATCTGAGGATTTAAGTCTGCGAGGCTCTGGAGATAACCCATCACGCGTTGGATCAAACTCTCTTGAGCGATGACATACTGGACAAGGTTGGCCAGGACAGGGTCTCTTTCGATTCGCACACCGGGAAACGATGTTACTCCTCCGGGCGCTGCACGGCTCGGGAAGTAATAATACCCACGCTCGCTGGCATAGGGTATCGCGAATCGAAGGCGATCAAGTGCTTCGCAAGCCGCAGCTTCCACGGCCATCTGTGGGGTTGGCATAGATTTCCCCACAAAGGAGACCTCTGTTGGGTCCTGGTCTGAGTTTACGGGAGGGATGTGCACTGCTGCCCAGTATCTCGAGGTGGATGAGGTGAACCTCGATTTGAACAGCTCGTACTGGGGTGGCTGGGTAGCGCCCATGGTACTGCAGGTAAAATCCCATAATATCTTAACAAAACTACCCGGGGTTGCATCTGGGGTTCTTAGTAAATGCTGGGGTTCGGCATGGCGAGGAAATGGTTGTGAGGGTGATGCACAAGGTGAGAGGTGCCTGGCAAGGTCACGCGGTGGCCCTTTTATAGCACCGGAGCTGGATCATTTTTACCGTGGTGAATGGTAATGAAATTCCCAGCTCTGATCCGGAAGTCAATGCCACAAATACACATATTTCACCGAGGTGACATGTTACTGTGGGGGGGGGGGGTTGTCGGGAAGGTTTTTGGTAGCTGCGCCAGGGGGTAGCAATCTCACACTGCGCACTGAGCGTTTAGCCAAGGTTATCATTAAAGCTTTTATCATTGCCAGTCTGCTTTTATCATCTCACACTGCGCCAGGGGGTAGAAATTGCCAGTCTGCTTTTATCATTTTTTTAGAGAATTCTTGTTATGTTATGTGCAATTTGAACATAAATGTGCTCCCTATCAAACTCGTTCTTCCGATGCTTTGCAACCTTGGATTGGCAACCAGTAAAGAGGGGGTCTGATCCTGATACATTATCGGATATGATAAGAGGTTACTTATGCAAACCCGCGGGGGATATCTAGAATCACTTTCAGCTTTGCAGACAGACCCCGAGCCGAGGTTGGAACAATTCTTTATTTTCTTGTTGGTTCCTTCTTTATTATTTATTCAAAGTTTTCCTCTTCCATTCGATTCATTAGCTTTAGGAAAAATAGAAGTCACATAAATGCTCGCTTCTAAAAGAAGGCTTAAAGGCTCTGGTCAAGGCAGTGAACATTGCACTTGGAAACTAATAAGAAAGGAATTCAAATCTTAGTTCAATACAGACCATTTCTCTTTTAAGAAGGGTGAAACTTTCCTTCCAATACTTGTGGGCTCTACCCATCTCAGCTTCAGCACTAGAACGAGAAATGTTTGTTTCTTAGAAAAACATGCAACAAGAGAAGTGCTAAGAAAGAGACAATCAACTGGATCAACAGGATCACTCGCCCAATTGGAGTCAGATTAAGCATGAAGCTAAAGTTGATTAGAGTTTCACATAGTGCAATCTGCGAGATGACGTGCCTCTCAAGTATCGAAGAACACGAAGTAAGTGATCATAATGAACTGAAGTAGGAGCACTCTTCATAAGATCAAGAAAGTACTAGCGTCTTTCTAAGATTGGAAAATCTCCCATACTTGGAGAGAAGCAAACCGACCGGCCGATTTGCAATTGACTATGCTTAGTAGTTCATATCTTTTGTCCTCACATTTTTCCTTTATGTTTTGTAAAGTTAGTAGAAGAGGATAGATCCGGTAAATTGATGAATGTCAATCTTCATTTTTGTAGATTAATACATTGGTAGGGTCGATCGGGCAAATCCACATAGCACCGTCAAACTCAGTTGATTCGACACCATATGAGTTATGGAATGGAAAGAAACTCAACATGTCGCATCTCAAATTTTGGGGTTATGAAAAATTATGTAAAATGTTTACAACCAAATAATCTTGACCTAAAAGTAGACAAATGTTACTTTGTAGGATAACCCAAATTGCAATTGGTCATTCCTTCTATCAGAAGTCCGATGAAAAAATGTTTGTCGCAAAGAATGGACACTTTCTCGAAAACAAGTTTTTTTGTTAAAGAAGTAAGTGGGAGGACACTACAACTTAATGATATTACTGAATCTTTAGCAAAAGATAAGATGGACTAACTAACCGAAATTTGTTTCGGAGGTTGTCCGCACAACTGAATCAAAAATTACTACATCATTGTAGAAATTCCAGTAAATGTTGTAAATGAACCGTGTAGGACAGGAAGAGTTGGCAAACCTCCTGAGAAATTTCATAAAGAAGTATTCATCTTAGAGGAAGACGAAACCTTCGCACTACAGAGGAAGCGACGGCGGTGCCCAACTCAAAAGAATGACCCAAAGCCATGAAATCTGAAATGGACTCCATATACGAGAATCAAGTTTGGAACTTGGTTGAACCTCTAGAAGGTGTGATACCCATACAATGTAAATTGATCTTCAAAAGAAAAATGTACACACATGGCAACCTACTATCTAATACAAGACTAGTTGCGAAAGAGTTTTTCGCAAATTGAGGGAGTTAGTTATAACGAGACTTCCTCACCAATAGCTATGATAAAGTCTATTCAGATTATAATGGCAATTGATTAATATTTTGATATAGGAAATGGATTTTGATCCTAAGAATATTGGAGTGATATATATGCTTCAAAGATCAATAATATATGTTTTGAAGCAAGCATTGAGGAGCTAGAATCAACATTTTGATAAAGTTTGACTTAATTAAAATAATAAAGAAACTTGAAGTTTAGTGGGGGCTCTATAGATTTTCGGATCTTATATGTGATGACATAATGATTGATTAGAAATGTTATAAAGTTTCTTGGCACAATAAAATGTTCATTGAAAGGTATATTTTTGATGAAAGACTAAGGCAAAAGCACTTCATATGTATTGGACATAAAAGATCTATAGAGATAGATTAGGATGTCTAATTATGCTAAGCCACAATGTGTATATTGACAAGGTTTTAAAGAGGTATAAATGCACTTACAGGTTTTTCTCCCAAAGTCACATAGCACAACGCTTAGCAAGAATCAATGTCCTAAGAAAATTGAAGAGAATGTGTAAATAAGTAGAGTTCCATATGTCTCGGCAATTGGATCTACTGTATGCTATGATATATACAAAACTAGACACCAAAAGTGATCATGGATTGGCTCCTAAAAAATAATTAAAATATTCTGAAGTACCCCAGTGGGACAAAGGATTTGATCCCTGTCTATAGAGGAGATGAATAGATCATTGTAAATTGTCACAATGATGCTACTTTCATGATTAATATAGATAACAATGGAATCTGTATCGGGCTATGTTTTTATCCTTAATGGTAAGGCGTTGGTTTGAATAAATTCAAGCAGAACAGTATTGCAAATTCTACAACAAAAACAACGTAGTTTGTTACTCTGTTAGCGTTGAAACGCAAGTACTCAAGATACACACGGATATGAGTGCCAGATGCGATGATGAAGGCTCTACCACAAGCAAGACATGTACAAACACCATATAGCCATGGGTGTTACGAAAAACATGTAACTAGATTATTGACTCTAGTGCAAGTGGGGGTCTGTTGGAAGTATGCCCTAGAGGCAATAATATTGTATTATTATATTTCCATATTCATAACTAAGATTTTATATTCTATGCTATAACCGATATGATCGTGGAATATGAGATTCAGTGGAAAACTAATATGCACGTGTGGAATGATAAACCGTATAATAAGGTTCCTAGTCTCGCATCTAAAGACTAGCTCAAGTGTTGTAGGTGATCGTGTTTTCTGGATCTTAGGATATTGTTAAGTGTAACGATAGTCCTAAAACAACTTTGAGAATATGACGTTAGAAGAACAGTCGTATTGAATTGACCCAAACTTATTTGCTATACTTTGAAATACAATTGTCATAAGTCAATTGTTATAACATGGAGTGTTAACAAGCGATTTAGTTTCTTAGACCATGAGAGTATTGCGGTCACTTCTTACCGTATTTTGGACTTTGGGGTTTCTCAAACGTCATTTGTAACATAGTGATCATAACGACAACTTACAGGTTCATCGAAAAGTTTGACAAGGGACTAGATAGCTCAAGAGTGGGATATGCTCCTTCGACGATGGAGAGATATTCTTAGGGCCAGGTATGATGACATCCGTCATTATCTGGCCAGACATAGGTGACTCGGTCACGGGGAAGCCGAAACATGTCAACGAGAAAGAAGAACAAAACCAGTAACGAAGAGACCGATATAGTGAGCATGTGTATGACTCAAGAGGATACCGATATATCTCACCTCAGGTTTTATAAAGTATTAGAAGCAAAGGGAATAGCATATGATAACCAAACGTTTACTCGAATGTCATTTGTGTACTCATAGGGATTGATATGTGTTGGGAACGTAGTAATTTCAAAAAAAATCCTACGCACACGCAAGATCATGGTGATGCATAGCAACGAGAGGGGAGAGTGTCGTCTACGTACCCTTGTAGACCGTAAGCGGAAGCGTTATAACAATGCGGTTGATGTAGTCGTACGTCTTCATGATCGACCGATCCTCAACACCGAACGTACGGCACCTCCGCGTTCAGCACACGTTCAGCTCAGTGACTACCCACGAACTCAAGATCCAGTAGAGCTTCCGGGAAGAGCTTCATCAGCACGACGGCGTGGTGACGGTGATGATGATGCTACCGATGCAGGGCTTCGCCTAAGCACCGCTACGATATTACCGAGGTGGATTATGGTGGAGGGGGGCACCGCACACGGCTAAGAGATCAATGATCAATTGTTGTGTCTTGGGGTGCCCCCTGCCCCCGTATACAAAGGAGCTAGGGGGGAGGCGGCCGGCCAGGAGGAGGGCGCGCCTGTTGGGGAACGTAGTAATTTCAAAAAAATTCCTACGCACACGCAAGATCATGGTGATGCATAGCAACGAGAGGGGAGAGTGTTGTCCACGTACCCTCGTAGACCGAAAGCGGAAGAGTTATAACAACGCGGTTGATGTAGTTGTACGTCTTCACGGCCCGACCGATCAAGCACCGAAACTACGGCACCTCCGAGTTCTAGCACTCGTTCAGCTCGATGACGATCCCCGGACTCCGATCCAGCAGATTGTCAGGGAAGAGTTTCGTCAGCACGACGGCGTGGTGACGATCTTGATGTTATACCGTCGCAGGGCTTCGCCTAAGCACCGCTACAATATTATCGAGGATTATGGTGGAGGGGGGCACCGCACACGGCTAAGAGATCAATGATCAATTGTAGTGTCTCTAGGGTGCCCCCCTGCCCCTGTATATAAAGGAGCAAGGGGGAGGCCGGCCGGCCCTTCCTAGGCGCGCCAGGAGGAGTCCTCCTAGTAGGAGTGGGACTCCCCTCTTTCCTACTCCTACTAGGAGGGGGAAAGGAAGGGGGAGAGGGAGAAGGAAAGGGGGGGCGGGGCGCCGCCCCCCTCTCCTAGGCCAACTCGGACCAGAGGGGGAGGGGGCATGCGGCCCACCCTGGTTGCCCCTCTCTCTCTCCACTAAGGCCCATAAGGCCCATTACTTCTCCCAGGGGGTTCCGGTAACCCTCCAGCACTCCGGTTTTCTCCGAAATCACCCAGAACTTTTCCGGTGTCTGAATATAGTCGTCCAATATATCAATCTTTATGTTTCGACCATTTCGAGACTCCTCGTCATGTCCGTGATCACATCCGGGACTCCGAACAACCTTCGGTACGTCAAAACATATAAACTCATAATGAAACTGTCATCGTAACGTTAAGCGTACGGACCCTACGGGTTCGAGAACAATGTAGACATGACCGAGACACGTCTCCGGTCAATAACCGATAGTGGAACTTGGATGCTCATATTGGCTCCTACATATTCTACGAAGATCTTTATCGGTCAGACCGCATAACAACATACGTTGTTCCCTTTGTCATCGGTATGTTACTTGCCCGAGATTCGATCGTCGGTATCTTAATACCTAGTTCAATCTCGTTACCGGCAAGTCTCTTTACTCGTTCCGTAATACATCATCTCACAACTAACTCATTAGTTGCAATGCTTGCAAGGCTTATGTGATGTGCATTACCGAGAGGGCCCAGAGATACCTCTCCGATAATCGGAGTGACAAATCCTAATCTCAAAATACGCCAACCCAACATGTACCTTCGGAGACACCTGTAGAGCTCCTTTATAATCACCCAGTTACGTTGTGACGTTTGGTAGCACACAAAGTGTTCCTCCGGTAAACGGGAGTTGCATAATCTCATAGTCATAGGAACATGTATAAGTCATGAAGAAAGCAATAGCAACATACTAAACGATCGGGTGCTAAGCTAATGGAATGGGTCATGTCAATCACATCATTCTCCTAATGATGTGATCCCATTAATCAAATGACAACACATGTCTATGGTTAGGAAACATAACCATCTTTGATCAACGAGCTAGTCAAGTAGAGGCATACTAGTGACACTCTGTTTGTCTATGTATTCACACAAGTATTATGTTTCCAGTTAATACAATCCTAGCATGAATTATAAACATTTATCATGATATAAGGAAATAAATAATAACTTTATTATTGCCTCTAGGGCATATTTCCTTCAGTCTCCCACTCGCGCTAGAGTTTCTGTGATGAACTACTTTCCAATAAGGGAGCAGGTACAGTTACCTCATCAAGTTCTACTTTCCTCCCACTCACTTCTTTCGAGAGAAACTCCTTCTCTAGAAAGGATCCATTCTTAGCAACAAATGTCTTGTCTTCGGATCTGTGATAGAAGGTGTACCCAATAGTCTCCTTTGGGTATCCTATGAAGACACATTTCTCCGATTTGGGTTCGAGCTTATTAGGTTGAAGTTTTTTCACATAAGCATCGCAGCCCCAAACTTTCAGAAACGACAACTTTGGTTTCTTGCCAAACCACAGTTCATAAGGCATCGTCTCAACGGATTTTGATGGTGCCCTATTTAATGTGAATGCGGACGTCTCTAAAGCATAACCCCAAAATGATAGCGGTAAATCTGTAAGAGACATCATATATCGCACCATATCTAGTAAAGTACGATTACGACATTCGGACACACCATTACGCTGTGGTGTTCCGGGTGGCGTGAGTTGCGAAACTATTCCGCATTGTTTCAAATGTAGACCAAACTCGTAACTCAAATATTCTCCTCCATGATCAGATCGTAGAAACTTTATTTTTTTTGTTACGATGATTTTTCAACTTCACTCTGAAATTCTTTGAACTTTTCAAATGTTTCAGACTTATGCTTCATTAAGTAGATATACCCATATCTGCTTAAATCATCTGTGAAGGTGAGAAAATAATGATATCCGCCACGAGCCTCAACATTCATCGGACTACATACATCTGTATGTATGATTTCCAACAAATCTGTTGCTCTCTCCATAGTACCGGAGAACGGCGTTTTAGTCATCTTGCCCATGAGGCACGGTTCGCAAGTACCAAGAGATTCATAATCAAGTGGTTCCAAAAGTTCATCAGTATGGAGTTTCTTCATGCGTTTTACACCGATATGACCTAAACGGCAGTGCCACAAATAAGTTGCACTATCATTATCAACTCTGCATCTTTTGGCTTCAACATTATGAATATGTGTATCACTACTATCGAGATTCATAAAAAATAGACCACTCTTCAAGGGTGCATGACCATAAAAGATATTACTCATATAAATAGAATAACCATTATTCTCTGATTCAAATGAATAACCGTCTCGCATCAAACAAGATCCAGATATAATGTTCATGCTCAACGCTGGCACCAAATAACAATTATTTAGGTCTAATACTAATCCCGAAGGTAGATGTAGAGGTAGCATGCCGACCGCGATCACATCGACTTTGGAACCATTTCCCACGCACATCGTCACCTCGTCCTTTGCCAGTGTTCGCTTAATCCGTAGTCCTTGTTTCGAGTTGCAAATATTAGCAACAGAACCTGTATCAAATACCCAGGTACTGCTGCGAGCTCTAGTAAGGTACACATCAATAACATGTATATCACATGTGACACTCCAAAAATTTTATTTGGTTTTTAGCAAAAACCTTGCTGGTTTTTCTTTTGTGAAATAAGGCATTTTAAAAAATTTCAAAAAAAAAACCATCCTCTTAAAAATCTTTTCTTTGGCTGGGATTGTTATTTCTGTTTCCTTCTTCAAAACCTTGGGTTTGACCTTTTTAAAACTTCTCCTCTGATTGGTTCTCTTCTCAAATTATTTTTTTGGGAGTTCAATCTTTTCTTTTTGAAAAGAAAACTCTATGAAAATTTGGGATCTTCATTCTTTTGATAACCACCCATGACCTTGTATTTTTGACCATGTAGTGAACCACTCCAAAACCTCCTCTCCTCCTTGTTAACAACCCAAGTTCCCTGTCCCAACTCATCCAAACAAGTTTTGGATTTTATTTTGATTATTTCACCTCTCAAATATTTTCTGTCAATTATCTTGAGCCTGATGGATTTTCAAAGCAAGTACCCCATTGCAATTGAGATTTGACTTCAAACCAACTCTACTGGCTAGTCCTTTGAACCCACAACCCAGGACCATCTTAATCCACTCATCTTATTTTTAAATATTTCAACTTACACTCCCTGCAAGTTTGAACCAGATTTGCCAAATTTGGTGAAATTCATATCTACACTTCTCTAAAAATTCCACCAAAAATCAGGCAGCCTACTGGAGCAATGAGAAGCCACTCTACCAAAAATCAGCCCAAGGAAAAATTCCTACAAGCCAGAAACATTCTGTCAAACACCTTGCATGCACTGTTTCAGTTCAAATTCAGTTAAATTCAGATTTTTCAGTGTCGATCTTCGTCAGTTAAGTGCAGTCACGAGATCACAGTGCCCCTTGGCACGTTGCTCGCCGCCTGGCTGCTTGTCCAGAGCCCCGCACGCGCGCTTGGCGCCTTCCTGGCGTCGGTGGTGCCCTGGCCCGCCTGCGCCGCCGTGTCTTGCGGCGGCTGAACCGCCGTAACGGTTGGCAGGAAGCAGAACGGTGGCGCAACGCCGTTCAGCGCCGCCCAAGCTCCCTGGTGGCTCCGCGTGGCCCTCTCCACGCCAGCGCACGCATGCAGCACGGTCGCCGTGGCGCGGCATGCACGGCGCACGCTCTCTACCGCCGACGGGCCCGCGCCGCTCCGTTCCGTTGAACTCCACCTCAGCCAGCAAAACCCGACGCCGTTGGCACCTAATCAGACTCAGTGGACCTCCACGACGGCGCTCAACTCCTAAACCCTCCCGACCAAGCCCTGCGCCGCCGTAATCTCTTGCCGGAGAACCCCGTTCTCGGCAACCGCCTCGGGGTGGCTATATATAGCGCCCCCGAGCCCGCTCTCACTCCCGCTCGGCTCCACCACCTCACCACACCCCGCCTGGCCACTGGAGGGGCCTCGAGGAGCCCTTCTTCCTCGACTCCGGCCACCTCCGTCCGCCTCGGGCTCCAGCTCGATTCACTGCGGTGAGGTCATCTCCGGTGCCCAAACTCCGTCAAGCACCACCTCTAGCTACCAGATACTTGACCACCTCCTCAATTTGATCTTTGCAGCCCTCTCCGGCGAGCCTCACCCTCGTCCGAAACGCCGTCCGCCGGAGCAAGGGCCACCATCGACACGGTGCACGCCGGCGACCACCTCGACCACCACCCGACGCGGAACAGCACCGTGAGCACGGAGGTAACCTCCGATCCCTTTGCCTCGCCGTGGATCGCCGCCGGCGATCGCCGCGGCCCTCTGGCGCCAGAAGCCCCGCTTCGGTTTTCAAACCCGATGGGTGGGACCGCCCCGTCAGGTTCCTCTCTTTTTTCGAATCGTTTTCTGAAAGCGTATTCGATCAAAATACGTCTTCTCTTCTGGGCCGGCGTATATGAGACTGAAACGTTTTCTGTTTTTATAAATAAGACCCTGGGAAGTTTCTGTTTCATTACAGATGGGTCCCTGGGCAAAAACCTTTATAACTTTTTAGCAGAAACATATTTTTTAGTGATTCTTTTTCTGTTCTCTTCAAAATTTTGTCTAGTTTTTTATCAGATTTATTTGAAGATTATTTGGAATAATTTTTGTGCACCTCTCGGTATTCACGATAGCGCGTATATTCTCTTTATACCGTAGATACCGAAGGAGGTGACGGGACCGCGAACTTCACCGAGTTAGACTCCGACTACTCCAAACCAGGCAAGCATGTTTGAACTTTTGATATGATGAGTGTCTTGGCATGTTTTGCATTTAGTTAGTTTCATGGCATGTTGTGGAGCATACCGATGAACTGTATATTATGCATTGTTGAGACAAGTAAGCTCGATGATCCATACCTTGTTGGATGTGAGTATGCAAGGCCATGTGTTGGCATGAAGGTGGGTAAGATGGCAGTGTGGTAGCATGCCAGTCTTATGCCATGCAGGTTTACTTCAGTACCAACCCGTATCGGTTGGGCTCGTATCCATTTCCCCTCCCTGTACTATCACATGTTTCCCAAAAGGGATATGGTTTAGTAAGTCGCAAACCGCTTTCTTGGTACACACCAAAAAGGAGAGGCCGGGATGATGGTTCCATGGCCCTGGATTAAAGCCAGTCATCCGGTCAGGGGGCATGGGTGTTTCCGGTTTGGACCGAGAGGGGGGCACCCCTTAGAGCGCGCGTATATAAATTTGATCCCATGCTATTCGAGATTGTGATCTCCCCGTCTCAAAAGTTTTTCTTGGACGATGTCGAGGGTGATTCCTGGCATCGAGAGGTTGGATGGGTGTGTACTGGTTAGCTGTGTTCCCTTCTGAAATACCGTAAACGGAACTAGTCCTTGTGACTACGGAAATCCGTTAACTGTGAGAAATTTTGTACAAACTCTGCAGAGTCATATATCCTCAAATCATCTTATCTATATCCAAGTTCCGTGCTAACTGACATGTGCCAGTTTTGGTGACAGATCATCCGGTGGGACCATGAGCACTAAGATCAGTTAAATGTTTGTTCTTGAGGATGGACTAACCCGTTTAATTTCATGAGTTGAATATATTTATTATGAATATTATTTCTTTATCAGTTAAAGCCCTTTATGTGGTGTCGCTCAGACGCCCGACTGTGGCATTTCTTTTAAAGCCCTTTATGTGGTGTCGCTCAGACGCCCGACTGTGGCATTTCTTTTAAAGCCCTTTATGTGGTGTCGCTTAGATGCCCGACTGTGGCATTTCTTTTAAAGCCCTTTATGTGGTGTCGCTTAGATGCCCGACTATGGCATTTCTTTTAAAGCCCTTTATGTGGTGTCGCTCAGACGCCCGACTGTGGCATTTCTTTTAAAGCCCTTTATGTGGTGTCGCTCAGACGCCCGACTGTGGCATTTCTTTTAAAGCCCTTTTTGTGGTGTCGCTCAGACGCCCGACTGTGGCATTTCTTTTAAAGCCCTTTATGTGGTGTCGCTCAGACGCCTGACTGTGGCATTTCTTTTAAAGCCCTTTTTGTGGTGTCGCTCAGACGCCCGACTGTGGCATTTCTTTTAAAGCCCTTTATGTGGTGTCGCTAAGACGCCCGACTGTGGCATGAATTTTCTTTCTTTTATTAATTTACACTCGTGGCGTCACTCTAGACACTCGATTGTTTTCTATTACTTTACTGTTGGGATTCCAGGCGGACTACCGCCGTTTCCCTTTTTACTTACCCTGCCTAATATTACTTTGAATATGCATTGGTAATTTAATCGTGACGCACTCATGCATGCATTTGTTATATCTTACGTCCAAACTGTCTTGCGAGTACTTTCAAAGTACTCACTGGCTTGTTGATTTGGCCAGATGCTGACGAAGGTGATCTCATGGATGAAGAGTTCGATAGCGAATCCGACGCCTAGAGGAGTCCCAGTCAGTCTCGTGCGACCCTGGACTTGGTCACTGTTTTATACCCGCTTCCGCAACCCAAATAAATTCATCGAGCCTCACCTCGACGCTCGTTGGGATGATAGTTTGAGAGTCACATATCCACTCCCCACTGTGTTACTCCACCACTACCATATTTGCGAGTCAGTAGTATGCCACCACTCCCTTGTGTCATAACCGCCTTTATGTATAATTATTGGCACGTTTGTAATAAATTGTTGAGCATTATCAGCTCAACCCTGTATTATATTTGATGCTACTGGCTTATTGTATCAAAAGTTTGTCTACCAGTGAGGAGGTTTTTATCTCAAACTGGATTCTAAAGATTGGTTTCTCAATAAATATTTTTATTGGAAAACCGGTCGTGACATCACATATACCTTTGTTCACCTTGCCATCCTTCTTATCCGCCAAATACTTGGGGCAGTTCCGCTTCCAGTGACCAGTCTGCTTGCAGTAGAAGCACTCAGTTTCAGGCTTAGGTCCAGATTTGGGTTTCTTCTCCTGAGCAGCAACTTGCTTACTGTTCTTCATGAAGTTCCCCTTCTTCTTCCCTTTGCCCTTTTTCTTGAAACTAGTCGTCTTGTTGACCATCAACACTTGATGCTCCTTCTTGATTTCTACCTCCGCAGCCTTTAGCATTGCGAAGAGATCAGGAATTGTCTTGTCCATCCCTTGCATATTATAGTTCATCACGAAGCTCTTGTAGCTTGGTGGCAGTGATTGGAGAATTCTGTCAATGATGCAATCATCCGGAAGATTAACTCCCAGTTGAATCAAGTGATTATTATACCCAGACATTTTGAGTATATGCTCACTGACAGAACTGTTCTCCTCCATCTTGCAGCTCTAGAACTTATTGGAGACTTCATATCTCTCAATCCGGGCATTTGCTTGAAATATTAACTTCAACTCCTGGAACATCTCATATGCTCCATGACGTTCAAAACGCCGTTGAAGACCCGGTTCTAAGCGGTAAAGCATGGCACATTGAACTATCGAGTAGTCATCAGCTTTGCTCTGCCAGACGTTCTTAACGTCGTCAGTTGCATCAGCAGCAGGCCTGGCACCCAGCGGTGCTTCCAGGACGTAATTCTTCTGTGCAGCAATGAGGATAATCCTCAAGTTACGGACCCAGTCCGTGTAATTGCTACCATCATCTTTCAACTTTGCTTTCGTAAGGAACGTATTAAAATTCAACGGTACAACAGCACGGGCCATCTATCTACAATCAAACATAAACAAGCAAGATACTATCAGGTACTAAGTTCATGATAAATTTAAGTTCAATTAATCATATTACTTAAGAACTCCCACTTAGAAAGACATCTCTCTAATCTTTTAAGTGATCACATGATCCAAATCAACTAAACCATAACCGATCATCACGTGAAATGGAGTAGTTTTCAATGGTGAACATCACTATGTTGATCATATCTACTATATGATTCACGCTCGACCTTTCGGTCTCAGTGTTCCGAGGCCATATCTGCATATGCTAGGCTCGTCAAGTTTAACCTGAGTATTGTGCGTGTGCAAAACTGGCTTGCACCCGTTGTAGATGGACGTAGAGCTTATCACACCCGATCATCATGTGGTGTCTGGGGACGAACTTTGGCAACGGTGCATACTCAGGGAGAACACTTTTATCTTGAAATTTAGTGAGAGATCATATTATAATGCTACCATCAAACAAAGCAAGATAAGATGCATAAAAGATAAACATCAGATGCAATCAATATAAGTGATATGATATGGCCATCATCTTGTGCTTGTGATCTCCATCTCCGAAGCAACGTCATGATCACCAACGTCACCGGCGCGACACCTTGATCTCCATCGTAGCATCGTTGTCGTCTCGCCAATCTTATGCTTCTACGACTATCGCTACCACTTAGTGATAAAGTAGAGAATTACAGGGCGATTGCATTGCATACAATAAAGCGACAACCATATGGCTCCTGCCAGTTGTCGATAACTCGGTTACAAAACATGATCATCTCATACAATAAAATTTAGCATCATGTCTTGATCATATCACATCACAACATGCCCTGCAAAAACAAGTTAGACGTCCTCTACTTTGTTGTTGCAAGTTTTACGTGGCTGCTACGGGCTTTAGCAAGAACCGTTCTTCCCTACGCAGAAAAACTACAACGATAGTTTGTCAAGTTGGTGCTGTTTTAACCTTCGCAAGGACCGGGCATAGTCACACTCGGTTCAACTAAAGTTGGAGAAAGTGACACCCGCCAGCTACCTGTGTGCAAAGCACGTCAGTAGAACCAGTCTTGCGTAAGCGTACGCGTAATGTCGGTCCGGGCCGCTTCATCCAACAATACCGCCGAACCAAAGTATGACATGCTGGTAAGCAGTATGACTTATATCGCCCATAACTCACTTGTGTTCTACTCGTGCATATAACATCAACGCATAAAACCAGGCTCTAATACCACTGTTGGGGAACGTAGTAATTTCAAAAATTTCCTATGCAGACGCAAGATCATGGTGATGCATAGCAACGAGAGGGGAGAGTGTTGTCCACGTACCCTCGTAGACCAAAAGCGGAAGCGTTATAACAACGCGGTTGATGTAGTCGAACGTCTTCACGGCCCGACCGATCAAGCACCGAAACTACGTCACCTCTGGGTTCTAGCACACGTTCAGCTCGATGATGACTCGTCAGCACGACGGCGTGGTGACGATCTTGATGTTCTACCATCGTAGGGCTTCGCCTAAGCATCGCTACAATATTATCGAGGATTATGGTGGAGGGGGGCACCGCACATGGCTAAGAGATCAATGATCAACTGTTGTGTCTATAGGGTGCCCCCTGCCCCCATATATAAAGGAGCAAGGGGGAGGCCGGCCGGCCCTTGCTAGGCGCGCCAGGAGGAGGAGTCCTCCTCCTAGTAGGAGTAGGACTCCCCTCTTTCCTACTCCTACTAGGAGGGGGAAAGGAAGGGGGAGAGGGAGAAGGAAAGGGGGGCGCCCCCCTCTCCTAGTCCAATTCGGACCAGAGGGGGAGGGGGTGCGCGGCCCACCCTGGCTGCCCCTCTCTCTCTCCACTAAGGCCCATAAGGCCCATTACTTCTCCCGGGGGGTTCCGGTAACCCTTCGGCACTCCGGTTTTCTACGAAATCACCCAGAACATTTCCGGTGTCCGAATATAGTCGTCCAATATATCAATCTTTATGTCTCGACCATTTCGAGACTCCTCGTCATGTCCGTGATCACATCTGGGACTCCGAACAACCTTCGGTACATCAAAACATATAAAATCATAATGAAACTGTCATCATAACGTTAAGCGTGCGGACCCTACGGGTTCGAGAACAATGTAGACATGACCGAGACACGTCTCCGGTCAATAACCAATAGCGGAACCTGGATGCTCATATTTGCTCCTACATATTCTACGAATATCTTTATCGGTCAGACCGCATAAGAACATACGTTGTTCCCTTTGTCATCGGTATGTTACTTGCCCGAGATTCGATCGTCGGTATCTTAATACCTAGTTCAATCTCGTTACCGGCAAGTCTCTTTACTCGTTCCGTAATACATCATCTCACAACTAACTCATTAGTTGCAATGCTTGCAAGGCTTATGTGATGTGCATTACTGAGAGGGCCCAGAGATACCTCTCCGGTAATCGGAGTGACAAATCCTAATCTCGAAATACGCCAACCCAACATGTACCTTCGGAGACACCTGTAGAGCTCCTTTATAATCACCCAGTTACGTTGTGACGTTTGGTAGCACACAAAGTGTTCCTCCGACAAACGGGAGTTGCATAATCTCATAGTCATAGGAACATGTATAAGTCATGAAGAAAGCAATAGCAACATACTAAACGATCGGGTGCTAAGCTAATGGAATGGGTCATGTAAATCACATCATTCTCCTAATGATGTGATCCCGTTAATCAAATGACAACACATGTCTATGGTTAGAAAACATAACCATCTTTGATCAGCGAGCTAGTCAAGTAGAGGCATACTAGTGACACTCTGTTTGTTTATGTATTCACACAAGTATTATGTTTCCGGTTAATACAATTCTAGCATGAACAATAAACATTTATCATGATATAAGGAAATAAATAATAACTTTATTATTGCCTCTAGGGCATATTTCCTTCAGCGCCAAGGGGGGAGTCCTACTCCCACCGGGAGTAGGACTCATCCTTTCCTAGTAGGAGTAGGAAAAGGGAAGGAAGGGAGAGAGGAAGAGAAGGAAAAAGGGGGGGCGCCACCCCCTCCACGTCCAATTCGGACTAGAGGGGGTTGGGGGTGCGGCTACCCTGGCTGCCCCTCCTCTTCTGCCACCAAGGCCCATTAGGCCCAATATACTCCCCGGGGGGTTCCGGTAACCCCCCGGTACTCCGGTATATGCCCGAAATCTCTCGAAACACTTCCAGTGTCCGAACATAGTCGTCCAATATATCGATCTTTACGTATCGACCATTTCGAGACTCCTCGTCGTGTCCATGATCATATCCGGGACTCCGAACTACCTTTGGTACATCAAAACAAAACTCATAATTCCGATCGTCACAGAACTTTAAGCGTGCGGACCCTACGGGTTAGAGAACTATGTAGACATGACCGAGACACGTCTCCGGTCAATAACCAATAGCGAAACCTGGATGCTCATATTGGTTCCTACATATTCTACGAAGATCTTTATCGGTCAAACCGCATAACAACATACGTTGTTCCCTTTGTCATCGGTATGTTATTTGCCCGTGATTCGATCATCGGTATCTTAATACCTAGCTCAATCTCGTTACCAGCGAGTCTCTTTACTCGTTCCGTAATGCATCATCCCATAACTAACTCATTAGTTACATTGCTTGCAAGGCTTATAGTGATATGCATTACCGAGAGGGCCCAGAGATACCTCTCCGACAATCAGAGTGACAGATCCTATTCTTGATCTATGCCAACTCCAGGAACACCATCGAAGACACCTGTAGAGCACCTTTATAATCACCCAGTTACGTTGTGATGTTTGGTAGCACACAAAGTGTTCCTCCGATATTCGGGAGTTGCATAATCTCATAGTCATAGGAACATGTATAAGTCATGGAGAAAGAAATAGCAGTAAACTAAACGATCAAGTGCTAAGCTAACGAAATGGGTGAGGTCAATCACATCATTCTCCTAATGATGTGACCCCGTTAATCAAATAACAACTCATGTCCATGGCTAGGAAACTCAACCATCTTTGATCAACGAGCTAGTCAAGTAGAGGCATACTAGTGACACTATATTTGTCTATGTATTCACACATGTATTATGTTTCCGGTTAATACAATTCTAGCATGAATAATAAACATTTATCATGATATGAGGAAATAAATAATAACTTTATTATTGCCTCTAGGGCATATTTCGTTCAGTCTCCCACTTGCACTAGAGTCAATAATCTAGATTACACAATAATTATTCTAACACCCATGGAGTCTTGGTGCTAATCATGTTTTGCTCGTGGAAGAGGCTTAGTCAACGGGTCTGCAACATCCAGATCCATATGTATCTTGCAAATCTCTATGTCTCCCACCTGGACTTGATGCCAGATGGAATTGAAGCGTCTCTTGATGTCCTTGGTTCTCTTGTGAAATCTGGATTCCTTTGCCAAGGCAATTGCACGAGTATTGTCACAAAAAAAATTCATTGGACCCGATGCACTAGGTATGACACCTAAATCGGATATGAATTCCTCATCGAGACTCCTTCATTTGGTGCTTCCAAAGCAGCTATGTACTCCGCTTCACATGTAGATCCCGCCACGATGCTTTGTTTAGAACTGCACCAACTGACAGCTCCACCGTTCAATAAAATTATGTATCCGGTTTGCGATTTAGAATCGTCCGGATCAGTGTCAAAGCTTGCATCGACGTAACCTGTTATGACAAGCTTGTTGTCACCTTCATAAATGAGAAACATATCCTTAGTCCTTTTCAGGTATTTCAGGATGTTCTTGACCGCTGTCCAGTGATCCACTCTTGGATTACTTCGGTACCTGTCGCACGGTATGACCCGGCCGGAAGTATGACCCGGCCGGACTTGGCGCTTCACCGATGACCCGGCGGAGGACTGGCGACTCACAGGTCTGGCGGCTCACTGGTCAGATGACTCACGAGCCTGACGACTCACGGATGACCCCGACGGCGGGTCAGATAGAAGACTAGGCCCAAGGCCCAGAAGGCCGACTCATGTTATGGTGGGCCGGCTTAAGAGGAAAGCGTAAGGAATATTCCCTTACAAAGGAAGCAAGACTAGGACTCCACTTGTAATTGAGTAATCCTAATCCTACTACGACTAGTCATGTAACCCGCCCCTTCAACTTATATAAGGAGGGGCAGGGCACCCCAAGAGGGGACAAGTAAGAAGAAACAATCTCTCGGGCTAGACACAAAGAGCGACTCTCTCGTGATCATTATGAGACCTAGCCTCAAACAGCATGTAGGGTTGTTACCAGATGATGTTTCCCGGGGCCCGAAGCTATCTAAATACTTGTCTTATGTTGCGTCTCTCGATTCCGCCCAACCCCTCTCAAGCTACCACATAGATGCGTTGGCCTCGCGACTAAGTCCTCACACTAAGGACATCTGCCGTGACAATTCCACGACAGTACCTCCCTGCAAAGCTAATAGCAAGGCACACATCAGGTCTGGTACACAACATTGCATACATGATAGAGCCTATGGCTGAAGCATAGGGGACACTTTTCATTTTCTCTCTATCTTCTGCAGTGGTCGGGCATTGAGTCTGACTCAACTTCACACCTTCTAACACAGGCAAGAACCCTTTCTTGCTTGATCCATTTTGAACTTTTTCAAAACTTTGTCAAGGTATGTGCTTTGTGAAAGTCCAATTAAGCATTGCTACCTCTTGAGCACTGCGTTGGATTTCCCCGAAGAGGAGAGCATGATGCAGCAAAGTAGCGTAAGTATTTCCCTCAATTTTTGAGAACCAAGGTATCAATCTAGTAGGAGGCTACACTCAAGTCCCTCGTACCTGCACAAAACGATAGCTACTCGCAACCAACGCGATTAGGGGTTGTCAATCCCTTCACGGTCACTTATGAGAGTGAGATCTGATAGAGATGATATTTTTGGTATTTTTGGTATAGAGATGCAAAGTGAAAAGTAAAAAAGCAAAGCAAGATTAAAGTGATGGAGATTGATATGATGAGAATAGACCCAGGGGCCATAGGTTTCACTAGTGGCTTCTCTCAAGAGCATAAGTATTCTACGGTGGGTGAACAAATTACTGTTGAGCAATTGACAGAACTGAGCATAGTTATGAGAATATCTAGGTATGATCATGTATATAGGCATCACGTCCGAGACAAGTAGACCGACTCCTGCCTGCATCTACTACTATTACTCCACTCATTGACCGCTATCCAGCATGCATCTGGAGTATTAAGTTAAAAACAGAGTAACGCTTTAAGCAAGATGACATGATGTAGAGGGATAGTTTCATGCAATATGATAAAAACCCCATCTTGTTACCCTCGATGGCAACAATACAATATGTGCCTTGCTGCCCCTTCTGTCACTGGGAAAGGACACCGCAAGATTGAACCCAAAGCTAAGCACTTCTCCCATGGCAAGAAAAACCAATCTAGTAGGCCAAACCAAACTGATAATTCGAAGAGACTTGCAAAGATAACCAATCATACATAAAATAATTCAGAGAAGATTCAAATATTATTCATAGATAGACTTGATCATAAACCCACAATTCATCGATCTCAACAAACACACCGCAAAAAGAAGATTACATCGAATAGATCTCCACGAGAGAGGGGGAGAACATTGTATTGAGATCCAAAGAGAGAGAAGAAGCCAACTAGCTAATAACTATGGACCCGAAGGTCTGAGGTGAACTACTCACACTTCATCGGAGAGGCTATGATGATGTAGAAGCACTCCTGATGACGGCCCTCTCCGGCGGAGCTCCGGAACAGGCCCCAAGATGGGATCTCGTGGATACAGAAAGTTGCGGCGGTGGAATTAGGTTTTTGGCTCCGTATCTGATCGTTTGAGGGTACATAGGTATATATAGGAGGAAGGAGTGCGTCGGTGGAGCAACAGGGGGCCCACGAGGCAGGGGGCGCGCCCTAGGGGGGTGGGCGCGCCCCCACCCTCGTGACCGCCTCTTTTGTTCCTTGGAGTAGGGTCCAAATCTCCTGGATCACATTCGGTGAGAAAATCACGTTCCCGAAGGTTTCATTCCGTTTGGACTCCGTTTGATATTCTGTTTCTCCGAAACACTGAAATAGGCAAAAAAAACAGCAATTCTGGGCTGGGCCTGCGATTAATAGGTTAGTCCCAAAAATAATATAAAAGTGGAAAATAAAGCCCAATATAGTCCAAAACAGTAGATAATATAGCATGGAGCAATCAAAAATTATAGATACGTTGGAGACGTATTAGGCATACCCAAGCTTAATTCCTGCTCGTCCTCGAGTAGGTAAATGATAAAAAGAGAATTTTTGATGTGGAGTGCTACTTGGCATAATTTCAATGTAAAACTTCTTAATTGTGGTATGAATATTCAGATTCGAAAAATTCAAGACAAAAGTTCATATTGACATAAAAATAATAATACTTCAAGCATACTAACAAAGCAATTATGTCTTCTCAAAATAACATGGCCAAAGAAAGTTATCCCTACAAAATCATATAGTCCGGCTATGCTCTATCTTCACCACACAAAGTATTTAAATCATGCACAACCCCGATGACAAGCCAAGCAATTGTTTCATACTTTAACATCTTCAAAAAAAATCAATCTTCACGCAATACATGAGCATGAGCCATGGATATAGCACTATATGTGGAATAGAGTGGTGGTTGTGGAGAAGACAAAAAGAGGGGAAGATAGTCTCACATCAACTAGGCGTATCAACGGGCTATGGAGATGCCCATCAATAGATATCAATATAGGGATTGCCATGCAACGGATGCACTAGAGCTATAAGTATATGAAAGCTCAACAAAAGAAAGTAAGTGGGTGTGCATCCAACTCACTTGCTCACGAAGACCTAGGGCATTTTGAGGAAGCCCATCATTGGAATATACAAGCCAAGTTCTTTAATGTAAAATTCCCACTAGTATATGAAAGTGACAACATAGGTGACTCTCTATCATAAAGATCATGGTGCTACTTTGAAGCACAAGTGTGGTAAAAGGATAGTAGCATTATCCCTTCTCTCTTTTTCTCTCATTTTTTATTTTTTTATTTGGGCCTTTCTCCTTTTTTATGGCCTCTTTTTTTTCGTCCGGAGTCTCATCCCGACTTGTGGGGGAATCATAGTCTCCATTATCCTTTCCTCACTTGGGACAAAGCTCTAAAAATGATGATCATCACACTTTTATTTTTTTACAACTCAACAATTACAACTCGATACTTAGAACAAAATATGACTCTATGTGAATGCCTCCGGCGGTATACCCGGATATGCAATGATTCAAGAGTGACATGTATGAAAGAATTATGAACGGCGGCTTTGCCACAAATACGATGTCAACTACATGATCATGCTAGCAATATGACAATGATGGAGCGTGTCATAATAAACGGAACGGTGGAAAGTTGCATGGCAATATATCTCGGAATGGCTATGGAAATGCCATGATAGGTAGGTATGGTGGCTGTTTTGAGGAAGATATATGGTGGGTGTATGATACCGGCGAAAAGTGTGCGGTATTAGAGAGGCTAGCAATGGTGGAAGGAAGGGAAAAGTGCGTATAATCCATGGACTCAACATTAGTCATAAAGAACTCATATACTTATTGCAAAAATCTAAAAGTTATCAAAGCAAAGTATTACGCGCATGCTCCTAGGGGGATAGATTGGTAGGAAAAGACCATCGCTCGTCCCCGACCGCCACTCATAAGGAAGGCAATCAATAAATAAATCATGCTCCGACTTCATCACATAACGGTTCACCATACGTGTATGCTACGGGAATCACAAACTTTAACACAAGTATTCTTTGAATTCACAACTACTCAACTAGCATGACTCTAATATCACCATCTCCATATCTCAAAACAATTATCAAGCTTCAATCTTTTCTTAGTATTCAACGCACTCAAAAGAAAGTTTCAGAAATCTCGAATACCAAGCATATTAATATTAAGCAAATTACCTTGCTATTAACGACTCTCAAAATGATCTAAGTGAAGCATGAGAGATCAATAGGTTCTTTAAAACAAATCCACCGCCGTGCTCTAAAAGATCTAAGTGAAGCACATAGAGCAAAATTATAAGGCTCAAAAGATATAAGTGAAGCACATAGAGCAAAGTTATAAGGCTCAAAAGATATAAGTGATGCACATAGAGTATTCTATCAAATTCCAATTCATGTATGGCTCTATCAAAAGGTGTGTGCAGAAAGGATGATTGTGGCACACTAACAAACAAAGACACAAATAATACAAGACGCTCCAAGCAAAACACATATCATGTGGTGAATAAAAATATAGCTCCAAGTAAAATTACCGATGGAAGTAGACGAAAGAGGGGATGCCTTCCGGGGCATCCCCAAGCTTTGAATTTTTGGTATCCTTGGATTATCTTGGGGGTTCCATGGGCATCCCCAAGCTTAGGCTCTTGCCACTCCTTGTTCCATAATCCATCAAAATAATTTACCCAAAACTTGAAAACTTCACAACACAAAACTCAATAGAAATCTCGTGAGCTCCGTTAGCGAAAGAAAACAAAGGACCACTTCAAGGTACTGTAATGAACTCATTATTTATTTATATTGGTGTTAAACCTACTGTATTCCAACTTCTCTATGTATTATAAACTATTTTACTAGCCATAGATTCCTCAAAATAAGCAAACAACACACGAAAAACAGAATCTGCCAAAAACAGAACAGTCTGTAGTAATCTGTAACTAACACAAACTTCTGGAACTCCAAAAAATCTACAAAAATAGGAAGACCTAGATAATTTGTTTATTGATCAGAAGAACTTGGAATCAGTATTTTATCACGTTCTGGTGATTTTTAACAATTGTTTTTGTGAACAGAAAGATTCTGGAAATTACAGCAAGATCAAATAACTATCATCCAAGAAGATCCTACAGGTCTAACTTGGCACAAACACTAATTAAAATACAAAACCACATCTAAACAGAAGGTAGATGGATTATTTATTCCTAAACAGAAGAAAAAACAAAAAAACTAAAATAAAATTGGGTTACCTCCCAACAAGCGCTATCGTTTAACGCCCCTAGCTAGGCATTGAGATTTCAATGATGCTCACACGAAAGACAAGAATTGAAGCACAAACAGAGCATCATACAGCATGTGAAAACACACATCTAAGCCTAACATACTTCCTATTCATAGGCATCTTATAGGTAAACAAATTATCAAGGCAAGCAAAAACTAGCATATGCAAGGAAGCGGAAAGAAACAATGGCAATCTCAACATAACGAGAGGTAATTTATTATCATGAAAATTTCTACAACCATATTCTCCTCTCTCATAATAATTACATGTGGGATCATAAGAAAATTTAACAATATAGCTATCACATAGAATATTTTCAATACGATCCACATGCATGCAAAGTTGACACTCTTCCAAAATAGTGGGATTATCATTAACTAAAGTCATGACCTCTCCAAACCCACTTTTATCAAAAATTTCATACGATTGAACATTCTCCAAATATGTGGGATCTAAAGTTGACACTCCTCCAAACCCACTTTCAATAATATTGCAAACACTATTATCAATCTCGTATTCATCATGGGGCTTAAATAAATTTTCAAGATCAGAAGAAGAACTATCACCCCAATCATGATCATTGCAACAAGTAGAGGAGATAGAAAAACTAGCATCCCCAAGCTTAGGGTTTTGCATATTTTTGGCACAATTGACATCAATAGAATTTATAGTAAAATCATTGCAATCATGATTTTTATTCAAAGATCTATCGTGAATCGCTTCATAAAGTACTTCGTCACAATTTTTAGATTCACGAATTTCAGGCAAAACTTTATAAAGATAATCTAGTGCACTCAATTCACTAGCAATAGGTTCATCATAACTGGATCTCTTAAAAAGATTAGCAAGTGGATGAGGATCCATAAAATTTTAGCAAGCGAAGATGCAAAAAAGAAGACACATGGAAAGGAGAGGGCGAATAAAATGGCAAGGGTGAAGTGGGGGAGACGAAAACGAGAGGCAAATGGCAACTAATGTAATGCGGGAGATAGGGATTGTGATGGGTACATGGTATGTTGACTTTTTGCATAGACAACGGCGCCAGAAGTGGCTCGTTGTTAGGAGTCCAAATCTTGACTTGCTCTTGCGTAAGCCTCCCCGGCAACGGCGCCACAAATTCTTCTTGCTACCTCTTGAGCACTGCGTTGGATTTCCCCGAAGGGGAGAGGATGATGCAGCAAAGTAGCGTAAGTATTTCCCTCAGTTTTTGAGAACCAAGGTATAAATCCAGTAGGAGTCTACGCTCAAGTCCCTCGTACCTGCACAAAACGATAGCTACTCGCAACCAACGCGGTTAGGGGTTGTTAATCCCTTCACGGTCACTTACGAGAGTGAGATCTGATAGAGATGATATTTTTGGTATTTTTGGTATAGAGATGCAAAGTGAAAAGTAAAAAGCAAAGCAAGATTAAAGTGATGGAGATTGATATGATGAGAATAGACCCGGGGGCCATAGGTTTCACTAGTGGCTTCTCTCAAGAGCATAAGTATTCTACGGTGGGTGAACAAATTACTGTTGAGCAATTGACAGAATTGAGCATAGTTATGAGAATATCTAGGTATGGTCATGTATATAGGCATCACGTCCGAGACAAGTAGACCGACTCCTGCCTGCTGATGTCTACTATGCAACCTTCTTCTTGTAGACGTTGTTGGGCCTCCAAGTGCAGAGGTTTGTAGTACAGTAGCAAATTTCCCTCAAGTGGATGACCTAAGGTTTATCAATCCGTGGGAGGCGTAGGATGAAGATGGTCTCTCTCAAGCAACCCTGCAACCAAATAACAAAGAGTCTCTTGTGTCCCCAACACACCCAATACAATGGTAAATTGTATAGGTGCACTAGTTCGGCGAAGAGATGGTGATACAAGTGCAATATGGATAGTAGATATAGGTTTTTGTAAACTGAAAACATATAAACAGCAAGGTGGCGAGCGGTAAAAGTGAGCACAAACAGTATTGCAATGATAGGAAACAAGGCCTAGGGTTCATACTTTCACTAGTGCAAGTTCTCTCACCAATAATAACATAATTATGCTATCCCTCAATATGCAACAAAGAGTCACTCCAAAGACACTAATAGCGGAGAACAAACGAAGAGATTATGGTAGGGTACGAAACCACCTCAAAGTTATTCTTTCCAATCAATCCGTTGGGCTATTCCTATAAGTGTCACAAACAGCCCTAGAGTTCGTACTAGAATAACACCTTAAGACACAAATCAACCAAAACCCTAATGTCACCTAGATACTCAAATGTCACCTCAAGTATCCGTGGGCATAACTATATGATATGCATCACACAATCTCAATTCATCTATTCAAACCAACACAAAGTACTTCAAAGAGTGCCCAAAGTTCCTACCAGAGAATCACGACGAAAACGTGTGCCAACCCCTATGCATAGGTTCATGGGCGGAACCCGCAAGTTGATCACCAAAACATACATGAAGTGAATCACTAGAATAACCCATTGTCACCACGGTTATCCCACGCAAGACATACATCAAGTGTTCTCAAGTCATTAAAGACTCAATACGATAAGATTACTTCAAAGGGAAAACTCAATCCATTACATGAGAGAAGAGGGGAGAAGAAACATAAGATCCAACTATAATAGCGAAGCTCGCGATACATCAAGATCGTGCCAAATCAAGAACACGAGAGAGAGAGAGAGAGAGAGAGAGAGAGAGAGAGAGATCAAACACATAGCTACTGGTACATACCCTCAGCCCCGAGGGTGAACTACTCCCTCCTCGTCATGGAGAGCGCCGAGATGATGGAGATGGCCACCGGTGAGGGTTCCCCCCTCCGGCAGGGTGCCGGAACAGGGTCCCGATTGGTTTTTGGTGGCTACAGAGGCTTGCGGCGGCGGAACTCCAGATCTAATCTCTGTTCTGGAAGTTTTAGTATACGTGGGTATATATGGGGTGAAAAAAGTACGTCGGTGGAGCTTCGGGGGCCCCACGAGGCAGGGGCGCCCCCCCCCACCCTCATGAGCACCTCCCTTCTTTCTTGACGTGCACTCCAAGCTTTTCCGGTAGCTTTCCTTCCAAAAATAACTTCTCCAGTTGATTTCATTCCGTTTCGACTCCGTTTGATATTCCTTTTCTTCGAAACACTGAAATAGGCTTAAAACAGCAAATCTGGGTTGGGCCTCCGGTTAATAGGTTAGTCCCAAAAATAATATAAAAGTGGATAATAAAGCCCAATATTGCCCAAAACAGTAGATAATATAGCATGGAGCAATCAAAAATTATAGATACGTTGGAGACGTATCAAGCATCCCCAAGCTTAATTCATGCTCGTCCTCGAGTAGGTAAATGATAAAAAAGATAACTTTTTATGTGGAACGCTAGTTGGCATAATTTCATTGTAATTCTTCTTACTTGTGATATGAATATTCAGATCTGAAAGATTCAAGACAAAAGTTCATATTGACATAAAAATAATAATACTTCAAGCATACTAACAAAGCAATTATGTCTTCTCGAAATAACATGGCCAAAGAAAGTTATCCCTACAAAATCATATAGTATGGCTATGCTCCATCTTCACCACACAAAATATTTAAATCATACACAACCCCGGTGACAAGCCAAGCAATTGTTTCATACTTTTGACATTCTCAAAACTTTTTCAATCTTCACGCAATACATGAGCGTGAGCCATGGATATAGCACAATATGTGGAATAGAATGGTGGTTGTGGAGAAAACAAAAAGAGGGGAAGATAGTCTCACGTAAACTAGGCGTATCAACGGGCTATGGATATGCCCATCAATAGATATCAATGTGAATATTTTATTTATTTATTTTATTATTTTTCGTCCGGAGTCTCATCCCGACTTGTGGGGGAATCATAGTCTCCATCATCCTTTCCTCACTTGGGACAATGCTCTAAAAAGAATGATGATCATCACACTTTTATTTTTCTTACAACTCAACAATTACAACTCGATTCTTAGAACAAAGTATGACTCTATATGAATGCCTCCGGCGGTATACCGGGATATGCAATGACTCATGAGTGACATGTATGAAAGAAATATGAACGGTGGCTTTGCCACAAATACGATGTCAACTACATGATCATGCAAAGCAATATGACAATGATGAAGCGTATCATAATAAACGGAACGGTGGAAAGTTGCATGGCAATATATCTCGGAATGGCTATGGAAATGCCATGATAGGTAGGTATGGTGGCTGTTTTGAGGAAGGTATATGGTGGATGTATGATACCGGCGAAAATTGCGCGGTATTAGAGAGGCTAGCAATGGTGGAAGGATGGGAAAAGTGCGTATAATCCATGGACTCAACATTAGTCATAAAGAACTCATATACTTATTGCAAAAATATAGAAGTTATCAAAGCAAAGTATTACGCGCATGCTCCTAGGGGGATAGATTGGTAGGAAAAGACCATCGCTCGTCCCCGACCGCCACTCATAAGGAAGACAATCAATAAATAAATCATGCTCCGACTTCATCACATAACGGTTCACCATACGTGCATGCTACGGGAATCACAAACTTTAACACAAGTATTTCTCAAATTCACAACTACTCAACTAGCATGACTCTAATATCACCATCTTCATATCTCAAAACAATTATCAAGCTTCAATCTTTTCTTAGTATTCAACGCACTCAAAAGAATTCTTACAAATCTTGTATACTTAGCATATTAGGATTATTTAAGCAAATTACCATGCTATTTAAGACTCTCAAAATAATATAAGTGAAGCATGAGAGTTCATCTATTTCTACAAAATAGAACCACCGCCGTGATCTAAAAAGATATAAGTGAAGCACTAGAGCAAACAACAAACTACTCCGGAAGATATAAGTGAAGATCAATGAGTAGCCGAATAATTATGCAACTATGTGAAGACTCTCCCATTTAATATTTTCAGATCTTGGTACTTTATTCAAACAGCAAGCAAAGCTAAAGAAAATGACATGACACTCCAAGCAAAACACATATCATGTGGTGAATAAAAATATAGCTCCAAGTAAAGTTACCGATGAATGAAGACGAAAGAGGGGATGCCATCCGGGGCATCCCCAAGCTTAGACGCTTGGTTATCCTTGAATATTACCTTGGGGTGCCTTGGGCATCCCCAAGCTTAGGCTCTTGTCACTCCTTATTCCGTAGTCCATCGAATCCTTACCCAAAACTTGAAAACTTCACAACACAAAACTTAATAGAAAACTCGTAAGCTCCGTTAGCGAAAGAAAACAAAACACCACTTCATGGTACTGTAATGAACTCATTATTTATTTATATTGGTGTTAAAACTACTGTATTCCAACTTCTCTATGGTTTATAAACTATTTTACTAGCCATAGAGTCATCACAATAAGCAAACAACACACGAAAAACAGAATCTGTCAAAAACAGAACAGTCTGTAGTAATCTGTATCAAACGTATACTTTTGGAACTCCAAAAATTCTAAAATAAATTGGAATTTGTCTAGTAATCATCTTAAAAAATAATCAACTAAATAGCACTCTCCAGTAAAAAAGTTTTAGCTAATCTCGTGAGCGCTAAAGTTTCTGTTTTTTGCAGCATGATCATAAAGACTTCACCCAAGTCTTCCCAAAGGTTCTACTTGGCACAAACACTAATTGAAACATAAAACCACATCTAAACATAAGCTAGATGGATTATTTATTCCTAAACAGAACCAAAAAGCAAGAAACTAAAATAAAGTTGGGTTGCCTCCCAACAAGCGCTAACGTTTAACGCCCCTAGCTAGGCATGATGATTTCAATGATGCTCACATAAAAGATAGGAATTGAAACATAAAGAGAGCATCATGAAGAATGTGAGTAGCACATTTAAGTCTAACCCACTTCCTATGCATAGGGATTTTGTGAGCAAACAACTTATGGGAACAAGAATCAACTTGCATAGGAAGGTAAAACAAGCATAACTTCAAAACTTTAAGCACATAGAGAGGAAACTTGATATTATTGCAATTCCTACAAGCATATATTCCTTCCTCATAATAATTTTCAGTAGCATCATGAATGAATTCAACAATATAACCAGTACCTAAAGCATTATTTTCATGATCTACAAGCATAGAAATCTTATTACTCTCCACATAAGCAAAATTCTTCTCATGACTAGTAGTGGGAGCAAACTCAACAAAATAACTATCATGTGATTGAAAATTAAGATCAAGATGACAAGTTTCATGGTTATCATTATTCTTTATAGCATAGGTGTCATCACAATAATCATCATAGATAGGAGGCATGCTTTCATCATAGTAAATTTGCTCCTCAAAGCTTGGGGGACAAAAAATATCATCTTCATCAAACATAGCTTCCCCAAGCTTGTGGCTTTGCATATCATTAGCATCATGGATATTCAAGGAATTCATACTAACAACATTGCAATCATGCTCATCACTCAAATATTTAGTGCCAAACATTTTAATGCATTCTTCTTCTAACACTTTGGCACAATTTTCTTTTTCATCATACTCACGAAAGATATTAAAAAGATGAAGGGTATGAGACAAACTCAATTCCTTTTTTTTGTAGTTTTCTTTTATAAACTAAACTAGTGCTAAAACAAGAAACAAAAATATTCGAGTGCAAGATCTAAAGATACACCTTCAAGCACTAACCTCCCCGACAACAGCGCTAGAAAAGAGCTTAGTTGACAGGGTGTGAGTGTCGTTTACCTAGCCTCCCCGACAACGGCGCCAGAAAAGAGCTTGATGTCTACTACGCAACCTTCTTCTTGTAGACGTTGTTGGGCCTCCAAGTGCACAGGTTTGTAGGACAGTAGCAAATTTCCCTCAAGTGGATGACCTAAGGTTTATCAATCCGTGGGAGGCGTAGGATGAAGATGGTCTCTCTCAAGCAACCCTGCAACCAAATAACAAAGAGTCTCTTGTGTCCCCAACACACCCAATACAATGGTAAATTGTATAGGTGCACTAGTTCGGCGAAGAGATGGTGATACAAGTGCAATATGGATAGTAGATATAGGTTTTTGTAAACTGAAAATATAAAAACAGCAAGGTAGCGAGCGGTAAAAGTGAGCACAAACAGTATTGCAATGATAGGAAACAAGACCTAGGGTACATACTTTACTAGTGCAAGTTCTCTCACCAATAATAACATAATTATGCTATCCCTCAACATGCAACAAAGAGTCACTCCAAAGACACTAATAGCGGAGAACAAACGAAGAGATTATGGTAGGGTACGAAACCACCTCAAAGTTATTATTTCCAATCAATCCGTTGGGCTATTCCTATAAGTGTCACAAACAGCCCTAGAGTTCATACTAGAATAACACCTTAAGACACAAATCAACCAAAACCCTAATGTCACCTAGATACTCCAATGTCACCTCAAGTATCCGTGGGCATGATTATACGATATGCATCACACAATCTCAATTCATCTATTCAAACCAACACAAAGTACTTCAAAGAGTGCCCAAAGTTACTACCAGAGAATCACGACAAAAACGTGTGCCAACCCCTATGCATAGGCTCATGGGCGGAACCCGCAAGTTGATCACCAAAACATACATCAAGTGAATCAATAGAATAACCCATTGTCACCACGGTTATCCCACGCAAGACATACATCAAGTGTTCTCAAGTCATTAAAGACTCAATACGATAAGATTACTTCAAAGGGAAAACTCAATCCATTACAAGAGAGAAGAGGGGGAGAAGAAACATAAGATCCAACTATAATAGCAAAGCTCGCGATACATCAAGATCGTGCCAAATCAAGAACACAAGAGAGAGATCAAACACATAGCTACTGGTACATACCCTCAGCCCCGAGGGTGAACTACTCCCTCCTCGTCATGGAGAGCGTCGGGATGATGAAGATGGCCACCGGTGAGGGTTCCCCCCTCCGGCAGGGTGCCGGAACAGGGTCCCGATTGGTTTTTGGTGGCTACAGAGGCTTGCGGCGGCGGAACTCCAGATCTAATCTCCGTTCTGGAAGTTTTAGGATACGTGGGTATATATGGGTGAAAAAAGTACGTCGGTGGAGCTTCGGGGGCCCCACGAGGCAGGGGGCGCGCCCTAGGGGGGTGGGCGCGCCCCCCACCCTCGTGAGCACCTCCCTTCTTTCCTGACGTGCACTCCAAGCTTTTCCGGTAGCTTTCCTTCCAAAAATAACTTCTCTAGTTGATTCCATTCCGTTTAGACTCCGTTTGATATTCCTTTTCTTCGAAACACTGAAATAGGCATAAAACAGCAAATCTGGTCTGGGCCTCCGCTTAATAGGTTAGTCTCAAAAATAATATAAAAGTGGATAATAAAGCCCAATATTGCCCAAAACAGTAGATAATATAGCATGGAGCAATCAAAAATTATAGATATGTTGGAGACGTATCACCTGCATCTACTACTATTACTCCACTCATCGACCGCTATCCAGCATGCATCTAGAGTATTAAGTTAAAAACAGAGTAACGCTTTAAGCAAGATGACATGATGTAGAGGGATAGTTTCATGCAATATGATAAAAACCCCATCTTGTTATCCTCGATGGCAACAATACAATATGTGCCTTGCTGCCCCTTCTGTCACTGGGAAAGGACACCGCAAGATTGAACCCAAAGATAAGCACTTCTCCCATGGCAAGAAAAACCAATCTAGTAGGCCAAACCAAACTGATAATTCAAAGAGACTTGCAAAGGTAACCAATCATACATAAAAGGATTCAGAGAATATTCAAATATTATTCATAGATAGACTTGATCATAAACCCACAATTCATCGGTCTCAACAAACACACCGCAAAAAGAAGATTAAATCGAATAGATCTCCACAAGAGAGGGGGAGAACATTATATTGAGATCCAAAGAGAGAGAATAAGCCAACTAGCTAATAACTATGGACCCGACGGTCTGAGGTGAACTACTCACACTTCATCGGAGAGGCTATGATGATGTAGATGTTGGGGAACGTAGTAATTTCAAAAAAAATCCTACGCACACACAAGATCATGGTGATGCATAGCAACGAGAGGGAAGAGTGTTGTCTACGTACCCTCGTAGACCGAAGCGGAAGCGTTGACGCAACGTAGAGGAAGTAGTCGTACGTCTTCCCGGTCCAACCGATCCAAGCACCGTTACTCCGGCACCTCCGAGTTCTTAGCACACGTTTAGCTGGATGACGCTCCCCGGGCTCCGATCCAGCAAAGCTTCGGGGATGAGTTCCGTCAGCACGACGGCGTGATAACGATGATGATGTTCTACCGATGCAGGGCTTCGCCTAAGCACCGCAACGATATGACCGAGGTGGAATATGGTGGAAGGGGGCACCGCACACGGCTAAGGAACGATCACGAAGATCAACTTGTGTGTCTATGGGGTGCCCCCTGCCCCCGTATATAAAGGAGTGGAGGAGGGGAGGGCCGACCCTCTCTATGGCGCGCCCTAGGGAGTCCTACTCCCACCGGGAGTAGGATTCCCCCTTTCCTAGTCCAACTAGGAGTCCTTCCACGTAGTAGGAGTAGGAGACAAGGAAGGTGAAAGGAGAAGGGGAGGAAGGAGGGGGGCGCAGCCCCTCCCCCTAGTCCAATTCGGACTAGGCCTTGGGGGTCGCGCGGCCTGCCCTAGGCAGCCCCTCTCTCTTTCCCGTATGGCCCAATAAGGCCCAATACTTTTCCCCCGTATTCCCGTAACTCCCCGGTACTCCCAAAAATACCCGAACCACTCAGAACCTTTCCGATGTCCGAATATAGTCGTCCAATATATCGATCATTACATCTCGACCATTTCGAGACTCCTCGTCATGTCCCCGATCTCATCCGGGACTCCGAACTCCTTCGATACATCAAAACTCATAAACTCATAATATAACTGTCATCGAAACCTTAAGCGTGCGGACCCTACGGTTCGAGAACAATGTAGACATGACCGAGACATTTCTCCGGTCAATAACCAATAGCGGGACCTGGATGCCCATATTGGCTCCTACATATTCTACGAAGATCTTTATCGGTCAGACCGCATAACAACATACGTTGTTCCCTTTGTCATCGGTATGTTACTTGCCCGAGATTCGATCGTCGGTATCCAATACCTAGTTCAATCTCGTTGCCGGCAAGTCTCTTTACTCGTTCCGTAATACATCATATCACAACTAACATATTAGTTGCAATGCTTGCAAGGCTTATGTGATGTGCATTACCGAGAGGGCCCAGAGATACCTCTCCGACTATCGGAGTGACAAATCCTAATCTCGAAATACGCCAACCCAACAAGTACCTTTGGAGACACCTGTAGAGCACCTTTATAATCACCCAGTTACGTTGTGATGTTTGGTAGCACACAAAGTGTTCCTCCGGTAAACGGGAGTTGCATAATCTCATAGTCATAGGAACATGTATAGGTCATGAAGAAAGCAATAGCAACATACTAAACGATCGGGTGCTAAGCTAACGAATGGGTCAATGTCAATCAGATCATTCATCTAATGATGTGATCCCATTAATCAAATAACAACTCTTTGTCTATGGTTAGGAAACATAACAATCTTTGATTAATGAGCTAGTCAAGTAGAGGCATACTAGTGACACTCTTGTTTGTCTATGTATTCACACATGTATTATGTTTCCGGTTAATAGAATTCTAGCATGAATAATAAACATTTATCATGAAATAAGGAAATAAATAATAACTCTATTATTGCCTCTAGGGCATATTTCCTTCAGTCTCCCACTTGTACTAGAGTCAATAATCTAGTTCACATCGCCATGTGATTTAACAGCAATAGTTCACATCACCATGTGATTAACACCCATAGTTCACATCGATATGTGACCAACAGCAAAAGGGTTTACTAGAGTCAGTAATCTAGTTCACATCGCTATGTGATTAACACCCAAAGAGTACTAAGGTGTGATCATGTTTTGCTTGTGAGATAATTTTAGTCAACTGGTCTGTCATATTCAGATCCGTAAGTATTTTGCAAATTTCTATGTCAACAATACTCTGCACGGAGCTACTCTAGCTAATTGCTCCCACTTTCAATATGTATCTAGACCGAGACTTAGAGTCATCTAGATTAGTGTCAAAACTTGCATCGACGTAACCCTTTACGACGAACCTTTTGTCACCTTCATAATCGAGAAACATATCCTTATTCCACCAAGGATAATTTTGACCGTTGTCCAGTGATCTACTCCTAGATCACTATTGTACTCCCTTGCTAAACACAGTGTAGGGTATACAATAGATCTGGTACACAGCATGGCATACTTTATAGAACCTATGGCCAAGGCATAGGGAATGACTTTCATTCTCTTTCTATCTTCTGTCGTGGTCGGGTTTTTGAGTCTTACTCAATTTCACACCTTGTAACACAAGCAAGAACTCTTTCTTTGACTGTTCCATTTTGAACTACTTCAAAACCTTGTCAAGGTATGTACTCATTGAAAACTTATCAAGCGTCTTGATCTATCTCTATAGATCTTGATGCTTAATATGTAAGCAGCTTCATCGAGGTCCTTCTTCGAAAAACTCCTTTCAAATACTCCTTTATGCTTCGCAGAATAATTCTACATTATTTCTGATCAACAATATGTCATTTACATATACTTATCAGAAATGTTGTAGTGCTCCCACTCACTTTCTTGTAAATACAGGCTTCACCGCAAGTCTGTATAAAACTATATGCTTTGATCAACTTATCAAAGCGTATATTCCAACTCCGAGATGCTTGCACCAGTCCATAGATGGATCGCTGGAGCTTGCATATTTTGTTAACACCTTTAGGATCGACAAAACCTTCTAGTTGCATCGTATACAACTCTTCTCTAATAAATCCATTAAGGAATGCGGTTTTGTTTATCCATTTGCTGGATTTCATAAAATGCGGGAATTGCTAACATGATTCGGACAGACTTAAGCATAGATACGAGTGAGAAACTCTCATCATAGTCAACACCTTGAACTTGTCGAAAACCTTTTGCGACAATTCTAGCTTTGTAGATAGTAACACTACTATCAGCGTATGTCTTCCTCTTGAAGATCCATTTATTTTCTATGGCTTGCCGATCATCGGGCAAATCCATCAAAGTCCATACTTTGTTCTCATACATGGATCCCATCTCAGATTTCATGGCCTCAAACCATTTTGTGGAATCTGGGCTCATCATCGCTTCCTCATAGTTCGTAGGTTCGTCATGGTCAAGTAACATGACCTCCAGAATAGGATTACCGTACCACTCTGGTGCGGATCTCACTCTGGTTGACCTACGAGGTTCGGTAGTAACTTGATCCGAAGTTACATGATCATCATCATTATCTTCCTCACTAATTGGTGTAGTAGTCACAGGAGCAGATTTCTGTGATGAACTACTTTCCAATAAGGGAGCAGGTACAGTTACCTTATCAAGTTCTACTTTCCTCCCACTCACTTCTTTCGAGAGAAACTCCTTCTCTAGAAAGGATCCATTCTTAGCAACGAATGTCTTGCCTTCGGATCTGTGATAGAAGGTGTACCCAACAGTCTCCTGTGGGTATCCTATGAAGACATATTTCTCCGATTTTGGTTTGAGCTTATCAGGATGAAGCTTTTTCATATAAGCATCACAACCCCAAACTTTAAGAAACGACAACTTTGGTTTCTTGCCAAACCATAGTTCAGATTATGTCGTCTCAACGGACTTAGATGGTGCCCTTTTTAACGTGAATGCAGTTGTCTCTAATGCATAACCCCAAAATGATAGTGGTAAATCGGTAAGAAACATCATAGATTGCACTATATCAAATAAAGTACGGTTATGACGTTCGGACACACCATTATGCTATGGTGTTCCAGGTGGCATGAGTTTGTGAAACTATTCCACATCAGTATGTATGATTTCCAATAAATCTGTTGCTCGCTCCATTGTTCCGGAGAACGGCATTTTTGTCATCTTGCCCATGAGGCATGGTTCACAAGTACCAAGTGATTACAGAAGTCCATCAGTATGGAGTTTCTTCATGCGCTTTACACCAATACGACCCAAAGGGGAATGCCACAAATAAGTTGCACTATCATTATCAACTCTGCATCTTTTGGCTTCAACATTATGAATATGTGTATCACTACTATCGAGATTCAACAAAAGTAGACCACTCTTTAAGGGTGCATGACCATAAAAGATATTACTCATATAAATAGAACAACCATTATTCTCAGATTTAAATGAATAACCGTCTCGCATCAAACAAGATCCAGATATAATGCTCATGCTTAACACTGGCACCAAATAACAATTATTCAGGTCTAAAACTAATCTCGAAGGTAGATGTAGAGGTAGCATGCCGACGGCGATCACATCGACTTTGGAACCATTTCCCACATGCATCATCACCTCGTCCTTAGCCAGTCTCCGCTTAATCCGTAGTCTCTGTTTCGAGTTGCAAATATTAGCAACAAAACCAATATCAAATACCCAGGTGCTACTGCGACCTATAGTAAGGTACACATCAATAACATGTATATCACATATACCTCTCGAAACCTTTCCAGTGACCAGTCTGTTTGCAGTAGAAGCACTCAGTCTCAGGCTTAGGTCCGGACTTAGGTTTCTTCTCTTGAGCAGCAACTTGTTTGCCGTTCTTCTTGAAGTTTCCCTTCTTCTTCCCTTTACCCTTTTTCTTGAAACTGGTGGTCTTGTTGACCATCAACATTTGATGCTCCTTCTTGATTTCTACCTCCGCAGCCTTTAGCATTGCGAAGAGCTCGGGAATTGTCTTATCCATCCCTTGCATATTATAGTTCATCACGAAGCTCTTGTAGCTTGGTGTCAGTGATTGAAGAATTCTGTCAATGACACTATCATCCGGAAGAATAACTCCCAGTTGAATCAAGTGATTGTTATACCCAGACATTTTGAGTATATGTTCACTGACAGAACTATTCTCCTCCATCTTGCAGCTGTAGAACTTATTGGAGACTTCATATCTCTCAATCCGGGCATTTGCTTGAAATATTAACTTCAACTCCTGAAACATCTCATATGCTCCATGACGTTCAAAACGTCGTTGAAGTCCCGGTTCTAAGCCATAAAGCATGGCACACTGAACTATTGAGTAGTCATCAGCTTTGCTCTGCCAGACGTTCTTAACGTCGTCCGTTGCATCTACAGCAGGCCTGGCACCCAGCGGTGCTTCTAGGACATAATTCTTCTGTTCAGCAATGAGGATAATCCTCAAGTTACGGACCAGTCCGTGTAATTGCTACCATCATCTTTCAACTTTGCTTTCTCAAGGAACGCATTAAAATTCAATGGAACAACAGCACGGGCCATCTATCTACAACAACATAGACAAGCAAAATACTATCAGGTACTAAGTTCATGATAAATTTAAGTTCAATTAATCATATTACTTAAGAACTCCCACTTAGATAGACATCCCTCTAATCATTTAAGTGATCACATGATCCATATCAACTAAACCATAACCGATCATCACGTGAGATGGAGTAGTTTTCAATGGTGAACATCACTATGTTGATCATATCTACTATATGATTCACGCTCGACCTTTCGGTCTCAGTGTTCCGAGGCCATATCTGCATATGCTAGGCTCGTCAAGTTTAACCTAAGTATTTTGTGTGTGCAAAACTATCTTACACCTGTTGTAGATGAACATTGAGCTTATCGCACCTGATCATCACGTGGTGTCTCGGCACGACGAACTTTGGCAACGGTGCATACTCAGGGAGAACACTTTTACCTTGAAATTTAGTGAGAGATCATCTTATAATGCTACCGTCAAACAAAGCAGAATAAGATGCATAAAGGATAAACATCACATGCAATCAATATAAGTGATATGATATGGCCATCATCATCTTGTGCCTTTGATCTCCATCTCCAAAGCACCGTCATGATCACCATCGTCACCGGTGCGACACCTTGATCTCCATCATAGCATCGTTGTCGTTTCACCAACTATTGCTTCTACGACTATCGCTACCGCTTAGTGATAAAGTAAAGCAATTACAGGGCGATTGCATTGCATACAATAAAGCGACAACCATATGGCTCCTACCAGTTGCCGATAACTCCGTTACAAAACATGATCATCTCATACAATAAATATAGCATCATGCCTTGACCATATCACATCACAACATGCCCTGCAAAAACAAGTTAGACGTCCTCTACTTTGTTGTTGCAAGTTTTACGTGAGTGCTACAGGCTGAGCAAGAACCATTCTTACCTACGCATCAAAACCACAACGATATTTCATCAAGTTAGTGTTGTTTTAACCTTCACAAGGACCGAACATAGCCACGCTCGGTTCAACTAAAGTTGGAGAAACTGACACCCTCCAGCCACCTGTGTGCAAAGCACGTCGGTAGAACCAGTCTCGCGTAAGCGTACGCGTAATGTCAGTCCGGGCCGCTTCATCCAACAATACCGCCGAACCAAAGTATGACATGCTGGTAAGCAGTATGACTTGTATCGCCCACAACTCACTTGTGTTCTACTCGTGCATATAACATCTACACATAAACCTGGCTCGGATGCCACTGTTGGGGAACGTAGTAATTTCAAAAAAATTCCTACGCACACGCAAGATCATGGTGATGCATAGCAACGCGAGGAGAGAGTGTCGTCTATGTACCCTCGTAGACCGTAAGCGGAAGCATTATAACAACGCGGTTGATGTAGTCGTACGTCTTCACGATCGACCGATCCTCGGCACCGAACGTACGACACCTCCGCGTTCAGCACATGTTCAGCTCGGCGACGTCCCGCGAACTCACGATCCAGTAGAACTTCCGGAAGACCTTCGTCAGCATGACGGCGTGGTGACGGTGATGATGATGCTACCGACGCAGGGCTTCGCCTAAGCACCGCTACAATATTACCGAGGTGGATTATGGTGGAGGGGGGCACCGCACATGGCTAAGAGATCAATGATCAATTGTTGTGTCTTGGGGTGCCCCCCTGCCCCCATATATAAAGGAGCTAGGGGGAGGCGGCCGACCAGGAGGAGGGCGCGCCAAGGGGGGAGTCCTACTCCCACCGGGAGTAGGACTCCTCCTTTCCTAGTAGGTGTAGGAGAAGGGAAGGAAGGGAGAGATGAAGAGAAGGAATAAGGGGGGCGCTGCCCCCCTCCTTGTCCAATTCGGACTAGCAGGGGAGGGGGCGCGCGGCTGCCCTTGCGGCCCCTCCTCTTCTCCCACCAAGGCCCATTAGGCCCAATATACTCCTCAAGGGGGTTCGGTAACCCCCCTGTACTCTGGTATATGCCCGAAACCTCCCGAAACACTTCCGGTGTCCGAACATAGTCATACAATATATTGATCTTTACGTCTCGACCATTTAGAGACTCCTTGCTATGTCCGTGATCATATACGGGACTCCGAACTACCTTCGTTACATCAAAACAAAAACTCATAATACCGATCGTCACAGAACTTTAAGCGTGCGGACCCTACGGGTTCGAGAACTATGTAGACATGACCGAGACACGTCTCCGGTCAATAACCAATAGCGGAACCTGGATGCTCATATTGGTTCCTACATATTCTACGAAGATCTTTATCGGTCAAACCGCATAACAACATACGTTGTTCCCTTTGTCATCGGTATGTTACTTGCCCGAGATTCGATCGTCGGTGTCGGTGTCAAAACCGGCGGATCTCGGGTAGGGGGTCCCGAACTGTGCGTCAAGGTCGGATGGTAACAGGAGACAAGGGACACTTTATTTTACCCAGGTTCGGGCCCTCTCGATGGAGGTAAAACCCTACTCCTGCTAGATTAATATTGATTATATGGGTAGTACAAGAGTAGATCTACCACGAGATCAAGGAGGCTAAACCCTAGAAGCTAGCCTATGTTATGATTGTGTATGATGATGGTTGTCCTACGGACTACAACCCTCTGGTTTATATAGACACCGGATAGGGTTAGGGTTACACAGAGTCGGTTACAATGGTAGGAGATCTTGAATATCCGCACGCCTAGCTTGCCTTCCACGCCAAGGAAAGATCCTTCCGGACACGGGACGAAGTCTTCAATCTTATATCTTCATAGTCCTGGAGTCCGGCTGAAGGTATAGTCCGGCTATCCGAACACCCCCTAATCCAGGACCCCCTCAGTAGCCCCTGAACCAGACTTCAATGACGACGAGTCCGGCACAGATTGTCTTCGGCATTGCAAGGCGGGTTCCTCCTCCAAGTTCTTCAAGAAGATTACAAACACCAAAAATAGTGTCCGGCTCTGCAAAATAAGTTTCCACATATCGCCATATAGAGAATAATATTAACACAAATCAAATCTGCCGACGTATTCCGTAGTGCGTCATAACACCGCGGCCAAGTTCTTTATATAAATTGTTTTCGTTGTTCCACCTCAGCGTGTTTAGCGAGGCGGTCTCCTTGGCACGTCTTGTCAAAGCAGAGATCGTGTGCCCCTTTTAACGGGATTCTCATTAATACGGACGTGGGTAACCCAACCGCGCCATTTACCACGGCGCTTGGGAGGCAAGTGAATTTTATTAGGTAGGTGGGGACGCATAACCGCATCCGCCCATATAAGGGGATAAGGATCCACCTTTTTACCTACGCCTTCTTCCTTCTTTGCCAATCCATCTCTTGCGCACTCGAGCTCCAGCGCCCAAGTCCGCTCTTCCTTCCTCAACCTTCTCCAACTATGTCCGGAGCGGGAGGCAAGTGGATGGCCTCCTCCGTTACGGAGGCCCAAGTAAAAAAGCTAAGGAAAGCCGGATACTTGTCCAAGGACATCCCGCATCGGCTTCCTGAGAAGGGGCAGCTTCTTCCTACCCCAGGGCCCCATGAGAGGGTAGTTTTTCTTCCCCACTTCCTCCGCGGACTAGGCTTTCCACTTCACCCATTTGTCCGGGGGCTCATGTTCTACTACGGCCTAGATTTCCATGATCTGGCCCCGAACTTTTTCCTCAACATCTCGGCGTTTATCGTCGTGTGTGAGGCCTTTCTCCGCGTCCGCCCCCACTTCGGCCTCTGGCTCAAGACTTTCAACGTCAAGCCCAAGGTGGTATCCGGCACCCAGGCGGAGTGCGGAGGCGCTATGGCCGGCAAGATGGCCAACGTCCTCTGGTTCGATGGCTCCTATGTGGAGTCCCTAAAGGGGTGGCAAGCAGGGTGGTTTTACATCACCGAGCCACGCGATCCGAAATGGGTCGCAGCCCCCGAGTTCCGATCCGGACCCCCCACGCGGCTTATGTCCTGGAAAGAGACGGGCCTGTCGTGGGGAAACGAAGAAGAGGTGACCGGATTGCAAACTTGCATCCAGTCCCTGGTGAACAAGCCAATCCGGCTTGTCAATGTAGTCCAGGTCATGCTCGTTTGCCGGATCCTCCCGTGCCAACAACGGGACTTCAATTTGTGGGAGTTCGACCCGGCGCAGCACCAAACCCTCAATAGGCTCTTCGACACGACATATGAAGATGTCTGGAAAGTGCTGACCAAAGGCGTCGAGTCCCCCACATCCGCTTCCGAGGACCGCGGATACAGCTCGCAGCATCATGCCAGCGAGGTGAGCTATCTATACCTTTGACAGGTTTGTTAAGCTCTTCTTCATAGATTAACTCTATGCGGGATCTAAACTCCCTTTACCTTTGACAGGCTTGGCAGGCTATATCCGGACCAATTAACTGTCCGGCTCCCCTGCCCGAAGACCCAGCCCCAACTCTCTTGGTGAAGCTGCTGGCCCCGGCACCTTATGTGGTGCCAGAGAAGAAGGCCAAGAAGAAGAAAACCACCGGGACTCGAAAAAGTTCCCGCAACATGGTGGTGTCGGACTTGTCATCTGACGAGTCCGCGACGCTCTCCTCTCGTGGAGGCCGAGGGGTCGAGGAAAAGGAAGACCCCTCCGCCGGACTACTCCCACGACGCCGAAGAGGGTGGAGAGGAGTGGCCGGACAGAACCAAGCGTCCGGCGAAATCGTAAGTATTTATATACCAGAGTGACTCATGATATTCTTTTAATGCGCGGCTTTCCCTAATGTCGCTCGTAATTTATGCAGCCCGCCCCGGGCCGAACTCGACGATTCGTCGAGCGGCAACCTGGATTCGTCGGACGTGAACTCTGTTCCGCCCGCTGTCTCCCCCTGCAGGGCGGACGACGCCGAAGCGGCGTCCCGCCAAGCTCCAAGGCAGGAGGAGATAGTCCTGGAGGAGCCGCAAGGCAATCCTCCAGACCCCAGGAGTAAAGGGGATGAAACCCCCCAGGGCTCCAAGTCCGGCTTTGCGCCAGACACCACGCCGGACTCGACAGTCCCGGTCTGCGGTGGGCGAACTCCTTCCAAGAGGAGTAAGCTGTCTGAGCCGGCGACCTCCGTCCAACCAAAGGCACCGGACAATCTGCTGGAGGCGCTTGAGGGCGCCGCCATCGACGAGGAGCACCGTACTGTTATGAGTACGGTGATCCAAAGTGCTCAGTCCGCCAAGAGCGGACTGACTGAAGCTTGCGCTAGCCTTCTAACAGGCTTCGAGGTAAGTAAAAATATGTCAAATTATTTACCGCATAGACAGTAGCCCCTGATGCTCTGTTCGGTGTTCGGAAAGAAAAGCCGAATAGAGGATCTAGTAATTTTCACAGGAGTCTAACAACAATAAGTCAAATATGCGTATGCAGGCTTCGCTACTGTCCACCGCCGCACTGACTGCGCAGGTGGATGTCCTTAAAAAGGACCTCGGGCAGACCGAGCAAGAGCTCGGCCTTGCCAAACGGCAGCTCGAGGAGAAAGAAGGTAAGAAATACCCTAATAAAAAGAAAAAAGGTGCCTATAGAGAGGCTTGATTGCAGAAAGAAATAACAGGATTGTACTGCTTATTTTAGGGGCCATAACCGAGGTGGCAACCCTGAAGCAGGCGCTGGTAGAGCCAGAAAGAAAACGGCCGAGGAGCGTGCCGAGCGAGAAAGGCTTGGGGTTCAGGTCGGCGAGGTGCAGCAAGAGCTGCAAGCTCTCATGAAAAAACATGAGAGTTTGGAGCTTGAGTCAAAAGCGCAAGCATCCGAGCTCGCGTCGGCCATTGAGACCGCCAAGAGTGCCAAGGCCGAAGCCCAAAAGGCCCTCCAAGAGTTGGAGGAGGTGAAAAAGATAGCAACGGGTAAGGCATTCTCAATGCAAAGTAGGAATATAAAAGTAAACTACCTGTTACTTACCCGAATCCGGAGTTCTCCAGGGGCGTTCGCCGATCTTCCCCGCAGCGTATCCGACGCTGCCGCGTTCTACCGAGCTGAAGAGGGCAGCTCGACGGAGAGTGTGTTCTGGTCTCAGTATTCTGAGGCCGGACACCCTGTGCCTTTGAGCGATCAGCTGAAAGAGCTGGTCGAGCTCCACAAGGCGGCCGAACAGGCCATGAAGGGCTTACTAGTTCGGCTGTGGCCTGGAGAGGCCCTGCCTGGGAGCTATTTCGGGCTAGTGCGGCGGCTGGTGGAGGCCTGTCCACGGCTTGAGGTCATCAAGCGCTCCACCTACATTGAAGGTGCCCGGAGGGCCCTTGCCCGTGTAAGGGTACACTGGGGTAAGCTGGACGGAGAGAAGATGGTGAAGGACGGGCCGCCGCCGGGGAAGGAGCATCGCAAGACCGAGAACTACTACAAGGAAGTTCTTGCCGGAGCCCGCCTTGCCGCGGATGAATGTACTAAAGATGTAGTATTTGAATGAACTCGCTCGTTTGTATCCTGTGCGCTGAAAACTTGTTCATATGCGCTAAGCAATGCTTATTGAATTTAAAATATTAATTTCTGTGCGGCCGTTTATCAAAAAATTGAGAGATGGCCAGTCGTCGGCTTCTGCCCCCATGCCACTAGTGCTGGGGTGTTCGGGATAAACCTGAGGGCTCTTTTTCCCATAGTTGGGTCCTTCGAGGGAGGCGCTCAGCACAACGAACCAGGCAATCGGACTATAATGCTTGAACACTCTCACTTAGCCATAGAACGTTATAATTTTAAATTTCGGCGAATCCCCTAGTTCGGAAGGCCGAATTCGGGGCGCTATCCACGCCTTTGGCCGAACATAGCCAGCTCCTCGCTCGAAGCGGCATAAGTCTTTAAGGACTCGAAAAACCTCTCGAACAGCGACCGGTCTCACGCCTTATCATGACAGTCTGTTTTAGCTTTCTCCACTGAGGTGCTTAACCCAGCTGAACTGGGGCACAATCGCAATGGTTCTCCTAGTGCTACCTTAGCCGATATAGCGGAACGTAAGGCACCAAAACATAGGAGCCGGGCAAACTCAACATGTGACCAAAATCATGATTCGGAGCCGATGCATATAGTGCTATAAGTTCGGGGTGCCGCACTTGTGAAAGTGTGCGGACTTCTCACACCAGATAGAAGGGTAATGAAGCCCCTGGCGTGTTTTGCCGTACCATGGTGTACGGTTGCGATCATGTTTATTTAATGAACATATATATTAAAAGAGGACAACGCAAAAAATAGGCGAAAAGCTATGCATTGTTTATATAGAGGCTATTTATCAAAGCCGAACGATACAAGTAGTGTGATAAGCAAAAAAGATATTAGACTATTTAACATGTCCTGACCAGGCGCAGGCCGCGGAATTAGAAACAGATATATCGCTCGAAATAGAGACCACGTGAGAGTTCCGTAATGCGGCGCAGCTTTGTCTGCTTCCCTGGGTCTTGCATCGTCTGTGCGGCAGCAAAGCCGAACAGGTTATCCAGAGTGTGGAGTCCTGAAAGTAAAAAAAAATCGGCAGCCCCTAGTACGTTTGACGCCGTATTGTAAGCATGTCGTTAATGTGCCCCTCCCCCTGTGCCCATGGAATTTTGAGGGCGTAATTGTGTACTCGAGGTACTAGCTCCGCTATGTTGCGATGGCTGGGGTTGGGGCCGTATTACTACGCTTGCTCCGAACGTGCCAGGCGGTCTTGTTGCAGGTTACTCCGGGCGCGCTTTGCATTGTCCGGCTTTTTAACGGCCGGACTGGAGAGTTGCCTTGAAAGGCTGCTTTGCACTTCCGCTGTGAGGGCCGCCGTATGCTCCTCCGTACGGAGTGAGCGTTCAGTGTTTCCGTTGACCATAATTACTCCTCGAGGGCCTGGCATCTTGAGCTTGAGATGTGCGTAGTGCGGCACCGCATTGAATTTAGCGAATGTGGTTCGTCCGAGCAGGGCGTGATAGACACTGCGGAACGGGACTATATCGAAGATTAACTCTTCGCTTCGGAAGTTATCCGGAGATCCGAAGACCACATCAAGTGTTACAGAGCCTGTGCAATTGGCCTCTACACCTGGTATGACGCCTTTAAAGGTTGTCCTTGTGGGCTTGATCCTTGATGGATCTATGCCCATTTTCCGCACTGTATCCTGATAAAGCAGGTTCAGGCTGCTGTCGTCGTCCATGAGGACTCTTGTGAGATGAAATCCGTCAACGATTGGGTCAAGAACCAATGCAGCAAAACCGCCGTGACGGATGCTAGTGGGGTGGTCCCTTCGATCAAAAGTGATCGGGTAGGAGGACCATGGGTTGAACTTTGGGGCGACTGGCTCTATCGCGTATACGTCCCGTAGCGCACGCTTCCGCTCCCTCTTGGGAATGTGGGTCGCGTATATCATGTTCACCGTCCGCACTTGTGGGGGAAACCCCTTCTGTCCATTGTTGTTCGGCGGCCTGGGCTCCTCCTCGTCGTCGCTATGCAGCCCCTTGTCTTTGTGTTCGGCTCTTAACTTGCCTGCCTGCTTGAACACCCAACAATCCCTGTTGGTGTGATTGGCTGGCCTTTCGGGGGTGCCATGAATCTGGCATGAGCGGTCGAGTATCCGGTCCAAACTGGACGGGCCCTGGGTATTCTTTTTAAATGGCTTTTTCCGCTGACCGGATTTATAGCCTCCGAATCCGGCATTTACTGCCGTATCCTCATTGTTGTCGCTGCTAACGTGGCGCTTTCGCTTATTCTGACATGTCCTGCCACTTTTGTCCTTGGTATCCGAATTTCCAGGGTTCTTTGATAAGTTGTTGCTGCGAGATAGCCAGCTATCTTCGCCCGCGCAAAAGCGGGTCATGAGTGTCGTGAGGGCTGCCATAGATTTCGGCTTTTCCTGTCCCAGGTGCCGGGCAAGCCACTCGTCGCGGATGTTATGTTTGAAGGCTGCTAGGGCCTCTGCGTCCGGACAATCGACTATCTAATTTTTCTTTGTTAGGAACCGTGTCCAGAATTGCCTGGCCGGTTCTTCTGGCTGCTGAATTATGTGGCTTAGGTCGTCGGCGTCCGGTGGCCGCACATAGGTCCCCTGGAAGTTGTCGAGGAATGCGGCTTCCAGGTCCTCCCAAGAACCGATTGAGTCCGCTGGTAGGCTGTTAAGCCAGTGCCGGGCTGGTCCTTTGAGCTTGAGGGGGAGATATTTGATGGCGTGTAGATCGTCGCCACGTGCCATGTGGATGTGAAGGAGATAATCCTCAATCCATACTGCCGGATCTGTCGTACCATCGTACGACTCGATGTTGACGGGTTTGAAACCCTCTGGGATTTTATGATCCATTACTTCGTCTGTGAAGCATAGTGGGTGTGTGGCGCCCCTGTACTGGGCTAGGTCACGACGCAGCTCGGAAGAGCTATGCCTCTTGTGTTCGGCCCGGCCGGATTTATTGTGTCCGGAGTGAAGATCATCACATGTCGTCGGGCATCTGCGCGATCCATAGATCGATCTTGCTTGCCTTGCTTTATCCTCTAGTACGTCTCGCAGGTCTGGCTCATTTTCCCGTGCCTTAGTTGAGCGGCACCGGGGCATGGCATGTTTAGAGGTTCGACAGGCCTCTCTGTCGCGGCCGCGAGGTGGCCGGTCTGCCATGTCATCCATTGGTAATGTAGGTGTTTCCCCCTCTGATTGGGGTAGCGGCCTGCGCTTAGGATAATTTTTGGAGGGGCGCTCGAGTTCATACTCTTCGGCCGCAAGGACTTCAGTCCATCTGTCAGCTAGCAAATCTTGATCAGCTCTAAGCTGTTGCTGCTTTTTCTTGAGGCTATTCACCGTGGCTAGAAGCCTGCGTTTAAAATGCTCTTGTTCGTCTCCTCCTTCGTCGTCCATACCGTCGAAGTCTTCGGAGCCGAAGTCAAGTATGTCGGTTAATTCATCGACAGTGGCTATGGGCTTTGAATTTCTTCGTCGTCCGAATCCCAACCTCGCAGACCATAGTCCGGCCTGGGCTCTCCTGATAGAGAGACAGACTTGAGAGAATTCAGGATATCACCGAAAGGTGAGTGCTGAAAGATGTCCGCGGCGGTGAACTCCATTATAGGTGCCCAATCGGATTCGATCGGCAGGGGCACGGGAGGCCCGGAGTTCAGAGAAGAATCCGACTCCTTGGAGTCATGGGCTGTGCGGAGTGCGGGGCTGGCGTTCGGCTCGACCGCCTTCAAGATCGCAACCCCCGAGGTGACGTCCAACCGTTCATCCTCAAAGAACGCAGCGGGCTCCGAGTCGAGGATCGGGGCCGGTGCGTGTGCGGCCTCCAGGGCACTATTCGGAGGCAGAGCTATATCATGCCCCTCGAGGTAGTGCAGCGCGCTTGGCTGTGGCTCGAACCCGTCGAAGATCAAGTATCCGCGGATATCTGTCGTGTAGTTTAAGCTTTCAAACCTGACTTGATGGCCAGGGGCGTAGCTTTCGATCTGCTCCAGACGACCAAGCGAATTGGCCCGCAGAGCGAAGCCGTCGAAGACGAAGATTTGTCCGGGGAGAAAAGTCTCACCCTGGACCTCATCGTTCTTGATGATCAAAGGAGCCATCGGGCCTAAAAGCGACGACACAGAGGTACTCTCAATGAAAGCACCAATGTCGGTGTCAAAACCGGTGGATCTCAGGTAGGGGGTCCCGAACTGTGCGTCAAGGTCGGATGGTAACAGGAGACAAGGGACACTTTATTTTACCCAGGTTCGGGCCCTCTCGATGGAGGTAAAACCCTACTCCTGCTAGATTAATATTGATGATATGGGTAGTACAAGAGTAGATCTACCACGAGATCAAGGAGGCTAAACCCTAGAAGCTATCCTATGGTATGATTGTGTATGATGATGGTTGTCCTACGGACTACAACCCTCCGGTTTATATAGATACCGGATAGGGTTGGGGTTACACAGAGTCGGTTACAATGGTAGGAGATCTTGAATATCCGCACGCCTAGCTTGCCTTCCACGCCAAGGAAAGATCCTTCCGGACACGGGACGAAGTCTTCAATCTTGTATCTTCATAGTCCTGGAGTTCGGCTGAAGGTATAGTCCTGCTATCCGAACACCCCCTAATCCAGGACCCCCTCAGTTGGTATCTTAATACCTAGCTCAATCTCGTTACCGGCAAGTCTCTTTACTCATTCCGTAGTGCATTATCCCGTAACTAACTCATTAGTTACATTGCTTGCAAGGCTTATAGTGATGTGCATTACCGAGAGGGCCTAGAGATACCTCTGCGACAATCAGAGTGACAAATCCTATTCTTGATCTATGCCAACTGCACGAACACCATTGGAGACACCTGTAGAGCACCTTTATAATCACCCAGTTACGTTGTGACGTTTGGTAGCACACGAAGTGTTCCTCCGGTATTCAAGAGTTGCATAATCTCATAGTCATAGGAACATATATAAGTCATGGAGAAAGCAATAGCAGTAAACTAAACGATCAAGTGCTAAGCTAACGAAATGGGTCAAGTAAATCACATCATTCTCCTAATGATGTGACCCCGTTAATCAATAACAACTCATGTCCATGGCTAGGAAACTCAACAATCTTTGATCAACGAGCTAGTCAAGTAGAGGCATACTAGTGACACTATATCTGTCTATCACTACTAGGAAAAGGGCTAAAGATGAAATTGAAACTAATGGCGCACCAGAGAAGTGGTGCGCCACTACTATATACTAATGGCACACCAGGTGGAGATACGCCATTAGTGTGAAAGACACTAATGGCGCACCAGGCAAAAGGTGCGCCACTAGTAAAAAAAATCATTTTTTCAAACATACTAATGGCGCATCCGGGCAAAGTGCGCCATTAGTAGTTAGAACTACTAATGGCGCACCGGCGACAAAGTGCGCCAGTAATTTTTTTTTACTTTTTGGCAAAACTACTAATGGTGCATGTCTGTGTGGTGCGCCATTAGTATGTTGGGTTACGAAGATGGGTCGTGTGCCTCACAGCCTTGATGCCATGCATATCACGAAGAACGTGTGCGAGAGTCTGCTTGGTACCCTGCTCAACATGCTAGAGAGGACCAAAGATGGGCCGAAAGCAAGGGCAGACTTGAAATCAATGGGCATCAGGCAGGAGCTTCACGCTAATGATGATGATGATGATGATGATGAGGCAAAGCAGGACACAGAAGCTCGTCGCAAGTACGGCGACCCGAAGATCGAACATGACGACGACGATGAAGTAGCAGCACACACCACAAGAAGAAGCAGGACGTCCGTTCCACAGAAGAACTCCATTTGCGAAAAACAAGGGCAAGAAGATTGTGAACAGATAGCTAGCTAAGATCGATTGTATTTAAATCGTAGTCTTCATTTCTCGATTGTATTTCATGGGCACTTTTTGATATCATGAATATTTTTAAATTTCACGGGCACTTTTTGAATTCATGAGGACACTCGATCTCGATCCCCCTCCACCGCCGCCGACGAGCACCCGGCCCCCGCACCCTCCCCCGCTCCACCGTCGCCAACGGGCACCCCCCGCACCCTCCCCCGCTCCACCGCCGCCGTCGATGATATTTTCAAGTAACAAATTTGAACATATTTTTAAAAAAATTATTACTGTTTTTATAAAAAAATATTACTGTTATGATTTGAACATATTTAAACACAAATAAATATCAAACAACATTTAAAATGCAAAAAAAAATTGCGGAGCCTGGGAATCAAAACCAGGACCTCCTGGTGTGTGTGTTGCGTGCTGACCAGTCGGGCTAGTGGGCGGGTTCTGATGTGGATTGGTTAGGTGCAATATAACCTGTGCTCGAACTGTAATAAAAAAACATTCTAATGGCGCACCGCTGCGGGGTGCGCCATTGCTATCTAAAAAAAAGATTTCTAATGGCGCACCGAGGAGTGGTGCGCCATTAGTAAGCTTCCCCCTAGCTATCCTCCCTCTCCCTCGCCAGATACCCTTCGACCCTCTCTCCCTCGCCACCAGATCCACCCGCGCGCTGCCCCGACCCACGACGCCGCCGCCCCGACCCTCACCAGACTCCACCCCCGCCGCCCCCGCGCCTCCACCCCCGCCGCCCCGACCCTCGCCGGACTCCACACCCCCGCCGCCTCCGCGCCCCCGCGCCCCCACCCCCGCCGCCCCCACGCCCCCGCGCCCCCACCCCCGCCGCCCCGACCCTCGTCGGACTCCTCCTCGCCGTCGGTGCCGAGCAGCGATGCAGCACCGTACGCCCCCCGACCCTCCTCCTCCCCTTGCCCCTCCTCCTCCTCCCCTTGCCCCCCGCCTGCGCCGGGGCTGATGGCCCCTTCTCTGTCTCGCAGGGCAAGGTCTCCGGCACCTCTACAACACTGACGCCTCCACCGTCTATGGCGTCTGCGCCTTCTTCGTGCTCCTCCTCGCGTAGCTGCTGGTCTCTGGCGTCACCCGCTGCCTCTGCTTCGCCGTCTTCGCCGTCACCCGCTGCCTCCTGCCCCGCCCGCTCGCCGGTCAGTCCGCACCCTGCGCCAAACCACTCTCAGGTTCTGCTCTGATCCTTGCTGTAAGTGAGTTTATAATTGATGTGCTTGCTTGTTACTGTAAGTGAGTTTATAATTGCACCCACTTGCTCATCCTCATATTTTCTGTAGCCATGCAATTTATAATTGCACCCACTTGCAGCAACTAGCTGGAGTAGATTATGGCAAGTGAAAGCAACAAATTCTCTACAAATCGAAAGCTCAATATCCTTGCAGTAGGAAGAGCTTGCTTTAACTGAATTTGGACTTGGTGCACTAGCTTGGCAATTTTGCTTGCTTGCACCGCTTGAGTAGTTCTCCATCTAATGAAGTCAATAGATGTTGTCAAGTGATTGTGTCATGGTTTTGGTTCTGTTTTTAAAAGGAAAGCCACTTGTTCAGGCTTCAAGAAAATATTTTCTCAGAATATTACTGCTAAGCCCAAGCTTGTTAATCAGCATGTACATTTCTGTCATATATTGCTAATGTCTGCTCAGATGTGTGCTTGCTATTGTCACCTATCTTTTTTTCTTCTACATGATATGGAATCTTATGATACTGCACCAATAGCCTTTGTGCATCCAAGTTATCAAACTATGTGAACTAGAAACAGAAATAGAGAGAATTGATCATTACTTTTCTGAACTGTCGCAGAAGCCTCGGTAGTTCTTTCAAGTTCGTACATTGAAAGGCTTGTTTCACAATTTCTGAATTACTTGTGATGCCTCTGAATTACTTGTGATCGCATTGAGAAGACTTGCAAAGATGATGATCAAAGATATATATTTCAGATTTGTATAGTTTCAGAGATTTGTATGACCAAAGATACAGTTCAGATTTGAATTGTTTCAGAAATTGATATGACCAAAGATGCTATTGTATATAAATGGGTTGCTGTAGAACTGTTCTTCATCTTTACATTGCTGTTGTATAGAAATATGCTGAATTTTCTGCTCTGATTGTTGCTCAAAGAAGTTTAGCAAAAAATGCGGTCCTGGGAGACGCCGCTGCTGCTTGAGGCCCTTGAGAGGCCCTTCGTGTCGTGATGATTTTGCAGGTACCCCGAGAGGCCCTTGAGTTTGCCGGAATGTCGATTAACTTCCGTTCCGGCAAATTCGGGTACTCCATATGTCCTATTTTCAGCAAAGGTCATGATGAAATTTTCCTTGAATTTTAGTATGACTTTGCTAAAAATCGGACATATGAGGTACTTGCGAATAATGCCTATTATCACGCATGTTTTATGATCTGTTGTAAGGGTACTAATTGGTCTCTTCTGCTGCTTACCAGAGATGGCGGGAAGCAGCCACCGCCGCTTTGCGACACCGCAGTACGAGTTGGATACTTCCGAGTTCTTCACTATCATACTTGGGACTTCAGTATCATCCATGACGCAGGTATATAAAATGAGAGATCTCCCCTTCACCCATCTCATTATGATATCTATTATTTGCTACATCACTCATTGTCCCAAACTGCAGAGGCTGCCTGACAGTTTTATGAACATGCTGATGGGTGAAGATCCGCCAAATAATGTGAAGCTGCGACAGGCCGGCAGCGGGTTTCGCAGGCTGTGGGATGTGGAGTTGGTGATCAAGGAGGGCCACATGTACTTGTCTCGTGGGTGGGAGAAGTTCTACCGTGCCTACGACCTGCGGCTGGGGTACTTCCTTCTCTTCAGGTACGACGACGACGCCACCATGCTCATCATGAAGGTGTTCAACGCGACTATGTGTCGCATGCGCTACGCTGACGATGATGATGCCGGTACGTTCTGCCTCTTCTTATTCCTCTACATTTGGCTTTGTCTCACATCGATTGTTAACAGTCATTGTTGCATTTGGACAGGTAATGGGAGCAGCAGCAGCGACACTGGCTACAGTCAAAGCAGCAGCGACTATGGCTGTAGCGAAAGCAGCAGCGATTCTGGCTATAGCGAAAGCAGCAACGATTCTGGCAGCAGCATAGACAACAAGAAGGATGATCCGGACTGGAGTGCGGGAGAAGAGGAGCAGAGTGGGGATGAGGAGCTGCAGGATGACGATGGGCATCAGGCTGAGGATGACCTAGCGCTGGTGGTGGCTGACCAAGGGCAAGAGATGGTGGTGGCTGACCATGGGCAAGAGATGGTGGTGGCTGACCATGGGCAAGAGATGGAGGTGGCTGAGGATGACCTAGCGATGGTCGTGCCTGAAGGTGGCCTCGCGATGGTTGTGGTGCCTGACAATGACCATGCACCGGTGGTGGCGTCGGCGATCCCACAGCTGGGCGACATGACCATGCCAATTGAGGTAGAAGACTACATCCCACTGCCTCCACCGCCTCCACCGCCTCGCCGCTCTTGGCGCATCAGGCTGAGGAAGGAGAAGGAGAAGAACAATGCATGAGAACTGAACTTTGTCAGGTATGTCAGATCTCCAAAATGATATATATATATATACTTAGTTACCTATGTTATCTCTAATATGCTTAGTTTCCTATAGGTTAGCTTCATTTTACCTAAGTTGGCTCTAATATGCTAACTTAGAGCTTATATGCTTAGTTTCCTATAGGTTAGCTCCAAAATAACTTATGTTAGCACAAAATCATCAAGTTTACATAATAAGCTTATAGTCTTTTTCTTATTCTTCTTTTTTTCCAAAATGACATAGGTTAGCTTCATTTTACCTAAGTTGGCTCTAATATACTAACTTAGAGCTTATATGCTTAGTTTCCTATAGGTTAGCTCCAAAATAACTTATGTTAGCACAAAATGATCAAGTTTACATAATAAGCTTATAGTCTTCTTCTTATTCTTCTTCTTTTCTAAAATTCTTCTTATTCTTCTTCTAGTGTTCTTCTTCTTCTAGTATTCTTCTAGTCTTCTTCTTTTTCTTCTTCTAACTTCTTGTTTATCATTTTGCAGATTTGATTTAATTCACGGAAGCTTGCATGGATGGAGTGCTTCTTTTCCATTTGTGTTCTTATTTTGTATCAATGTGAAACTTTTGTGAATTGATGGATAACGGTGTTGGATGAACAATGTGAAACTTTTGTAATATGTAACGATGGAACTATGTGTTGGCTATGTATGTATATATGATGAACTTGTGTGTTGGCTATGTATGTATATATGATGGAACTTGTGTGTTGGCTATGATTGTTATATGGATGCTTGTTGTATATATATGTGTTGGATATCTCATAGGTGAAATAGTGACCTGAGATTAAGAAGAAGAAAAATTAAAAAAAATGTTACTAATGGCGCACTATCATGTGGTGCGCCATTAGTATAGCAGACACTAGTGGCGCACCGTGGGCAAAACTAACGGCGCACTGCCTGGTGCGCCATTAGCATACCAGATACTAATGGCGCACCAGTGGTGCGCCATTAGTAAAAAATTCTAGTGGCATGATACTAATGGCGCACCGGTGGTGCGCCATTAGTAGGCAAAACCGGTGCACCATTAGTAGGTCTTTTCCTAGTAGTGTATGTATTCACACATGTATTATGTTTCTGGTTAATACAATTCTAGCATGAATAATAAACATTTATCATGATATTAGGAAGTAAATGATAACTTTATTATTGCCTCTAGGGCATATTTCCTTCAATATGGACGTCCACGGTTCCGCTATCGGTCATTGAACAAAAGGGGTTTTGTTCATGTCTACGTTTTACTGAACCTACAGGGTCACAAGCTTAAGGTAATCATGATATGTTGAATGTTAGTAGGATGGGAGTAATAAAAAAATATTCATGAAATACTTTCACTAATATCTGAAATAGTTTCGAGAGGATCCGGAAGTGTTTCGGGGTCACTGGAAGGGTTTTGGAGCTTATCGAGCAATACCGGTATTTTTGATATATAATATATATGTGGGAAATGTTTCCGGCGATTTTAAGTTAATAATAAAAGGCTCTAGTAATAGTTAGTAGGCTTTATGTTTAATTTAATACCAGCCGGCCTTAAAAAGCCAAGTGGTGGAAAGCATATTCGGCCACTTGGGACAAATAGGTGGTGACGCCCCTTCCCCCTTGGAAAAGGAAGGGGTCCCGAATTGGAGGGGTTATCCCCCTCCTCATGGCCGGCCAAGGGGGGGACCCCCCTGTGGTGCCCCCTCCTCTCCCTCCAACCTATATAAACTAGAGTTGGGCACTTTTAAACACACAAGTTTTGGGAGCCTCCTCTAGTTCTCTAGTCTAGTTCTAGCTGTTCCAATTAGAGTTAGATCTAGATCCTCTAATAATCATAATTAGAAGCTCGGTGTGGTTGTAATCTCCTCCCTCTAATTCTCTGACGATGGTTAGCTTTGGCCGGCGAAGCGCTGCCGGATCACGAAGACCGTACGCTTGCAAACTGTGGAGGGGCCGTGCTTTCGGTCTTCCATTCGAGGGACCGTTCATGGGCGGTTCGAGGGGTCGTTCATCTACGGTTCGAGGGACTTCAAGAACGATCAACACCGACTCTTCTTCCACTGCAACTCGGAGTTGGTAACGGTTCGATCCAATGCACATCTTCATAGTGTTCCTGGTTGATCGTAGGGTGATTTTTTTTCCTTCTTCTACTATGTTTCCCAACAAATACTTAGCTACTACTACAGACCTATAGTTGTGATATGGACTATCCACCTTATGGAAGAAGTGAACCGACGATTTTGGTGGAGATGTATGTAGAATCACCCCCACCCCGAAACAGTCTCTAGAGATATGAAATGATTATTTTTCTCCTCTTGTTTCCGGGCATACTCTTTGTATGATGAAGAAAAATCACATAATTAACAAGTGAAGGGGATACTAGGAAATCCTCGACAGAAGGGCGGTGGAGGTTGGCACCTTCGGTCGCCCTTCCACATTCCTTTTGGGTAATTTCTTTTGATATCGCCTGGTTTTTCTCTCTCTAGATTTTTATCTTCTTAAGTCCTAGAAAATAGCCTTTTCGAGAGGGAAGTGATTTATGATGGCTATTAGTATGCTAGTCCTCAAAGCCAATCAATTTTATAGGTAAAAACACAATTAAACTTTGAAGAATAAATACATTTTCGATAATACCACCCCGCCCTCATTCCACTTCACCTTCCTCATGCCATTTCCTTCTCTCTGGACCGCACACCTCCTCAGATTTGTCGTCTCCGCCAACAACCTCATGTTGATGCATGTTAGGCACTCCTTTGTCGATATCGTGGGGACTCGTCACCTTGCCAACAACCACATACTTTTTCATCTTCATCACCAGTCATCTTGTTGTCCTAATCTTGTATCGTCCTCAAACCGCTCATTTTCTCCCGTCCACTATGAAGGCCAATGCTACAAGTATTAATTGTTTTGCGATTACGTTGTACTCAGAAAATCTATAAATCATGAGAAAAAATGTAGCCTACAAAATCCACAAATCAATGACCTGGCAAGTCATATTTTTCAAATTGCCAAACTTGTGGACAACTGGGAACTTCTCTAGAGGTGGGCAATGCAACTTGGTAAGCAACCAATTAATAGCCAACATTTTTGGCTTTGTCCAAATGCTGGCAAACCAAATCTGGTATCAAAGTAAGCATGCCCTTATGCTCTTTGTTGCAAATTATTATTTCCTCTGATCCAAAACAAGTGTCACGGTTTTGAACTACGGTTAGTTCAATCTTAGTTCAAAACTGCGACACTTATTATGGATCGAAGGGAGTAGTATTTTGTTATAAGAAGAAGCCTACTAAACGAAAAATGTCCCCCTAATAATCCCGAGCTTGAATGCACCCTTATGAATAATAAAATAAATAAAAATATAAACAAATTCAGAAAATATTGTTTTTTACACGATAAACATTTTTTTTGTATGGCTACAAATTTTCGTGATGAAATCACATTCATGGAGATGGATTTTTTTTAACACAATCAGCTCATTAAATTCTTTCAAAAATAGTCCTTTTGAAGCATTTCTTTTTGCCCAGAGCATTAATAATGTTTTTCTCCACGGAAATTTGCAGGCACGTAGAACATTTAACAATGTTTGTTGCAAAAAAATAGTTTTTTCTTAAATTTATTTGTCATTTTTTAATTATTAGGTGCATTTGAGCTCGAAATAAGAATGTGGCAAATATCCAATTTTCTCCGTCTAATCGTGACGCGACACGCGAGCCTCGTCCTCACCTCCTGCTCTATAAAACAGGGAGAGCCCATCTTTCCTTCCAGGTTCCAACAGACCCCGACCGCCCCCGCCGCAGAACGCCACTCAGACGCCGGCGGCGACCCTTCCCTCCACCAAGGCGGGTGGGCGCGGAGGGAGGAGGGCCGCGGACCCAAGGAGCCCCGGAGAGGAAACCATGGGCGCCGAGGCAGAGCAGCAGCAGCAGCAGCAGCTTCCTCCTCCCTCCCCGCAGGCCGGCAAGGCGGACCCGCCGGCGGTGGTGGGGCTGCAGGTGTCGGCGCTGATCGACCACGTCGCACGCGTCGACTGGTCCCTCCTCGACCGCGTCCCCGGCGACCGCGGCGGCTCGCAGCAGGTCCATCCTGACCCTTCCCTCTCCCAACGCTTTGTGCACGCCGCCGTGATTCATCTCGTACACCGAGACGGACTGTCGCCCCGTTTTCCGTTTTGTCTCCAATTATTGAGCTGCCGGTGGATCGCCATGTGCTCCTGCAACTCTCGTCTCGTGGGTTCAGCCTAGAAGAACTCTGCTCACTCTCAAAAGAAAACTGCGCCGCCACCATACGTTTCTTGCTGTTCCTAGCTGCCGGCCATGTGATATTTGGATCTCCTGTCCCTGAAACAATATCGTGGTATCCTTCACTCACTATTGCAGATTTCCCCTTTTTCTGTGTCAAAAAGTTCATGTTACTGAACTGTTCGCCTGCTTAAAAATCAGCGGGCTTCCCCGTACATTTTTGTGATTCTCTTTGTTATTTTTGTGACCCTCTTCGTTATGTGGGCGTCAGAGATTCTTCAGTACTCTTCAAAGTGTTTGACTTGCTAGTTCTGGCTTTGGGGGTTAGCTCAGTGCAGATTCTCCCCTCCCGTACCACTCTAGTCATCTCTGCATTGAATCCAAATAAAAATAGTAAGGCACTACTTTGGGTAGATTCAGATACTCATAATAGATTATGTGTTGTGTTGCTTTCATTGTTGAAAGCTTCAAAGGCTTGTTTATGGTTTGGCCTGCACACTTCTGGAATCGTCAAACAAGGCTTCATGTCGTACAACCTGATTGGTCCAATGACTAGGTTATTTGAGTTAGGTCTTGGGGGTTGGTACATGCTTTGTACCGGACAACCCCTTGTCACTATCACCTCGTGTTCTTGACCCTCCGTTTTACACAACACATAGTTGCAGGCTCAACATCTTGTCACAAAATATTGATAGTTATAGTTTCTCATTCTCATGCTTCAGTTCCAGTTCCAGTTATGAAAACAGAAAAGAGGTTGTGGGAAGAAATGGAGCAGAGTCTGCTTCTTTTGATGACCTTGATACACCATTTTAAGACGCAGACATTCAGAACATTTCAATGCACACCTGCTGAGTCCTATTGTCCTCTCTAGAATATGGTACTTGCTCATTAGGAAACCATAATTTCACGATTCTGAGATTCCATCTTCGTTTTTGGATTGCTAAATTTGCCATATGTATTTTCTCTAAATTGTGTGATTTTGTTATGCCTTTTTTTTGCGGGGTGATTTTATTATGCCTTTTAACACATGATGCCCATCAAGTTTCAGTTGAAACGGCTGATTTGTATTAACCACAGCCTTGTCAAATTTACCTTGCAAAATGGGAAACCTTGTCAATATCCTTCTTGTTGTTTTAGTACATGTCCAAGAGCAGGGCATATTGGTTTAGGAGGTAGTATCCCTCAACGCAAAAGCACTTGCACCTGAAATACAGTTTAAAGGCAAACTTATCAATGAAAAATTGAAAGTCAAGATATGGTGTTTGTAGTCAACACTCATTCACTTCTTATAGGGCTTGGCTATTACTCCCTCCGTCCGGAAATAAGTGACGCTGTTTTAGTTCGTCACTTTTTCTGGACGGAGGGACCCTCCGTCCAGAAAAAGTGACGAACTAAAACAGCGTCACTTATTTCCAGACAATGTATTTGTCCTTCTTTTCTATCTACAACAACTCTACATCACGCACTATTTCTTAAGAGTCATGGATTGGCCGCACGTGAAAACATTTAAAAATATAATATAACTGATATTGCATTGCTATATGGGGATTGCGAACCTTACATTCAGTTGTTATGTCGTGAATTTATTTGACAATTGTATTACGATTCACAGGTATCTTTTGAGGAGTTGGATCATATTCTGAATGAAGTGAATGCCCTTATCCTTCCTTCCCATGACGACCCCTCTCCAGTAAGAACTATGGCTGGTGGTAGTGTTGCCAACACAGTTCGGGGTCTCTCAGCTGGTTTTGGGATATCAACTGGAATAATTGGAGCTCGTGGAGATGATGACCAGGGTATTTTGTTTGTCAACAACATGAGCTTTAGTGGTGTAGATCTCACAAGATTAAGGGCAAAAAAGGGGCACACTGCACAGGTAGACTAAAATCCAAAGTTAACTTTATGTTATTCCCCTTATTTTGCTACTTAGTAGGCTGAAAGAGTGCCATTATAGTGTGCATGCTTGGTTGATGCAAGTGGCAATCGCACCATGCGCCCATGCCTATCTAGTGCAGTCAAGCTCCAGGTAACCCGTTGTTTGACGCAGTGTTAAATGTTATATAGCTATTTTCTCTCAGCAATCCTAATCTTGATTCACCGTTTGTCCATGTGACAGGCCAATGAGTTCACTAAGGAGGACTTCCAAGGCTCCAAGGTGGCTTGTTTTTCCTTTTACTCTACAACTGTGCACACATGTTCCATCATATATTGCTGCCCCCGGAAAGCAAATTCTGCAAAATGTTTGTCTAATCTGGATACCTTTTTCATGATTGTGTTGCAGTGGCTGATTGTGAGATATGCACAACAAAACCTCGCTCAGATTATTGAGGCTATCAGGGTTGCAAAGCAAGAAGGCCTCTCAGTATCATTAGATTTGGCTAGTTTTGAGGTTTGACTGCAGATTTAAGAAGCTCATTGCTCAGTTGATTCTAATTTGCAAAAACAGTCAGATTTAGTTTCTTCGGTTTATCTCATCCGTGCAGATGGTTCGTGACTATAGGTCACAACTAATTGCCCTATTGGAGACAGGCAACATTGACCTTTGTTTCGCCAATGAGGATGAAGCCAGGGAGATCATAGGGTGATTTTCTCTACTACTATAAATAATTATATTTATGTAGGGGGGAAAATAGATGGGGTAAATTCAAACTGAAAAGCAAATTCGTTTTCTTTCTTTCTGCAGCAAACTGTACATGGCCTTCTTTCATTCCCTTATTCTTAAATTCTTATGCATCTGATATTCATCTATATGTGCAGGGGAGGGCTGACATATGATCCAGAGGATGCGCTTGCGTTCTTGTCCAAGCACTGCAAATGGGCCGTGGTGACTCTCGCTTCAAAGGGGTGCATCGCAAAACATGGCAAGCAGGTGAGACTCAAGCACCAAAACATCAACAATGTTCTCTCTATCTTCCGACCAATGACAGCCAAACGATAAGAGTGCCGATGCTAACCAGCATGTATTTCCCTAGAAGCAAAAGAGAGATGCTAGCAGTAGTTGAGCCTGATTCAGCTTGTAGAGTTGAGCCAGATGGTCTGTGCATGCAGGTAGTTCAGGTGCCGGCCATCGGGGAGAGCAACGCGGTGGATGCCACCGGCGCAGGCGACCTGTTCGCGAGCGGGTTCCTGTACGGGCTGGTGAAAGGGCTCCCCCTGGAGGAGTGCTGCAAGGTCGGCGCGTGCAGTGGCGGGTCGGTGATCAGGGCCCTCGGCGGGGAGGTGAGGCCGGAGAACTGGCAGTGGATGTACAAGCAGATGCACGCCGGTGGGCTGCTGCTCCCGGAGCTCAAGAACTGAGCCTCGCCTATGCGAGAAAAAAAAACTTGTGTTCAGCCCCATTTGTTGGTTGATTGTATCGCTGATTGGAAGTGCTTGCTCCCATTGATCTCCCATGCGTGTATGGGAATGGGTAGGCACGTTGATGATGATTTGCTGGAGGTGAATGAAGAGATGAATGAAAAGAACTGATGTGGTATCATGCACATGTGTCTGAATTTGAATTTGTCTCGAAATTTGAACATCTGACTGTGGTATACTAAATGAACATAAACATAGTCATTTTTATTATGGGACCTCATCGAGAGGGTAGGGTTCCTGTGATTTCATAAAGAAGAATATAGTTGGCTCGGTTTATAAGTAAAACCAGGCTGGAAAACAAAACCACACAACAACTTGATTGATTAAGGGACAATCAAACAAAAATCCAACAATGACCACAAAAAAAGAAGAAGAAAAGAGATAAAAACAACAAAGCCGCCGCTTGAAGTGGACCTCCACCGCCAACATGCTCGGTACCTGGAGTCTGAACGCCTTCAAGAAGGAAGAACAATGCCCGCAGGCGCAGTCGTCTCCAGCATCGACCATCGCCGATCAATAGAATTTTCACCAGAAACCGCCCACAACTCCCTGACGAACCTTGGGATAGGGCCCGATGGTGGCTTGATATTTGGCCACTTTTAGTAGAAGGTTTTGACATGGTTTTCACCGGGTTTTCGATATTAAGAAAACTTGTTGCATGGGGAGATATACTTTTTGAAGGAAACCAATTAAGATCCCATTGATTGACGCCAAATTGTGCACCAGCGCAAGACGACGTATGGTAGAAGCGCAATTGAACAAAGTCGTTCAAATTCAAAAGAGTGCTAAAAGATAGTACCTTTTAATCCATGCACCCGTGTATGCATGCATATGTACAGATATTTTCCCTCGTTCATTAATATAATCACACAAAAAATATGCAGTTGCGTCAATACAATCACACATCAAAATGCAACAACTATGTATTTATTTGTCATGCATGTCCAGCCCAGAATGCAACTCATGACTATAAAGTTAGTTCATCTGCTACTTTTAGCATCGTCAAAAACAATAAACTTAGATAAAATCATACAGTTATACACAAATGACAAGTTTACATGCATAATTACATACACAAATCAAAGTATCGTACACATTTATAAAACAAAACCAAACCATCGCCATCCTCCAAACGGCTAATGTTTTTACTTTCTCGAAATCATGGTGTCAGCATAAATAACCATAAACTTTTTGGAGATGATAAATTCGGAATGTTCGGATTTTAAGCATGGCAACCCAAACTTTTTTCATGCCAACTTTAGTTTGTGAGATTGGCAAACATGGCATTTTTTAAAAAGAAAAAAATTGAACTGGAACAAAGTTGTCATGTTTTAGCAACTAAATTTGTCACCACGCGTCAACTAAAATTGCCATGAAAAACGTTTGAAATGACATACTTAAAATCCGAACGTTCGGGATTTATCGGGTCCAAACTTCAAACACGAACTCATGATTCCCCATTTATTCGTGGACGCAAAATTCAACGACGCCGTCACTCCCGCCCTCCCCGGCGTGCCACTGCCATGGCACTGGCGCCGCGTCTGTCGCGCGCTCTCCGCCCCGTCCCCTTCCCATCCCCCTCCGCCGCCGCCGCCGCGCTCCTCGCCTCGGCATCGCCTCTCCCCGCGCGCCGCCTCCTCCAGCTCCACGCGCACCTGCTCCGCACGGGCGTCCTCCCCCTCGCGCCCGCCGCCGCCTCCGCGTTCCTCTCCCTCGCGGCCGCCTCCCTCCCGCCCCCTCGCGCGCTGGCCGTTCTCCACCACCACCTCACCCCGGCCTCCGTCCCCTCCACCTTCTGCTGCAACTCCATCCTCCGCTCCCTCCCGGAGCCCGACGCCCTCGGCTTCCTCCGCCGCATGCGCGCCCTCGGGCGCCGCGGGAACGCCTTCTCCCTGGCCATCGTCCTCAAGCCCTGCCGCACCCTCGCGCACGCGCGCCAGCTGCACGCCAACGTCGTGGCCGAGGGGCACCTCCGCGACGCCCTCCTGGCCACCTCGTTGATGCGGTCATATGCCACCTGTGGCGCCGGGGACTGCGCGCGTAAGGTGTTTGACGAAATGCTTGTCAAGGACGCCGTCGCATGGAACGTTCTGATCGCTTGCTACGCGAGGAATAAGAGGACGAAGGATACGCTGAGGCTCTTCGATGAGATGAGGAGAGGGGAGAGTGGGGAGGGGCCAGATGAGGTGACCTGCATTCTACTCCTCCAGGCATGCACGAGCCTGGGCGCGCTCGACTTTGGGGAGAAGATCTGGGAGTACGCGGTGGAACATGGTTATGGCGGCGACCTGAAGGTGCGCAACTCATTGATCACAATGTACACGAGGTGCGGGTGTGTGGAGAAGGCATACCAGGTTTTCTGTCAGACTCCTCGGAAGAGTGTGGTCACATGGAGTGCGATGATCGCGGGATTTGCAGCAAATGGCTTCGGGGAGGATGCTATCTCGGCATTTGAGGAAATGAGTAGATCAGGTGTTGCTCCTGATGCGCAGACTTTTACTGGTGTGCTCTCTGCGTGCAGTCATAGTGGGTTGGTTGATGAGGGTTTCAGGTTTTTTGATATGATGCGCTGTGAGTATCAGATGATGCCAAATGTTCGCCATTATGGGTGCATTGTTGATCTAATGGGACGTGCTGGGTTGCTTGATGAGGCATACCATCTTGTGGTTGAAGAGATGAAGGTTGCACCTGATGCAACGATTTGGCGAACTCTTCTTGGTGCATGCCGAGTTCATGGTCATGTTGATCTTGGAGAGAAGGTCATCAGTCATCTAATTGAACTGAAAGCGCAGCAAGCTGGAGATTATGTTCTACTGTTAAATACCTATGCGGCGGTTGGGGATTGGATAAAGGTAGCGGAAGTTAGGAAGTTGATGAAGGAGAATGGAATCCAAACTACACCTGGCTGCACCACAGTAGAGCTTAACGGTGAGCTCCATGAATTTATTGCAGATGATGATTCACATCCAAGAAAGACTGAGATTTACGGGAAGCTTGATGAGATAAACAGGCATTTAAGAATTGCTGGTTATGTTCCAAATGTGTCATCTGAGTTGCATGATTTGGATTCAGAGGGGAAGGAATGTGCCCTGACCTATCACAGCGAAAAGCTAGCAATCGCTTTTGCTCTTCTTGTGATGCCACGACGTAGACCAATACGGCTGGCAAAGAATCTTCGTGTTTGTGTAGATTGCCACAATTTCATGAAGGTATTTTCTGGTGTTTATAACCGATTGGTGATTGTAAGAGACAGAACCCGATTTCATCATTTCGAGGGTGGCCAATGTTCATGCAATGATTATTGGTAGAGCGTCCGTGCTTTTCTGTTGCATTCATTTGTGATGGATACCAAAGATTTGATGTGTCCATGCACATTTGGATGTCAGGACCTCAAATTTGCAACCTTGATACCAAATGCACTTGACGACCAGATGTGATGTGATTCGGTGATTTTGAGGCATTCTACCATCAGGGCATATGGACCCAATTCCACAAGAAAAACAAACATAAGTTGCTTAATATGGATTTCAGTCACATCTGCATGTAGGGTCTTCCCTCGAACAGTGATGTCGGACACTTGGCAGTGGTTAGTTAGAAAGACTGTACATGCTGCTTATAGGAGCACCTTTGATAAACATGCTTTGTTGGCATGCACTATAGGACATCCTTGGCTAAAAGTGGAACAGAAAGAGATGATGGATTGTGTCAGTTTCTTGTTGGTCTGATACATCAGGTTTCGTAGACAAGCACTACAAACACAAACAGTAAGCAATTTACACTAATTTGTGTTTCTTGCATCTGTGGACCTCTTAGCAGATAATATAGCCAATATTTGTACAAGTCTGAGAAATTTGACTAAGCATGGCTATTTCAGTTTGGCAGCACTGATTATATCAAAATCAAGTCAGTAAACCTCCATACCAGATTTTCAAGGACCATCGGCATTATATGCATGACAATGCCACAATGTTGAAATGCAAGGCGCACAATTGCAGTCATCTGAACAAGTTGAAAATACATGGTTTACTGATTCCCCATAAGTAATACTTTGAACAGTAACACCAGTATCCTTCTGCATTTTCTTTGACAGCAAACTGGCACCTGAATATTTTGCTTCAATAGAGAAGTCACCCACGGCCTAACACCATGCATGTTTGGGTAATCTGAATTTTGCACGCATTCTTGTCTGTGGCGAAAACAGAGCTTGCTGTACCGACCAATTCTGTTTCAGCAACAGCTCCCAGACTCGATGAATTCATGATCGTTGATGTGATACTCAAGAGCTCCACAATCAGATAGCAGGAGATGCATTTTCGATTGACACTATTTATTTTTCATTTCATGCTATGCCTGCAGTAAACTACAGTACATATCCTAGTTCATGCTGGGAGGTAGCAACGGCGGGTCATCTTTACCTCCTGCCTGCTGTTTTGCAAACCTGGTGGTTGCTTTAGTGGTCCGTCTCCTTTGATGTTTGAAGCCTGAACACCTATATTGTTATTTTTCGGCAGCGGCAAAACGAAAGTGCCAGGGGTGCTTGTTTGCTGAATGCTGAACTGTACATCGGATCTGCTCTGACTGATATTTACAGATGTAATGTACTCCCTCCGTCCGGAATTACTTGTCTCGAAAATGAATGTATCTAGAGTTCTAGATACATTCATTTTCGAGACAAGTAATTCCGAACGGAGGGAGTAACTGGCAAGTACTCCCTCCATCTCATAATATAAGAACGTTTTTGACACTGCACTAATGTTAAAAATGCTCTTATATTATGGGTCGAAGGGAGTAGTATTAAACATTGCGTCTACAGTGCATCAATTTCAACCCGGGTAGATTTTCCCACTTTGAGCAACCCTACCAGAGTCACCATATTGGCGGCTCTGTAACGCGTACGGAGCCACTACATACACATGGAGGCTGATTAGGTGATGCGCAAGCTCAAAGTGGTCATATTGGCCTGCCTCCAAATCGTGGGGATTACTTGTCAACGGGACATCTTTTTTCCCAAATCTCCTTGTCATCCCCACTTGAGGTGGGGGTGGGGAGGGGGCACTTAGGTAAGAAATGAGTAAATACAAAGCGTCATTTATGAATGTCACTACACAAGTACTCTGAACCAAGAAGGAAATCAAGGGAATATAAAATTGTCCAACCATGAATTTGGAGGACAAAGTATGGGGAGGGGAGTATCCGCCTCCGCGTAAAAAAAAATGAGGGGTTCCGCCTCCGCGTAAATGGCATGCGGTAGTCACGCACGATTGCTAGAGGGTATTGGGTCCAGTTCTTTGAATCTTGAGAATCGGGCCTTCCCCCAGCTTCTCTCAGAATCTTGAATCCATATTTTTTTTACAATCCTAGCAAGTTAGGATGTAAACAACTAGGATTGTCAAAAAATTATGGGCTCAAGATTCTAGGAGAAGCTGGGTGGAGGGTTGATTCTCAAGATTCTGGGAGAATCGGCCAAAAGAACTGGGCCTTGTACTCATGTCATGCAGGCTGAGCTTCTTAAGACGAGGGAGTGAAGGCATGAGTGAGTTGAAACCGTCGTCCAACACCGTGTGGTAGACGCGGTTGCCAGAAGGCCACGTGATCCCGGCAGAGCTTCTTAAGATGCAGGAGCGAAGGCACTCGTGAGCTATTTATAACAGAACGTTGTCGAGTTGAAAATGACATTGTTCTTGTGGTTTCAGAGGTGCCAGTGGCGGAGCAACGTGAACATTGATGCTGACGTGTCGTCAAGGTGGTGATTGATGAGGCGACGACAAAGCAACAAGAGTGGGGTTGTCCTCCCCAAGCCGGCGTGGTCACCCCTCCACCCTCCCAATGGACATAGTAAAGATGGTGCAACAACATAAGGAGGAGGCACTCAATGTGGGTGGCAACTTAGTGAATGACAAGGCCACCCTCCTCCTTTGGTGGCAAACGCACCCCCCAAGCAACAAGGTATTGAGCTTCCGACACCCGCTCAACGCTTGCCCGGAGGAAGGAGCGTTGCAATGCGTCCATCGCTTTACTGACAAATGGATGAAGCTCGATCGCCTTCATCACATACATTAGAACTGCATCAATGTTGGGGAACGTTGCAGAAAACAAAAAAATTTCCTACGGTTTCACCAAGATCCATCTATGAGTTCATCTAGCAACGAGTGATTGGATGCATCTACATACCTTTGTAGATCGCGAGCGGAAGCGTTCAGAGAACGGGGATGAGGTAGTCGTACACGACGTGATCCAAATCACCGGAGATCCTAGCACCGAACGGACGGCACCTCCGCGTTCAACACACGTACGGTCAGCGTGACGTCTCCTCCTTCTTGATCCAGTAAGGGGGAAGGAGAGGTTGATGAAGATCCAGCAACACGACGGCGTGGTGGTGGATGCAGGGCGTCACAGCAGCAGGGCTTCGCCGTGTACTGCGAGAGGAAGAGGTGTAGCAGGGAGGGAGGGAGGCGCCAGGGGTCAAGGGTGCGGTTGCCCCTCCCTCCCTCCCTTTATATAGGCCCCCTGGGGGGGCGCCGGCCCTTGGGAGATCCAATCTCCAAGGGGGCGGCGGCCAAGGGGGGTGGAGTGCCCCCCAAGGCAAGTGGGCGCCCCCCCACCCTAGGGTTCCAACCCTAGGCGCAGGGGGTGGGCCTTGGGGGGCGCACCAGCCCACTAAGGGCTGGTCCCCCCCTCCCACTTCAGCCCATGGGGCCCTTCGGGATGGGTGGCCCCACCCAGTGGACCCCCGGGACCCATCTGGTGGTCCCGGTACAATACCGGTGACCCTCAGATCACTCCCGATGGCCGAAACTGCACTTCCTATATATAATTCTTCACCTCCGGACTATTCCGAAACTCCTCGTGACGTCCGGGATCTCATCCGGGACTCCGAACAACATTCGGGTTACTGCATATACATATCTTCACAACCCTAGCGTCACTGAACCTTAAGTGTGTAGACCCTACGGGTTCGGGAGACAGGCAGACATGACCGAGACGGCTCTCGGGCAATAACCAACAGCGGGATCTGGATACCCATGTTGGCTCCCACATGCTCCACAATGATCTCATCGGATGAACCACGATGTCGAGGATTCAATTAATCCCGTACACAATTCCCTTTGTCAATCGGTATTTTACTTGCCCGAGATTCGATCGTCGGTATCCCAATACCTCGTTCAATCTCGTTACCGGCAAGTCACTTTACTCGTACCGTAATGCATGATCCCGTGATCAAACACTTTGATCACATTGAGCTCATTATGATGATGCATTACCGAGTGGGCCCGGTGATACCTCTCTGTCATGCGGAGTGACAAATCCCAGTATCGATCCATGTCAACCCAACAGACACTTTCGGAGATACCCGTAGTATACCTTTATAGTCACCCAGTTACGTTGTGACGTTTGGTATACCCAAAGCACTCCTACGGTATCCGGGAGTTACACGATCTCATGGTCTAAGGAAAGGATACTTGACATTGGAAAACTCTAGCAAACGAACTATACGATCTTGTGCTATGTTTAGGATTGGGTCTTGTCCATCACATCATTCTCCTAATGATGTGATCTCGTTATCAATGACATCCAATGTCCATAGTCAGGAAACCATGACTATCTGTTGATCAACGAACTAGTCAACTAGAGGCTTACTAGGGACATGTTGGTGTCTATTATTCACACATGTATTACGATTTCCGGATAACACAATTATAGCATGAATAAATACAATTATCATGAACAAGGAAATATAATAATAATGCTTTTATTATTGCCTCTAGGGCATATTTCCAACAATCAAGGACCGCGTTGATTAGCACAATTGTACCAACAACCAGGGAGGTATATGTCTGCCTTGACATTGGGGCGAAGGCGTCTACCTTGACTGCTTGATCTTCTCACACGACCCGGGGGAGGGGGGAGTCCCAAGGTATGTTTGGAGGAAACCTTTGATGTTACACCCGAGGATTTGAACAATTTCATCGAGCACACCATCATCGACATGCATGAAGACCGACGTGCTTTTGTCAAGGTCACTCCCTTCATTCTACTCCATTCCAATGAATAAGGAGTGCACATATTTCAATGTTTATATTTGATCATCAATTAGACTAGTAATACATACATTATGTGACTTCAAAATTATGCCATAAAAAACTTTCTTCAAATACGAATTCGATGGTATACTTTTGTCGCGCGTAATCCACGTTTTGTCTATTATAAACTGGTGGTCAAACAAGATTTCCAATTTTATTTTATTTTTTCAGGTGGATTTCCAAAAATGTATGTGTGCCTTATTCACTAAAATGAATGGAGTGATATTTAAGCCGGTGGCGAAGGCAAACTTGTCGAGGAGGAGCGCGTCAAAGTTTGATTTTCCTATGAATTTCCGGGGCAAAATAAATGTTGAAGAAAAACCTATAAATTGGCAGACAGCTTTTTTTTTTTTTGAGACACAATTGGCAGACAGCTTTGCTTCTTTTTTTAGGATATATGGGCCGAATGGGTTTGGCCCAGAGGAACAAATAACCTGAGCAGTTTCCAGACGCCTCCGTCCACCCCAAATTTGTCCGTCCATTCGTCGAAAGGGGATTACGGCTCCACGCCAGCGCGCACCGGCACCGCCGATCCAGCCGCGCCGCTGCCGCTGCCGCCGGCGCCCTCGACCGGAGACCTCGGAAGAGGCGCACCGGCGCCAGGAGGGAGAAGATCCAGGACGCCCCGACGTAACCTTGCCGCGCAAGGCCCTTCCTGCCGAGACGAATCGTGCCTGCCGCCGCGCCGGCGAGCCATGTCGTCGTCCGCGCTGAGGGCCGCGGGGCAGAGGGCGGGGGCGGCCGCCCGGAAGCAGGCGCTCACCCTGACGGAGGCCGCGGCCGCCAGGGTGCGCCACCTCCTCGACCTCAGGCAGCGGCCCTACCTGCGCCTTGGCGTCAAGGCGCGCGGCTGCAACGGCCTGTCCTACACGCTGAATTATGCCGGTATGCTAGCTTCGCGTTTCCAGCGTGTTGGTTTCATGTTGAGATTCTCTTGTTGCTGGTGGTTCGGTATTTTAGAGGGTTGAAGCTGCCATGCCCTGCATCCTGCAAAATTTTGGTTTAGATAACCCTACGATGTTACAGCGATATCCACGGAGATCCTAGTGAAATTAACTGGCCTGATAATTTAATTCTCGCATGCCATATCGCTGTACAGGTTTCAGAGGTAGGTTAAACTGGTATATGTTGCATGTTGTATTGCCCGGTGTTGCTGTTCCAACGCTGTTTCAAGCTAATTAGTTTAGCGTTTCAGAGGTATGAAGCTACCATGCTTTGCATCTTGCAAAATATTATGCAGGAACTCTTGCGAATTTTGTTCAGAGAGCTCTGCAGTGTTACACAAAACCTAGTGAAATTAACTGGCCTGGTAATTTAATCCTCACATGCCATTTAGCAAGATGGCTGTCAAGTTTCAGAGGGGGGAAAGTGAACATATTCATAGGTTAAACTGGTATATATTGCATGCTGTGTTGCCCTGTGTTGCTGTTCCAACGCATGAGATTCAAGTTAATTAGTTCAGCATTTCATAGCTTTGAAGCTACCATGCTTTGTATGTTGCAAAATATTATGCAGAAACTCTTCAATGTTACAGCAATATACTCGCCAAACCCAGTGAATTAAATGACCAGATAATCTGTCTAAACTTATTGAATTAATGGCCAAATAATCTGGCCAAACCTAGTGAATTAAATGGCCAGATAATCTCACCAAACTTAGTGAATTAGTTTGTCAGGTAATCTCTCCTTGGCATACCATGTCTTGAGATTGCTGTATAAGTACAGGAGGAGAGAAAGTGAACATATTTGTAGTTAAATGTGAAATCATTGTTATATTGCTTAGCCCTGCCTCCATCCTCCAACATCTAATATGCAGGGTTCCATGCTGTATATTTTGTTTGCTAAAATGTTTGTTATGTTTATTCTGAAGCCATGATGTTCAGTATTCTGAACTTTTGTATGGTACGTAGGCCGCGTCGTTCAACTCATACCATTTTTAGTTTTCTTAGTAACATCTGGTTGAACAATTTCTCCGATTATTAGTTCGCCAATCTAATGTTTTTGCCTGGCCTGTGTCATAGCCTTGCCCTTACGTACAACTATGCAGCCATGTTTAGATGTTGGTACAGATTAGTGAGCCGTGCCCAGCAAGAAAACACCGATACTTCCAGCAACCAGCGTATCTGTATTGAATACCGTATCCGATACAGATTCTTTCCCGATACGCCCCCAATACCTCTCAGGCTCCCCTAAATATATGCTACAGATTAGTGGTGCCGGTGGTGGGCTTCTTTCCCCGGTGCTCCAGCTCTCCTTCCCCCCACTCTCCTGTAGAATTCTATCTAATGGAAGGCTGCTGATTTCCTCCTCCTCCCTTTCTCTCTAACTGAACTTTTATGTTTGCTAAATTGCTGCAACCGTTTGGCTGTTGGTTCTTGCTTTTGTTGGAATCGTGGATAAGAAGATACTGGACTGCACTGACTAAATATATGCTAAATGATTTGATGCTTAATTGTTAACATATTTTTATATATTAATATTATTTTCAAAAATAGTCAAACTTAGCCCCGTATTGGCACTTTTCAGAAATGACGTACTTACGTGTCCGTACCACCCCAATACTGATACATGTATCCATATTGGTGCAATCTAGGTGCCCAGCATGGAACACATTTTTCTTATAAATAAATCAATCTATTGAGCTTAATTTCCCAAACCAAGAATAGATATCAACTGTAGCATTAGTCAATTGTTGGTACATAATTAATGGGGTGCTGGTGTTATCCATAGATAGATCAATCTTTTGAGCCTAAAATTTCCCAAGACAAGAATAAATATCACTGTAACATCATCCTATTATTGTGCAGATTGAACTAGTTTCCTACATTTTCCATCGTTTGTTTTCTGCTGTCCATGCTAAAAAAGAATCTCTCCTTGTTCAGAAGAAAAAGGGAAGTTTGATGAGCTTGTTGAAGAGAAGGGCGTGAAAGTACTGATTGACCCCAAGGCCCTGATGCATGTGATCGGCACCAAGATGGACTTCGTCGACGATCCACTGAGGTGCGGTCTCTAATTTCTGTGAAGAACATGCTTGTTCTCGACCTCCATTGGCTTACCTCTTGTTGGTTACTGATGGTGCCCTGTGTTGCAGGTCAGAGTTTGTGTTCATAAACCCGAACTCGAAAGGGGAGTGTGGATGCGGTGAATCTTTCATGACTACGGGCAGCAAAGGATCTACGTCATGATGCGTCATTCGATGATGTAAATAGAGCAAAGCATGTGCAGTGGTGGCTCTAGTTACTGATATAAATTTTCCTTGCAAAGCAACGGCCATTGTAAGCTTGTTGCGTTTGCATCCAGGTAGTGAACACTGCAGTGGATATAATCACGTCATGGATGAACCAGCTTGTTACCGGTTCTCTTACATTCATCTTGGCCCCGTATTGTTGATACGTTCACTAATTCTTGTTTGGGAACATACCGGGTGCACGATAATCAAAATAAACCCAGCAACATTTCTTCTTCTGTTGTTGTTCTGATACAAAGCCGTCTGGTGTTTTTTCGGGTGGAAATAAAGGCTTGTATCTATGGCATTTATCTTCTTTAAAAGTGAATCGTGAGCTCTTGCTTGTTTGAAAATTTATGTACGGAAATTGGTCTTGATCTGGGATGAACCAAGGTCGAATTCTTGGCAGACCTGAAACTGAAATTGAACAGCTGCAGCAGAAGCCAGGCACATAGCACTGAAACTCGTAACATATGCTGATATTACTGACAGTCCATGATGGGATCGATTGAATCGGAACTGCTGAAGATAGTATATTTTCATAGATTGTTTTCCGTTTGCAGAAAGTACGAAGCACACACACTTGAAGATCGCATGTTTTCATAGTGCTGTTGGTTATATGGCAACACGGCGCAGAGGCAATATATGTTGTTTCAGTTGGCGTCTGTTCTCGGAGGCATGTGTTAGCAGGATGGCACTACGGCAAGCCCTTGACATTCCATTCAGATATATACTTCTAATGGACATGAGTTTCTCCATTCTGAAAACTATCAGGATAAATTCTTCACGCAATTACTAGACAAAAAAATCATACAGCAATACAGCATACAGTTCACTCTCTGAATTAGCACCGTACAAGTACAAAGCAATGCCTGAACTGCAACACGAAGAGAAATTGTCTGAATACTACAACCAGTACAAAAAATGAATGTGTGATTAGGACACGAAGGACAGCACCATTTCTACCAGTCAAACACAAACAAATAAAACAAAATAGTAATGGTACAGAAATCATATCCCTGAAACAAAGTTTCTGTCAGATCCGTCAAGCAGAAATCTCAGAACCGCTGTTGGCGCGGGCACGATTTGAAGAGATCTAAGGCTGGTCACAATGGGTAGGAACATAAGATAGTAACATACACACTTATCTAGACTATGTTACTACCTCCACAGTGGGTAGGAACATATAGGTAGTGTTATGCAACGATGCATTTATTAGCTTATAGACTTGTTTCTTGAGGTGTGTGATGTTCCGGTAACTTAGCTAGTTACCACAAGCACCTCACTCTTCATTAAATATGTGCCACATAAGCAACGTTGTATTGAAATATGTGATGTTACTCCTAAGTTCAATATGTGATGTTACTCCTAAGTTCCACCCCACCCCATTGTGACCAGCCTAAGGAGCGACTGAACTAATCGCCAATTGATCTTGTCATTTTTTATTCACGAAATCTAGCCAACAATGGAAGATGGCGTATAGTTGTTCTAGCAAATTTAACGGCGAAGCAAAACCGCCGAAAGAAACTCACTTCTCACAAAGGAAAAGCAGAGTCTCTGCAAACGCTGATAGTGCTCAGAATCCCCACAAGAATTGGGTGGATCGGCACCTGCTACGTGAATCAAGAATTCAAGACCAGAAGAAAACAAGACGAGCATGTACTGAACATTGAGGCAGGCACCGTTACTATTTCTCGAGATCCAGAAACATGGCGATGCGATTCTTACAGGATAACACTGTCACAAACACACTCGGAACAGCTAACTACGAAATTCAGGAATAACAGTCTAAGACGAGGTGAACTTGGTGACAGCCTTGGTGCCCTCGGAGACGGCGTGCTTGGCGAGCTCGCCGGGGAGGACGAGGCGGACGGAGGTCTGGATCTCCCGGGACGTGATGGTGGGCTTCTTGTTGTACCGCGCCAGCTTGGCGGCCTCGCCGGCGAGCTTCTCGAAGATGTCGTTGATGAAGGAGTTCATGATGGACATGGCCTTGGAGGAGATGCCGATGTCCGGGTGCACCTGCTTCAGCACCTTGAAGATGTAGATCTTGTACGTCTCCACGCTCTTCTTGGCCTTCTTCTTGCCCTTCTTGTCGCCGCCCTCCTTGGCGGCCGACTTCCCCGCCGGCAGCCGCTTCTCGGCCTTGGGCTTCTTCCCGGCGGGCGTCTTCTCGGCCTTCTCCGCCGCCGGCTCCTCCTCCGCGGGCTTCTTCGCCGCCGGCTTCTTCTCCGCCTTGGGCGCCATGGATGCTGACGGTGGGGTTTCGCTGGAGGATTAGAGGAGGAAGAGGGGATTGCAGATGAGATGTGGGGAGAGGAGGAGGGGGGCGGAGATTTTATAGATGGGAGAGGCGAGAGCTGATTGGTGGAGGGGTGGTGCCGCGGATCGATGACGTCAAGCGATACCAGCCGTTCGCCGCTGTTTGGATGGACGGGCTGGATGCGTTTCGACGCGGATCGCTGGCCTGGCTAAATTGTGGGTGTGCTTCCGCGCGCGCTCTGGCAGAATGGAGGGAACCCGCGGGCGCGAATTTCTTGGAGAAATTCTGGGCGCTCGTCCGATTTGTATTGAGCAATAGCACAGTGAGTTTTTTCAGATAAAAAATGAGATTTATTCATTATTATTTTTACGAGAAGTGATTTATTAATCATTACAGCACATATAGCGGGACTGGGAAATCCAGCCCCTAAACATCCGTGAACATGCCGGCTGCGGATTTAGGGTTTAGGAACAATTCCTACAAGAATACTTCCAACTTTGGGACTCGCTTCAGGGCGTCCAGCCTGATTCACACACGGAAGACTCCCATTGATGGTCATGGGACAAGAGCGGGCAATTCACAACAAGAACAGAGTATGCAGCTCGGTTCTGGGGAAGAGTGGTCGCGCCGGCTGCGGATTTCACTTCGCCAAACCTGTTAGCAAATAATATATTGATCCAAACTTATGAGTTCCCAAATCCTTGTCAGGAATGGTCGTGTACATGTGTGCCATAGTGTTGTGATCCATCCTCGACTTCCCATAGACATCAACATCATTCTCATCTTCCTCTGGGGCATTGATGAGAGTAGCCCACTCAGAAATAGGTGACTGTTATCTAGTGCTGAGGGAGTCCTGGATTAGGGGGTGTTCGGATAGCCGAACTATATCTTCAGCCGGACTCCAGGACTATGAAGATACAAGATTGAAGACTTCGTCCCGTGTCTGGAAGGTTCTTTTCTTGGCGTGGAAGGCAAGCTAGGCGTGCGGATATTCAAGATCTCCTACCAATGTAACCGACTATGTGTAACCCTAGCCCTATCCGGTGCCTATATAAACCGGAGGGTTGTAGTCCGTAGGACGAACACATCATAACCATCATCATACCCATAGGCTAGCTTCTAGGGTTTAGCCTCCTTGATCTCGTGGTAGATCTACTCTTGTACTACCTATATCATCAATATTAATCTAGCAGGAGTAGGGTTTTACCTCCATCGAGAGGGCCCGAACCTGGGTAAAATAAAGTGTCCCTTGTCTCCTGTTACCATCCGACCTTGACGCACAGATCGGGACCCCCTACCCGAGATCCGCCGGTTTTGACACCGACATTGGTGCTTTCATTGAGAGTTCCGCTGTGTGATCGACAAAAGGATCGATGGCTCGCCTGCAGATCAACTGCGACTTCGGCGTCACTAGCCGACCAGCTTCGTCACGATTAGCTGGACCGAGGGCTTTGCCTCGGCAAGCCAACCTTTGCCAGCATCATCTTCCTTCGGATTGCTAGAAATAAACCAGGTGCTATAAATCCTAATATTTTTTGCTTGTTTAGGTTTATTTGTCCCAAGGAATTATTACTCCGGTTTGTCCATCATCTGTACACAGGTCGATCAAATGATGGCCGCATTAACGATGGCCGCATGGTGGTTCGGTCAGTTTCTGTATATAGTCCGGCGCACGCCGCATCCGGAACTCAAACCGACCTGTTAATTCAGGCCTTGCCATGCCTTTGCCGCATCACGCCGCCGCCCTGCATCGGCATTGACTTCGGTGCCAGGCCATATTTCTTTTATTACTCACTTTGCATAAATTATTCATTTTGCAATGATTTTTTTTAATTATCATTATTACTATTATCTCCCGTTTGCACTATTTTTTGTGCACAGGAAAATGATCCAGCCGGACTATATCCTTTGACGTCACCTCGGCTGGACGAGGGGCTTCATTACCCCATGTCGGGGACTTCGGCATCACTCTGCCATCCTGCATTGCCCGTGCTATGTCACCACTTCGGAGTGCCGAGCTCTTTGCTCCGCCACCTCGGGACCGGCTTGTGGGATGGAACCTTGTCCCGCATCAAGCTCGGACCGCGTCGTCAGTACCGAACACATTAACCAACTAAGTTGCCTTCATGCTCAAAGTTTTAAATTTTTAACTTGTGTTCGGCTCGACCAAGCATTATACTTTTTTGGAAAAAAGTTGCTTGTAAAAATCTTCCTTGTCCAAACTTTGTTCGCACATACTTGACGCGCTACCCGCGCTCATTATACCTGGGGGCTTCTTTAATAGAAGCTTATTAATACGGGTTTTATGCCCAACACATGTGTCACACTTCCGCATGTACCTTTTATTCACCATTATATGCATCGATATGACTTAAGTTTTGGCCAAGCTGGGTTGCCTGGATCCTGTGCTTACCCCTACGTTCCCGATTGTTCGGCTAGGCGGTAAAGGGAGCACCTCTGCGATTGCTACTGCCGGATAAGCCGGATGTGTACCTCAGACTGGATGAAGCCGAAAGCTAGCGTTCTTAAGGGAATATTCGGTCGGTGAACTAAAGATGAACCTTTTTTACTTATACATGCCCCCAGATGTTTTCCTGCATTTGCAGTCCGGACGTGCATTTCAGGGCACGCCACCCCAGCGAAAGGAACCCTTAACGGAACTATTCTCTCTGGAAGATGTTTCTTACTAACCATGTAATATAACATAACTAGTTGGGCACTTGTCTGATAAAGCGCTAATGACCCCTACGCCAGGTCTCCATGCATACCTCGGTTCTTATATAACCATTAGGGTATTCGGACACACTCCGGACCGTCAGGTCCTGAGGTCGAAGCGAAAAGGTCGGCAACGACAAACGATCTACAATCCGGCTAGAAGGCATTACACATGTCACTTATAATTATATAGTCACTCTAACTATTCGTATTCCTCTTCAATACCATCTAACAGGCTGTCTAATTTACAGTCCTACTGGGAATACTTTGTTTGTGACGCATAAATTCGAATACCCCGTTTACTTGGGGGCTTCCTTTATGAAGCTTTTCCTGTTGCATATGATTATACTTGTACGGTTTCGTTCCTTGTTCGTGTATTATGCCACAATATGCACCATATTGACTTAAGCGATTTGCAAGCTGGGTTGCCTCGCTCCTGTGTTTACCCCTACGTTCCCGATTGTTCGGCTAGGGAGTAAAGGGAGCACCTCTGCGATTGTCACGATCGGGTCGCCCAAGCCGGACCTCAGACTGGGTGAAGCCGAAAGCTAGCGCTCTTATAGTTTTCAATGATGGTCGGCACACAACGGAACTCATGAGTACAAAAAATCTATTGCATAAGTCTCATAATAACAATGAGCACCGAAAAAAGGTATCGGTGGGGGTACTATTTTCTTCGAAGATGCTTCTTACTCTTCGCAGTAATATAGCATAAGTTCCATGAGCGCGCTTTGTCTGTTACAGCCTTATGGCCTGATTGCCTGATTATTGGAAACACCGTCGATATTCTCGACCGATGGAGTACATAACACTTTTCGGTCCTTAACCGAAGAGGGAGAAGCCGACGGTCGGTTAAGACGCGTTTAAAGTTCGGTTGAACATAGATATGATATAGGTACTTCGGTACATGCAATCATTCTTTTACCCAAGTCACTTGGGGGCTCTTAAATTTATGTGAGCCATTTTTATAATAAGTGTTCTTCTTCTTAGTCGTTGCAAAGTTTTTCTTACTATTATTTTTCATCACTACTTTTTTCGACACGAGTGTGCGGTCACTAGCCTGGGAGCCTAATTTCTCTCTCAAAGCCGCTAGAGTTTAGTTTGCTAAACTGGCCTGATGAGAAGTACTCCGCCCTCGGGATAGGAGGTTGAAGCCGTAGGCTGACCCGCTCGAAGTCTTGAGATAGGATGTATCATGTTAAAGCACGACAGAGGCACTTCTTTTTTCTAAGACCAATTTTCGGATTGGCACCGAACACTTGATATTGTTCGGACGTCATGTTTTTACTGACGTTTCTTGTTTTTTCAAGCTTTTTGGCACTTTTAAACTATTTGTGCTTTTCCAGCATTAGTCTCGCAGTGCAACGCCGGACACCTTTTAGGGATTCGGCAAAAACATTCTCGGATATTGCTATATATGCATCGGTTTCGAATTGTGTCTTGGGTCAATAGTTGGGTTGCCCGGCTCCTACACTTGCTTCCTACGTTCCGTTTTGTTCGGCTAGGCGTGCAAAGGGAGAACCACTGCGATTGTGCTTCCAGCTCGCATGGTCAAGCACCTCAGTGGAGAAAGCCGAAAACTGACTGTCACAATAAGCGTAAACTGCTCAGCGATCCGATGACTATGGGCCGTTCATAACATTGGCCGAAGTGTTTACGGCTTGACCACGTCTGTCGCCGAACACTACCAGGGGCTATTAACTAGCCTCCCAAACTAAATCCTCGATATTTTGCTCTTACATTGGAGATGAGGTTTTATGATCATGCTTAGCATGACAACCCAAAGAAAGGAACCGATAGTGGGACTATTTTCTTTGGAAGACATTTCTTCTGTTAAACAGTGATATAACATATCTCTCCGCGTACCTTTGTTTATAAAACCGTATGGCCAGATTGCCTTGTTTGTCGTAAATCTTTGCCCTCATAAGGCTTTATAAAGTAAGACAAACCTCATCGGCTATTGGCCGGGGAGGTGGAAGCCGATGGTCGGTCAACAAAGAATTGTACAATGCGGATCCGAGCATTAAATGACGTAAAGTACTTGGATACATAGAGTCATTACACACAATTTGTGATTTTACTATGGATATCGATCCTTAATTCGGCCACCCGTGCCAGCTTTAAGGCTCGGGGGCTACTGGGCTTCGGGCTTATTATTTAAACATATTAAAGGGGCACATCGATCCCCTGATCTGGTGTTGCCACCCGACCAGTGTCTCGGGGGCTACTGCATTGCTTGTCCAATGCAGAACATTTTATGTGCAATATGGTTTCCGAGGAGATTTTGATCCTCAGGTTGGTCGGCCGCACCAAACCTGAGTCTCGAGGACCGAGCACGCCGCTTTTAGTGTCCCGAAGTATTCTGCCGAGCTAGGACTTGATCCTTAGGCCGATTTTGCAAATCGACCTGAGTCTCAGCGGCTACTGGGATCAGCGGTCTTATGTCATCCTTCATGTGCATCTCGGGTTTTCGACCGATACCCACCTTGAGGGCTACTGGCTATATATCTCGGCAGAGAATAAATTGCACCAATCAAAAATATTGACAAAAATCGGCCCACATTCGGGGTGGTGCACCACCTCGGAAGCAGTCCGGCATAAAGCTCGGGCGCTAGTGGCTGGCTCCATAGAGGGCATTTCCGGCATTAAGCTCGGCTATACTCCTTGAAACTTCTTTGAACCAAGGTGATTTACGACACCTCGGATATAGTCCGGCGTTGGAGCTCGAATTTACAGTCCGGCGTTGGAGCCCGGATACATAGTCCGGCGTTGGAGCTCGGATACATTCCGGCGTTAGAGTTGGGAAGCGGTCGGGCGCTGGAGCTCGGGTGCGAAGAAGATGGGTAGGCAAAGGAGGAAGAAGGCGTAGGTAAAAAGGTGGATCCTTATCCCCTTATATGGGCGGATGCGGCTATGCGTCCCCACCGGCCTAGTAAAACTCACTTGCCTCCCAGGCGCCGTGGTAAATGGCGCGATTGGGTTACCCATGTCCATATTGATGAGAATCCCGTTAAAAGGGGCGCACGATCTCTGCTTTGACAAGACGTGCCAAGGAAATCGCCTCGCTAAAACACGCTGAGGTGGAGCAATGAAAACAATTTATATAAAGAGCTTGGCCGCAGTGTTATGACGCACTGCGGGATACGTCAGCAGATTTGATTGGTGTTAATATTATTCTCTATATGGCAATACGTGGAAACTTGTTTTGCAGAGCCGGACACTATTTTTTGGTGTTTATTATCTTCTTGAAGAATTTGGAGGAGGAACCCGCCTTGCAATGCCGAAGACAATTTGCGCGCCGGACACGTCGTCATTGAAGCCTGGTTCAGGGGCTACTAAGGGAGTCCTGGATTAGGGGGTGTTCGGATAGCCGAACTATATCTTCAGCCAGACTCCAGGACTATGAAGATACAAGATTGAAGACTTCGTCCCGTGTCCGGAAGGTTCTTTCCTTGGCGTGGAAGGCAAGCTAGGCATGCGGATATTCAAGATCTCCTACCAATGTAACCGACTCTGTGTAACCCTAACCCTATCCGGTGCCTATATAAACCGGAGGGTTGTAGTCCGTAGGACGAACACATCATAACCATCATCATACCCATAGGCTAGCTTCTAGGGTTTAGCCTCCTTGATCTCGTGGTAGATCTACTCTTGTATTACCCATATCATCAATATTAATCTAGCAGGAGTAGGGTTTTACCTCCATCGAGAGGGCCCGAACCTGGGTAAAATAAAGTGTCCCTTGTCTCCTGTTACCATCCGACCTTGATGCACAAATCGGGACCCCCTACCCGAGATCCGCCGGTTTTGACACGGACAAGTGCCCTCAGTCATCCACAAAATTCCGCCATCCGGATAAATGTGTGTTGTGGAGTAGAATCGCATTACAATCTCATCATTCCATTTTGTGAGCTTTTTTCCAACAAAAGCATCAACTCCAGGAAGTCTGAATCTTTCATGAACGTGGGGAAGTACTCTTCATTTGCATCAATATACTTCTAATCCACCCACTTCATGTTGCATACAATGGGCTTCTTATCGAGTAGCACTGTCTCATAGAAATCTTGCAGTTCACGGGTATGGAATCGATAGTTACAAATTGTTCTTCTCCTTACTGAATATGGATTCACTTTCCTCCATTCTCTTAGACCCTTGTCTTTCCTGAGCTTCGTGTTTTCTGCAACTGGATGTCCATCATCATGATCTGGAATATTTGGCTTCAATTTTCTGAGCACTAGTGGATCATCATCCTCTTTAACTTCTGGCAAAGGGGTCTTGTTCTTTTCAGCAGGTGGGATATTCCTAGATGATCTCTTAGGTGTCGAAACTTTGGGTTTTGACTTGGGCTTGGAGGGAGCAGCAACTGATCTCATGGCATCTGCCATCAATTTATGAGCCTTGGCAGGAGGTGCTTCAGCATGCTCTTCCTCCTCTTCTTCTGAAGTAGTGTGCTTTTCAAATTCAGCCATGTGATCAACAAGCTTGCACCATCTACCTCTTTTTCTTTCATTCTTCTCAGAAGGTTCCTTTTCTGCAACATCTTGAGCTTTCTTGGCAGGAGCTTTCTTCTTGAGACCTGGTTTGGTAGTGGCTACAGAGCCATACTCTTTTCTAAGAACTACTTTCTTCTTGGAGGTTACTTCCTCATCTGCAACAAAATCCTCATCCTCACTGTCTGAGTTTTTCTTCTTCCTTGTCATTGTGGCAGCGTTAGGCAGATTGCTTGGTGTGCTTCTGCTGCCATCATCATAACTATTACCAGGTTCATGTTCTGACCTGTTATGGTTTTCACTTGCATCTGACATCTTGCACTGAACCTGTGAATAGGTAGGTATGGGCAGAGTAGATGAGCATCACAAAAAGCAGATGGTTTTATGAAAATTTGAATCCAAATCTTAGTTATAGTTTTTTGTGAAAGGCATTTCAGAGCTACCGATATGATCATCTCGGTGACACCAAAGCACACACAGAGCATAAACACACAAGATCGGTCAGACCGAGTTGTGGTTCGGTGGCTCCGAGATGCTAGGGTTTCACTGAGATTTTACTATCGGTCTCACCGATTAGTACATTTTGGTGGCACCGAGTTCTACTAAGTGCAATGGCCAGAGCCAGTCGATGGGACCGAAAGTTTCATTTCGGTCGGTCTGAGATGAGTTCGGCGGAAACCTAAATTTTTCTTAGAATCTATTGTAAAGGAACTTTTTGGTGGATAGAAGAATCTCGAACGTGGCAAGATACATGGCATTATCCTTGTGCATTGAATCGGAAGGGAATAGCACGGGGAGATCGAATCGTACCCTAATTTGTTGATGATTCTCTACGGCGGCAACGACGGTGTTGATTCCCGTTGACGGCGACAGAGACCTGTGGCAAAGAAGCACACACGAAGACGGTGATGATCCGAAGACCAAGGGGCGACAGCAATGGGGCGCAGACTCATGAGGTTTGAAGGATTTTTTAACCGTACGGGTCCGCTGAGTATATATACCCATGTGCTGTCGGTGGCACCGAATGGAATGTTTCGGTGGCGTCGAGATGCAAAATTGCGTGCAGTTGTTGCAACTCGGTGGGACCGAGTAATTCTAATCGGTAGCACCAAGATTAACTGTCTAATGCTTTCCGTGTGACCGAGTTTGAGTGAGCTGGTCTGACCGAAATGCAATAGAAGGTTTTGGAATGCAGCCCTTGACGGATCGACGCTCCAAGTGCTCCTCACCCGGAGGGTGTGGAAAAAACTTGTTCAATATTTGTGATAAGCATGAATAGAGTTTGAGACAGGAAGAGCATGGATAGCTAGAGAAAGTTCTTAGGCATTCTTGTCCATCCATTTGGTCAATAAAAACCAAGACAAGTAAAGCAACAAATGGATGCCCAGAATTGTTTGAGTTACAAAAGTATACAAAGCTTCCAAATTACTACAGATTGTTTTGTTTTTAACAGATTCCGTTTTCATTGTGTTGTTTGCTTATTTTGATGAATCTATGAGTAGTATCGGAGGGTATGAACCATGGAAAAGTTGGAATACAATAGATATAACACCAATATAAAATTGGTATGAGTTCATAATAGTACCTAAGTGGGTATTTGCCTTATTATACTAACGGAGCTTACGAGTTTTTTTGTTGAGTTTTGTGTTGTGAAGTTTTCAAGTTTTGGGTGAAGTTTTGATGGACTACGGAATAAGGAGTGGCAAGAGCCTAAGCTTGGGATGCCCAATGCACCCCAAGGTCATATTCAAGGACAACAAGAGCCTAAGCTTGGGGATACCCCGGATGGCATCCCCTCTTTCGTCTTCGTTCATCGGTAACCTTACTTGGAGCTATATTTTTATTCACCACGTGATATGTGTTTTGCTTGGAGCGTCATTTTATTTTATTTTGTTTTGCTTGCTGTTTGAATAATATCCCAAGATCTGAAATTCTTAAATGTTAGAGAGTATTCATGTCGTCACACAATTATTCGACTACTCATTGATCTTCACTTATATCATTTGGAGTAGTTTGTAAGTTGCTCTAGTGCTTCACCTATATCTTTTTAGAGCACGGCGGTGGTTTTATTTTGAAGAAATTAATGAACTCTCATGCTTCACTTATATTATTTTGAGAGTCTTAAACGGCATGGTAATTTGCTTTGGTTATGAATTTAGTCCTAGTATGATGGGCATCCAAGAGGGATATAATAAAAACTTTCATATAAAGTGCATTGAATACTATGAGAAGTTTGTTTCCTTATGATTGTTTTGAGATACGAGGATGGTGATATTAGAGTCATGCTAGTGAGTAATTGTGGATTGTAGAAATACTTTTGCTGAAGTTTGTGATTCCCTTAGCATGCACGTATGGTGAACCGTTATGTAACGAAGTTGGAGCATGCTTTATTTATTAATTGTCTTCCTTATGAGTGGTGGTCGGGGACAAGCGATGGTCTTTTCCTACCAATCTACCCCCCTAGGATCATGCATGTAGTACTTTGTTACGATAGCTAATAGACTTTTGCAATAAGTATGTGAGTTCTTTATGACTAATGTTGAGTCCATGGATTATACGCACTCTCACCTTTCCACCATTGCTAGCCTCTCTAGTACCGCACAACTTTCGCCGGTACCATACACCCACCATATACCTTCCTCAAAACAGCCACCATACCTACCTATTATAGCATTTCCATAGCCATTCCGAGATATATTGCCATGCAACTTTCCACCGTTCCGTTATTATGACACACTTCATCATTGTCATATTGCTTTGCATGATCATGTAGTTGACATCGTATTTTTGGCAAAGCCACCTTTCATAATTCTTTCATACATGACACTCTTGAGTCATTACACATCCCGGTACACCGCCGGAGGCATTCATATAGAGTCATATTTTGTTCTAAGTATCGAGTTGTAATTCTTGAGTTGTAAGTAAATAGAAGTGTGATGATCATCATTAGAGCATTGTCCCATGTGAGGAAAGGATGATGGAGGCTATGATTCCCTCACAAGTTGGGATGAGACTCCGGACTTAAAAAAGAGAGGCCAAAGAGACCAAAATAAATAAAAAAGAGTCCAAAGAGCCCCCAAAAAAGAGAGAAAATAAAAAAATGAGAGAAAAAGAGAGAAGGGACAATGTAATATCCTTTACCACACTTGTGCTTCAAAGTAGCACCATGATCTTCATGATAAAGAGTCTCCTATGTTGTCACTTTCATATACTAGTGGGAATTTTTCATTATAGAACTTGGCTTGTATATTCCAATGATGGGCTTCCTCAAATTGCCCTAGGTCTTCGTGAGCAAGAGAGTTGGATGCACACCCACTTAGTTTCTTTTTGAGCTTTCATAAACTTATATCTCTAGTGCATCCGTTGCATGGCAATCCCTACTCACTCACATTGATATCTATTGATGGGCATCTCCATAGCCCGTTAATACGCCTAGTTGATGTGAGACTATCTCCTTCTTTTTGTCTTCTTCACAACCACCATATTCTATTCCACCTATAGTGTTATGTCCATGGCTCACGCTCATGTATTGCGTGAAAGTTGAAAAGTATGAAACAATTGCTTGGCTTGTTATTGGGGTTGTGCATGATTTGAATACTTTGTGTGATGAAGATGGAGCATAGCCAGACTATATGATTTTGTAGTGATAGCTTTCTTTGGACATGTTATTTTGAGAAGACATAATTGCTTTGTTAGTATACTTGAAGTATTATCGTTCTTATGTCAATATTAAACTTTTGTTTTGAATCTTATGGATCTGAATATTCATACCACAATAAATAAAATTACATGGATAAATATGTTAGGTAGCATTTCACATAAAAAATTCTGTTTTTATCATTTACCTACTCGAGGACAAGCAGGAATTAAGCTTGGGGATGCTTGATACGTCTCCAACGTATCTATAATTTTTTTATTGTTCCATGCTATTATATTATCCATCTTGGATGTTTATATGCATTTATATGCTATTTTATATTATTTTTGGGACTAACCTATTAACCTAGAGCCGAGTGCTAGTTTCTGTTTTTTTCCTTATTGTTGAGTTTTGCAGGAAAGGAATACCAAACGGAGTCCAAATGAGCTGAAACTTTACGACGATTTTTTATGGACGAGAAGAAGCCCACAGAGTATCAGAGATGGGCCAGGGGAGCCACGAGGCATCCACAAGGGTGGAGGGCGCGCCCCCTGCCTTGTCGTCGCCTCATGGACCCCCTTGACTTGTTCCCAATGCAAAAAAATCCTATAAATATAGAAAACCCCATGAATAAACCTAGATCAGGAGTTCCGCCGCCACAAGCCTTTGTAGCCACGAGAAACCAATTGGGAGCCCGTTTCAGCACCCTGCCGAAGGGGAAAACCATCACCGGTGGCCATCTTCATCATCCCGGCGCTCTCCATGACGAGGAGGGAGTAGTTCACCCTCGGGGTTGAGGGTATGTACCAGTAGCTATGTGTTTGATCTATCTCTCTCTCTCACGTGTTCTTGATATGGCATGATCTTGATGTACCGCGAGCTTTGTTATTATAGTTCGATCATATGATGTTTCTCCCCTCTACCTTCTTGTGATGAATTGAGACTTGCTCTTTGAGGTTTCATTATGTTGGATTGAGTATTGGATTTGAGAACACTTGTTGTATGTCTTGCGATGGGATATCCATGGTGACAATGGGATGTTCTATTGATTCACTTGATGTATGTTTTTGCACTCAACTCGCGGATTCCCGATGTGACATTGGGGTAATCTATGTATAGGGGTTGATGCAAGTTTTCGTCCTATGCTCTCCGATAGAAACTTTGGAGTGATTCTTTGTTGCACGTTGAGGGATTGTTATGTGATCTAATTATGTTATCATTGTTGAGAGAACTTGCACTAGTGAAAGTATGAACCCTAGGCCTTGTTTCCAAGCATTGCCATGTCGTTTTTGCTCACTTTC